>CM060931.1:398702922-401202922 GCA_030765085.1 Allium cepa
ATTATTTGGGCTTAAAATAATTTACGGCTAAATATATTTTTTTGGGTCTGAAATTATTATATGTTAGAAAACATATCAAAAATGATTTTCTGGAATTTTTGTAGAATTTTCCTATGTGTTTTAATAGATATATAAAATTATTTAAGGTATGGGACTTAAATGTTTTATATATTTATAAAAGGAGAAGTGGTATTATGTAAATTACTTAAATTAATTACTTCTGAAATTTTGCAAAATTTTTAGAAAAGAAAACTAGCCCCCGGTCATATTTTACCAAACAAGGCAGGTTAGTTGAAAAGAATTACTTTATAAAGTAAAAATCAGTTTGTGCATGCATTTTTCATGTTTCGCCACTTTCGGCACCATGTTTTCGACCTAGTACTTCCACTTCCATCACCATCGAAACCAATGCACACGGTACCAAGTCTTAGTACGTAGCGAGTTGGATAAGGCGGAAGGTATGAAGTCGAAACAATGGGTTCCGAAGGAGGTCGAAACTTTACTTAGCTTTCAAATGAAAAATGTGCCTGCCTTGCTTTTAAAAGGGATGCTTTCGACTTAATTGGCTTTCGACTGGGTCAAATGGTTTTAAAGGAATGGTTTCTAAGGGGTTGCGCCTTTGTTTTTAAGTAAATGCTTTCATTGGGGTCGAAACCCCTTTGCAGCCATCTTCTGCCTTTCGAAGCAATGCCTTCGAAAGGGCTATTTTGTTTTATAAAACCCAAGCCACTTCTCCCGTAATGGCCCACTTTTCCATGCAATTTAAACTAACAATAAACCACACATGTCTCGCCCAAATCCAATGCAAAGGTGGATAGTTAGAAAAAAGAAATAAGAAAGAAGACAAAAGAACTAAACAACACAGAATCTCACGACGGAACGAATAACCTATATTATATAACAAATCTTTATACAAAAACAAAACTGTAATTTATATGTCTACAGAAATCAATCAGAGTACACTAAGCAATTCAGCACGAATAGTTATAACAACCTGTCCTCACAACTGCTGAATGTTATACAACAATTTAAGCGATATAAATATATTCATCTACGTGAATACGACTCTGGGCCTTCAACTCCTCTCCTAAAGCTCCAAATATCCAAGTAAATCTGGAAAATATGCTCGGTCTGATCCGAGCATATAGGAAAAACCATGTTCGGGTCAGTCTAGTTAAACCAGCGTGAGAAACACAATCTACTTGATTCTTAAAGTTTAATAACCTTTTCAAAACACAGGTATCGCGTAAGACCTTACCACAAATAAACACGGATAGATTTTTACCTTACGGTAACCAAAACTCTTTTATAGAAAATCGTCTAATCTAATATTATAATAGTGTCCAATCGCCAAAATAATAATAACAAATAGCTGCGATGCATGTGCTGTGTACATCGCAGTGATACTAGTTATAAAATAAAATCCGATAAAGCTCGTTCGCTAATTGTGTAGGATTTCCACGGAGGTGCCCTCAGTACTTCGAGAACGGTCCTTCTGCACTAGGATCAGAGCTATCCTTCCGAGGGTCGGTACCTGTCTAGCCGAGGTACATAGGAAATACATAACTATCCACCTAGGTCAAGTGAATCACTCCCGGAATGCATAAAATAAATGATAAGGACTTGCTGGAAAGAGAGACGACTACACCCTCATGGGTTAGCCAGGCCCTAGGCTATGCATCCTATCTCTAGTTTTAGTCATCTCCGCTGATGATGCAACATCTGGCTTCCAGCTCATGCACCATCTTCAAAATAATTTATGGAATCCCACATGGACTCCCACACCTTAACAGGTCATGGAATCACACCTGAATTCCACACCTCAATAGATCTTGGAATCTCACACAAATTCCCACGCTCCAACGAGTCACGGAACCACATATGGATTTCAGCAACCCAAAATATTATGCATCTCCTCCATTTAGCCGCACATGGTTTCGTAGTAGTTCATGGGTTTCGAATTATCTCTTACAAGTACACTCTCCATTTCCTGGGTGCTCCAAAAACCATTCGTCGATTTCTGAAATGCTCAAGATCGGTTCTTTAGGAAATAATTAGACAATACATAAGATCGGGATCACCCCCTAACCTTTTAAGTGAACGGATCTCCTTATCATTTGTCCTAGAAGATCCACAAGTTTATATGTATGGCATAGCAAACTGATGGTAATAATTCTTGTGTTTCCCCTAGACATTTTGAAATTTAAAATCCTTAGGTGTTAGGTAGGAAATAATTTCTGTACCACTAAAATTAAGAAGGATTACATATTTTGGTCAAGACTTGATAGTTGGTTATTTAACTATCGAATAAAAAAATATTCAACCAAAAATGATGTTTACTACTGGAATCACCGAGCCTTATTTAATTTCAATAAATTAAATCTCTTAATCAAAACAGTATATACTTATCTAGCCGGAATAAGTATATTAACAAATCATATCTTTTAAAAATACTTGAAAACCATTTAAAATGAATATGGAAAACACCATTCGGTATCGACCATGGATCGCAGCTTAATAGTAACACCTCTATCCCAAAGAAACCAAACTTAACTTAGGCAATCTCTGCCTTCCGATTTATGCCATACAATTAATCATAGATCGCAGTTTGCACAATGGTTACACTGCCATCCCAATGAAAACATAAAAAACTGTAGGCAATCTCTGCCTTCGAATTATACTATGAAAATATACCATTACTTCCCGAAATAATTATCTCAAAATAATGGTTATAAAGTTTCTATATTAATTTCCAAGTTTAATTTAGGAAAATACTCTTTAATAACAGTTTACTATATAATATATTATTTATAAAACAGTATTAATATTTGAACAAACTATCCTTGAAATAATAATATTTTAATACTGATTAATTCTTAAATAATAATTAACTTTCAAATCAAATCATTTAAGATAACTTTAATTAATAATTAAAATATACTTTTAAACAATTAAAATAATTAAATAACTTTGAAACAATAATTAAATACTTCGAAATAACTTTTAAGCATCATAAAATAATTAACTTTAATTCATTATCAAATAATTATTAATTATCTTTAAAATAACATTAATAAATAGTAATCATTCTTAAAATAACTTTGGTTCAAAAATCAACTTCCAAATTTGAAAAGAAGCTTAGTAACCCTAATGGTACTTAATCAAGTCATCATTTATTTCAACACCTATCTAAGTTATAATTCCAACATTTACATATCATCACATATGTAAATTAACTCACAATTAACAATTAATCATTAACACCACACTTATCCAATACCGAATAATTGGAATGTAACTATGTGTCCACACTAATGTAATAGCAGAATATGGTTTATTTCGGCTAAATAAATTCCCAAATTAACTTATCCAATTAATAGTAGTAGAACAGTGATTTATCTTGCTAAACAGGGTGCAATTAATTTAATTAGCGGAACACTAATTTATTTCCACTAGAAAATGTTCAATTAACCACATTCAATCCAATTCAACATAACAATATTTATTTGGCTACTTAATGTCACAGTCAAAAGATAATTGAAATCAATATCTAGATAAAAGTCAAAGCATAGATTATTAACTATAATCAACGATTAATAATCAATATTAATCAATTTATGAATCAGACTGGATGGGTATCAATTAGCTGAGTCAAGTTATATTTTTACTCCAGATTATTGGTCAATTAAAGAAATTAAGTAAATGATTTAAACTAAACAGTCCATTAAAATAAATCGATTAATTAACTATAATTAATTAAATATAAATTTACTTGTTTATTCACTTCAGTTTGTTTAAAAATCATTAAATTTTATATTGCAGAAATCTTGTCGATATAATTTCAGATGAGATTACTCGACAATAGGGTCCAGATGCAAAAATCCGCGTGTCGATTTGAATTTGAAACGAAAGAGAATATCATTTTAAAAAATTTAGATTATTAAACATAAAAATAAATTTAATTTACTTTTAAATAAATAAGCCCAGCCCATACTAAACTATCTCCAACACGAGCCATATAAATCCAACACCATCTTCTCCTTCCTAATTCTTCCCTCCTCCTTTCATTCGTATGCACGAAGATGTGCACGAAATTGTGCAAGAAACGTGCACAATATCTTTAATTGATGAAATCTCTGTCGACCAACCTCGTAAGTCGCCTACGACCACTGCAACTCCACTGCCAACTGAAACCACTACAAGTCACTCAGTTCGAAATCGAACTCTTCAACCTAAAACTGTAGCAACGCCGTGCCATGCAACACCCTCGCCATGTCACCACAAGCGACCATCCACCACCAAATTCCGCCCAAAGATTCGCCACCATCTCCTCCACCTTTTCCCTCTTATGTGCATGTCCCCTCCTCCTCTCTTCGTCACCACGACCATAAAACCGAGACCACAAAACAAACACTCTAAACCCTAGTTCGAATTCATTAAGCCCATACAAACCATTAAAAATCACCACGATAATTTTCTAGGATGCGCCAACATCCAACGCTCCTCCACTCTGAACATTATGCCACGACATCGCATACGTCACCGGAATTTGACATTTCACCCAATTTCGTTCATCTCTTAAATTCTTCCTCCACACATCACACAAAAAAGCTCAAACCGATCTTAAAGATCATATTTTCAATTTCGATTCTAACCGTATAATTCATTTCTTATATTATGATAGTTGGATTACGAACCATTTATCCAATTCACTATTAAATAGGATTTTCTCTTGCTATGCTTGATGGATTCAAATGAAATAAATTTTAAAATATGCAATACTAAAAAAACAATTTTCATTTTGGAATCATGTTTTAAAACTAATAGATGTTGAGAAAATGATTTTGAAGTTAAAAAGTTAACTGCTATTATCAAAACATGAGCAGAGAACCATATGAAGAAGAAACACAGTATTCTTGAGTATAGGTGGAGATATTCATGTCTAACACCTATATGCATATGCTTATGCACACAACAGATATATATATATATATATATATATATATATATATATATTTGTCACAGAGCAAAGATTCATTCAAATCACAGTTTATATATATGTGTGTGTGTGTAACATCCAGTAAACAAAAATAGAGTGTTATACTGACAGTTTAAAAACCGATGAACGCTCTGTCTTTAAGCTTTGAACACTTAACTTATTTTGTTTTCAATGGCAGATCTTTGATTTATTTTTTTATACGTATGAACAAGTATGGCCATATATATAGGAGAAAGAAAGTGTAAAGTGTAAGCAAGAAGGCAGCTGAGTACACACTAAGGGGGCTATGTTCATGTACAGGCTTTTTTTTAATACTTCATATTTTTTCTTTTTATTTTCTTTTGCTTTTGCTCTGATTTGATTCCATAAATGTTGATTTGATTTTATAAGTGATTTGATATTTTCTGTGCATGATTTAATGTTTTGTGTGCTCGATTTAATGTTTTGCCATGATGAAGTTCATATGTATACACGCACACACACATACACATATATATACACACACATCTACCCAATTTTTATAAACGTATATCACATATATATATATATATATATATATATTTGTCATAAGTTTGAAATGTTGATGTATATATACATATAGATATTCCTATTTTATCATATTCCGAAATTAACGTTTAGAAATTTATATATTCAGATATCTCCAATATCATAAAAATCAAATTATTCGATTTATAAAATTTAATGTTTCAATATTTAAAATTAGTTAATTATTCTGACAACAGATACTAAAAACCACGGGTTGTTCCATCCCTCCACCCTTGAAAGTCCCCGAAATTCCAGCATAAGAACACTCAATATTATTCATAAGCCCGCATGATGTCCATAGATCATACATATACAGAATCTGATTCGATCACTACTTGAATACATGACTCTACTTTCAAACTGTATCGCTCATCCAATTCTCTATTGCGGACTCTGATCAGGCTCCTTAGTTAGGAACCTCTGCTCTCTTTACATAGCTGTAGCTATAGCTGGTTCCATATCAAGAACCTTCATCAAATTCTCGTCGTAAAAAATCGAGTAATTATAGATCCTTATTTAGAACAGTGTGAAATGCCTCCATGCCTCGAACTTGAATATTAGATCAAAACTATATGGAAACAAGAAACGATCTATGTCCATCTCACACACTTATTTAATCGGTTATCTCTAATACCAATTATATTATTAGTAAATTATGTATGAAAAACATTTTCATAAAACAATGCTTAAGTTGTAAAACTTATAAAAATATTTAACACACCCTAAAGGTATACCTAGCTATTCGATTTAAATCCTTATTCTGAATTCAATTAATAATCTTAAATACCCGATTTTCATTCAAACACTTCTTTGAAATAATTCTATATATTATACATCTATATAGCTCGAGTAACCCTAAAATTATACCAAGGAAATGGGTGCTACCAACAGTATTACGTACTTCCTTACAAGAAGAATAATACTT
The DNA here is from genome assembly GCA_030765085.1 of Allium cepa. Classification (NCBI taxonomy): domain Eukaryota; kingdom Viridiplantae; phylum Streptophyta; class Magnoliopsida; order Asparagales; family Amaryllidaceae; genus Allium; species Allium cepa. Next base: position 398,709,393 of record CM060931.1, read on the forward strand.
AAGAGAAATGTTTATCATCCGAACATATCACTTACCCATTTTAGTTATTTTTGAGCCACTCGAACTAATTAACTTAAAATAAGTACTTCCAAAACATTTATACACCAAAAACCCTTTAAACCTCGAAAACCATTTTGCCAAAATCATTGGGATTTAAACATTCAAATTCCTCTTATCTATAAGGTGCGTTTTAATAAATAAAATTTATAAATCGTTTCCATTTAAAGAAAATCATTCTCAAATATTTTTATGGTAAAAATATTCTATCTTATATAAATCATTTTTCAAGTATTTATTTCAAAAATATTTAAGTTTCTTTTTAATAAACTTCTTTTATAAAATCCCAATCAAATACAACCAACATTAATATTCAGCCATTTCTAGAATATTTTTTCCAAAATATTCCAAATTTTCTTTTTAATAAACAACCCATAGAAATCCCATTTTCAACTCCATATTATTAACGAAAGCCCTATATTCAAATAGTGAAACTTAATTCACATGGAATTCGCTTCAGTGTTTTTAAATTTCCTATTACCCAATCTAGATTTCCAAAGGAAGATTTAAGATAGATTAATGGACAATAGTCAATGCTCAGAAATGGTCGAGCATGACTGATCAAATCCTAGATGATAATGATGGAATACTATCACTCTTGACAACCAAGCACAACCAAGAATAAATATATTAAATTTCCTTTGAAAAATTGTTCTTTTATATATAAAAAATATAATCTTAGGTAAAATTATTTCATTACCCCTTTTAAAAAAATACTGTGTCAATTGGTCTTGTTCGAGTGTTTAGGAAATCCCTATCGATAACGTTGGCCAAATGCATCGACCAAAATTCTTAAGCCACTCAACAGAACAAACAACATAGTATAAAATATTTTTGTATCACTAATAAATAAGTTCTCATATATATACACTCAAACTCATTCCAGGGTGTCGTTTACCCTATCTCTAATGATTTTCTCATTCTAGGGCATCACTAACCTATCTATAATGAGTTCTAACTAACCTATCTATAATGAGTTCTACCCCACTAAAGCCTAGGTATTCTCCCAACCTAAGCTCTGATATCATGCTGTAACGACCCACTTTTTCGTACAATTTAAACTGGCAATAAACCACACATGTCCAGCCCAAATCGAACGGAAAGGCAAATAGTTAGGGAAAAGAAATAAGAAAGAAGACAAAAGAACTAAACAACACAGAATCTCATAGCGAACAAATAATCTATATTATATAACAAATCTTTACATAAAAACAAAACTGTAATTTATGTTTATATAGACATCAATCAGAGTACACTAACTTATTCAGCACGAACAGTTATAACAACCTGTTCTCACAACTGCTGAATGATATACAACAATGTAAGCAACGGAAATATAATCATCTACATGAATACGACTCTGGGCCTCCAGCTCCTCTCCAGAAGCTCCAAATATCCAAGTAAACCTAGAAAATATTCTTGGTCTGACCTGAGCATATAGGAAAAACCACATTTGGGTCAGTCTGGTTAAACTAGTGTGAGAAAACACAATCAACTTGATTCTTAAAGTTTAATAGCCTTTTCAAAACAAAGGAATCTTGTAAGACCTTACCGCAAATAAACGCGGATGAGTTTTTACCTTACAGTAACCAAAACTGTTTTATAGAAAATGATCTGATATTATAATAGTGTCTAATCGCCAAAATAATGATAACAATAGCTACGATGAATGTGCTGTGTATATCGATCGTAATGATACTAGTTATGAAATCAAAATCTGATAAAGCCCCTTCTCTATTTGTGTAGGATTCCATGAAGGTGCCCTCGGTACTTCGAGAATGGTCCTTCTGCACAACGATCAGATTTATCCTTCCAAGGGTCAGTACCTGTCTAGCTAAGGTAAATACATAACTGGCCACCTAGGGCCAAGTGAATCGCTCCCAGCATACATAAAATAAATGATAGGGACTTGCTAGAAAGAGAGACGATTACACCCTCATCGGTTAGCAATGCCCCTGGGCTATGCATCATATCTCTGGTTTTAGTCATCTCCGCTAATGAGGCTACGTCCGGCTTCCAGCTTACGCACCATCTCCAAAATAATTTATGGAATCCTACATGGACTCCCACACCTTAACAAGTCATCGAATCACACCTGAATTCCACAACTCAATAGATCTTGGAATCTCATACAGATTCCCACACTCCAACGAGTAATGGAACCACATATAGATTTCAACACCCCAAAATATAACGCATCTCTTCCATTTAACCGTACATGGTTTCGAAGTAGGTTATGAGTTCCGAGTCATCTCTTACGAGCACACTCTCCATTTCCTGGGTGCTCCAAAAACCATTCGTCGATTTTTGGAATGCTCAAGACCGGTTCTTTAGGATATAATCAGACAATACATAAGATCGGGGACCACCCACTAACCGTTTAAGTAAACGGATCTCCTTATCATTTATCATAGAAGATCCATAAGTTTACACATACGATATAGCAACCCGACGGTAACCGTACAATATAATTCTCGCATTTCTCCTAGATATTTCCAGTGTTAAAATCCTTCGATGTTAATTAGGGAATACTTTCCGTACCACCAAAATTAAGATGGATTACATATTTTGGTCAAGATTTGATAGTTGGTTATTTAACTATCAAATAAACAAACATTCAACGAAAAATTACATTTCCCACTAGAATCACCAAGCCTTATTTAATTTCAATAAATTAAATCTCTTTATCAAAAACAGTCATTTACTTGTCTCAACGGAATAAGTATATTAACAAATCACATCTTTCAAAAATACTTAAAAACCTTTTCAAATAAATATGAAAAACACCATTCGGTATCGACCATGGATCGTAGCTTAATGGTTACGTCTCTATCCTACAAAAACCAAACTTAACTTGGGCAATCTCTGCCTCTCGATTTACGCCATGCAATTAATCATAGATCGCGATTTTCACAGTGGTTACGCCGCTGCCCCAGCGTAAACATAACAAACTATAGGCAATCTCTGCCCTCGAACTACGCTATGAAAATATACAATTACTTCCCGAAATAGTTATATCAAAATAATGGTTATAAAGTTTCTATATTAATTTAGGAAAATACTCTTTAATAATAGTTTACTATATAATATATTATGTATAAAAAAATGTTAATATTTGAACGAATTATCCTTGAAATAATAATATTTTAATACTGATCAATTCTTAAATAATAAATAACTTTCAAATCAAATCATTTAAGATAACTTTAATTAATAATTAAAATATACTTTTAAATAATTAAAATAATTAAATAACTTTGAAACAATAATTAAATTCTTTGAAATAAATTTTAAGAATCATAAAATAATTAACTTTAATTCATTATCAAATAATTATTATTTATCTTTAAAATATCATTAATAAATAATAATCATTCTTAAAATTACTTTGGTTCAAAAATACACTTTCAAATTTGGAAAGAAGCTTAGTAATCCTAGTGGTACTTAACCAAGTCATAATTTATTTCAATAACTATCAAAGTTGTAATTCCAGCATTTACATATCATCACATATGTAAATTAACTCACAATTAACAATTAATCAGTAATACCACACTTATCCAATACTAATCAATTAGAATGTAATTAAGTCTGCTAAATAAATGCTCAAATTAACTTATCCAACTAATAATAGCAGAACGGTGATTTTTTAGTTAAACAGGGTCCAATTAGTTTAATTAGCAGAACGGTGATTTATTTCCGCTTGCAAATGTCCAATTAACTACATTCAATCCAATTCAAATCAACGATATTTATTTGGCTACCTAATGGCACAGTCAAAAGATAATTGAAATCAATATCTAAATAAAAGTCAAAGGATAGATCATTAACTACAATCAACGATTAATAATCAATATTAATCAATTTAAGAATCATACTGCATGGGTTCAATTAACTGAGTCAAGTTATATTTTTACTCCTGATTATTGGTCAATTGAAGAAATTAAGTAAATGATTTAAACTAAACAATCCATTAAAGAAATCAATCAATTAACCTATAATTAGTTAAATATGAATTTACTTATTTATTCACTTCGATTTGTTTAATAATCATTAAATTTTATATTGCAGAAATCTTATCGATATTATTTCAGATGAAATTACTCGACAATAGGGTCCTGACGCAAAAATCCCTGCATCAATTTGAATTTGAAATGAAAGAGAAATATCGTTTTAAAAATTTTAGATTATTAAACATAAAAATAAATTTAATTTACTTTTAAATAAACATGCCCAGCCCATACTAAACTAACTCTAACCTGACCCATACGAATCCAAACACCATCTTCTCCTTCCCAGTTCTTCCCTCCTCCCTTCATTCGTATGCACGAAGATGTGCATGAAACTGTGCATGAAACGTGAACACTATCTCCAGTTGATGAAACTTTCCACCGATCAACCTTGTAAGTCGCCTACAACCACTGCAACACCACTGCCCACCTGAAACCACGGCAAGTCCCTCAGTTCGAAATCGAACTCTTCAACCGAAAACTGCAGCAACGCCATGCCACGCAACACCCTCACCACGTTGCCAAGCGACCATCCACCACCAAATTCCTCCCAAAGACTCTCCACCGTCTCCTCCACCTTTCCCCCTTTATGTGCACGTCTCCCTCCTCCTCTCTTCGTCGCCATGGCCACGAAACCAAGACCAGAACACAAACATTCTAAGCCCTAGTTCAAATTCGTTAAGCCCATACACACCATTAAAAATTGCCACGACTATTTTCCAGGATGCGCCATCATCCAACGCTCCTCCACGCTAAGCACCATGCCACGACATCGTCTACGTCATTCGAATTTTGCATTTTACTTAATTTCGTTCATCCCTTAAATCCTTCCTCCACGCATCACAAAAAAATCTCAAATCAATCTTAAAAATCATACTTCTCAATTTTGATTCTAACTATATAATCCATTTCTTATATTATGATAGTTGGATTTCGACCAACTTGACACATTCACTGTTAAATTGGATTTTCTCTTGCTATGCTTGATGGACTCAAATGAAATAAATTTTAAAATGTGTTATACTTAAAAGCAAACAATTTTCATTTTCGAATCACGTTTTAAAACTAAATGGATGTCGAGAAAATGATTTTTAAAGTTAAAAAGTTAACTGTTATTATCAAAACATGAGCAGAGAACCTTATGAAGAAGAAACACAGTATTATTGAGTATAGGTGGGAGCTATTCATGTCTAACACCTATATGCATATGCTTATACACAATATATGTGTGTGTGCGTGTGCGTGTGTGTGTGTCACAGAGCAAAGATTCATCCAAATCACAGTTCATATATATAAATATGTAACATCCAGTAAACAAAATAGAGTGTTTTACTCATTGTTTAAAAACAGATGAACCCCCTGTCTTCAAGCTTTAAACACTTAACTTATTTTGTTTTTAACGGCGGATCTTGGTTGTTTTTTTATATGTTCATATGGCCATATATATAGGAGAAAGAAAGTGTACAGTGCAAGCAAGAAGAAGGCTGAGTACACATTAGAGTGGCTATGTTCATGTACAGGCTTTTTTTTCCACACTTCATATTTTTTTCCTTTTGTTTTCTTTTGCTTTTTCTCTTATTTGATTCCTTGTATGCTAATTTGATTTTATAAGTGATTTGATACTTTGTGTGCATGATTTAATGTTTTGTGTGCTTGATTTAATGTTTTTCCACGATGAAATTCATGTTTGTGTGTGTGTGTATTTACATCTACACTATTTTTATAAACATATAGACAATATTTTTATATATATTTTTATCATAAGTTTGAAATGGTGATGTATATATACATATAGATATTTCTATTTTATCATATTTCGAGATTAACGTTTAGAAATTTATATAATCTAATTTATATATTCAGATATCTCCAATATCATAAAAATCAAATTATTCGATTTATAAAATTTAATATTTTAATATTTAAAATTAGTTAATTATTCTTATAACAGATGCTAAAAACAGCAAATCGTTACATCTCCAATGCTTTCGAAAGGTTTGGTTTTGACACCATCACTTCTTTACTTAGGAATTACTTTCGAAAGGATGATTTCGACTTAAATGTTTCATGACTCTTTTGCTTTGTTGAAGGTAGAACCGAAATGTTTCGAAAGAGACAGTTTTAAATGGTTTCAAAAGGTTGTTCCACATGTTTACATGAACCCAAAGGCTTTCGAAAGGTTTGATGTTTTAATGCTTTCGAAAGGTTTCTTGATGGTTTCGAAGGGGTGGTTCCCAAATGGTTTTAGAAGATTTAAAAGGAAGGCTTTCCAATGTTTTCGAAAGGCAATGTTTGAATGTTTTAAAGGTAAGATGTCTAAGGTTTATAGCATTCGAAGGAAATGTTTTTCACTGGTTTCGAAAGGTTTATATGAATGGTTCCGAAGAAATGTTTTGGCCTTTTGGTCTAGGTTATAAAAAGGGTTAACTTGGTTTCAAAAGGGATACTTTCAATGGGATCGAAAGGGGTACTTTCAAAGGTTTAAATGTTTTCATCAACAAAAATTTGTATAAAGTATATATAGCATGGCAAGATGATTTTGATTAAAGCATAGAGTATATATTTTCCTTGTTTAAAGAATGATTTAAAGATTTAAATCAATTTGAGAAGAAAAGATTTTCAAAGAAAATTTAAGAGAAGGTTACCCTAAGTAAAATGACTCGGGTATTTGTATACCAGATGGAACTGGTATAGGGTCGCGACCTATACATTAGCTATTAGCCCCTAACTAATTTAGTCCAAAATTCTAGTGTGTAAGGCTTTGTCACAAGTAAGACTAACATGATGTTATACATAGAAGGGAATATACTTGTACAGAGTTAGGTTATTGGTGAGCCCACAAAACCATTAGGATAGGTTGACCTGGAGAAAGTAAGTTAGGGATGGACCGGCCAGAAGAGGAGTATCTAAGAGATGTTAGATTATTTTTTCTCTATTGTCTGGTAGGATTGAGTCAGCCAAAGGTTAATATTTAGTCAAACAAAACTATAGTGTTTGGATAGATAGTTCATTTGTTACCTGATGTGTATGTTTACATGATAATGCTTTATAATTTTAACAAGTTTTGGTTGTAGGATTATGATTTTCAAAAGATATGTTTTAAAAGGATATTAATGAAGGAAAACTCGTTCCGTTAAGCAGCGTAGTCTCACTTAATATCAAATAACCGAGATGTATAGTATTATTCACATTAGGCTTTATGTCCGACTCGAAGTTTATGTTTTTTTCCTTAAACTCTCGGGTGCTCAAAATTGATTTGAGTAGGCTGAGGGTTGAGGATTTTCAGGTTTTATTAGGTTGGCGAATAAAGATTCTAGAGACGAGCAGGTGGCTGACAAATAGCTATTTGGGAGTTGCTTTTTTATTTTGTTTGATTCCGCTGTGTTATAATATATCGGTTATAACTATGTAGTACTCTAGTCATCCAAGGAGACATCTTCATATGTCGCTCTTGGCGTATTTTGTAATAATTATATTTGATCTGAACCTAGGAAACATTTGGGATTATGTAACTTGGATATGAAATGTTGTTTTGAAATGTAATCAGAAAAATGATTTAATCTGTGATGTTTTTATTTCATATTCAAGTGTTTTTGATATTATGGATATCATTAACATTACCGTATTTGATCATCGGAAGTTAATACTATGGATAACAGCAGCATCTTTAGCGCTTAGCTTCGGGCTTCTAGATTGGGGATATTACATTAGTTTAACAAATAAATCTTGCGAGCGAACAAAGGATTTAATCGGGCATCATATATTATTTTGGATTATCTGTATTCGTTGTAACATTATTTATAGTATGATAGTTAGGATTGCTTGTGATAATTCGGGGTAGGACTTCTTGACTAGTTGTGACTATATAGATAATCTTCTAAGTGGCGATATAATACTTGCGTGTGCGAGCGTTGCAATATACTTAGTACTTTATCCTTATTATCATTGTGCAGTTGAGGTGAGTTTGAACCCGAGCGAGGTCAAACATTATAGACTGTCATTTAATAATGATTTAATTAGTAAAGTTTTCTCCTTTTGAGAATGGGTTATGCTCAGAAGGAAAGGAAAGACGAGACTTAGATTCCTGGTTTTATTCGAGCGTCTGAAGGATCGGGGGTGAAGCATATCATACAAGTTTTTCTTTGATAGTGTTTCATGTATTGTATTCATGGAAGGAGTTGCACCATTTAAGCACTTTAGAAGTCGAACAGACTCATGGAAGTTTACAGCTTGATATGCATGCTATGACTGTTATTGGTTATCGTATGTATTGTTGCGTACTATGACATGAGCACAATGCGGTCGGCCTATCTTATGGTCTTTGTAGCAGGTTCATGCATGGGTTCTTATGCTTATATCAACAACATATATAGGGTTTTTATGTATTGTTTTGGTAGTAGTCCCTCACACCAAACTTTGTCTGGCTCAAGTTGTTTATTTGTTCCCTCTTGCTTTTAACTCTTAGGTACTCATGTTGATGAATAATTTGATAGCTAGGTTTGGTGTGATCAAGCATGGTATCTCATAGAGACGGGCAGAAGGCTGATGGTTCATATTACTAAAAATTCTATGTTTTAGTTATACGGTGCTACAGGCCATTAGTAGCTCTTTGCTAATGTACCAAGAAATTGAGACTAATATCGTATATGTACTTATGAGGTATTTGACTCTTATGACTTAATGCATGATCATTGTTGAGATATTCTACATTATGTTTTATTTATGTGTTGTGATGTATGCTAAAGTTTTGGATAGATGAATTATAATCCCTAAACATGCTCATTCTCCATTGAACTAGTGTTCGCTTAGCACATGTTTGCATATTTCTTTTGAAGCATCGGGAATGGAGGGTCGTCTTACTTAATTAATCGTCTAAATGAAACGGAGGGCATTGACCCCACGAAACAAGGGGAATACAAAATTTGGGTATACGCTATTTCATTTGATTAGGTATTGATGGATAGCTCGACTGAAAAAGGGCTAACCTTCATCGCCATGGATGTATTTTGGGAAAAGTTTGTATATTTCGTAATATTTACATTAGCATTCATAATTGTTTTTTCCACCGGTGATTCCAATAAATGATTACAATGTTCAACAACTAGAGAAGGAATGCATTAACCCTGCCACATTTTAAAAAGACAAAGAAAGTGTTCCACTTGTTTGTATTTAATATCTTATTGCTTTGAACTGATAAACCCTTAACAAGCTTAAAATATGTTTTTCGTTTTGTCAATGTGTACTCGAAAAATGTGATATACGTCCACATTTGCATTCGAAAAACGAATAAATTTTTGATATCCATAAAGACCGACAGTGATGCGAATATGAAGAATTCGGGTTCGAAAATTATTCATTCATTTTTTGTTAAGATTATACTTCATATTATGTGTATTTTAATATAATCAACGATATGTATTTATTGTTTTATTTAATTAATAGTTTGTACATTATGTATTTAATGCATATTAACTGTTCAAAGCTATTAATTATCATATCTGTTTATTTTTCATACTTTCATAGCCAATGAGGTTGAAAAAAATAACATGTTAAATCAAAAAAAAATATTTATGTTTTTAGATTTATTGTCGGCAGAGCGGATAAATATCTGAAATTCGTCTGTATCAATGAATTCGAATATTTGATATACGAAAATAATTTCGAAAGCGGATGCGACTTTATCCAAAGTATTCATTGATAGGACTATTTTTTATGGATATTTTTTATTTGGAAAAAGGGAAAAAAATATCCAACAAAAATAGTCATGTCAATGACATTGCTGTCACTTAAACTATTTTTGTTGGATATTGATGGGAAAGTACTCTGTTTTGGTTGTTTTACATTACTGTCGAATTCCTATTTAATTTAATTGGCATGCTCGCTATTATGTCATAGATGGAAAATATTTCCAAGGAAAAAGTTAAAGGCTTTTTTTTATTATTTAGGAAAGGTTCACCAATATTTTATTCCTAAGAACAAAAACGTTAATATATTTTAAAAAGTCGCAACTGTCGCCGCGCGCTTTCTCGTTTTCTTCTTCAATCTCGTTCTTCTTCTTCTTTGATTCTTTTTTTCTTTCTTTTTTACTTGTTCAAACTTAAATTCACTTCTTCATTCTTCTTTATTCTCGTTCATGATCATTCTAAGCTAGAATTTTATAGCTGGGGATTGCTGTTGAATTTCTGGCAGAGGAAGGTTTTCGATTTCAAGAATTTTGACGATTGTTGTTGAATTCCTTGTTGTTGTTCTTCGTTCGTCGATGTTTGCGATTGTGTTGAAGATGATTTACTTCTGGTTTCAGGTGTCATGGCTAGAGTGATTTAAAGTTGTGAGATCGAATAGGAAGAAGAGTTTAAGAAGATGATCAAGTAGAATGAAACCGAAAGGCAGAGGGAAGGTTTAAGTGATGAATGGGCTTTGAGTCTGTCCTGAAAAGCAAAAAAATAACGTGTATGTTTCTTCTGCCTAATTTTTAAATGAAATTTGTTCTTAAAGTTTTTCTCCCTTTCTATTTTTATGTATCGCTTTTTTTGGGGTTTACATTATCATGTGTATTAAAGTGATTATCCCTAGTAGGACGGAGAACGAAGAGGCAATTTAGTTGATTTCTCCTGTCTACTTTTGAAATCAATTATAACTCCCTCCTCCCGCTTGTTTTCATAATTCATTAGTATAAACACTGGCATATAATAGTTGAAGAATTTAATTTTTATTTAATAAAAAAAGTTAGTGGACGTATGTGTGGTATAAATGCAAAACTTTTAATAGTCACAATACTTATTTCAAACAATATTGTTGATGACACTGATGACAAATTGATAGCAAAATATCGTTGATGGATGGAAAGAGGATAGTGGGAAAGGTTGCAACCGATGATGAGATTTCTTTGATGGATGAAAGTATTTTTGAAAATTTTATTTATTGAATTCTCGTTGTTAATAGTAAGATATAAATTTTAATGATCTGACTTGCAATTCTCACACTTCTACTAAAATACAAATTAAAATTTTTTTGGTGCAAGACGATTTATAAATAATGCAAGTGTACTTCAAAACAAGACAAGTCAATTTATTTGCGATGCAATCCAATTTTTATATACAGCGCAAACCAATTTACTGCATGCAAACTAATTAGGAACACAACGCAAGTAAATTGGCAAGCCAACCTTGAAAGTGAACAAAGATGAACTGCAGACCAATATTAAAGTTTTTACTCGTACTGGCTTGTATTGGCTTACATTACATGAAAGGCAAGCCAATTTCAGTTTACGTAGTGCAAAGCTATGTTATGAAAAGTGCGATTAAGTGTAGCTTAAGCATCGTTTAAACGTTAAATGCTTGCACGACGTTTAAGTTTTTGAAAAAGCAAAACGATTAAACGAAGAGCGTTTAGGCGTACTTAATTGGCACTTTGCTTGAATTAAAGCAATACTATGCAAAAGAATTATTATTTTAAAATAAAATGAATTGGGATTATAGCAAAAAACCACATTCCTAACAAAATTTTCTCATTTTATATAATACGAGTGGATGGATGATATGCATTAGGATATGAATATTTTATTTTACTAATGTGTACAGTTCATACTCAACTCGAGTACGCTAAATTTTAATGAATACCAAAAGTTAAATCTAACCTTTTAAAATCTATGAGTTCGTAAGGTAACTTCAAAATTAAACTTTAATTCTTTATGACGAATTTGTACATGCACATATAGATGGTTGTATACATACAATATACTTAACATAGTTTCTTTATAATAGATTTATATAGGTACGGATAATGTATGCTAAAAATTTAAGCAGTGCTTAACCGATAATCAAGCAGCACTTTAACGGTATTAAGCGAAGCGAAACTTCTATCATCTCGTCTCGCTTAGAGCTTATTATAACATAGGTGCAAAGCAATATTGATTCGCATTATTTACTATATTATATTTTAAAAAACGGTTCAATTATATGTTTAAATGGTTTTATAAGCTATTTTAGCTTTACGTATGATAAATAAATTAGTCTTTTTACTAATCCAACTAAGGATATTTTGATTTTCTTTAAGGGAAAAGAAAAGGGAAATAATGACTTAAGTAACATCATGATAAGCATAAAGGTGGCAGTTAGAGAAATTTTCAAACCAAACATTAAAGAGATTTGTCCATAGACTTGCTAAATCAAATTGTGTAAAGTCAAAGTAACAAAAAATATGTTTTTAACATGTCTTCTTAAATCTTTCAATTTTATTTAGTTTGTTCTCTCCATTAATTTCTCCTTAAATCTCTCATATTTTTAATTTTTTTATTGTATTATCATCTGATGTTTGCATAAAATTAATGAAAAATCGAGACAAATATTTTAAAATTACGTAAGATTAAGGTCTATTCATTACCGCTAGTATAGCGGGTACTAGTATAGGCTGAAGTGGTGTAAAACAAAACCTCTCTGCACGAAAAAGACCAGAATTTGGTCACAATTACGATATAACAAGTCTCCGGCGATAAATTGTAGGACTAGTCGAGTAGACCGAGTCGATCAAACAATTCGTATTTAAACCTGACATATTTGAGCAACAAATTTTCTATTACTTTTTTCCCACTCAACACTGGGTGGACGCTGAATATCAGATTGATCAGTGTGCGGCAAATATGCATCCAGCTTATATTTTGCAATCAGTAAAGTGATTCCATTTAATATCATCATGGAAGCCATGAAACATTTCAATAAACAAATCAAAAGATTTTTACATGACCTCTCATAAGAAGTAATTTGATATAGTCATGACACATCAAGATATGCCTATTTTGTTTCAGATAATAAAACAATAACTAAATGTCACCATAGCAAACCGTACCCAAAAAAAACTCTGAAAGCATATTATGAGCAATGAAATAATAATAATATAATAATACAGTATAAATGAAAACGGTAAAAATAACCAGTTATGTGCTTCTTTTCACTTTCTGAAGCTCTACTTCTGCTGTTTCTAACTGCGATCTCAAGACAGAGACTCTCTGCTCCAACTCTTCAACACTTCCCCTGACCAAAGAAGGCTCATAAGGTTTCACAAAATTCTCAGAAAACTTCTTCAAAGCTTCCACTCCACAAACCTCTTGTGGAAGCAAGGGCAACTTAGTAATATTAAAATCATCATAGAGCATATAAAACTGATCTATATACTTCTTCTGCATCGCCATACGAGCTTTGAGCAGTTTCGACTCAACTGGTTCCTCATCAAATATCACTTGGTTTATTATTATATTATGAGCATCAATCTCAAACTTAGCCAGCTCTTGCACCAATCTTTCAGTTTCGTACAAGGAAAGAAACTCGGGTATACAAACACATACAAACGTAGTCAAATCCGGATCTTTGAATTGATTGTTCACTTGTTCAATTACACTCTTCATATCTTCAAGCTTACCCAACATAGATTCTTCGCTAAATTCATCGCCTAAACCAAATAATCGAGTGGCCTGACTAATAAGCCCACCGAATCTATTTCTTAAAGTCAATATTTTGTCCAAACCTTTCTCTAAAGTCGAAGGAAACTGCAGTAATCTCAATGTATGCCCTGTTGGAGCTGTATCAAAGACAATAACGTCGTAGTTCATTGTTTGCACCAGCTTCAACATTTCTGCAAAGCTCATTGCTTCATCGATTCCAGGTATCGAGTTGCTCAGGTCGGATAAATAGCTACCAATGCCGTCGTTGGTGGTTAGGTCATCGCTTTCGACTTTTGGGTCTATTTCCATTGCAAACAAGTTGGTGAAACCATTGACCACTGTTGGTATTTTGGTGAACTTTTGTTGAAAGGCATCACTTAAATTATGAGCTGGGTCAGTTGATATGATCAAAACGGATTGACGAACGGAGGCCAGCAAAATTGAGAGAATCGAACTGCTGGTTGTTTTACCGACTCCACCTTTGCCACCTACAAAAACCCACTTCAGGGTTTCTTGATTTAGTATGTTGTTCACTGTGCCTTCAGGAATCTCCATATCTTCTTTTTCTCGTTAAGCTCACTTGGTACTATTCTATTATCAAAATCTGCAATAATTTAATCTGTTATCATATAATGAATACCTTCAATTTTCAAAAACATTTGAGATTAACAGCATATAAAGGTTCTCATATGACCGAATAAAACCAAAATAAATGGCACTTCAACTTTACATATCCAAGCTAAACTTCATATAAAATCATGGAAACTATCATGACAATAAGGTTCCGGCCGGAACTAGGGCTGTCAAAATCAGAACTAACCCCAAGTACCCAACTCATTTAACCACTTTTTACAAGGGCTGGGCTAGACCCCGCGAGAAAAATAGTTTAACTGGGTAAAAGCATTTAACCAAATTACAAATCAATTCAGATGGGTTTAGCCCGCTTAACAATCTTTAAACCATTTAACCGTCTCAAAAGATCTACGATCCAATATCTAAGATTTCTTAATTTCTTAAGTTGCCACCTCTTCGAATACCAATCGGGGCTCTTTCTAATCCATGGTCGCCAATGTGGCCTTCATCTATTTCTGGCCTATTCTTTGATCTTTTCTTCTTCTTCAATGCTTGATCTTGATACTTCAAATCCTACCACTGTTTTTCTTCCTGCAAAAATTGGTATATATCCAACAACATTACACATTAGTTTATCTTGAATGTTTTTTGTTTTCTGTTTTGTCTCTATTGTTTGTATTCTCGTTTATTTTGACATTTTTCAATTTTGGGTGTATTGGAGTTTAATTCTTATAATATATCCTTTTGCCATCTTATCTTTCATGATAATCATATATTCATAATAACCATCGTTTCATATGAACATTCATTATAATATTTACTTTTAAGAAACACTAAGGTAGTGCAATATTTACTTATACCATTAGCTCTAGTAAACGAAGATAATTAATCTTTTTGGACCTGGATTCTAGTTTATGGACCTGGATCATGTTTAAATTTGGGGTGTTATGGTTGCAATAATCATCGTTATTACCTCCAGCCGTAACCGCAACCATTGTTGACCGAATAAAATTTCCCTAACTGTAACGTAACCATTTGTGATGGTTAACAGTTACATTTCTGAATATATTATTTATGTACATCGTCGTCGATAAATATCTCTAGTTCAATTTCTTTTCCGCGAACTAGTTTGTTTGTTTATAAAACAAATCATGCATGCACACGGTATTAGAGCTTGAAAATCACATCTTACTAGTGAAAAAGTCATTTCTTTAATTTATATTATCAAATTGCATGTTTTGTTGTAAAATACAATATAAAAATAATAATGTATGGTTGGTATGTCTTAACGCAGTTCTCAAAATCTTAAATCGTTACCATATTAAATGGTAATCGTGTGAAGAGTTGATGGCTCAACCGTAACAGCCCTAATTTAAATATAAACTTAAATGCACTAAATATTCTAAACCACCATATCTTAAATATTCTTTATGGACTGATATTTGATTTCATTTCCAATTAGATCAAATGATTCATAACAATGTAACTCATGAGTTATATCCTTAGTTTTCTGTAATAGGCATGTTCTACGGTTTCTAAAATTACTCATTTCAAGACAACTGTCAACTGCTTTTGTTTCCTTTAGTATGTTGCTTTCTGTTTATATTCTTCTACATTTGGATGCTATATAAGGCTTTACATATTAGTTTTAATACCAAATAACCCACCCTACACACAGTATCAATTTGCCAGTGGAATTACGAAGCTAGTGTACTTGTTCTACATTATACTCTACTGCGTATCGGTGGCATCAACTGCTGGTAATAGCCTTCAAATAGGCTTTTATAATCACAGCTGGTGAAAAGAAATGTTACAAATGCTTCACTATATCATGCATTTGCTTTGCCTACAGAAAGAAAAACTAACGTGCAATGTTGCTCAGGAATCATATAGAAAACATGAAATTCAATCCATAGCTTATACTCAGATTATATATTATGATACAGTGCTGAATTGATATGAGCATATACTTGGCATAAGTTACTTGTGTTATTTACATCTTAGTTCATGTTGTTAATATTCAATATTGTATATTGTAGAACATGGATTCAATTAATTGTGGAAACATGGAAACGAAAGATTTGATCGTTCAAGAAGATTCATTGAGTAGTTCATTTGAAAAAAAAAACATCATAGAAGCCCATATTCAGAAGTTTGGGATTACTTTAGAAAAAAATGAAACTATAGTGGGAAAAAACACCGACGTGCTTTTGCAAGGTATGTAAGAAAACCTACTTTTGAGGGGCATGCGTGAGACATCTACTATGCTAAAATATATACCTAAATGTCAATCCATTACAGAAAAAAGAAAAAAACGATTAAGCTTAATGCAATAAGCAAGTTTGATCAAAGTATAGATAATTTGGGACTAAGACTGTCATAAGGCATAACCTGCCACTTATGTTTGTCCAAGGTGAAAAAGTTTGTGAACTACATTCTTATCTGAACAATAGAGTCCAACATATTTCAAGAAATACAATGCGATCGAATGTTATGAAACTTTATGAGAAAGAAAACCTTAAACCTAAAGCATTTTCTAAAATCAGGATCGGGAAAAGTAAGATTAACATTCAATCTATGGACATCAATCAATACATATGGTTTTATATCATTGACGGCACACTTCATAAATAATGATTGGACTTGCACATAGTTATTAATAATGCACGATGCAAAAAGAAGCAAAGCCTCCCCGAGTTCTTAGCACATGGCTCGGCAAATGGAGTCTGCCTTTTTAATTTAGTACACATGTTTAGATTATTATTAATTTTTTTGAATTGTTGGGTTTATTATTACTCAGCACAAGCGCAAATGAAAAAAACCTTTAATAACTAGTTCAAATGACCGTTGCAAAATTATTAAATACAAACCCACTGAAGGTTTGTAATATACTAGCATAACTAACACATTTAATACATTTTATGATAAACAATGTGTGCCAACAGGGTTGGTACAATCGGTCGACGGTTCGAACTGCAAGACCAAAGCTCACGTATTTGAAACTCAAAATTGATAGCTCTGTAACAAGTACTCGAAGCATGTATTTGACAGACATAAACTTCTTCAGAGTTTACAAGTGAAGCATGGTTTTCTAGGTGATTCAAAAAAAAAAATTGAAATGTTTGATATTATGTACATTTTACAAAAAAAATCATCAAACATAATATCATAAGCATAAAATTTCAAGTATAAAATCTTCAAAATCCAAGATAATAATACATATTGTTGATAAACTAGAAAGAATCTAATTCAACAATTATATTTTCTAAATCAATATACATCATCCGATTAACATGCTCGAGCATCTTCTGTATTTGTCTCATTTAGGTTCGTTATTTCTTCATAAAGATGTAAAAAAAAACTGAAGCGGATGCTGAAAAAACTCTTGATGTGAATGTTTTTCAGTTGGATATCTAGCTTCCTCCACTCATGCTGTTCTAGCAGCAATATCCCAAGTCAAATCATTATGATCACCAAAAATATAAGCTCATATACATCATCAAATGCATCACTCATATTTTTTGTTAATCATTCATTACAATCATCGATGCCTTTAAATGATATTTGATCGAAAGTGTTATGGTTGTTGTACTTTTTTATTACTCAATTGAATTTAACTAATACCAAATCATTTAGTTTAGCTTGAGCTTGCATATTCCTTTTTTATGCAGTTTGGATATAAAAAATGATAATGAAACAAAAAAGTAAAAAAAAACAATTAAATAACAAAACGAAGTGCAATTTACGCGTCGTGCCCCATTTTTATTTCATGTGTCATTTGTGCCTTAAGCAGCATTTATGTCATTCGATGTCTTTCTATGTGTACCAAGCTATAGGAAAGAAAGGAGCAAACATCACGCTACGGCTTGCATCATGGTGCGCCTTCCATAACTATGGTTTTACAAAATAAATATGATTAGTTTTTCTTTACTGCCTCCCTACACGGAAGTGGCAATATTTCAGAAGGTCTCTAATTTGTTAATTGAATGAAATATTGAATATGTCATTTGTTTTTAAACTAGACAATGCATCTTCCAATGATAAATTCATCGAACTGTTGAAATATCATCTTGTTTTCAAAAAAAATCATTGGTTGCGAATAAAGCATTTTTACATGTTCGTTGCAACGCGCACATAACTAAACTTAATGGTACAAGATGGTCTAAAAATGCATTAGTTCATTTTTAGCAAATATTAGGAAAATTATAAAATACAAAGAATTTTCGGTTAGAAAAAGTTTGTTTATGGAATTCATAACCTATCTTTCTATTGATGAGTAAAAAAAATATGGAAAATAAGATGTTCCAACGAGATGGAACTCAATATTTTTATGCTCAAAAGTGCTACTTAATTCCAACAAGGCGTTAAGTCATTTGAAAGTCGTTGATCGGATCTATACATTTATTGTCCAACCCCCGATGAATGGATAACTGCAAAGAAAATTGCAAATTTCTTGTAAGTTTTTACAAAGTTGCTTTTTTTTTAGAATTGGGTATCTAGGTGGTGGTACAAAGTTGTACTATAAGTCTTTGATAGTATATACAGCATACTACAACTCAACGTATGTCAAAAGATTCGAACTACGCGCTACGCAGGATTCAAACATGTCACCACATGGACCAAAACCAGAGTGTCTAACCATAGCGACATTGGACAATAATTATCCAACATTGAATTCGTTATTTTTCAAAGCTTGTGACGGTTTTCTTTTAACCTTAAAAGTGCATGATAATAATTTTGTCCAAATACATAAAAAATTCAATAAATGTTGAAATTTTTTAATGTGATTCTTTTGATTACATGTATTATTTATCCAGACGTATCGAATTTGTTAGATATTGCTATGAACAAATTTACGGAGCAGATTGTTTTTTTTACAAAAAAAATACTTTATACAAAACTTGTATACTTACATAATATGTCTCATCAAAATCTTACAACATCCCTAACTTAAATGAATGTCTTGCAAAAAAAGAGAACATTATTTTCGTATACTTACAATGAAGTTTAGAAAAAGACAAAAATTTAGGAGCAATTATCAAATAAGTAGGAATAGAAAATAGAGGAAGCACTCAAAACCACTCATACGAATATTGCACCCTAAAAAACCAAACAGAAGACAAAAACAACAAAAAAATACAAAGAAACACGGCTGGGTCCCACACAAAAACTAAACTCCATCAATTCCATAAAAGAACTAAAACAACCATAGCGGCCAATCAATGAGAACCGCTACGAAGACGGAAGGGGAGATTAGTGAATCTGGTCATGGCTAGGAAAGCAGGAGGATCAATTGAGAGAAGCATTGTTGGCGAAGGGATAACAAACTAGATCTGCATCACCAACTGATTTGGTGTCAATCTAATCCAAATATCAGCAAAAATAATTTTTTTTCCTTTGATATCTTCTTGAGTGATGTTGACTTGAATGAGTAGATCTTTACAATCTTTTATTATTAGCATAGTTCCGAGGTTGTTAGGCATCTGAATGTTGTTGAAAACCCTTGAGTTTCTTTCGCACCAAATATTCCAGATAATTGTTTTAATGGTTTATGCTAATAAGATGTTTATAACACTTAAAACCCTGACAATTATGCAGCATGTAAAAAATTTAGGTATCATTATCGTTAATTTGATGAATACCCAAGTAACGCTTGATATTTTTTTCAAATTTAATCGGTGTGGGCAATTGAAAAGGAGATGATCTCTATCTTCATTCTGTAATAGACATAAGCTGCATTTTAGGTCGATGTTGTTCCATTTGCTTATAATATCAATGGTTTTGAATTTGTTCATTCTGGCCAGCAAAACACATAATGACATTTTAAGTGCACTTTTATTGTCTCAAATAACGTTACACCAGGAAAATTCTGTAGATCGAGTTCGAACATGCTCTCATGCAGATTTTAGATCAAAGCATCCATTGTTATTAGGTAGCTGGAACCAAAAGTACTTGTTATTAGTATAGTGAATGTTGATGTTTTGAATTGTTTGTACCAAGGTTCGAGAACTCGAATTCGGTCTCCATTTCGGTCAACTGAAATTTTATTGGTTTCGGTCAATTTTGAAAATTTCGAAAGTTTCGGTCATGATATCATATTTGTATTTTTAATGAAAAATTAACAATAATGTTGCAAATCTATATACAAATAGTCTATAAAAATATAATTATGCAACATACAACACAAGCCCAAGGCATGTTTCCTATAACAATACAAGTCTAACAATGTAGGTCAAAGGCCCAAGTCCAATAATACAAGTCAACAATACAAGTCCAAGGCATGTTTCATATCATTTCAGCTCACGTAATTGAAATACATTAGAAATTGAAATTGAAAATGAAGTAGCTCACATAACATTTCAATTTTAATTAATCTTACAGCCCATGTAATAATTATTCAGCTCATTCAATTAATCTCCAACCCATTTCAATTAATTATTCAGCTTTAGGCTTCCAGGCAGCTTACTTCGGGTCAGAGAAGAGCTTGCTTCAGGTCTTTGGAGGATTGGTGTATTTACAAGCTATTTCAAGTCCTCGGGCATCGTGCTTCGAGTCGCCGATATGTTTACTTCGGATCAGGGAGGCAGTTGCTTCGAGTCAAAACCGTGGATCAATCTCATGTCCATCCAAGTTCGTATTCATTTACTTTGAACTCATTCTCTTCGTATCCATGTGTTTCGTACCGATTCATCTCTAGTTCGCCCACTTTGTATCAATCCATCCCCAATGTGTTTCGTATCGATCCATCATTTGATCGATACGAAGAAATGAACCATGGATCGATACGAAGCCACACAACGATCGTCGATGCGAAGTACACAGGAGCTATAAATTGCTTGCTTCGTATCGATCTCATCCCTGTGTGTTTCGTATCGATCAGTTGAACGATCGATGAGAAACAATGGTCGTGGATCGATACGAGGAGGGTAGCCATGCATCGATACGAAAAGAAACAAGAATCGATACGTAGAACATGGCGACCGGTGGATACGAATAAGGCGGAGTCAAATAAAAGAAACGATCACTCGGCGTAAAACGTGGATCCCCCTGAATTCTCGAGCCACGTCATCAACACACGTTTGACCGATACGAAGAAGTGATCGATACAAAGCCCCCGATGCGGATCTCATCGATACGAAATGGGATCGATACGAACAGCTTAGACTACTACAAGCCCAACCTTGGATCGATCATAACTTGAGATCTACGAGTTCAAATTCCTTCAAATTTTGACCATAACTTGCGTACCACCAGAAGTACGTTCGTAATCGATCTCATCACCATTGGACCATTTTTGAACTGATACGAAATGCATAAAGATCGATCAGGGATCGATCCCAAACCAGCCTGGATCGATCACGTGGGCCCACCTAAGTGTAAGAAGGAGCATTCCGAGTTCAAAGTCGGCTATTTCCATGCTACACCTATAGATAGCAACCTAATGCCTTCAGAAAAGAGATCTTTTTGGCTCTTCTCCTCACTCTGCTGAACTCCATTGTAATTTGGATACTATCAATTGTACTCATGTAAATCAGTAGAGAATCATCAATAAAACAGCAATTCTTCAAGGTGGACATAGGCTATAACGTCGAACCACTATAAATCTTACCTTTCTACTACTACCCTTTTAATTTTTTTTAGAGTGTTCTTCATATTAATTCTACTACATACAATCTATCTGTGGTCTGTGACTGTGATTTGGTGCTTTCATCTGCATTTAGGTGTTTGTGACCATTTTTTGGCACAAACAGCAAGAACGCTTAATTGTAAACTTTAATAATCGAAATCTTCTTCATTAAATTTCATAATTGAATGGAATATATATTAAGATATTTTTTCTAGTTTTCCACTGCAAAAGGAAAAATATATATGATAAAAGAACTAAATAATGATGCTCGCATGACACAACACAACATAACTTTTAGCTCAAGTATGTAGTAAGAAGGCAGTGGCTACTCTAAGTTATTTTTCTCACATTCAGAATTCACATCAAACTTTATTTTCTTATAAAAGAAACTATAGATAACAAGACATGGAATAAATTTAACTCCTTATTATGCACAATCGGACTATACATGCCGTAACTTGTTGGTTACACTTTTACGTGGTGTATTCTGTTTATATCCTTATTATATATCATTAATTTTTATGCACCTAAATTTTTTCATTTTATCGTTAGAGATATTAATCATGGGTTTATAAAAATATTATGTATGTGTGTAATCTAAATTTATGGATTAATGCCGCAAATCTCACACTGCTTGGAAAAACATTAAATGACTAATATGTAAGTCTACAGCTTTCAATACAAACGAAAAATGCATTTTCCAAACGTAATTCTTTTTTTATTAGCTGGATTTGATGTAGTTTTGTTAACTGAATTTATCTTTCTTTAACTATTGTGCACGTTACGTTTATACATATATATGTTGCAAATATTATGTCTATCCATCTAAGATAATTCTTTTACATTTGATGGATGCATTGTGATTGAAAAATATGCACATAAACTTCAAAACTGTAATGTTAGTTTACTTTTATTATTTTCTTACTTTATTCCACAGATTTTGATCTAGTTAGCATATTTCTAGACTCAATTAACGAGTTTAATATATCTAATGGAAGGAGCCGCTGTGTATGAATTGATTATAGTTGATTATGGTAACTTGATTATTGAAATTATTAGATTGAAAAGCGATTTAGCTTCAAGTTGTTTATGGTATGTTAATATTTCTAGACTCAATTAACGAGTTTAATATATCTATTTCAAGCTCTTTTCAATTTATCCATACGACTTTAAGTTTCTCTATTTATTTTGTTTTTCAAACCTTAATTTTTTTTAATTTACATACTAAGTCAGATCAAGAATTCACAAAATTCACAACTAGTTCATTTCAATTTGAAATATTTAAACCTCATAAGTGAATGTTTTAATTGTTAAGGCAATACTTATATTTGATTTTGAATTTTATAGTAGTGGTTTTTTTTGTGTTTTTTCATGTTGTTTATTGGAACTTGTAGGTTCACTTACAGCTCTTGTCTGTTATTTGATTACCTGCTTGAAATCAAAAATCCACTCAAGCAACATGTTTCACTAGCACAAACTAGTAGCTTTTATTTTAAAAATAATATCAAAATAAAGATTTTTATACAGTGTGCTGCCAAAGAATCATCTTCAAAATACGAGTAAAATTACTAGTATTTCTACTTAATCTCTTCTCTTGCACTTCCTCTTCTAATTTTGTCCTTCCTCATACCTCGTTTATAATTTTATTTCATGTTTGGAAAATTTACTACCACACGATGCAAGGACTGATTAATCCATACTATTTTCAGTCCAAAACATATATCATCAACACAGTTATGTTTTTTTATCTCCTTTACAAAACTCATCCAAAACACTAAAACAACAAATTTCATTGGAGAATTTGATAAAGAAGATTAAGGTTAATGTTTATTTGAAATGTTGAGTTTATTCCTTTCATACATTTCAACTAAAGATTTTATACCCTTCCTCACAAGCATACAAACTCGATTTTGACTTACTTGATACCCTAACTGTAAGTGACTCAACTAAAGGCCCATATGTTTTATATTTTTAATCTATTAACATTTGCTTATCATAGTTGGTTAACACGTTGGTTTTTTTTCTACAAAGAATTTTGGTACTATATTTTTGATATAGCTGGTCAAACCTGTAATAATTGTCAAAAGTTTCGGCAATTCCATGTGTACAAGGCCAAAACCGTTAAAGTTCTCTTAGAATTTTGCAAAAATACTAATATGCAGTTTTGGGATGTAAGTAGTATGTGGAGAAATAGGACAATATTAGTAGTTCTATAGTTACTTCAATGATTTTGGTATTATATCTAATTATATAATTGGTCAAGATTGTAATACTATGCAAATGTTTTGGCAGTTTCATACGTACAAGATAAATTGGAAAATGTTAAAGTTCATTTAAGAATTTTGCATATACAAATATGAATTTTTGGATGTATGATGATAATAGCATGTGTAGAAAAGTAAAAAAATATCAGTTGTTCTTGATTTACTTCCAAAAGTTTGCCTATTATTGTTATGTTGTTTATTGGAACTTACCTTAGCAATGAAAACGATCGATTTCGAGATTTAGCCATTTGAATTACATATAAATTGATAAGTTTATGATTTGATAAACTATGCAAATCAAAAAATTGTGGTTTAAAAAATAGAGCATAAAAGAAAACCTCGGAAAGCAAGGTAATCAATAGAAAATAACGTAAAATAGCACATGGCTTGCGCTATGCGCTATAGTGAGCATTATTTTGTTCATTTTTATGGATTCTGCATTTCTTTTATAATATATATATATATATATATATATGTAGGACTAAAGTAGTCATGATCCATATTTACATAAATATCTAAATCACTTATTTTTTATTATTGCTATTATTTCATTAAATTTTACATTGAAATTTAATTATGGATTTGAATTTACGTTTCAATTTACACTATAAATTGTTAGTTGGTGCCTCCTATTCAAATTAAAAACTCTACAAACATGCTTTAAAATTCTTAACATTGTATCCTGAAGTAAATTCATTTAATAATTTATTGTTTTCAGGGATTTACCATCTTCGTCATCTTTATTTTTTTCCTAATCGAGATTGATTATTTAAATTGTTGTTTTTCATAATCTCTATGTTGAATCGTAATTTTTTAAATTTAATATATTTTTAGATTATATTTAATATAACTTTCCAATGTTGATTTCAAATTTTTTTTCATTTTTTTAATATAAATTCGGCATGAAAAAGAGACCTGAGTCATGTATGTATCTACACAACAACATTATAATATTTTGTAGTTGTAGATCATAAATTAAAATATTTATTACTATGTAGAATGACTAATTTTTCATGGAAAACAAATTAGAAAATGACGTCATTAATTATGCATCAAAATTTGGTATCTTGTACCGAACAATTTGATTTTTTCGTACATTATAAAATAAAATAAACTAGTCTATAAGGTCATTTTCAAAGTATTTGTTAAGTATCACTTTTGATGTATGCATGATGAAATTTTATGATGTTTTATTAAAATAATTTTGCTTTTAAGAGTTTATTCAAAAGAACTTAACAAACAGGATGTTCAACCTTCGTATTTTTGCTTTTTAAATATTAAAAAAAAACCAATATCGCAAACTATTAAGCTAAAGTAAAAAAAGAATTACATGAGGTAAATAACATCACAAGCAAATCTAAAATGAATTGTTACAGTTGGAGAGTTTCTAAATATTAATATAGACAATGAAAAACATAAGTATTAACTTTTTCTGTGTTTTGAGTATGATACACGCATACCAAACAGCAAAATTCAATCTTGAAAGAATCGATGTCATTCTTCGATAAACGATTTTGATTTGTTATTGAAGGTATATGATTGGTTAATGTACTCATCAAGGTTATCAAAATGCGATTCAAATCATAAATCGTAAAGTTCAAATTTTAAATCGAAACGGGATTTAAATCATAAATCGTATATTCAAAATGTCCATATTTGGGTACATCGTGCAATTAGTTGGTCCGCCTGATCCAGATTGCTGAGTGGCATGTGCAGTTAGGCTGTAAGGTCTGACTATGCTGGCTATAGTATAGGAGGCAATGCATCAGGCTGGTCATAGAGCAGCGAAAACTCCTTGCTCTCAACGGTGGATGGATAACAGGCGGCTGCACTTTGTTCCCACAATGGATTCGGTAACAATTCTCCAACAAAAGGTCCATATTTTAAAGTTTATGCACACTTTGAAATTGATTACGATGTTTGAAATTTTAAATCTAAACTTAAAAATTAGATTTTTCTCTTGCTTCATTGTTATTTTATTTAGAAAACACTAGGAATTATAATTGTGAATTCAAATAAACATATTGAGTATATAAATATGTATTAAATGATTTTTCTCAACTACGGTTTTAAACGAGTTTGAATCGGAATATAAATCGAATCGGAAGGAGAGGGATCCGATCCAAAACGGGATCTAAATCATAAGATTTTAAGATTTTTGATAACAATGGCTCAAGTCTTAGTTCGTGTCATTCAATTTTATTAGGTTTTTTTAAATGTACATACCTAAAATAAATAAACAAACAAACAATATAGAGTGCTATTTTGGGATATTTCTATTTTTGACAAAATAGCATGCTATTTTGCATTATAGAGGACACATGCACTATTAGAGATTAAATAGTGCACGCCTTACGCTTTAGATCATTTTGCGCTCTAGCATACGCTATGATAACTCCACTTAAAAGTAAACTAAGCTAGACGAAATTGGTGAGATAAAGAGGGCGAGATGAGGAGAATGTCTATATGTAAATCAAGGAATATTAGTATCATGTTTTACTTTTACACACACTATCATTTACACCCCCAAAACTTTGCGTATAACACAAAATACTTGATAAGTTGTACATTTTTTTCCTATCTTATACACATGAAATTATAATAAACACATAAAATACCAAATCATCTGAAGAATGATCACAACTTAGACTAACTATATAAAAAATTATACTATCAAAAAAAATGAAGGAAAAACAATATTTGTAGATCAAACACAATAAGAATAAACCATCAACAAAGAAACCGTAAAAGTTATAAGATAAACGTTAAACCAAAGAGGGAGAAAGGGAGAAGAAAATTTTGAGATCTAAAATTTGAGAAGGTAAGCATGATTTCGTATGAGAATCAATTTGCATCTAAAAGAACACAATCGAGAACAATTTTTAATAATAACAATGGTTAGCAAACCAATGGTGAAGGTAACCTTGAAAACATTATATCCATAATCAACAGAGGAAAACTATCATTTAGAATCCAAATAATTAATCTTCAACCTTAAAAATCTATATACCATGAACAAACAAAATAAAGTTGAAAGACAACATAATTAAGATTTAACCTTAAAAACCTAACATCTAGAATAAGTGAACAAAATTAATTTGGAAATCAAAACTCAAAACAAAAACAATTAGCAAACAAAAAAACTTAACCCCTAAAATGTTGAGCATTGCAAGTTCCAAATAGGAAAAGAAAGAGATCAAAGTTGAATATAAAAAATTAGCAAGGAAGTTATAAGGGGATCCGAATAACTTGTGCAAAAGAAGAAAGTGATTTAAAACAAATCGTGACGATGAACCTAAGGATGAAGGAATTAACTAATCATGTTTCTCTCTCCGTTAAAATGATCTAACATGTTACACGACAATCTTTGGACATCTTTTCCAAGGGGTAATCATGATCTCCCCATTACAGTGAACCAACTTGTCACACTAAGTACCCACTGCATGAACCATGAATTATTTATGCTTACAAAAGAGTCTAAAACCGATGTTAACGTCAAGCTTATCTGGTGGTAAAATGAGCACTACTGATTATAATATTATTGTAATTTTACTTGTTCAAATTTGCACATAGACGCACGCAAATTTGCTCCTTGTTAGTTCATTTTACTCATATCAAACCTTTGACATATTCAGGTACAATTATGCTCTTTGGCCCAGTAATGCAAACAATAAGAACTCGAGTGCATTAACAACCAAATTTCGATTAAACAATGTTGGAGATCATAATTAAACTTTAAGAAATAACAACACACACACAGACACACAGAGCTAAGCATTCTAATTAGGCATAAATTAGAAATTTTACTTCACTCAATTAGCAATCAGTTTTGGCAATTATATTCAATTAACTTAATTTAGCAATCAATTATAGCAATTTTATCCACAACTAGATCATAAATCAGAAAGTATATCATCGGTTAGAAATTCAGGTGGAAGAGGAGCAATTTAGCAGTCTACCAACATGAACTGAGTTGATCAACAAACAATTTTAACAAACTCACATGTTTTTTTCTTCAGGTAATCTATTCAGGCCAGAGGACTAGAGCCTAGAGGAGCTCAAGATCTCTAGCGGCAACTCAGGAAGCGGTATTGTAAGTGTCGGAGGCAGCGGCAACTGGCGCGGCAACTATGCGGACTGCGGTGAGAAGAGAACGGATGAACCCTAGAAAATTTAGGACGATAAAAAAATGTCGACGCCCCGTTATTTCTTACTCTAGCCAGAGTCAGTAGACATGGGCCGGGCCTCTTAATGGTCTTCAAAATTGTAAGGTTCATTTCGACCCGTTTCCACCAGAGGGAAACTGTATTTTTCTCTGTTTTCCTAGTCATTTGTCATCGTTATAGTTATCGCGCACCGAATAAATCCATGTAGATAATTCAAAAGTTTACAGGTTCGACTTATTACACAAATACATACATCCATAAAATTATTAACAGATCAGACCTTGCTTCAGAGTTTTGATCTAACAAGTTCTGATCAACCTTTTCATGTTTACACCTGTTACATACAAATAATGCATGTTTCCAGTGGCAAATCAAACTATTTTAACTTTATTTTCATACACATGAAACCTCTATTGCTTCATTGAACAAAATCCAAACTCATTTCATTTCATTTTCAAACAAGTTGCAATGACGCGCAATCTGAGAACATAGTTTGCAAGGATTTCTCATTCACTGGCACTATCAAGTATGCATACAAGGATCTTAAAGCTTACCAAGGCACAATATAAACTAACATAGTATTATTTTCATGTAATTTCTTGTATGCTATCCGCATGAAAAAATGGGTTGTACATGTTAAACACGTATACTGGCCTCCCACATAAAATTCTATTAGAAAACTAACAAACATGAAGGCAATGTATCAATTACGAATCACAATGATATAGCATTTCTGCCACCTTTCCTACTAACAAACTCACACAATCTACAAGGCAAAGTATCAAGACTCGCCTCACGAACCCTGCCATAGTTACCCAATACGCCACACCTTCTCCATGCATGAAATTCGGCATAAGCTGCAGGATCATTTGCAACTTCTTTCACGTAATTCACCAATTCTTCCATGGTTTTAAAGTTGCTTCCATCAATAATTGAATTTGGAGGAACAAAGTCCCACACGTTAGGTGCACCAAAATATATGGGTACAGAACCAGAATCCAGAGCATAGAATAGTTTCTCTGTTACATAGCTTTCAGTAACTGTGTTTTCAATGGCGAGAACGAATTTATAGTGAGACATGGCACAGTGGAGGTGGTCGTACCAATGAAGGGTAGAACCATGATTTGAGCATTCGGGGTACATAGATAGAGCCATGTCTAGACCTCCTACGTTGTTCAAGCATTTTCCGAATGAGTGATGTGGGATTAAGGAGAGGAAGCTTTTGGCGAGTTTGTTTCTTTGAGGAAGGCACCTTGAAGATGACCAGTATACTAAGGTGTCCTGAACAAGTGAAAGGGTTTGAGAAATAAAAATTTATTAAAGGCGCTTATATTGTTTAATGTTATTCCTAAGCAGAAAGGTGCGAATATGATGATGCTTTAACTTAGAGATTTGAACATAAAATGAGATCACCTACTGTGATAATAAGCAGCATGGAAAAGTACGCAGATTATCTGAACCGTTAAGCTTATGGTAGGACAATTCAGATTTATGGTAGTTTTTAATCACTGTAGAGTTGATCTTAAGTAAAACTCTGAATTCATGGAATTTTTCTGATTTGATTTTGATAGATCATCTAAGTCATACAGTGCATACAGTTATTGAGTGCTGAAGTGCCACACTATCTTGGTTTTCATTCTTTGCCACTGTTAGTCAAATTGGCAAAAGGGAAATCTTGCAAGAAACATCTTGTGAGAAATGTATATACCTTTCTTATTGGAAATTCCTATCGTAGCTCGAATTCTTATTGGATTATTCAATACCAATTCCCATCTTAGCTCGAATTCATGACACTTTGAAATGGTGAAACTAACAGAAATTTGATAATAAGCAATCAAATTTTAAACCTACTAACATAACTAGACAAAAGTGCAAATTAGAGTTACAGCTTTTTTTATGGCCAGAACTGTCAGAACAACTTACATTCAGTTTTTGTGGCGATATGTAGTAGTTACGAGTGTTGTGAAACATGGCACCTGCATATGTAGATTGAACATCGTCATTGGCATGGTAACCAATAAAAATATCCTCAAAGCCTGAAGGTTTTCTTGAAGCCTCTAGGTCGATATAAACTCGAAGAGGATCACCTTTTCTTCGCTGCAAAATCACATGATTTTTCTATAATCTTATAACAATAAATCAAATCAAAGTTTGAATAATGAAAACAACATGCACAAAGATACTGCAAACATGGCCCAATGTCGAGGATCTCAAGGTTGTTTATGAACTTACAAGAGTAAACTAAGTAACATTTTATTTCTCAACATTTTTGTAGCAATAAGTTTCAAATAAGCCATTCAATTTCATAGAGATTGTGCCAATGTGGCAAATGCCGCCTCACAGTGTCGAATTTTTTTTCTGAATTCTTTTAAAAGCCCTTTTTACTATCTTGTTACAAATAATTATACTTCTAGCAATTAAATAAAAACTTGTGTGTTTCATTGAATGAGCTATAGGAATTATACCCAAAGACCGGGGTTCATATCATAATGACAGCGCTATTTTTATGTTTTTTAACAAATTTTCAAGAAAAGTATTCCAAAATAAAGATTTTATTTATAACATATTTAAAAAGTCAATATTTTAAATTTCACTTTGGGCTCAAATTTGCACAGGTCCCGCCCAGATCCCATTTCCCATGATACTTTTGGATCTTTTAGTAACAATTTTGTGAAGGAAGTAATTTACTGAATGTAAACAAAGATTATGATATAATAAACGTATTTGCATATACAAAAATATTAACCAAGATACTTGAAAAGTCTAGTTTATATGAACTTTGCTCTTATCTTAGTTTCAAAAATAGGATAAATATCACTTAAATTTGCAGTATCAAGTACTTAAATTCCATGTCAGTACCAAAAAGGTTGATGTAAATCTAAAGTGCCTATCTATTAAAGTTTAGAGGCATATAATTTATATCAGATCTATTATAGTATATCCGGTGGCAAAACATGGATTTTTCTTCGTGACAGACGGAATCATATAAAGATCAATTGCATTATGAAAATAATAATAGCATTCAACTAAATTACATTGATATAGATAAAGAAGGTGGAACCCGGTGCACGAGGCTCCCACACGATAGCGGGCTCTGGGGAGGTCGATAACGTATGCGGTCTTTCCCTCGCATTACGAAGAGACTGTTTCCGAACTCGAACCTGAGCGCTCAGATCACCATGCAGATGACCTAACGGTTACGTCAAGGCTCCACCTCTACATTGATATAGATAATTCAAGAAAATTCTTATTCGCATTATGGATGTCAAAGACCCGTCGGGTCGAACCCGACAAGTCTCGGTTTTGGACGGGTCGAGTTTTGTTAGGTCTAAACTATACGTTTTGAAACCTAGTCTCAACCCGACTCGATGTTCTATTCGATTCAGGTACGGTTGGGTAAATTACACATATAATACACATACTATTATGTTTTGGGTCGGATCATCCAGATGGGTTAGTTCGAATCTGATTTAATCGGGTCTAAATTGTATTTTTCATCACCTAAACCCAACCCGAAATCCATCGGGATCGAATTCGGTTGGGTTCGGTTCTTCTTGGATCGGTTTGGTTTGGATTTGCGAGTCTCAATTCCAATTAACAACGCTGATTAACATGAAAAAAGCAAAGCTTGCCTAAATTACATTGATACGAATATTTTTAGCAAATTTGCATGCAAATTCCAGGAAGTCGCAGGTCTGAATTCTAGACAGGGTGATTCGGACCATTGAACATATGTTCACTTGTAGTACGCTCTATACTACCTAAGATTTATTGTATAACTACGTGCTATCACCTAAATACTCAATTTCAAAAAATCCCCAAAAAAAAAGCATGCAGATAGCATATTTAAGTCATGCTCCATGGATTTCACGGAAATCAAACTCATCTATGATTGCTTCACAATTGATACACAGCATTTCCCTTTCAATATATGTTATTATATGATTTTCATGCAAATCATCATGAGCATGGTTGAAACGCCACGGTAAAAAAAGACATTGATCTATGAACGAAAGGTTATATTTTGTTCTAATTTGTTTTTCTTTTAACTAAGTCTCGGTTAAACTATGGAAGTGGGGCTGCATTGCAGAAGTAAGGATCAAAAGATACATCTCAACTGAAAATATATGTCCAACTTGCAAATATCTTTAAGATAATATAGTTTACCTAGCAAACAAACATCGTCAATTTTTAGTGATCCAGTTATTTTTTCACTCCTAAACGGAGCTGAGATTGTATGATATCTATCTGATAAGTAGGCATCACGCAGATTTAAGCAACATATATCCTCATATGTGAAAAGTCTACTGTAACAAATCATATAACAACCACTAAACTAAGAATGTATATAGCTAAAAGCAGACATAATGAGGAAACACCGATAGTTTATGTTCAGCATTTCACATTATAACTTCTAAGTGCTGCCTAAATTAAAATCAAAATAAAGCATATAAATTCTAACAGGTATCCAGTAAAAAAAAGAAACTAACTATTGCAGGCGGCATGACATTCTCAAACAATAAAGCATCAGGCTTATCAGCAAGAATCGAAGACTTGGTCCACAAGCAAGCCAACCCACATCGACATTGATACAAATTATCCAAATTATCAGGAATCCAAGTCCACCCCTTTACCAGAACACTAACAAATTTTGCATTTGCCCCCTCGCACTTTACGTCATTCGCACTTTGCACCGCAGACTGATTCACTTGCCAAGATCCAAACTTCTCCCTGAATTCGACACAGCCAGATGCTGAATCCCATGAGTTGAAAGCTAATTTAAGGTTTGTGAAGGGCTTCTGCGAAAATTTAGCAGGAAGTGGGAGAGGAGAGGTTGGAGTTGGGAAATGGATTAAATGGGAGAGAAGGAGGAGAGTGGCGGCGAACGCGATCATTGGGATGAGGTAGTTGGCTGGCCGGGAAGGGATAACGAACATGGGAAAGTTTTAAGGGGGTTTTGTGAAAAGTTTACAAGCGTTTACAGGAGAACATTTGCGAAGATCAAAATAAGAAAAGCGGACTTTTGAATAATATTTAAGCAGCGACGAAGTAAACTAAAAACAAAAATAATTTTATAAACCCAAAATTAGGCAAAAGACGAACTTTATTGAATAATCAGACCGAAGGATCTCAAAGTTTTTTTTTAGATGGAACGACAAACTTATAAAAAACGCAGACCGGAGGATGCAGGAAATTTTCCTCAATGACGGTTTTTAGGGCTTGTTTTGGATGTAGGACGCTCCGCTAGTCATTTTCTTTAAAGGACAAATTATCGTTTTTTCCTTCCAGTCCACTTTCGCGTCCTTCTTCTTCTTCCTTTCTATCAAATTTTTTTACTCGCGATCAAATATCTCTCTCGCAATAAAAATATCGATCTACTTCGTTCGGTTATTTCAATTTCGTCCTTCTGAAAATTGTAGTTCATCGATCACGCGCGTTTTGTTGATCTCGTTATTTTCATATTTGTACCGTGATCTCGTTTTTCTTCAAATTGTATTAATTAGGTATGTGTATATTACTCTATTTTTTGTTGTTTTTCTATTCGAGTTAAAAAAATTGGCCGTGCTTTCTAATTATGTTCATTTTTACAAATGATATGCAGTGTTGTTGTTCTCATTGTTTGTTCGTTCGTCTATGGTAAATTGTGGAAGTAGCAGCAGATCTTTTTATTACAATTCGTTTCTTTATGCAGTGTTGTATTTTAATTTGCTTTTAGTTTAATTTATCTTGCATTTTCTTGCATTAATGTTGGGATGATTGGAAAAGTATTATTGCTTGGGTTGTAGATAAAGTTGTGATAGAGTGGAAAAGCATCGTATTTGTTCTGTTTTTTGGTATCATTTTTATTTTTTCTTGGTATCATTTTTTTATTATCAGTAACTATGTATCAGTTTTGTATACGGTAGGTATCAGTTTTGTGAAATTGAATAATTAATATTCTAAATTGAACATATTTTTACTAATGTTTATTTATTTTTATTTTTTTGGCAGTGGGGATAACAGTCTTCTTTGTCTGTTTGTGTTGAATAATAATATTTTTAGCACTCGATTGTTTATTGATTGTTTTTTGTATGATTTGAAGAATGAGATATAAGCTTGTGATGATTGGAAAAGTATCTTTGATTGGGTTGTATATAAGCTCGTGATAGAGTGGAAAAGTATCATATCTTAGGTTCAGTTTTCTGATATCATTTTTATTTTTTCTTAGTATCAATTATTCTGATTATTAGTAACTAGGTATCAGTTTTCTGAAATGGAAAAACTAATGTTTTGAACTTGTTTTACTATTTTTTTTTTGGCAGTGGTGATAATGCGGCGCATGTAAACCATCAGTTAAGCCTAAATGAGGATTTTTCATATTTTCAGAACAAGCAAAACAGATGTAACAAGTGCAAAGCAGCTTGGTCATAATAAATGGAATTGTCAAGCTTCGAAGAGGATATGATTTGATTTTTCATTTTGAATTTGTTCAGATTAATAAGTAGATGTGTGACTTGTTTTGGTGGTTTATTGTAATTGAACATTTTGTTATTAATTTGTATTCGGTATAGCATATTATCAAATTGATTTTAATTTCAAGTATTTAGTATAAGTGATAGTATCAGTTTTAGTATCAGTTGAATATTTTTACAGTATCAGTTCTGGTGTTTGTTTTTACAAGTAAAAGCAACTTTGTTTTTAGAACATAACGTCATTACTTCATAAGTATCAAATTGCAACACAACATCATTACTTCACAATTACAAATTTCAACGGAATTACATTACTTTACAAGTATCAAATTTAACTGTGAAACATCACAATGTGAATTCAGTTCTTTTCTTTTCTTTCTTCTTCTAAGCTTGATATGTATTTAGATAGACTCCAACAACATTCATCGTCTGTCAATATTGCATATACAATCTTTGCTCTTGTGGATAATATTGCCTTCTTTTCAAGTTTTATTGGTATTCTGCTTTTGTTCAGTGAAACGATGAATACCATTACAAATATTTCACAGTCAAGCCTGTCGAAACCAAAATGTAATGTTAGTATCAGTTTGCATAAGTTGTATTATCAGGTTTACAATTAATACAAAACATTGAATTTTAGAGATAATGGTACAAGCATATATTATGCTTTGAATTAAAATATTTAATAGTTGTACTAGCACACTTAGTATCGATTTGTGTATGAATTTTTGTGTTTGTAGTTATTGCTTTAAAATATATTTGCTAAATATTTTGTTTTATTTTTTATTATGTAGTTATCTTTTTTGTTTGTGTAGGTGTCAATTTTGTTTCTTTAGGTATCAGTTTCTTTCATGTAGGTATCAGTTTTGTTTCTGTAGGTATCAGTTTCTTTTATGTAGGTATCAATTTTCTTTCTCTAGTAACTGTTTATTTTTGAACTAAATATTTTTGAAATTGAGAGCTAATATTTTTCAATATTTTGTTATGAATCAAATTCAATTAAATATAAAAGGCATACAATGATGTATAGAATTATGTATCAAAAGTTATAATGCAAAATCATAGATAGTTTGAATAATGAGCAACTTTCAATTGATTATGACTAGTAGTTTCAATTGTATTATTCATTTTGTTGTCAGTAGACATCGTTATAACCAAAAAAACTTATGTGTCTTCTGTTTGTTGTGCACACTTTATTTGATGCATATCATCTGGTTTCACCTCCATGTCTGCTATGTTATTTCTTTTTCAGATTTCTTTAAGCATTTTTTCTATTTTTTGTCTCTAATAAAGATAAAATGTTAAAAACTTAGGTCATATTCACCCTTTTAATCTGTAATAAGTTATTTTTTTTAAAAGAAAGAGAAATCTCATACCAATTTTATAGCTTCTTTAAACTGGATGTGGATTAACAAAATCATCATCATTCTATTATTTCAAAATAAAGACAATAAATAATTTGTGAAACAAATTATGTTGAAATGTAACAATAGGTTGCGTATTAGCTACAGTGAAATATCTTCAGTCAAATATGTAACAATTTCAAGTTTGCAGTAATTAGGCATCAGTTTGTATTAAGTAGGTATCAGTTTTCTGTAAGTAGATATCATTTTTTTTCAAGTAGGTATCAGTTACCTTCTTTGGTATACTTTCTGTTGTTTCTTGTTTACTTTCAATTTCCTTATTATTTTCATGTCTTCTTTTTGTTCTTTTTTCTCTATTTTGTTTTTCCTCTTCTATTGATGTAGGTTTTTAAGTTTTAACTTGCTGCTTCTTCCCTTTATTGTCTTTGTTATCATTTCCACTAGAAGTAGGTTTTCCTCTTGTATCATTGCATTTTCTCTTTTAATATCTACTGTTGGAAGTGATTCGACATTTTCATTTTTACTTTGTTGCTCCATTTTCGATGTAGCTAGGGTTTCTCCGACTGTCGACTATTGTGCTTGTTGTTCGTCGGCTGTCGATTGTTGCGGCTGTGTTGGAGTTGTAGATTTGTTTCTGGTTTGGGTTTCATTTTTTTTTGAGCAAAGTTTTCTCAAATTCTGAGTGAAAGCGAGGAGGAGGAGACAAACAGAATCCTTTGTTTTGTTTTAATTTGTATTTGGGCTTTGTCCATACAGTAAAAGTTTTTTACGCATGTCCTTGTGAGGAATTATTTACTTTAATTTATCCTTTAAAATTATTTACCCTCAAAGGATAATACTAATTATAACTAGTATTTTGTACGTTTTTTACACTATACAAAAAAAGCTAGTTGTAACTAGCATTATATTCAGTTTTACACTGTACAAAATACTAGTATAATTAACATTATTCTTCAGCCTAATTTTTTTGAAGTTGTCTTTCAGTCTAAATTTTTTTTAAAGTTTGTCCTTATGCCTATTTTCCATTATAAAAAATCTATTCTTTTTTATATAAAAATAATAATAATGGACTTTTGTTATTTTTATACCTCATTCACTCCCACTAAAATACTCTTCTATCATCAATTCGAACGTAAAAATTCATTTACCCTCATCAAATTAATTATTATCGTTTAGAACTAAGTTATTTCCATTATAAAACAATACTTTATCTAATACGATTTAGTTTATTATATACCTCACTCCCTACATTCATTTATATTAAATAAGCTAGCTAACATTCTCTTTCTATTCTTCATACTTTCACTACAAGAAAATAAAAATTCTTGCTTATTTCACATTTCTTTTTCTTTCCTTTCTTGAATATTTCACATCTTCACTTTTTTCTTTCTCCTCTCATGATTTATTTCTCTTTCCATTCTCCAGTTATTTATATAAAAATTTCAATCGCAACTTTGTTCCTTCCCCTTCTCCAATTTCATATTAACGTACTTCAATTCACAGTGCAAAACAAATTAGAGTTCCTTTCTAAACAATTTATGTACCAATATCATAATTATCTTAACATGACTATAATTTGATTGAATTCATTGATAGTTCTTCACATTTGTACACTTCATAATTACTTTTGATTATATTCATGTTTTACAATGGTTGTTTTTCTACTTGGTGCATTTATTTAGGTTCTAAAATTTAATGAAAAATATATCTAAAAGCCGCTAAAAACCTTGGATCGACTAGCTCGAGTTAAAGGTAGATCTTTATTTTATTACCTAATTTTCTTATAATTCTGGTTTGAATTTGTCATTGTCCTAAATTAATGACTTCGGCCCCGGATCCAAATTTTCTAACCAAATTCTATTTTTCTCTTCATTTTTTGATAGTCTGCTTTCTAATATGGGTTTCTTCATTTATTTTGTAGGATTTTGTTGGATTTATTTTGCATTTTATTTCTAACATTTTGTATCAAAATCCATTATCATTTTATTTTTGTTTTTGTTAAAGATTATGACTTTGGTCTTCCGTTTAATTTGCAAAGAATTATTACTTTTATTGACATATAGATACCAATATACCTTAAGTTGTTCTATATAATTAAATAGAGGTAAATTTGGTCTTTTTTCCATTCTTAAACATAAGTAATTCCTTAAAATTATACCTCGAATAAAAGAAAGTATAAAAAATAATATATCATAAAACAGTCTAGGGAAAAATATAAATGCACAAACAACATTTTAAATATCTTCAATTGACAACTTTTGAATTAATTTGCACAAATTTAGTTTTAAATACATATATTGCAAACTTATTTTTTTTTTAAATTCTTTTTTTTAGTCTTAGTCAGTTGAACTTATGTAACGGGTGCCACTTTTCGACGCTCGAAAACCGACATCAATACGTCCATTGTATCGACTGCCGAGCAACCAAATGCCGGAAAACCGTACTGTTATGGTTAAAGAAGAAGAAAAAGATAGAAAAAGATAGAAGAAAGATAGAACAGAACAGAAAGAAACAATAGAACAATATCAGAATCTCACAATCGCAGCGGAACAACATATAATAGACAAAAGAATAATCTTTAAACAAAGAACTATATCGGTTATTTCATCACATCACATCACATCACATCATCAGAGTGTACAACGACAACAACAAACAGCGTAAAAGAAATACTATATACTAATGAATACGCCATGCCATCCAGCTTGCCTCCAGCAACTCCTGAATTCCTGAATATCCTGATAACTTGACTCTAAACTGCCCGTGTGGAAATTGGTGGGCACCCAGAGTTTAGGAAGGGAAACAATAAACTCCGAGTCAGTCATGTGACTGGTGTGAGAACTAAAATAGCTTATTTTTAAAACAAAGTACATGATAACTTTTAAAATAGATACGCAATGCTTTTTAGAAAATGAGACTACCATAAGGCCTCCCGCACACACACACAATGCAAACGCAGAATCAGAGGAGAATTCTCCTTATGATAGTCAAAGATGCTTGATACACATTAAAAAGAAATATTTGATATTATTATTAGTGCATAGTGTAGGAAAAATCATTTCGAAAGTAAAGATATAAATCTTAGCCAACATACGACCATTATCGTATGCCTACTATAGCTACCATGTTCAATAGCAGGTTATTGCCACATTCCATGGCAGGTTATACAGCTAAAACCGTACAGGGTTCGTATTGTTTCTTTGGATTTCCAATAAATGGTCAGGCTAAGAAACTTCCCATTGCCACATGGGTACGCCTCTGGAAAGACGACCCGAGAACCTAACCGGATCTCTGCCAACACAAGGCCGGGTTACCTTTCAAACTAGGTAACTACTGACACAAATATGTCATTCTCCGATCGTAACCGATCTATATCCGAGGATCCTTAATTCCAACAACCACAAAGCAATAAATTTGCAGCAACAACATAGGTTAAGTATCTGGGCTCCATACCATGATACCACCTCTATCCAGAAGGAATAACATACACTAAAGGGGCGCTACCCCCTAATAACCTTTCTGCATCCTTCCTGTTTTGACCATTTCCGGGGTGTGAGGTCCGACGAAGTCTCGTCCACAAAGCCACGCTTTATACAAAAGCTGTGCTTTGATCATCAAATGCTCAACAACACTTCGTATGCCACATTACCAATTTGGGATGTATCACTAGTAACCATCAACTACATAACCTCTAAGGGTGTTAAGCTAAGAGAATAAATTCTCCGCCACCAACGGGAATATATTTGATAGAACCCAGCTTTACATCTCAAATTGTAACTTCAGACACACATCCATACAAGTCCGTTCCGGGATCGAACGGAACCGAAGGCACTTACAAAGAAGTCCTTGCAATTCGGATATTCACTAATCACGACCGGACTTTCCATCACAAAGGGTAATAAATTTCTATATCGGGGATCAGCCGATGCAGAAACATTCGACGGTAATCCTTCCATTTTCACAAATATCCGGTCTTCAACACCGGTCATCAAATGCAATCCATAACGACGTATCACATATTCGGAATGGGTTATACGACCCCAAGGTCCTTTTCCGGCTAACCCGAATAGTAAGCGCTTATTTAAAAATAAGTGTGGCATTCAAATTCAAGCAAATCACAACAAATACCCATTCAAAGGTAAATATTGATAGTCGGTTATTTAACTATCAATAGGTATGCTCAACATCACCAGATTCCAAAAAAAATTCCAAATTATTTATTTTCCAAAATATCTTTACAAGATATATATTTTTCACACTTCAACATTTGAAAACAAATTTTCAAATCACTTTTCACCTTTACCACTTTTGAAAACAAATTTCAATCATTTTCCTTATGCGGAAATACTTTCATTTCAACATGGTTCATTTAAACCAATTAAATAAATCCTTACCGATTTACTTTATATTTACGTTCCAAATCCGTAAATTTATTCCCACACTTCAAAAATAAATCAACGTTTATTTTTAAACAAATTTCCTTTCCTTTTATAAATCCATAGTGAATTCACAATTCCCAAAATATCTATGAATATATGATTTCCATGATTTCTAATATTTATTTTCAATTTATCTTTAAAAGATAAAATCTCAAAATATTCACTTCATATTGGAAAACATTTCCATACTTATTTAATAATAACAAGTAATTCACAGATACATTTATTTTCAACACTTGGAAAATATTCAATATACTTAAATCAAAATTAAGTATATATTTCATTCTTTAACGAAAAACATTCTCTTAAGCACGAATGTTGCGTAAAACATCGTTACGACAACCCAAAATCACTAGTATAGGGATTCAGAATTAAGATAGATATATAAATCCCAATACTATATAAAACAATTCCTTTCGGAAATCATTTACTATAACAACAGTGTTATAGTCCACCATTTCCTTCTATTTCTCGAAAACGTCTATGTCAACAATGAATGTTGAAATCTATGTATTCGATGCTTAACGCATTTTAAAACATCTTTAAATCGTTTTAATTCTATTTAAAATATCACTTTCCCAAACCATATCCATTTTATTTAATAATATATTCACTGTCCAAAATCGTGAATATACTTCACTAACCAAATTTAATATTTTCTACACATTTTATTTCAAGGATAATTCGCTATCCGAAATCACGAATATATCTCCTTTAATAACCTTTTATATTAAATTTATCAAATTCGATTGATTTCAGATTTATAAACAATGTTTATAAATTCCATTTCTATTTATAAAAATTTCAATTATAAAATCCTTTTTTTTAAATCAATTCAATTTATAACTCAACTTTATACCCAAAATCCGATTTATAAGTTAATTATTTATAAATCTTTTATTTTACAAAATCTATTCATTTCATAACTTCACAATTTATAAATCTATAAATTTTATTCACTTGTGAAATCCATTTATACTTCATTTTAACACTTAATAAAACTCGTTTCACAATTCCTATATTTTTAATTTATAAATATTAATCTTAGAAATCTTTTATATAATCCGTTTATAATAATTCAAAAATCTCAATTTAAATAAACCAATCCTTTTAATAATTTACAAAACGTTATTTAGAACTTATATAACTCCAAAATCATACTTAAGTACTATTTTCCAAAAATATAACTTTTATAACAATAAAATTATAATGTTTATTTATTTTAACAATTCAAAATTTAATAAAACGTATACTTTCAAAAATCACTTTAAAATTCTTTTTAAAATCAAAAATCGTTATTTTAAAACTTCAAAAATGGATGCGATGATGCAACAGCAGCACATAGTCAATCACGACAACAAAGACATCATATATCAGTATATGACAATCAACAAATATCACAATATCTGTAAATAAATCAATATTGTTGAGGAATCCAGTTGGATCCCTCCAACCTATTTCCCTGCATCCACAGATGTTAGCACAATACCAATTCCGTTCCAATACGGAATATCACGGTATATGGGATTTATAAAATATTATCCGCTATTATGCGGCGCAATAGGGTCTCATCCGCTATATAATGCGGGAAAATCAATTCCAAGTACATATATAATACCAATTCCAATCAAGATGGAATTATCGCGGTATATGTTTTTAATAAATAACATCCGCTTACTAACGGTGTATAATGTCTATTTAACAATCAATAGATAATAATTTATCATCCAGGCATACAATCAACGATTTTAAATCTAACTATTTAAAATTTAAATCGAAACAATTCGATTGAGTGAGAAGTTATCACCTTGCTTTCAATTCAGTTTCTGCGTTTTATTTCGAATAAAATTAAACACGGGTTTAATTTTACCCGAAATTCAAACTAGCTCCAAACGACTCCAATCCAATTCCATAGCGTAGTATTCGTCCATACGGACTCTACGCAATTCGTTTCGTCGAAATCCGACCTCGTATGAAGAAGTTACATCATTTTAAACATTACACAATTTATAATATAATTAATTTACAAATTCTTTTAATCTTTTATAACCTAATTTTAATCCTGGCCGTGCATTCCAAAGCCAAGAAATCTCGGCCTCTACACCATGCTTCTTCCCCAACCAGTAAACCCATGCGCAACATAACCCAAAGCCGCCCCTCCTTCTTGAATTAACGTACGAACATCGTCGACTTTGAATACGATCGGGCTTCGCCACCTCGAAGCTCGCAACGCGCCGCTCCAACACCCCTAGACCGGTCGAACTCGGTCAAGCCTTCCCTTCGAGAATCGCGAACGAACGCACGGGTTTGAACGAGCTTTGCGGTCGATCCGTTAAGCCATTTTCGATCAACTCCGTATGAATCTGAAGGTCTCGTTTAGATCTTCATTCATGTAGTTGGAAACTTGTTTAATCATTGCACGGATTTGAAGAAATTAATAAAGGAAGAGAGGAACAATTTCGGCCATTCATGCTGAAAGTGGCGGCCAGGGTTTGGTCTTGATTAGGGTTTGCAAATAGAAATAAGGGGGTCCTTTTATAGAAAAAATTCCAAAACACTATTCACCAAAAAAATTCCGAACTCCAAATGAAGCATGCCGGCTGGCCTTTTTAAGGTTTACCCCACGTTCCGAACACAATGGAACGTGTTTCGGGAGCCAATTTGATCATCTGTGCGAGTTACGGCAATAAACGATCAACTTTAAATTAAATCGGTTAATTAAATTTCTATGCGTTTTGGCTTGCCCCGGACAAACGGTAAATCCGATTGACACGAAATTTGAAACCTTACAATAATATCACATTACGGATCCGATGAAACTAGTTTCGTCGAAATCCGAGACTGTTTGAAAAATGGCTATTTTAACTCGCTAATTAAATATTAAAATATTCAATTTTCACAAATTAACTTTAAATTCGATTTTAAAAGTTTTATTACATCATTCTAACTCCAATATGATTTAACATAACATTACAAATCATTTTCAATCATATTAATCCCAATTTTCAATTATTTACATAATTTCAACTATTAAATTATCGATTTAATTATCAAATTAATCCAGATATTCGAAATAAAATTTATTCGACTTATAAATTTTACTTACTAATATTTAAAATCGATTAAATATACAAATTTTAATTGACAGAAATTCTGGGTCATTACAAACTTCCCCCCTTAAAAGAATTTCGTCCTCGAAATTACCAAGTAAGAAAAAGTTACAGAATCCATTAACCTTCCAAAACAAACCGTTCAATTTAGATTTTCCAAATCTCTTAAGTGTTTAACTTTCTCAAAATCCATAGTTAAACTTCTTACAAAATCTTTACTAAGTTTCCAAATCCAAACTTAGTTTTCAAAAATTTCCCAAATTTCTCAAAAATATTCTAACGCATTAAATTTTCGAAAAAATTCGCCAGAGTCTCCTTTGCGCGGCTCGATCCGAAAAAAAATGATAGTATATATATCACAAATATACATCTCATCAAGTGATGAGGCATCCCGCAGGGAAAAAAGTGTAAAAGTACGATATTTAATCTGAGATATGTACCTTATTTATTGTTAGCGAGCGTATACGGCTAATATAGCGTGAAAGCGAGCTCCAAATGCGAAGCAAGCGCAATCCGCACCTACTAAACACTCAACAAACCAATGAGAAACATGTATATATGAAAGTAATATCAATATACAACATATAGTAACATAACTACATGTGCCAACATAACAATGCATTCAATCAACAAATGCAACCACCAAACAACTATCCAACCAATAAACATCCAACAATCAATGCCTATCCAAATCAATTCATAACCAAATCAATATTCTTTCATTTCCCATTAATATTCAATAAATTGGTTTTCCAATTTAATTCACATTTGTTTCATTTACATTGGATTTAATTAACATTCATTCATATTCAATTTCGATTAGTTTGCATTCACTAATTTACCTTCAAGTTGGTTCACTTCCACATTCAAATCAAATTCACTAAACTTCAAATTTGATTTATAGCTTTCAATTTTTCCTTAATTCAATTTTATTAACACTTAATGAATTTTACACAATCAATTAACAAGCAAATAACAACCAATGTTTATTTAACATAACCAAATTTATTCAACTTACATTCAATTTGGTCCAACACTTTTAATTCCAATTGGTTCATATTAAATTGATTTCCTTCAATTATTCAATTTCTCAACTTCATTAGCTTCTAATGAATTTACACTTACTATCATTATCCCATAAATATTTTAAATAGGATTCCAGAGTCTTTTCAACCTTTCAA
The DNA here is from genome assembly GCA_030765085.1 of Allium cepa. Classification (NCBI taxonomy): domain Eukaryota; kingdom Viridiplantae; phylum Streptophyta; class Magnoliopsida; order Asparagales; family Amaryllidaceae; genus Allium; species Allium cepa. Next base: position 398,754,072 of record CM060931.1, read on the forward strand.
ACCAATTTTGAAATCAATTCAATTATCCTTTGAATTTCAAAACCAAACTCAATTTTCCAAACAACTTTTATTTAAAATAACCTGGCAGCAATTCCTCTTTTGGAAACCCGAAAATGAACACCAATGATGTCGCGATCATCATTGGAATTATTTTCCAGCGACCGAAAAGAGTTTAGAGCTTTAATTTCTCCAAAACAATTTTCCAAAACCCTTGAAAATCATTTTCAAACTTCAAAGAATTTAAATTTCCCAAATCTCAAAATCTCAAATTCTTTAAATTTGTTTTTTTTTCAAATATTACTCTGGCATTCCATTTCAAATTATGAATCACAGTTTACAATTTATATTTATAAATGTATTCATATATTTTCACTTCTTATATATAAGATTATTTCACAAGTGTAAATCATTTTAATTATAACTTCATACTTATAATTCATTTGCTTATATAATTATTCTTTTAATTAACTTATATTTATTCTTACATTTTTAACGACCAATTAATCAATCCATATATACTTTAATAATTCTGAAAAATCATTCCTTTATATATAAAATATAATCAAGGTAAAATTATTTCATTTACCCTATTTTAAAACAATATCGTGTCAAATTGTTCTGCACAAGTGTTTAGAGATCCCTATCAACAACGTTAATTACTCATATTGACCAGAATCCATATACCACTCAACAAACCAATCATCACAACATAAAACAATTTTATATTCACTAACAAATACGCGCTCATAACTATTATTACACTCAAACTCATTCTAGAGTACTACTGACTCCATTTCTAATGAGTAACACCCAACAGAGCCATGGTTGTCGCTTAACCATATGCTCTGATACCAAATGTAACGGGTGCCACTTTTCGACGCTCGAAAACCGACATCAATACGTCCACTGTATCGACTGCCGAACAATCAAATGCCGGAAAACCGTACCATTATGGTTAAAGAAGAAGAGAGAAGAAAGATAGAACAGAACAGAAAGAAACAACAGAACAATATCAGAATCTCACAATCGCAGCGGAACAACATATAATAGATAAATGAATAATCTTTAAACAAATAACTATATCAGTTATTTCATCACATCACATCACATCACATCATCAGAGTGTACAACGACAACAACAAACAGCGTAAAAGAAATACTATATACTAGTGAATACGCTATGCCATCCAGCTTGCCTCCAGCAACTCCTGAATTCCTGAATATCCTGATAACCTGACTCTAGACTGCCCGTGTGGAAATTGGCGGGCATCCAGAGTTTAGGAAGGGAAACAATAAACTCCAAGTCAGTCATGTGACTGGTGTGAGAACTAAAACAGCTTATTTTTAAAACAAAGTACAGGATAATTTTTAAAATAGATTCGAAATGCTTTTTAGAAAATGAGACTACCATAAGGCCTCCCGCACACACACAATGCAAATGCAGAATCGGAGGAGATTGCTCCTTATGATAGTCAAAGATGCTTGATACGCATTAAAAAGAAACATTTGATATTATTATTAATGCATAGTGTAGGAAAAATCATTTCGAAAGTAAAGATATAAATCTTAGCCAACATACGACCATTATCATATGCCTACTATAGCTACCATGTTCAATAGCAGGTTACCGCCACATTTCATGGCAGGTTATACAACTAAAACCGTACAGGGTTCGTATTGTTTCTTTGGATTTCCAACAAATGGTCAGGCCAAGGAACTTCCCATTGCCACATGGGTATGCCTCTGGAAAGACGACCCGAGAACCTAACCGGATCTCTGCCAACACAAGGCCGGGTTACCTTTCAAACTAGGTAACCACTGACACGAATATGTCATTCCCCGATCGTAACCGATCTATATCCGAGGATCCTCGATTCGAACAACCACAAAGCAATAAATTTGCAGCAACAACATACGTTAAGTATCTGGGCTCCATACCATGATACTACCTCTATCCAGAAGGAATGACATACACTAAAGGGGCGCTACCCCCCAATAACCTTGCTGCATCCTTCCTGTTTTAACCATTTCGGGGGTGTGAGGTCCGACGAAGTCTCGTCCACAAAGCCACGCTTTATACAAAAGCTGTGCTTTGATCATCAAATGCTCAACATCACTTCATATGCCACATTACCAATTTGGGATGTATCACTAGTAACCATCAACTACATAACCTATAAGGGTGTTAAGCTAAGAGAATAAATTCTCCGCCACCAACGGGAATATATTTGATAGAACCCAGCTTTACATCTCAAATTGTAACGTCAGACACACATCCATACAAGTCCGTTCCGGGATCGAACGGAACCGAAGGCACTTACAAAGAAGTCCTTGCAATCCGGATATTCACTAATCACGACCGGGCTTCCCATCACAAAGGGTAATAAATTTCTATATCGGGGATCAGCCGATGCAGAAACATTCGACGCTAATCCTTCCGTTTTCAAAAATATCCGGTCTTCAACACCGGTCATCAAATGCAATCCATAACGACGTATCACATATTCGGAATGGGTTATACGACCCCAAGGTCCTTTCCCGGCTAACCCGAATAGTAAGCGCTTATTTAAAAATAAGCGTGGCATTCAAATTCAAGCAAATCACAACAAATACCCATTCGAAGGTAAATATTGATAGTCGGTTATTTAACTATCAATAGGTATGCTCAACATCACCAGATTTCAAATAATTTTCCAAATTATTTATTTTCCAAAATATCTTTACAAGATATATATTTTTCACACTTCAACATTTGAAAACAAATTTTCAAATCACTTTTCACCTTTACCACTTTTGAAAACAAATTTCAATCATTTTCCTTATGCGGAAATACTTTCATTTCAACATGGTTCATTTAAACCAATTAAATAAATCCTTACCGATTTACTTTATATTTACGTTCCAAATCCGTAAATTTATTCCCACACTTCAAAAATAAATCAACGTTTATTTTTAAACAAATTTCCTTTCCTTTTATAAATTCCATAGTGAATTTACAATTCCCAAAATATCTATGAATATAAGATTTCCAAATCGATTTCTAATATTCATTTTCAATTTATCTTTAAAAGATAAAATCTCAAAATATTCACTTCATATTGGAAAACATTTCCATACTTATTTAATAATAATAAGTAATTCACAAATCCATTTATTTTCAACACTTGGAAAATATTCAATATACTTAAATCAAAATTAAGTATATATTTCATTCTTTAAGGAAAAACATTCTCTTAAACACATTTATTTGGGCCAAAACGAATGTTGCGTAAAACATCGTTACGATAACCCAAAATCACTAGTATAGGGATTCAGAATTAAGATAGATATATAAATCCCAATACTATATAAAACATTTCCTTTCGGAAATCATTTACTATAACAACAGTGTTATAATCCACCATTTCCTTCTATTTCTCGAAAACGTCTATTTCAACAATGAATGTTGAAATCTATGTATTCGATACTTAACGCATTTTAAAACATCTTTAAATCGTTTTAATTCTATTTAAAATATCACTTCCCCAAACCATATCCATTTTATTTAATAATATATTCACTGTCCAAAATCGTGAATATACTTCACTAACCAAATTCAATATTTTCTACACATTTTATTTCAAGGATAATCCGCTATCCGAAATCGCGAATATATCTCCTTCAATAACCTTCTATATTAAATTTATCAAATTCAATTGATTTTGGATTTATAAACAATGTTTATAAATTCCATTTCTGTTTATAAAAATTTCAGTTATAAAATCCCTTTTTTTAAATCAATTCAATTTATAACTCAACTTTATACCCAAAATCCGATTTATAAGTTAATTATTTATAAATCTTTTATTTTACAAAATCTATTCATTTCATAACTTCACAATTTATAAATCTATAAATTTTATTCACTTGTGAAATCCATTTATACTTCATTTTAACACTTAATAAAACTCGTTTCACAATTCCTATATTTTTAATTTATAAATATTAATATTAGAAATCTTTTATATAAACCGTTTATAATAATTCAAAAATCTCAATTTAAATAAACCAATCCTTTTAATAATTTACAAAACGTTATTTAGAACTTATATAACTCCAAAATCATACTTAAGTACTATTTTCTAAAAATATAATTTTTATAACAATAAAATTATAATGTTTATTTATTTTAACAATTCAAAATTTAATAAATCGTACACTTTCAAAAATCACTTTAAAATTCTTTTTAAAATCAAAAATCATTATTTTAAAACTTTAAAAATGGATGCGATGATGCAACAACACCAAATAGTCAATCACGACAACAAAGACATCATATATCAGTATATGACAATCAACAAATATCACAATATCTGTAAATAAATCAATATTGTTGAGGAATCCAGTTGGATCCCTCCAACCTGTTTCCCTGCATCCACAGATGTTAGCACAATACCAGTTCCGTTCCCATACGGAATATCGCGGTATATGAGATTTATAAAATATTATCCGCTATTATGCGGCGCAATAGGGTCTCATCCACTATATAATACGGGAAAATCAAATCCAAGTACATATATAATACCAATTCCAATCAAGATGGAATTATCGCGGTATATGTTTTTAATAAATAACATCCGCTTACTAACGGCGTATAATGTCTATTTTAACAATCAATAGATAATAATTTATCATCCAGGCATACAATCAACAATTTTAAATCTAACTATTTAAAATTTAAATCGAAACAATTCGATTGAGTGAGAAGTTCTCACCTTGCTTTCAATTCAGTTTCTGCGTTTTATTTCGAATAAAATTAAACACGCGTTTAATTTTACCAAAATTCAAACTAGCTCCAAACGACTCCAATCCAATTCCATAGCGTAGTATTCTTCCATACGGACTCGACGCAATTCGTTTCGTCAAAATCCGACCTCGTATGAAGAAGTTACATCATTTTAAACATTACACAATTTATAATATAATTAATTTACAAATTCTTTTAATCTTTTATAACCTAATTTTAATCCTGGCCGTGCATTCCAAAGCCAAGAAATCTCGGCCGCTGCACCATGCTTCTTCCCCAACCAGTAAACCCACGCGCAACATAACCCAAAGTCGCCCCTCCTTCTTGAATTAACGTACAAACATCGTCGACTTTGAAGACGATCGAGCTTTGCCACCTCAAAGCTCGCAACGCGCCGCTCCAACACCCCTAGACCGGTCGAACTCGGTCAAGCCTTCCCTTTGAGAATCGTGAATGAATGCACGGGTTTGAACGAGCTTTGCCGTCGATCCGTTAAGCCATTTTCGATCAACCCCATATGGATCTGAAGGTCTCGTTTAGATCTTCATTTATGTAGTTGGAAACTTGTTGAATCATTGCACGGATTTGAAGAACTTAATGAAGGAAGAGAGGAACAATTTCGGCCATTCATGCTGAAAGTGGCGGCCAGGGTTTGGTCTTGATTAGGGTTTGCAAATGGAAATAAGGGGGTGCTTTTATAGAAAAAATTCCAAAACACTATTCACCAAAAAAATTTCCGAACTCGAAACGAAGCGTGCCGGCTGGCGTTTCTAAGGTTTACCCCACGTTCTAAACACAATGGATCGTGTTTCGAGAGCCAATTTGATCATCTGTGCGAGTTACGGCGATAAACGATCAATTTTAAATTAAATCGGTTAATTAAATTTCTATGCGTTTTGGCTTGCCCCGGACAAACGGTAAATCCGATTAACACGAAATTTGAAACCTTACAATAATATCACATTACGGATCCGATGAAACTAGTTTCGTCAAAATCCGAGACTGTTTGAAAAATGGCTATTTTAACTCGCAAATTAAATATTAAAATATTCAATTTTCACATATTAACTTTAAATTCGATTTTAAAAGTTCTATAACATCATTCTAACTCCAATATAATTTAATATAACTTTACAAATCATTTTCAATCATATTAATCCCAACTTTCAATTATTTACGTAATTTCAACTATTAAATTATCGATTTAATTATCAAATTAATCTAGATATTCGAAATAAAATTTATTCGACTTATAAATTTTACTTATTAATATTTAAAATCAATTAAATATACAAATTTTAATTGACAGAAATTCTGGGTCGTTACAACTTACCTTTTGTAAATTTTGGTATTATCCTATTTAACCAATCTGCATTATATGTATTTTTCTACCGTGCTCTGTAATATACTATGAAATGTACACAACAACTCACTTTCATGGTTTCCATCAAATTCTTAGTATTATAAAATGATGATGAAATTATCTGTGATTTTTTCATGATTTTTTTTTATCTTATGATGTTTTTAATCTCTGTGAAAATGGAAATATTCATTCATAACTGTACATTGGAGATGTAATTATTTACAATGTTTCTAATCAAACTATTTTAAAACATGTTGGATAATATCAAATATTATTACCATTCAATTGTTAAACAAATTAATTTCTTTTGATTTTGACTAGATTGAATATAATTCAAAGTAATTAAAAAATCAATTACAATAAACTCTATTTTATTTGTATTGCAATTGAGTGAGAAGATTAGCTCCATGTTAATTCTCTTTAATAATAATATATTTTAGGACTAAACTGTAGTCATCTAATTCCTTATAATAATCTCCACATGTAATTCCTTAAAATTGGTATTTTCATGTGTATTTATTCACCAGTAAATTTTTATGGTGATACGTTATTTCACTTTGAATTATGTTATTTTTTGTATTGTTTTAGTTATTACGTCTACATGTATGTTTGAAGTAAAGGAAGTAATTATTCCGTTGTTCCAAAAATTAATGACGTTAGTCTCTGATCCAAATTTCTACTAAATTATGTTTTTTTCTCTTTTTTTAATTAGTATGCTTTTTAGTATGGCTTTCCTCGTTTATTTTGAAGGAGTTTATTGGATTATTAATGCATAAACACCTTAGAATATTTAGTTATTTTGAAAACAAATTTATAGGTAAAGCAGAATTATTTTTTGTTCCTTCCATTTTATATCAAAATCTATTTTCATTTATTTTTTGTTATTGTTGAAGATTATGACTTTGGTCTTTTATTTATTTTGCAAAGAACTGTTGTGTTTAGTAGCACGAGCATTACAACACACGCTTCGTGCATAATGAAGACATTTGAATTGTTTTTCTATGAATCGTATTATTTAATACGTCTAAAAAAATGATTTCCGCAAATATTTTGCCATATTTTTATGTTGATAATACGTAGTTAATTTGAATTTTTATTTTTAAGTTGCAATGTCTAATTTTCTGTCAGTTTAAATTTTTATTTATTTTATTAACTAATACTGAAACTAATTTGTAAAGTGGTTTATTTGTTAGATCCTTTTTAAGTAGTATTAAGACTTGGTAAATATTTGTAGAATTTTTTTGAATTTGTGAAGGAAGCTTAGTTGTCAGATTCTATTTCTAAGTGATGCTAAATCTTAATAATAATATATGTAGAGAGCCATTTTTGGTATTTTATGTTGACATTAAAAGAGTGCAATGGCAAATATATTACAACAATTAATACATATAAGGGTATTTTTGGAACTTCGCGACCAGATCAAAGAATCACGTTTCTATTTTAACTATTAATACAGATATAGACACCAATAGACCTTAAGTTGTTCTATATAATTAAATACAGATTAATTGGTCTTTTTTTTTTCGTTCTCAAACATAAGTATATAAGAAAAAACAAGTTGAAAGAAAAAAAATTATACCTAAAGTAAAAGAAAACATGAATTTTTTTCATAAAATAGCGTGGAGAAAAGTATAAATACACAAGCAACATTTTTAAATATCTTCAGTAGGCAACTTTAAAATTTTGTACAATTTCGGTTTTAACTACGTATATTCCAAGCTTACTTTATTTTTAAATTCCTTTTGCAGTCTTGGTACTTGAACTTGCTTTTAAATACCATAATTATCTTAATACGACTATAATTTGGTTGAATTCATTAACAGTTCTTCACCTTTGTATACACAATTGTTACTTTTAAATATCATAATTATCTTAACATGACTATAATTTGATGAAATTCATTAATAGTTCTTCACCTATATGTACTCAATGATTGCTTTTGATTCTATTCATGTTTTGCAGTGGTTGTTCTTCTGCTTGGTGCATTTAGGTTCCGAAACTTTATGAAAAATATATCTAAAAGCCGCCATAGACCTTGACTTGCTGGATCGATTAGCTAGAAACAAAGGTTATATCTTTATTTTATTACCTATTTTTCTTATAATTCGAGTTTGAATTTGTTATTGTCCTAAATTAATGACTTAAGTTTCTTATCCAAATTTTCCGAGCAAATTTTATTTTTCATTTATTTTTGTTTTGATCGGTTTTCTTTTAAATATGGTATTTCTTATTTATTTTGCAAGATTTTATTGGATTTATTAAATGCATAAACATCTTAGAGTATTTAGCTGTTTTAAAAATTATTATAGTTAAAGTAGAACTATTTTTTGGTCCTTGCAGTATTAAAATCCATTTTAATTCAATTTTTGATTTTGTTGAAGATTATGATTTGATCTTTCATTTAGTTTGCGAAGAATTATTGTGTTTATCAAAGTATAAATACCAATAGACCTTAAGTTGTTCTATACAATTAAATAGAGGAAAATTTGGTCTTTTCTTTCATTCTCAAACATATAAGTATATAATAAAAATAAAGTTGTGAGAAAAATTCATACTAAAGTAAGAGAAAACATAAAAAATAATTTGTCATAAATAGTCTAGGGAAAAGACATAAATGTACAAGCATCATTTTTAAATATCTTCAATAAGCAACTTTAAAATTTTGTACAAGTTTAATTTTAACCACGTATATTGCGAGCTTACCTTATTAAATTCATTTTATAGTTTAAGTCACTTGAACTTTTCTTAAGCAATCTGCATTTTGTATATTTTCCTAAAGTGCTGTTTAATATACTATGAAGTGTTCACAAAAACTCACACTTACGGTTTCCACCAAATTCTTAGTGATATTAAAAAATGATGGGGGGAATTACTTGTGATTTTTTGTGAATTTTTCTTTTATCTATATGTTTTTACTTTTTATGGAAATATAAGTATTCATTCATACTATACATTGAAGATGTGATTTTTTATAATGTTTATAATCGAACTATTATATAGTAGGTCAGATAACATCAAATATTATTACCACTAAAATTTAAAAAAAATAATAATTTCTTTTGATTTTGACCATATTGAATCCAATGTAATTAAAAAATCAATTAAAATAAATTCTAATTTATTTTTACTTCAATTTAGTGAGAAAATTAGTTATATATCAATTCTCTTTAATACCAATATATTATATAAATAAACTATAATCATCTAATTCCTTATAATTATTTCCACAAGTCATTCATTAAAATTGGTATTTTCATGTGTATTTATAAGTAAATTTTTACGTCATTATTTCGCTCTAAATAATGTCAGTTTTTGTATTGTTTCAGTTATTACATCTACATATGTTTGAGGTAAAGGGAAAAATTATTCGTCTGTTCCAAAAATAAGCCAACACGAGGTTTTTGTTCTATGTGCATTTACTATTTATGTTATGCTATATGTATTAGAAAATATTACATTGTAAGCATAATAATATTGTCTAATTATGTTTGCATTAAATAGTGACAAAATTACAATTAGCTCTTTATTTCACATATTTGTCCTTACAACGTTCTTATTTCCGTCTACAACACCATGTATACTCATAATATTTCTATTGTGTTAGCTATTTTTGTTTCTACATAATTGCATATTCTCAAAACGTATCTTTACTAAATCATGTTGTGTTGTTCCTATTCATGTTATGTGCACATTTTCTAACAGACTAGGATTTTGTTCAAGCAATTTAAATCATTATAGTTGAAAGATACAGTAATTCACAAGTCAATTTTCTTTTGGAAGCTGATATAATTAAATGATTTATTAATGAATGATATATTAGCCATAAAAGTTAGTAGGTCAAGTTGTGAAACTATTAATTCTTATTTATGCTTTTAAGTTGTGAAACACAATTTTGTTTCTTACTAAACCAAGATACTAAAGATTGTCTAATAAAATGACAAGTATCACTTGTACTCTTTCGATCCATTCGACATCCTCCAAAATCAGCATCACTGTATCATACTAATTCAAAAGGATATTCTTTTGGATAAAAGAGACCGTAGTCTTTAGCCTTGCTTAAGTATCGTGAAATTCATTTCACTACCCACAAATGTGATTCTTTAGGATTTGCTTGAAATCATGCACACAAGCATATACTCATCATTAAGTCTAGTCGACTAGCAGTTAAATAAAGTAGTGATCCAATCATGTTACGAAATAATTTTTGGTCAACACTTTTGTCATTTCATCTCTATCGAGATGTGCAGTAGTACTCATAGGAGTTGGTTTAGCAGAAGTGTTTTCCATACCAAGTCGTTTTATAAGATAATTACAATATTTTTATTGATTAATAAAAATTCCATTACTTAATTGTTTAATTCAAGAATTTTGACATTTGATTTTAAATCATGATTTTTTGAAGCTAATGTCATATTCTTTTCCTTTTGCACTTCTATTTTATTTGATAGCATAGTGAGTTGAGAAGAAACGTTAGACAAAGATTCTTGTGTTTTAACAAGTTCTTTCTCTAAGATTTTCTTTTCATCTCTTAGCATATCAATTTCTATTTCATTTCTGTTTAATTTTCTAGAGCATCTTTATACTTTTTCTTAACTTCTTTTAGTTTGTCTAATAGTTCTGAGTTTATTTCTATTAAATCATCAAAAGTAAGATCACTTACATCGGCAGCTGAGGCCATAAAGCAAACATTGGCTTGTTCAGAATCACTGTCAATGTCGCTGTCTGATGATGAAGATAGTTCTGAATCGTCCCATGTAACAGAAAATGCTTGCTTCTTCTTATTCTTGTCCTTTTTATTCTTGTATCTGTCTTTCTTTTGATCAGGACAGTCCTTCTTTACGTGACATTTCTTATGACATGCATAACACTCGAGATTTGAGATAGTGGCTTATTGGTATTGTCTCTCCTGTTGTTTTCGAATTTCTTTTCTTTCTAAATTTCAAAAACTTTTTGAAATTTTTCGCTATAATTGCTGTGTCATCTTCATTCGAGTCTTCTTGTTCAGCCTGTAAAGCTATATTCTTTCTATCTTAGGCTTGATCTTGTTTTGCCTGCAAATTAACTTCATAGGGCATAAGATTTCCTATTAACTCTTCAGGTTTGGTGGTAGAAATGTCATTAGCTTCTTCAATAGCTAAGACTTTTCGTTCCCATTCATTTGTTAAGGAGTTTAGAATTTTTAAGATAATATCAAAATCTGAATATTTTTGGAATTTAAAATACATGTCATTTATAGTTTCATCTGGTCTCATTCTAAAATTTTAGAACTGATTTTTAAGCATAGAAATCTTGCTTTGTTTTACTTTGTTTGTTCCTTCATGTGTAACTTTAAGAGTTCGTCAGATTTCATAAGCAGTTTTACACATACTAACTCTATTAAATTCATTTTTATCTAAGGAACAAAATAACATATTCATGGCTTTTGCATTTTAAGTAGCATCTATTTTTTGTGTGTTTGGCCATTGTGCATATGGTGTGGTAGGTATAATGTATTCATTCTGAGTGACATTCCAAGTATCATATCCATTTGCTTGCATATAAATACTTATGCGAGTTGACCAATAGGTGTAATTCAAACCGTTAAATAGTGGTGGTCGTCTTATGGATTGACCTTCAATAAAACTTGTGTTGGTGTTATTTTTCATATTAACTGAATATTAAATAAATGTATTATGGGTATATGATGACATTGCTCTGATACCAAATGAAAGTGACCAAGGATCATAATATGGAATATTAATTAAGTTATCTACTAGTGCGGAATATAAATATAAAAATAAAGTAAATGACACCAGGAATTTTTATACTGGTTTGAACTTCTCGTTCAACGTCCTGTTCTAGAATCCTTCTGAAATTTGACAATCAAACATCACTTAAGCCGGAGTAACAGGTATTACACCGCCTGAGCAACCAAACAAGACTTCTACTTCATAAGCAACTGAATAGGACTTAATCGCCCGAGCAACCAAACAGGACTTCAATAATACAGAAAATTTTCTTGACTGATTGTGCTCTTTTAATAACATGGATAAGTCTTTAGAGTACACCCTTTCTATAATCTTCTCCTATGTGGTATATAGTGTAGTTCATGAAGATAGAAAGTTAAGTTAACCACAAATGAATTTGTGCTTGAATGTGCAAGTGATTAGAACGGGAATTTGAATTCAAATGGTAGAATGTTTAGAAAATAAGTATAAGAGAATAGAATTAGAAATTAGGTAACTGAAACAAATGAATTGAAGGCTATATATGGTGTTTAAGTGTTGCAATATATCATGAAGGGTAACGATCAAAAGATACGGAAACAACTCTTAAATCGAGGGTTGTTTTTGTTCGATGAATGAAAGTGACCATTCAGAAAAATAGCTGTTATGCAATTTCAATCGACTGAACAAACGAATTCAATCAGTTGAAATTCAAAAATTTGAATCATAAAGAGATTAGTACAAAAAACATACAATTCAGCCGACTCAATTGGGTAGTTTAGTCGGATGAATATTCATATTTGATTGTGCATGTGCACAGATATTCAATCGACTGAACTACCTATTTCAGTCAGTTGAATATCAAGTTTTCTGCTATATTGAAGTGTTTTTAGAAAGTTTTTGTACGTGAACAAGTTTATTAAACACTTTGATGTATGAACTAAGATTTGGAAAAAGTTTAAGTATGTGTGTGCGTATGCGTGTGCATATACTACTTCGGAAAGATTTTGACAGAAATTAACTACTAGACTAGACTATATACAAACCATAAACAATATTAAAACTTCTATCTGAATTTTGATCTGCAATCTATTATCGAGTAAAATAACATCTTCTTCCTGCAAATATGGTTAGTTCACATAATATTTATTTACATATTTGTCATAATCAAAACATTAAAATACAAGATTCTAATAGTTAGGAGATTTATTTAGGTGGTAGTGTGTGAGCTAGAATGCCGGATGTAGCCTCACTAGTGAAAATGACAAAACGAGATAAGATGCATAGCCCGAGGTTTAGCTAACCCATGAGGGTGCAGTTGTCATCTTCCTGTATTTACCTACGATTATTATACATGTATGGAGCGATGCATTCAGTCTTATGTGGTTGGCTATGTATTTCCTATTGTACATCACTAAGGATGTATTGTTGCTTCGGAAGAATAACTCTGATCCTTGTACAAGAGGGCTATTCTCAAAGTACCAAGGGCACCTTCATGGAATCCAACAAAATTAGCAAGCACGCCTTAATGGTTTTTTATTTTATATCTAGTATTATTGTGATGTACACTCATGAGCACTACAGCTACTTGATTATTTTTATTTTCATCATTATACATTATTATAATATCATTGGTTTTTCTAATATAAACTAGTGTGAACACGTGCTTCGCACACGGATTGGTCGAAAGAGGGTATACACATTTAAATCAATGTAATGAATGGTCATTATCATTGTAAATACGAATGTAACTTTCACTACTTTGTTTGTTTGTCATGAGAACTGGCTGTTATTATAAGTTTCGAATATTGGAACATGATATTAAAAAAAGTTTAACATGAAAAGCTTGGTATTTATATTTTTATGGAAGCATTCTTGGTTTGAACAAAAGAAATTTAATCAATAAGTTAGCAAAGATGGTACTATTTTGTACCAAAAGTTATCAATGTTGATGGTAGGTAGATAGTTGCGATATTTCTTTGTATATGTTATGTATATGCTGGAGTTATGTCTCATTGAGTAAATTAGGCTTATATTGCATGAACTTAAAGTGAATAGAATTTACAAGAACGAAAAAAATGAAGTTAACACCATGTGTTAAGCTTCAATGAAAAGTATCAGCAGCTGTAAATTATTTTCATTTATACACATTTACGAAGACTGTCATTATTTCAGAGAAGAATAAACCGTTAATATTGTTCAAAATCATAGTTTTTTTCCATTCATTTTTCCTGCCAATAACTATTGTAATCGACTCGTATCTTTTGGCAAGACTATTGAAACCTTGTTGCACACGTAAATTTAATCAGAAATTGAAGGATCACAAAGCTTGTCTTGATTTTCATTCAATACTTGGCTTTGAGGTAGTGACATTCATAACTGACCTGCATACAAAAGGAGCGTTCTACATTATTTGCCATGTTCAATTCACATAGTGTTCAACAAAGGAAAAAAAGTTGAAGGCAGCAACAAAAGGTACACCTGATGGGTACACCTTTAAGATGGTCATAAACGGAGATATGTAAATAAACATATGGTAAGCAAGCATTACAAATATGTATAAAACCATATACTTTAAGATGCAATGAATGGAGATACCATATACAACATGCTAGGGACATTTGTACTTCAAAATGCACTGAATAGATATACCGTACACAAAAAGCTCTGGGTATGTCACCAATAACAGTTAGGGACATTTATAATAGTTTGTAGTATAACAGTATTATTAATTTATGGTGTAACTATTTATGACCTAATATTTTCACCTCGTGCGACCGCAAATAGACACCATGATAGGAAATAGTTGAAATATAGCATTTGGTAGCTGAAGATAAACTAATGTGCAGAAAATTGTATACATAAAAGGCGACAAAACAACAACGATAAAAAAAAGTCAAGCACAGTAGTACAATATGGGAACAATACCTTCAGGAGAACAATTTGTCACAATTAGAATAATGCATAAAAAAAGAAAATAATCATAGTAGTAAAGAGCAACCATGTTTGCATCTATATTCCAATTAACAACAATTATGAAAGCAACAGGCTAGCATAAATTGTTGTTGCCATGGAGAATCCTTTGTCTTATTAATTCTGACATATTTTATACATTTTTCATTCTCTAATAGGGACAATAAAAGTATTCGACATTAGATTATTTTGTCATATGACTGCTTCATTCAGTGAAGCCACACCAGTAGTTTTTTTATAAATAAGTAATATGACATTTTGATAAAAAGTAATATCATATTCATATATTGACATCAATTAACTATTGAGATTTTTGTAGTTTTATAAAATATGAATGATACAATGAAATAATTTGGTAGTTTATACTATGATATACCATATAAACCGAGGTCGATCAATTATTTACATAAGGTTTCCATTTAAAAGTTACCTCATGCATGAAAGAGTACATACTCAAGCTTAAAATGAAAACATCAATATTAAAAGGAGTATCACATAGTGCAGATAAGAAAAGAATTTAAAAACCCAAAACTTAAAAAAAAAACATACCCAAAAACACATGCTCTTCATCTTCCTCGACCGTTTGGAATTCAACATCCAAAGTAAACTGCACAAATCGAGTGGAATTCATATTATTCAACACGATTGAAAATAACTATGCTAACTCTTGCCATACACCTGAACTTAATAAAAAAAGAAGGAAAGTGCTATGGTGATCAAAATAGTTTACTTCATTTTGTGCAAAAGTAAGAAAATTGTACCATTACACATCCAAAATTAAGGGGGTGTGCCACGTTTTTACCTTTTTATAACATTCTATGAAATCATAGTCAGGTAAAGTAGCAAATTTATAAAAAGAATCGATATAACATGTAATAATACAAGAACCAATGAAGTACCTTGTTGTTACTTCGTCGATGAACATGCCTTTGATTAAGAGCTAAGTTGGAATCTATTTAAATTTGATATGGAGTTCAAGCGAAAAAAGGTTAAATAAAATATATTTTTTTTGGCCGAGTATTGGGAGTATTGTTTCCATCTCCATTAAATACTTGTTATATTGCCTTACCCGTTGTTTATATTTCCCCATAAAGGTTTTGCCTTTCAGGATTAGATTATAGTATTACAAATTTTCCAATTGAATAAAAGAAAATTCAATAATGATGTATTAACATATTAATTTGTATACTGACTATGTTTAAAATTTAGTCCTTTGTTGAAAATCGACCATAACAGTATATAATATATATACATGTAAGGCAAATACTGAAGCTTATCTCTAATTCAATACCAGCAAATATATATATATATATCTATGTATGTATGTATGTATGTATTACCACTGATTAAATTTCATATCTGCAATGATAATTAAAACTGACCATAAGTTCGGTACATAATATGTACGTATAGGGCATGTACCAAGATATGGTTAATTTAATACTAATTATGGGTTAAATGACATCCTTAACCTATCAGCTGCAAAAGAAAAAATAATCTAAGTAAACTGAACAGCCAGTTGTGTAGGATAATACTAGGGGTAGATCAAATACACTCGGCCAAGACAAACAATGTGTCTCTAATAAACATTAGATTTAACAAAACGAATCCAATATTAATAATTCATATCTAAAATGCAGGCAAGAGGAAGATTAAATCGTTAACTCAATAAAGGTAGCAAAATTGAGTATGATATCTATGCATTGGACGTCAAATGAAGGAAGTAAAATACCTACCTGAATTTCAAAAAAATACATCATTAGTAAAATCGACAAATGTTTAGATGTGTATACTATAGGTGACTAAAGCAGATCAGTTAGGCTCCTAACCACAACATAAACAAATCTCACTAGGTTTTTGTATCTAAAAACAACCGAGCAAACAAAACTACAAAAATGACCATGATAATAATAAATCGACTATGTCCATTTCAGAGCATCAGAAAATTAAACCTAAATATATAAGATGGGTGTTTTTGCAAGAACACGTCCATTATTTGTATAAACCATGTCTTGGTGGTTTGAATTTTCTCTTATAAGAATCTCATCGGGTATTTGATCATTGTAGTTTAAACACGTATATAATATAAACTAAAATAAAGTAACATGCCAATTTTGTGTAATAAGACTACTAAATTAAATAGGCAATTAAATAAGAGAACTATAACTAATTAGATATGAAGAACTAAGAATTCATCTATAGAATCCATCAGTATACTGTTCTTAACTAATCCTTAAATGGGAGCTAAACATAAAGATGTTAACTTCTTCATTCCTTGATGCATGTAAAACATGCCACCAATACTTATAATTGTAAGCAAGGTACCAATAAATATTGAAAACACATCCAAAAAAGCAGCAACTTGCAGTCGACCATGATGTGGAAACCACTCCAATGATAATCAGATTATGTAAAGATGTCAATTGATGATAGAGAGAAAATGGCTTAATGCATACATCAAATGGTTCACATGAGGTCAAATGTGGTTCTGCAACCATTGAGGAAAAAAGATTATCCACTGCCTTTAGATTTATACTGTACGCATTAATGTCAAGTGATGGAGGTCACCATGACTGTATGTTGTCTTTATTCAATTATTATCTTAACCTATTGTAGCATATACTATGTGCAAATGTTGCTGAATATTCAACGTCTCAAAGTGCATAATGGATACATTATGACATTAAGCAGTTCATTAGTTAAAACTTGCATATTCTATGATTTATTCAAAAAAGTTGAAATCCCATATTCTATCAAGTTCATGTTCTATAACATTGATAAGTCAATTTACCATGTTAATGTAATGGATAATGAAAATAAATACATGTCTCAAACCACCATTTCCACTGCCACCACTTAAGAGCATGGTCAAAAGCGAAGTAATAGAACCACCACCCATTGATTCACCAGCGCTTCTAATAGTTGATCTCATAGAATTGAGTATGCTTCCATATGTATTTCCATGTCCTCTTAATAGTTTGGATGAAGCAAAATGTCATTGCTCCTATTGATGTTCGAAAGAGCCTACTCATTTTGATTTTTACCCAAATAAACTTATGTAAATCTTAAAATTGGTCCTAAAGAAGAGAACATAATGGATTGACTAAAATTTAGTTATATGATGCCACTATTTAATTGCACCCAAATAAGTTGTCGATCCCTGACTTTCTAAACATACTTTTCAGAGAATAGAACATATGTAATGATGCAGAAAAAAATTTCCACATCAGTAACATAATAGATTTCTGTGTTATTCATTGAAATGACAAAAATGTCTATAAATATCACACATTTTGCTCTATATGTTATCTACATAGACTGGTTTACTTATACTATGAACTCCTTGTAGTCAAGGTTTGGGTTACCCATTTTTCTTACAAAATATATTATGACTTTACAATGCTCTAACCCTGATATAGATCGAATAAAGTCAATAAATTGATACTATGAGTTATATTAGCAAATGGAGAAGTAAAAGAATTTTACGCAGTATCATCATATTTTTGATCTCATCACGGCCACCAAACGAAATCACTTCCCCACCATTTGAACCTTAATATTAAATTTGACACCCAGCAGTGACTTTATGTAGGGCCTATATTTGTGGCGCATCTGCATCTTTATTATTAGTGAAATAGCTAGCCATGATCGCTCTGGAATTATGTATTCATGCAAAAAATATCTTGGCACCTAGTACAACAAAAGCGATATATCGAGAAATTTAAGCAAATACTTTTGCAGTCTGCATATAAGTTATGAGGTCAGAAGGTAGGAAAGATTAAACCCTCATTATCCAAAGCACGAACTCCTGCATATGTACAAAAGGGAAACTTGATATAAATATTAACTTACAACCGTATGTGAACAAATACTAACCAATTAATGTCGCTTACATGGACCATGAAGTAGTGTTAGGAAACACCATAGCAAAACACATGTACAACAGCTACTTCAGTCGTTATAAGAATTTTACTCTATGCCTAGTTATTCTTTGGCCATGGGCCAAAACTCAAAACAACTTCATATCCTAAGAGAATATGCATAAGTGGGTTCACCTATAGGTGATTGATAGCAACTTCAAAATAAATCTAAGTCTGAATGATACAACCTTTCTATCATTAAATTCATCTTCCAACACCATCATTTTATACCTAGGATCACTAACTACATTATAAAAGTATAGTAAAATTCAATCTAGCCAGGTTTACGGTTAATGATTTAAATAATATAAAGAAAGTATTAAAAACGCATGGATGAAATAATTTTATATTGTTAAGTTAGTACGCTTTTAGTCAATGGACAATACAATGAAACTCCTATTTTCACGCACAAACACATATATAACCTCATTTACAATATATTTTAATATGAAATATTATTTACAATGAATGATGTGATATCTTTATAATTCGATAATTATGTACATACATTAAAAGTGTAAATGAATTTGTATGCAAAATCAAAGTGTTGGTCATGTTAGCATTACGCTTACCATAAATTTGCACAGTTATGATCACCCTAAATTTGTGTGTAGCATTCAGGTGAAAGTTTTAAAAAGTTATTGCGTGTCCAAATATAGCAAGTGTTATAGTTGTTTAATGAAAATTAGACAATGGCTGTAAGAAACATGATTAAAAATATATTAGAAAAGTAGTTCACATAGTATGACAGTTATTTACTTATACACACACACACTCACACATATCTGTGTGTGTATGGTATTATATATATATGGATAAACATGCACTCAATTGGTCATAAACCCTGCATGGTGTCATTGCAGAAGATGCCAATCTGGGAGAAGAGGCCTATGAGTACACTGGGTTATATGCACACATGACATAGTGCAACAACATGGAGCACCATTAATTGCTGGGCCACTGAAGACTATGCAGGTGTTAACTGTGGACAGATAAGGATTGACAGTAAATGGACCTGACGTGAATTAGGACTGCTAGCATAGGTTGGCGTTAATTGAAGTGTAAGCAGATAAAGCTTTAAATGAGAATTGAAATATGAAGTTGCAATAACCAATTATGGTTTGATTGTTGTAGATATATAGTCGCTACCCTAAGAAATGAAATAAGGATTGTAATATCAAGTTACAAAGTGCAGCAGCATGGACTGACATGAATTGCTACCATGGTCTGACATGAATGAATTGACAGCTGTTGAAGCAATTGAAGGAGAGCTAACTAATATTGCTGAGTTGCCAACATGGAAGGGCTAGAATTGAAATGAGATTTGAAGTTTGAGTTGCATACTACCATATCTATGTTGTTGAAGCTTGTAGCATGACTGTTGTAGACATATGGTAATGCTGAAGTGAGGAGGATTGGCAATGAGCATGCATGAATAAGGTTAACACACAGTAGTGATAGTAGACCAAAACTCCGAAGTAAATGATTTGGTGCTACAGATGTGCGAGCATGCACCCAAAAACAACTTCTATTTGGCACATAACATCGACTGAAATGTATTAACAGATGAGAGATTTGGAGAAATAATTCATTGATGATAAGAAAATTTACCTTTAAAAATATTAGTTCCGTTTGCGATACGAAAAAATATTATTTCAAGGATCATGTAGTGTCTATCGTTTTTGTATATCCGAATAATGGAAAATTAAGAGCTTAGGAGATGGCGTAAATCTAGGGCGATGCAACGGTGGCAAGAACATAGGGTAATAGAGTACAGAGAAGAGAAGTGAAGATTGAAAGGGACCTAATTATGTATGGAAGAAGGTGGAAGAAAAAGGGGCGGCGCTAGAATCGCATGCGAAATGGGGAGACAGGATAATACCGAACATGGGAGAGAGAAAGGTGTAAGTATGTATGAAGACCTTTTGGTTTTAAATTGGACGGAGCAAATGCAGATAGAAGCAGAAGGGAAAAAAAGCGACTGTTCATTTCAAAAGATTGGTGGAGGCTTGTGTGAGCTTGAAATTGAACTCACTAATAATATAATAGTATAGATGGTTTGCTTATTTAAGGTAAAACCCGTCCATGTTTAAGTGCGACATGGCCTTACGAGATTCCTTTATTTTGAAAGTTTATAAAACATTAAGAATCCATTTGATTGTGTTCCTCGTACTGTTTTTACCAGACTGATCCAGGCGTTATTTTTCTTTTAATGCTTGGATCAGTCCGAGCATATTTTTTAGATTTAACTTGATGCTTTGGAGCTTTCGAGAGATGAGCTGGATTCTTCAAGACGTATTTACGTATCTTATATTCTTTCAATGTTTTATTGTTCTTGATTTCTATCTGTATTTATCAACAATTGTAAGAACATGCTATTACAGCTGTCCAGGAAAATATGTTAGTGTACCCTGATGTGTGAATAATAAAGATGATTTCTTTTTGTAAATAACTTGTTTATATTATATATCTTTTTGTCATGATGTGAGATTCCGTTCTGTCTTCTATTTCTTTCACCATGATAATCCATCTTTCTGACACTTAGATATTCAGCATGTGAATACCGTTGATATATTAGTATCGATTTCTACGGGTCGAAAAGATAGATCGTTACACAATCCAAAATGTTTTCACCCCATATTCATCCGTCTTTTGCCTACATGCCCTACATGATGTTATAAGCCTATACTAGGTGTTGTTTTGTTGATCCAATGCAATTCGTTATCGATCTCCATGAACCCCTGAATCAGCAACTCTTTTCTTCTGTAGATCCATCATTTGGACTCAGAAACAAGCTAACATTGGTGCAAACAACTATGAAATCACAAAACAAACCATAAGATGAGCCAAAGTGAAGAGTTCAAGATGACCATATTTGCCATCTTTCAAGTCGATGCCGACACAATCCCTTGGAATCGTACCGATCCATGCAAATTGCTAAGGTGACGTCCTTATTTTCTTTGGGAATCAGTCTATGGCATGGAAAACAAGGTGGAGATTTTCTATGTGATATTTTAGACTTCCTATCTTTATATATAGAAAGGCAGGGCTCGATTTTCAGGATCTTTTGGCTCTTGTTCTTCTTACTCTATTTTCTTCTAATCTGTGACGAAGTTGTACGAACCCCTAAGAACTTTTGCCTCCAAGTCATAATATAAGCAATAAAATCATTAACTAGACATTGACCTTAATTTTCCGAACCATTATAAATTATTGGGTGATTCTTTCATACTCATTTTCATTTAATTTTCTCTATTTTTTATCCTCTACTTAATCTTCTGGGAGTTTGTGCCTTTCTTGGTTCAAACATTTTGGTGCTTTCAATGTGGACTCGTATTCTCAGGCTACTTAGATCCATCGTCTACTATTGGATTGCTTAATCCCAAATGATAGGTCCAATTTTCCTACCTTATTTTTTGCTATTCTAGTTTTCCGTAATCTAAGAAAAACTATTTGTAATGGCCCCTTCAAGAAGAGATCGTTCTATCAATTCTAGAGCTACCACTAAAGCTGAGAACAATAATGCTCTACATCTAGATGATGCTGCTCAACCGGAGAAACCGGAGATCCAAAATCCTGCTGAAGTCGTAACGAGAATGGAGATGAATAGGATAATGAAGCAGATGGAAGATAGATTCCAGGCTAGTCACAATGAGATGAATCAAATGATGCAGCAGAGCTTAAGGTAGCTGAATGAGGTAATTTAGAATAGACAGCTAAAAAGGAGAAGGAGGGATTCTAGCTTAGTATCTAAAGGTTCTTTATTATCTGAGCAAAGATCGAGAGACATAAAGCTGAAGATGGCTCAAAACACTACTGGAGCGTCACATCAAAGAAGAAGGCAAACCCATGGCTCATGTTTGTGGATCAGCATCGACCTAAGAGTATGGGTTGGTATCGACCCAACTAATGGTGGGCCTGGTACTCACCCTCTGGATGGAGGTGTGGATTTGACTTCTGGTCACACCGTGGATGATCAGAATTTGGGAAATCATGCTACTACTATGATACAACTCATAGGAATCAAACAAATAGGACTGCTGGACGAATGGATTCCTAGAGGTTTGGTAACCTAGGTATCGAGAGCCAAGCTGAGAGCGTTCGTTGAGCCGAACACTTAGGGCAGATCCTGATTACCACTATTCAGTCGAACCCAGGGACCCAAAATACCAAGAAAACATGGTCAGAAGACTTGGAAGTGAAAATTGGTTGAGAACCAATGATGAGTGAGGTACTTCTCCTAGTCAAAATCTAATTACTAAGAACATCTTACACGAAAGACATCCCCAAAGGTTTGCAACGCTGACTATGCCATTGTATGGAGGAACAACGGATCCTAGGTAGCATTTGATAAGATATGAGTGGTATATGGATTCCGCCAGAGCTTTTGATCCCATTAAATGCCATTGTTTTTTAATTTTTCTAGAAGGAGTAGCTGCAATGTGGTTCACTTGACTTGCATTAAGGTCCATATCATTTTTGGCTAAGTTTTCATGAAAATTTATAGAGCAATTTCGTTTACACACTTCACGTCCGAAACATTTGATGTCTTTATTAAACCTCTTCCAAGCTGACAGAGAGTCACTGAAAGATTTCTTGAATTGGTTCCACACTGCCAGGACAGAAGTTACAGATCCCAAGGATGACATAGTGTTGATGGCACTAATCTGGAGGATTCATCCTAATTCGGATTTCGAGGAATGGTTGAAAAGGAAACCCCCATCAAAGATGGATGATTTCTATAGAAAGGCCAATGATTACTTACGCTTGGAAGAAGTATGCAAACGTCCACGAAGAGCTAAGGCTGGAAGTTCAGCTAGAGTAGTGTAGAGTAATGTCACTATAAGGCAATCTAGAGGAAGTTCTGAAAGTAGATGTGAATGTTGGCTATAAAAATGATAGTCAGAAGCAGAATGGTGATGAGGCTAAGAAGCGAGTGCTAGATAAAAGGAATCGTACTAGGACTCCTACGTACAACAGCTATACCGAACTGAACAATTCTATAGAGAATATCTATTTGGCGACTATAAGTATTGAGCAGTATAAGAAGCCGGCTCCGAGAGAGCCGATTGAGAAGGAGGCAAGTTCTGTAGGTTTCATGAGATGCATGGCCATAATACCAACGAGCGCAGGAACTTGCATGATATGATCAAGGAGTTGTTTCAGGAGAAAAAATTACAGCAGTTTTTGAAAGCCCCATAAGATAATGGGCAAGGAAATTCTAATCCCCCTAGGTCGACATCCCAATGGGGACAAGCTAGTCCTAGTGGTGAGGATCCTAGGAAACTTGAGAAACATTTGGTGAT
Source organism: Allium cepa (assembly GCA_030765085.1). Taxonomy (NCBI): domain Eukaryota; kingdom Viridiplantae; phylum Streptophyta; class Magnoliopsida; order Asparagales; family Amaryllidaceae; genus Allium; species Allium cepa. Next base: position 398,778,125 of record CM060931.1, read on the forward strand.
AAACACAATCATTGATTGCCATGCAGCCGATAAAAGTTTAGTTGAAATGGACAGATATTTGGTGCTGTAAAGCATAGAGAGATACCTTGCAGTTGAGGATGGAACTATGGCGAAACAATGAAGAACTATGACTGATGACATCGTTTTCCGAAACAGAGATGCTGATGGAGTGGATGCTCCAATGATTGATCCACTCGTGATTACAGCCACCATTGGTCTTGCGATAGTACGGAAGATGCTGGTTGACTGTAGTAGTTCAATCGACATTCTATTCAGAAAAGCTTACGATCGAATGTTCTTGGAGGCAAAGGATCTGAAACCTTGTATATCATGAATATATGGGTTCAATAGGACAGCTGTTGAGCAGATTGGATATGTAGAATTACCTATGATACTTGGTAAGGGCAACTGTAAACGAGTAGGGGTTGTGCCTTTTTTAATGTTGGATATTTACTTAGCTTACAATGCATTTTTAGGCCGGCCGCCCTTGCTGAATTCAGAGCGACTATAGCCCACTTGTGTTTGACAATAAAGTTTCCAACAGAGAATAGTGTAGGGATTGTAACACCCCTAATTTAATAACATTATGTAGAAGATTTAATTAGATAGATTAAATAGAATAATGTAGAGTGATAATGAGATTGAGATTTGCAAACGAATTAGTGGCTGTGCTTATTAAAATGAATGGGTTTATAAAAGGTTAAGTTAACTAAATAAACATAAGGGCATTAGAGTAAATAGCCGCCCCATATTACCTCTTCCTTATACTCATGATAGCATGCAATTCATTTTCATTTTATTATAAGAAAAAAATGCAAACAAAAGAGAATGAGTGGCCTGGTCATTAGGAGAAGAGAAAATTCAAGATAAAATCTTAGGATTCAAGCTAAGGTAATCAGTCTCAAACAATCTCCAATTTCCTTAATTGAAACTAAGGTGAATAATAATCCTAATCATCTCTATTTTGTTTTCAATCATATGTTTTCGGATTTATGAATTAATCCATTTTATAATGATTTGAATGATGATATGCTTAGTTTTATAACATGTTTGATTTGAAATCAAATTGTTTAAATATGATACGCACGTGAGAGAAAAACTGATAGCAAATGATTTTAGAATACCATGGAAAAATTATATGTTATGGAAAACATGATTTTGGAGCTAGGTTTCAATTATTATAATTTTTCAGCCGTGGAGAATTTAAAATGAATTTTCAAAGAAAAATATGTATTGTTGGGTTTAGAAACTTATATTTTGGTTATTATATGGTGAAATTGGGTCTAAAAATTATGTATGTTAAGTAACATCTTAAAAGTGAATTCCTGAGATTTTTGGGGATTTTTACTAAAATATTTATTATGGAAATTAAATTATTTTTAAAGGAGGACCTAAATGATTTAATTGTGGTTAAATAGGAATGGATTATTTGTTAAAATTAACAATGTTTTAGATCTGAAAATATGCGACAATTGTCTGTAAAATAATCTAAAAAGTTAAAGGAAAACAATCAAGTGTTTACATGTGGGCAAGTTAGTTACAAAGAAATTACTTTATTTGGTAGAAACAGCCTTTTACTCAGAAAAGTGAGTTCCGCCTCCTTTGGAAGTAGCTTTCGACCCAGAGCTTCTGCCTTCGACCAGGTCGAAACCATAAAAGTCGAAACCAATACACATGGTATCACTTAGTTGGTACGTAGTGGATTGGAGAAAGGAGAAATGTAGGGTGTCGAAACATGGCTTCTGATGGGGTCGGTACAATGGTTTTATTTTCTTAAAAAAGCGCTTGCCTGCTTCTTTATATGCTTTCGAAGGGGTCGAGACCGATGCTTTCGAAAGTGACTTTTAACTAGCTTTCAAAAGAGAGTTGCCGCCTTATTAATTGAAGAAGTAGCTTTTGAAGGAGCCACTTAATTTTCAAATTGAAGTGTTCGGAAGGGGTGGTTTCAACTAAGTCGAAACACTTCTACCGCTTTGCCTTTATAAGGCATTGAAGATATCATCACTTTCGAAAGGTAACCATTGTTTTAAAAAATTAAGCCACTTTCTATGGCTTTTAAAGGGGTTAGGGGTTTCGAAGGTAATTGGTTTGTAGTGCACCCACGAAAACTATATCTGGATTAAGTTATTGACAGTTGTCAATAGGTTTCCAGTCAACCCATGAAAACTAGGAGAAGTTATTGGAGTCACCAATAAGTCCAAGGGATCCCATGAATTAATTAAGTTAATTGACAGGGTTCAATAGGTTCATAGTGCACCTGTGAAAACTGTGAAATAGGATAGGGAGTTCACCTATTATCTAAAGGTTATTAGTAAGCCATGAAAACTAATAGGTTAATAGCGACTCTAGAAATTATAAACATGACAGGGAGTCAATTAAACAGAGGATGGAAAATGCAGAATGTTTTAACTTGTATACATATCATCATAATATTTTAAAATGACTATGTTTTTAACTATGGTGGATGTAGGAGCACAGTATACGGCTTTATGAAGGTTTTAAGATACTAGTGAGGGAAAAACCCGTTCCGCTAAGCAGCGTGGTCTCACTAGATATCTAAATGGTTTGAGATGTTAGATTATTATTCATACCGAGCTTTATGTCTAACTCGAAGTTTATGTTTTCCTCTTAAACTCTCGGGAAACCAATTGATTTTAAATAGTTTGAGAGTTAAGGTTTTCAGATAGCTCATTAGACGAATAAAGCTTACGGAGATGTGCACGAGGCATTATATTTAGAGTTCTCTTTTATTTGATTCTGCTATGTTGTTTGGAATAGCAAAGTTATTATATTGCCTATATATACTCTGATCGTTCAATGTGACATCTTCATATGTTGCTCTTGGCGTATGTTGTAATAAATATATTTTCTCCAAATGTGGTTAATGATTGTTGGATTATGTAATGAATTTTAAATGTTTTGGAATGGAATATGTAATTTATTTGATGCTTTAAATTTTTCCATATTCATGTGTTTCTTTGTATCAATGTATCAAACATTACCATATTTGGTCGTCGAGGATTAATAACTATGGATGACTATAGCATCCATAGCTGTTAGTTTTGGGCCTCCGTGTAGTGGAATGTTACAAAATGTGTCGAAACATGGCTTTCGATGGGGTAGATACAATGGTTTTGTTTTTTAAATAAAAGCTCTTGCCTGCTTCTTTATATGCTTTCGAAGGGGTCAAGACCGATGCTTTCGATAGTGACTTTTAACTAGCTTTCGAAAGAGAGTTGTCACCTTATTAATTAAAGAAGTAGATTTTAAGGATCAACTTAGCTTTCAAAATTGAAGTGTTCGGAGGGGGTAGTTTCGACCAAGTCGAAACCCTTCTACCACTTTTCCTTTCAAAGGCATTGAAGATATCGTTGGTTTCGGAAGGCAACCTTTGTTTTAAAAACGTAAACCACTTCCCATAGCTTTGGAAAGGGTTAGGGGTTTCGAAGGTAATGGTTTCGAAGCTAACCTTTACGTATTTTACCCAAATGGCTTATGCTTTCAAAAGGATGGCGCCGACAACATTAAGTTTTTCCTAACACTTTTAAAGGATAAAGAACGGTTTCGAAAGAGATACTTTCATTTATATTCCCTTGACCCAAATAATATTTTAAGCAAAAATCCAATGTATTCGAAAGGGGATCTTTCAATGATTTCAGAAGGGAAACTATCAAAGGTTTTGGAAGGGATACTTCCAAAGGTTTTGAAAGGGGTGCTTCCAACTAGTTTCGAAGCTATGCTTCTAAATGATAAATGCTAATGCTTTAATACATTCAAAATATTTTGAAAGAAAGTTTTAAAGTGTTTGAAAGGCATAGGACTAATGTTTTGAAATTAGATTTTTATGCTTTCTAAGGAGAGTATCCAGTGAGGTTGAAAGCAAGGCTTCAAAGGAGTTGAAAGGCTTTGTTTTTCAAAATGAATAACCCAAACAATTTTTAAAGGAAAAACCCATGCTTAAATTAAAGGAGCTTTGTAATGGTTTTAGGAAGAAGCCTTCCTTGATAAAATATTAGGTCAAAGGGATTAACCATATCTTTATGAAAAAGATTTCAAGCATATAAAACCTACAAGAGTGGTATTGTTATGTTATTATGTTTGCTTCTTCAAGTATAAAATATATTCACATTATAATGGACCCATAACTGCATTTTAGGGATAAAAGGGCAGAAGAACTAGCATGGTTGACCCATTAGTTAATATAAATTGATTAAACTCCTAAATGAGTAGAATTGCATCCGTGAGGTTAGGGAAATCAGAATATAGAATGCCTAAATATATAAAAGTTATTAGGGAGACGGGTTCATGGTGCATCCATGAAAACTATGATTAGGAAGTTATTGGAGTTACTAATAGGTTTATAATGATCCTATGAAAACTATGTTATAAAGAGTGCTTACCAGAGGCCAATTGGTTTGTAGTACACCAATGAAAACTATATCCGAATTAAGTTATTGACAATTGTCAATAGGTTCCTAGTCGACCATGAAAACTAGAATAAGGAAGAAGTTATTAGAGTCACCAATAGGTTCAAGGGAACCCATGAATTAATCAAGTTAATTGGCATGGGTCAATAGGTTCGTAATGCACCCATGAAAACTATAAATATGACAGGAAGTCCACCTTAGGTTATTAGTAAGCCCATGAAAACTAATTGGTTAATAGTGACTCTAGAAACTATAAACATTATACGGAGTCAATTAAACAGAGGATGGGAAATCCAGAATGTTTTAACTTGTATGCATTTCATCATAATATTTTGAAATGACTAAGTTTTTAACCATTGTGGATGCATGAGCATAGTATGTGGATTTATAAAGGTTTTAAGATACTAGTGAGGGGAAACCCATTCCGCTAAGCGGCATGGTCTCACTAGGTGTCTAAATGGTTTGAAATGTTAGATTATTATTCATACCAGGCTTTATGTTTGGCTCGAAATTTATGTTTTCCCCTTAAACTCTCAGGTACTCAATTGATTTTGAGTAGTTTGAAAGTTGAGGTTTTCAGGTACCTCATTAGGCTAATAAAGCTTTCAACAACGTGGAGGAGGCATAATAGATATTTATATTTCTCTTTTATTTGATTCTACTGTTTTGTTTGTAATGGAAAAGTTATTATATTGCCTATATATACTCCGATCATCCAAGGGGACATCTTCATATGTCGCTATTGGCGTATGTTGTAATAAATATATTTTCTCTAAATGTGGTTAACGATTGTAGGATTATGTAATAAATTTGAAATGTTTTGAAATGGAATGTGGAATTTATTTAATGTTTTCATTTTTTTCATATTCATATGTTTTTGTGTATCAATATATCTAACATTGTCGTATTTGGTCATCGAGGATTAATAATTATGGACGACTGCAGCATTCATAGCCGTTAGTTTTAGATCTTCAAGTTGGGGGATGTTACATGTTGGTATCAAAGCATAAATTTATGAAACTTTAAAAGAAAGTTAAACCTAAAAGATTTATTTTCAAAACATAATCCAATGAATCAGAAATACGACTGGGGTTTAGAATAACGCCATTGTAACGTACTTGTATTTGATATATATTTGTATGTATAAGTATGTATTCCCCTTTCTCTTAGACCATTCTTCTATATCTTACTAAGGCTCGAATGCAGATTTATAAGAAAGAAGATATGAAAGCATGAAAAAGAAGAGTAAATCTTGGTGGAGGAAGCACCATAACCAATGGAAATTCTCGACCTAATACTCGAAGGAACCAAGGTCGACAGGCTAATGCTAACCAAAGTGCTGAAGCCAATATGGGTGCTGGAAATCCACAGTAGATGCGGGGATGATGTATCATTCTTGGTTAATCTTATGCAAGTAGGAGTTGCTGCTGGCTTTGCTGGAAATGTTGGAGGAGCTAATCTTGTAGCTCCAGCTGGGAATAATTATGCTAAGTTGAGCAGATACTACACTAGTCTGGGTGGAAGGCCATTTGTTGGAATGAAGGATGCTACTGAAGTTGAGAATTAGTTATTGCACTATGAGAGAATCTTTACTGATTTAGGTTTGGATGATGGACAAAAGAGAAGGCTGGCCTCTAGGCAGTAGCAAGGGGCAGCGCTTCACTGGTGGAATAGTGTGACTGCTACGGTTCCGAAGGAAGAGCTGACGTGGGCTGATTTCAGAAGGAGATTTGAGCAGAGGTTTTTATCCGAGGTTGCTAAGTCGGCGTTGATAAGGAAGTTCATGGGTCTAGTTCAGGGAGAGATGTCAGTAATTGAGTATGCTGCTAAGTTTGACGAGCTGTCTCGATATGGATATGCCACTATGGACGCTGACATCAGAAGAAGTGAGAGGTTTACTCGAGGATCAAGGCCCGAGCTTGCCAGAGCGACCATGACCCATATCTGTGATCCTTGTAATGTGGTGGTGGAGATGGCTATTCTCCATGGAGAGATGCTGACTGATTGTGCTAGAGAGAAGCCAGTTGACTCCCAGGGTCTTCAAAGAAAGAAGAGGAAGTTCTTTAAAAAGAAGGGAGTCTAGAAGGGAGATGCTGCCAAGAAGGCAAAGGCTGATTTAGTGTGCTTGAAGTGTGAAGAGAAGGGTGATTATGCTCACGAGTGCCGTTTAGGCAAGGGAAAGAAGCCTGTAGAAAAGAAGAATGTGAAATGCTTCAACCACGACCAAGTTGGGCATTTTAAGAACTAGTGTCCAGAGCTAGTCAGGGTGGGTAGGGGGAAGGTTTTTGCTATTGGACCACCATCTTCATCCAAGCATATTTCCGCAGATAGAGGGAAAACTGTGATGGAAGGTACGTTTTTGATTCACAGTATACCAATTAGGATATTATTTGATACTAGTGCATCACATTCATTTATATCTCAATGTTTGGTTGATAGTTATGCTTAGAACCCACATACCTTATTGCTTCCTTAAGGGTTGCGAATTCAATAGGAGGGTATGCAACTTTGGGGATGAGATGTGACCAGTTAGAACTTGATTTGTTAGGTCATAAGTTTGCATGCAGTCTGTATGTTTTTGATTTCGTAGATTTCGAAATCATTTTGGGTATGGATTGGTTGAGGAGGTATGAGGCCAGTATATTTTTCCAGGATGGGGAGTATCACTATGACACCTTGATAGTCATAACCGAATTATTTTCTCAATAGAGAATTCCGACCGAAGTAGTTGTGATTTATTAAGATCAATGGAAGTGGGAGAAGATCTAAGTCATGTTCGAGTAGCAAGAGAGTTTGCAGATGTTTTTGAGCTAGTCACAGGGATACAACCGAAACGAGTTTTTGAGTTTCAGATAGGTCTTGTACTAGAAGCTGAACTAGTTTGTAGACCATCTAGTAGTAGAATGACACCAACTGAGATGAAGGAATTGAAGGTGCAACCAGTGGATATAGAAGGAAGGAATTTTATTAGACCAATCAGTTCGCCTTGGAGAGCGGCCACGGTGTTCGTGAAGAAACCAAATGGGGCGTTAAGGATGTGCATCAACTATCATAAGTGGAACAAGAGAATATTAGGAATAGGTATCCTTTGTCAAGAATAGATGATCTATTTGATCAGTTGAGTAGAGCTAGAGTGTTTTCCCAATTGGAATTGGCGACAGGGTTCCATCAGTTAAGAGTGGCGAAGGACGGTATTCCTTTGACATCATTTCGAACTAGATATGGTTCGTATGAGTGGTTAGTAATGCCGTTGATGAATGCACCTGCTTTCTTTGTGGATTTGATAAACCGAGTCTTCCAGGAGTGTTTGGATAGATTCATGTTGGTGTTTATAAATGACATTTTGGTATACTCTAAGGATGAAAGAGAGCATAAAAATCATCTTAGAGTTATACTTGAGACACTGAGGTAGAATCAACTAAAGGCAAAGTTTTCCAAGTGTCATTTCAGAAGAAAGAGGTTAAGTTTCTTGGTCATGTGGTTTCAAAGAAAGGGATGTCAGTTGATCCACATAAGTTCAAAGCTGTTAATAATTGGAAGTGACCAAAGACAGTGACCGAATTAGAAGTTTTCTTGGACTCTCTATCTACTACCAGAGATTCATCAAGGATTTCTCGTGGATAGCAGCGCCTTTGACTAAGCTTACCAAGAAGGAGGTGAAGTTTTGTTTGGTATGACAAATGTGAGGAAACATTCATTAAGTTAAAGCATTTGTTGACCAGTGCACCAGTGTTAGTAGTTCCAGATGGAAACCAAGGGACATTGGTGTATACTGATGCATGTGGGACTGGATTGGGAGCTGTGCTGATACGGAAGGTTAAAGTGATTGCCTATGCTTCACGATAGCTTAGACAGCATGAAATGAGATTTCCTACTCATGATTTGGAGTCGGTTGTAGTGATCTTTGCATTGAGGGTTTGGAGGAATTATCTCTTAGGTGAGAGATTTGAGCTATACACAGATCATAAGTCTTTAAGATACTTATTCTCTTAGAAGAAGTTGAATATGGGACAGCAAAGGCGGTTGGAGTTTTTGGCTGCTTATGATTTTGGTATAGAATATACACCAGGAAAGGTAATAAAGTAGCGGATGCACTTAGCAAAGACACCAAAATGTGGTGTTGGTTATGTTGGTAGAATGGAAGGATCTAGAAGTTTTGGCCAGTTATGGTGTGCAGTTAGGAATGGCTGCTAGTTCTAGTCAGCATACTGCCATGTTGTCCTGTTTAGAAGTTCTACCAGTGTTGATCGAGAGAATTGCTTCTAAGCAGAAGGATGATCCATTATTAGCCGAGAAGATCAGAAGGCTTGAGATTGTAACCGAGATTGATGATTTCAAAGATTTCTGTCTTGATCAGAGAGGATGGTTGGGAAAGAAGGGACGATTATGTGTTCCGGATATTGAGAACTTAAAGAAAGAAGTTCTTGGAGAATGTCATCGATCCAAGTTTATAATTCTTCATAGAGGGACCAAGATGTATCAAGATATGAAGAGGAGCTTCTATTTAGAAGGTTTGAAGAGGGATGTTCGCTTTTGGGTTAGGCAGTGTGCAAATTTCAAAAAGTGAAAGTCGAACTTTAGAAACCGAGTGGGTTGCTTCAGTCTTTAGAGATTCCAATTTGGAAATAGGATTCCATATCCATGGATTTTATAGACATGTTGCCAAGGTCAAACAGAGGAAATAGTAGATAGATTGACCAAGAGTGCCCATTTATTCCAGTAATGTCAATCAGAACGACACCTGTATTAGCTAAGTTATTCTTGAAGAACATAGTTAGACTACATGGAGTTCCTAGTAGCATAGTCAGTGACAGAGATGCTTTATTCACTAGCGAATTTTGGAAGAGTCTACAATATATGTTATGAAGTAAGCTCAAGATGAGTACTACATATCACCCTCAAATGGATGGGCATACAGAGAGAGTCAATAAGATACCCGAGGATTTGCTGAGAGCTTGTGTGTTGGAATTTGGTGGATCTTGGGAGGATCACCTACATTTGGTTGAGATTTTCTATAATAATAGTTATCAGGCTAGTATAGGAATGGCACCTTTTGAATCTTTGTATGGAAGGCCATGTAAATCACCAGCATGTTGGTTGGAAACCGAAGACAGATTATCTTATGTCCAGATTTGGTTAGGGAGGTGTTAGAAAAGATTGAGTTGATCCAAGAAAGGTTGAAGTAAGCTCAATCCAGACAGAAAAGTTATGCAGATAAAATGCCTAAAGACCTAGAGTTCTCTGTTGGAGACAGGATTTTCATTAAGATATCACCGATGAACGTTGTGGTACTATTTGGGAAGTCAGGGAAACTGGAACTGAGATATGTTGGTCCATTCCAGATTATAGAAAGGATTGGAAAGCTCGCCTACATAATAGAGTTGCCGAACAATATGGTAGGTGACCATAGTGTATTTCATGTGTCTCATCTTCACAAGTACATGCATTATCCACAGGCTACTATTCCTTCGACGGGGTTGTAAGATCTAGTAGTAGAGCTTAATTTGACTTTTGTTAGACAACCGGTCCGGGTTGCAGTGAGAGATGAGAAAAGGTTAAGGAAAAAGCCATTCAAGTTAGTGAAAGTTCAGTGGAGCGACAACAAGAAGCACTGTATTTGGAAGACAGAGAACTAGATTCGAGATACTTATCCTGATCTGCTTTGAGGGTATGTCTGTATTACATTTATATAGATATTAGCTAGTCAAGTAGAATAGCATGGTTGTTAGTAGTTGTTATAGATGATTGCTATGTTTAGTATTTAGTACTTACTGAATTTCGAGGACGAAATTCTTTAAGAAAGGGATCCTGTAACACCCCTAATTTTTAATAACATTATTCAGAGTATTTAGTTAGATAAATTAAAAAGAATAGTGCATAGTGATATGGGGATTGAGATTGGCAAATGAATTTAGTAAGGCATGCTTATTAAAATGAATGGGTTTATAAAAGGTTAAGTGTTAACTAAATAACATAAGGGGATTAGAGTAATTAGCCACCCCATATTACCTCTCCCTTATACTCATGATAGCATACTATTCACGTTCATTTTATCAAAAGCAAAAACACAAACAAAAGAGAAAGAATAGGCTGGCCATTAGGAGAAGAGAAAATTCAAGATGAAAGCTTAGGATTCAAGCTAGGGGAATCAGTCTCAAATAATCTTCAATTTCCTTATCGAAAGTAAGATGAATAATAATCCTAATCATCTCTATTTTGTTTTCAATCACATATTTTTGGATTTATGAATTAATCCATTTTATGATGATCTCACTGATGATATGCTTGGTTTTATAACATGTTTGATTTAAAATCAAATTGTAAATATGATACGCATGGTTTTAGGGCAAACTGATAGTAAATGATTTTAGAATGCCATGGAAAAATTATATGTTATTGGAAACATAATTTTGGAGTTGGGTATCCATTTTTATAATTTTCAAGCTGTGGAGAATTCAAAATGAATTTTCAAAGGAAAATATGTATTATTAGGTTTAGAAATTTGTATTTCGGTTCTTATATGATGAATTTGGGTCTAAAATTTATTTATGTTAGATAACATATTAAAAGTGAATTTATGAGATTTTTGGGGATTTTTACTAGTAGATTTGTTATGGAAATTAAATCATTTTTAAAGGAGGACCTAAATGATTTAATTGTGGTTAAATGGGAAGGGCTCATTTGTTAAAATTGACAATGTTTTAGATCTGAAAATATGCCACAATTATCTATAAAATAATAATATGCCACAATTATCGATAAAATAATTTGAAAAGTTTAAGGTAACCAATCAAGTGTTTACACGTGGGCAAGTTAGTTGCAAAGAAATTATTTTATTTGGTAAAAACAGCCTTTTACTTAGAAAAGTGAGTTCTGCCTCCTTTGGAAGTAGCTTTCGACCTAGAGCTTCCGCCTTTGACCAGGTCGAAACAATAGACGTCGAAACCAATACGCAAGGTATCATTTAGTTGGTACATAGTGGATTGGGGAAAGGCGGAAGGTAGGGTGTTGAAACATGACTTTCGGTGGGGTCGGTACAATGGTTTTGTTTTATAAAGAAAAGCGCTTGCCTACTTCTTTATATGCTTTCAAAAGGGTCAAGACCGATGCTTTAGAAAGTGAATTTTAACTAGCTTTCGAAAGAGAGTTGCCACCTTATTAACTAAAAATGTAGCTTTTAAAGGAGCTACTTATTTTTCAAAATTGAAGTGTTCGGAAGGGGTAGTTTCGACCAAGTCGAAACCCTTCCGCCACTTTGCCTTTTGAAGGATTGAAGATTTCGTCGCTTTTGAAAGGTAAACTTTGTTTTAAAACTTAAGCCACTTCCTATAGCTTTTGAAGGGGTTAGGGGTTTAAAAGGTAATGGTTTCGAAAGGGGTTTTGAAGCTAATCTTCAAGTATTTTACCCAAATGACTTATGCTTTCTAAAGGATGGTGCCGATGCCATCAAGTTTTACCCGATACTTTTAAAGGATAAAGAATGGTTTCAAAAGAAATACTTTCTTTTATATTCGCTTGACCGAAATAATATTTTAAGTAATGTATTCGAAAGGAGATCTTTCAATGGTTTCGGAAGGGATACTTCTAATGGTTTCGGAAGGGATACTTCCAAAAGTTTCGAAAGGGGTACTTCCAACTGGTTTCGAAGTTATGCTTCTAAATTATAAATGTTAATGCTTTAATACATTCGAAAAGGTTTCGAAAGAAAGTTTTAAAGTGTTCGAAAGGCAGAGGGCTAATGTTTTGAAATTAGATCTTTATGCTTTCGAAGGAGGGTATCCAGTGAGTTCGAAAGCAAGGCTTCAAAGGAGTCGAAAGGCTCTGTTTTTCAAAACGAATAATCCAAACTCAGTTTTTAAAGGAAAACCTATGGTTAAATCAAAGGAGTTTTGTAACAGTTTTAAGAAGAAGCTTTCTTTGATAAAACATTAGGTTAAAGGGATTAACCATGCCTTTATGAAAATGATTTCAAGGATATAAAACCTATGTTATTAGGGCATCTCGAGTCCATTCAGGGCTGAATATTCAGAGCTCTGAATATTCATCCCTGAAGTGGGCTGAGTATTCTAGGGGTCAGGCGCCCATTTAATGGGCGCCTAACTCTAAGCGCCCATTTAATGGGAGCCTGACGCCAGGCTCCCATTAAATGGGAGCCTGAAGCCCCCCACAATTGGGGGGCATGGGCGCCCATTTAATGGGCGCCAGAAGCCTGGCGCCCATTAAATGAGCGCCCGGGCTTGGGCGCCCAAGCTCGGTTCAGGATCCTGAATTGGATCCTGAACATTCAACTGAATTTTGAAGCTTAATTCAACGACTGGTCAATTATTTTCATCATATTCAGCAAGTAACGTAACCGTTGGAGTTGCCCTTATGTTTACTTCATCAAATATAAAATATATTCACATTATAACAGACCCATAACTACATTTTGGGGATAAAAGGGCAGAATAACCAACTAGGATGACCTAGTAGTGAATATAAATTGATTAAACTCCTGAATGTGTAGAATAACATCTAGGAGGTCAGAGAGACCAGAATATATGATGCCTAAATGTATAGAAGTTGTCAGGGAGATAGGTTCATAGTGCACCCATGAAAACTGTGATTAGGAAGTTATTGGAGTTACCAGTAGGTTCATAATGATCCCATGAATTCTATGTTATAAAGAGTGGTTGGCATGTGCCAATTAGTTTATAGTGCACCCACGTAAACTATATCCATATTAAGTTATTAACAGTTATCAGTAGGTTGCTAGCTGTAACGACCCTAAATTTTCTAACCCGAAAATATCAGATAGTTATGAAAAAGAAGAAAGAGATAGAAGAAGAATAACAGAAACACCAAATATCTCACAATCGCAGCGGATAAAATATAATAATAAATAATAATAGCTTACAAAAGAATACTATATCTGTCGATTACATTTAATATACATCAGAGTTTCACATTATACACAATCACTGAATATTTACAATTACCATGACTCAGATTATCAATAATATAAATACAGCGGAAAAATACTATACGCTCCTGCCATCCAGCTCGCCTCTTGAGCTCCTGTACGTCCCTACCTGAAAATCTGTAATACTCGGTCTGACCCGAGCATTACACCAAAGTAACACCCGGGTTAGGCTGGAAACCAGCGTGAGTAAACCCAACTAACATGGAATACAAAAACAAACATCTTATATAAACCCGGGTTAACATATATCAATTTAACCAATTCACAATTTTCTATAGACAATGCTTATTTCACATATAAATTCCAAAGTACCAAACTTAGATAAAATAATCTAATTCACTTAAATCATTTCACTCCAGCTTATTGATTTCACACATCAATTTTTTTTTTATCTGAAGTGGTTTCGAGTATTTCCTAATACCCGCCCCGGTCTCTTCGAAACTCAAGTTATCCTAACTCAAGTTATTTAAATAAAATACACAACATTTCATATCAGAGATATCAACTCATTTAAAACATCCAATATCATCCATCATCCATAAGCAAAGCTTAATCACATACAAATCAATTCAATTGATCCAAATTGAATTTCAAACCTCAATTACTTAGATTCCTTCATTTAACGTTAATTAATTCCAAATCAATTAATTTATCAACCCTTCACCATTCATCTTAATTAATCGCCCTGGATTAATTATTTTCAATTACATTCAAGTAATTATCTTAAATTAACTTCACAATATTAATTAGTCTCAACCAAGATCAAGTAGTAACCTTAATTACTTCATGAATTAATTAATTAATTAATTACATTAATCCTTAATCCCTTATTAATTAATTCCTCATACATCACTTATTATTGTTTAATTTAATTAATCAACCATTATTTACATCATTGATCATTGATTATATCAATTAATAATTTCTCATTTACATTTCAATTTGTCCTAATCTAATTTAATTACGTTAAATAATTAATCATTAATTAACCACCAATATTAATCACTCTTGATTAATCTCATCCTGTCATTATCCAACTTTGTATTTATTGTATTTAATAAATAAATTATAACTTAATTAATTATCTTAATTAATTTCTTGATTTATTTACACAAATAATTATATTTCATTAATTACATTATAAGTAATTACCTATCAGACCACCCAATGATTTTTTTCCAAATTTAAATAACCTCATTAACTAACTTAACCCTTAACTAAGTAATTAATTCAAACCCTTAATTATTAAATTTATCAACCCCACCCATTAATTAATTGAATTAATTAATTATCCATTTTAAATTACCCTACTATTTTAAATGGATCATAATCATCAAACCCTTATTAACTTTAAAGCGAGACCATTATCTTATTTATGATTTAAGTTTAACAATTTAAAACTCAAATATTTCGAGTCAAGCAAACAATTAACTCGAGAACCAACCAAAACCAAAGTCACATCATCAGTGCACATCAAATCAATTCAATCATTCAATTCATTTATTTAAATTCAACCATTTAAATTTAAATAAAAATCCAACAGTGTGAGATTTACTCACCTTTGATTTTCGATTTGCAAATCCAATCCAAATCTCGGCTTGGCTTCGCGATTATAGACCTTGCATAAATATTATACTTTTATTAATTATTTGAACTAATTGAACAATAATTATTATTATTTTCATTTAAAAATACATATATCTTTATAAAATAGTTTCTGTAGATTTCAAAATCTATATCGATATTTCTGTTTACTGTTATTATACCTATACATCTATCTTTTAAATTAAAACCCTATCCAAAACAACAGCAGGTTGATCTATAAATATACATACATATATTATCTGTTTTCTATCCATATTCATATACTCAAATTGAAAAACAAATATATACCTCGGTTTACCTCACTTTCGTTCGAAAGCAACGCCAAACTCGACGAACTTCCCAGACCCTCGCGACTACACAGCACTAAAAACAAGACCTTCCCCAAGCTTTGTTCTTTGACCTTCCTCCCACCCTCTCGTGCTTATGCGAACGAACCCATATCCCCTTGCCTATGCACACGTGAAGGCTAGCAACCACCCAAACCTCACGCGGCCTTCCTTTATCGCGGTGACGCTGCCGCAATCACCCAAGCGCTTCCTCCAAATTTTGTTGACCTCGTTCTCGTACAGAAGTGGGATTCGCGAGTACTCAGTCGACCCACGAAACTCTCGAACTCGGAAGAACCTAGTCGCGATCGATTTCATGTCGAAATCGAGCTAACTTCGATTCGAAATCAAAGGCGATTTCGTATCTCTCCCTCCTTTCTCTTTTTTTTTTAATTTCGAAGAGGAACGAAATCAATTTCGTTTCCTTAGATTCTTTTTCTTTTTTAAACGTTGCTTTCTGTTGGAAGATATTGAGGAACGAATACGTAAATAAGGATAGGAATTGGCTTCTTGAATACGCTTGATTATTTTATAATTAAATATACAAATATATCGTGTTCTATAACACGAAATCCCAAACCCCGAATCAAACATGCCGATGGGCGTTCGTAAGGTTTTACCCGCATTCCGAACACAATGGAACGTGTTCAGAGGCTGATTTGATCGTATGTGGAAGTTAGCTTCTTACATCGATTTAAAATATTAAATTATTGATTTTAATTTCAACACGTTTCTCACCCGTACGATCAAACGGTAAATCCAACCGAAATTACTAATTAGGAAGAATGTTCCATACCCGTTTACTCTTTTCCCCAAAACCAAACAGTTCAACATACTACCAACTATCCTTTATTAAAGACCCACTATCACCGCCACCAACTTCCCCAAAACCTTCTATAGTTTCACACAACACCCCTATGCTCAATCATCTAAATTTCAATTTGAAATCAAATTTTGAATTATCAAAATTTTCTCAAATTTTTTTCTAACTCTCTAAATTTTCGAAAAATTTCTCCAGCGTCTCCTTTGCGCGGCTAGCTCGGTACAACTACAAAAGGCCTCTACGGGCTGCCAAATACCAAAAGAAAACAAAAGACAAGTGGCTACATCCAAAAACCCAATCCAATTTCATACAGAAATTAAAATACATACCTTTTTGTCGGGCAATTCACATTAATCTTTTGGAATCAAATCCAATTTTCTTTTCCCCTTTTAATACCTGCATATCTTACTTAACAATAATTTCCAATCGTAACATTTCCAATCATTTTATACATTTCCTCATATATGTTTCATATCTATTTCAAAATTAGTTTTCCCATTCCATATGAATTCAATTTGTCTTCACTTCTGAGTATTAAATTTTATCTTTCATTTATAACTGATTCATATTAGTTTCATTTACTGATTTACACTAAATTCCAATTTGAAATCGTTCTATTGTTAACAAAAAATTTCCCAAAAATTTTCAAAAATTTTCTAACTCCCAAAATTTTTGAAATTTTTTGGCAGAGTCTCCTTTGTACGGAGGAGCTTTTGCAATTCGATAAGAGATATAAATATAAATATATATACATCGACCCACCCGGTCGAAAAAAGAAAAAACAGTTCATATTTCCTATTTTTATTGCGTAGGCGTACCTTATTTAGCATTTTAAGCAAGCAGATTATTTATTTTAGCAATTAGCATACCCCAAGTCCAGCCAAACGGCTTCCCTGTACCTGTACTTACTCAATTTACAAAGGTAAGTGTCATATATAGTGAATCTATTAACATTTCACTTACTTTTCATAGTTAAACACATGCACCACATAAACATCAAGCATCAAACGCTTCTCATAGGCATTTTATATGATTTAAGGCTAATTTCAGTTGCTTCCAATCAATTCACAAGCCATTTCATTCAATTTTAATGATTTGCAACTCAATTTCTTACATTCAATTGATTTTTAACTCAAATGAGCTCATATTCACTTCAAATGGTTCAAAATCAATTCTTATTTAATCTCTATTAACTCATAGAATTTAATTACTTTCATTTATGTCATACAATGCTTCGTTCTAGACAAATTCGACAATATTCGCTTTTATTTAGTTTATACCTATTTTAAATTAATTTCAACTCATTCTGCATTTAATCCCATTTCTTTTCTAAATTACTTACGAACCATTCATTGCATTTCATTTTATTTCTGTATTAGATTCATGCAAACAATTTATTAAGCTTGGCACATTCAAACTTATAAATTAATGACCATTTCCAAATTAATTTAATCCAATCTTCTATTTAATGGGCTTTCATTCTTATTCGAAGCCAAACTTCCATAAATTCTAAACTTAAGTGAATTTATTTTAATTTATTCCAAGACCAAACTTTAGTTTCTTCGATTTGATTCTCATTTAATCAAATCCCATTAATATAGTTAGCCCATCTACTTAAATTTTAATTTTAATCCATCTTCTCAATTTATCAAAATAATATCCAACCACATACTGAACTCATTTATACTTCTAATTAATATACCACCAAATTTAGGTTTAGTCTGATAATCCAATTCCAATCACAGCTTTGATTTAGTTTTTATTAAATCAGACTTCATCCATTTATCATTTAACTCAATTAACCCGTTTTAAATTTTTAATTCGCTTACTCAATTTGTTATCGAATTTATTTTATTAATACAAGGTCACTCTCAATTTATTTCTATTTACTTGGGTTTTGTTTTGCAACTCAAAACATTGCTATTATAATCACTTTTCTTATATCCAATTTTCTTGCAAATTTCATTAAACATTATTCAAATCACCTTTAGATTTTATTTGTAATTCAAACCATCACACTTTCAATCCAACTCTATTTTATTTTTATTTCACAACATCTCTTCTTATTTAATTCATTATCAAATCCAAGTCGAATTCTATCTACAATTCGAATTCATTACCAAATTCCATTATTAATTTACAACAATTTGTTTACCCAAGTTAAATTTTATTAACATACACTATTAAATAATTTATTTAGCTGATTGGTTTACTTTCACTTTTAATTTAATATTCGATTTCCTTTAATTATAAAGAATCACTTCATTAAATTTTCCCGAGTTTCAATTTTATAACTTCAGTTTGGATTTCCTTCGATTTTCCAAAATCCCAACACCTTTATTTCAAAATTTTAAAAAAAACCTTTAAAGTCACATAATACTATTAAAATAACTCTCTATAAAAATATTTTTTTTAATAACTCAATATCTCAACCAGTCCATCCTTGTTCTCACAGAAATTCAGTCATACGTTGATCAGGCATAGGACCGAAAATCTATAAGTACTTGGTAAACTCATTTTCAACACCCAGTGAAAGTACTTAGAAAATAATTTTATTGAAAATATCGAAAACGGTTTTTGAAAATAGAGGAAATATCTTTGCTGAGGATGCTCTGGAAATCATCACCCCCATCCATGGTCGCAGTTAACCCGATGGTTACGTTGCCGTCTCGACAAAATCCACAGATAACTGTAGGCCTCCGCGCCCCACGATTACACCATGGAACCCACGACAGATCGCAGCTACAACTGGGTTTACGTAGCTATCAAAGCAAAAACCCATATAACTGTAGGCATCAGCGCCATCGAATTTCGCTGCCAAAAATGAAACTTCTCCACTCCACTTGACCATAGATCGCAGTCTACCGATGTTGCGTTGCCTTTCCGGCAAAATCAAGTGTAGACCATTGACACTCATCCTCCACACGATTTTCGCTATGGTCCCCACAGTAGATCGCAGCGACATCGAGTTACATTGTCGTCACAACATAACCCAAATGCCTCTGTAGGCATCAACACCATCGACTTACGCTACCCAATAATCCTCAGGAACTAGTTTTGTCCGGACTCCTCACAGGATCAACTTTAGAAACCCCTCCTTGGGGCTCAAGGCAGCACCACCCAGTGGCACTCCCGAGAAGTTCATTCCAAGGGAGCACCTTTTCCCCAGAGCCATCATCAAAACATTTTATACTATATACATATAGTATCATCAAATCATACACCTAGTATGATATCATACAAAGCTCCTTTACACAAAATCGATTATCCCAAAATCGATAATTCTCAAATTAGGCTTTCTAAATCCTAACATTGATTTTACCCAAAATCAAAAGCCTTTCCAAATTCAAAGGTTCCCAAAACCCTTTTCCCAAAATCCTCATAAGATCCTTTTTATATATATATTCAAATATATATAACTTTCAAAAATTTGGATCATTCCAATCCGGTATAAAACTCCCTTTTATACTTCAAACATGTTCAAAAATTCTTTTCTTCCAGCAATAGATTCAACAATGGAAGATTTGTCTTATATAACAAAGATTTATAACCTTGTTTGTTCAAAATCAAATATTCAAATTTGATTACTTTTTCCAAGATCAATTTCCTTTCTATTCACATTTCCTTTAATTTCCATTGAATTGTCACTTCAATTCTTACCTCAGTTGGGTATTTAAACCAATTAACAGTTTGAACTCCGACCAATTTTAGTAAATAGCTTGAAAATTTTAAAAATAGACAAGTAGTTGAAAATAATTATTAATTCACCAAATAGCTGTAAAATAATTAACTAATTGTAAAATAGTCGAAAACTAATTGAATAGTTTCAAAGATTCCAAATAATTGCAAAATAGTTGTAAAATATAAATTAGTTTGTGAAATAGTTGAAAAATAGTAATTAGTTTAGAAAACAATTGGAAGATGGTTAAATAGCTCCAAAAATAATCGTAAACAAGTATATAAAATAATTTGGCTTTAAGAAAGAGAGGTTGTATATATTTAATAACTTAGAAAAATAAGTTTATATCAAATCAATTTATATTGAAAATAGTCAAGAGCCAACTATTAACCTTCCCAACAATTCAATTTAAATCTTCATTTAAATTGACCCAATTCCAATTCAAATAACTCCAAATTCCATTGGACTTGATTAACCCCTAATTCAAGTTGAATCAATCTTGATTCTTTCCCCAATTCAAAATCAAATTCTAGTTGATTTTAAATCCTGTTCAATTTTAATTATAATTTCATACTACTCCAATCAATTTGAATTATTATCCATTTAATTTCAGAATCCAAATCACTTCAATTTAATCCAATCAATTTCCCATTTAAAATTTTTAAACTTATACATCTTCAACCACCAATCCAATTACTTCAAACCAAATTCAATTTTAAACTAATTCAATTGAAGTCTTGAATTTAAACTATCTCGGATTATATAAATTCGAGTTAAACCCTCAAAGGTTGGTTTAACCATTTAAACCAAATTAACCTTTATTAAAAGTTTTTAATCAATTTAATTTCTGAGTTAAATTCTCAAAATTCCATTCTATATTATCTTTACTTGTGTATTTCAAGGTTCAAATAAGAGTTCAATGCAATTTTATTTGTTTTCAAAATTTATTTTATTATTCAAATTTATCTTCCAGTTTGAAGCCAGTTCTTAAACAGTTTAATTTACAATTTAATTATTCAAATTCATTTTATTGATACAATATCATTCTCAATTTAACGATTTTTATTAACAATAGGATGGTATCATCCAATTTATTTTAAAACATCCATCCATTTTCAAATTTTTTTAAATCTCAAAACCGTTTTGAGATCACACAAATTCCCAATTCAAATCAACCATTTAACCTTCCAGGTTAAATTCCAATTTCATCTTGAAATTTCCAATGCTGGTTGCTTTTTCTTCACTTATTTAACTTTCCCAAAGTTAAATTCCAATTTACTTAATCAAATCAACCTTACTCAAATTGAATTCCCGCTTCAACTTCAAAATTCTTTCCCTTTCATAAGTTCAAAACTTATTTCACTTTGGGTTTTATAACACATTTCAGGGAAAAATCAAACTCAACCTCTTAGAGTTTATTTTAAATTATCTTTGATATCATATATATCCACACATATATATTCAAACAACCCATTGTTTCAACAAATCCCGGTTATCCAAATAATACTTATTTATTATTTTCATTACTTCGAAACCAAAATTTCAAATTCTGGGATTAGATTTAGAATTTCATTTTCAATCACTTAAATTTTAATTTAGTTGTATTTTTGTTTAATTTAATTCCAATTCTAAACTTCAGTTTCAGTTTGAATCCATTTCAAACTTATCTTTATAAAATTTCAGTTTGGTTGTGTTATATTATATTTAATTTTAATTTCAATAATTTAACAACCAATCACCTAAATATTTATTAGAAGGAAATATTAATTTATATATCAAAATATACATTTTATATAAAATCATTTAAAACCTTTATATAAGAAAATAACAAGTACGCGCTCATATATATACACACTCAACTCATTCTAGAGTACTTTGGACTCTATTTAATGAGTAATCCCCACCAGAGCCAAGGTTCTCGCTTAACCTTTCAGCTCTGATACCAAATGTAACGACCCGAAATTTTCTAACCCGAAAATCTCAGATAGTTATGAAAAAGAAGAAAGAGATAGAAGAAGAATAACAGAAACACCAAATATCTCACAATCGCAGCGGATAAAATATAATAATAAATAATAATAGCTTACAAAAGAATACTATATCTGTCAATTACATTTAATATACATCAGAGTTTCACATTATACACAGTCACTGAATATTTACAATTACCATGACTCAGATTATCAATAATAGAAATACAGCGGAAAAATACTATACACTCCTGCCATCCAGCTCGCCTCTTGAGCTCCTGTACGTCCCTACCTGAAAATCTGTAATACTCGGTCTGACCCGAGCATTACACCAAAGTAACACCCGGGTCAGGCTGGAAACCAGCGTGAGTAAACCCAACTAACATGGAATACCAAAACAAACATCTTATATAAACCCGGGTTAACATATATCAATTTAACCAATTCACAATTTTCTATAGACAATGCTTATTTCACATATAAATTCCAAAGTACCAAACTTAGATAAAATAATCCAATTCACTTAAATCATTTCACTCCAGCTTATTGATTTCACACATCAATTTTTTTTATCCGAAGTGGTTTCGAGTATTTCCTAATACCCGTCCCCGGTCTCTTCGAAACTCAAGTTATCCTAACTCAAGTTATTTAAATAAAATACACAACATTTCATATCAGAGATATCAACTCATTTAAAACATCCAATATCATCCATCATCCATAAGCAAAGCTTAATCACATACAAATCAATTCAATTGATCCAAATTGAATTTCAAACCTCAATTACTTAGATTCCTTCATTTAACGTTAATTAATTCCAAATCAATTAATTTATCAACCCTTCACCATTCATCTTAATTAATCGCCCTGGATTAATTATTTTCAATTACATTCAAGTAATTATCTTAAATTAACTTCACAATATTAATTAGTCTCAACCAAGATCAAGTAGTAACCTTAATTACTTCATGAATTAATTAATTATTTAATTACATTAATCCTTAATCCCTTATTAATTAATTCCTCATACATTACTTATTATTATTTAATTTAATTAATCAACCATTATTTACATCATTGATCATTGATTATATCAATTAATAATTTCTCATTTACATTTCAATTTGTCCTAATCTAATTTAATTATGTTAAATAATTAATCATTAATTAACCACCAATATTAATCACTCTTGATTAATCTCATCCTGTCATTATCCAACTTTGTATTTATTGTATTTAATAAATAAATTATTCCTTAATTAATTATCTTAATTAATTTCTTGATTTATTTACACAAATAATTATATTTCATTAATTACATTATAAGTAATTACATATCAGACCACCCAATGATTTTTTTCCAAATTTAAATAACCTCATTAACTAACTTAACCCTTAATTAAGTAATTAATTCAAACCCTTAATTATTAAATTTATCAACCCCACCCATTAATTAATTGAATTAATTAATTATCCATTTTAAATTACCCTACTATTTTAAATGGATCATAATCATCAAACCCTTATTAACTTTAAAACGAAACCATTATCTTATTTATGATTTAAGTTTAACAATTTAAAACTCAAATATTTCGAGTCAAGCAAACAATTAACTCGAGAACCAACCAAAACCAAAGTCACATCATCAGTGCACATCAAATCAGTTCAATCATTCAATTCATTTATTTAAATTCAACCATTTAAATTTAAATAAAAATCCAACAGTGTGAGATTTACTCACCTTTGATTTCCGATTTGCAAATCCGATCCAAATCTCGGCTTGGCTTCGCGATTATAGACCTTGCATAAATATTATACTTTTATTAATTATTTGAACTAATTGAACAATAATTATTATTATTTTCATTTAAAAATACATATATCTTTATAAAATAGTTTCTATAGATTTCAAAATCTATATCGATATTTCTGTTTACTGTTATTATACCTATACATCTGTCTTTTAAATTAAAACCCTATCCAAAACAACAGCAGGTTGATCTATAAATATACATACATATATTATCTGTTTTCTATCCATATACATATACTCAAATTGAAAAACAAATATATACCTCGGTTTACCTCACTTTCGTTCGACTGCAACGCCAAACTCGACGAACTTCCCAGACCCTCGCGACTACACAGCACTAAAAACAAGACCTTCCCCAAGATTTGTTCTCTGACCTTCCTCCCACCCTCTCGTGCTTATGCGAACGAACCCATATCCCCTTGCCTACGCACACGCGAAGGCCAGCAACCACCCAAACCTCACGCGGCCTTCCTTTATCGCGGTGACGCTGCCGCAATCACCCAAGCGCTTCCTCCAAATTTTGTTGACCTCGTTCTCGTACAGAAGTGGGATTCGCGAGTACTCAGTCGACCCACGAAACTCTCGAACTCAGAAGAACCTAGTCGCGATCGATTTCATGTCGAAATCGAGCTAACTTCGATTCGAAATCAAAGGCGATTTCGTATCTCTCCCTCCTTTCTCTCTTTTTAATTTTGAAAAGGAACGAAATCAATTTCGTTTCCTTAGATTTTTTTTCTTTTTTAAACGTTGCTTTCTGCTGGAAGATATTGAGGAACGAAGACGTAAATAAGGATAGGAATTGGCTTCTTGAATACGCTTGATTATTTTATAATTAAATATACAAATATATCGTGTTCTATAACACGAAATCCCAAACCCCGAATCAAACATGCCGATGGGCGTTTGTAAGGTTTTTCCCGCATTCCGAACACAATGGAACGTGTTCAGAGGCTGATTTGATCGTATGTGGAAGTTAGCTTCTTACATCGATTTAAAATATTAAATTATCGATTTTAATTTCAACACGTTTCTCACCCGTACGATCAAACGGTAAATCCAAACGCTACGAAAATTGAAATCCGATTATAACTAACTATTACGGATCCAATGGAACTGGTTTTCATCGAATTCCGAGACTGTGCCTCAGAAGGCTATTTGAAAATTCAATTTAAACGATATATTTTCACAACTGAACAAATCACACTTAATTTAAATTCCAACCATTCTATCATCTCCAGTATTATCATTATAAATTTTATAAGCCTTCAAATTATTTTAAACAGGTTTAGAATTTCAAATTCAACAATTTACCCAATTTCAATTATATAATTCAATGTTTAACTATATAATTCCATGAGTTAATTATCATGTAAATATTGATATCTGGAATTCAAGTTAAAATTAACTTTTAATATTTAAAATCGCTTAATTATTCCAATTTAAATTTGTTAAAATCTCCGGGTCGTCACACTAGCCAACCCATGAAAACTAGGATAAGAGAGAAGTTATTGGAGTCACCAATAGGTTCAGGGAAACCCATGAATTAATTAAGTTGATTGGTAGGGGTCAATACGTTCATAGTGCACCCATGAAAACTATGAAATAGGACATGGAATCCACCTATTATTTAAAGGTTATTAGTAAGCCCATGAAAACTAATAGATTAATAGTGACCCTAGAAACTATAAACATTACATGGAGTCAATTAAACAGAGGATGGGAAATCCCGAATGTATTAACTTGTATGCATATCATCATAATATTTTGAAATGACTATATTTTTAAATATTGTGGATGCAGTAGCACAATATATGGTTTTATAAAGGTTTTAAGATATTGATAAGGGAAAACCCGTTCCGCTAAGCGGCATGGTCTCACTAGATATCAAAAATGGTTAGAGATGTTAGATTATTATTCATACCAGGCTTTATGTTTGAATCAAAGTTTATGTTTCGCCTTTAAACTCTCGGGTACTCAATTGATTTTGCGTAGTTTGAGAGTTGAGGTTTTCATGTACCTCATTAGACGAATAAAGCTTCTGAAGACGCACATGAGGCATAATAGATATTTATAGTTCTCTTTTATTTGATTCCAACTGTGTTGTTTGTAATGGAAAAGTTATTATATTCCCTCTATATACTCAGATCATCCAAGTAGTCCATCTTCATATGTCGCTCTTGGTGAATGTTGTAGTAAGTATATTTTCTTTGATTGTGGTTAACGCTTGTGGGATTATGTAATCAATTTGACATGTTTTGAAATGGAATGTGGAATTTATTTGATGTTTTAAATTTTTACATATTTATGTATTTCTGTGCATCAATGTATCTAACATTGCCATTTTTGGTCACCGATGATTAATAACTATGGATGGTTGCAGCATCCATAGCCGTTAGTTTTGGGCCTTCAAGTAAGGGATGTCACAGGGATTGTCCAAGGAGATCATGTGATTGGCCATGAATGCTACGTTTCTGAGATAAGAGAGGCGAGATGGAGAGAGAAAGTAAAAGGTGCGGAGAGGACTCTCTGCATCAAGGATTTGGACACGTAACAACCAATGCCTGAGCCCCGGCTCGAGCAGTATAGTCATTCCGTAAGAATATGGACCGATGAAAAGAGCCACTAGATGGAAGAGCTGCTCCAACTGAGCTAACAATTAAGATCCTGGTCAATTGGGATGACCTAACATGGATCCTTAAAGTCGATTTGTTGCTTAGTCTCATTATGATGAAGGAGTTGGTTGGTTTTCTTTGGGCATGCCTGGATGTTTTTGCCTGGGCACACTCGGATATGTATGGGATCTTGCCGAAGATAGCGAGCCATGCATTGAACGTTAATCCTAAATGCATTCCTATGAAACAGAATCATCGCAACCTAGGTCTAGAGAGATCCACTGCACTCAAAGAAGAAGTAGCAAAGCTAAAGGACAATAGCTTTATCTGCGACGCCTTAAACCCGAAATGGGTATCCAATCCAATCTTAGTAAAGAAGGATAACGAAAGTGGAGGATGTTCTTTGATTATGCTGACTTGTATAAGGCATGCCCAAAGGATATCTTTCAACTTCCAAAGATTAATCAGTTGGTGGATTCAACATCTAGACATGAATTGCTTTCATTCATGGATGCTTATGTGGATACGACCAGATTCCAATGCATGTCTTGAACCAGGAACATACCAACTTTATTACCGACTTGGGACTGTATTGCTAACTGGTCATCCCGTTTAGGTTGAAGAATGTTAGAGCAACCTACTAGAGACTGGTAAGCAAGATGTTCAGAGACTAGATTGTACATTCAATGGAGGTCTATATGGATGACATGCTCATGATGTCACAATGTTCGAAAAAACACATTGATGATCTATCAGAAATGTTTGGCGTTCTTCGAATATACGAGATGAAGCTCAACCCTTTGAAATGCTCTTTTGGCATTACATCAGGGAAGTTCTTAGGCTTCATTATGAATTCCCATAGAACTGAATCCAATCTAAAGAAGATACAGGCATTAAGGGACATGGAGGCCCCGAAGACAGTTAAGGAGGTCCGAAGTTTAAATGGAAAGGTAGCCTCCTTAAGTCTATTCATTTCCAAAGCCACTGACAAATGCATCCCTTCTTTAACATGATTAAGAAGGGTAAAAGTTCGAAGGGAAAAAGAACTTTCACTTGGATGCAGGAGTGTACAGACGCATTCCAGGCTTTGGTTGATCACTTGGAGATACCCCCTATCCTGTCAAAGATGGTGGATGATGAGGACTTGTATATATATCTGATAGTGTCAGTGCATGCTTTGAGCGTTGCACTCGTACATGAGGAATCTCGCATCCAATAACCGGTCTACTACATCGGCAAGCGATTGACAAAACCAGAAAGAAATTATCCGAAGCTGGAAAAGCTTGCGTATTGCCTATTGATAGCTTCAAGGAAGCTCCTCCCTTACTTTCATGCTCTTCCATTTAAAGTTCTTACCGACCAACCTTTCAGTCAAGTCTTGCAATAAACTGAGACTTCTAGAAGGCTGTTGAAATGGAACATTGAATTGAGCCAATACGATATAACCTATCACCCTTGAAGAGCTATCCAAGGTCAAGCTTTGGCAGATTTCATAGCTGAATTTAAGATGATATTTCGAAGAGAAGTAGGTGAAAGATGTACGCTGATGGTGCATCAAATGAATGTTGTTCTAGTGCTGGAGTCGTACTTGTCATTTTTTAGGAAAATTCAATTTATTACACCCGATGACTTGATTTTCCTACAACTACCAATAAAGAGGAGTATGAAGCTTTGGTTGTAGGACTTAAGATTGCCAAAGAACTAGAGATAAAGATTTGCATATTTGTATGATTCTCGGCTGGTGGTTTGTCAAATGCGGAAAGAGTTTCAGGTGAAAGGAGCAAGGCTAGCCCTTTATCTAAACGGAGTCCTTGAGCTGCTTAGTGGCATTGAGTATTATATGATCATGCATACTCCTAGAGAAGAAAATGCGAAGGCCAACTCGCTGGCTAAGCTAGCTAGTTTTGGCGATGTGCAGCTTATGGGTTTTGTTCCAGTGGAAATACTGTCTGTCCGATTATCGATCAGATGGTCGTCGATTGGATCTTGGAGGTTGAACCTAAAAAAGAGTCATGGATGACTCCAATAAATGAAATATCACAAGAGTGCATTCTAGATTTATAATCCAAGATGCTAGGAATGCTTTGCAATGAAATACTATGGACATAACTCTTCATGGAAATGATTCGCATGAAGGATAATGACCATTCAAAGCATAAAATGGAGTCCTTCATAGCAATTTTGACTTGTCTCGATTCAAAGCACATCACGTTTGGAACGAGACGTACTTTGGAGGCAAGTGTTATCCATCCTTTTAACCATGAAATATTCAGACCAAATGGGCAAGTCGAACTCAGAGTTATCAAGGTAGGAAGCCCAGGGAGATAGCACAGAGTCCAGAACCAAGCACAAACAGACCTATGGGACAAAAGCATAGCCAACTCAAGAAAAAGGAAATAGGAATCTATCCAAGTCACGAGTCGTTACTGACCCTACTCCCTTGGTCGGTACCAACCCATGTTTTCACCCCCATATCTGCCCATCTTCTGCCTACATGCCCTACATGATTCTAGAAGCCTATACCAGGTGTTGTTTTGTTCATTCAGTGCAAAACTCTATCGATCTCCATGAACTCTTGAATCAACAACTCCATTCTTCTATGATCAGTTGGACTCACAAACATGCTTACATTGGTGAAAACAACTATGGAATCATGAAACTAACCATAGGGAGAGCCAAAGCACTGAGTTTAAGATGACTTGATTGGCCATTTTTCGAGTCGGCACTGAACCAAGCCTTTAGAGTCATATCGGCCAATGCAAATTGTTGAGGTAATGCCCTAGTTTCTTGGAGAATCAGCCTACGATGTGGAAAACGAGGTGGAGATCATCTAGATGAGATTTTAGGCTCCCCACCTCTATAAATAGAAGGAAGGGCTTATTTTTAGGATCTTTCAGCTCTTCCTCTCCTTACTCTACTTTCTTGCAATCTATGTCGGATTTGTGCCGACACATAAGAATTTTTGCATCCAAGTCAGAATATAAACAATAAAATCATTAAGTGTATGCAGGCCTTGATTTCCGAACCACCATAAATTATTATGTGATATGTCTTACTCATTTTTATTTAATTTTCTTCATTTTTAATCCTCTACTTAATCTTCTGGGTGTTTGTTCCATGTTTGGTTTAAACAAGTAAGGATAATAACAATAATTGAATAGGAAAACCTAAAGTATGTAATTTAGAATGGTGTAGAAAACAAACGATACACAAAGACCATACAATTAAATGAATAGGGAAGTAATAAGTCTAAATAGGCAATTAAAGAGAGATATTATTTTAAAGGGAAACATGAGATTTCATCCAATAATGGTAAACGAAGGGGAAATAATAAATGACACTTAAGTCAATAAATTTGTAATGGATAACAAATGATAGTAAATGACAAGAATAAATTAAAAGTATGTTATGTAAGATTTATTGAATGATTGATTGAAAGTAAATAAAAGTGATAATTAAATGAATGTATATTCAAATATACATTATGATGGGCATGAAATATATATGTATGTCAATAACATAGTAAATAAGAATGACATAGTCATTATAATGGGTTGAAATGCGAGGTTGGCCGTGTTGCACAATAGAGGTCTACGGCCTACCGACAGTTATGTATACACTATACTGATGTGAGACATATCCAACCGTAGGACCCACAGAGAGTACACACTTGGGTTTAGATAAAGGAATACCCTAATAGAAAGCATAGTCTACTTCAAAAACAATAATGAAGGTATTGCCTTGATTGCGTTAGGCGGTATAAATTGGATGGTAAGCAGCTCGACGTTATGTCAACAGGTGTGGTGCCAAATTAGGAACGGGAGCTAGATTGGTTGATTGCGTCATTGGTCCAGAGCGCTCAAACTGGGAAACATAGGGTTACACCTAACGGGCTACGCCTCTTACTTGGGTAGGCCACGTTAGGTAATGCTCCACCATAATTGTTTGCTAGTTTGTTTGTTAGGGCAAGGCTAGTAAGGCCATAAACGAGTTCTTTCAAAAATGGATATGGTAGTCCATGGAGCTGAGTCCATAATAGGATGCAAAAAGTTAGTAAATCCTTAAGTCAAAATAGAATACGGCTAAACTTTTATGACACCGTTATTAGGTACCGCAGGAGGTTCCATCTTGTACGCGAGCAATTTGGTGTAGACATTGATGATGATGCCCAGCGGTTTAGAATTGCAGATACTAGCGGGGATAGTATCTTGGTTCCAAGTGGGACCGTGGTAGTTATACACACACATACACACACACGTAAGTAGCTATGGTCTACGTTTGGTAGATTTGCATATCGTACGTGAATGTGGAATTGAGACAACTAAGTAAAATTTAAAAGACATAATATGCAATTGAAGGCAATCGGCATAAACTAGTGTTACGTACAAAATGTATAATTCATCGTCATTAGAACGTTGTTCTCATCCCCTCCTCATGACAACCACATGTTGACTTTAGAAGGACATGTATTGGTGTAAGACGGGAATGGTGGAAGGACATATTTCCTAATGGATGCTCGGCATTGACAAGGACACTAGATACTGGAAGTGTCAACTTGGTCAATAACTATATGTTTATTATACTTTACTATTACGCTAAGAGTTTATATCGATAGTGCTACGATATGCATTTATTGTTTATTTGTAGGATATAAAACCAACGATCTATAGTTTGGTGGACTTGGGTTTTCAATTTAGTGAAAATTCAAGTCAATTGGGGTGTGAGTTGCCATATTTGGTATCCGAGCTTAGATTAGTCGATCTTAAAAATTAGGAAACATTGACTAAACATATTTTAATTTTTCCTATAAATATAAATATATTATATCATGAATCCAATAGATTCTGTAACGACCCAAAAATTTTGTCAATTAAAATTTGTGTATTTAGTTAATTTTAAATATTAATAAGTGAAATTTGTTAGTCGAATAAATTTTATTTCGAATAATTGGATTTAATTGGATAATTAAATCGATAATTTAATATGTTAAATTACAGAAATAATTGAAAATTGGGTTTAATATGATTGTAAATGATTTGTAAAATTTTAGTTAATCATGTTGAAGTTAGAAAGATGTTATAGAACTTTTAAAATCAAATTAAAAGTTAAATTGTGAAAATTGAATATTTTAATATTAAATTGACGAGTTAAAATAGCCATTTTTCAAACAGTCTCCGATTTCGACGAAACCAGTTTCGTCGGATCCGTAATGTGATATTATTGTATGGTTTCAAATTTTGTGTCAATCGGATTTACCGTTTGTCCGGGGCATGCCAAAACGCATAGAAATTTAGTTAATCGATTTAATTTAAAATCGATAGTTTGTTGCCGTAACTCGCACAGATGATCGAATTAGCCTCCGAAACACGTTCCATTGTGTTCGAAACACGGGGTAAACCTTAGAAATGCCAGCCGGCACGCTTCGTTTGGAGTTCGGAAAATTTCGGATGAATAGTAATTTGGCAATTTTCTATAAGAGGACCTTCACTCTCTTCATTTTGCAAACCTAATCAGAGCAAACCCTAGCCGCCACTAACACCATACACGGCCAGAAATGCTCGATTTTCTTCCTCATTTTCCTCTCAATCCATCAACAATTAGCAAAAACTCTCAACTATAAAGTTGTAGAGGGCATCAAGATCTAACTATCCAGCGGTGGAGATCGGAAACGGAGCCACAGATCGACGGGAAATTACGTTCAAAGCTGCTGCGTTTTTCATACAATTCGAGGCAGAGGGGGGGGGGGGCGAGTCTGGCCGCACTCACGGAGTAGGTGGCTCTGGTGATGGGCTTCGTGGTGGCGCTAGCTGATCGTTCTGGAAGTCGACGAGGTGGTCGTGAAAATTGCAGGAAGATCGGCGGCTATGGGTTGTTTGAACGTGAGTTTTTCACATTTGGGAAGAAGGTGGAGGGCGGTCCAGATCTGATGGTAGAGGGAGGGACGACCACGATTGATTCCAGGGTTTGAAAATGAAAATAAATTTGTGTATATATATATATATATTGATTCGTTCAAACTTTAAAATAGTGTAACTCTTTCATACGAGGTCGAAAATGCACGAAAC
Source organism: Allium cepa (assembly GCA_030765085.1). Taxonomy (NCBI): domain Eukaryota; kingdom Viridiplantae; phylum Streptophyta; class Magnoliopsida; order Asparagales; family Amaryllidaceae; genus Allium; species Allium cepa. The sequence goes on from CM060931.1 coordinate 398,810,407, forward strand.
CAGTTGCGTTGGAATCGTATTGACGAGCACTACGCTATGAAACTGGACTGGAAGTGATTAGAGTCAGTGAAAATTTTGGGTAAAATTAAACGCTCGTTTAATTTTATTCGAAATAAATCGCTGAAACGGAATTGAAATCAAGATGAGAACTTCTCACTCAATCGAATTGTTTCGATTTAAATTTTAAATAGTTAGATTTAAAATTTCTTAATTGTATGTTTGAATGATGATTGTTATCTGTTGATTATTAAAATAGACATTATACGCCGTTAGTAAGCGGATGTTATTTATTAAAAACATATACCGCGATAATTCCATCTTATTTGGAATTAGTATTATATATGTACTTGGAGTTGATTTTCCCGCATTATATAGCGGATGAGACCCTATTGCGCCGCATAGTAGCAGATAATATTTTATAAATCCCATATACCGCGATATTCCGTATTGGAACGGAATTGGTATTGTGCTAACATCTTTGGATACAGGAAAACAGGTTGGAGGGATCCAACTGGATTCCTCACCAGTATTTATTTGATTATAGATATTGTGATATTTGTTGATTATCATATACTGATATATGATGTCTTTGTTGTCGTGATTGACTATTTGGTGTTGTTGGATCATCAGATCCATTTTTGAAGTTTTAAAATAATGATTTTGATTTTAAAAAGAATTTTAAAGTGATTTTTGAAAGTATACGTTTTATTAAATTTTGAATTGCTAAAATAAATAAACATTATAATTTTATTGTTATAAAAGTTATATTTTTGGAAAATAGTACTTAAGTATGATTTTGGAGTTATATAAGTTTTAAATAACGTTTTGTAAATTATTAAAAGGATTGGTTTATTTAAATTGAGATTTTTGAATTATTATAAACGGTTTATATAAAAGATTTCTAAGATTAATATTTATAAAAAAATATATAGGAATTATAAAACGAGTTTTTATTAAGTGTTAAAATGAAGTATAAATGGATTTCACAAGTGAATAAAATTTATAGATTTATAAATTGTGAAGTTATAAAATGAATAGATGTTGTAAAATAAAAGATTTATGGGTAATTAACTTATAAATCAGATTTGACATTTTAATTGAGATTTTTGAATAAAGATAAATGGTTTATAGATGAGATTTATAAAATATATATTTTATAAATCGAAATAATGGAATTCTAAAAGGAGTTCTGTTAATGTTGAAAATAAGGTTATAAATAAAATCTTATAAGTAATAAGATTTATAATTTGTGAAGTTTTAAAAAGAACGTTTTTGTAAATAAATGGATTATAAGTTTTTAACTTATAATATGGACTTTTGGTATATAATTGAGTTATATAAATTGAATGGGATAATAAAGGAGATTTATAAATTGAAGTTTTATAAATAGAAATGGGATTTATAAACATTGTTTGTAAATTCGAAATCAATTGAATTTGATAAATCAAACATAAAAGTTATTAAAGGAGATATATTCGTGATTTTGGACAGCGAATTATCCTTAAAGTTAAATGTTGTAATAATAAGAGTTTGGTTGGGAATTTTATCCACGATTTTGGACGGTGGATAATCTTATAATAAATGTTTCAAATCTTATAATAAATGTGTAGAAACTCTGAATTGCATAAATAAAGTATATTCACGATTTTTGAACCGTGAATATATTATGAAATAAAATGGATATGTTTTGGGGAAGTGATGTTTTAAATAGAATTTAAGACGATTTAAAGATGTTTTAAAATGCATTAAGTATCGAAACCATAGATTTCAACATTCGTTGTTGAAATAGACGTTTTCGAGAAATAAGGAAATGGTGGACTATAACACTGTTGTTACAGTAAATGATTTCCGAAAGAAAATGTTTTTGTATAGTATTGAGATTTATATATCTATCTAAATTTCGAATCCCTATACTAGTGATTTTGGGTTGTCGTAACGATGTTTTACGCAACATTCGTTTTGGCCCAAACTAAATGTGTTTAAGAGAATGATTTCTTAAAGAATGAAATATATACTTAATTTCGATTTAAGTATATTGAATATTTTCTAAGTGTTGAGAATAAATGGATTTGTAAATTACTTATCATTAAATAAGTATGGAAATTTTTTCCAATATGAAGTGAATATTTTGAGATTTTATCTTTTAAAGATAAATTAAAAATGAATATTAGAAATCGATTTAGAAATCGTATATTCGTAGATATTTAGGAATTGTAAATTCACTATGGAATTTATAAAAGAAAGGGAAATTTGTTTAAAAATAAACATTGATTTATTTTTGAAGTAGGGAATAAATTTACGGATTTGGAACGTAAATATAAAGTAAATCGTTAAGGATTTATTTAATTGGTTTAAATGAACCATATTGAAATGAAAGTATTTTCGTGTAAGGAAAAATGTTTGAAATTTGTTTTCAAAAGTGGTAAAGGTGAAAGTGATTTGAAAATTGTTTTCAAATGGTTAAAGTGTGGAAATTATATATCTAGTAAAGATATTTTGGAAAATAAATAATTTGAAAAATTATTTGTAATCTGGTGATGTTCAACATACCTATTGATAGTTAAATAATCCGACTATCAATATTTACCTTTAAATAGGTATTTGTTGTGATTACTTGAATTTGAATGCTACACTTATTTTTGAATAAGCGCTCACTATTTGGGTTAGCCGGGAAAGGACCTTGGGGTCGTATAACCCATTCCAAATATGTGATACGTCGTTATGGATTGCATTTGATGACCAGTGTTGAAGACTGGATATTTGTGAAAACGGAAGGATTACCGTTGAATGTTTCTGCATCGGCTGATCTCCGATATAGAAATTTATTACCCTTTGTGATGGGAAGTCCGGTCGTGATTAGTGAATATCCGGATTGCAAGGACTTCTTTGTAAGTGCCTTCGGTTCCGTTCGATCCTGGAACGGAGTTGTATGGATGTGTGTCTGACGTTACAATTTGAGATGTAAAGCTGGTTTCTATCAAATATATTTCCGTTGGTGGCGGAGAATTTATTCTCTTAGCTTAACACCCTAGAGGTTATGTAGTTGATGGTTACTAGTGATACATTCCCAAATTGGTGATGTGGCATACGAAGTGCTTTTGAGCATTTGGTGATCAAAGCACAGCTTTTGTATAAAGCGTGGCTTTGTGGACGAGACTTCGTCGGACCTCACACCCCGGAAATGGTCAAAACAGGAAGGATGCGGCATGGTTATTAGGGGGTAGCGCCCCTTTAGTGTATGTCATTCCTTCTGGATAGAGGTGGTATCATGGTATGGAGCCCAGATACTTAACCTATGTTGTTGCTGCAAATTTATTGCTTTGTGGTTGTTGGAAATCGAGGATCCTCGGATATAGATCGGTTACGATCGGGGAATGACATATTCATGTCAGTAGTTACCCAGTTAGGGGTAACCCGGCCTTGTGTTGGCAGAGATCCGGTTAGGTTCTCGGGTCGTCTTTCCAGAGGCGTACCCATGTGGCAATGGGAAGTTCCTTGGCCTGACCATTTGTTGGAAATCCAAAGAAACAATACGAAGCTTGTACGATTTTAGTTGTAGAACCTGCCATTTAATATGGTAGCTATAGTAGGCATAATATAATGGTACCTATGCTGGCTAAGATTTATATCTTTACTTTCGAAATGATTTTTCCTACATTATGCACTAGTAATAATATCAAATGTTTCTTTTTAATGCGTATCAAGCATCTTTGACTATCATAAGGAGAAATCTCCTCCGATTCTGCGTTTGCATTGTGTGTGTGTGCGGGAGGCCTTATGGTAGTCTCATTTTCTAAAAAGCAATGCGAATCTATTTTAAAATTATCCTGTTCTTTGTTTTAAAGATCTGTTTTAGTTCTCACACCAGTCACATGACTGACTCGGAGTTTATTGTTTTCCTTCCTAAACTCTGGGTGCCCACCAGTTTCCACACGGGCAGTCTAGAGTCAGGTTATCAGGATATTCTGGAATTCAGGAGTTGCTGGAGGCAAGCTGGATGGCATGGCGTATTACTAGTTTATAGTATTTCTTTTCCGCTGTTTGTTGTTGTACACTCTGATGATGTAATGTAATGTAATATGATGTAATGTAATAACTGATATAGTTCTTTGTTTAAAGATTATTCATTTATCTATTACATGTTGTTCCGCTGCGATTGTGAGATTCTGATATTGTTCTGTTGTTTCTGTTCTATTCTATCTTTTTCTTTCTTCTTCTATCTTCTACCTCTTCTTTAACCCTAATGGTACGGTTTTCCGGCCTTCGATTGTTCGACAGTTGATACAGTGGACGTGTTGATGTCGGTTTTCGAGCGTCGAAAAGTCGTTTTCGTCACAGATTCTGACTATAGAGTAGTTGCAACCATACACTGAAATTCACACTAGTACAAAATATGTCTACTGCATCAACTCATTTTCTTCAGTTGTGTTCACAACAAAAAAAAACAGTATCATTTGCTTCGGTTCTTCCTTAACAATCAAAGTAATTGGTACATAGATAGCACCAGAAAATAAAAGAATGCAATTTGCTTTGGTTGTCGTTAATAACCAAAGCATATAGTGTTATTTGCTTTGGGTGTCATTACAACTGAAGTAAATAGTATTATTTGCATCGGTTCATTAGCAACCAAAGCAAATGCAAGGTTTTTTAATCTAACCAATGCGCGTTACTTTTAGTTCCACTTCCTTTTCGCTAGTTATTTCCATTCCCTCTTAAAAAATAGAATTAAAATAAACCTTATCATCGATCGATTCTCTGCTTTCACCGTTGCCCTGCTTCGTTTCCTTTAGGTATTGAATCTCCAATCGATTATGGATTTCTACTTTTGGCCAATTTTGATTTCGATTGAATCCCTTTTTTCGACTCTAGAAATTGATTTTGATTTCAATTTCGAAATCAATTTCAGTTCAATTTCGTAATCAATTTCAGAACTGAAATCGATTTTGTTTAGCTTATTTAGTTTCGGGTTTTTTTTAAACTTGATTTGGACTATGCTGAAGAAAAAGTTGCATCTCAACAAAATAAATGGGATCAAAAGCTTTTGCGGTGTGCCTCAAAGTTCTGCTGCCACTACTTCTTCCGTTGATTAGTTGATAGAGATGGAGCAAAAATATAGTGCTCACAAGTAATTTTGTTACTTTTGTTTCTTTATTTCATTGATTTACACTTTTATTTCTCCCATATGCTTTGTTTATCTTAATTAATTCTTCAATAAACAAAACTTGGCATATATATTTGACTAACTCAGTTACCATTCTATTCCAATGGTATTTTCTCGAGCTTAAGGGACAACTATTTGTGATCCTGAAGGCAACAGCTTATTCGATAGTCAATCAGGTTTGTTTCCGTGTACACACCGAAATGTCTTTCCGTGCTTGAAATTTACAAGTTTAATGAGGAGTATATATACTTAGAATTGATGCTCTTTTTAGGGGCACTGTTTGCACTAAAAGTTGGCATAAACACGCAATAGAAGTTTTGAAGAGAAATAAATGAAGAGTGTAAAATGAAAACAGAGGAAAATAGTTATGAAATAGCAGTAAATCAAAGCGATAATACGAACATAATGATTTATAGTGGTTCGGTGTTGTTTGCCTAAGTCCACTATAAATAGATTGCTTTATTAATCACTTTGTAAACTAAGTACATTAGGGATCAGATGAAAATCCTTAGTTACAATAGAGTACAAAGCAACTAGTAGCATAAAAGTCCCAAAAATGAACAATCAAGCCTGTATTTATAGACGAAGATTGAAAGAAGGATCTCTAGAACCATATGGACTCATAAGAGGGATCGCATGACCCAAATTCCAAAGAATAGAAATCGGTACCGATCCTTATTTTGGAGGAATTTGGAGGTGCGATCTCTATGGTAGCTTTTCCATGTTGAAATATGTTTAGCCTTCAAGTTTCATGCCAATTGGATTAGTAGAACTTGAATTATTGCTCAATCTTTGCTTCAATGTGTCTTCTATTTTTAGACGATCCTTATTGAGAGAAGAGCGCTGATCCCTCTTATTTCATCTTTTTAAGGTGTGATCCATTGGGTTGGCTCCCTAGGGTCCCTACATTTTGCTTAAAAAATCCCATATGCATTGGACTCATGGACCATGAGATGTTGATTGTTTTCTATTGAATTGCACTAGCTTCCTAAAACATACCGATCCCTATGTTGGAGATTGATTATAGCCAATCCTCATATATGTCGAACCATATTACACACTTTGAACATATGGCATATCTCAATTCCATTCGATCATGGCATTATATTATCATCTGTACATGACTTTTGCACCCCATAATCATCACCCTGTACTTACAGGCCTTAACGACAGTCGAATCTAACTTGTCCAGTCAGTTCAAATATAGCTGGGTCAAAATGCTGGATAAAACTTGCCCCCAAAGTAGGTCTCGTGCTGAATGTGTCGTGCTTTGAATCGAAAAGGTTAGGGCCGTTTAAAAGTAACCCATCCAGTTTTATGAATAGTCGCTATCTTTCCATCGAATTATTTTCCCAAAGCGTTGTATATCTCTTTGATCACGTTTGGTCGATTTCCAATAGCATAAATCCAGGATTATATTCCATCAGCTGATATCTAAGTCTAGTTCTACGAGACTAGTAAGCTTTAGCTATCTGAGCTAGTCTTGAATTTGAAAGCTTCAGGTTTAAATTCAATTTCTGTCCATTTCAAAAATTGTACTCTTAGAATATACACGTGCACGTTCGGGTACACGTACTTGTCGGTGACTCCCGGATGCATTTGTGCACACATGGGTCGTCGCCAATTTTCATTGAGTTAGATGCAATTACATTGCACTTTGTATATATGTACTTTACATAATCTTCATGTCCATGCTTATATGAATATATGCCTATAATCGATCCCTTCTTTTCTTCCCTTTTTTTATATACATATATAGGAATCGACTGTGACGACCCGGAATTTTTGAGCTATTGAAATTGGAATATTTAATTGATTTTAAATATTTTAAAGTTAATTTTAACTCGAATTCAAATACCACCAATTATTTGATAGTTAATTATTGAATTCAACAAGTTGAAGTTGGGTAAAATGTTGAAACTAGAGTTTTAAAGCCTGTTAAAATAATTTGAAGGTTTGTAAAATTTATATTAATAACACTGAAAGTAATAGAAGTTGTAAAATTTAAATTTATCAGTGGTTTGTCCAGTTGAAATTTTATATCGTTTAAATTGAATTTAAAAATAGCCTTTCGAGACACAGTCTCGGAATTAGACGAAACCAGTTTCATTGGATCCGAAATATTTAATTATTTACGGATTTCAAATTTCGTAGTGATTGGAGTTGCGGAGTGATCATACTGTATATAAACGCATGGAAAATCTACTGAGTCAAATTAAATCTAAATAAATATATTTGCTATTCTTTAAATCGACATATAGTACAACCCGCCCCCCTCTTGTCTCCTTCGTACCCTCGTTTTTCTTTTTCTTCTCCAGTACTCAGAATTTGCCGTTGGAACAAGGGAAAAGATCAAAATCAATCTGTTCAATATTAATTAATGGCCGAAGAAAACTTTCGTTCGAATTGAAAAAGAAAGAAAGGAGAGCTTCGTTTCCCACATTCAAGCTAAGCCGAAGCTGTTCCGTCCAAATCAATCGAGCGCGAGGTGTTCTAATGGAGGAGTCGCACGTACGCGATCGAATCAGAGCATGTACTGAGATGTTTTCGAATCGGCAGAGTTGGTTGCAAGTTGAATCTAGGTTTCGAGCGCGAGATTTAAGAGTCGCGTTCTCGAGCTAGGGCACGAGGTGAAGGGGGTAGTTAGGCAGTACGCTGGTTCGTGAAACAACTGTGGAAGCTTGGCGACTTGATCTTGGAAGGAAGGCGAAGTCGAGGTGGATATTGGCTGCAGCAGTTGGGTTCTGGTGATCCTTCAGTGCTCAGTGAGGTGAAGTTTTTATAGCTTAATTTAAAATTAAATTAAGGTAATTCTGAAAAGAAAAAATATATATTATCTATTATGGCTGTTGTTTTTAAAATTCATAAAGATGGAAGAGTTAGATTTTATTATAGAGAAAATTTTGTTTTAATCTATGTGTGTAAGTAAATTTGAACAGAAAATTTATTTATCTTATTAAAGATTTATACGATTGTATATAAATTGTAAAACAGAGAATAGTTTATATATGAATATGATTTAGAAGGTAGTTTTAAAGGGAATAGATAAATATATACATAAGGATTTAAAAAAAAAGAATTATACATGTATATTGGTTTGGGAAGGACATTTATATTATTTAAATTTAATGTGTACAGGGTATTTTTGGAATAAGTAGTTAGGGAAGAGAAATAAAGTAAGTAGTTAAAGAAAATAATTTAAATAAAATTTATAAATGGAATTTATTTTTAGTAAGATCGAATATTGATAAAATCATATGATGTTTATTCAAAGGTGGAAATTTGAAATAAAACAAGCCGAGATGGATATGGTGGCAAATTAAAAAGGGGCAAATGTGAGTTAATCTCACTCAGTTTAAATTTAAATTTAAATGATTAAATTTAAATAATTGTTTGAATGGTTGAAATTGATTGATTGATGTGCTATAGAATGATATATTCTGAAATTAGTAAATAATGTTGTGCTAACGTCTGTGGATGCAGGGAAAACAGGTTGGAGGGATCCAACTGGACCCCTCAACATTTATTTAAATTATTTAATACCCTCTTGTTGTGATTATCTAATATTCTATGATGAATTATATTGAAATGTTGAATGCTATGGTTTGATTGGATGTAATTTGGTATAATGAATTACCAAAAATATATAAATTGGATTTTGGAAAGATAATAAAAGAAGTGAAACTGTAAGTAAATAATTATTGAAATTTTAATAAATTTAAGAATGTATTGGAAAAGAAATAAAGTGACTTTAAAATTTCTAATAAGTAAATCTTGAGTATAGAAAGGAAATTTAAATAAACAGAAAGTTAATGAATTTTAAATTTCAGTGTTATTAATTAATAGAACAAAGCATTTCTTGAATTTAAGATTTAAACTATGGAAACGATTAAAGAAGGAATTGGGAAAAGCTGAAATTTGCATATTTCAGTTAAAAGATTCAAAATCAAATGGAAAATAATAACACTAATAAATTAAGTGTATAATTAATGAATTCTGAAATGAATTGAGTAATTAAAGAAACTTATTTCAAATGGAATAAATTGGGAATCAATTTGGAAAACTGATTCGATTGATTGAAGTTCGAAATTCTCCCTGAATAACCAAGAACGTTTTTTTTAGTAAATTTAAATATAAGTTAATAGTTTTAAAATTTGTTTTTTTAAAAAAGGGTATGTTTTGAAAAAAAATTATTATTTCTAATATTTTAAGTCTTATTTCCTTTTAATTTATTATAGTAGTAATTATTTAAAAAGTGAGTTGGTGTTTTCTTTTGTAAAAATGGAAATCTAGTTTTTACATTTATTAAGTAACTTTATTTTTCAAATATTCATATAGTATGTATTTTTAACAAACTATAAAATAGTTTTAATTTAAAATGTTTTAAAAGTATATATTTGAAAATAAAGTATTTTTAAATTATTTTTAAAATCTAGCTTTGTGCTTGGTGATTTCAGAGGAGATATAAAATATTTGGGAAAGTTTATTCTGAAAAGAAAGATGGTTTTGAAAACTGTTTTCAAAGGGTTGAAAATAGAAAATATATCTTGGGAAGATATTTTGAGGTTAATAAATAATTTGGGAAATTAGTTATTGTGTGATGGGTGTTGTGAATATTAATTGATAGTTAAATAACCGACTATCAATATTGGCCAATTGCGTTGATCGTTTCGAAGAGACCGGGATCGAGATTTATTTCTCGAAAACCACTTCGATCCGGTTTGTACGTTTCGTGCGAAAAACGTCTTCGGAGTCGAAGATAGAGCAGTGAAGTGCAAGGGCTAGTCGCTACTAATCCTGAGGATATTTCCAAAATGGATGTAGTAGGAATAGTGCCTTCGGTTCCGTTCGAACCCGGGACGGACTTGTATGGACGAATGCTTGCGAAACATCGTCAGGTGGGCGATGGGCATTCTAAGTGCAACGTTCTAAAAGGTAACGCTTAGCCTCAAGCCTCATCAAATGGGAATGACTGAAAATCAGGGGATATGCAGCAAGGTTAGGTGGGTAGCACCCAAGCAGGGTGAGGTCATTCCAGTCTAGATGTCCCTTATTTCTTTTTCGGCTTAGTGGGCGGTTGCTGATCCCAACCGCGGGGTGATCTCACTCGGGACTGTCCAGTAAGGGATGGTTCCGGCCTTGTATTGCAGGGGATGAAGGGAGTAATCCTCGGTACGGTGATCTAGGCCCCGTACTGTGACAGGTGGTACCCCAGTGCCTAGTCATTAGTTGGAAATCCATTCTCCCTACGAGCCTTGTACGAGTTTTGTTTGTATTACCCACTTTTGTGGCTAGTAGCTGGAATTTAATAATGTAACAATTTCGGCTATTTTATAAGTACTTGTATATAGACCCTATTATAATATCAGAGGATTTCTATAAAATTGTTTTAGCTATCGTAAGGTAAAAACCCGACATGTTTATTTGTGGCGTGGTCTTACGAGATGCTTTTGTTTTCAAAGGAATTTTGAAACTTTAATAATAAATTGGGTGTGATTTTCTCACGCTGGTAATCCAGACTGACTCGGGTGTTATTTAACTGTAATGCTCGGGTCAGGCCGAGTATTATAGGATACAGGATATGATGCTGTGGAGCTCAGGAGACGAGCTGAATGACGAAACGTACTCTCGTACTTGTATATTTATATACGTATTCCGCTGTGTTGAGTTGTTGTGTACCCATTGTATGATATTGATGTTGAGTTGTGACTGATGTATTCTGATGATGTAATGTATGTAAACAGATATATTTAATTTTGAGTAAAGATTATTTACTCTCTATTATATTTTATTCCGCTGCGATGGTTAGATTCTGATGTTGATTTTGTTTTCTCTTCTTCTACCTCTTCTTCTTAAACCCAAATGGTTCGTATTTCTGTGCAACTTGAGTTAATTGTTGTAGAATAGTGTTGACTCAAGGGGTACGGATTTGCGGGTCGTTACACTTGGTATCAGAGCTTAGGTTGGCGACAACCTAGGCTTTGGTGGGAATTACTCAAGTAGAGTCCGTAGTGCTCTATAATGAGTTTGAGTGTATTAATAGATATGAGCGCGTATTTTTAGTGAATATAAAACGGTTTTATATTGTGTCGATTGGTTTATTGAGTAGTTTATGGATTCTGGTCAATACGAGTAATTAACGTTATTGATAGGGATCTCTAAACACTTAAATAGAACAATTCGACACAGTATTGTTTTAAAATAGGGTAAATGAAATAATTTTACCTGAATTATTTTTGTATATAAAAGATATAAATTTTTGTAAAGTATTATAGTATTTGGATGCTTGATTGTTAAGGAATGATAATAATTAAATTCTTAACACTATTGTGTAGAAATTGAAAACTTATAACCAAAGTTGGAGAATAAATGTATATAACAAATGGAATTTGGAATATAGATTATAAATGTAATTTATAAATTGAAATAAACTTCATATACAAATGAGATTTGTAAATGTAAACTGTAAAGGTGATTATAATTTTGAAATTGAAATGAGATAAAATTCCAGAGAATGTTTGAATATAGATTTAAAAGAATTGCAATTTGGAATTTTTGGGAAAAATCTAAATTCCTTTGGATTTGGAAATGGTTTTCAAAGTTTTGGAGAAATAATAGTGGTATTATTTCGGGAATATTTTTGAATCGAATATGGAGAGATTTGGGATTTAAAATATTTGGAATGTTTTAAAGAGATAAAAGCATTTAATTCTCTTTCCGTCGCTGGAAAATAACTTCGGTGATGACTGCAGCATCATCGATGTTCATTTTCGAGCTTCTAAAAGGGAGATTGCTTCCAAATTGTTTTAAAATGAAATTGGCTGTGAATTGGGTTTGATTTTGAAATTCAAAAAGATAATTGAGTTTGCCAAAAGATTTTGGGGTGTAGTTGATATCAAAGTGATTTTGAAATTTTTGAAATTGTTTAGAACTCTAGAATCTTATTTAAAATGTTTATGGAACAATAATAAAAATATATTGGCTAAATAAAATGTATAATTCCGAGTTAAAAGTAAAAATGTGAGTGTGGTTGATTGTAAATAAATGAAAATATGAATATAAATAAGTTGAGACTTATAAAATTTGGAAGTAAAATAAATAAGCTAAATAAAATTGTTTGCAATGGTAATGAATAAAATCCAAAACTTAAATCATAAAATAGATTGTACTCCAGTAAAGTAGTTAAAGTGGTTTTTGAAATAAAAATCAAATATTGGGTATAAAATTTGAATAAACTAGGTGAAAATAAATTAGTTAATGGAATATGGAAATGGAACTCGAATTGGTTAATTAAAAAAAATTGAATTGTGAATAAATAATAGAATTTGAAAGTGAAGTTTGAGTAATAAATATACATTCAACATGGAATTGTAAGTAAATTAAATATGAAATAAAGCTGTTTGGAATTGGATTACAATGGAATGATTTGGGTTGCTAATGAAATCCAATAAGAATATAACAAGGTAAATATGTGCATGGATATTATTTTGATAAATTGAGAATGTGAATTAGCAATTTGAATTGGATAGAATTTGATGAGAATCAAATATAACGGAATTGAACTTAACTTATGCAATTTGAATAAATCGAAGTAAAACCACTTAAGATGGTAGCTAATTGAAGCTTGGCTTCAAAAGCCATTAAATAAAAGTTTGGGTTGAATTAATGGTATATAGGGCATGGAAGATTGTCGAGATTAAATAAAAAGGTTTTGGAATGAAAATTTGGCGAATATGAAATAAAATGCAATTGGATAAGGGGTGAATAAATTAAAATGGAATGGAATTAAATGTAAATTGAATTGGAATCGATTTAAATGATTATAAGCTTAGGTGACCATTGAGTGTAAGTCACTTAAGTACGATAAAGTGGTTTGAAAATTTGTTGAAAGCAATTGAGTTAGCTTTAAAACCATTTAAATTGCTTATGAAAATTGTTTATGTACATTAGTCATGTAATGCATGTGTTTAACTATTGAAAGTAAGTGAAATTATTTATATATAGCACTTACATGTTTGAATTGAGTAAGTACAGGTTTCGGGAAGCCGTTTGGCTGGATTTGATTGCGCAATTTGCTAAAATAAATTGCCGCTTGCTTAAAAATGCTAAAATAAGGTACGCCTACGCAATACAAATAGGAAATATGAACTGTTTTTCTGTTTTCCGACCGTGTGGGTCGATGTATATTGCTTTCCGGCCTGAGGTCGATGTATATATGTTTTTGTGCATCCTGCGATATCGCAGAAGTCCCTCCGTACAAAGGAGACTCTGCCAAAATTTTCCGTAAATTTTGGGAGTTAGAAATTTTTTGAAATTCTCGAAAATTTTCATTTACGGCAAATGATCTAAATTTGCTAAGCAAATAAAATTGAAATTGGATATTGAAATCTAATTGGAATGTAAATGTAAAGAGAATGAAATTGAAGAAACTAAAGAAGTAAAGTTTGCAAATAAACTTTAATTGAGATTTAAATTAATTAGTAAGTGCAACTAATACAATATTCAAAGTGGAAACCAAAATTTAAACTTAAATGAAATTGTAAAGGCAAAGAGAATGGTAATGGAAATAAACTTCAATAGTAAAATGAAGATTTATATAAGAATTATATACAATATTCAAATTAAACTTAAGGAATGGAAAATGAAATTCTTAAGTAAATTTGGTATTGGGAAAAATTATTCCAAGAGAATAATTGAATGGAAATTAACTGAAGGTTAAAGTGATAGCTGGGAATGTGAATAAAAAGAGAATTGGTGTAGCTAAAAATAAATTGGGCTAATTACGTAAGGTGTACGTATATTATTTATTCGCATAGCTATATTGATCCAGAATTCGAGCACAGAATTTCGAGATAGTTATATCGATCCGAGTTAGGATTTTTCACTCGATTTTCGACGGCGAACCTGGACATGGATTGTTGATTGATTCTGGAAATTCCCTATCATAGTTATGACTATGCAAGGAGAATGACGGTTTCTGATCAAGAAACCAGATCTGAGTCCGCACTAGGAAGTCGGGTGGACGATACTAGTTCGAAAATGGAATTGTGTGATCGAGTGAGCGATCGAATTTGGTATTGCGTACGAATGGTATATGTGCATCGTACGGGCTTAAATGAATAGATATCGAAATTTGTAAATGTTTTGAATGTTGTGATTGGATATTATTGCTTAGTTGGATACACAGGTGTATAAAAGCAATGGAAAAATAAAGATTTTGGATTTTAGAAGATTAAAATTAAATGGCCCGACAAAAAGGTATGTGTTTAAAATTTCTATATGGAATTTGATTGGGTTTTTGATCTAGCCACTTGGCTTTTGTTTTCTTTTGAGATTTGGGAGGCCGTAGAGCCATTTCGTAGTAGTACCGAGCTAGCCGCGCAAAGGAGACGCTGGCGAAATTTTTCGGAAATCTAGGGAGTTAGAAAATTTTTGAGAAAAGTTTGATAATTTAAAATTTGAATTTAAATTTAAATTTGAATTGATAAGTAAGTAATGCTGTTTGGAACTTATGGATAAGTTTAAAAGGTTAGAAAAAGGGCTAGTGAGTCTTTGATAAAAAGATTTGTTTGGTAAGTTGTTAAAAACTAGTTGGGGATGAGAAAATAGTAATGAGTTAGGGATCATTCTTCCTAACTAGTAATTTCGGGGACGAAATTCTTTTAAGGGGGGAGGAATGTGACGACCCGGAATTTTTGAGCTATTGAAATTGGAATATTTAATTGATTTTAAATATTTTAAAGTTAATTTTAACTCGAATTCAAATACCACCAATTATTTGATAGTTAAATTATTGAATTCAACAAGTTGAAGTTGGGTAAAATGTTGAAACTAGAGTTTTAAAGCCTGTTAAAATAATTTGAAGGTTTGTAAAATTTATATTAATAACACTGAAAGTAATAGAAGTTGTAAAATTTAAATTTATCAGTGGTTTATCCAGTTGAAATTTTATATCGTTTAAATTGAATTTAAAAATAGCCTTTCGAGACAAAGTCTCGGAATTAGACGAAACCAGTTTCATTGGATCCGAAATATTTAATTATTTCCGGATTTCAAATTTCGTAGTGATTGGAGTTGTGGAGTGATCATACGGTATATAAACGCATGGAAAATCTACTGAGTCAAATTAAATCTAAATAAATATATTTGCTATTCTTTAAATCGACATATAGTACAACCCGCCCCCTTCTTGTCTCCTTCGTACCCTCGTTTTTCTTTTTCTTCTCCAGTACTCAGAATTTGCCGTTGGAACAAGGGAAAAGATCAAAATCAATCTGTTCAATATTAATTAATGGCCGAAGAAAGCTTTCGTTCGAATCGAAAAAGAAAGAAAGGAGAGCATCGTTTCCCACATTCAAGCTAAACCGAAGCTGTTCCGTCCAAATCAATCGAGCGCGAGGTGTTCTAATGGAGGAGTCGCACGTACGCGCTCGAATCAGAGCATGTACTGAGATGTTTTCGAATCGGCAGAGTTGGTTGCAAGTTGAATCTAGGTTTCGAGCGCAAGATTTAAGAGTCGCGTTCTCGAGCTAGGGCACGAGGTGAAGGGGGTAGTTAGGCAGTACGCTGGTTCGTGAAACAACTGTGGAAGCTTGGCGACTTGATCTTGGAAGGAAGGCGAAGTCGAGGTGGATATTGGCTGCAGCAGTTGGGTTCTGGTGATCCTTCAGTGCTCAGTGAGGTGAAGTTTTTATAGCTTAATTTAAAATTAAATTAAGGTAATTCTGAAAAGAAAAAATATATATTATCTATTATAGCATGGCTGTTGTTTTTAAAATTCATAAAGATGGAAGAGTTAGATTTTATTATAGAGAAAATTTTGTTTTAATCTATGTGTGTAAGTAAATTTGAACAGAAAATTTATTTATCTTATTAAAGATTTATACGATTGTATATAAATTGTAAAACAGAGAATAGTTTATATATGAATATGATTTAGAAGGTAGTTTTAAAGGGAATAGATAAATATATACATAAGGATTTAAAAGAAAAGAATTATACATGTATATTGGTTTGGGAAGGACATTTATATTATTTAAATTTAATGTGTACAGGGTATTTTTGGAATAAGTAGTTAGGGAAGAGAAATAAAGTAAGTAGTTAAAGAAAATAATTTAAATCAAATTTATAAATGGAATTTATTTTTAGTAAGATCGAATATTGATAAAATCATATGATGTTTATTCAAAGGTGGAAATTTGAAATAAAACAAGTCGAGATGGATATGGTGGCAAATTAAAAAGGGGCAAAGGTGAGTTAATCTCACTCAGTTTAAATTTAAATTTAAATGATTAAATTTAAATAATTGTTTGAATGGTTGAAATTGATTGATTGATGTGCTATAGAATGATATATTCTGAAATTAGTAAATAATGTTGTGCTAACGTCTGTGGATGCAGGGAAAACAGGTTGGAGGGATCCAACTGGACCCCTCAACATTTATTTAAATTATTTAATACCCTCTTGTTTTGATTATCTAATATTCTATGATGAATTATATTGAAATGTTGAATGCTATGGTTTAATTGGATGTAATTTGGTATAATGAATTACCAAAAATATATAAATTGGATTTTGGAAAGATAATAAAAGAAGTGAAACTGTAAGTAAATAATTATTGAAATTTTAATAAATTTAAGAATGTATTGGAAAAGAAATAAAGTGACTTTAAAATTTCTAATAAGTAAATCTTGAGTATAGAAAGGAAATTTAAATAAACAGAAAGTTAATGAATTTTAAATTTCAGTGTTATTAATTAATAGAACAAAGCATTTCTTGAATTTAAGATTTAAACTATGGAAACGATTAAAGAAGGAATTGGGAAAAGCTGAAATTTGCATATTTCAGTTAAAAGATTCAAAATCAAATGGAAAATAATAACACTAATAAATTAAGTGTATAATTAATGAATTCTGAAATGAATTGAGTAATTAAAGAAACTTATTTCAAATGGAATAAATTGGGAATCAATTTGGAAAACTGATTCGATTGATTGAAGTTGGAAATTCTCCCTGAATAACCAAGAACGTTTTTTTAGTAATTTTAAATATAAGTTAATAGTTTTAAAATTTGTTTTTTTAAAAAAGGGTATGTTTTGAAAAAAATTATTATTTCTAATATTTTAAGTCTTATTTCCTTTTAATTTATTATAGTAGTAATTATTTAAAAAGTGAGTTGGTGTTTTCTTTTGTAAAAATGGAAATCTAGTTTTTACATTTATTAAGTAACTTTATTTTTCAAATATTCATATAGTATGTATTTTTAACAAACTATAAAATAGTTTTAATTTAAAATGTTTTAAAAGTATATATTTGAAAATAAAGTATTTTTAAATTATTTTTAAAATCTAGCTTTGTGCTTGGTGATTTCAGAGGAGATATAAAATATTTGGGAAAGTTTATTCTGAAAAGAAAGATGGTTTTGAAAACTGTTTTCAAAGGGTTGAAAATAGAAAATATATCTTGGGAAGATATTTTGAGGTTAATAAATAATTTGGGAAATTAGTTATTGTGTGATGGATGTTGTGAATATTAATTGATAGTTAAATAACCGACTATCAATATTGGCCAATTGCGTTGACCGTTTCGAAGAGACCGGGATCGAGATTTATTTCTCGAAAACCACTTCGATCCGGTTTGTACGTTTCGTGCGAAAAACGTGTTCGGAGTCGAAGATAGAGCAGTGAAGTGCAAGGGCTAGTCGCTACTAATCCTGAGGATATTTCCAAAATGGATGTAGTAGGAATAGTGCCTTCGGTTCCGTTCGAACCCGGGACGGACTTGTATGGACGAATGCTTGCGAAACATCGTCAGGTGGGCGATGGGCATTCTAAGTGCAACGTTCTAAAAGGTAACGCTTAGCCTCAAGCCTCATCAAATGGGAATGACTGAAAATCAGGGGATATGCAGCAAGGTTAGGTGGGTAGCACCCAAGCAGGGTGAGGTCATTCCAGTCTAGATGTCCCTTATTTCTTTTTCGGCTTAGTGGGCGGTTGCTGATCCCAACCGCGGGGTGATCTCACTCGGGACTGTCCAGTAAGGGATGGTTCCGGCCTTGTGTTGCAGGGGATGAAGGGAGTAATCCTCGGTACGGTGATCTAGGCCCCGTACTGTGACAGGTGGTACCCCAGTGCCTAGTCATTAGTTGGAAATCCATTCTCCCTACGAGCCTTGTACGAATTTGTTTGTATTACCCACTTTTGTGGCTAGTAGCTAGAATTTAATAATGTAACAATTTCGGCTATTTTATAAGTACTTGTATATAGACCCTATTATAATATCAGAGGATTTCTGTAAAATTGTTTTAGCTATCGTAAGGTAAAAACCCGACATGTTTATTTATGGCGTGGTCTTACGAGATGCTTTTGTTTTCAAAGGAATTTTGAAACTTTAATAATAAATTGGGTGTGATTTTCTCACGCTGGTAATCCAGACTGACTCGGGTGTTATTTAACTGTAATGCTCGGGTCAGGCCGAGTATTATAGGATACAGGATATGATGCTGTGGAGCTCAGGAGACGAGCTGAATGACGAAACGTACTCTCATACTTGTATATTTATATACGTATTCCGCTGTGTTGAGTTGTTGTGTACCCATTGTATGATATTGATGTTGAGTTGTGACTGATGTATTCTGATGATATAATGTATGTAAACAGATATATTTGATTTGAGTAAAGATTATTTACTCTCTATTATATTTTATTCCGCTGCGATGGTTAGATTCTGATGTTGATTTTGTTTTCTCTTCTTCTACCTCTTCTTCTTAAACCCAAATGGTTCGTATTTCTGTGCAACTTGAGTTAATTGTTGTAGAATAGTGTTGACTCAATGGGTACAGATTTGCGGGTCGTTACATCGACATTCTTCCAACTAAACCCTCCCTCCTTTTTTGTATGTAGGGATCGACATTACTTTAGCCGATCCTCCCTCCTTATATACGTTCATAGGGATCAACATTTTCCTAGGCGATCCCTTTTTCCTTTCTTCTAACTTAGTAAAGAAAACGAGGCAGGCCGACCCTTTAAGCTCCATATATAAGCCAACACTTACCTTCTTATCCTTCACTTATTCTTCTTTTCCTTCATTTACTTTTTCCTTCTTGTAACATCCCGTATCTTGAGGCCAAAAGCTAAGCACTATGAATGTTGCAGTCATCCATAGTATTAACTTCTGGTGATGAAATATGGTAGTGTTAATGGTATCTATAATATCAGAAGCACTTGAAAATATGAATTAAATCACAGATTTCCAAAAATAATAATTTTGGTGATTATATTTCAAATAAATCATATCCAAGTTACAAAAATCCCAGGCATTGATCAAATATAATTTACAACAATATACCAGGAGCGACATATGAAGATGCCCCCTTGGATGACCAAAGAAATAGACGTTGTCTTAATACACAACGGAATTTTTTTAAAAACAAACTTCCTAAATTATCTATCCATCAGCCATCTGCTCGTCTTCAGATACTTTATTCATCAAAATCTTCTAAAACCTGAAAACCTAAACCCTCGGCCTACTCAAATCAAATTTTGAGCACCCGAGAGTTTAAAGGGAAACAAAAACTTCGAGTTAGACTTAAAGTATGGTATGAATAACTTATGTTACATCTTAGTTTACTGATAAATAGTGAGACCATGCCGCTTAGCGGAACGGGTTTCCCCTCACTAATACCTCTTTTCAAAACATATATTTTGCAAATCCTTTCTTGCAACCAAACTGGTTAATCAACCGATTATAATAATAATATAGTAATATCCATTATGATAAAATAGGAAATAAAATAGACTATCTATCTAAAATCTAAACCTTTTGTTCTAAATTGTGAGCTATCTGCTCTTTTCTGGACTATTTATCCTAAAATTAATTATAGCAATATCTTTGATGCTAGATAATGGGCTATCTGCCCAAAACAGGTAAAAAGAGTGGACTAACTCTCCTTAAAAATTAAGCAAGATCTGTTATGCTAATAAATGAACTATCTACTCATATCAGAGATGACTGTTCTTTCTGGACTAACTGTCCTAGACTAACTGTCCTCTGGGCCGACTGCCTTAAAAAAGGACCGACTATTCGAACTTAAAATGACCCGACTGCTCGAATTTTCTTTTGGGTTAACAACCCTTCAAATATCTAAGCTAACTGCTTTACAAAATATCTAAGATAACTACTCTTTAAATTTTCCTTGAAGCCTTTTCAATGCCTTTTCAGAATGATTTAATCCGTCAAATCATATATAAATAAGGAAATATATCTTTAACTTTACTCTAAGCTTTTTTTCCATGTTATATGTACTTTACTCAAAATAATGTTGATGATGTTCAATAAGGATTGTCCATCCTTTATAATAAGTTAATGTCCTTTATAACTTAAAACACTCAGGCTATCTTCCTAGTTCTTATATTTGAAACCTTTGTTTAAAACCTTTAAACAACCTTTCGAAAACATAAAAGGTAAGTCCTTCAAAACCATTTACAAAACCTTTTGAAAGTATTAAAAGTTACTCCTTCATATCCTTTAATAAGCCTTTCAAAATCATTGAAGGTAACTCCTTCTAAACCTTTTTAAAGCTTTACTTTTACAAGCTTTAAGACATATGCCATCTTCCTTTTAAACCTTATGCTTTAAAAACATTTTAAAACCATACCTTTTGACCTTGTCGAAAGGTTCTACCTTTCAACCTTGTCGGAAGGTTTCTTTTCGACCTAGTCAAACGGTTTCACCTTTCAACTTTGTTAAAAGCCTGGGGTACTTCCCCTATATAATAAACCTTTTGGAAGTAATGTAACTCAAAACTTTTTGAAGACATTGGGTTCAATTTAAAGCAGGTGGAAAACCTTTTGAAACCAATCAAAGTTAACTACTTTGAAACCTTTAAAACGTTTCGACTTAAAACATTTGGATTATGCAAAAGGATTAGAAAAACATTAGAGTCGAAAGCAACTGATTTGAAACCTTTATAAAACCTTTCAAAACCATTCGAAAACTATGAATTTAGGTGTTGGAAACAACCCTTCAAAATCAATGGAGAGAGACTGCAGTTTTAGAAAACAAAAGATAACCTTTGACTCCATCTATGTCGAAATGTTAGGAAGCGGCAACTAAGCTTTCGGTCTTATCGGAAGCTATACCTTTCGACCTTATCAAAAGATTTCATTTAAAATAGGAAAGCAAATCAATCGAAACTTTTTATTTTAAACCGTTTGATAACATCAAAAGATCTTTGTCGAAAGTTAGCAGGTGTATTTTCTTTAAAACCAAAACAAGGTTTCATCTTCTTCAAAAGCTCTAACCTTTCGTCCCTAAACCTTTCGACACCATCCAATTTACTACATACCGGTTGCTTGATACCTTATGCATTGCTATTTGACTTAGCCGAAAGATTTGATACCTTTTGACCTTGTTGGAAGGTCTGGAATGAAGATGGAAGCTTTGCCGAAAGGGTTGAAACAGATGAAAGACCATTTATTTGTAATTTGAAACAGTTCTTTTGTACCCCACCTGCCTTATTTTTCTAAATTTGATTGGTTGCCATAATTTTATGTTAGAAAGTGCTTTTCGACTTTCCTTATTTGGAAATTTGAATGATTTTGAATTTCTCCTTTATAATTATATAAAACATTTACATCCCATACCTTAAATAATTTTACATAACTATTAAAAAACCATGAATAGTCCTATAAAAATTCCAAAAAATCCAATAATATGTTCTTTTCAACATATAAATTTTTTGAATCCAAACTATTATATTTTTCTCGTAAATAATTTTATAATCCAAATTAACCTTTTCTTCCTGAGAAAATTCATAATAATTCCAAAAAAATTCAAAAAATTCTAAGAGTAGAAACCCATCTCTAAGCTAACTTTTAGATCACCATAAAAATTCACAAGGATAACGGATGCCATTTAATAGGGTATTATCTCAAAACATGTCATAAAATTTATATGAACATATATAAAAATCGACATTTATATATAATCTTTTTATTATTCAAACACATGGCAAATCTTTGCAAAATCATTCGAATTAACCTTAAAACCAAGGCTAAAATTATTTAAAGATGTAAACATTATTCACCTTTTGCTTTAATGATTAAGGAGCTTGAGATTCGAATGAGTTTGGTTTGAGTTTACTTTACTTAAGCTTCTCTTTTATTTCCTCTTCTTCTTCATTCTTAATGGTGGCAGGCCAAGCTTTTGAATTTCTAAAAGTTATAATGAACATGTGTTTTGAAATATATGGCCTAAGGAAGACAACATAGGAATGACCTCTTTCCCATAATACCCCTCCTCTATTTCATTTTAAACCTTTCTTTTAATTTATTAGTTAAAAAGCACAGCTACCTTAATTAAATCAAATCTCAATCCCCTTATCCACACATTAATTTATTTAGTTTGTCTAACTAAATCTCCTAAATAATGTTATCAAAAATCTGGGGTGTCAGACTCCCTTCCTTAAAAAATTTCATCCTCAAATTTACAGTAAGGCTCAAAATAAACAAGAAGGTACAACATACCACCAAAACAAGTCAGGATAAGTATCTCTAATTCTGCTCTCAACATCTCAAGTATAGTCCTTGTCATCGTCACTCCATTGGACTTTGACTAATCTGACCGTCTTGGTTCTAAGCTTCTTCTCATCTCTCACAACAATGCGAATTGTCTTCCTCACTATGGTCAAGTCCAGTTCTACCACTAAATCATCTAGCACTGTCGGTGCAATGGCAGTCTCCGGTCCTCTAACACACTTTCTGGGATGAGAAATATGAAAAACGTCATGGACACTTGCCAAACTACTTGGTAACTCAAGTCTGTATGCGAGCTTCCCAATCCTCTCAAGAATAGGATAAGGTCCTATGAACCTAGGAGATAACTTTCCCGACTTTCCAAATCTAAATACACCCTCCAACGGTGACGCTTTGACGAAAATTTGATCCCCAACTGAGAACTCTAAATCTTTCTATCTCTTATTTGAATAACTTTTCTACCTATACTAAGCCTCCTTCATCCTATCTTGAATGACCTCAATCTTTTCTATAGCTTCTCTGACCAAATCTAGACCAAGAATCAACCTATCCCCGGTCTCTAACCAACAAACATGAGATTTCAATGGCCTTCCATACAAAGCTTTAAATGGTGCCATCCCAATCTAGTCCGATAACTGTTGTTATACAAAAACTCGACTGGATGCAGATGGTCCTCCCATGGTCCCATAAAGTCTAGAACACAAGCTCTAAACAGATCTTCTAAGTTCTTGTCAACTCTTTCTGTTTGCCCATCTGTCTGTGGATGGTGAGCGATACTCATCATAAGCTTGGTCCCCAAAACTTCCTGTAGACTCTTCCAAAACTCGCTAGTGAACAAAGAATCTCTACAACTAACTATGTTGCTAGGAACTCCATGCAGTCTAACCAAATTCTTTATGAGAAACCTTGTTTAACAGGTGTCGTCCTGGTTGACTTAACTGGAATGAAATGGGCACTCTTGGTTAATCTGCCCACTATAACCCATATACCTTCATTTCCCCCGTTTGACCTTAGCAACCCATCCATGAAGTCCATAGAAATAGAATCCACTTCCATACCGGAATATCCAACGGCTGAAGCAAACGCTCAGTTATTAGTGTTCGGTCTTTACCTGTTGGCAATTCAAGCACCGCCTTACACCCAAACCAATATCCCACTTCATTCCTTCCCAAAAGAAACTCCACTTCATATCCTGATACATCTTAGTACCTTTGGATGTATAGTGAACTTCGAATGATGGCATTCATCTAAGACCTCATTTCTTATGTTTTCTACACATGGAACACGTAATCTTCCTTTCTTTCTCAACCACACATTCTGGTCAATACTGAAATCTTTCAAGTCATCACTCTTGGTTCCTTCCTTTTGCTTACTGATCCATTCAACTAACGTTGGATCCTCTATCTGCTTAGAAGTAATCTGTTCGATCAAAACTGGTCTAACTTCTAAACAAGACAATACAGTTTTATCACCACTAGACCCTGCCTTGGATCTCCACTACAATCTGCTAATGCTTCTAAAGCTTTCCACTCAGCCATCATTACCAACACTGCATTTCGATGTTTCCCGCTAAGTGCATCTCTAACCCAGTTATCTTTCCCTGGTGTGTACTCAATACCAAAATCATAAGCGGCTATGAATTCTAACCATCTGTGCTATCTCATTTTCAGCTCCTTTCGAGAGAACAAAACTTCAGCGACTTATGATCTGTAAACAGCTTAAACCTTTCTCCCATAAGGTAATGTCTCCATACCTTCAAAGAAAATATCATAGCAGCCAACTCTAAATCAAGTATTGGATATCTAACCTCATGCGCTCTAAGCTGTCTAGAAGAATAGGCAATCACTTTACCTCTCTACATCAGCACAGCTCCTAATCCTGTTCCACACGCATCGTTATAAACTACCAAGTCCCGATTCCCTTTTGAAACTACCAACACAAGTGCATGGGTCAATAAGTGTTTCAAACTGTGGAATGCTTCCTCACACTTATCGGTCTACACAAATTTCACATCCTTCCTCGTCAGCCTGGTCATCGGCGCTGCTATCCACGAGAAATACTTAACGAATCTCTGATAATAACCCGCCAACCCTAGGAAACTCTTAATCTCGGTTACTGTCTCGGATCTCTTCCAACTAATCACTACCTCGATCTTAGTTGGATCTACTGATAACCCTTCCTCTGAGACGACATGACTAAGAAACTTCACCTCCTTCTTCCAGAAGTGACACTTCGAAAGCTTCGCTTTCAGCTGATGCTGCCTCGGCATCTCAAGCACTACTTTAAGATGAACATTATGCTCTCTTTCATCCTTAGAGTAAATCAAGATATCATCTATGAAAATCATCACGAACCTATCCAAGTGATCTTGGAAAATCCAATTCATCAAACCCACAAAGAAAGATGGAGCATTCGTCAATCCGAACGGTATAACTAATCATTCGTATGATCCATATCGAGTCCTGAATGTTGTCAAAGGTATACTATCCTCTGCTACTCTGAGCTGATGGGAACCCGTTGCCAAATCCAACTGAGAAAATACCTTTGATCCACTTAGCTTGTCGAACAAATCGTCAATCCTAGGCAATGAATATCGATTCTTTATTATCCTCGCGTTCAACTTATGACAATCGATACATAGCCTCAACAATTCATTCGCTTCTTAGAAAACAGTACTGCTGCACCCCATGGCGACTACTCAGACAGATGAAACTCTTGCCCTCTATGTCCTCCAACTTCACCTTCAACTCCCTCATCTCTGAAGGGGTCATCCTACTTTGCGGTCTACTCACTAGTACTGCTCCCGGAACTAAATCTATCTGAAACTCAATAGCTCATTTCGGTGGCAATCCAACTACAAGATCAAACACATCTGCGAATTCTCTAACCATGGAACTCGACTCAACTCATCATTTGAATCCAATGCACCCAACAAAGCAAACATTGCCCAGCTAGAACCTCCTACGATGAAAACAATCCAATAGCTACAATCCGGGTGACAAAGGGATATCTTCCTACCCTGGCAAAATATCTTAGCATCATACTTACTTAACCAGTTCATACCTAGGATGATCCCAAACCCCACAGAATCAAGCACATGCAAACTTCACTCAATTGTATGACCTAACAGGTCAAACTCAAACTAGTCACACCTCAACCCTAGAGTTGCATACCTTCCTATTAGATTCGCAACACGTAAGGAAGTAATTAAATATATGGGTTCAAGGTCAAGCTTATCTATCGAACATCTAGAAATAAAAGAATGTGATGTACCAGTACCAAATAAAACGCTAACAGACATACCATGAATCTGAAGCGTTTATCAAAGAACCGACTTTCCCTTCTACTGGGCTGTTGGCTTGGAAGCAGTAGGCTCCAATGCATACACCTTGCCCTTACCATCTCTAATGGGCTCCTTGCTCTGGTTCTTATAATGGCTTATTTGGTCATAGTTAAAACACCTGATATTCTTTCCCATAGCCACATCCTTCGCTTTCCTTAGGCGACACTCATTAGCGAAGTGCCCTTTCTTGTCGCATTTATAGCAGACAACTTCAGACTTCGCTTTCTTGGCTGCTCCACCATTCTGAGCATCTTTCTTGGGAAATAACTTCTTCTTCTGGCTCTTCTCAACCTAGACTCCTTTTGCCTTGCTCTTCTCCAAAGACTCAAGGACTTCTTCTGCCTCAAAGCCATCTCTATAACAATATGAGAAGGATCTCTAAGATGAGACAAAGTAGCACTAGCCAATTCTGGCTTCAATTCCCTTGATAAAATTATCATTCCATTTCAACACGGTATCCACCGAAGCATACCCACACCGGGCCAACTCTTCGAACTTCTTGACATACTCAGCAACATACATCTCTCCCTACACCAGCTCAGCAAACCGCCTAATCAAAGCTGATTGTGTCATTACTGACATAAACCTCTCCTGAAATCTCCTTTTGAAATCCTCCAAGGTTACTGTCTTCTTATCAACTATCGTTGTTACACCATTCCACCAGAACAATACAATCCTGGATGCCAACCTCCTCTTCTGCTCGTCATCGAGCCCTAAATTGGCAAAAACCTTCCGTAGTGCAACAATCAATTCTCCACATCAATGGCATCCTCCGTTCCCATAAACAACATCCCTCCTAGCTTCACATAATCACCGCTCATCTTAGCGAAACGATTAACTATCGAAACTTCTGGAACCCCTGCTCCTGCGTCATTTCCTCCTAACACTCCGACTGCAACTCTTGCCTGCATCATATTTCATAAAATCTAATACATGGCTTCTAACCTACGGGACTTCTGCACCAGCAATTTTCGCCTGACCTTGGTCTCTCCCTGCATTAGGTCTGACGTTCCTTTCTGTGCTCCCCTCTCCTTTGTTAACTCTACTTCTTCTGCCATCCATATCTGTATTCAAACCTCAAGTGATACAGAAAGATAACGTAATCAAAGATAAATGAATGGAGAAAAAGCGCATACTTATATATAACAAATACAAGTACGTTACTATAACGTTAACCCAAGCCTAAATCTTAATCCAATTTCCTCGGATTATTTTTTTCAAAATCAATTTTTAGTTAAAGTTTTCATAAACCTAGGCCCCGATACCAAGTTGTAACATTCCATATCTGGAGGCCAAAGCTAAGTGCTATGGATGTTAAATTCACTCTCACATTAACTTCTAGAGACGAAAAACGGCAATGTTAATGGTATCTATAATATCAGAAACACTTGTATTAACAAAATCACAGATTTCCAAAAACAATAATTACGGTGATTATATTTCTAATAAATAATATCCAAGTTACAAAATCCCCGAACGTAATCCCAAGCATTGATCAAATATAACTTACAATAATATGCTAAGAGCGACATATGAAGATGCCCTCTTGGATGATCAAAGCAATATAGAAATACTTGTCTTAATATAAGACGAAAACAATTTTAAATAGAATTCCTAAATTAACTACCCATCAGTCATATGCTCGTCTTCGGATACTTTATTCGCCAAAATCTGCCAAAACCTAAATAGCTAAGCCCTCCACCTACTCAAATCAAATTTTGAGTACCCGAGAGTTTATAGGGAAACAAAAACTTCGAGTCAGACTTAATGCCTGGTATGAATAATTTATGTTACATTTCAGTTTACTGATAAATAGTGAGACCACGCTGGTTAACGGAACGGGTTTCCCCTCACCAATACCTCTTTTCAAAACATATATTTTGCAAATCCTTTCCTGCAACCAAACTGGTTAATCAACGGATTTCATTAAATATAGGAATATCCATTATGCTAAAATAGAAAATGAGATAGACAATCCGTCTAAAATATGAACTATCTGTTCTATATTCTGAGCTGTTTGCTTTTTTCTAGACTTTCTGTCCTAAAATTGATTATAGCAATATCTTTTATGCTAGATAATGGGCTATCTTCCCAAATAAGGAAAAAATGGTGGACTAACCATCCATAAAAATTTAGCAAGGTCTGTTATGCTAATAAATGAACTATTTGTTCATATCATAGCTGACTGCTCTTTCTGGACTAACTGTCCTCTGGGCTGACTACCTTCAAAATGGACGAACTGTCCGAATTTAAAATAAGCTAACTGCCCGAATTTTCTTTTGGGTTAACTACCCTTTAAATATCTGGGCTAGTTGCTCTACAAAATATTTGAGCTAACCACTCTTTAAATTATCCTTGAAACTTTTCAGAATGATTTAATCCATCAAATCATATATATAAGGAAAATATTCTTTACCTTTACTCCAAGCTATTTTTTTCATGTTTTATATACTTTACTCAAAATAATGTTGATGATGTTCAATAAGGATTTTCTATACTTAAAATAAGTTAATGTCCTTCTGTAACTTAAAACACTTAAGCTATCTGCCTAGTTCTTATATTCGAAACCTTTGAAATACCTTTTGAAAACATAAAAGTAACTCCTTCAAAACCATTTACAAAACCCTTTGAAAGTATTAAAGGTAACTCCTTCATATAAAATCATTGAAGGTAACTCCTTCTAAACCTTTTAAAAGCTTTCCTTTTACAAGCTTTTAAACATATGACATCCGCCTTTTATATCCTTTAAACCGCAGCCTTTCGAAAACATTTCAAAACTATACCTTTCGACCTTGTCGAAAGGTCCTACCTTTCGACCTTGTCGGAAGGTTTCTTTTTTCAACCTAGTCGAAATCTTGGGGTACCTCCCCTATATAATAAACCTCTTAAAAGAAATATAACTCAAAACCTTTTGAAGACATTGTGTTCAATTTAAAATAGGGGGAAAATCTTTCAAAACCAATCAAACTACTTTGAAACCTTTAAAACATTTCGACTTAAAACATTTGGATTATGCAAAAGGATCAAAAACATATTGGAGTCGAAAGTGACTGCTTTGAAACCTTTGTAAAGCCTTTCGAATTCGTTCGAAAACAATAAAGTGTAGGTGTTGGAACCAATCCTTCGAAATCAATGGAGAGAGGTGACAAGTTTTAGAAAACAAAAGATAACCTTTGACTCCATCTGTATCGAAAGGTTAGGAAGCGGCAACTAAGATTTCGGCCTTGTCGGAAGCTATACCTTTCGACCCTGTTGGAAGGTTTCATTTAAAATAAGAAAGCAAACCAATCGAAACCTTTTTCTTTTAAACCATTTGACAACGTCAAAAGCTCTTTGTCGAAAGCTAGTAGATCTATTTTCTTTACAACCAAAAATAGTTTTCATCTCCTTCGAAAGCTCTAACCTTTCGTCCCTAAACATTTCGACTCCATCCAATTCACTATATACCAGTTGCCTGATACCTTGTGCATTGGTATTTGACCTAGCCAAAACGTTTGATACCTTTCGACCTCGTCGAAAGGTCTAGAATGAAGGCGAAATCTCTGGCAAAAGGATTGAAATAAAACAAAGACTATTTATTTTTACTTTGAAACAGTTCTTTTACACCCCACTTGCCTTGTTTGTCTAAATTTGATTGGTTGCCAGAGTTTTATATTCAAAAGTGCTCTAGCTTTCCTTATTTAAAAATTTGAATAATTTGAAAAAGACCCTTTCTCCTTTATAATTATATAAAATATTTAAGTCTCATACCTTAAATAATTTAATATAACAATTAAAACACCTTGAAAACTCCTATAAAAATTCCAAAAAATCAAATAATATATGCTCTCCAACATATAAAATTTTCGAATCCAAACTATAATTATTTTTCCCATAAATAATTTTATAACCTAAATTAACCTTTCTTCCTTAAAAAATTCATAGTAATTCCACAAGAATTATGAAAATCGAAACTCATCTCTAAAATAACGATTTAGATCACCATAAAAATTCACAAGGCTAACGGATGTCATTTAAAGGGTTTTATCTCAAAACATGTCATAAAATCTATACGAACATATGTAATTCATCAACATGTATAAATAATCTTTTTATCATTCAAACACATAGAAAATATTTGCAAAATCATTTGGAATTAACCCAAAAATCAAAACCAAAATTATTTAGAGATGTGAATGTTATTCACCTTTTATTTTAATGATTAAGGAGCAAGAAATTCGAATGAGTTTGGTTTGAATTTACTTTACTTAAGCTTCTCTTTTATTTCCTCTTCTTCCTTCGTTAATGGTGGCCGACCAAGCTTTTAAAATTTTAAAAGTGAGAATGAATGTGTGATTTGAAATAAACGGCCTAAGGAGGAAAATATAGGAATGGCCGCTTTTCCAATACCCCTCCTCTAATTCATTTTAAGCCATTCTTTTAATTTATTAGTTAAAAGGCATGACTACCTTAATTAAATCAAATCTCAATCCCCTTATTAACATATTATTTTATTTAGTTTATCTAACTAAATCTCCTAAATAATGTTATCAAAAATCTGGGGTGTAACACTTCTCCATGACCGAACCTTCATTCTAGTTCCTCAAAACCGAACCTTTCTTCCTTTCATTGAACCAATCCTATTCCATAGAAGCATTCATCGCCTCCTTCCTTTCATTCTCATTTTCTCCCATTCTAAACCGTTTCTTCATCCTCAACTCAAATCAAAGTCGAAAATCTTCTATTGAGCAACTTGCACGCTTTAAACTTAGGTTGGTTTTCTTTCTTTTAGCCTTTAACTTGTGACGAGAGGATGGATTGGATTGGGTTAATTCGTGGGGAAACGAGATGGATGATGGTAAAAGGTTTGGTGAAGTAGTAAAGGAGGAGGATGAAAGGAGTGTTAGATGAGGGAAACATACAGATCGATCATAGTGAAATATAAAGTGGTCGATTGGAATGTTTGAGGGAAGCATAAAAATGTTGAAGGAAAGGGATCGGTTGCTTGTAGCTTTCATGTAGGGAACGATGGGATGGTCGAGTTGAGGGATCGATGGTTTCGCTTTAAGGATCAGTTGTAGGCATTGCAATAGGGTTTCTTCGTTTTGGAGCATGGAGGGATCAGTTGTTTTATTGGTGTGTTGTAGACGAAGGGATCGGTTATTGGCTTATCAACGGGATCCGTTGTTATAATGGAAAGTGTAACGACCCTTGTTTCGACTAACATTATTTAGGATATTTAATTAGATAAATTAATGAAATAATGTAAATGGTTAAGGAATTGAGATTTGAGTAATATAAGGTAGTCGTTCTTTAAGTAAGGAATAAACAAATGAAAATTTAAAAATAAAGCAAGATAAGGGCAAAATAGTGATAGGTTATATTCTTATACGCTAAATCCTTATCCCATTCTCATTTCCAACATTCCCAAACAAAACTAAACCTAGAGTTTGGCCGATCACCGTTAGAAGAAAATAAGGGGAAGATAAGCAAGAATTCAAGAAGGAAGCTTAATCAAATCAATTCAAGCGAAATCTCAAACTCCTTAACAACAAGCTAAGGTGAATAATAGATTACATCTCATTTTCCATTTTTGGATGAGATTCGAATTTATTTTGCAACTAAAATGCCGTGATTTTATTGTTTAAATGGATATATATGCTTGTTAATGATTTATATTATTTCACATAGATTTTATGATAAGATTTGATTTGAAAAACCTATTAAATGACATCCAAATGGCTTATAGTTTTGATATATGGTCAGAAATATTATTTTAGAGATGGGTTTCAAGTTTCATAATTTTCTAAGTTGTTGTGGATTTATTATAAATTTTCTAGTAAAGAAAATGGTTAAATTGGTTTAAATTATTTTCGACTATTATATGTTAGCTTTGGGTCAGAAATTTAAATATGTTAGAAAACTTATTAAAAGTCATTTATGGAAATTTTTTGAGAATTTTCCTAAGTATTTTATTAAAGATATAAAACTATTTAAGGTATGAGACTTAAATGTTTTATATGTTTCAAAAAAGGAGATGTGGCAAATTTGATAAATATTTTAAAATTGTTAATTACTGAATTCAGTAGCACTTTTAGAAAAAGGTTCTGTAAAAGAATTGGCAACAAATTATATGTTGACAAATAAGGTAGGTTAGTTGGAAAGGTACTACTTTAAAAAGTTAAAAATCAGTTTCTTAAAGGATTATTGCTTCGCCACTTACAACAGCCACCTTTCGACCTCATACATCCGCCTCCTTCCAAGTCGAAACCAATACACATGGCACATGGTATCAATGCCTCAGTATGTAGTGGATTGGAGAAAGGTGGAAGGTATAGAGTCGAAACATGCTTTCGAAGGGGTAGAAGTAGCTCTTATAAACTTGAAACTACTTTGATTATGATGAGGCTTTCGAAAGGGGTTGGAGTTTGCTTTCGACTTAACCAACTTGCTTCTGTTTATATAAAGAAAGGGCTTTCAACTGGGTTGTCGCCGTTTGTTTTTAGAACTTGCTTTTGAAGGGGTTGAAACCCATGCCGCGACATTCAACCCTTCGAACCAATGCTTTCGAAAGGGTTCTTTTGCCTTTAAACTTTGAAGCTGATTCTCCTGCTTTCAAAAAGTTTGGTTTCAAAACCATCCACTTACTTTTACTTAGAATAATGCTTTCAAAAGCAATACTTTCACCTTAGTTCTTTTAAGACCATTAGATATATTGAAAGTTAAACCCAAAGGCTTCAAAAGGAATGGTTTTAAATGGTTTAAAAGATATATTCCACAAACTTTTACTTGAACCCAATGCTTTCGAAAGGTTTGTTTTAAGCAAGGGACTTTAATGCTTTCGAAAGGTATAAGGTTTTGAAGGGGAGATTCCTCAATAATTTTGAAATGTTTACTTTTATTATTTGAATGGAAGGTTTCCAATGCTTTCAAAAGGGAAGTTTGAAGTGTTTTGAAAAGAGAATGTCTGAGGTTTTATAAAGCTTTCGAAGCACTACATTCAACGATCTCGAAAGGTATGTTTTAAAGGTTTCGAAAGGTATGTTTTGGCCTTTTGGCCTAGTGTTTGAAATTAAAGTTGTTAACCTATTTTGAAAGGGATGCTTTCAATGGTTTCGAAAGGGACTGTTTAAAGTTGTTAAACGGAGTTTTCGAAGGGTTCAGCCACTGGACTACAATCACCGATCGACGCGCCTACGATTGGATGGAAGCTATACACAAGCCATTGGACATCAACGACACTGAATCTTAGGCAAACGAGAGTTGGGTCATCAACCAGTCGTCAGACCGAACCCTCCACCCGAGGAGGCACTGTTCCTTATAACACTACTAACAACCGCGCTGCTACTGCCGCTATTGAATTGGGAGTTGACACTCGAAACCGAATGGATCCGACCCACCATCAACGCAATTATACTCCTGAGCCTTATGTTCCTAAAGACTTAGAACCAAGGTGGCGAGATATGGACCATCGACCGACCCATCGTCGCATTGTGGAACCCGACCACACCTTCGCTCAGCATGCCCAAAATGTCTAGATGCTAGACATCCCAACAATGATCCGCCGGATGATCTACGAAAGTCAAGGCCTCACCAACGACAATTGGGGAATCTCTCGGAGTCATACCCCTTTCACTGATGATATCCTTTATGCTGAATTTCCTAGGCGATTCTGAATGCCAATTCTACCTCTTTATGAAGGGAGCTCTAATCTTAACCAGCCCATCCTAAAGTATGAATGGTTGATGAATGCCACACGGGCTGATGACGCGGTCAAATGCCGAAGTTTTTCAATCTCCCTAAGGGGGCATAGAGACTATGTGGTTTACTCATCTACCACCTCGATCCGTCTCACATTTTCACCAGTTGGCAACGAAATTTGTTGAACAATTCGACATGCATGCCACAAGGCCGAAAGATGTTAATACCTTGTCCAGTGTCACTTAAGTTCTTGGAGAGACACTCAGATGTTATCTGGAGAGATTTCGTGCTACATGCGCTGAGATTAGTAAACCCAATGACAACTCGAGTCTGATGGCACTGACTAAGGAAATCAATCCCGATTCCGAATTTGGCAACTGGTTGGACGAAAACCCCTCGCGTCATTGGACTATTTCTATTCCAATGCAGCTCAGTTCTTGAAAAGGGAGGATGCAAAATAATCTTGGAAAAAGGATGACGCATGGCCCAGTGTGGAAGGAATCCAAAGCAATGTTGATGTTAAATAGACAGGGGAGAGTTTCAAAAAAGTGGAATTAAACATACAGAATACGCAGAGTCACCAGAAAGGCAATGGAAGTCAAAACAGGAAGCATGATACGAATCGTGGACTGCGACATAGGGATCCTATGTTTGATGTTTATAATCCTTTAAATACGTCTCTGGAAAATGTTTACTTGCGGACCTGCAATACTATCCAATATAAGAAACCCGCTTCGAAGCAATCATCAGAAAAATAGATTCAAACGGAGAAGTTTGCAGATTTCATGAAAGCTATGGTCACAACACGGACGAGTGTCATCATTTACAGGATATTATCAAGAAGTTGATACGGGAAAGAAAGTTGGAGCAGTTTGCTTGAGAGGTGCAGGCCCATCAAATCAAAACCAAATACCATATCAGGCTAGACCAGAGGAACCCGTTTGTACCTGCGGGAGGTTGGTGACTAATACTGTCAGTGGTGGTCTTCATCCAGCAGATTGAAACTAGAGGGAAATGGAGTCGTGTGCTAGCTCTATTAGGCATGCAAGCTTCGAATGTTGTAGTAATTTAGAAGACGGGGCTCCGGCCAAACAACAGAAATCGATGACAGACGACGTCATGTTTCGTGACAGGGATGCCGATAGAGTTGAAGCCCCAACCATTGATCCATTAGTTATTTCAAATCATATAGGTCTTGCTTGGATGAAGAGGATCTTAGTGGACAGTGGAAGTTCAATGAACATACTGTTTAAGCGAGCTTATGATCAGATGAAGATGGAAACGAAAGATTTGAAGCCTTGTCTGTCTCGTATTCATGGCTTCAATGGAAGTGCAACTATACCCACTGGGATGGTGGAATTACTAGTGGAATTGGGAATTGGAGAATGCTGGAGAGTTCAGATATTACAGTTTATTGTATTAGATATAGACTCACCGTATAATGCTTTTTTAGGCCGACCGGCCCTAGCTGAGTTCAGGGCTGCTATTTCCCTTTGGTGTCCGATTTTAAAATTACCCACTAATAATGGAGTTGGAGTTGTTCAGGGAAACCAGGCTTCTGGACAAGCCTGTTATGTTGCTGAGCTGTGGGAGGCGTAGTGAAAAGAAAAAAGAAAAGGCATAGAGGAATCTCTCTGCGTCTGCTCTGTAGAGAATTGACAGCTAACGCTTGGGCTAATGCCCAGGCACCCCAACCAATTCCCAAGGGATTGTGACCGGAGAGATACTGAAAGTGAAGAAAAAGTAAAGGCAGTCAGGCTTCCCCAACATAGCTGACAATCGATGTTCCGATCGACGATAATGATGACTCTAAAATGGTAAAGATTGGATCTTAGCTAAGCCAATAGATGAAGGAGGAATTGGTTGAATTTCTTCTGGCAAACCTCGACATATTTTCCTAGACGCATTCTAACATGTATGGGATCTCCCCGGACATCGCGAGCCACACATTGAATATTGACCCGCGGCATGTCCCGGTCAAGGAAAAAGGCATGGCATGGATCCAGAGAGATCTACTGCCCTTAAAGAAAAGGTAGATAAACTGAAGTCAAATGGGTTTATCCGAGATGCATTATATCTGAAATGGGTGTTCAATCCTGTACTTGTCAGAAAATCTAACGAGAAATGGAGAACATGTTTCGATTACTCAGATTTGAATAAAGTTTGCCCTAAAGACAGTTTTCCACTTCCCAGAATCGATCAGCTCGTAGACTTAATGGCTGGACATGAACTCTTATCCTTCATGGATGCATATTCTAGCTACAATTAGATACCCATGCATCTGCCCGATTAAGAGCATACCAGCTTCATCAATGATCTAGGACTTTACTTCTATAAAGTCATGCCGTTCGGACTCAAGAACGCTGGGACAACTTACTAACGGTTGGTTAATCGTATGTTCGCTAACTAGATTGGAAAAACCATGGAGGTATATATGGACGATATGATAGTGAAGTTATGATTCTCCACTGATCATATCAAAGACCTAGAAATGATGTTTAACATCCTACAAAAGTACAGAATGAAACTCAACTCGTTGAAATGTCAATTTGGGGTCGCGTCTGGAAAATTCCTTGGATTTACCATCAATGCTCGAGGAATCAAAGCTAATCGAGAAGATCTGGACAATCAGAAATCTTGAGACTTCAAGAACTATAAAGCAAGTCCAGAGCCTTAACGGGAAAGTAGCAGCACTGAGCAGGTTCATTTCAAAATCCACAGACAAGTGCATTCCATTCTTCGACCTGATCAGAAAAGGAAAACATGATTTGAATGGTCTATGGAATGTGAAGGCGCATTCCGAGCACTGGTTCAACATCTATCTACACCACCCATTCTTTCAAAACCTATTGATCATGAGAGATTGTACATCTACTTGGCGATGTCAGAAAACACAATCCGTGCTGCCTTAATTGGGGAGGAGGACCGGATACAACGGCCGGTATATTACATTAGCAAACGACTAACCGAAGGAGAGAGAAATTATCCGTAGTTGGAAAAGTTGGCTTAGTGTCTTGTCATTGCCTCGAGAAAGCTCCGTCCATATTTCCAGGTTCATGCTATCACTGTATACGCCGACCAACCGTTATGATAGGTCCTTACATAGCCTGTGATGTCTGGTAGGTTACTCAAGTGGAATATCGAGCTGAGTTAGTTCGACATCACCTACACACTAAGGCAAGCCATTCAAGGACAAGTCCTAGCAGACTTCATCACTGAATTCACTATCCTGGAGGACTTGCCCGAACCAATGAATCGTTAAATATGTCTAGAAGCTACATACCGATGGTGCATCAAATGACCGTTGCTCAGGCGCCGGAGTTGTACTTGAAACTCCTGAAGGCCGATCTATATGCTATACGTTTAAATTATATGCTATGCGTTTAAATTCAATTTCCATGCAACCAGCAATGAGGCCGAATACGAAGCCCTACTCGCTGTATTAAGGCTTACCAGAGATTTGAGAATTATTGCTGTGGAGATTTACTACGATTCACAATTGGTCGTGTGCCAAGTCTGGGGGGAGTACTTGGCCAAAGACCGAAGGCTAGCTGCCTATCTTGCTCGGGTTTAGGAAATACTGAATTAGTTTATTATGTCATCTACTACATACCCCGAGAACGCAATCAGAAAGCCGATTCCTTAGCAAATTTAGGCAGTACCAGCAAGGCACACCAAATGGGCCTCATTCCCGTAGAAACGTTATCTTCCCCGAGTATTGATCAAATGGAAACAAACTGGGTATTTGAAGTCATTCTCGATAAGGAGTCATGGATAACTCCATTTAGAAACTATCTCGAGCACGAAACCCTTCTGGAGCGCAGGAGTGAAAAAAGACAAGTTCTTAGAAAGGCTTCACAGTTCACTACTCAGAACGGAGTCATGTATAGAAGAGGGTACTCTGCTCCTTTACTCCGGTGTATCGCCCACGATGAAATCAAATGAGTATTGCATGATGTACATGAAGGAGAATATGGTGATCACACCGAAGGACAAGCTTTTAACAAGAAAGTGCTTCGATATGGATACTATTGGCCGACTATAAATTGAGACGCATCGGATTACGCTAGAAAATGTGACAGATGTCAGAAGCATGCTTGGATTTCGAGAGCCCCGCCTACTGAAATAACTCAGATGGTCAGTCCCTGGTCGTTCCCAGTATGGGTCATCGACATTATTGGCTCTCTACCTTTAGCCAAACGTGGCGCAAAGTACGCCATCGTTGTAGTTGATTACTTTACCAAATGGGCGAAAGCTGAGCCCTTTGCTACTATCACACCGAAGAAAGTGATCAACTTTGAGGTACGCAATATTATTTGTCGATTTGGGCTCCCACATACCATCATTACCAACAATGGAGCACAATTCGACTGTGTTGAATTTAAGAATTTCTGTCAACGATTTCGCATCCAAAAGAAGTTCTCTGCAGTTGCACACCCTCAAGCGAATGGGCAGGTTAAAGCTACTTAATGTTGAATATGCGAGTATATGTTTTTTGTTTGATGATAATAAACATATATATATATATATATATATATATATATATTCATTGATGTATTTGTTAATGTACTATTTTATTTTCACAGATTAAATAAATATTTGCTAAAAAAAATACCAATGAATTTAAATTCAAATAGATATTTTATTCAAACAAATATTTATTACAATTTTGAATAATACAAATTTGAGCTCTTACTATATATACACAATTTGCAATTGCAATACATTTCAATTTACATAACTGTCCTCACTACACATCGCTCATTCACTCGTATTTATCTTCAACTCCATTCCAGATTGAATCCAACATCTGAGCAATGTGCAAAAATATACACTGA
Organism: Allium cepa; assembly: GCA_030765085.1. Taxonomy (NCBI): domain Eukaryota; kingdom Viridiplantae; phylum Streptophyta; class Magnoliopsida; order Asparagales; family Amaryllidaceae; genus Allium; species Allium cepa. Next base: position 398,848,962 of record CM060931.1, read on the forward strand.
TGTAGTAAAATTGAAAATGAAATATTTTTGCAGTGAAAAATAAAATGTAATTTTGAAAATATTATCTGCCTTATTTATTTGGGTTGTTCGTCATCATTTAATCTTGAATTCTTCATACACGAACAGCTTGTGACATGCATAGTATATCACTGTACATGCCATAAGGCCGTGTACACCGATATATACACTTGATAAAATTACAGGGACAGGCGAGCACAAGGTCAAACCCAAATCAAAAGCCGGGTTCAACTCAAGTGAAACACAAATAAAGTCGCGATATTAGCACAAGGTCAAACCCAAGCTATTAGCTGGATTCAACACATGTGCAACTCAAAATGCTATGATCAAAGTATGCATGCCTACATACATACATACATACATACATACATACATACATACATACATACATACATACATACATACATACATACATACATAAACACACACACACACACCAGGCAGTAAACAAAGTCAACAAAACATGCATCATATACATGGCAACCAAACTGAAGTATAGAGCATAAGCAAGTATCAATGAACTGGTCAGAACAAAGGCTCAAAGACACAAATGACATGCACATGTTAATAAGTCAAGGGATGCACCAGTGAAATAGGGATGCACCAGTGAAAACCGCAAGTACAACTCTAACCGGAGTCACACAAAAGCAAGCTCAAACCAAGTACACACAAAAATGTACACATGGTGATACCACAAGTATTATGTGGATATGCAAGCAGTGTAACTCGATATCAAAGTAAGCAAAACAGTGCATCGAACCACACAACAACTCAAATGAGCAGTGCCAACAGACCATTAGTCAAGTATATATGAGCAACCAAGTACTACCAGACAATATGCACACATGTTATATATGCACAGTCGGCATGCACATAAAAAGTACAGTCGAGACAGACCAACCATGAAAATAATGTAAGCAAGTGCAGCCTCAACATGAAGTTCAACAGTGAAACTGCACTAAACCCAAAAATGATAGCTGGAAACAATAGCTAACACATACATATATGAACACACATGTATGCAATGCACAACAACTCGACTACCAATGGCACTGCCTCAAAAGTCAGAGCATCATCAGCAAACAAGAACAAGACTGCATCAAATAACCAAGTCAAGTAGACTGTACATATATGTATGAAATTCAAAGCAGTGAAACTCCAACGCCAACCAGTGAAAACACAGCAGTGTGCAAATGAGGACACACAAAAATAATCAAGCAGTGAATTTCAGAAATGACCGAAGTCAGGTGATAGCAAATCAAATAATGTCAACAACAGTTTCAAATCGAGTCAATAATTTCAAATTGAACAGTGACAGTGTCGAAGTCAGGTAATGACAAAATTCGAGTCGAAGCCATGAGAAATTGAACAGAGTCAAAATATCATCACAAATCACGATGGTCGAAGTCAAAGCAATGCCGAAGTTCAAATCAAAAATTCAAAGCCGCGACGACCAAGAAATTGAGCCGTGATAATCAAGCAACAAGATATACAATTATGAACAAGTCAGAAATCATCACAGTCATCAATACAAAATCAAATGACCAAAGATAGAAATTGACAAATTCAAATGATTCAAGACAAACGAAAATAAAGGGATTCAAACCCTATATAAACCCATTCATCATCGGCTGAGAAGATCATCCGAGTTCAAGCTAAAAGAATAATCATTCAACTCAAATCAAGATTGAGTTCAAGTAAGCAAAAACAGTAAAGCAAAAGTAGTAATTACATACCGAAGCAAGTTCGAACTCGATCAAAATTGAAGAACCGTGTGCTAAGAGAAGAGTGCATCGATCGACAAAGTAAGGATGTCAATCATCATTCGATCGAGCTACTAAAGTCGGTGTCTTCAATTTATAGAAAGCCCTAATATCAGAGCAAAAAAGGAACAAGAACGAAGCAGCCATTATTATCACATAAGAGAAAAGGAACCGGCCGAATAAAGTAAAAGAAAAAGGCGATTCATTAATTTGTTATTTGGGCCAGCCTTGTTTTAACTATATAAGGCTTTAATCTTTTAAATTAGGGTTTTGTGTTATTTAATTTGTTTTCATTGTATTTTCTCTTTCAAACTTTGTAATTTCTAGTCGTGTGACTAGGGGATGGACTACAGTGGTGTGGTTCGAGAATTCGCAACTCAGTGGCTGAGTTGTGGCAGGGTTTTGAGCATAGAGTTAAGAATAGTCGATAGCGGGTGTCGTGAGTTTACGTGTGTAAGCGTCCGACTGCTTAATTTCTAGTAGAAACCTTAGGGGCAGCACGTAGGCACGGTTTTACCGAAGCTGGGTAAATATTTGTGTTCTCTTTTTATTATGCTATTATCTGTGCTGCTATTATTCTGGTAATACCTGTGTTGAAATTATATTATATAAACTTTTCAGTACATTTTTATAATTAATAGTATCACCCTATTCACCTCCCTTCTAGGGTGAAATCGATCCTACAAATGGTATCAAAGCCTGGTTCAAAAGTCATTTTTGTTTTAAAAAGTTTGAATTTTCAAAGACCAATTTTTGTTTGCAAATTTGACTTTTTTTTAAAATTGCTACTTTTGCTGAGGGTCGGTCTAGTATTATCCCTCCTATTTTTGATGGAACAGATTTTTTGAATTGGAAACTGAAAATGGAATTTTATTTAAAATCTGTTAATGTTAACTGTTGGGATATTATCGAAAATGAGTGTAATATAACAGACGAGAAAATCACCTCGATTAATGCTCTTGCTATGCATATATTATATTCTCATATAAATCAAGATAATTTTAACTTTATCTCTCACTGTGAAAGTGCACAGAAAATCTAGAATACTTTTGATGCAATATATGGTGCAAAAGTCAACAACAATGAGTAATCCTCCTCAATCAACTCAGTTAAAGAAACGAGCTTAATAGGATTGGTAAAAAGCAGTTGTGATGAGGATGATGATGATGGAGCAGCTAAGCTGGAGCTACTAATGAAGAGATGAAAAAAGTGGAACCGCAAATACAGAAATCCATCTCTAAATCAGGAAATGAAAAGTAGAATAGCCAAAGCACTAGACAACCTAGAAGAACGGGAGATCATCTGCCACAGGTGCAACAAACTAGTACACATCAAGCCCAATTGTCCTCAGAATCGACACGGCCTAGAAAAGAAATAAAAGAGGAGAAATTTTGCAACCACGTGGAATACAAGTGATGATGATAATAAAAGCACTAGCAGTAAGAGTGAGAAAGTAGATCTGTGCCTTCGAGGTAATATAACTAATAGCGATGATGATGAGCCAAGTGAGATATCAAAACTTACTCATTCAAAATTACTTATATTTCCATGAAGTAAATGGCTATTTTGAATGACTTAGGTAGAAATATGCTAAATTTGAATAAGAAAGAGATACTTTGATAGATTTAAATAAACAACTTGACCAATTAGTTAAAAAATATCAAAGTAGGATCCCTAAGTGTGATAAGTGTCCATTATTCGAAGAGGAGATTAAAAAAAAATTAAAATAAAATCACTTAAAAATGAAATTCTATTTTTGAAAGAAAACGAAAACATGAGAAAAGAAAATTCTATTAAAAAGTGCACAAACTTATTAAATGAAAATGAATCACTAAAAACATAAGTCCAGCAACTGTCAACAACTTTAAGAAAATTTTCCAGATGTGAAAAATCGTTGAATATGCTATTAGGAAAACAAACTGTTAATACAGTTATACAAGGACTTGGATATAATCAATCTGAACCTGTTAAAAACAAAATTAATAAAGTCAAATCCGAGTGCACAATTTGTAGAAAAATTAGACACAATCAAAACAATTGCTGGTATGGACCCAAACACGTGAAAAATATACCAACTTGGGTTCCAAAAGGCACAAATATAAAACCCCTTAAAGTTAAACAAACATGGGTGCCAAAAGTAACATATATAAATAGTTTTGGATCCCCACGAACTTATTTTTTAAAATCATTTGCCACTAACAATTATGGACCTATAAAAATAAATAGGTCACAAAAATCTTTCATCGTGTAGGTGTGGTGGCAGACTAAGGAACAATAACTGTGTTACTTGGATTTTGGCTGTTCCAAGAACATAATGGACGACAAATCATAGTTCTCTAACCTAGTATATGAAAGAGGCTATGCAGTAGGATCGTGTAATATGGAAAAAGTCTAGGTAGATAAAGTAGGTAAATGTAAAGAGACACCAAGATTTTATACTGGTTTGGACCTCTCGTCCTACGTCCAGTCCCTAAGCTTTACTTAGGAATTTCACTAACTAACACCTTCACTTCACCCGGAGGAATAGGTTTACAACTTATCCGAACAACCGAACGGGATTTCTTGCCTCAACTACCAAAGAGGACTTCAACTCAATTACTAAAATACAATATTTGACTTGTTGTGTTCTTGTCAACACTAATGAGTCTTATGTAGTACAATATTCCTATAATCTTATCCTCGAGAGTATGCAATGTGTTTGAAAAGATTTAGGAAATGTGAATTGCTATGAATCAAAAGAATGTTATAAATAAAAACAATGATTCAAGCAATAGATTAGTGATTGCTTTGAGAATATATAGAGAATATGAACAAGAGAATAGTAAGATTAAACCAAGAGAATTCGGTGAATTAAATGATGTTAGAATCATGTATATATACTTGTAGAAGAGGTGCATATGTTGTCAAAGGTTGCAAACAAGAGATGCTTCCATTTCCATTGATGAATGGTTGCAACTCTTGGGAGGAAGAAGGTGTCTTTTCAGAGAAAATTCGCAGGTTTAAATTCAGTCGACTGAGCAGGAGATTCAGTCAACTGAAAATATGAAGAAAAATTTTCAGGAATAATTTCAGTCGACTGCACAGGTAATTCAGTCGACTGAAACTGTGCAATTTTGTATATGTGTACAGTTTCAGTCGACTGGCCATGCCTGTTTAGTCGACTGAAGTATAAAAGTACGCACAGTGAATATGTGAATATGTGCAATTTCGAGGATAGATTTTAACAAATAATCTAGACTAAGACCCATAGAAAATCATACTAATGTTTATACTTTGGTCTTCATCGATCTTCTTCTAGCTTTTGCATTCTCTTCCTATTTGTTGAAGCTCATTGTCATTGATCAAAATCTTCGTGTATCAACATTCTCCCCCTTTTTGATTGATGACATTACTATTCTAGAGATGTATATACTTACTTTCTCCCCCTGAATGTATGCACTATCTTTCCTACAAAACAAAGTTAGTACCATAGATTTTCTCCCCCTTTGTCATCGACAAAAAGGAAGAACTAACAGCAGTAAAAACAATCACTGAATCATAGAGAATATTTGCATAAGCATGAATTAAGAAAAAATGTTGTGACAGACAAAAATGGCTATTTATACAAGCCATAAGAAAGTTAAAAATACACATCAAAACAACAAAATTACTCATCCTTATCCCAGTCATATGAACCTTCTTTTCCTGTTGGTTCACATATGACGGGTCCTCCTGTTGGTGGTCTATGTGCTCTTCCTCCTTGGCCACAACTAGCTCCACTAGCGCTGCTACTTGTATGCTCTTCGGATGTCGTCCATGTAAATGTAGGTGCCAGACGTTTGCCGTGTGATGTTGAAGCAGTAGTGGTGCTTGAGTAGGAGATTACATCCCAAAGCTTGTTGAAGAATCCTTTTATTTTGTCAATCTTACGATCTACCTTTTTAAGACGTGTGTCAAGAATTTGTTGATTTCTTGACAAAATCCCCAAGGATTGGTTGGTAGTGAAGCTTGGGTCAACAAGACGTATTTCATCATCTTTCTCAAAATGTTCTTCGTGGCGAGGTTGAGGTTGTTGTTGTTGTTGTTGTTGTTCTTGATTTCTTGCTTCCCATTCGGCAAGTGATATTATGCGAGGAGGTCGAGATGGGAGTTGCATTAGGCTTATGGTCCGATGGTTAATTTGATGGACCATTGTATTCTCTGATTCAGGTAATGGCGTATCAACATTTAGGAGAAGTCGCATGATGTACTCTCCAAAGTAAATGGTGCGCATTTTGCCATTGTTGAAGGTGAGAAATTCATCAAAAATAAGCTGTACCCAATTAACTTGTATATTGCCTAAAATGGCATATAGAGCTCGATAGTTATTTGGGTAGACAATTTCGTACGATCCTGTACGAGGAGCAATCGTTCTCATTAGGGTTTTATGGAGGATTCTCGCCATAGGTCGAAGAGAGGTGGACTTAAAATCCCTAAAGTTGATATTATCATCCATGAATCGATGGTTGATGTTGTCACGAATGTGTGGATTGAATTCTATTTCCTCTAACTTCTCCCGACATTTGGAGACTCTAAAATATGTTCTATTCTATCCAATGAAAACCAAACTTTCTTTCCACACACCATACTCCAAACATTATTGTTTGGGTTTCTTGGAGTTTGGTGTCCAAGATTAAGATTAGTATAAAATAATTTTACCATTACATGATTAATGGTATGGTCATTTCTTTTCAAATCTAAAAGTGAAGTTAAACTTGCCGGATCTGTTAACGCCTGAATGTTGTAGGTTTGAAAGCTTTGAAAATCAACGAAAGAATGCTCGAAAATTCTTTAATTCTTCATCTTGTTCCATCGAGTGACAACGGTTCCATCATAAAGCCATTGTGCTATTTGAGCATCAATTGGCTCGGAGGGTGAAGAAGATGAAGCTCTTGCTCTTTTTGGTGCCATTTGGGTGAGAATTGATTTGATTTTGAGGAATTTGGGAGCTAGGGTTTCGAAATTAATTTGGGGAAGAAGGTTTGTAGGAGGTAAAAGTGAATTGGTAGGGTAAAATCTGATGGTTAAAAGGGGAAATTTTGCCTGGGAAGCAGCGTTCAGTCGACCGAATGTTCTGTTCAGTCGACTGAATCAAAGGCCGAAGTGTTCTGTGATAGATTCAGTCGCTGAGCAGTACATTTAGTCGACTGAATTTTTGTTGCCGAAATTTTCTGTTGAATTTTTAGTCGACTGTGCAGATGGTTCCAGTCGACTGAACTTAGTATATATTGTTTTCTGTCATATTTTCAGTCGACTAGGCAGGGGCATTCAGTCGACTGAAACATGCAATTTTGTTGTTTTAGTTAATTTTTGAAATTAAATAATTTATTTAAAGAAATAGTTACAAAAAATATTGGTGTAACAACATACAAATATTTCAAAATTTAACTATTTCTTTGGAGATGGACTTGGAGACTTCTTTCCTTCATTCTTCATGTAATTTATATCCCATGAATTCGGACTATATTGAGGAGTCTTAGGAGACGTCCAAGGATTCATAAGATCGACTGGATTACGATAAGAAGAAGATGGATCAAGAGAGCTAACAGGGCGAGGTAGGGGTTCAACCACTTCGTTCTTCTTTGATCCACAGAAGCGTAAACCAATTTTCTCTAGGAAGCCAATCGTCTTGCCGTAACTTTTTGTTCGAAGTATAGTTCTCTTTGAAGATCTATTTGTTGTTGTTGGAAGTGATGAATTTCATCAATCTTTCCTTTTGTGTCAGGTGAGATAAAGAGTCCGCGTTTCGCCTTTTTGGATTCTGGTGTGAAACCAGTACGATAATTTTCGCATTTGTAAACCGGCTCATGTGCTGGTGTTGGTGTGGGAAGTTTTGGCGACGTTGGAGTGTTATCAACTGATGAGGTGATATTGATTGGAGAGAAGGAGTTGTTGGATGACATTTTATATTGAATTAAGATTTTATTCGTAAAATCAAGATGAAAATAAAAATATTTTTAAGAGTTTATTTATAATAGAATTTTACTAAACAAATAACGGTTATAATTTAATAAGAATTTTTAACCGCATAGAGATTTAGTGGTAAAGAGGAATTTGTTTAAAACGTATGTTTCTTATTTAATAATTCAGTTTTACAAATGTGTGGTTTATAAATTATATAAAGTAACATATAACAAAACTGAAAATATTTAAAATTATTATTCAGTCGACTGAACAGATTGTTTTAGTCGACTGAAATATGGAAATGTTTCTAAAGTATATCTAATTAATGTTTTTAAAGGATATTATACCTAATTCTCGTCGAAGTTTTATAAAGGAGTTTTCTAATAGAGGTTTAGTACATATATCGACAATTTGATTTTTGGTAGAAATATGTTCTAAATTAATTATTCCTTTTTCGACATTGTCATGTAGAAAATGGTGACGAATATCTATATGTTTTGTACGAGAGTGATTTATCGGATTTTTAGATAAGTTTATTGTACTTGTATTATCATAGTATATTGTAGAATTTGTTAAATTTATATTAAAATCTTTGAGTATTTGTTGCATGTATATAACTTGAGTGCAAGCTAAAGAAGCTGATATATACTATGCGTCGCATGTCGAAAGCGAGACACAATTTTGTTTCTTACTAAACCAAGATACAAGTGATTTTCCAATGAAATGGCAAGTACCACTTGTACTTTTTCTATCCATTCGAGATCCACCAAAATCAGCATCACTGAATGACACTAACTCAAATGAAGATTCCTTTGGATAGAAAAGACCGAAATCTTTAGTGTTGTTAAGATATCGTATAGTTCGTTTTACCGCTCTTAAATGCGATTCTTTAGGATTAGATTGAAACCGTGCACATAAACAAACACTCATCATTATGTCAGGTCTACTAGCGGTTAAGTAAAGTAAGGAACCTATCATACTTCTAAACAATTTTTGATCTACACTTTTGCCATTTTCATCTTGATCGAGATGAGTAGTGGTACTCATAGGAGTAGGTTTAGCAGAAGTGTTTTCCATGACGAATCGTTTAATTAAATTAGTACAATATTTTTCTTGATTTATAAAAATTCCATTTGTTAATTGTTTGATTTGAGGTCCGAGAAAATATGATAGTTCTCCCATATGAGACATTTCAAACTCATTAGTCATTATATTTGAAAATTCTTTACATAAATTCTCATTTGTTGAACCAAAAATAATATCGTCTACGTATATTTTAATAATTAAAATATCTTTGGTAGTATTTTTAATAAAAAGTGTTTGATCTACTTTTCCAATTTTAAATCCTGAGTTTAATAAATAACTTTTAAGTCTTTCATACCAAGCACGAGGTGCTTGTTTAAGACCATATAGTGCTTTCTTTAATTTAAATATATGATCCGGATATTTTTCATTTATAAATAAAGGAGGTTGTTCTACATATACATTTTCTTTAATAAAACCATTTAAAAATGCACTTTTAACATCCATTTGATAAAGTTTAAAATTGTGAAAACAAGCAAAGGCTAATAATATACATATTGCTTCCAGTCTTGCAACGGGAGCAAATGTTTCTTCAAAATCAATACCTTCTTCTTGATTATACCCTTGTGCTACTAGTCTTGCTTTATTCCTTGTTATATTACCTTGTTCGTCTACTTTATTTTTGTAAATCCATTTTGTTCCAATTACTGATTGATTATTAGGACGGGGAACTAATTCCCAAACATCGTTACGTTCAAATTGATTTAATTCTTCTTGCATTGCGATAATCCAATAATCATCTGTTGATGCTTCTTTTGGATTTTTAGGTTCTATTGATGAAATGAAAGCTACATGACCCATTTGATTTAGTTGATTTCTTTTTCTAACTTGAGAATTTATTTCTCCTATTATATTTTGAGTTGGATGATCTCGTAATATTCTAGGAGGAGATCTTAGTTCATTATTATTATTTTCAAGGTTTGTTTCTTCTATATTTATCAATTCTTCATCATCTTTTATATTTAAATTTTTATTGAAATTTTCATCAAAAGATATATGCAAAGTTTCTTCAATTAAGTTTGTCCGTTTATTAAAAACTCGATATGCTTTACTTCGTTTTTAGTATCCTATGAAAATTCCTTCATCAGCTTTTGAATCGAATTTTCCTAATTGATCTTTTGTATTTAAAATGAAACATTTCGATCCAAATATTTTAAAATAAGATATATTTGGCTTTTTATTATTAAATAGTTTGTAAGGAGTATTTTTAGTTAATGGTCTAATTGATATTCTATTTAATACATAACATGCAGTAGCAACGGCTTCTGCCCAAAAATGTTTTGGTAGAGAACATCCATTTAATAATGTTCTTGCGCATTCTCGTAATGTTCTATTCTTTCTTTCTACAACTCCATTTTGTTGAGGAGTTCTAGGAAAAGAAAAATTATGATTTATTCCTTTCTTTTTACAAAAAGTTTCAAAAACTTCATTTTCGAATTCGCCTCCATGATCGCTTCTAATATTTTTAATTTTCAAATCTTTAGTGTTTTGAATTCTTTTAACAAATGTTTTAAAATGCTCAAAAGTGTCACTTTTACTTTTTATAAAAATAGTCCATGTATGTCTTGAAAAATCATCAACTATTACAAATACGTATCGATTATGATTAATGGATTGAACTTGTGTTGGTCCAAATAAATCCATATGTAGTAATTCTAATGGTTGTAAAGTTGAAATATTTTTCTTAGATTTGAAAGATGATTTCGTTAATTTTCCTTTTTGACAATCATCACAAAAATTATTTATTTTAAAATTTATTTTGGGTAATCCTCTTACTAATTCATTTTTAGAAAGTTTTCTAATAGTATTAAAATTATATGACAAAATCTTTTGTGTCATAACCAAGGATCATTATCTTTGGCAAGTAAATACATACTTGAATTATGATTAATGTTCATATTTAAAACATAAATATTTCTATCTCTATTTCCTTCAAAAATAAGATTTTGGTTTTGATCAAAAATACTACATTTATTATTCGAGAAAGTTATTTTAAAACCTTTGTCACACAGTTGACTTATGCTAAGTAGATTATGTTTTAAATTTTCAACTAATGAAAAATTTGTTATAAAAGGCAAATTTGATGTTCCGTAATTGTTCACATCTCCTTTGCCAATGATATACCCTTTTGAATTGTCTCCGAAGGTAACCGAGCCATCATCAAAGTAAGTGATGTTTGTAAGCATATCTTTGTCTCCGGTCATGTGTTTTGAACAACCACTGTCTAATATCCATTTCTTCTTTTTGAGTGGGACCTGAAAATAAATATGAAATTATTGGTACCCACCTTTTAATAGGGTCCTAAAAAGTTAGATTTTAGGAAACCAAACCCAATTTGGTTTAGTATCCTTTTTATAAATATAGTTTTCATTATGATGAACATTATCCATAAATGTTTTAATGTATTTATTTCTTATTAATACATTGTTAGTCTTTAGTATCCAAATTTTAACTACTTTGTTTTCTATTTTTGTTTTAATAGGTTTCTTTAGCAATATTTGTTGTTTTGAATCCATATTCCTCTTTAAATTTGTATTTTTCTTATTAGGAAGTTTTGACTCCTTTTTATATCCTAATCTATGTTTACTTGAAGCGGATTGAGAATTTTCAAAAATCTTAGATAAATTTTCTCTTCCTTTGTTAAAGTTAGAAACTTTTTTAGTGATGTCATCTAATCTAGCTTGAAGACTATTATTTTCTAACTCAACTTGTCTAATCTTAGTTTTTAACTCATGATTTTCAGAAACAATTATATCATTCTTTGTTTTTTGAGTTTCAATTTCTTGACTTAAGAGTGATAATTGAGTTTTCGAATTTGAATGAGATTCTTGAACTTTTTCAAGTTCTTCTTCTAAGATTTTCTTTTCATCTTTTAACATATCCTATTCAAATTCAGCTTTGTTTTGATTTTCACGAGTTTCTTTTTAAGAGTTTTTATTGTGCTTAAAAGTTCAGTGTTTACTTCAATTAAATCTTTGAAAGTTAAATTATTTACCTCAGATTCTTGAGCCATGAAGCATGCATTTGCCTGTTCATTGTCGCTATCACTATCATTTTCGGATGAAGATGAATCTAAATCGTCCCATGTTACAGAAAATGCCTTCTTTTTGAATTTATCTTTCTTGTTTTTGTTGTTGAAGTTTTTCTGATTTTCCTTCATTTGTTCTTGACAATCTTTTTGCATGTGTCCTTTCTTGTGACAATTGAAGCATTCTATATTTGAGGATGAAGGTTTTTTCAAGAAATTTTTTTTGAATCCGTTTTTGTTTCCTTTTCTATACTTTAAGAACTTCTTGAAGTTTTTGGCTATAAATGCTAGATCTTTATCTTCAGACCCCGATTCTTCCTTTTCCGCATGAAAAGCAACATTCTTTCTTTCTTGAGCTTGATCTTTCTTAGCTTGCATATTTACTTCATATGACATAAGATTTCCAATCAATTCTTCTGGTTTCATTGTAGATAGATCATTTGCTTCCTCGATTGCTAGTACTTTTCTTTCCCATTCATCAGTGAGTGAATTTAAAACTTTAGACACAATGTCAAAATCCGTGTATCTTTCTCCTAGTCCGATTAGAGCATGATGAATGTCATGAAATCTTGAGTACATGTCATTGATCGATTCATTTTGTCGCATTCTAAAGTTTTGGAATTGATTCTTCAGCATGGATATCTTTGTTTGCTTAACCTTGTTTGTGCCTTCATGTAAGACTTTAAGTGTTTCCCATATCTGATATGCAGTAGTACATATGCTAACACGGTTGAATTCATTTCTATCCAGGGCGCAAAATAGCATATTCATAGCTTTGGCATTTGCACTTGCTTCATTCTTTTGAATTTGTGTCCATGTAGGATAATCGGTTGTAGGTACAACGAACTCTGCTTGAGTAGCATTCCAGGCTTTGAAACTTGTTGCTTGCATATAAATTCTCATCCTTGTAGCCTAATAGTTATAGTTTAGTCCATTGAATAGAGGAGGTCTTTGGGTGGATTGTCCTTCCGCAAATGTAGAACTATAGGCAGATGTTGTGCTTGTGCTTGCGTTATTTTCCATATTATCAATATGTCTAATAACGATGTTATGGTTATAGGACGGCCTTGCTCTGATACCAATTGAAAGAGGCTATGCGGTAGGATCGTGTAATATTGAAAAAGTCTAGGTAGATAAAGTAGGTAAATGTAAAGAGACACCAAGATTTTATACTGGTTCGGACCTCTCGTCCTACGTCCAATCCCTAAGCTTTACTTAGGAATTTCACTAACTAACACCCTCATTTCACCCGGAGGAATACGTTTACAACTTACCCGAACAACCGAACGTGATTTCTTGCCTCAACTACCAAAGAGGACTTCAACTCAATTACTAAAATACAATATTTGACTTGTTGTGTTCTTGTCAACACTAATGAGTCTTATGTAGTACAATATTCCTATAATCTTATCCTCGAGAGTATGCAATGTGTTTGAAAAGATTTAGGAAATGTGAGTTGCTATGAATCAAAAGAACGTTATAAATAAAAACAATGATTCAAGCAATAGATTAGTGATTGCTTTGAGAATATATAGAGAATATGAACAAGAGAATAGTAAGATTAAAGCAAGAGAATTCGGTGAATTAAATGATGTTAGAATCATTAATATATACTTGTAGAAGAGGTGCATATGTTGTCAAAGGTTGCAAACAAGAGATGCTTCCATTTCCATTGATGAATGGTTGCAACTCTTGGGAGGAAGAAGGTGTCTTTTTAGAGAAAATTCGCAGGTTTAAATTCAGTCGACTGAGCAGGAGATTCAGTCGAGTGAAAATATGAAGAAAAATTTTCAGGAACAATTTCAGTCGACTGCACAGGTAATTCAGTCGACTGAAACTGTGCAATTTTGTATATGTGTACAGTTTCAGTCGACTGGCCATGCCTGTTTAGTCGAGTGAAGTATAAAAGTATGCACAGTGAATATGTGAATATGTGCAATTTCGAGGATAGATTTTAACAAATAATCTAGACTAAGACCCATAGAAAATCATACTAATGTTTATACTTTGGTCTTCATCGATCTTCTTCTAGATTTTGCATTCTCTTCCTATTTGTCGAAGCTCATTGTCATTGATCAAAATCTTCGTATATCAACAGTATAAAGGTGGCAGAATCACAATGGGCTACAAAGAAATATTATTGTAAAGGTAAAATAGGTAATGATATATTTATTTTGAACGATATATTAAGTGTGATAATCTACACCATAATCTGATTTAAATTAGCCAGTTATACGACAATGAGTGTTGATAATGATTCTGACTTTTTCAAAAAAATGGCCAATTATTTGTTTATACCGAGAACACTAAGACTTTGAATTAGTGATGATGTTTTGATGATTACTCTTGATTCACATGAATATATTTTTGGATCTGTCACCATGTTCACTATTTGCTTGTATACACGACTTCAAATTTAAATTCAAGAGAAATTCACTTAAAAGCTGTTAAAATTGATTTTAAGATATTTTGATGCACACTTCATGGTCTGGTCTATCAAATTTAACTAAAGATAATTTTGAGTGAAAGGAAAATTCAGATGTAGAATACATTGGTAATCTAGTTGGTAGAAAAATTACTAGTGAAACGTGATTTATGTTGAGACATTTCAGTAGCTGCGTCGTTTTTTCAAAGAAAATATCTGCATAATTTTCATTTCAAATAATTTTCAAATAGCAAAAATTTTTCTTATAAAACCCTTTTCTAGAAAATCATTTTTTGACCTTGTTTCAGAGTAGTCATTTTTAGAAAATTTGATATTTATTTTTGAATATGATTTTAAATGACTATATTAACTAATCTAACTCCCTACTGATTATTGAAAAAATAAATAGTGATTGAAAAAGTTATGAGTGTTGATATTAGTTATATATTATAACTTGAGACAGTAAATTTAGTAATTTCTTTAGAAATTTGAACAAGAGTTATAAATCTTTTTGGTAAAAATTCCATGATCATTTCTATTTCTATCATATTTCTATCAACCATCACTCATCAAAATCCAATATAGTATGTCAATATGTGGTGCTTTAAATAGGAATCATTTGTTTTTCATTTTTTTTGCAATAAAAATATCCAAAGTTTTCACTCTCATTTGAAAGTCCTCACGGTTATGCATGGATGAATTACTTGGAATTTTTTATATGCTTTCATGCTTATTTATAAGTCCTCAGGTTATGCATGTATGGAACACATATCAAAATGATTTATTAAATAGACAAGTTGATTCTAATCCCATTTAGAAGTCCCCACGGTTATGCGCGGTTAGAAGATACTTGAATTCATTTTTTTACAAAAATTAATGGAATACTACTAATCTCATTTAAAAGTCCTAGCGGTTATACATGGTTAGTAGATATTCAAATTCTTGATATAAATATACCACAAATTGAAACAACTATATGGTTTTATATGATGACATCATCATTCTAAAGTGGAATATGCGTCAAACAGAGTATTAATGATTTTTGTTTGATTTTTTTATTAAAATTTAATATTTATATTTGATTGAGTTTTAATGTTGTGTTAATGTCTATCACTTATCTCTATTTATCTATCACTATTACTCTTTTGCTGATAACAAAATGGGGATAGAAAAGTTAAGATTTTGACAAAGGTCAAATATTTTCTATTTGCATCTAGACACATTTGCATATTTTTATTTACATGCATATTTGAAGAGGGAGCTTTGTGTAGATAGGGAGCATTTGAATAAGGCTGTCAATAATCAAATACATTTAATATATTCAAAATCTTAAATATATATTTGTTATCATCAAAATGGGGAGATTATTGAATATGCGAGTATGTTTTTATGTTTGATGATAATAAACATATATATTCATTTAAATGTATTTGTTAATGTAATATTTTATTTTCATAGATTAAATAAATATTTGCTGAATAAAATAAATAACACAGAATTTAAATTCAAATAGATATTTTATTCAAACAAATATTTATTACAATTTTGAATAGTACAAATTTAAGCTCTCACTATATATATATATATGTATATACAATTTGCAATTACAATACATTTCAATTTACATAACTGTCCTCATTACATATCGCTCATTCACTCGTATTTATTTTCAACTCCATTCCAGATTGAATCCAGCATTGGAGCAATCTGCAAAAATATACACTGACGCAGTAAATTTAAAAATGAAATATTTTTGCAGTGGAAAATAAAATGTAATTTTGAAAATATTATTTGCCTCAGTTATTTGGGTTGTTCATCATCATTTAATTTTGAATTCATCATATACGAACAGCTTGTGACATGCATAGTGTATCACTGTACATGCCATAAGGTCGTGCACGCCGATATATACCCTTGATAAAATTACAGGAATAGGTGAGCACAAGGTCAAATCCAAATCAAAAGCCGGGTTAAACTCAAGTGAAACAACAAATAAAGTCGTGATATTAGCACAAGGTCAAACCTGAGCTATTAGCTGGATTCAACACAGGTGCAACTCAAAATGCTATGATCAAAGTATGCATATATACATACATACATACATACATATATATATATATATATATATATATATATATATATATATCGACCAGACAACAAACAAAGTCAACAAAACATGCATCATATACATGGAAACCAAACTGAAGTTTAGAGCATAAGCAAGTATCAATGAACTGGTCAGAACAAAGGCTCAAAGACACAAATGACATGCACATGTCAACAAGTCAAGGGATGCACCAGTGAAACAGGGATGCACCAGTGAAACATGCAAGTACAACTCTAAATGGAGACACATAGAGGGAAGCTCAAACCAAGTACACACAAAAATGTACACATGGTGATACAACAAGTATTATGTGGATATGAAAGCAGTGTTACTCGATATCAAAGTAATCAAAACAGTGCATCGAACCACACAACAACTCAAATGAGCAGTGCCAATAGACCAGTAATCAGGTATATATGAGCAACCAAGTACAACCAAACAATATGCACACATGTTATATATGCAAAGTCGACATGCACATAAAAGTACAATCGAGATAGACCAACCGTGAAAACAATGTAAGCAAGTGCAGCCTCAACATGAAGTTCAACAGTGAAATTGCACTAAACCCGATAACTAGAAACAAAAGCTAACACATACATATATGAAAACACATGTATGAAATGCATTGTAACTCGAATACCAATGGCACTGCCTTAACAGTCAGAGCATCATCAGCAAACAAGAACAAGACTGCATCAAGTAACCAAGTCAAGTAGACTGTACATATATGCATGCAAGTCGAAGTAGTTAAACTCCAATGCAAACCACTGAAAACACAACAGTGTGCAAATGAAGTTACAAAAAAATAATCAAGCAATGAATTTTAGAAATGACCGAAGCCAAGTGACAGCAAATCAAATAATGTCAACAGCAGTTTCAAATTGAGTCAATAATTTCAAATTGAACAGTGACAGTGCGGAAGTCAAGTAATGACCAAATTCAAGTCGAAGCCATGAGAAATTGAACAGAGTCAAAATATCATCACAAATCACCATGGCCGAAGTCAAAGCAATGTCGAAGTTCAAATCAAAAATTCAAAGCTATGACGACCAAGAAATTGATCCATGATAATCAAGCAACAAGATATACAATTGTGAACAAGTCAGAAATCATCACAGTCATCAATACAAAATCGAATGGCGAAAGCATAACAAGTGACAAATTCAAATGATTTAGGACGAACGAAAGTAAAGGGATTCGAACCCTGTATAAAACCATTCATCGTCGGCAGAGAAGATCATTCGAGTTCAAGCTAAAAGAATAATCATTCAACTCGAATCAAGATCGAGTGCAAGTAAGAAAAACAGTAAAGCAAATGTAATACCGAAGCAAGTTCAAATTCGATCAAAATTGAAGAATTGTGTGCTAAGAGAAGAGAGCATCAATCGACAAAGTAAGAACGTCAATCATTATTCGATCGAGCTACTAAAGTCGGCGTCTTCAATTTATACAAAGCCCTAATTTCAGAGCAAAAGAGGAATGAGAAAGAAGCAATCATTATTATCACATAAGAGAAAAGGAACCGGCCAAATAAAGGAAAAAAAGGATTCATTACTTTGTTATTTGGGCCAGCCTTCTTTTAATTATATAAGGCTTTAATTTTTTATATTAGGGTTTTGTGTTATTTAATTTGTTTTTATTGTATTTTCTCTTTTAAACATTGTAATTTCTATTCGTGTGACTAGGGGACGAACTACGGTGGTGTAGTTCGAGAATTTGCAACTCAGTGGCTGAGTTGTGGCAGGGTTTTGAGCGTGGAGTTAAGGCTAGTCGATAGTGGGTGTCATGAGTTTACATATGTAAGTGTTTGACTGCTTAATTTCTAGTAGAAACCTTGAGGGCAGCACATAGGCAGGGTTTTGCCGAAGCTGGGTAAATTTGTGTGTTCTATTTTTATTCTTCTATTATCCGTGCTGCTATTATTCTAGTAATATCTGTCTTGAAATTATATTATATAAACTTCCGCAATAAATTTTATAATTAATAGTATCACCCTATTCACCCCCCCTAGGGTGAAATCGATCCTACAGTTAATGAAGTCATAAAGCCATTCCGAAGAAACGACTGGAAAAGGCTAAGGGCAAATAGGTCGATGAACTTCCTATGGCCCTATGGGATTATCGGATATAAGTCTGCGATCGGCCACACTCCATACTCTCTTTCCTATGGTTCAAAAGCCGTTATTCCAGTCGAGATGGAAATACCTTCTCATCGTGTGATATATTGTGATATGAAGACGAATTTTATATACTTGCTGAGTCTCTGGACTTATTGGATGAGAAGTAAGAAGAGGCTGATTTAAGGGCAGCCGCGTACCGAAGTCGAGTCTCCCGACTATACGATGCCAAGGTTTGACCCCGAACCTTTGAACTCAGCGATCTCATCCTTAAGAGAATTTATCCGGTTTCTTCGCATTTGAAACCAACGTGGGAAGGGCCGTATGTCATTGAACGAAGACTCGGAAATGGCACGTTTAAATTATTGACCATTAATGGTATCATTTTGCTGAGAGCTTGGAATAGCGAGAGTCTTCGTCGCTACTATACATAACAGGCTTTATTTATTCATTAATTCTGCTTACATTTGCAATTTGTTTATGCATTTCAAAATTTTAATTTGTAATAAGGCAACTAACTTTGCCATATTTTTTTATTTTAATAATAAAATGCAATCTCTTTGAGCTAGAGCAGTGATTTTTAAATGCATCATACGACCATCACAATGCATAAAGAGCTAAGTTCCATCCTACGGCGGGATTATTCAAATAGGGAGT
The DNA here is from genome assembly GCA_030765085.1 of Allium cepa. Lineage (NCBI taxonomy): Eukaryota > Viridiplantae > Streptophyta > Magnoliopsida > Asparagales > Amaryllidaceae > Allium > Allium cepa. The sequence continues at coordinate 398,868,084 of CM060931.1, forward strand.
GACTATGATATGACCTTTCACTCGCTAAGTGAAACCTAAGCTCGGGGGCAAGTCATCACGCTAAATCTAGGAAAGGATTGATGCACAACAATCCTCTAACTAACTCCAGATTCCCAGAGTGCGAACTAGAGTATAAAATTACAAATGCGGTTTCGAGGAGGGTGGATCTGTCCACCGAATGACTTCACCCGTATTCAAACCAAGTTCGAGGAGGATGGATCCATCTGTCTAATGAACTCACTTGTTATCTCAGGGTGGATGTGAATCGACTATCCACGATCTTGATGGATCTATCATTCCCGGAGTGTGAACGAAATTTTAAAACTCAAAATAGATGTGATCGGCTGTCTGTTAACGAACTTTAGATTCCCAAAATGCAAACTGGAGTATAAACATAAAAATGGATGTAACCGACCATCCATCGGCTAACTCTAAGTTCCAAGAGTGCGGATTGGAGTATAAACATAAACCGGGTGTGAAACAACCACCCGTAAGACAACTCTAAGTCTACAGAGTGCGGATTGGAGTAGAAACCTAAATCGGGTGTGGCAGACCACCCACGAATCAATCCGAGTCCCTAGAGTGTAGATAAAATTCTGAATATCAAACGGGTGTGACTGATCGCCCATAAAGTAACTTAAGCCCCTAGAGCATGAACATATCTCTAAGTCTTAAGCGGGCATAACCAACTGTCAACGAACAAGTGCAATCCCCAAAGCGTGGATGCAATTACCGATGGATAAGTGGGTGTGATTCGTCCACCTAAACTTGTCTTGTTTCAGCCTCGGCTCAACAAAGTTAAGCTCGATGTATTAAAGGAAAAATGCAACCGCTGATCGATCTTTTCAATTTATCCCAAAAACTGGGGCAAAACTTGAATACGGGCTACAGATCGAGATAGTGTAGTATTGAAACTCGACTTAACTTTCGGTCATGACCCGAAGCTGTAGCTTCAGAACTTAATAACTAAATTCAGGTCCAATTTAAAGGCTAAAACTTCACAAGTACATTGAATGGAAGTTCGAACACTGAAACACATAAGCAAATAAATACAAATTGTGCTGAAGACAAAATGGAATTTTGTGTCAACTACTCTTTGAAAAACAAGGATAAGTACAAAAGTATCCTACATGTTCCTACTAGCAGGGGCCGAACCCACATCTATACACGGCCTACAAGAAATAAATAAAAAAATCGTATCTATCTACCAAAAGTGCAGTAAGAAGACATGCTTATTCTCTCATTTTTTTTTCTTTTTCTTCTTCGGTGTTGATCCGCTAGAATTACCGCTAGGATGCCTTTTGGAGCCCTTCTTTTTGGCGGTTGATCTCCAGCCGAAGGTACTATGGTAACCTCTTCCTACGAACTCATCTGAATTGGAATACTTTCTAGAGGTGGAGTCGTAGGAATAGGATCAATGTGAGAAGACGAGAGAGGCGCACCGGTGTCGACAATAGTACCATCAGGAGAAATCATTCGTAGAGGGGCTGGACCAGGGCCAGCCATCCCACCTCCAATGCTACTGGCCCGCGCAGCCGCTTCCATTTCAGCGTTGATCTCAGCTATTATCTCCTCTTCATGGGTTGTTTAGACACCTCCGGGATGCTAGCAGTTGGGCGCATGGAGCTGATCACAGGTGCGCCTCTGCCCATGACAAATGGCAGATCAACAAAAGGGTCTCTTTGATGACTGAGAAGTTCATCCATCATCCGCTCATCGAAAGTAAAAGTGCTCCCCTATGCTCCATGGGTTGATGCAGTGGCCGTTGTGATAGTCGCTTCTGTTATGAGGGCCTTCCGCTCATGATGCGACTCTTGGGTTGCGAGGGCATGGTCGGAGAAGCTACTATCAATGAATAAAGACAAAGATAAAACCATCGGTGATTACTTCAAGCAGCACTCCCAACTTTTAATAAACAAAATAAATGTTCAGAATACCTTCCTCAGATTGGCTTGCGAGTGACGGAACAGCTTCAGAGACATGCTAACAAGCTGGAGACAACTGTGGTTGATCGGGATTGTATACGGGAACAGACTGAGGATCAACCGCAGGAGTAGATTCGAGCAAGCTTACATAAGAGTTTCGAAACCCGCATCATGGTGCTTAATGCCAGTGCCTTCTCCAGCCTCTGAATGCTGAGTAATAAGCCTCTCCTTTTCATACGTGATAGTGATGTCGTGCATAACTCTTCTTTCATCTTCGCTCAGCACCCGATTCTCCAATTCAAATTAATCTATAGATTCGGCTAGATGCTCTGCTTTTTCATCTTCCACTAAGAAGCACCAAACGTTGTATAAGTGTAAAGGATAGTTTTCGAGCCAGGTCGAATTTCGATGCTTCAGGACATTGGCGTTGTATGTAATAAGAACATCTTCTATGTCAGCCTCCAACCTGGTCTCCACCGCTTTCACTTTAGTCTCAACCCTAACTTCGGTTTCCTGGACTTTAAGCGTTTCCGCATCCCTCTCATACCTAATCACCATGGCCTATTCACATGCTTCCTGGGCAGCTTTGTTTGCATCGTCTTCCTCTTTGGAGATTTTAGTAAGTCTGGCTTTAAGCTCTTCAAGCTCTTTAAGTGCCCCATCTCTTTCGGCCATAACAATGGTGGTCCTATGTTCCATTTCCTCAACCAGTGCTATGTGTGTCCGCCTCATATATTCCATCCGCGAAGTTGCCTTATCAGCCCTTTTATTGGCCTTTGTCTTTGAATTTCCTGCGGACTCATTCTCACCATTAAGCACTTGGATCATACGATCCTTCTCAGCAAGATCAGTCCCTAATTTTTCGATCGTCTTTGCCTGCTCAAAGGCTACCGCTGATACTTTGCTCGTGGTCTTCATCCATTCTTGGTATTGGCTGTAAACATCGTGAATGTAGTCGTGCATTGTTTGTTTTGCCTCAACAGGAATTTTCTTTAAATGCGGAGGAAAGATGAAGCCATCAAAACAGATGTTTGGAAAATCATTTTTCAACTTAGCTATTCTAGCTACTCCTTCCCCTGTGGGCTCTGTGACATCTTGCTTAGTGACAGTGGGAATTTCAGTTTTGGTCCTTCGACGCTATGGATCGGGCCTTGGTGCTTGAGGAGGCACTATTTGGCACGAAGGTTCCTAAGGTTGTTTCCCATGACTAGATGGCTGTATTAGGGCTCGAGGTGGTGGAGAGCGTGACCAAGAATGACGTCTATATTCTCTCTCTGTCCCTCTCCCTTTCATGGAGCTCCCCTTCCTGACTGGAATAACTACGATCACGATCTCCATCAGCCTCCCGCCTACGAGACTCGTAATACAAACTAGACGAATGGCATGTAGAGCGAAGACTTTCGAGCATAGTTTCCCGCCTTGTCATCGTATCTGTAAAATAAAAGGAGAAGCAGAGCTGGTAATCTCCAAAAATGAATAGCTTATGATTGGAAATCATGTGGTGCTATGAAGTGTATTTATGCATGTGCGAATCCCCGAACAACCGGTTATGTTGGCCATACTCGAAGGAAGTGACTCGCTTAAATATAAAGCGCTTTGAAGCCCTTTCAATTTGGTGTCTTATTGGAGCGACACATAGTCTGGAATTGGAATGTCAGGGAGTCCTTCAAAGGGACTGTCCATTTGTAGGGAAGAAGCCTCCGCGATTATAATATCGGCGATTGGAAGGGACATGACCATAGATTTCCAAATTAAAGACTTGTGAAGCTCGTGAGCAATCGCCTTGCCTTTCCTCTTTCCCTTTGAATGTCGAGGACTATCTAGGGTCCTGGCTATGGGATTGTCTTCGGTGGGCATATCCTCTACATTGTCTTACTCAGTTATTACAACCCCTCGCGCCCTACGCTTAGCCCGTCTTGCCAGGGCTGCCCTAAGGGATCCTTCAAGCCCTATGCTCTGGTTTCGGTCAATTAACCCAACGGCCCTCAAATTTTCATCCGTAAGCACTGATCGATCTCTCTAGTCTCTCCAGGCACCTCTTGAAGGATTCACACTATTTCTTTTAATCGTGCACCTTCGAGTCATGGAATTGCGGCTATAAAGAAAAGAAAATATTTTACTAAACGTCGACTACAACTATCTCGTTAGTCACCTAAGAAATTACTGCACTTACGTCTAACTAACCACCGTCTAGCAAATCATGATGGGCACCGAACATAGAACCACTTGGTCTTGAAGTAGCTAAGTCTGGTCCAGGTTCCAGTCACAACTTAGCGATTCCTGACCACCTCTCGGAATGTGACCGAGGAATTATCTCCCCGACTCTTGACATTAAACAAGAATCTGAATTCCTCAGGAGTCAAGGGACATAAGAGGTGCTCCATGAAGATAATAAATAAGCTATTCAACAATGCATATCCATTTGGACGCAACTATGATAGAGTAATCCCTAAATAACCTAACACTTCTCAAATATATTGGTTAAATGGTGGAAGTGTTCCAACTTTGCATGAATGTATGTTAAAAGCGGTGTACCCTTCTGGGGGAGTATGTGGCCTATCGTTCGACCCTAGTAGCAGAACGTTATCCAGCGATAGTCCATGTCTTAAGCAGATTCTCCCCAACATATCTTCGGAGACGTTATATAGTACAGAATCTTACGGATTCCCAATAAAGATTGCTCCTGGTAGCTCGTCCGGAGCTAGACTTATGACTTCGGCCGCAATAACCAACATCTCAATTACCAAAGGAGGTGTACTCTAAGCCTTCTCTTGCTGTGAATTCCCGGGTTCCACAACTAACTAACTCATCAAAAATCATCATTAGATGATAATAAGCCTGTGTATTGCCTAGCTTGAAGTGCATGAATGTGTTGTGTAATGCAATATTGAACAGTACTTAAGAAAGTTTTACAAAGATTAACAAGATGTTCAAACGACGAGACTTCGAAATCCAATCGGAATGACTGTCATCACTGACTGTCACAACCATGCCTTCCTGACTTCGAAAATAAATCCAAGTTAAAGTTCATAAAATTGGTCAAGCTACAGTTCCACCGACGAGCTTCAAAGGGCAGTCAATGCAATGAAATTTTTAAGTCAAAATATGCAGAGCAGAAGCTCGTCGGAGTCATATGTTCAAATATGCAAGAGCTATCAAATTCTTCAAAGTTCAACTTGAATCGACCACCAAAAAACTCCATTTCGTGTCGGTCATGAAGGCAATTCGTATCCATAAAGATACAAATTCGTATCGATCAAGATTCGTTAGCTTCTTATCGATCCCCAACTGGGAACAACGGTTCGTATTGATCATTGTACGTTACTTTGTACCGATCGAGAAAATAGACTCTACGTATCGATCGAGGGATCATGAATTCGTATTGATCATGGCGTATCGGTATGAATGCCGATCGTTATCGATCGACACGAATGCATGTAGTCCTATCGATACGAAGAGTCCACCACCACAAATTGATACGAAACAATCTATTCGTTCGATATGAAGTTCCACTATGCTCGGATCGATACGAACCCACTCTCAACCCAGATCAATACAAAGTCGTCTTTCGTCCATCATCGACACGAATGCCGCCTTCGTGTCCCTCCACACTTCTTCTTCTCCAAGTAACTCAAATGCCATTCCCACCTTCCTCGACCATACTCCGACCTAATTCTGGCATCAACACCATCAGAATTGGCCACAAAGTTGGAAAAATTCACTTCAAAACTTGAGTCTCATCATTCCAAAATGGATTATTTCAACTAGTTACCTTATTCGAGAAGCTAATTTAAAGGATTAAGGGGTTAAATGGTTCGAAGGCCAAGGCTGTTTCTTTTTCTTGAGTTTACGATCGATATGAAAGCAAAGTATTGAGATGGAAGAAAATGAGTATTTGGCTATGTCCGAAACAAATATATATGGGTACGAAATCAAGAGAAAAGACTATTCGACTCTCGGTCATGTTGACTGGTAGGAGTAGCCTCCCTCCGGATCGATGCGAAGAAGTCTTCTTCGTATCCATTCATCATCGTTCTAAAGCAACAACTGTTCGTATCCATTGGCTTTCATCGATGCGAGCACCACTTCCAAGTTGTATTTGGATTGTTCGACTCCATTGATATGAAGTGACAACTTCATGTCCATCGTTTTGAAGACCGCCGGAATACATATCCGTCGATACAAAATGATTTAAAGAGCCAATTGATTCGTATCGATTGCAGAGATACGAAGAACAACTTTTTAACTTTTCACATCGACCAAGGAGAGGATCGATACGAAAAGATACTATAAAACGACCATCAAGCGTTGTTACAACTCTAATTTCATGTCGCTTCAGGAGAGAATCGATACGTGATTCGATGTAAGTAAACTGACAGCGACTCGTGAACGTACAAATGTTAACGAGAGTTAGGTTAACATATGTTTTATGTGCCATATATCAACGTTTAATTTTTGAAATTCATAGGAATTGAATGATCATCTGATGGCAATTACGACAACGACCAACATTTTGCTATCATTCAACGCTCGATTACAATAATGCATAGTACGACAATTGGCACTCAATAGTTCATTATTTGTATTATTGGAAATCAATCAAAGATTACATTTATTGACGAAGAGACAACGACTACTCAACGAATTAGATAGAATTTTTTCAGACTAAATATTGTAGCTTTTCAAAGCACGTCATGTTCACACAAGACGTACATTAGGGGAAAATGTTATTCTGCCTTTTGGCAAGACTGTAACACCAAAGAATTGGTTGAAAACCACAGGTAGTTCATCCCAAAAACCAGTTATATGCAGGTCCACTATGGATGCTAGTAAATTTTGTCCGAGTCCAGATCAAGCTACAATTAACATGACACGACAATCAAAGCTTAAAAACCAACGTTCCAAATTTCAAGTCAATCAGAGTTCATATGCTCAAGATATGATCGATGCAAATCAAGCAATGGTATCATTAGTATCCATCATTCCACCTCCTTCGTATCTATTTCATTCGCATCCATCATGGCAACACTAATTCGTATCCATCGAGGTAAGTGGCGGTTCTTATCCACGAAAAGGAAGCATTGTTGGTATCCATCAAACATGCTTCACTTCGTATCGATCTGTATTCACCCTACTTCGCATCCATTGTCCACCAACTTATTCGTATCGATCCACCTATACATGCTATTCGTATTGATCGGCTAAGGATCGATGTGAATGATACGCGAGGGATCAATACGAAAGACATCCTTGTTGATCGATGCGAAGTAGCGCCTAGGAATATCGATGTGAATGAGAATTGAAAGAAGCGATATGAATGAAACCATGACAATGGATACGAACGACATGGATACGAGGCACATGAATGAGAGCGATATGATAGAGGCACATGAAGAAGGAAAGGTTCGATCACTCGACATGAAAAGTGGATCGATCCTAAAAGTTAGCACCACCTCATCGATCATCACGTGCCTAGAAGCGATGCGGCTCGATAGCCTTCAATAAATTCAAACTTGCATTGATCATAACTCAAAATATATAAGTCTAAATGCCCTCAAATTTTCATAGGAGCTTGCATATAACCCCAAGAATTTACCTGACAAATTTCAGCCTTAAAGGATCATTTATGGATCAATACGAACTCAAATCATATCGCTCCCAGATCGAGCCAAAATAACCTGAACTCACTCCCGTTGGTCCACTCACTTGAGAGAAGATGTCTTCTGAGATCTGGGAGAGATATTTGCTGCCTACGCCTATAAATAATGACCCTGGACCTAGAGAAAAGGGACTTTTAGCTTCTCTACGCTGACATTTGTCGTAATCATCAATAAAACTACTGTTGTACTGTTGTAACTTCTTGTAATAGGTGAGTGAAAGTCAATAAACATCAATCATTTCACAGTGGATGTAGGCAATCAGCCGAACCACTCTAAATTTGTGTGTTTCTACGCGTTTTCTTATATGTTAATTGGTGTGTTTGTTAGATCTAGCTCATTTTACATTTACTTTCTTCATTTTTATCTCTTCAAACACATTCGAAGAGTGTTGTACCCAATTTTGGTACAAAGATTTACTTCATACATTGATATATATAAAAGCATGGTAAGGAAACATGTGGCTAATTATATTAGTTTGATTCATTGACCATACCTAAAACATACAGCTGGTTCTTATTATAAAACTATTCCAATATATATTGCTCCTCTCTCACACATAAGCTTGTCATTTAACAATGTGTTTCCTTCTTGTTTTCTTGTTTGTCCCCTATCTCCTACTTTTTGTTTGTTCATGTAAATATTATTTGCTAGCCTAATTCTTTTTATTTGATTTTTATAAACAAATGAGATCAGTATTTAAGCATTTTATAATTCAAAAAATATCATTAAAACTTAAAGTATAGGGTTGAGGAGAAGAAAAAACCGATGTATAAACTGAACCATCAAAAATAGCTATGACAAAACATTTACACAATCTATTGTTGGAATGGTCAGCAAGTCAAATGTTTCATTTAATGACATGGTTGAAAAGCAGGTTATGATTAGTGAATGAATCAGAGCTACAAACTTATGTCATTTGATCGATTCTTGGTATTTACAATAGGTGGAGTTCATCTATCACACTACCATCTTTTATGTTCTTTGTTTCTGGCAGGCTTTGAATCTCTTAAGGGCAGCTTTGGTCTCAGAAAAGCACTTGATCATGTTTTTGCTTTGAATAGTTATAACAGGTGAACTAGAATTTTCTTCATAATGTTTATTTTGATTTTTGATTAGTATTTACTATTCTGCTAGTTAAATTCCTTTCTGAATGCTTTATGTTTTACTTTTAAAAAACATGAACAGTTTGAAGAGGTTGAGTGAACAACCCTAGATATGCTTTATGTTTTTATATACCTAGTTTTGTATGCATGCTTTTATGAGTAATGTCATAAATATGAATTATTCTTTATCTATCCCTGGCCCGCTTCTATTACATTCATAAATATCCAATGCTTTCCAATGCTCTCTGCTAGTTTTAATATCTTCATTTTTTTGAATTGCTTTCGACCCTGGATTTACTATTGCAAGCTGCATTTTCAAAATATATACTTTAAGATACAATTTATTTACTATATATAATCTTCTTTTGATATGATTTGCTGAAGGTGCCTGAATGCTAACTAATGTTAAATGCTTTTTCATTTCTTCAATCATTATAATTCCTGAAGCATCCATGTTCATCAAATCTGAAATCCAAACATACATGCATCATACTCAGTTATTTACACAATAACAAACTAATAAGTACCATTGTGTTAATATTTCAGTGTTTAGAACCTTACTTGACATGTCAATGACCAATGCTATCGTACTCCTTTCACTGTTGCATGCCCAAAGTGAATGCTCAAGACAACTTCCCTACGTGGCTCAACGTTCCTCCAACTCACATTGTCGAGCTATTATTAATAATCCCAAGTTGATAACATTAAATAAATAAGGAGGTTATTCTGTAAATAGTATTCTACATGTTTTGCTAGGTTGTTGTTTCTTGTTTATGATGGTAATCTCCATGTTATTAAGCAAATTATCATTTTTTTATAGATGGGCCCATTCTCTATCGTCATCTGCTGTGTGGCAGCATCCTTATCATTCTCAATTTTGCAAAGCATTTCATCATTAGCGTTCAATTTTTGGCTGGTAATCTGCCGCGTATCATTAATGAGTGGTTTTGTGCTAGTGCTCCGTTCAGTTGTATTTGGCCACCTATTTTTGATTTGCTTTTGTGGTCTATTGCCTGAACTGCCGATGTGTATATTTGCTTCACCTTTCCTTATGGAATCCAAAGAACATGAGCCACTTAACCGAAGAGTAATTGTATTTTCCACTATGTTGTACATTTGTACTACTATGTACTAGTGTTAGTGTGTAATATTATTTTGAAGCACCATGTTATGAACTATGAATATGATTCTAGTGTGCTCACTATGAATATTTGGAATATGAATTATTGTAATTTAAAGTATGAACAAGTGTGCTAATGTATTTTTTTCGATCGTATTTAGGCCATCTAGCATGAAAATGTCATTGTGATTTGATACCATTTTAGGTTTATTTTTATTTTTTTCAATTAACATTTTCTTCGGTTGTTCATAACAGCTAAAGTAGATGAGTGGTCATTTGCGTTGGTTGTCATGAATAACTGAAGCAAGTAAGTGGTCATTTTCTTCGGTTGTTAAGAAATAAACGAAGCAAATGACTTCCTTTTGCTTCGGTTCAATAACTGAAGCAAATGACCATTGTCGCTTTGGTTCAACAAGTGAAGCAACAAACTTTGGCCTATTGCATTGTCTTTATTTGCTTCAGTTGTTGAACCGAAGCAACATGGGGTAAACAATCGAAGCAATGATCTGTTTTGTAGTAGTGATGCATAAATTGATTATAGGTTGGAATAATGACAGAAGTTGAAGAGGTACACCTACACCGATTACCCTATGAGAAATATGTCATATGGAAATGCATTAACTTAGGAAGAGTATGAGTGCAACATATGAAAGGTCCCTGAAGCTGGATAGTACGTGACTTCCTAGTTGTGCTTCTAATAACCAATGATTATTGATCCCGGTATAATGTCGATTGATGATGTATAGAAGGTCGAGATAAGGTGAAAATAAGAATTCATTTGTTGTACATATCCAAAAGTAATTGAATCCCCTACGATGGTATGTAGCAGTCTCTCCAAGATGTAGTTTGATTTTACAGTTGAAAGAAGATAAGTCAATAAGTAATTTGAAAGTAGAGAAGTCCAAAAGAATGGACAAATAGGAATCCATTTTGAGTCCGGCCTAATAGAAAATAATTTTAAAAGTTGAAACAATTTTATTATAAAAGTTTGAGAAAATGTATATGTAATATATTTGAAATGATTTTCAAAGGAATTATTTGAAGGTAGAAAAGCTCTATTTTTGAAAAGTAAGCAAATATTAAATTTTCGAAAAAATATTATGTTATATTAAATAAAAAGTTTAGTAGAAAATATAATTTGTTGGACCGAAAATATAGTAAATGAGTTTTAATAAGAAGGTTATTTATTTTCGAAAAAAAAGTAGAGCGTATTTGTTAACCTGCCTTTTGTCAAGGCAGTATACATGCAGATTTAACCCAATAGACTTCATAGTTATCGAGTGCAAAGTGATGATTGTGGGGTTCGAAAGTAAGAGATAGATAATAACATGAAGCCAGGATTAAACGAAGTTGGTAGAAAAACGATGTAGGGTGTTTGAAATTTGGATATTGGCCTGGAAAAAGAAGGATCGGCATGAGAGGGTTTGTTGTCATATGGATCGAAATAGGGAGGATTAGTATAGTAAGGTTCGACATAGCATGGATTGACATAGGAGGAAGGATCGGCTAAATATGGTTCGACATGATTTGGGTCGGTACTCTATGGATTGGCATAACATTCTAAGTATGAGGGATTGGCAAAGCTTGGACCGAGGTCGTATGGTTCAACATATTTTCATAGCGATGGATGGATCAACCCTGATAGCACTCTAAGGGGTCAGCGCATTGGAGTTTTGTGATAGGGATCGGTATGGCATGCACTGGAAGGAGTTGGATTGGTGTAATAACCTGAAGAATTAGGGATCGGTGTAATAACCTAAGTGGCAAGGATCAGCATGACTTAGAAGGATCGACATACTTTCATGGATCTGGAGGGTTTGACATATCTTCATTAGGGAGATGGATCAACACACTTCGTGGAGGATGGATGGGTATGGTACATTGAGAGGAGTTAGATTGGCATAGCGATATGGAAAGGAGGGGATCGACATGAAGGAATCCTCAGAGATGATCGGCATTGATTTGGATGAAGGAATAATGATCCATAGTGATTAGGCCGATCGTTATTTATTGATGAATTGGGCTTCTCGATCGTTTTGGTGGGCCCATGTAGGTAAGAAGACCATGTATCCGAAGTTTCACCTATAAATACATCAAGCTTGGCTTTAGAAAGAGGAACCTTTATTTTGCTTCTCTTCATCTCCTACCTAGGGGATACTTTGCAATTTTTATTCTAGAATTTTGGATTGTAACTGTAATCAAATTTCAGTACAATAAAAAGGATTATTCTGGAGTGGACGTAGGCTGAAGTTAGCGAACCACTATAAATCTTCTCTCTTTTAATTGCTTTCATTTTAATTTGATTATTCTTTATATTATATTCTCTACATCGTATACTATCTATGATCTATGACTGAACATTGGTGCTTTCATGTATAATTGAGTGGTGGTGGTCAATTTTGACGACAATATTTTAGTGCTTTCACTGAGAAAGCTTACACTCTGGGATTTGAAAGTTAGATCATGGATTTGATAGCTTGGGAACTTGGATTTAGGAAGCAATAGTTAGGCAGTCAACAAGGAGATAGAGAACATATAGAAGCCATTATGAAGGAAGTCACAAGGCTTCCTCAGGAGCTAATCAGGCCTCAATCTTCATTAACAAAGTGAGATTGAAACAATGATGGATGCTATGCAGGAAAGGATGCTGAAGAGGCATAAGGAAATGACGCAGAACCTACTCCGACAGGTTGGACGAGATGGAGTGCAAGACCAAGGGAATGGAGTAGTGGGAAACACTAGAAATGTGGATCACGGAGTTCAAGCAGCAAGTGCCGAGGAAGTCTAGAACTAGAACCAAGGAAATGAAGAAAACATGATACAGGATGGAGTGGAGCCACTAGGTGCAGCCCTGACCGACAAGGGACGCTCGACCATACCATAGCCGATCATTATAGAATGATCTATACCGATCGTTCCATGCTCAGAGGCCTGCCTCCGGATCATATTGGCTCCACTCCAGGCAGAATACCAGGTGGTGTTGTACAGTTTGACATTGATCGAGATATGGGTGCTCGTCTAAAAGAGCAGATATTAGGATTCCCTTGTGAACTTGAGGGGCAGGTTGGAGACAACAAACAAAGTCTGCTACTTGATGACAATGATAGGTTGGCAGAAATGATCAAACCTGCCATAAGAGGTTGTTTGGTAAATAAAGATTTGGAAGATGTGAATAGAAGCCCCTTTGCTCCTACGATTAGGCAAGCCAAGAATCCACCGGAATTCAAACTACCAACACTGGAGACATATGATGGAAGAACAGATCGATCATGGCATGATGCTTCCCTTTGTATTTAATGGATATAGCAGCACTATGGTTTAGATAGTTGGAAAGCTGCTCTACTGGCATATGGACAGAATTGATCGTAAGTTTTATAAGACAATTTAGAATTCACATCTCGAGACCTAAAAATGTTATGAGTTTGGAAACACTGAAATAGAGGACCGGAGAGTCCCTGAGAGGTTTTCTAACACGGTACAATGCTGCGGTGGCATTGATGGATCGTCTAAATCCATCCATGGTTTTGTTGGCAGCTGTATCTGGCATTGCTGATGGCATGGAGTTCAAGGATTCATTAGCACAAGACCCCCCTATGGATTTAGGGGAGTTTTACCATGAAGTCGAAAGGTTCCTACAACAGGAAGATGCACGAGCAAACAAACCAGAGGTGAATGCCATGCAATGTGGAGGATCATCAGGAGATGTAAACAAAAACGATAAGGGTAAATAGAGAATGAATGATGACAGTAATATGTCGAAAAGGCAATGGAGAGAACCAAAATTCTCGTCTTACAAGGATTTGAACGAACCTTTGGAAATGGTTTATTTGGATACTAGAGGACGCCATCAGTATTGAAGGTTGGCAAGGAGGGAACCCTCCGAACGTGAGCGGACATCAGGAAAGCATTGCTTATTCCATGAGCTAGATGGACACAATGCAAATAACCGCAGGCATTTGAAGAATATCATTGAGGAACACATAAGGAATGGTCAGTTACAACAATATGTAAGGAATCGAGCTGTGGCGGTGGAATAAGAGCAGCTACCGCCGCCTCGAATGAAGATGGCAGTGGATCAAGGCATCATCGTCAAGTTATAATTAATTGATTGGATTTATAGCATGGAATAAGAAATAAACCCCTTAGTGAAATGGCTAATCACTTACACATTTAGAGGATCAAGGATGGTCCCTGGGCATGCTTTGAGATGATGATGAACCGTAATACTCATGTTTATGAAATTTTGTTTTTTCCATTTGTTGCAAACTCTGGTTTTTCAGATACTATGGCTATTTAGTTTTTTGGTTGTACGGACTTTTGTTTTATATTTTACCCGAGTGTTATTTGGAATGATTAAATCTGGATTAATGTAATAAATATCATAGGTCACGGTTAGGGCCCTGACCGGAGAGACGGGGCAATAACTGCGAGTTTCGAGTCCCTTCATCGGAGAGCGACATGATGGACTTAAACATGTATAAGTCCTCGATTGGGGATCGAGGCCAGAGTAGGATACCCTATGGATAAGTCCTCGTTTGGGATCGAGGCTGGAGTGGGATACCCCACGGATCAAGTCCTCGACTAAGGATCGAGGCCGAAGTTGGATACCTCATGGATTAAGCCCTCGAACGGAGAGTCGAGGCCGGGGAATAAAACACAACAGATTGTCTGGTATGGACTATGCCTGGAAAGGGGTAGGCCGCTTTGCCAAATAGCAACATGAAAGGCCAACTTAGATAGTCGAGTACGGATTGTGCTCAACAAGGACCTGGAGCGGTCCTGTATTTGGATAAAACGACCCGGAGAGGTCCATGGATTTGGATATGGACCCAGAGTGGTCCCAGATTTGGAAAAAAGGAACCGGAGAGGTCCATAGATGTGGATATGGACCCAAAATGATCCCGGATTTGTATAAAACGACTCGGAGAGGTCTATGGATTTGGATATAGACCGGAATGGTCTCGGATTTGGATAAAACTACCCAAAGAGGCCTATGGATTTAGATATGGACCAGAGGTGGTCCCGAATTTGGATAAAACGATTTGGAGAGATTGTCAATTTGGTTAACGGATTTAGGATGGATTCAGAATTGCATGTCGACTTGTAATAGTCATGGATATCGCTGATGATTAGGAGAGATCAAGGAATCAGATTGGCAACGGATTGGACTTTAGATAGGATAATATGATAATCAAAGTACGGATTTTGGATTTATGGTAATTGAAAACATGCCTTCCTATCGTAAGGCATGTTTTGGGGGACAAAGTGTTAACCCATCTTTTGTCAAGGCTGTATACAAACGGATTTAACCCAACAGACTTCACAATTTTCGAGTGTAGAGTGATGATTGTGAGGTCCGAAAGTGAATTATAGATAATAATATGAAGCCGGGATTAAACGAAGTTGGTAGAAAAATGATGTAAGGTGCTTGAAATATGGATATTGGCCTGGATAAAGAGGGATCGACATAAGAGGCTTTGTTGTAATATGGATCGACATAAGGAGGATTAGTATAGGAAGATTTGGCATAGCATGGATTGGCATAGGAGGAAAGATCGGCCAAATATGGTTCGACATGACATGGGTCAGTACTCTATGGATCGACATAACATTCTAAGCATGAGGGATTGGCAAAGCTTGGACCGATGTCGTATGGTTCGGCATATTTTCATAGCGATGGATGGATCGATCCTGATAGCACTATAAGGGTTTGGCATATTGGAGTTTTGTGATAGGGATCGATATGGCGTGCATTGGAAGGAGTTGGATCGGTGTAATGCCCTAAAGCGTTAGGATCGACGTAATAACCTAAGTGCCAAGGATTGGCATGACTTAGAGGGATCGACATACTTTCATGGATCAGGGGGGCTCGGCATATTATCACGTGGGAGATGGATCAACACACTTCATGGAGGATGGATCGGTATGGGACGTTGAGAGGAGATGGATTGGCATAGCGACATGGAAAGGAGGAGATCGACATGAAGGACTCCTCGAAGACGATCGACATTGATTTGGATGAAGGAATAAAGATCGGTAGTGACTAGGCCGATGTTAACTATTGACGAATTGGGCTTGCTGATTGTTATGGTAGGCCCATGTTGGTGAGAAGACCCAGTAGCCGAAGTTTTACCTATAAATACAACATGCTTGGCTTTAGAAAGTGGGACCTTAATTGCTTCTCTTTATCTTCTACCTAAGAAATACTCTGCCATTTTTATTCTGGAATTTTGGATTGTAACTGTAACCAAATTTCAGTACAATAAAAAGATTACTTTGGAGTGGACATAGGCCGGGGTTAGCCGAACCACTATAAACCTTGTCTCTTTTACTTGCTCATTTTAATTTGATTATTCTTCATATTATATTCTCTACATCATATACTACCTATGATCTATGACTGAACACTAGTGCTTTCACGTAGAATTGGGTGTTGGTGGTCAATTTTAACGCTAACAGTTTTTAGCTCATTGATTTTCTAAGATTGAAAAAAAATTAAATTGGAAAATTCTTTTTAAGGGTGGATGATAGGATGCGTTATAAGTTTGGAATGAGATAAAAAAACGAGAAGGAAGATTAGAACCCAAAAATAAAATGAGTAGGCGAAAGCACTGCCATGGTTCAATTAAGAAGACTATAAGTAAAGAGAAACATTAATTAAGTTAACCACTAAATAAGAGTAGTTTAGGTAGAAGAAAGATAAATAGCGGTAACATTATAAAATATAAATAAAAACAACGTAGGGTTTATTTAAAATAATGTTACTAATTAGAAATAACATTAGGAGATTATATAAAAAATAACACTAAAATATTATTAGTAATTATAAAATATTGTTAGCAATTATTGTAAATTTCTTTTAAAAGTCCCCCTCATATGATATTAGAAACTCCGCAAAGGTTTGAAAGTGGAAATAGTATGTGTGATAAGAAAATGATAGAGTAAGAGTGTACTCTAGTTTTTATTGTTTAAAAATTATAAAGGATGTTTAGAGATACTGTAAAGTAAATTTGTGATAAAAATGGTTGGGTATAACGATTAATTTTTTTTTAAATAACTTGATATAAAAAAAACTTGATAAATGGTTTAAGTTAATAATTCTAATTTTTAAGAATTAAAAGTTGATATAGAGCTTTAAAAGGAAAATAACTTTTTGAAAAAAAAGTAAAGGTAGTTTTAAAAGTTAAGATACTAAGTTATTTTTGAATTCCCTAAAAATTCTAAGTTGTACTTTTAAAGATAAAAGTTTGGGGTAAAATACTTTAAAATTTTAAATTTTGAATAAAATTAGCGAAGACCAAACTAAAATTTTAAATATGAAGTAGATAGAAACGATTGTTTAGGTAGGACGGGGTAAAAGGTAAGGCTATGAAGAAGATGTCATTGACTACTCATAGAGTTGCAATAAGGAATCCCTATAGAGTGTAAAGAATACTGATAAGAACCTAGGAATGTTTTATTAGATATGTGTGTAAGCCATAAGAAGAACCGCAAAAAAAATGATAAATGTTATTAAAGTACATTTTCACAGTTCTAGGGTATGCTCATAGGAAAGATCAGGAGTAAAAGAAGTGACTAAAAGATTTGAGAATACCATTAGAAGTTTTGTATTAAAAGAAGATAATAATAGAGGTTAATGAGATGCAAACACACAAAGAGGACATTGGTAGACTCAAAATTAAGGAAGACAAAATTTGGGCGAAAAAGTTATTCCGCTAAGCCGGTTACTGGTGAGTCATTCAAAAAGTGTGTAGTTTGTATTTCATACCCATACAGCATAGGAGGATGCATAATTTATTTCATAATTGGATGTGGTAATGGAAGTAATGAATGAACTTTATTCATCAAAAGCCATAAAGAAAAGTTAAAATGTGTGAGTTGGAGAATGATGACATGTCAAAAAGGTCCATATGTAGTAGTATTTTGTAGCTAATAGTAGTTTTATTTCCTTCTAGTGGTTGTTTTTCTTTTTGTTGGGTTGTAAGCATTAGTTGTTTCTACTATGAAAAAGCACATACGATGTTTATGGAAATGTTCATTTTTATGTATTTTCAATATGGACCGTGATATTATTGGGAAACAATAAAAATGAGGAAATTGCAAGAAAGCACTTAATCAATGCAAAAAGAAAAGAAAATAGTAACTGAAAGTACAAAATAAATTAAGAAAATTTATTTAATTAGCTACTAAAGAAAAAGGAATAAATTTGTTAAATATCAAAAGTAGAAATTTTTGGGAAAGTAAATTTTGGCAAGCGAAGGAGAGGGGTAAGTTAGTGCAAAGCCATGGGTTAATATCCATGTACCTTAAAATATGAAATTTATAAATGAACTTGTGTGCCGGTTGTTATCATAAATAAAAGAAAAGTTTTTGAAAATTTGAAACTTACCACGAATAGATGAAGTCCATTGTAGACGTTAGACTATTAACTAGACCCCAATCTCATATAGCGTGGCATATTTGTTTTGAGAAAAAAAAAATGTATACTTTTGGAAAATAAAAATACCTTTGTGAAAAGTTCTGAAAATTTTGTGAAGAAAGAAAATTTAAAATTTAATTTTTTTATTGATATTTCAAAAGGTTTATATAAAAAATTAAGCAGAAAAAGAAGGAATTTCCACATTTTCGAAATGTCACATACTTGACATAGTGGAATAATTGACATGTTAGCTAGTATAGATTTTACTGTGCAGTAAAAGTGACAATAAAATAAAATACGATTAGAGACAAAGGAAAAGCTTTTAAACTCTGGAGTCACTTTCTCCATAACTTATCAGTAGGTGAACCAAAATTCATTTTATGATAATTCTATTTTAGAAATTTAAAGATAAAAGTAAAATTCATTTATGCAGACTGTACCTGAAAAAATTGGAAGAGAATTAGGGGAAGGAGATGGTTCAAAAGTACAGTTTGAAGTTAGATACCCAAGAGAAAATGGATGGAAATATGGAATATTCCATCTAAACCCTTTTCTTGGCATAAACAAAATAGGTTTAGAAAATTGGATTTTTCTAAATTTGGATATTTGCAATGGTGTGCTAGGATTTTTGATGGTAGGTACTTGATGCAAAATTAGTTTAATTATGCTTCTAACATAGAAGTATGAGAAAATTTCGATGCGAAAACAAGTTTTTGATTTTAAAATTTTGCATACATATAGAACTGCCAGTATATTAAGAATGTTTGCACCATATTTTCAAAATTGATTTAAAATAATGCATTCATATAGAAGGCACAGATTAGAATTATTCTGCTTACATAACAAATATATTGCTATACACCATGCACTGGTACATGATTGATTGTAAAATTGTTGCACACTAATTGATTTTGTTAGTTTAGAATGGTTATACGTTATGTTACGTTGTTTAGTCCTTGAGGAATTTCGTGGACGAAATTCTTTTATGTGGGGAAGAATGTAACATATCATATGTAACGATCCGTTTTTCGGTACCCTTTGAATCGACAATAAACCACACATGTCCAACTCAAATTGCACGAATAAGCGGATCATTAAGGGTAGAAAGAAAATAAAGACAGAATAGAATCTCACACGAATGGAATAACATATATTATTTCAATAATAATCTTTACAGAGGAATTTTTTTTAAATACAATATCAGAGTCTAATCTAAATTCAGCTTGGACAGTTATAAACACCTGTCCTTACAATTGCTGACAAACATCAAACTAAAACTAACAAACCACAACGGATAATAGAATACGTCCATACGATGATGAAGATCTCCAGCTCTCCTCTGGAAACTCCAACAGTCTTCAACTAAACCTGAAACTACTAAAATCTGACCCGAGTATTGAAAATACCCGGATCAGGCTTGATAAACCAGCGTGAGATACTTGAAATTTAAATGTATAGATCATGATGTTGTTGTCAAAACCTTTGAAAAGAAGGGTATCTCATAAGACCACGCCCACACATAAACATGAACGGGTTTTTACCTTATGATAACCAAAACACTTCATACCAAAATACACTTGATATTACTTTTAATGGCATTCTTTTGAAAACACTTTTCAAATAAACTTATTCAAATAAGGTATCAACATCTGGACTAAGTCTAACGAAATATATCCGGACCGGGTCAACGAAATATACCAAACGGAATATATAATACCAAAAAAGGGTAGCTGAAATGTTTGCAAGTCATTACAGCTATTTTGGGAATATAATCAAAACCATAAATCTCGTATTGAGATTGTATTTCCAACATGATAGGAAACTAGTGACATTTTCTCTGATCCACGCATAATGAACATAGTTCCCACGGTGCCTTAATCGCTTTTCTCAAACTAGTCACTTGGAACTATACTTGCGACACTACAATTGGTAACCGGTAGTTCCCTGCTTTTCTCAAGCTAACCACTTTATCCACATGGGGCAATAAATTCCTTGAGGCCCAAACGTATTTGGTACCTAGGGCTCAGAACATCTGATAATCCAAATCACTACTATCCGAAATGCGAGCATACATCCGACCACATAGAATCCCATCATAACCGGGATGTGAGGCTCGCAAGGCTACGCTCAATTTCTTCAAATCCACACTTTTCGTATAAAACCACGCTTTGATCATAACACGTTCCACTTTGAATGCCACTTTGTCATTCAACGTCACACGACTGATTTCTAGAAAAGTATAACTTCCTGAGCTCGTATGTCTCGGGAAAGGGTGTTAAGCTAAGAGAAGTTGCCTTCTCCGCCACCAATTGATATACGTTTATAGAAACCACTCAAATATGATTTAGAATACAATGTCAGACAAACATCCATACAAATTCGTTCTAGGACTGAATGAAACCGAAGGCACTTACCTAGGCCATTACTAGGCGAGAAGCCTTTGCAATCCGAAAAATCTCCATCACGAGGAGATGACTGCTATAAATAAATCTATAATGGAAGTGACCCAGAGCATGTTCAACAAGCAGTCCTCACGCTATGAAGATCCACGGTCTTCAAAAATCATCATCTTCAACAGGTCTTCACTTTCGAACGTATACATTGGTTTAAAGTGGTTTCCAGATAGGAATTACCCAAATCCGACTCCGGTTCCTTCGAAGCCAATCATCGCTTAAAAAGATGTTAAGTTCATATGTGGATATCAATCATTAATCAATTACTTCATCTTCTATTTAAATCAAATATTTTTCTTAGATATATTCTTTTCAATTTATTCCATTTTCTTTTCAAATGTATATGGAATCATTAAGCCTCATTTATAAAATCATTTGGTTTAGTTAAATCTTTGTTAAATCTTGGAATAATTCCAAATCATTTTTCTTTTACTTAGGAAAACTTTTCCAAATCATTTATTAAATCTTAACCGAAGATTTCTTGTATTCAAGTTATAACTTTTATCTTAGGGAAAATATTCCTAAATCATTCATTAAATATTAATCAAAGATTTATTTTGTTAACTTCAAATCATAATCTTGCAAATCAAATATTTTCATAATAGAGCGCTACTGCCATCTTAGATATGGTAAATTTCACCTCTAGGGACTAATAGAAAGTTTCACCTTCAGGGACTAATGGCAAGTTTCACCTCCAGCGACTAATGGCAAGTTTCACCTCCAGGGACTAATGGCGAGTGATCCTACATCATGAATATTTTTGTCTTTTAACAATCTTTGCCTTCAATATGTTTATTTCGAAAATTAATTTGAAGAGGTTTTCGGATAAAAATTATCCAAATCTGATCTCGGTTCTTTTGTACAAACCATCAAACAAAAGATGTTAAATGGTTAACATTCAAAGAATTTGTTTCTTTTCTTTTATTTTAGAAAAACTTAAATATTATCTTTTTAGAGCATCCGGGCTTTCCTTTCGATCTATTCCACCCCTCGCCTAAAAAGGGAAAACATAGGCTAGGTAAGTTCATGGCACTGGTTGCTCCATCCCTAAGCTTAGTTAAACACATTGTTTTATCTTTCCAGATCTCACAGGCGGGACAAATCTACTAGTCGTTTCCGCAAACTCAGTTATTCAACTTTAGTTTGGAATTGCTTATAAATATTCCAAATTATCTTTCAAAACACTTAATTGTCCTTTTTAAAACATTCACAATTGATTCTAGGAAACATCGTTACATTTAAACTCATATTCCAAAAGTTATAGAATTCGTAGCATAAAAGTGCTGCGGAAAGTGCTATATAAGCTTATTTGAGTTAAACAATTTTTTAATATTTGAAAATTCATATTTTCCATTCCAAAACTCTTTTAAACCATTTTAACAGATTTATCAAATTTATTTCATATTTTTAATCATTTAAAAATATCATTTATAAAGAAATCCCTTTTTGGATTCCGAAATGCAAAACCACGATGTTTTTAGAAAATTATTTTGGACATATTTCAAAATCTACTTGATGAAATCTTGATTTTCTTTCTTCATTGGAAAACTATTATCATTGTGGACCAAATAATTTTTATTTCACAGAAATCCGGCTTATAAATCATTCTCTACATCAATTTGAAGTTACATGTCGAAATTTACGAACTGCTGCCACGTAACAAGCTCGATTTTGACCAATTTTATGAATTGCTTTGAAACTTGTCTGAAACACTTCAATTTTTTTTAAAACCAAATTTAAACTATTTTAACTCATTTAAAATCATTAAGAGGCTAAATAACTTTCATACGCACATTTATATGGATTTAATTTTCATTGAATTAACTATGGTTAATTTCTAATCATTTCTCTTATCATTTATCAAACAAGTTATCAACCAAATAATCAACCAATTTGCAACCAAGTTATCAAACATTCATTTAACATATTTAAACTTTTCAATCACTATACTTTAAATAAGTTATGGATTGATTAGTAAATAAGAGTACTCACCTTTAACCAAATTGTTCACTTCCTAACAACATTTATATCAACAACACTTCACTTAAACTTCAACTAATCAACTTCTACTCCATTTCTTTTGCTTTACGCCATCGACCACTTCTTCCAAACTCCTAAAAATCTGGCAGAGCTTACGCGACACCTTGAATTTGCTTCTAACTCCTTGGAATGAAATCGGCGGCACTTCCTTCTCTTTTTCTTGCTTCGAAGCTTCACGACTTGCTCCTTCTCTTACATATGTTCGGCCACACCTTGCTCATCCCCTTTCTCCTTTATTTCTTCACTTTTTAAATGCTAAACTATGTTCTAATGGTATTCTAAGGTCTTTGAAAAAGTTTGGTGGTGTTTCGAGTTGATTTGATATGATTTTGAAAAGGTTAGTAAGGATTTGGAAGAGAAGAAGAAGGCATTAAAGCTCTAAAGAAGAAGAAGAAGAGAGCTTAGAAAAGAAAGAAGAAGAAGAAGAGAGCTTATAAAAGAAAGAAGAAGAAGAATGAAAAGTATGAAAAAGAAGTGAGAAAGTGGTTGGTATTTATAGAAAAAAATGAAGTGGTAAGTAACCAAAATATCCCTTTACCAAATTACCAAAATAACCTTACTTACATCCTAAGTAACCTTTTTTTTCAACACTTACCATCATATTTCAAATCATTACTTTATGTCATTTTGATTTAGATATTAAGTAAAGTAAGTAATAATTATGTTCCTTTGATTTGATGTTTTACTTTTGCTTTGAAATGACATTTTTGTCTTTTGTACTTACTTTTTCTTAATTGTTTTCTAGAAATTTCTATCCTTGTTTAGTAAAAGTAAACTTGATTAGTGAATAAATTTTTAGTTATACTATTTGAATATATGTTCCTATATAAGAAAATAAAGGTGCGACGATGTTGTGATATCTTTTAATCGACATAACGTTGTTTTTCGACAAAATGTTTTACGATCATATTTTGACGTTTTAGTTAAACTATTTATTTATGTAAAACAAATTTAAAAATGAACTTTTTACTTCTTTAAATAAATTAAAACATGTCACTTTATATTTTAAAATCATATTTAAATAATATCAAAATCTTCAATTTTACAGTGTATGTAAAATGACAAAATATGACAAAATTTGGTTATTTTTGCAAAATGATTATTAACATACTTATAAATATTCTAATATACTTTTATTACCTTTATTAGATGTTTTCAATAAGATTTATCTTTTTAAATAAATATGTAAACCTATTTATTTAAGTATTTATTTATTTTTAACAAAACTTAACTTTTGTTGATTTGTTCTAAAATCCAAATTTATACTTTTTAAATTATCAACTATAAGAATAAATAATTTCTCTATTGTTATCTATTATATATAACTTGTTTGTTTAAGTTTTGAACATTTTTAAATTTAAAACAAATGAAATCTCTCATTTTCGAAGTAGCGAAATTACGGGTCGTTACATTCTCACCTACTTAAAAGAATTTCGTCCTCGAAATTAACCAAAATGTAACGACCCAGAATTTGACCGCTTTAAAATATATTATTTAGAGTGATTTTAATATAAAATATAAAAGATTTTATGATTTAAATAATATTCGATAGGATTTGGAAGTAGAAACGAACATAAAAATAGTAACATTTGCCGATATCGACAAAAGGGACAAAATGCTAATTTCAGAAAAGTATGTTTCAATGATTAAATAAATTGTCTTAATTAATTTATGAGTGTTTATATTTTTAATAGAATTTTACAAATTTATTTTTAAATTTGGTTTACATAAATAAATAGTTTAACTAAAACGTCAAAAAGTGACCGTAAAACATAATGTTGAAAATCAACGTTTTGTTCAAAATAAGTTGTCGCAACGTCGACGCATCTTTATTTTCTTATATAGAAACATATATTCAAATAGTGTAAATATTAATTAATTCCCTAACATATTTAATTTTACCAAATAAGATTAGCAAACTTCTAGAAGTCATTAAGAAAAGTAAGTAAGAATTAACAAAAGTAAGTAAGAAAAGTCAAAAGTAAACATCAAATCAATATCACATCAAAAGCCAACATAATTATTATTTTAATTCACTTAGTTCTTAAGTGTAACAACTCGCATATTTTACGATTGAGTATTTAAATATTTCATCGTTCGTCAGATTTTAGTACGAGAAGCTATTTTTTTGCAAACGGTCGAATTAGGACTCGAGACCACCCCCATTGAGTTCAAAATGACATCTGCGATCTTTTTGAGCATAAACTTTGATATGTTTGGAGTTAGTGGAATTTTGCTACTTTTTCACTTAGGGCTTTGGTTGTTTCAGCCCATTAGACCCAAGCTTCACCCCTCTTCTCTTCATTACTTCATTTCTATTTCCTCGTACTCAAGCTTTAACAACAATGAAGAGAGGAATGGGAAGTAAAAACTCCAAGCCCTAGTTTTCATTTGCAAATCAAGTTCTAGCTCCAAATTTATAGAAGAAGCTTTGGTAAGCCTCTTCTTCTTCTTCTCCAACTCATTCTCTTACCAATTTCAGAAATTTCTAAACCTAATTTAGAAAGCTTTGATTCAAGCTCTTTGGGTTGGAATTGAAGAGTGATTGTCCTTGCCATTGGTCTATAGCTTCTTCTTCATTTGTTTTAGGTTTAATGGTGAGATTTTTATCTCACATCTATGTCTATATCTATCTTTGATGTTGGATATGAGTTCCTAACACTTATTCATGTGCATTTGCTTTTGGTTTGGATTGATTTGGTATGTATTCCAACTTTTGGTGCTTCGGAAGCATAACCTATGAAAATCCTTTTATGGATGTTTGAACATGTTCTTGGTGATGCATCGAAGAGCCTATAGGGTCAGGGCTTACCGATTGGCATAAATCCCTAGCGCCATTGCACGATCGGTAGCGAATTTGTTGGGTTTGCACGTTATTTTGTATAGGCAGAAAAACTGCCCAGGTTCCAGTCTGTCGACTAGACTTTGAATCCAGTCAACTAGCTGTAGACAATTGGCGTACCAAAGGCAGATGACAGAGACATGAGTTCTCTGTTTCCTACAGTCAGTCGACTGAACTCATTGAACCAGTCGACAGACCTTCTCTTAAATGCCTATTATGCCTATTTTTGTCTATTTCTCTTGTTTTTCCAAATTTAATCGATTCGGGTTTATTCCCACTTGTTGTATCAATTGTTATTCGACTTTGATGATTTCTATTTTGGGATTTTTGGAAATATCCATTTTGATGGATTTGTTATCGATTTCTTTGGAATTAATTCACGTCTTCGTATGTGAATTTTGGTGTTTGATTGTTTCTACAATCATTTTTGTGCTTTGTCACTTTAAAAATATAAAGGTTTCAATACTAGTAGTAAATATCAAAACTCTTCCATCAAAACGATTTCAACATTATTTTATTACAAAGCACGTTTATTAAACCGTTTTCCAATCTATTAGTATATACAAACCTTTACCTCACTCGTATGACAAATCTAATTAAACGGCTTAGTAAAACAAGTGGTATGAAACACTTGCATTTACTTCGCCGGTTAATTCTTGGACTTATTCGATTGAATTTCTTGTGACAATTTTCGAGTGGAGACTTACAGTTTGTTCGTAAATATTTAAGTTAAGCTAGTGGTTATGGGACATGAAGCTAAGCTCATATATTTACTAGCTTAGTGTAATTGACATTTCTTGATGATTGATGTTGATCATTTTTGTGATTTAGACTAGCTATATGCTATGTTTCTTTGTCCACATAGGAAACGGTACCTCGTTTTATTGAGTTTTGTCTTATTTCTTTTATAGGCTAACGACCTATGTATTATTGCATCGGCTCTATGGTTAGCGACCATGGGATAGCGCCCCGTTTGTGATACACATGTTGGTGAGTTTTCATGCTCCCGTTTTGTGATAGGCCTCCCCCTTTTGTGATTTTTGGATTTCTATTGGTGATTTCTAGAATTTGTGATCCACCAGCTTTTATGATTGGCATCGTATGATGTCGATATTTGTGACTTGGTGAATAAAACTAAGAGTATGACATTCTTTTGATCTTTGAGAAGATTCTTGTGATATTGATTAATCTCTGGTTGATTTTCAGTTACATACTTATCATAGTATGGCTTTATGGTTATCTTACGTTTTTTTCATATCTCTTATTCTATATCATTTTATCTGATATTATAAGTTAGGCTGATCCGTTTATTATTTTCTTATTAAATAATACTCGGGTCAGACCGAGATGTTACAGGTGCTTCTGCTTGACTTCTCATATGAGATTATTATCCTGACTTTTGGATAACTACTTAGATTAGTAGTTTTTGGTTGTATACATTTGAGATATTGACTCATTGATGTATACTTATTCTTTTGTGTAGCACTTGTAGCTATTATTTTGTGATATTGTGGATCTTGTTTGACACTACTCCGATATACACTTTCATGTGTAATATTCATATCTGTTTCCGCCTTTGTGATATGAACTTCTGTGACTGATTTGTGTTATGATATTTCTATATTTGTTTTCGAAGATATTATAGCCACTGTGTAGTAGCTTTGAGTTTTCATCTGTATGTCGGATTCCCTCTTGAAATGCGAGTTATATTTTTATCTGGCATATCGGTCTCGCACAAAGCAATTACACGGATGGTCGCTCCTCAACAGCCTAATTCTCCACGCTAGTTGACGGCATTACCATGTAATGTCCTTGGCTAGCGTGGGTGTAGAGGTGGGGCGTCACAGCTTGGTATAAGAGCCAAACTTCGGAACAATGTAGAATAATTTAACAAGGATCATTGTCCTAAATCCATCCTAGGAGTCGTGCCTTAGGATTTAATTCGTGTCTTTGTACCGTCCTATCCTATTTTCTTTTATGATTCCTTGTTTTATCAATCATTATTGTTTGATATTCATTTTGTGAATAACCTTTTTTCTTCTTCTTTCTTTCTTTCTTAAAGAAGAGATATGGTTAGACCTGGCCGTCCCAACGCCGGTCAATATAGTACTACTCCCCAGGATGGAGTATTTAAGTCTGCACAACAACTTCTTGATCTAGTAAAGAATGCTCAGGCTGCCGGACCCAATCCAGAGCCTACTCACCCTAAGTCCGGATTTGCACGTTTGTGCAATGACTATACCAACTTGGGTGGGAAGCCATTTAAGGGTTCCGAAAGCGTTATTCAAGTCCAAGCTTGGCTCAAAACATGCGATCGCATCTTTTCTCGCATGAACCTTATTGATCTACATCGAGTCCAAGTGGCTTCTAGCATGCTCCAAGAAAGAGCATTAGACTGGTACGAGCTTCTGATTTCTGAAACAAATGAAACAGATTTTACTTGGGAGAAATTCTGGGAACGATTCGAGTTAAAATTTGTGCCAGAAGCTGAGAAGGTGACATTGGCTTGCCGTTTTATAGACCTTGTTCAAGGTGAATCCTCCGTGGCAGATTATGTCGCATTCTTCGAGTCGCTTTCTAAATACGGGGTCGAATATATAAACACCCCATTGAAGAAGAACCAAAGATTTTGTTTATGTCTTGAACAAAAATCTCAAGAAGCCATTACTTCTAATATTAGAAGTTTCTTTTGATCAACTCATTGATATCGCTCTTCGTCTTGAAGAGGCGGATAGGGAGAGTGATGTTGAAGTGGTGGGTGCCAAACCAAACTTCAACAACAACAAGAAAAGGCGTATTAAATTCAAAGGTCCTTATCCCAATAAGAAAGGGAAGCAAGCAACTCCGGTAGCAAAAACTCCTACCCCTAGTAGTGGGAAATGCTACAATTGTGGTTCTAAAGACCATTATGCCAATAGATGTCTGAAACCTCTCTTTTGTCGCTAGTGCAAAGATTCAAGTCATCTTTTATCTTCATGTCCCAAACTTCAAGGCAGGAAGGAGGGAAAGCTAAATGTTGCACAAACCCCTAACAACACTTCTCGTGGTCAAGGTATTTCTCATTCTATCCTTGATGGAATTATTATATTTCATGATCAACCTATTCGAGTTCTTTTTGATACGGGTGCGTCCCATTCTTTTATATCAAAAGAACTTGTTGATACTTTTTCTTTAAGTGCTGTTGCTTTAATGACTTCTTTGAGAATTGCGAATCCGGTTGGTGGATCCACAACAATTGGTTTACTTTGTAAAGATGTCGAGATTATTTTGTGTGATTTTTCTTTACGAGCCGATTTGCATGTCATGCGTTATTTAAGCTTTGGAATGATTTTGGGAATGGATTCGCTTAACCGCTATGAAGCTCAAATCCTATGTCCTGAGCGGACTATTCATCTTCGACATCCTCAATCTGTTAAGCAGATTTCTGTTGATCTTAAAGATTCGGATTCCAACTTGGTTGCATCTTTATATTCTTTAAATCCTTATAATGACGATAAAGATGATGAGGAAGAATCATTTCTCTTATTCACGTTGTTCGTGAATTTTTCGACATCTTTGAGCCCGTTTTAGGACTACCACCTAAGCGAGCAATTGAATTCAGAATTAATCTAATTCCTAGAGCTTTACCTATTACTCGTTCTCCTTATCGCATGTCCAATAAGGAAAATGAGGAGATGCGAAAAAAATTATCTAAATTGGAGATGAAGCAATTTATTCGCTCTAGTTCCTCTCCTTGGGGAGCTTCGGCTATTTTTGTGAAGAAATCCGATGGTACACTTAGGCTTTGCGTTGACCACCGCAAGCTTAATGATCTTACTATCAAGAATAAATATCCTTTACCTTCGATTGATGATCTATTCGATCAACTTAGTGGTGCTAGAGTCTTTTCACTATTAGACTTAGCAACCGGTTTTCATCAGCTTCGTATTATAGAGGATAACATTCCTTTGACATCGTTCTGTACTCGTTATGGATCTTATGAATGGCTTGTTATGCCATTTGGTTTAACGAATGCTCCGGCTTATTTCGTTGACCTTATAAATAGAGTTTTCAAAGACTTCCTCAATCGATTTGTTCTCATCTTTATTGATGATATTCTTGTGTATTCTAAAACCGAGGAGGAGCATGAAAAGCATCTTCAGATTGTGTTGGAAACTCTTAGGAGCAATCAATTGAAAGCAAAATTTTCTAAATGCCACTTTTGGCAATCTCGTGTGAAGTTTCTTGGTCATATTATTTTCGAATCCGGAATTTCCGTGGATCATTCAAAGATTGAAGCGATTCAAAATTGGAAGAGACCGGAGAGTGTGATGGAGATCCGTAGTTTTTTTGGATTGGCAGGTTATTACCGCCGTTTCATAAAAGACTTTTCTAAAATTTCCGTGCCCCTTACTAGTTTTACAAAGAAGGGAGTTAAATACATTTGGTCGGACAAATGTGAAGCTTCTTTTCAGAAGTTAAAAGAACTCCTTTCCGATGCTCCTATTCTTGTTATTCCCGTAGGGAATCAAGATTTTATTGTTTATACTGATGCTAGTCGCGTTGGTTTGGGTGTCGTTCTTATGCAAAGACAACGTGTTATTGCTTATGCTTCTAGGAAATTGAAGCCAGCCGAGGCTAGATATTCCACTCATGATTTAGAGCTCGCAGCTATTGTTTTCGCCCTTAAAATTTAGCGTCATTATCTTTTGGGAGAAAAATTTGTTCTCTATACTGATCTTAAATCTCTGAAGTATTTGTTTTCCCAAAAGGAACTTAATTTGCGTCAACAACATTGGCTCGAGTTCCTTGCAACTTATGATCTTGACATTCTTTATACTCCCGGAAGGGGAAATCGCGTTGCCGATGCACTTAGTTGTAAGCAACAAGCGGTTGTTTCTATGATGATATCCGAGTGGAATGATCTCGAGACTTTATCCACTTGTGAGATTCGAGATCGTGTATCCGATTTATGTTCATCTCTTGTTTTATGTAGCCTTGAGGCTCATCCTTTTCTCTTGGACCGCATACTTGAAGCTCAAAAGCTAGATCCCGAATTGGCTCTTCTTAGCCAAAGTTGTAGGGATAAAATTGGTATTGAAAGTTTGAAAGACTTTGATATTGATTCTCGTGGCGGCATTCGAAAATTTGGTAGACATATCATGCCAAATACTAGTGATCTTCGTAAAGACATTTTAGAAGATTCTCATCATTCTAAATTTACCATTCATCCCGGTAACAGTAAAATGTACGCGGATATGAAGCGACTTTATTATTGGGATGGAATGAAATCTGATATTGCTAACTTTGTTTAGAATTGCATGACTTGCCAACTTGTCAAGGCCGAGCATCAAAGGCCCGGTGGGTTATTGCAACTTTAGAAATTCCAATTTGGAAGTGGGACCAAATTTCCATGGATTTTATAGACGGCCTTCCCCGTTCTCGTTCGGGTCATGATAGCTTATAGGTGATTGTTGATAGACTTACTAAATCCGCCATTTTATTCCCGTTCGGTCTAACCAAACCGTTCATCTTTTGGCCAAGCTCTTTATTAAAGAAATTGTTAAATTACATGGAGTTCCTACTTCTATTGTTAGTGATCGTGACCCATTGTTTACTAGTGGATTTTGGAAGAGTCTTCAAAAAGCTTTGGGAACAAAGTTTAATTTTAGCACCGCTTATCATCCTCAGTCCGATGGACAAACCGAGCGTGTGAATCATACTCTTGAAGATCTTCTTCGTGCATGTGTTCTTGATTTTGGTGGAAGTCGGGAAGATCGTATTTCTCTTGTTGAGTTTTCCTATAATAATAGCTTCCAATCTAGTATTGGTATGGCACCTTTCGAGGCACTCTATGGAAGGCCATCCCGATCTCCTTCTTGTTGGCTTGAGGCCGGTGAGAAGCTGGTTTTAGGTCCAGATTTCATTCGTGATTCGACAGAAAAGATTGACCTTATTCGTCATAGGATGAAAGAAGCCCAAAGCAGACAAAAATCCTATGCTGATAACCGAAGAAGGAAATTAGAATTTTCTGTGGGAGATTTTGCATTTGTTCGTGTTTCACCTATGAAGGGTGTTGTGCGTTTCAGTCGATCGGGAAAGTTAGCACCTCGATATATTGGTCTATTTCCTATCACCGAACGTATTGGTTTCGTGGCTTATCGCCTCTTATTACCGGCTCAATTTTCTGCTATTCATGACGTGTTTCACGTTTCTCAATTACGGAAATGCCTTCGAGATTCCGATTCTATTCTTGAGCCCGGTGTTGTGGAAGAAATTGAAGTTTCGCCTAATTTAACTTATGAGCAACGTCCTATTCGTATTATTGCTTCGGAGCTCAAACGCTTTCGAAATAAAGATGTTCCTCTTCTGAAAGTTCAATGGTCCTCAAATCCTAAGGATTGCTCTTGGGAACCTAGAGAATTCATCGAGCGAACACATCCGGACTTACTTCCTCGTGCTCTTTGAGGTGAACTTTTTATTTTCAAATTTCTCCTGTGTTGAATATGCTTTTATGGTTGTTACTTTATATTTTCTTCTTAAATATTGCGAGGACGCAATTTCTTTAAGGAGGGGAGCTATAACAACCCACATATTTTACGATTGAGTATTTAAATATTTTATTTAAATATTTCATCTTTCATCGGATTTTAGTCCAAGAAGCTATTTTTTTGCAAACGGTCGAATCAGGACTCGAGACCACCCCCATTGAGTTCAAAATGACATTTGCGATCTTTTTGAGCATAAACTTTGATATGTTTGGAGTTAGTGGAATTTTGCTACTTTTTCACTTAGGGCTTTGGTTGTTTCAGCCTATTAGACCCAAGCTTCATCCCTCTTCTCTTCATTACTTCATTTCTATTTCCTAGTACTCAAGCTTTAGCAACAATGGAGAGAGGAATGGGAAATTAAAACTCCAAGCCCTAGTTTTCATTTGCAAATCAAGTTCTAGCTCCAAATTTATAGAAGAAGCTTTGGTAAGCCTCCTCCTCGTCTTCTTCTCCAACTCATTCTCTTACCAATTTCAGAAGTTCCTAAACCTAATTTAGGAGATATTTCTCTTTTAAGCTTTGATTCAAGCTCTTTGGGTTGGAATTGAAGAGTGATTGTCCTTTCCATTGCTCTATAGCTTCTTCTTCATTTGTTTTGGGTTTAAAGGTGAGATTTTTATCTCACATCTATGTCTATATCTATCTTTGATGTTGGATATGAGTTCCTAACACTTATTCATGTGCATTTGCTTTTGGTTTGGATTAATTTGGTATATATTCCAACTTTTGGTGCTTCGGAAGCAAAATCTATGAAAATCCTTTTATGGATGTTTGAACATGTTCTTGGTGATGCATCGAAGAGCCTATAGGGCCGGGTTACCGATTGGCATAAATCCCTAGCGCCATTGCTCGATCGGTCGCGAATTTGTTGGGTTTGCACGTTATTTTGTATAGGCAGAAAAACTGCCTAGGTTCTAGTCAGTCGACTGGACTTTGAATCCAGTCGACTGGCTGTAGCCAATTGGCGTACCAAAGGCAGATAACAGAGATAGGAGGTCTCTGTTTCCTGCAGTCAGTCGACTGGACTCATTGAGCCAGTCGACCGACCTTCTCTTAAATGCCTATTATGCCTATTTTTGTCTATTTCTCTTGTGTTTCCAAATTTATTCGATTCGGGTTTATTCCCACTTGTTGTATCAATTGTTATTCGACATTGATGACTTCTATTTTGGGATTTTTGGAAATATCCATTTTGATGGATTTGATATCGATTTCTTTGGAATTATTTTACGTCTTCGTATGCGAACTTTTTTTTGATTGATTGTTTCTTCGATCATTTTTGTGCTTTGTCACGTTAAAAATATAAAGGTTTCAATACTAGTAGTAAATATCAAAGCTCTTCTATCAAAACGATTTCAACACTATTTTATTACAAAGCTCGTTTCTTAAACCGTTTTCCAATCTATTAGTATATACAAACCTTTACCTCACTCGTATGAGAAATCTAATTAAACGGCTTAATAAAACAAGTGGTATGAAACACTTGCATTTACTTCGTCAGTTAATTCTTGGACTTGTTCGATTGAATTTCGTGTGACAATTTTCGAGTGGAGACTTACAATTTGTTCGTAAATATTTAAGTTAAGCTAGTGGTTATGGGACATGAAGCTAAGCTCATATATTTACTAGCTTAGTGTAGTTGACACTTCTTGATGATTGATGATGATCATTTTTGTGATTTAGACTAGCGATGTGCTATGTTTCTTTGTCCACGTAGGGGACGGTACCTCGTTTTATTGAGTTTCGTCTTATTTCTTTTATAGGCTAACGACCTATGTATTATTTGGAGTTTTGACTCAATTTTTGTGGGCTAGCGACCCATGTTCTTTTATGGAGTTCAGTCCATCGGAAGTACCTTTGTACTACGTTGTTGCACCAGCTTATCAGGATCAATGGGCGTATCGTTGTACTACGTCATTGTTCCGAATTATTCGAGTTTCAGGTTCCTCGGACGTACGGATATTGTACTATGTCGTTGCATCGGCTCTATGGTTAGCGACCATGGGATAGCGCCCCGTTTGTGATACACATGTTGGTGAGTTTTCATGCTCCCGTTTTGTGATAGGCCTCCCCCTTTTGTGATTTTTGGATTTCTATTGGTGATTTCTAGAATTTGTGATCCATCAGCTTTTATGATTGGCATCGTATGATGTCGATATTTGTGACTTGGTGAATAAAACTAAAGAGTATGACATTCTTTTGATCTTTGAGAAGATTCTTGTGATATTGATTAATCTCTGGTTGAGTTTCAATTACATACTTATCATAGTATGGCTTTATGGTTATCTTACGTTTTTGTCATATCTCTTATTCTATATCATTTTATCTGATATTTATAGTTAGACTGATCTGTTTATTATTTTCTTATTAAATAATACTCGGGTTAGACCGAGATGTTACAGGTGATTCTGCTTGACTTCTCATCTGGGATTATTATCCTGACTTTTGGCTAACTACTTAGATTAGTTGTTTTTGGTTGCATACATTTGAGATATTGACTCATTGATGTATACTTATTCTTTTGTGTAGCACTTGTAGCTATTCTTTTATGATATTGTGGATCTTGTTTGACCACTACTCTGATATACACTTTCATGTGTAATATTCATATATGTTTCTGCCTTTGTGATATGAACTTCTGTGACTGATTTGTGTTATGATATTTCTATATTTGTTTCCGAAGATATTATAGCCACTGTGTAGTAGCTTTGAGTTTGCATCTGTATGTCGGATTCCCACTTGAAATGCAAGTTATATTTTTATCTGGCATATCGGCACTCGCACAAAGCAATTATGTGGGTGGTCGCTCCTCAACAGCCTTATTCTCCATGCTAGTTGACGGCATTACCCTGTAGTATCCTTGGCTAGCGTGGGTATAGAGGGGTGGTGTCACATTAAGGGATTAAGACATGAAGTAAAGATGTGAAAGGTGATGTTAAGTATTGAAAAAGTGGAGATTGCTTTAGGTTGAAGTAAAGTTAGTTTGGTAATTTGGTAAGAGGTTGTTTTGGTAAATTTTCCACTTCTTTCTTTTTCTATAAATATCCACCTCCTTCTTCACTTTCATGCACATTTCTTCTTCTTCTTTTCTCAAGCTTCTTCATCTTCTTCCTCTTCTCTTTAACAGCTTCTATTCCATATAAAAAATTAAAAAGAAATAATGTCAAAATATTTATAAAATATTCAAAAGTAATCAATATTCATTCTCTTCAAATCAAACTCATTTTTTCTCCATATTTTACCTCATTTTCTCTCAGTCATAACTTCTTCAAAAAGAGTCAAAATGCAAAAAAAAAATTTCTCAGATCGCGTAATTTTCTAGTGGCTACAACTTTCATGTTGACCACTTTATCTTATTCTGAAGTTAAATATGTCAGAAATACATTTCTTTCTAGTACATTTTCTGGCTCAGTTTTTAAGTCAGAGAATAGGTCAATTTGTTTTGATCATAACTTCATAATATCTGACCCAAATTAAGAAATTATTTTATTGAAACCATACAAAATTCCACTGGCTACAACTTTTATGTTGATTACGTTTTCTATTTTTGAAGTTTGCTATACCTGAAACTCAATTCTTTAAAGTGCATTTTCGAGCATTATTTTTGTGAATCCAAGAATCGCTCTTTTTCTTTCGACCATATCTTCCTTAAGATTAACCAAAATCAAGTGATTCTTTTTTTAGATTCAAAGGAAAAGAATTTGCAACAACTTTTCTGTCAACAAGTTTTTCAAATTTTGAGAGTAAAAGAGTCAAAAACAAGAGAGAATATGACCTAATTTTTGGGTCTAATTTTGAGAATTCAAGTTCAAAGCTCCACCACTTCTTCTTTATACTTTCGGCCAACTTCCATCTCAAGCCTTGGCCAAGCACTAGGAAGGAGGAATTCGAGCTTATATTCATTTGGTTCCGAAGCATGGTAGGAAATATGCGTTAGATCTTAAGTTCCTTGCCTTAAATTTGACGGAGTGGAATACAAAGTAAGTTATTTCTTATTTTATGTTCGTTAAAACCATTGCTATGTTGAAAGAACTTTAAGTGTTAATTTGTTTGAATACCCTTGTTAAATGCTTGTTTACTTTGTTTCCTAGAACAATGGTTCGATTTCCTTGCTGATATTATGTTTGCATGGTTAATTAAGTAATTTAAAATTTAGAAGTTAAATATTGAATGGGGTATGCAGAAATGACTAATACATGTGTTTCGTTTGTGAGATCCAAGAAGACTTGGGCGAGGGATGAAACATGTCGAAGGGAAAGCCCAGTTGCTCCAAAATAAATATCAAACCGTTAAAGTGTTATAAATATTTGATAGAATGATGCATTGTTTATATTTATTGTTGCATTTATTTCATTGATTGATTGTTCGAATTAGGCTCGACCAGTTTATGAGCACTGATTATTATTATTGATTATTGACTTTGCTCGACCAGTTTATGAGCAATTAATTATCTATACGCATGAGCTTGGTAGAAAATAATTGTAGGCTAACACCTTGTGATTTATTTCACAATTTTACTATAAGGTGTTTAGCGGTGATATTTGGTTCACTTCAATTTAATGAACTGTTTTTAAAATTGGTTTTCAAGTTGAAATATTAATGTTTTCCCTTCAAAAGAAATAAAAATGTTTGGTAATGAATATTTTGAAGTTATATTATATAAAAGTGATTTATATAAGAATGGTTTCATAAAAATGTTTTATAAAATGGAAAGAACTTCGAGGACTAAACCCGATGGTTTTAAGATGATTTTTGAACAGATGTGGGAAATGAAAATTATTATAGATTTGAAAGTACTTGTGAATATTAGTGTGAAATGATTATCGGTTCGGGATATAAAATGATTTGTTATGTTACCAATGATTCGGGTAACCCGTAACTAAAAAGATGGGGATGTGTTTTTGGTGTAGTTCGCTCTTAGAATAGATGGATATACTTATTTATCGATTGTATTAAGGCTGGGACCCAGTTGCCTTGTTATTGGGAGATACCTCCCGATCTGGTTGCATATGGTTTGATATGTTTTAGTACAGTATTTGGGATTTCCAAATAAACTTTTCAAAAGTGATTTGATGGAAGATCCCGAAGTAAAGTATAATTTGAATATAAAGGATATATATATATATATATATATATATATATATATATATATATATATATATTTCAAAAGTTTTGAAATAAGAATTCGAGATTAAATTCCAAAGAGATAATTTCCGTAAAGGTGATTAGATTTGAAAATCTATATTTAAAGATTAGGCCTAAGTGGGTAGTTTTGGGAATTGCATATTTGTTTGTTGCATCGTAGGTTCCATGAGTCCTATTTGCGGCAGGAGAACTACGTTGGCTTGATCCTGTATCTAATTGGATACCCAATTAGATAGGGGTACGTAGGCAGTCACAAGTAGTAGTGATGCAGCCCCTAAAATGATATAACCCTTTCATGTTTATTTGTTAATGGTTATTGTTTATCTCGTGTTATTGTATTTTTCCTGCTTACTATTTTATTTCGCATTTGACATGTTTATTGAGTTAGAAGGAATGGCTATTGCTGTCTCTCTTATTATAGTTGTGCAGTGTTAGATTTATTTGTATTTGGTTTGTATATAAGCATACCTAGTAGATTAATTTGATTAATCTGCTAACTTGTAAAATAGAAATTTTATCATATACTTTTAGTAATGTTGAATAATTATCAAATATGGTGTATTTAGTTAGTAGTTTTCACTAGTATTCTTAGAACGGATGGATTTTTTGGCAATTTTAACTGGTTCAAAAATCCGTGTCGTCATACTAAGAATACTAATGAACCTACGATGTATATGATAAAATTGCCAAAAAATCCGTATTACAATTACTAATTAATCCGTCCGTTCTAAGAATACTAATGAAAACTACTAACTAAATACACCATATTTGATAATTATTCAACATTGCTAAATGTATATGATAAATTTTGAATTTTACAAGTTATCAGATTAATCAAATTAATCTGCTGGTTATGCTTATATACAAACCAAATACAAATAAATCTAACACTGCACAACTCTAATAAGAGAGACAACAATAACCATTCCTACTAACTCAATAAACATGTCAAATGAGGAATAAAATAGTAAGCAGGAAAAATACAATAACACGAGATAAAAAACAACCAGTAACAAATAAACATGAAAGGGTTATATCATTTTAGGGGCTGCATCACTACCACTTGTGACTGCCTACGTACCTCTATCTAATTGGGAATACAGGATCAAGCCAATGTAGTTCTCCTACCGCAAATAGGACTCACGGAGCCTACGATGCAACAAACAAAATGCAATTCCCAAAACTACCCACTTAGGCCTAATCTTTAAATTTCGATTTTCAAATCTAATCACCTTT
Source organism: Allium cepa (assembly GCA_030765085.1). Lineage (NCBI taxonomy): Eukaryota > Viridiplantae > Streptophyta > Magnoliopsida > Asparagales > Amaryllidaceae > Allium > Allium cepa. Next base: position 398,906,557 of record CM060931.1, read on the forward strand.
ACGGAAATTATCTCTTTGGACTTTATTCTCGAACTCTTTTTTCAAAACTTTTGAAATATATATATCCTTTATATTCAAATTATACTTTACTTGGGATCTTAAATAAAATCACTTTTGAAAAGTTTATTTGGAAATCCCAAATACTGTAATAAAACATATCAAACCATATGCAACCAGATCGAGAGGTTTCTCCCAATAACAAGGCAACTGGGTCCCAGCCTTAATACAATCGATAAATAAGTATATCCCTCTATTCTAAGAGCGGACTATACCAAAAACATATGCCTACCTTTTTAGTTATGGGTTACCCGAATCATTGGTAACATAACAAATCATGTTATATCCCGAAGCGATAAATCATTTCACACTAATATTCACAAGTACTTTCAAATATATAATAATTTTCATTTCCCGAATCTGTTCAAAAATCATCTTAAAACCATCGGGTTTAGTCCTCGAAATTCTTTCCATTTTATAAAACATTTTTATAAAACCATTCTTGTATAAATCATTTTTATATAATATAACTTCAAAATATTCATTACCAAACATTTCTATTTCTTTTAAGTGGAAAGCATTAACATTTCAACTTGAAAACCAATTTTCAAAACAATTCATTAAATTGAAGTGAACCAAATATTACCGCTAAACACCTTATAGTCAAATTGTGAAACAAATCACAAGGTGTTAGCCTACAATTATTTTCTACCAAGCCCATGCATATGGATAATTAATTGCTTATAAACTGGTCGAGAAAAGTCAATAATCTATAATAATAATCAGTGCTCGTAAACTGGTCGAGCCTAATTCAAACAATCAATCAATGAAATAAACGCAATAATAAATTATAAACAATGCTTTATTCTATCAAATATTTATAACACTTTAACAGTTTGATATTTATTTTGGAGCATCCAGGCTTTCCCTATGACATGTTTCATCCCTTGCCCAAGTCTTCTTGGATCTCACAGACGAAACACGTGTACTAGTCGTTTCCGCAAACCCCATTCAATATTTAACTTCTAAATTTTAAATTACTTAATTTACCATCCGAACATAATATCAGCAAGGAAATCAAGGCATTGTTCTAGAAAACAAAGTAAACAAGCATTTAACAAGGGTTTTCAAACAACTTAACACTTAAAGTTCTATCAACATGGCAATGGTTTTAATGAACATAAAATAAGAAATAACTTACTTTGTATTCCACTCCGTCAAATTTAAGGCAAGTAACTTAAGATCTAACGCATACTTCCTACCATGCTTAGGAACCAAATGAATATAAGCTCGAATTCCTCCTTACTAGTGCTTGGCCAAGGCTTGAGATGGAAGTTGACCGAATGTATAAAGAAGAAGTGGTGGAGCTTTGAACTTGAATTCTCAAAATTAGACCCAAAAAATAGGTCATATTCTCTCTTGTTTTTTTTACTCTTTTACTCTCAAATTTAAAAAATTTGTTGACAGAAAAGATGTTGCAAATTCTTTTCTCTTGAATCTAAAAAAAGAATCACTTGATTTTGGTTAATTTTAAGGAAGACACGGTCGAAAGAAAAAGAGCAATTCTTGGATTCACAAAAATAAAGCTTGAAAATGCACTTTAAAGAATTGAGTTTCAGGTATAGAAAACTTCAAAACTGAAAGAAGTAATCAACATAAAAGTTGTAGCCACTGGAATTTTATATGATTTAAAAAAAATATTTCTTAATTTGGGTCAGATATTATGAAGTTATGATAAAAAAAAAGACCTATTCTCTAGCTTAAAAACTGGGCCAGAAAATGCACTTGAAATAAATGTATTGTTGACATATGTAATTTCAGAATAAGATAAAGTGGTCAACATGAAAGTTGTAGCCACTGGAAAAATACATGATCTGAAGTAAAGAATTTTGCATTTTGATTCTGCTTTGAAGAATTTATGGCCGAGAGAAGATGAGGTAGAATATGGAGAAAAAATGAGTTTAATTTGAAGAGAATGAATATTGATTACTTTTGAAAATTTTATAAATATTTTGACGTTATTTCTTTTTAATTTTTTATATGGCATGGAAGCCATTAAAGAGAAGAGGAAGCAAATGAAGAAGCATGAGAAAAGAAGAAGAAGAAATGTGCATGAAAGTGAAGAAGGAGGTGGATATTTATAGAAAAAGAAAGAAGTGACAAATTTACCAAAACAACCTCTTACCAAATTACCAAACTAACCTTACTTCAACCTAAAGCAATATACACTTCTTCAATACTTAACATCACCTTTCACATCTTTACTTTATGTCTTAATTCCTTAAGAACTAAGTTAAGTAAAATAATAATTATGTTGGCTTTTGATGTGATATTGATTTGATGTTTACTTTTGACTTTTCTTACTTACTTTTGTTAATTCTACTTACTTTTCTTAATGACTTCTAGAAGTTTTCTAATCTTATTTATTAAAATTAAACATGTTAGGGAATTAATTAATACTTACACTATTTGAATATATGTTCCTATATAAGAAAATAAAGATGCGACGACATTGCGATAACTTATTTTGAACAAAACGTTGATTTTCGACAAAATGTTTTACGGTCACATTTTGACGTTTTAGTTAAACTATTTATTTATGTAAAACAAATTTAAAAATAAAATTTTAAAATTCTATTAAAAATATAAACACTCATAAATTAGTTAAGATAATTTATTTAACCATTGAAACATACTTTTCTGAAATCAGCATTTTGTCACTTTTGTCGATATAGGCAAATGTTACTATTTTTATGTTTGTTTCTACTTCCAAATCCTATCGAATATTATGTAAATCATAAAACCTTTTATATTTTATATTTAAAATCACTCTAAATAATATATTTTAAAGCGGTCAAATTCTGGGTCGTTACACAAAACAAAAGTTTTCTTAAAACATTTATCTTCAAACTTAATTCCATATAATATACATAGATCATCCGTATGAAATATCTTATTCGATCTCCTATTCGAATACACAACTTTATTTCTGAATTAGTATCTATCCACCGATTCTCTAATGTGGACTTTAATCAGGCTCTTTGCTTAGAAACCTTTGATTTCCTTGCATAGTGCTCAAGTATGAAAGAAAACTCAAGTACCCAATCATAAACCCTAATCAATGTTCGCTGTCAAGAATCGAATGATAAATCCTTTTTCGATCGGTGTAAACACCTCAAATTTAAATTCTTATTCCTTTTATACTATTTTTCCCTTTACATAATCATTTAAATACATTTTCATCTTATATGTTCATTCCTAATGAAACTTATTATCAAACACCTTATAGTCAAATCGTGAAACTTAATTCATACGGTATTTGTACTTAAACTTTTAAATCAAACAATTGATCGATTTATGATAGTAACTTAACATCATCAATTCTTAATTTATTATTTCGAATAAGTATTAAAGATTTTAATTTCCTTATCAGATTTCTAACTTATCGATTATCTTTATGAAACATCTTATAGTCAAACTATGAAATTCTAATCACAAGACGTTCATATTTAAATTTCACTAATCCTGATTTCTAATTATACAACTTTTCAAAATATATACTTTATATTCGAAATATAATCCAAGGTCAAATTATTTCATTTACCAATTTTTTCAAAATCAGTGTGTCGGTTTGCCTTTTTTAAATGTTTAGGAACCCTCATCGATAACGGTGATCAAGTTCATTAATCGGAATCCATAAATCACTCAATAGATAAATCAACACAAAACATTTTTAATAATCATTAACGAATATGTGCTCATATATAATACACTCAAACTCATTCTAGGGTGTTACTAACCCTATCTCTAATGAGTTACTCATCCTAGGGTATTACTAACCCTATCTTTGATGAGTCTTTACCCAACCAAATCCAAGGTTCTCGCTTAACCTTTAGCTCTGATACGAAATGTAACAATCCATTTTTCCGTACCCTTTTAATCGACAATAAACCAGACATGTCCAACTCAAATTGCACGAATAAGCGGATCATTAGGGGTAGAAAGAAAATAAAGACAGAATAGAATATCACACGAATGTAATAACATATATTATTTCAATAATAATCTTTACAAGGGAATTTTTTTAAATACAATAGCAGAGTCTAACCTAAATTCATCTTGACAGTTATAAACACCTGTCCTTACAATTGTTGACAAAAATCAAACTAAAACTAACAAACCACAGCAGATAATAGAATACGTCCATACGATGATGAAGATATCCAGCTCTCCTCTGAAAACTCCAACGGTCTTCAACTAAACCTGAAACTACTCGGATCTGACCCGATGAAAATACCCGGATCAGGCTTGATAAACCAGCGTGAGATACTCGAAATTTAAATGTATAGATCATGACGTTGTTACCAAAACCTTTGAAAAGAAGGGTATCTCATGAGACCACGCCCACACATAAATACGGATGAGTTTTTACCTTATGATAACCAAAACACTTCATACCAAAATAGACTTGATATTATTTATGACATTCTTTTGAAAACACTTTTCAGATAAACTTATTCAAATAAGGTAACAATATCTGGACTAAATCAAACGAAATATATCCGGACTGGGTCAACGGAATATATAATACAAAAAAGGGGTAGCTGAAATGTTTGCAAGTCATTACAACTATTTTGAGAATACAATCAAAACCGTAAATCTCGTATTGGGATTGGATTTCCAACATGATAGGAAACTAGTGGCCTTTTCTCCGATCCACGCATAACAAACATAGTTCCCACGGTGCCTTAATCGCTTTTCTCAAACTAGTCAATTGGAACTATACTTGCTTCACCACAACTGATAACCAGTAGTTCCCTGCTTTTCCCAAGCTAACCACTTTATCCACATGGGGCGATAAATGCCTTGAGGGACAGACGTATCTGGTACCTAGGGCTTAGAACATCTGATAACCCAAATCACTACTTTCCAAAATGCGAGCATACATCTGACCACATAGAATCCCATCATAATCGGGGCGTGAGGCTCGTGAGGCTACGCTCAATTTCTTCAAAGCCACGCTTTTCATACAAAACCACGCTTTGATCATAACAGATTCCACTTTGAATGCCACATTGTCATTCCACGTCACACGACTGATTTCTAGAAAAGTATAACTTCCTGAGCTCGTATTTCTCGAGAAAGAATGTTAAGCTAAGAGAAGTTGCCTTCTCCGCCAGCAACTGATATACGTTTATAGAAACCATTCAAATATGATTTAGAATACAATGTCAGACAAACATCCATACAAGTTTGTTCTGCGACTGAACGAAACCGAAGGCACTTTCCTCGGCCATTACTAGGCGAGAAGCCCTTGTAATCCGAAAAATCTCCATCACGAGGAGACCATTGCTATAAATAACTCTATAATGGGAGCGACCCAGAGCATGTTCAACAAGCAATCCTCACGCTATGAAGATCCACGGTCTTCAATAATCATCATCTTCAACAGGTCTTCACTTTCGAACGTATACATTGGTTCGAAGTGGTTTTCGGATAGGAATTATCCAAATCCGATCCCGGTTCCTTCGAAGCCATTCATCGCTTAAAAAGATGTTAAGTTCATATGTGGATATCAATCATCAATCGATTACTTCATCTTCTATTTAAATCAAATATTTTCTTAGATATATTCTTTTCAGTTTATTCCATTTTCTTTTCAAATGTATATGGAACCATTAAGCCTCATTTATCAAATCATTTGGTTTATTTAAATCTTTCTTAAATCTTGGAATAATTCCAAATCATTTTCTCTTTTACTTAGGAAAACTTTTCCAAATCATTTATTAAATCTTAATCAAAGATTTCTTATATTCAAGTTATAAAATTTATCTTAGGGAAAATATTCCCAAATCATTCATTAAATCTTAATCAAAGATTTATTTCTTAACTTCAAATCATATTCTTGCAAATCGAAGATTTTCATAATAGAGCACTACTGCCATCTTAGATATGGTAAATTTCACCTCTAGGGACTAATGGAAAGTTTCACCTCCAGGGACTAATGGCAAGTTTCGCCTCCAGGGACTAATGGCGAGTAATCCTACATCATGAACATTTCTGTCTTTTAACGATCTTTGTCTTCAATATGTTTTATTTTGAAAATTAATATGAAGGGGTTTTCGGATAGAAATCATCCAAATTCGATCTCGGTTCTTTTGTACAAACCATCGAATAAAAGATGTTAAATGGTTAACATTTAAAGAATTTTTTTCTTTTCTTTTATTTTAGAGAAACTTAAATATTATCTTTTTAGAGCATCCGGCCTTTCCTTTCGATCTATTCCACCCCTCGCCTAAAAAAAGAAAACATAGGTCAGGTAAGTTCAGGACACTGGTTGCTCCATCCCTAACCTTAGTTAAACACCTTGTTTTATCTTGCCAAATCTCACAAGCGAGACAAATGTACTAGTCGTTTCCAAATACTCAGTTATCCAACTTTATTTTGGAATTGCTTATAAATATCCCAAATTATCTTTCAAAATGCTTAATTATCCTTTTAAAACATTCACAATTGATTCTGGGTTACGTCATTACATTTAAACTCATATTCCAAAAGTTATATAATTCGTAGCATAAAAGTGCCGCGGAAAGTGCTATATAAGCTTATTTGAGTTAACAATTTTTTAATATTTGAAAATTCATATTTTCCATTCCAAATCTCTTTTAAACCATTTTAATAGATTTATCAAATTTATTCATATTTTTAATCATTTAAAAATATCATTTATAAAGAAATCCCTTTTTCGATTCCGAACTGCAAAACCGCGATGTTTTTAGAAAATTGTTTTGGACATATTTCAAAATCTAATTGATGAAATCTTGATTTTCTTTCCTCATTGGAAAACTATTATCATTGTGGACTAAATAATTTTTATTTCAATGAAATCGGATTTATAAATCATTCTCTACATCAATTTGAAGTTACGTGTCGAAATTTACGAATTGCTGCCACGCGACAAGCTCGATTTTGACCAATTTTATAAATTGCTTTGAAACTTGTCTGAAACACTTCAAATTTGTTTTTAACCATATTTAAACTATTTTAACTCATTTAAAATCATTAAGAGGATAAATAACTTCCATACACACATTTATATGGATTTAATTTTCATTGAATTAACTATGGTTAATTTCTAATCATTTCTCTTATCATTTATCAAACAAGTTATCAACCAAATAATCAACCAATTTGCCACCAAGTTAACAAACATTCATTCAACATATTTAAACTTTTCAATCATTATACTTGAAATAAGTTGTGGATTAATTAGTAAATAACAGTAGTCACCTTTAACCAAATTGTTCACTTTCTACCAACATTCATATCAACAACACCTAACTTAAACTTCAAATAATCAACTTCTACTCCATTTCTTTTTTTATGCCATCGACCACTTCTTTCAAACTCCCAAAAATCTAGCAGAGCTTCCGCGACACCTTGAATTTGCTCCTAACTCTTTGGAATAAAATCGGCGGCACTTCCTTCTCTTTTTCTCACTTCGAAGCTTCACGACTTGCTCCTTCTCTTACATCCGGCCATACCTTGTTCCTCCCCTTCCTCCTTTGTTTCTTCACTTTTTAGATGCTAAACCATGTTCTAATGGTATTCTAAGGTCTTTGGCAAAGTTTAACGGTGTTTGAAGTTGATTTAATATGATTTTAAAAATGCTAGTAAGGATTTGGAAGAGAAGAAGAAGCCATTAAAGCTCTAAAGAAGAAGAAGAAGAGAGCTTAGAAAAGAAATAAGAAGAAGAATGAAAAACGTGAAAAAGAAGTGAGAAAGTGGTTGGTATTTATAGAAAAAGAAATGAAGTTGTAATTTACCAAAATATCCCTTTACCAAGTTACCAAAATAACCTTACTTACATCTTAAGCAACCTTATTTTTTTCAACCCTTAACATTACATTTCAAATCATTATTTTATGTCATTTTCACTTAGGTATTAAGTAAAAAGTAAGTAATAATTATGTTTCTTTGATTTGATGTTTTACGTTTTGCTTTGAAATGATATTTTTGTCATTTTGTGCTTACTTTTTCTTAATTGTTTTCTAGAAGTTTCTAACCTTGTTTAATAAAAGTAATCTTGATTAGTGAATAAATTTATACTTATACTATTTGAATATATATGTTCTTATATAAGAAAATAAAGGTGCGATGATGTTGCGAAAACTTTTAATCTACAAAACGTTGTTTTTCGACAAAATGTTTTACAGTCATATTTTGACGTTTTAGTTAAACTATTTATTTATGTAAACCAAATTTAAAAATCAATTTTTTACACCTTTAAATAAATTAAAACATGTCTCTTTATATTTTAAAATCATATTTAAATAATATCAAAATCTTCAATTTTACAGTGTATGTAAAATTGACAAAATGCGACAAAATTTGGTTATTTTTGCAAAATGATTATTAACACACTTATAAATATTTTAATATACTTTTATTAACTTTATTAGATGTTTTCAATAAGATTTATCTTTTTAAATAAATATTTAAACCTATTTATTTAAGCATTTATTTATTTTTAACAAAACTTAAATTTTGTTGATTTGTTCTAAAATCCAAATTTATACTTTTTAAATTATCCACTATAAGAATAAATAATTTCTCTATTATTATCTATTATACACAACTTGTTTATTTAAGTTTTAAACCTTTTTAAATTTAAAACAAATGAAATCTCTTATTTTCGAAGTAGCGAAATTACGGGTCGTTACATCGTAATTTTTATAACAATTAACTAAAAAGGAATTATAATGAATAATAATGCCAAAAATAATTTTTTACAAACAATGGAATTTGACTACAAAAGCTATAACGTTGGATTCATGATGATTTTCCGATCAATTTTCATATGTAAAATTTTCGGATTGGAGTTCGAACAAAAAAATTATTAGCATTTGAAGTTTTTGAATCGAAAATAGTTATATATGTAATTATGGTTGTAAAAGTTAATTAATGCTAAATACTAACGTTAATGGAAACTAACGTTAAGAAATGTTAACGTTAAAACCAAATATTAGAAAATGTATAAAGTAGGAAACAAAGGAGCGAACGACCCAAGATACCTAATGGTCGACTGGTAGATGGATTTGAAGATTTATAGGCTAAATCTATCGCTCCAAATCAATCCCAACCCCCTATAAATTAACAGCTAATCAAACCTTAATTTATTTTGAAAAATTACCACGTACTAAAACTCTATCATTTTCTCTTCTCCTCCAAGTTCTAAAAGTAGTAAAACTATTATATAATATAAAAATATAAAAATATAAATATGTACACACGTACGCACACATGTATGTATGTATGGATATAGAAGTAGAGAAAAGTAGAGAATAAGAGAAATAGAAGAATATGATCGATTCAGAACACAGATACAAAGGTAAATCGTGAATGTTGAACTCAAATCTAAATTTAGTTTAATACTTCCCATATCGGTAATTCTAACAGGTGTATACTTTTTTTAATATGTTATATTTAAAGTAAGAAGGAGCCAAATCAAAAGAGAATGCATCTAGACCTGGAGAATAGGAAAGCTAAAGCAAGGTGAGTGGGAAATTATATATTTATTATAATATTGAATTTGTATCATTGTAAATCTATTTCATTTATGTTTAGATATAAATCATGATTTGAATATTTAATTTTATTTGTGTAAGGAATTAATATAAATCATGAATGGGATATTTAATTATATACATGTAATGATTATTGAAAATATATATTTTATACGTTTGGATTTGGAATGTTAAGGGTATAAATAATCCCAAGATCTATAAATAACTTATTAATTAAACCATATTGAGATTTCAGATTTGGTTAGCTTATATAGATTGTTGAACATAAATTAAAATTGATTATAAATTAAATTGGGATTCGATAATATTTTAATGCATTGGAATGAATTGTGTAACGATGTAAATTTCTATAAATTGTCTAAACACAAATAAAAGTGTATTGGTTGAAATAACAAGGAATGTAAACAAAAATGAAGAGATGTACAAAATAAGGGAATTACCTTATTTTTACTGCTTATTCTAGTAGAAAAATAAAAGATAATTCCATATTGTTTCACACATAATACATGTCATCTTTTAAATAATTCATAGAGAATTATGTGGTTAACAATTTCCTTTGGTGAAAGAAGTAATCCCAATGTACTAAGGTATAAAATTCCTTTAGTATAACTAAAGTAATGTAATTAGGAATGATAACAACTACTGAAAAGGAAAACCAAAAGTATGTATTTTAAAATGGTCTAGAAAACAAACGGTACACAAAGAAGATATAATTAAACGAATAAGGAATTAATAAGTCTAAATAGACAACTAATGAGAGATATTAGTTAAAAAGAAATCATGAGATTTCATATCCAATAATGTTGAATGAAAGGGAAATAATAAATGAAACTTACATCAATAAATTAGAAATGGATAATAAATGATAGTAAATGACAATAATAAATCAAAGTGAGTTATGTAAAATTTATTGAACAATAATGATTGGAAAGAAAGAAAAATAATAGTTAAATGAATGTTTATTCAAATATATATTATGATTGGCACGAAATATATATGTATATAAATAACTTAAAAAATAAGAATGACATAGTCATTAAAATGGATTGCAATGCAAGGTCAGTAGTATGACACAAAAGAAGTCTGCCCACCACAATGGGCTACCAACAGTTATGTGTACATTATATTGATGTGAGATATATCCAACTGCAAGACCCGTGGAGAGTATACGCTTGCAAATAGATAAGGAATACTCCAATAAAAAGTGGAGTCTGCTTCAACAATAGGAAGGAGGTATTGCCTTAATTACGTTAAGAAATCTAAGTAGGATGGTGAGCATCTCGATGCTATATCAGCGGTCTGGCACCAAATCAAGAGTAGGAGCTACGTAGGTTGAGTGCATGTTCGGTCTAGCGCGGTCAAAATAGGAAAGACAGGATTACACCTAATGGGCTACGCCTTCTATTGGGGTAGGCCATGTTAGGTAATACACCGCCACAGTTGTTTGCTAGTTTGTTTATTAAGGTAAGGCTAGTTAACCTGTAGAAAATTTCTTTCAGATACGAATGGGTAATCCATAGAGCTGAGTCCATAATAGGAAGCGGGAAAGTTAGTAAATCCCTAAGGTGAGATAGAATATGGATAAACTTTTATGACGTTGTTATTAGGCTCTAACAAGAGGTTCTACTTTGTATAACGGAAATTTGGCCTAGACATTAATGATGATGCACGATGGTGTAGAATTACAGATACCAACGAAGATAACATATTGGTCCTAAGGGGGACTGTGGTACTTATACACAAGTACACACATATGAATATGTATACACATACACAAGTGGTCATAGTCTACTTTTGGTAGATAGGACCGTATGCGAACATGGAGTCGAGATGGCTAAGTAAAAATTTAAAAGACATAATATGTAATTAAAGATAATCGACATAAACTAGTGTTATGTACAAAATATATAATTCACCCTTCATTAGAAAGGTGTTCTTACCCACTCCTCATCACAACCCACATGATAGATTTTAGAAGACAAGTACTACGTAAGGTGGGAATGAGGGACGAATGGGTTTCCTAATGCACGACATAGAAAAAGACACTAGATATTGGAAGTGTCAACTTGGTCGGTAATAATTGTTACACCATAAGTTCTGCAAAGTACACATGGTTAATATTCAAAAGGAAAGCTCCTTGGCATTTAATTTCGAGACCTGTCTTTTGGTTTCTAATAAAATATGCAATCCAAGAGCATAAAGCAATGTGTCAATCAAGGCCAAGATCATAATTTAGCCGAGGTAAGAAGCCTGACCGAGAGCATCAATTGCTAAAGCCTATAACAGTTCAAAAAACAACAACAATCGATGACTTAGATAGCATAGTACGAGACCAACGGTAAAGATGAATGAAAGATATCTAAAAGTTATATATAAAAGAGTCACATCAGCAATCCACATCAACTCATACTCAACTAGATGATGACACACGTTCGAATCAAGGCTGCTCATAGTCGGCTAGATCATCATTCCAAAGTGTAGGTACTCAACCAATGGCATCACGACATCATGACTATAAATATGTGGTAATTCCAAGGCACAGGGGATCTTCTGACACATAAAAAACAAGAACTAGCCAGTACTTTCCTATATTAAAGCTCTAATCAAAAACCTATAAATCACGAAAACACTTAGTTCAATGTGGTAAGCCTCTCTACTATATTAGAGTAACTAAATAAAGGAAGTGGATGTAAGGACTTTCAGCCTAAATCACTATTAAAGCCCTGGTATTATTTACTTTCAGCACATTATTTCCTTCTCATTCCTCGTCTCAATTCAGCAGCCCAATATATAGTGGTTCTCGTGGTACAACATCTCATCTCAGTATTCTTATATCCAGAACATATAATCGTACCAATGTCCGGAGCTTGTCCTTCTGACCTCGAGGTGTTGGTGTTGACGAAATTCTACACTAACATTTTTGGCACTAGATAGACTTAAACCTTCGCATTTCTTTTACTTTCAAAGATCCAACGGAACTTTTAAACCAGTTACGTCTAGTCCCAAAAACAAATAGTCATCTCGAAACTATCCCTCAATCTTTGCATTCAACTCATTGAAGAAGACAACAATGAAAGACTCATCACCCTTATTTCAAAAAAGGAAAATGGTCAAGAATATGATCCTATCTATAAACTCCAAGCTTCTCAGATCGGTTAGTTTTTGGGATATCTTTAGGAATCCCTCCATGAATTTGCCCAACTCCAAAAATTCTTTAAAGCCCTTGATGATGAAGTTAAAGATCTTTCCACTAAGTTGCTAAAATATGAAGTTTGGATTCCTATAATAAAAGGACTACCTCGGACACTTAAGGTTGCGAGTCTCGAAAGAATCATGATCAAGTTCTTACTCCTCTCAACTAGAACTTGTCTTGGATCTTTCTGAGGACCTATGGAGATCCATTGTCTTAGTTATCCCCCTTCCACCGCAGAAGATCCAATAAAGAACTACTGTATCTATCTTCGAGTAAATGGACATGAAATAGATAAATGTCGAAAGCTCTCTTACATAATCGAGGAATTAATAAAGTAAGGGAAGTTAATAGAGTTTATTAAACATCAAGTTAAATATCTCATTTCAGAACCTTTTTTTACCCTATTATGTTTCCATAACTCTAGGACAAGTTCATGTAACTCCTCCAAATGAATGCATATGGCACTTTCCTGCAAAAGATGGAAATAGACCTCTCAATTACATCCTCTCCAACAAAATATTTTATGGTTTTAGAAGTCTTGAAGATTTGATTGGCAGGCCTCGGCCATCCCCTTCCAATGAAATTCTTTTTCGGTGCAATCCAATTCACTAAGTCTTCTCCTAGGAAGTTCATCCATATCTCAGCATTCACAATATCTCTTTCGGTATGTTCTTTCTTCTTAAGAACTTTTACATATTATATTTATGCCTAGAATTTAGAAATTGAAACTCTATCATTGAGCTAACGAGGTCAATGTAGAGTTTTTCTTTACTCGATTTAAGTGAAGCCCTCTCGCTAATCTGACCAGATTAATGGAAGGTTTTCACTTAACTAAGTCTAGTCTCTTACGTCAAATTTAAATATCGTGCGTGCGCGCATACACACACGCTAATTTTTGTCTCTCTTCATTAAGTTTAATCTTTTCCTTCAAACTCTTTGGCAGACAAGATAATTTATAAATTACGCAATTTTAAGGAATTTCTTGAAAATGAATTCCAAACTAATCTTTTCAAAGAACACATATTTCTCTTTACTAAGTAATAACCAACATAACTATCAACTCGAAAATGTATTTTAAACGGTCAACCTAGCCAGAAGTGGTTGTAGATGGTCAATGCCAGCCGATAAGTGGTTATAGATAGCCGATGCCAACCAAAAGTGGCTAAAGATTTTGGACCCAACATGAAGTTGGTAAACCTCACTATAAGAGCACCCCTATAGTGATGTTCCATAAAGAGTGAAGCAATATCACCTGGGTTTCAAAAGACATCAAAAAGCAGAATGCATGCTAATAACGAGTCATGGTTAGTGTAACCATGCATTAGGTAGATTCCTGTATAAATTAGAACCGGGTAGATTCTTGTATAGATTAGAAACTGGTAGCTTCCATATTAATTAGCAAGGGTTAGATTCCAGTATAGATTAGAAACAGGTAGAGTCCCACATAAATTAGAAACGGGTAGAGTCCTGTATCAATTAGAAATGCGTAAATTCCCATATAGATTAGAAATGGGTAGAGTCCCGTATAGATTAGAGACGGGTAGAGTCTATATAGATTAGAGTTGGGTAGATTCCCATATAGACTAGTAACAGGTAGATTCCCATATAGAGTAGGAACGGGTAAGGTGCCATATAAATTAAAATCGGTTAGTTTCCCAATTAGATTAGAATGGTGAGTAGATTGCTAGTTAGGTCAGAATGGTGGGTAGATTCCCAGTCAAATTAGAATGTTGGGTAGATTCCTACTTAGATTAAAAGAATGAGTAGATTTTCGATACAGATAGAATGTTAGGAGAAGTTTGTAAGTCAAGACATCAAACACATTCCCAGTAAACTTAAAAGATGGGTGAACATAGAATCGGAATAAGACGAAACTCTTGATGGTGTTATTAGGTTGGCTTCGGACAAGAACCAAACCATAAAAGATGGTTGGGTCTGAAACCTTATCATAATGGAAATATGCCCTGAGGAAAAAAAATACCCCATAAAGAGAATGTTTAAAAAATGGAAGCTCAGCCAATTGAAGTGACAACATAAGAAATAAAGTTGAAAGGGGTAGAGATTCTTCACGTATAATTTATATAAGAAACTGTTACAAGGATGGGCCAAAATAAATGCCAAAAGAAATAGTATTACAAAGATTGTATTACGAAATCAAAAACATTAGTAGGAAAGGCGTAAAGGAAAAGGGGGAGATCCTCCCCCAACAAGGCAAACTGAGATGATAAATCAAGACCCTCTGAAACAATATGGATATTCATAGTCTCGGAAGGAACCTTTAGCACTATTATCCTCAAACTCCTTTCCTCTCTTCGTTTAAAAGGAACGGCCATATCATCTCCCAAGACCGGATATTAGTTTAAGGCTTACTTTTATCTAAGATAATCTAGCTCTTAGTTTTAGACAGAGCTTCGACTCATGAGAACTGCTCTTAACCTCAAAAGCTGTAAGGGTTACTTTCAACTTTTGGAGCCTGATTACCTTGTCCTCATAAGATTGGTAAAGAGAAGCATAGTCTTGCTAGATCCTTCTATAGTTCTAGTAGGATACTCCTTAACAAATGTTAGCTTAAGATTAATAGAGTTAAAAGATGAAAAGTAAGGGAGGACTCCATATAGTCACCCTAGTTTGAGATAGCATATAATAATCACATCAAGATTGAATAAGAATTCAAATATACTCAAGTTACAATATGTCTCCTCCATTAAAAGTATTACTAGGGGAATCTTCTTGCATCTCCTCGACAGCAGCAATTTCTTCTTCCTCCCTTACTGAGCTTTCGGTTTCCTCCTCCACTCCCACTTGGATTCTTTTTCTGGCATTCCTCATATTTCCTAGAAAAATTGGCTTCAACTATGGCGGCATTATTTCCAAGATAAGAAAGAGAGAAAGGCATGTCTTCATCTCGGTGGTGAACATAGGCCTCAAATAAAACTTAAAAGGCTCGCCTGCTAGTTTCCCTCTTATGCTCTTCTCTAGCAATGTAACGTTCTTTTCCAGTCACCCCAGCCTTGGATTTCTTCAGCCTCTCATCCATTTCCTTTAGGGCTTTCTCAAGGGTCTCGATCCTATGATCCTTCTCTCCCATAGCCTTAACTGATTCCTCACCTTGAGCAGTCGCCTCTTGAACCTTAGCCCTAAACTCCATGGACACTTTTTTTCATTTCGAGGGCAACCACTTTTCCTCGATCTTCAACCACCCTATTGAAAGGCGGAGAATTCCACCACCATTTCGAAAATGGTAAATTGAGTAAGGACAAAAAAATTGAATTATAAACCTTTTATAAGAACTTACCTTTTACCTTCAAACTCTCCTAGAGGCCATATTCGATCATCTTTTGGAAGCCATGAATAGATGTGGGAAGCCTAGCACGTGCTTCAATGATGGAAAAATAAAGACCACCTTCAAAAGCGCCCCTCGTAATCTCTATGGCTTACTTGTTCTTCTCAGAAAGCAGACCCGGAACTTTTTTGGGCTTTTGACTTGGGAAGGTTTAAAGACCTATCGTTTCTTCAAGTAGAGAGCCTCTTTGTCAAAAGATTGCAAACTGTTCTTAATCGCTTTTCCCCAGCTTTCTTGGAAAGCCCTATAACAAGTAAAAGAAGATAAGATTAAAATCAAGATTGAGTCTAAAAGTTATAATCAAAACATTAAGTAAGAAAATCTAATGGGTAAATACCGAACCCTAAGCCTCACTTTCCTCAAGATCAGATTCGGCTTCATCTCCACTGCTAAAGATTATAGTAGAAGCTTTAACATACTTCCTAGAAGGCTTGAATCCAAAAAAATTAGCAGAAGGGGTTTAAAGACCCATGGTTTTCAACTTACTCTCTATAAAAACAGAGTGCAGGTATCGGCGAAGAAATGCAAGCTTCGTAACTTCTTTATAATTATCTGTAAGTTGACTAATAAATGATGAATTGCTACTCTTTCTAGGACTTGCTAATTAAGTTCCAACAAAATAAAAGAACATAGTTCAAAATACAAATAAGACTAATAAAAGAGAGGAGTATCCAATGACATACCGGCATTATTGAAAGAAGTGATGATTCGGTTAGAGGAAGCTTTACCAGTAACCACTCGCGTGGTGTTATTTTGCTAAAAGGGTCCTCCAAATGAGATTTCCTTAAGAACTTAAGGAAATATGTAGGAAATTCCCAAAATGTCTTGGACTCTAGCAAATTGAACATATAATTGATCTTGACATAAAATATGTTTTGGTAACCCTTTTCATAATATAAGATCGCCATAGCTGATAAAGTTGAGTAAGAGGTAGCTAGAAGTTGGAAAGGGTTGAGGTTATAAAACTCTAGGACATCAATATAAAAAGAAGCAAGGGGCAAGAAGATCCCCTATTCCAAATGTTCTATGGACTACACAAAATACCTTTTGGGAGGATCATTAAATTGTAACACAACCTAGAGAGCAAGCGTCTTGACCATAGTAATTCCATAGGAAGACAAAATTCCATTAAGAACTTGTTGGTTTGTAATAAGAGCATCCATTTCCTCCTTAAGAAAAAGGAAGAAAAACGCTCAACAGAAAAAAGAAGAATCGACATTATTTCTAGGGTAAATATTAAGCAATTGAACTCGATCTAAGTTGTTGGATAAGCAGTGAATGTCAGAACCTCCATTCAGTGATTCAATGACAACAACTATTCAATCGTATATATTATATACATCTTATTAAGATAATAGGTACATACAACAAGAAGACATCATGCTCGAAGTTATTGGGACTCGAAGACAACAAAGATCTGTCGACCATACTATAATCAATAAGGTTATTCTAAGTGTAAAAGAGTCTTAGTAAAATGTTGTAAGGTCTTCTTGAGTATATATGCACACACAATCATGCATAATTTCATATGCACTAAACACAAAGTGAAAAACTGCATTTAGCATTCACGACATTTGAGGGAAAATCATAGACATCTATGACAATCATCGGGAAATTATTTCCTAAAGCCATAGAAGTTTGAGGTTTTCCTATAGACTTCTGTCATCTATAAAACTGCAAAACTCTGAATAGACACTTCTTTAGAACGGATAGAAATTAACTCTTCATCGAAAGGTTGCAGCCACTAAAACGAATAAACCTTATCTAATAGTAACAACTCTTTATCTACATCTCTTTAAATCTATAAATACTACCAAGATTGAAATTTGGAGATTAAATAAATTGAATTAATTAAAACTATTCTCTCTTGATTTCTTATTACTCACTTGTGCATACAATTGCTTACATGCTCTCAATCTATCATAACCAAAATATAATTTTGGTCAAACTACTTCCTACAACTCATAGCATTCACATTCACATACCCAAAGGAGATCATAGGAAGATTTGTAATATATATCAAAATCCATGTTATTTGGAACACAAGATTGTCAGAGATATACTTTTGTATTAGCCTATTCCTCCGGGCGAAGGGAGGATTAGTTGGCTAAAGGAATTACCTAAGGGGGGCTTTGGGACTAGACGTAGGACGGGAGGTCCGTACCAATATAAAATATTTAGAGTGATCGTTTTTGTTATTTATCTTAATTATATTTAATTATTTTTCTCTTCTTAGTATAGTTAGTAATATACGTCCTCATATGTATACATATAGATTGCATTATTTGTAAAAATCCTACAAACTTTCATTTGGTATTAGAGAAAGATCATTTTAATATACAGTTGCACGTAATTGAAAAATCATTAAAATGGAAAGCACATTTCAAGAAGGTCAATCAACTGCTCGTCCTCCGCTATTTACTGGTTTTAATTATGCTTATTGGTCAACACAAATGCGAATTTTCATGGAAGCCAATGGCTTAGAAATATGGCTAGCAATTCTAAAAAAATTGAAGAACTTAACACCGATATTAGCAAATGGATTGATGCACTAAAAGCAAAATCCTCTAACAATGCCAAAGCTATGAATGTATTGTTCTGTTCACTTGATAAAAATGAGTTTTCACATGTCATGCTCTACGGACCGTATATGATATATGGTGCACTTTACAAGTCATACACGAAGGCATAAATAAAGTCAAGCAAACTAAAATTTCGATTTTCCAAAACCAATTTCATCTTTCAAAATCAAAACAAGTGAATTAATTATTGATATGTATGTAAGATTTCAAACCATCCAACATGATCTCATGGTACATGGAGTCAAATTCACAGATTTTGATTTAGTCGCTCGAATTTTGAAATCTTTAACAAATGAATGAGACAGAAAAGTTTTAGCCATCGAAGAAGCTAATTATCTCTCTCACTTAAAGTCGAATGGCTAATAGGAAATCCAATGTTGTATGAAGCTAATCTTTGGGCCAAAAAGGATCAAAATCATAAAATTGAAAACCTAGCATTCCAAGCACGTAAAGAAGATTTGGATTTAGACGAAAATGAGATTGTTTTTATTGCCAAGAACTACAATGAATTCGAGAAGCTCAAGAAGATAACCAAATTTCCAAATGGCGGCAACCCGAACTCCTCAATAAACGCTATGAGTATGAAAATTTTGGCCACATGAAGAAGGTTTGTCCGCAGCTCAATCATGATAAAAAGAAAAGAAAATTTAAGAAATTCAAGAAAAAGAAACGAGCTTTTTGAGTAACATGGGATAATTCAGATTCATTTTCTTCTTCATATGGTGGTAATGAAAGCGACTCGGAACAATCAAATGTGTATTTTATGGCTAACATTAATAATGTACATCCTGAACTTACTTATGGTGAAATAATGGAAATAAGCACTGAATTAGATGATAAATATAGAGAATCAAAAAATTAAATAAGGAATATGTGGAAAAGTTAACTAGATCAGAATTAGAAATCAGATCATTAAAAGATGAAAAAATAATCTTAGAATATGAACTAGAAATTGTTCAAAAACGAAAATGTAACATTATTATCTCAAAATGACAATTATTAAATGATTTAGAAAATTATAAGTTAGAAAAAGTTAGTTTGGAAAAAGAAAAATTAGAATTACAAGAAAATTTGGATTCTAGAAATATTAAAATTTATGACCCTAAAAGTAAGTTGGATAAAATTATGTGACAAAATTCAACAAAGGAAAATAAAATTTAGAAAATCTGATTACGATATCTAAACCATCTAGCAATCAAAATGGATTAGGTTTTAAAAACAAACAAAAGTCGAAAAAATATAGCACATTATACATAAAATTCAAAAAGCAAAAGTTAGAAACTAAGTTTAAGAATTCAAATACCAATATGGTCAAATAATGGATTCCAAAAAACAAATAATAAACTAATTAGACAAAAATATATCGATGAATATTGACAGAAAGTTGTATATAACAAAAGTTATATTTCTAAAGGAACTAAATCCTCGTGGATATGGCTACCTTCATCCACTAGCATGTAGGACCCTAATCAAAGAATGTGGGTACCAATTAATTTTTTATTTATTTTGTAGGTACTCAAAGTTAAAATAAAAAATAAAGAGAAATGGATACATAATAGCAGATTTTCTAAGCACATGACTAGAAATGCTAATATGTTATCAAATGTAACATATATCGATGGTGGCATTGTAACATTCAGGGATAACTCAAAAGGATTTGTTATCGGCATTGAAGAAGTCATCAATATTGGTATTTTTAACTCTCCAGTAATTACAAATGTTTTGTTGGTGCAAAATATAAAACATAACTTAATAAGTATAAGTCAATTATGTGATAAAGGATTTAAAATTGATTTCGAAAACTAAGTGCAATATTTTTTTATCAAAATAAAATTTTAATTTTTCAAAAGTTTAGAAATCGGAACATATATGTTTTAAATGTGAATGTCAAAAATAATATAAATTTATGCTTATCCGTGAATCATGATGATCCATGGTTCTGGCATAAATGTTTTTGTCATATAAATATTAAGAATATCAAAAAATTCGCTAAAAATGAGTTAGTTAGAGGATTGCCTAAAATCAGCTACAAGGTTAAAAACAGTGTGATGCTTGTAAATTTGGTAAATTAAAGAAAATTTCCTTTAAATCTAAAAAGGAAATTTCCACAAAGCAACCTCTCGATTTACTCCATCTAAATTTATTTGGACCAACTCAATTCAATAACTCATAATAAATAGTGTAATTATTGATGATTTTTCAAGATATACTTAAATATTATTTTTAAAACATAAAACAGACACTTTTGAGATGTTCAAATTTTTTGCTAAACGAATAATTTTTTCAATAAACTTAAAAATTAAAAGTATACGAAGTGACCACGGAGGTGAATTTGAAAAAGAACTATTACAAATTTTTGTAACAAAAGGGGATTAGTCATAATTTTTCATTTCCTCGAACACCACAAACAAAACAGTGTTGTAGAAAGAAAATCGAACTTTACAAGAATTTGCACGAACTTTACTAAATAGTAGTAACCTACCGAAGAATTTTTGGGCCGAAGCTGTTGCTACTGCTTATTATGTATTAAATCATGTTACACTAAGACCCATGACTAAAAACACGTGCTATGAAATATTTTTTAACAAGTAACTTAAAGTATCATATCTTCACGTATGGATCAAAATACTTCATATTAAACACTAAAGTTATCTAGGAAAATTTGATTCTAAAGCCGATGAAGGAATTTTTGTCGATTATTCGGTCAAAGCCAAACATATAGAATCTTTAATAAACGAACAAATATTATAGAAGAAAGTCTTCATATCTCATTTGATGAAAACTTTAAAGATAACAAAAAAGATGACAATGAAGAAATTATAAATAAAACTAATATACCTATACATGAAAATATTAATAATAATGTCAGTAAAAATAATGATAATATGATAACATCATCACTTGGAATATTAAGAGACCATCCTATTAATAATATTATTGGGGATTTAAATATAAGAGTACCAACCAAAAAACAGTTAAATCAAATGAGCCAAGTTGTGTTTATATCAAATTTTGAACTAAAAATTATAAAGAAGCATCAAAAGATGATTTTAGGATTATTGCAATGTAAGAAGGACTTAATCAATTTGAAAGAAACGATGTTTGGGAACTTATACCGAGACCAAACAATCAATCTGTGATTGGAATGAAATGGGTTTTTGAAAATAAAGTAGATGAAAATGGAAATATTGTAAGAAATAAAGCAAGGTTGGTAGCTCAAGGATATAATCAAGAAGAAGGAATTGATTATGACAAAACATTTGATCCTGTAGCACGTCTCGAAGCAATATAAACATTACCGACTTATGAATGTCATTATAATTTTAAACTTTTTCAAATGGACGTAAAAAGTACATTTTTAAATGGATTTATAAAGGAAAAAGTGTATGTTGAACAACCTCCTTTATTTGTTCATGAGAAATATCTCGATCATATATTTAAACTTAAAAAAGCCTTATACGGATTAAAACAAGCACCTCATGCTTGATATGAAAGATTAAAAACTTATTTACAAAATACCGGTTTTCAAATTGGTAAAATCGATTCCACTTTATTCATAAAACAAGATAATAATAATATTTTAGCCATAAAATATATGTTAACGACATTATATTTGGATCCACTGATGGAAAATTGTGTACGGAATTTTCTAACATAATGAAAGATGAATTTGAAATGTCACATATGGTAGAATTAAACTATTTTTAGGTTTGCAAATAAGACAATTATAAAATGGAATTTTAATAAATATAAAAACACTGCCAAGATTTATTAAAGTGTTTTGGAGTGGAAAATAATTCAAGTAAACAAACTCCAATGAGTACTACTCTACATTTAGATAAAGATGAAGATGAAATAGATTTTGACCAAAAATTATATCGAAGTATGATAGGATCTCTGTTATACTTAATAGCTAGTAGACCAGATATTATGATGAGTGTATGCTTATGTGCTCGGTTTCAAGCATAGCCAAAAGAATCACATCACCGAGTAGTAAAACGAATCTTAAGATATTTAACAAACACCAAAGATTACAGATTTTTCTAACCAAAAGGAAGCTCGTTCGAACTCGTTTCATATAGTGATGCTGATTTCGACGGTTGTAAAGACGGATAGAAAAAGCTTAAGTGGCACATGTCATTTTATAGGTCAATCTTTGTTCGCTCTCGACATGTGAAGCCGAATATATATCAGCAGCTTTACCATATACACAAGTAATCTATATGCAACAAACTTTTCTACATTTTGGTAAAATCATAAAAACGTCTCCAATACATTGTGATAATACTAGTGCCATAAATTTATCGAAAAATCCTATTAACCATTCTCAAACAAAATTGATATTCATCACCATTTTGTACGAGATAATGGAGAAAAAGGAATTATGTCATTGAAATTCGTAAATACCGAAAATCAAATAACTGGTATTTTTACTAAACCATTAAGTGTACTAATTTTTATTAAATTAAGACTGGATTTAGGAATATGTTCTTACAGTGAATTGGTTAACTAAATCTGCAGGATTAGATTTGTACACTTACATTATTTTATATAAAACTACACAAAATAAAATTTGTACACTTAAACTAGTATTAACCACGTGAAACTTAACTACCTTCTGTTAAAAGTTATATGGTTAAACTTATTTTTCTAAAACAAACTTCTAAGTATAGTAAAAATCTCTCTTATAAATAAAGCATGTTATTTTACTAATTAATTACAAATAGTTTATTAAGACCATTATTACTCAAAAAAAATTATCTTCGGATCATGAGTCCACTTATTCAACCATCGACTATAATCTGTTGAGTCACAGGTTCTATGAAGTTTTTGATTTCTGACAAAGAAATAAAGGCGATCGACAAAGCAAAGACATCATGGATATAAAGAGGCACAAAAGAGCTACATATGGTACTCTAGATATAGGTTGATTATTTGATATTGTAATAGTGATAAACTTGTTAAAATCTATCCTCAAATAATCATGCACCTCAATATAATCGATATATATACGTTTGAATAGCATTGCACATTCATTGAGCAATTTGACAGGGACCGGTCGACCGGTATTAAATCAGGCGGTCGGCCGTTTCTGTGTAAAATGCACAATGAACGTGCACACATGCACATAACGACTATATATTTGAAATCCTGTCTACTGGCCATTTTTTGACCTGTCGACGGTTTTTTTAAACAGAGAGCAACCTTTTCCAAAAGACACTTCTTTCTCCAATGGTTGCATCTCTTACCTTTCATCAATGATCATATCTATTAATGGCTACTGTTCACAAAGAGTTACAACCATTTTTCTCTATATAAACTCATCTAAATCATTGATTCAAAATATATGAATACATATGTTTTTTACTCTAATTTATGATCTTACTTTCTAAATACTCCTGCATTCTAAAAGCTCTCAATTATTTTAATTGCTTATTGAATCATTGAAATTATTTCATATCTTTTGATTCAATAGGTAATATACTTCTCTTAATCTTCACAAAACATCATTCACATATTTTGAGGATAAGGTTATAGGAAGTTTGTACTACAAGTGACAAAACTGTGTTAGCAAGAACACATACCGTCAACAAACAATTATATTCATCTTTGTTGAAGTCCTCGGTGTTGTAAGAGGCAAGTGTTGAAGTCCTCGGTGTTGTAAGAGGCAAGTGTTGAAGTCCTCGGTGTTGTAAGAGGCAAGTGTTGAAGTCCTCAGTGTATTAGAGGCGTGAAATCCCGTTCGTTTGCTTGGGTGTTGTAAACCTGTTCCTCCGGGTGAAGCGAGGTAGTTAATAGTGAAAATCCAGATAGAAGTCTGGGACTGGACGTAGGACGGTGCTCCGAATCAGTATAAAAATCTCTGGTGTGATTTTTCTATTTTTATTTACTTTGCTACTATCATCTATTTCCGCATTTATATTATATTCCATATTACATGATCCGTGTGTACTATATTAGTACATGCACTCGTACAGCACTTTTTCATTTGGTATCAGAGCACGGTCATCATATAACCGTAACACAGTTATTTGATATATTCTTGTAATATGGCAAATAACGCAAGTACTAGCACTCAAAACACCACTTACATGGAAGGTCAATCGACACAAAGACCTCCATTTTTCAATGGTCTTAACTATAGTTATTGGGCAACACGTATGTCATTCTTTATGCAATCAAATAGTTATGATGCTTGGAATGCAACTCAAAAAGAAATAGTAAATCCAACAACTGATTACTCAGAATGGACCGCGGTTGAGAAAACGACAGCAACCGTAAATGCAAGAGCAATAAATATGTTGTTTTGTGCATTAGACCAAAATGAATATAACCGTGTTAGTATCTGCACTACTGCATATCAAATTTGGCAAACGCTAAAAATCACTCATGAAGGTACTAACAAGGTTAAACAAGCCAAAATAGCCATGCTGAAAAGTCAATTTCAAAATTTCAAAATGAAACCAAATGAGACAATCAATGATATGTATTCACGGTTTCAAACTATCCACCATGCACTTATTGGCTTAGGACAAAAGTATTCTGATTTTGATGTTGTTTCAACAGTCCTACATTCTCTGACTAGTGAATGGGAAGGAAAAGTATTAGCAATTGAAGAAGCTAATGAACTTTCTGTCATGAAGCCAGATGAATTGATAGGAAATCTAATGTCCTACGAAGCTAACTTGCAGACTAGAAAGGAACAAAAAGAAGAAAAGAAAAACATGGCATTCCATGCTGAAAAAGACGAAAATGAATCAGAGTCTGAAGACGAAGATCTGGCATTCATAGCAAAAGGTTTCAAAAAATTCCTAAAACAGCGAAAAGCCAGTCGTTATAACAGAAAGAAATCTGGATCAAATAAACCAACATCATCCTCTATAGAATGCTTCAACTGTCACAAAAAGGGGCACATGCACAAGGATTGTCCGGGGCAAAAGAAGAAGTTAGAAAATGACAAATTAAGATATAAGAAGGACAAATCAAAGAAACGAGCATTCTCGGTAACATGGGATGATACAGACTCATCAGAAAGTGATAGTGATACGGAAGATGAACAAGCAAATGTATGTTTCATGGCAACAGAAGATGAGGTACAAATTCCTACATTCGATGAAATGCTTGATATTAATGCTGAATTGATAGTCAAATATAAAGACATAAAACGACAGCTAAAAGAAACCAAAGCAGATTTGAGTAGAGCAGAATTTGAACGAGATATGTTAAAAGACGAGAAGAAAATATTAGAAGAAGAACTTGAAAAATTTCAAGAATCATCATCTAATGTTGACTCTCAACTAGTTCTTTTGAGTCAAGAAATTGAAACTCAAAAAGAGAAAAATGATGCTCTCACTACTAAAAATCATGAGCTTGAGGCAAAAGTCAAAATTCTGGACCTAGAAAAGGCTAGTTTACAAACTAAGTTAGATAACATTACTCAAAATGTTTCTAACTTTAACAAAGGTCGAGAAAATTTGACAAAAATCATTGAAAGTTCACAATCTATTTCGGATAAACAAGGTTTGGGATATAAGAAACAAGAAACCAAGAAACATCTTGGAAATAAAAGGAAGAAGAAAGTACAAAAAACTGAAGCTAAGAAAAATCTTAGTTTATTATACTCCAAACCAAAACCAGTTGTGAAATTTCAAAAGAAAAATGTCAAGACTATCAAAATATGGGTTCCTAAAACAAATAACAATTTGATTAGGAACAAATATATTCAGAATTTCATGAATACTGTGCATCTTAATACTAATTATGTATATAAAGGGGATACCAGACCCGTATGGGTTTGGACTCCTAAGACCTAACTCTTAGGACCCCATAAAAAGTGGGTACCATGGACTTAATTTTATTTTTTGCAGGTCCCACTTAAGAAAAGAGGAAAGTGGATATTGGACAGTGGTTGCTCGAAGCACATGACTGGAGACAAGAGCTTATTAACAAATATTACATACTCAGATGGTGGCTCCGTCACTTTTGGAGATAATTCAAAAGGCTATATCATCGGCAAAGGCGAGGAATATATATATAAAGAATACAAACGAAATCTCAAGGGGAGATCACATATTCAGGGAGAGATTCAGAACTTCTGATATATGTTGTCATCAATCAAAAAGGTAGAGAATGTTGAGTCACAGGTTCTATGAAATTTTTGATTTCTGACAAAGAAATAAAGGCGATTGACAAAACAAAGACATCATGGATATAAAGAGGCACAAAAGAGCTACATATGGTACTCTAGATTATAGGTTGATTATTTGATATTGTAATAGTGATAAACTTGTTAAAATCTATCCTCAAATAATCATGCACCTCAATATAATCGATATATATATGTTTGAATAGCATTGCACATTCATTGAGCAATTTGACAGGGACCGGTCGACCGGTATTAAATCAGGCGGTCGGCCGTTTCTGTGTAAAATGCACAATGAACGTGCACACATGCACATAACGACTATATATTTGAAATCCTGTCTACTGGCCATTTTTTGACCTATCGACCGTTTTTTTAAACAGAGAGCAACCTTTTCCAAAAGACACTTCTTTCTCCAATGGTTGCTTCTCTTACCTTTCATCAATGATCATATCTATTAATGGCTACTGTTCACAAAGAGTTACAACCATTTTTCTCTATATAAACTCATCTAAATCATTGATTCAAAATATATGAATACATATGTTTTTTACTCTAATTTCTGATCTTACTTTCTAAATACTCCTGCATTCTAAAAGCTCTCAATTATTTTAATTGCTTATTGAATCATTGAAATTATTTCATATCTTTTGATTCAATAGGTAATATACTTCCCTTAATCTTCACAAAACACCATTCACATATTTTGAGGATAAGATTATAGGAAGTTTGTACTACAAGTGACAAAACTGTGTTAGCAAGAACACATACCGTCAACAAACAATTATATTCATCTTTGTTGAAGTCCTCGGTGTTGTAAGAGGCAAGTGTTGAAGTCCTCGGTGTTGTAAGAGGCAAGTGTTGAAGTCCTCGGTGTATTAGAGGCGTGAAATCCCGTTCGTTTGCTCGGGTGTTGTAAACCTGTTCCTCCAGGTGAAGCGAGGTAGTTAATAGTGAAATCCAGATAGAAGTCTGGGACTGGACGTAGGACGGTGCTCCGAATCAGTATAAAAATCTCTGGTGTGATTTTTTTATTTTTATTTACTTTGCTACTATCATCTATTTCCGCATTTATATTATATTCCATATTACACGATCCATGTGTACTATATTAGTACGTGCACTCGTACAGCACTTTTTCATTTGGTATCAGAGCACGGTCATCATATAACCATAACATAGTTATTTGATATATTCTTGTAATATGGCAAATAACGCAAGTACTAGCACTCAAAACACCACTTACACGGAAGGTCAATCGACACAAAGACCTCCATTTTTCAATGGTCTTAACTATAGTTATTGGGCAACACGTATGTCATTCTTTATGCAATCAAATAGTTATGATGCTTGGAATGCAACTCAAAAAGAAATAGTAAATCCAACAACTGATTACTCAGAATGGACTACGGCTGAGAAAACGACAGCAGCCGTAAATGCAAGAGCAATAAATATGTTGTTTTGTGCATTAGACCAAAATGAATATAACCGTGTTAGTATCTGCACTACTGCATATCAAATTTGGCAAACGCTACAAATCACTCATGAAGGTACTAACAAGATTAAACAAGCCAAAATAGCCATGCTGAAAAGTCAATTTCAAAATTTCAAAATGAAACCAAATGAGACAATCAATGATATGTATTTACGGTTTCAAACTATCCACCATGCACTTATTGGCTTAGGACAAAAGTATTCTGATTTTGATGTTGTTTCAACAGTCCTACATTCTCTGACTAGTGAATGGGAAGGAAAAGTATTAGCAATTGAAGAAGCTAATGACCTTTCTGTCATGAAGCCAGATGAATTGATAGGAAATCTAATGTCCTACGAAGCTAACTTGCAGACTAGAAAGGAACAAAAAGAAGAAAAGAAAAACATGGCATTCCATGCTGAAAAAGACGAAAATGAATCAGAGTCTGAAGACGAAGATCTGGCATTCATAGCAAAAGGTTTCAAAAAATTCCTAAAACAGCGAAAAGACAGTCGTTATAACAGAAAGAAATCTGGATCAAATAAACCAACATCATCCTCTATAGAATGCTTCAACTGTCACAAAAGGGGCACATGCACAAGGATTGTCCGGAGCATAAGAAGAAGTCAGAAAATGACAAATTAAGATATAAGAAGGACAAATCAAAGAAACGAGCATTCTCGGTAACATGAGATGATACAGACTCATCAGAAAGTGATAGTGATACGGAAGATGAACAAGCAAATGTATGTTTCATGGCAACAGAAGATGAGGTACAAATTCCTACATTCGATGAAATGCTTGATATTAATGCTGAATTGATAGTCAAATATAAAGACATAAACGACAGCTAAAAGAAACCAAAGCAGATTTGAGTAGAGCAGAATTTGAACGAGATATGTTAAAAGATGAGAAGAAAATATTAGAAGAAGAACTTGAAAAATTTCAAGAATCATCATCTAATGTTGACTCTCAACTAGTTCTTTTGAGTCAAGAAATTGAAACTCAAAAAGAGAAAAATGATGCTCTCACTACTAAAAATCATGAGCTTGAGGCAAAAGTCGAAATTCTGGACCTAGAAAAGGCTAGTTTACAAACTAAGTTAGATAACATTACTCAAAATGTTTCTAACTTTAACAAAGGTCGAGAAAATTTGACAAAAATCATTGAAAGTTCACAATCTATTTCGGATAAACAAGGTTTGGGATATAAGAAACAAGAAACCAAGAAACATCTTGGAAATAAAAGGAAGAAGGAAGTACAAAAAACTGAAGCTAAGAAAAATCTTAGTTTATTATACTCCAAACCAAAACCAGTTGTGAAATTTCAAAAGAAAAATGTCAAGACTATCAAAATATGGGTTCCTAAAACAAATAACAATTTGATTAGGAACAAATATATTCAGAATTTCATGAATACTGTGCATCTTAATACTAATTATGTATATAAAGGGGATACCAGACCTATATGGGTTTGGACTCCTAAGACCTAACTCTTAGGACCCCATAAAAAGTGAGTACCATGGACTTAATTTTATTTTTTGCAGGTACCACTTAAGAAAAGAGGAAAGTGGATATTGGACAGTGGTTGCTCGAAGCATATGACTGGAGACAAGAGCTTATTAACAAATATTACATACTCAGATGGTGGCTCCGTCACTTTTGGAGATAATTCAAAAGGCTATACCATCGGCAAAGGCGAGGAATATATATATAAAGAATACAAACAAAATCTCAGGGGGAGATCACATATTCAGGGGGAGATTCAGAACTTCAGATATATGTTGTCATCAATCAAAAAGGGGGAGAATGTTGAGTCACAGGTTCTATGAAGTTTTTGATTTCTGACAAAGAAATAAAGGCGATCGACAAAACAAAGACATCATGGATATAAAGAGGCACAAAAGAGCTACATATGGTACTCTAGATTATAGGTTTATTATTTGATATTGTAATAGTGATAAACTTGTTAAAATCTATCCTCAAATAATCATGCACCTCAATATAATCGATATATATATACGTTTGAATAGCATTGCACATTCATTGAGCAATTTGACAGGGACCGGTCAACCGGTATTAAATCAGGCGGTCGGCCGTTTCTGTGTAAAATGCAAATTGAACGTGCACACATGCACATAACGACTATATATTTGAAATCCTGTCTACTGGCCATTTTTTGACCTGTCGACCATTTATTTAAACAGAGAGCAACCTTTTCCAAAAGACACTTCTTTCTCCAATGGTTGCATCTCTTACCTTTCATCAGTGATCATATCTATTAATGGCTACTGTTCACAAAGAGTTACAACCATTTTTCTCTATATAAACTCATCTAAATCATTGATTCAAAATATATGAATACATATGTTTTTTACTCTAATTTCTGATCTTACTTTCTAAATACTCCTGCATTCTAAAAGCTCTCAATTATTTTAATTGCTTATTGAATCATTGAAATTATTTCATATCTTTTGATTCAATAAGTAATATACTTCCCTTAATCTTCACAAAACATCATTCACATATTTTGAGGATAAGATTATAGGAAGTTTGTACTACAAGTGACAAAACTGTGTTAGCAAGAACACATACCGTCAACAAACAATTATATTCATCTTTGTTAAAGTCCTCGGTGTTGTAAGAGGCAAGTGTTGAAGTCCTCGGTGTATTAGAGGCGTGAAATCCCGTTCGTTTTCTCGGGTGTTGTAAACCTGTTCCTCCGGGTGAAGCGAGGTAGTTAATAGTGAAAATCCAGATAGAAGTCTGGGACTAGACGCAGGACGGTGCTCCGAACCAGTATAAAAATCTCTGGTGTGATTTTTCTATTTTTATTTACTTTGCTACTATCATCTATTTCCGCATTTATATTATATTCCATATTACACGATCCGTGTGTACTATATTAGTACGTGCACTCGTACAGCACTTTTTCATAATCACCCTCATCAAACAATATCTATGTTTCACCAACTAAATTCTCATCTTTGTCAAATCACTCGGCCTCTCTAAACATTATTGCATCACCTACATATCACACTGGCTTTTCTCCTACGAAAAAGAAAGCCAAATGGTCAATTGATCTACAATCAACATCTCTCACCAACAAAGTTGATGAAATATATCACTATCAATAAGAAATGATGGGAGTTCAATATGAAATGTATTACGAGCAATGACATCAAGGATCTCATCTAAATTTTTTTAAAAACTGTATTCTAGCAATTTGTGGTCATTCACCAACAAAAAATTGCATACATAAAAAATCTCCTCACTTACAAGAAACTCCAATAAAAGCGTATAACATTACTCCAAGAAATCCATGCAAGCCAGGACCATCAAACCAAGATTGGATTAACACACTAGTCCGTCCGAGTTGGTCACCACTAAAGCCATTGATTGATGACGCAAAGATTGAACCAAATTCATGGGATATGCAACATATTAAAAATTCTAAACTCTCCGACAATGCAAAGCATTTTGTTAGAATAACTTTCTTTGTTAATTTTTAATATATATTGTTTTATTCTCTTGATATTTCAATAAAAAAGGATTGATATTTAAATTTGAGGCAAAATCTCAGAAGGAAACAGATCACGGATGTTTGTGACAATACCACAGATGTCCTTCGAAGGTTTTCGGAGAACAATTTCCTGAAACCTCAGACGTCTGTGGAAAACTCACAAACATCTGTCATATGTTTCCATTTATTTTTTTACTGAAACTATGAACGTCTATGACTCACTCATAGACGTTTTTTGCTGCTCCAACCTTACCTTTTTAGCAGCTATATATAAATGATTTTACCCCAATTTTCAATTTTACCTCTAATCTACTTCCCCAATTCTAAAATCCTATCCTCCATCAACTTCAAATTCAGCAATCAATGATTCCAAAGAAGATAACCGTTTCTAAAAAATAAAAACAAGGAAAGTCTTGTTCCTCCTCTCAATCCCCTGTTACACAATCTCACAAAATTCAATGGCTCCAAAACAATCCTACCGCCATCAATCGATTTCAAGTGCTTTTCTAGAGAAAATCCATACTAGTCCCTTCTACCGCCTTGGAAATGTAATAGAATATTAGTTCCCACGATGATGGTTTTGATGACAATAACCTTAGGACTTGTTATAAAATATAAATACTAATACCTTTGTCTAAGTATATATGTATATGCTGGAAATATATATGTAGGCACTAAGAATGAAGAACTGTATAGTATAGAGATTCAATACCGATGAATTCAAGATTATAGAAATCAAGACTGAAGACTCATGAGTATCAAGATAAATGAAGATGATTTAGTTACTTTAAATAATAAATCAAATGAAACAAATTGTGAAACTTTTCATCCTAATAAAAGGATTAAGCTTTTAAAAGATCATCCTATAGAAAATATACTAGGAAATATTGAATCTGTTATTAAAATTAAAAATCAACTAAACAAGATGAGTAATGTAGCTTTTATATCAACTATTGAACCCAAAAATCCAAAGGAAGCATCATCTGATGATTTGTGGATTCTTGCTATACAAGAAGAACTAAACAATTCACCAGAAATGATGTATGGGTACTTGTTCCTAGACTTGAGGAAAAAACTATATAGGAACTAAATGGGTTTATAAAAATAAAATGAATGAACAAGATGAGGTCTTTAGAAATAAAGCTCGATTAGTCATGCAAGGTTAATGTCAAGAAGAAGGAATAGACTTTGATGAAACCTTTGTACCCGTAGCAAGGTTACAAGCCATTAGAATTCTATTTGCTTTCACAAACCACAACAATTTCAAATGATTTCAAATAGATGTCAAAAGTGCCTTTTTAATTAGTTTTGTTAAAGAGGATGTTTTTATTGAACAACCTTTATTTTTTAAAGAAGAAAAGTTTCCAAATCATGTTTACAAATTAAATAAAGCTTTATATGCGAAACAAGCTCCTAAAGCCTAGTATGATAGACTAAGATCTTACCTATTACAATCAAATTTTGAAATTGGTAGAGTTGATAATACTCATTTTATTAAAAGAAACGAAAATGAGATCTAATTAGTATAGATTTATGTAGATGATATCATTTTTGGATCAACAAATAATGAAATGAACAAAGATTTTTCTGAAATAATGACAAAATAGTTTGAGATGAGTCATATGCTTTCTTTTAGGATTGCAAATAAAACAACTAGATAGTGGTATTTTCATTAGTCAGGAAAAGTATGCTAGGATCTAGTTTGTAAGTTTGGTATGACCGCTGCAAGTGGAAAATCCACTCCTACGGCAACTAATGAAGCCTTGAATAAAGAAGACATGTCAGAAAATGTTGGTCAGAAACTATGCCGGTGAATTATTAGATCGCTACTCTATATAACTGCGAGCAGGCCTGATATCATGCATATTGTCTTTCTCTGTGTAAGGTACCAATCTCAACCCAAAGAAACTCATTTAAAAGATGTTAAATGTATCCTAAGATATGTTAAACACACTTTAGACCATAACCTATTTTACCCTAAAGATGATTTATTTGGTTTAATCTCATATTATGATGCTGATTATGCTGGTTGTAAATCAGACCGAAAAAATACAAGAGGAACTAGTCACTTTTTAGGATATTCTCTAGTTTCTTGGTTTAGTAAAAAGCAAAATACTGTCTCACTATCAACAACTGAAGAGAATATATCTCTGCTGCTTTGGCTTGTTCTCAAATTATCTATATGCAACAGACCCTCAAAGATTTTGGATTAAATATTTCAAAATCACAAATTTATTGTGACAATACTATCCAAAAATCCTACTTATCATGCCAGAACCAACATATTGATATCAGACATCATTTTCTCAGAGATAATATAAGTAAAGAGATTATTTCTCTTGAATTTATCAATATTGAGAATCAAATAGTTGATATTCTGACCAAACCGTTGAATCAATCAACTTTTACTAAATTAAGAAGAGAACTAGGTATTTGATCTATAATTGAGATATATAATATAGATATAGTAAAATATATATTTAAATAAATAGAGAAAAACAAAATTATCAAAATTTTCGAAGGGATGTCGACGTGCCCTTAACCCTTATGTCGACATACAACGGTCAGATTTGAAAATTTGTTTTTTCCTATAAAATCAGTATAGTGGTTATATAACCATAATATTTCGAATTCATTTGTCTTCTTACTTCATTTTCTCTATAATAAACTTCTGAAAATACAAAGTAATGGCCTTCGCTTCTAAATCAAACCAAAATGCGACCATTTCCTTCCCTTCTCCTAATTCTGATCCATTACAATGTACTACATTGGCTTGAGTAACGAAGATCGAGGAAATTATGAAGGATTTTCTGCAAATGATGATTGAATTACAAGTCATGCAAATAAGGATAGCAAAGTAACAAGAGAAACAAGGCAAGATTCTTAGAAATTTTGAACAACATGGAAACTTTTGTCTCCATTACCCTAATTATTCGATTCATAGGCCACTAGTTGTCAAGGACTCTCATTAGATTTTTATTATATTAATGTTTTTATATTTTGTGTACTTGTGTATTTTTGTGTCTATGTTTTATATATATATATATATAACTGTGATTGTGTGTGTGTATGTGTGTGTAATGTAACATCATATATAATAAAATTAGATTTATATTTCGCTTATTATACATCATTATTAGCATTTAGTTCCATAGTATTAGTTAAGGAGGAGCTATGTAGTTTAGGCTTAGTTTTTGTTGATGACAAAGGGGGGAAATTATAAAATAGGACAGTTAGGCTGTTAGTTAGGCTCAGATTAAGGTGGAGTTGTTGGAATAAGTGAGAGTCAGAGTAGAATCAGAGTTTGGCGGAGCATACTTTATAAACATAGGTTTTCATCATAAAAAAGAGGGAGATTGTTAGTTCCCGAGATGATGGTTTTGATGGCAACAACCTTCGGACTAGTTATAAAATACAAATACTAATATCTTTCTCTAGATTTATATGTATATGCACATACACGCACAGATATATATGTGTGTATATATATATGCAGGTACTTAGAATGAAGAACTATACAATATAGAGATTCAAGACTGACAAATTCAGGATTATAGAAATCAAGATTGAAGACTCATGAGTATCGAGATTATCAAGAGTTCAAGAGTTCAAGATATCAACATAAGTAATAGAGTCTTGATTTATGTTAAAACTTCATAATAGCACTAAAATCTTTATTCGGATTTTAACTATGGAATGAAATCCACCTTCTTGCTTTAATAGTGGGACGGAACCCATGACCTCCTTAGTGAGATGGAACCCACGACCTTCTGTAGTGGAATGGAATCCATGAAATTTTCAAAATGACTTATTTTTAGATTTTTTTCAAAACTATCTTTTTAAAAGGGCATCTCTCTTGGTTTAAATATTTTAGCCTTTATTCAAAAACTATTTTTAATCATATTGATTTCAAAATCATTTATTGTTTTTTTAACTATCTGTTAATTTAAATATTTTAGCTTTAAATCTCAAAAATATATTTTTAATAAGTCTATACTTAGTTTTTAATATTATTTTTATATTATAGATTATATATTCTAAGATTACTTTCTAAAACTCTTTTATAAGTTTAAACTATATCCAAAATGGTTTACAAAGTTTAGAAATTGCTTGACAAGCTTTATAATAGAAATCATTTTAAAGCAAAATCAATTTTTAGAAATAACATAGGCATGTCGACATCCCTATACCTCCCATGTCGACATGGTAGCCGTAGATTTTAAAATTTGAATTTTCAAAAGAAGCGTCTGCTAGTCATAACCTTTTACGAATGGACATGGCCGTTATTCTCCTATATATACAAGTAGTTTTCAACAAATTTTCACTTAAGATTTCTTTGTTTTGTCTCATCTTTCTCTTCCATTCTTATTTTCAAACATTCTTAACACAACTTTATCGAAATCCTAAGTGAATCAAACTCAATCGTCTCTAGTTTGATTCTTTGCAACTCTCTCTCAAAGATTTCACAGATATTTAGAGTTATAGGATCATTTGTAATCAAAAATCGAAAGATCGAAGTGTGTCGAGTCTCTCTCTCTCTCTATCAAAGTGTGATTGTAAATGGTGTGATTGTGGCCCATAAATTAATTGGATGTGATTGTAACCCGTAAATCAATTAGGTGATCTTGTTGCCTGGTTAAATCAAGTGAGTTTGCCCCAGACTCGGAGACAGAAGGGTGTATCTCAAGGCCTTGAAATCGAGGTTGTAATATCGACATTATATTTGAAAAGAAATCCGCTCAAGAAATTGTGTGGGACTAGATGTAGGGTAACTTCGAACTAGTATAAAATTCTGGTGTGTTCTTTCCTTTATTGCTTTTATTTTCTATTTGCATCTGTGTTTAGTTCTGTGATTGTCTCTGTGTTAGTGAATTGCATCTGTTTGGGTTTAGTTTGAAAAGATTTCAAAACGATTCATAAAATTAATTAAACACTATTCACCCCTCTCTAGTGTTAATTCTACCTTAAGATCCATAATCCACATTTCCTACATAGAATACGATATTCAAGGATTAATAATGGATGTCGATTGCCGCGATCTCATTAGTTATGATGAAAAAAGGTAATTATTGATTCTTTCGCTACCTATCTTTTCTATTCAAAGTTGTGTAGTGCGGAAATATGGAATACGAAAAACGAAGAATGATGGTTGTGGTCAAGTGTTTACAGTAAAGAAATAAAAATTGATGCATATACAGTTGGATGCATACGATGATGTTCTTATAAGGGAATCGATTTAACAGAAATTTCGGATCATGGTCTTTTACCTCGAGATGAAGTTACCAATCAAATTTGGAAAGATAGGATGCCTCAATGGAAATCAATTTACTTAGAACCACGTGCTAGATTACTTAATATAATGATAATCAACACAATTATTCCACATCTAGGTAGCTACGATCAAGTTTGTCCCAATGACCATCGAGCTTTATATGCAATATTTGGTCATCTCCCGGTTAATTTGGCAAAATTTGTTCATGACCAAATTAAGTGTTTTTTAACTCAATATCGTTGAAGAGTTGGATATGCTCCGTACATAATGCATATCTTACAAGATTTTGGCATTCCTTCGTACTTATCACAATGCGAGGAAATTCCAATAGAAGATATTGGTCCGAGATATTTATCCTTGATGTAACTTCCCAAAAACCCACCTTTTATCATCCCCTTTAACTAATGGACTATTCTTCAACAATAAGTACATCGTGATCCACAACCCACTCCTACTCCTCAGCATCCTTATTCACCTCGTTCTTCTTAACAACCTACCTCCTCTAGTCATGCTATTGAGCATTATTCGGATTAGAAAATTCAAGAAGCTCGCATTGAGCTAATGCAAAGCAAATCTCTTCATGATTTAGTGCTTAAATATCAAAAAATAATCATGGTCAACCAATGGGTATTAAACAAAAAGATGATTGGTTTAGAATGTTCTTTTTCGATGAGGATGACTAAAAAGGAAAAGACTTTAGAAAAGGTTGTTTCCACTTTAGAAAAAGTTATGAGATTAGTCTGTAGCAAATCATCCTATCACCCGTTATCTTCCCATTACCGACACCACCTTCTTGAGCACAGACACCAGTTTATTGACCTCATACTTCTCCTAAAGATACTTCTCACTACAGAGGAAAGAATCATATGCAAGGACAACCTGAGGAGGAGGAAGATAGTGATGATATGTATGTGTTTGATACTCCGCAATTTCAACGACAATCATACATGTCGTTCCAAGGACTCTCCATTCATGAAGATAAAGAGTATAACAATCGAACCGACTGTCCAGGAACATACGACCAAGATCGTTCGTCTTATTGAGAATACTATGAAAATTATGTAGGCCTTTATTACTCTTCCAACCAATACAACTAGCATCTCTTTAGTTATTTCTTAGCATTTATGTTTATGTTTGTCTATTTAATTTTTAACTCCTACTACATTACTCTAGTCTCTGTTTTTACTTGGACTTACTTATTTACTTCTAATTGTTCATGATCTAATCTATAACATGCTATTATCTAAATATTCTATATCCTCTCTTCTATTTTGACAATGACAAAGGGGAGAAATTTAAGCATATACAAAAACGATGACAAAATTTACTTTATGCGAACATTCTCTATTTTGATTAATATTTCTTCTAATTTGATTGTATAGTTGTCATCATCAAAAAGAAGAAGAATGTTAGAACCTCCATTCAATGTTTTAATGACAAAAAACATACAATCAAATATATTATATACATTATATCAAAATAATAGGTATATACTACAAGAAGACATCATGCTTGAAGATATTGGGACTCAAAGACAAACAACGATCTATCGACCACACTATAATTAGTCAGGTTATTCTAAGTGTAAAAGAGTTTTAGATAAAAAGTTGTAAGGTCTCCTTGAGTATACATGCACAGATGATCACAAATGATTTCATATACACTGAACATAAAGTGGAAAACTGCACTTAACATTCACAGATGTTTGCGAGAAAATCGCAGACGTCTATGACAATCCTTGGGAAATTATTTCATGAAGCCACAGACATCTGAGGTTTTCCTAAAAATGTCTGTCATCTGAAAAACTAAAAAGCTCTAAATAGACAGTTCTGTTAAACAAATAGAAATTAACTCTTCATCGAAAGGTTATAGTCATTAAAATGAATAGACCTTATCTAATAGTAACAACTCTTCATCTGCATCTCTTTAAATCTATAAATACTACCACGATTAGGATTTAGAGACTAACTGAATTGAATTAATTAAAACTATTCTCCCTTGATTTCTTATTACTCACTTGTGCATACAATTTCTTGCATACTCTTAATCTATCATAAAAAATATAATTTTAGTTAAACCACTTCCTACAACTTAAAGCATTCACATTCACTGTAACAACCTAATATTTTTGAAATTAATTTTAATTGAATTTATTTCACTTTGAAAATGTTTTAGAACTTATTTAACTTAAAATTTTGTTTTAAAATATTTTTAAAGTGAAGTAGGAATTTTTCTAGAGTTAATGGTAAATTTTTTGTAATTTTCATGTCTTGTTTGCCATTTTAAAACAATATCTTTAGTTCTTTTTCTATTTTTCTCCAATTTAATTATTTATTTTATTTTAGAAATGATAAATAAATTATTTTATTTCAAAATTTTGCTTTATAATATTTTTAAAATGAAGTGGATATTTTTTTCAAGGCCAGTGATGATTTATTTGTAATTTTTGAACACTGTTTTGGATTTTTAAGCAGTTTCTTTTATTCTTTTCTATTTTTCTTTAAATTCAATTATTCATTTTCATATTATTTAACTTGATTTTGGTTTTTAGAGGTATTTGCTGAAATTGTTTTATTTCATTTGTTTTAAAAAGAAATGGAAATTGAAGAGGTAAAGACTCTTCCTTTTCTTTTGACTTTTCACTTTCTAGACTTTTCAATTTCATAACTCTTCACTTAATTTTCTTTTTCCGTGTAATTTTGTGTTTAGCCGTGTATCTCATTTACTTTTCATGCAAAAATATATTTCCTTCATTCTTATTCACGGCTTGAGAGAAATTTTGGTAATGGCTTCACTTCTTTTTCTACTTTTTTTCCTTATTTTTCATGCATTTTTGCCTTGTTTCTCATGTATGTTTGATAGGCCTCTCCTCCATAGCCACGGCCACCACCTCCTATACATCTTCCCTGCCATCACCACTAGCTACTCCTCTGGTCTTGACTAAGGCCGACCCATCCATGGTGATCAAACCCCTCAAAAATGCAACCTAAAGCTTGAAACCATGCTAGTTGACCACCACTTGCCTCATCTACTTCAACCACCGCCTTAACCACCACCTAGGCCGCCTCCACTCCACTGAACTGACCGTCACACACCCCTCCAGCCACTGTCCAATCATGGTGCACCCACAGGCCGAGCCCACTCCTCCATGGCTGAAACACTTCGATGACCAAAACCACTATATTGCGTAAACTCTTCACATTCTCATGTTTTAACCTCCTCTCCATGTTCCCACTCCTTGGTCGTGCATTTACATGACCACACCTGAGCCGTGTCATGTCCAAACCTGACCTTGTGCAACCCTTAGGCCATGCATAGCATATGACAAAGCAAGGCAAAATATTTGGCATTCAAATCTCTTTTCATTTAAAAGTTGTTTCATTTCAAAATGGTGTTGAATTTTAATTTGTTTTGAGTTTTGGGGTGTAACACAAGAGTTGTAGCATTGGATATTGCTCTCCACTCAGAGTCCGTAGTCTTGTCATGATGCTTTTGATTCCGTTGTGTCATTGGTTTTGTTATCTCCAGCATTTAGAGGTGAGTAAATCTCACACGACAATATATACTTATGCAATTGTGAAGCAACAACATTTGAATGTGTAGAATTATAAATGATGCTATAACTGCCTGTGATTATTTGTATATAATATTAAACCTATTAAATTACATGTCCTATCACCTGTTAATGTTGTATAATGTTAAACTGTTCATTTATATTTGTTTATCACATTGCAAGTTCCCTGTTAGATTAGAAATCACTATGGGTTGAAATGATACGTACCCGAACGGACTTTAGAATAAGGAAAAATCGTTATTGGCTGAAATGATAGGCCTGAACGGTTTTTAATTATTTATTTTGACTTGGGACTGTGGTTTTGAAATGATAGAACTTGGATTTTATTTGTAAACTGCGGATTGAAATGATATATATCCGTATCATGTGACCTAGGTTAGAAAATTATATACAGGCCCGTGGTTATTTTCATAAAATTTTCTAAAATTTTTAAGTAATTTTAAAAGTGTATATATATATATATGAAAATTTGATTTAAATTGGATTTCTAAATATTAATATTGAAATTTGGAATTTTCTATAAGTTAAAAATGTTTGAAACATGAATAGTTACATTGAATTTTGAAAATATAACTTAAGTGGAAATTTGAAATTTGTTAAATAAAAATTTAGTGTTATAAATAAAAATGGAAATTAAATTTTAGTTGAGAATGAAAAATGGAGAAAATTTAAGTGTTAAGTTGTTTATTTAAAAATGTGAAGAATTGGAAACTTTTACACTTGAATTTATTAAGTAATTTGTTGAAATTGGATTTAATTATTAGAAATTTATTGTATAAAAATAATATGTTAAATGATATGTTAATGAACATTTTTAAATGTTAAATTATGATTTTGACAATTTTTAAAAGGTTTAAAACGAAGTTTATTAATTGCTGGAAATACACTAAAATCTGGAAATCACTTATAATAGCATTCAGAAGTGCTACAGTTTCTAGAAATGCACTAAAAGGCTAATAAAAGAGCTATTACAGCATTTCTGAAATGCTGTAGTTATTGTAGTTGAACTAATAGGCTAAAAACTTAACTCAGGCCTATTACAGCAGTTCTGTAATTGCTGCAGTGGTTTGCTATCTTTGCAGAAATGAATAAAAACCATTGTTTTGAAACCTGAGCTATTACAGCATTTCTGAAAATTCTGTCTTTGCTGTTTTGAACTAAAATTTAACTAACTGAGTTTTAATAGCAGTTTTTAAGTGCTGTCTTTACTGAATTAAAATGTTTTCGAGTATAATTTATAACAGTTTTTTCTAGATGCCGCGAAAGGCTGAAATTTTGGTAATTATGGGTTTTGACTTAGTAAATGAGCTTAGAACGACTTGAACTTTGAATTTTGAATACTTGACTTGAAAGAATAATAACTTCACTTTAAAATGATTTAAATGAATAAATTTAATTGGAAAATGAATCATTTCAAAAGATGATTTGAATTGAAATAAATGAATGTTATCTTTGAATTTTAAAAGGGTATTTAAATTGGATATTTGGATTTGAATTCAAATAATGATTTGAAAAGGGAGTTTTGAAAGATATGATATTTTGATATTGAAATGTTTTGATAAAGATTTGATC
Organism: Allium cepa; assembly: GCA_030765085.1. Classification (NCBI taxonomy): domain Eukaryota; kingdom Viridiplantae; phylum Streptophyta; class Magnoliopsida; order Asparagales; family Amaryllidaceae; genus Allium; species Allium cepa. The sequence continues at coordinate 398,948,816 of CM060931.1, forward strand.
TTCATTTTGATAAAGATTTGGATTTGAATTGATATTTATTTTAAAGTATAAAATATTGTTTTGAAAGTTATAACCATGGTTTATAATAATGATTGGTTGGCAAAGAGACTAGAATCGGATATGGACATACTCTGTCGATACCGAAAACCACTTTGACAACTGTGTACGCAGTGGAGATTTCAGAATGAAGTAGGATGGTGGCGATGTTCTTGTGGTATGTTACGTTGACCCAACTCCCGTGAGTTGGCTTAAGGTGGCTAAAACAGGAGCGATCTCGGGCTAAAAGGGATAGCTCCTCTGGTCGGATGCATTTCTTCGATACCATTCTATTAGTTTGTGGTTGTTTGGTGGCCACCCTCCGATTTGGGAATGTGTTCCCTGGTGGGAGTATGTGGCTGCTGTGTTACCACAAGCCCGTGTGCGTAATTGGTATATTTACCCTGGCATTGCCTCGTTGTGCCGTCTCACCTACCATATCGAGCCTTTACTTCGAGTTTGGTTTTCTTCTGTAGCTCATGCGTATATTTTCGTAGTCTCCTGATCAGGAGATATGCATATATTGGATGGACTGCTGGGACTATTACGTGTCTGGGGCTATATGGGTAACCCCGTGATGCTATTTTAAAGTATGTTTGTTTTACTGATAGACACTATTATAATAGTGCAATATTACTATATATTAAATAGTTTAACGGATCCTTAGAGGATGGGCGGTTCCAAGCATCTTCTAAGTTAATTTTACCTTTAATACAGTTCACTTGAGTTGGTTTACTTTGGATAAGTATGTATGTCCTGACTCGAGTGTTCGTGTTTTATTTACACTCGGGTCATCCTGAGTTATTCACAGATTTGGATTTCCACTCTCTGGAGGTCTGGAATCACTGGAGATTATCAACTTATCTAGTTATCTATATTTCAGTTCTGTTGTACTGTTGTTAGCTTTGTATTTGGGATTTTATGTTGTATCTGTTTTCAGACTAATAGTATTTATTTGGTTTTGAGACTTTGTGATAGTAGCTTCATGAACTACTGTGGTATTTTGTTTTCCGCTGCGAGATATTCTGATGTTCTATGTCTGTGATTCTGTGATTTGATTTTATTTGCTCTGAAATTTTTATTACAATCTGTTATTTTATACTATTCAAGTCCGGCATGTGTGGATAATTGTCGATTTGAATGGTGGAAAATAACAGGTCGTTATATTCACATACTCAAAGAAGATAATAGAAAGATTTGAAGTATTAGTCAAATCCGTGTTATTTGAAACACAACATTGTCAGAGATATACTTTTGTATTAGCCTATTACTCCAGGAAAAGCGAGGGTTTGTTAGTTAAAAGAAATATCCAAGGGGAACTTCGGGACTGGACGTAGTAGGGTGGTCCGAACCAGTATAAAATATCTAGTGTGATCGTTCTTATTATTTATCTTAATTATATTTAAATATTGTTCTTTGCTTAATATATGTAGTAACATACATCTTCACACATATACATACAAATTACATTATTTGTAAAGATCTTATAGACTTTCAGTGAAAGGAAAAAATATCAATGGCTATGTCAGTAATCATAGTAAGAAAAACAAAGTTGAAATGGACTTACTTTCTTGTGAACATGTATCAAAAAAAGAATCAAAGAAAGCTTAAGAATGTTAGTGGCGGTTTTTCAATTTGAAACAGGTGAAAAGGGAAAAGAAAAAGGGGGAGGAGTGTTAATATTAAAAGGGATGCAATAGATTGAAGAAAGAGAAGTTTTCCACCTTGGATTTAGTTTGACAGAGAATATCAAAAGGCCACCCTATCAGATGCCAAGTCATCCTTGCATAGGTAAAGAGAAATACTTTTTGAAGGTGACCAATCAACTACCAACATCTGGGCCAACATTAAAAGAAAAACCAAAACCCATCCCTTCAAAGGTCTAGTCCCAAATGATCACTTATGAGTTCGTACTACAAATAAAGTTTTGACCTCCCCGTCTTAAGTTAGATTTTTCCTTTCAGTGCGGCAACAATTTCACTTAGCACTTAGGCTACATGGTTTCAAGTGACATGCATCGTTTTCAAAAGTTTTGACCTTTCGGTCTTAATTTAGATTTTGTCTTTTGGTACCATAACTGATTCGCTTATCACTTAACCTAGACGGCTTTTCGGTCTTAAGTTAGTCTTGACTTCTCAGTCTCATGTTAGATTTTTTCTTTCGGCACCGTAACGGTTTCACTTACCACTTAACCTAGATGGCTTTAAGTGAAAAGCATCTTTTCAAAAGTTTTGACCTCTTGGTCTTAAGTTAGATTTTGACTTTTGGCACCATAACAGTTTCACTTACCATAGTCTAGATGGCTTTAAGTGACAAGCATCATTTTCAAAAGTTTTGACCTCTCAGTCTCAAGTTAGATTTTGCCATTCGACACCATAACAGTTTCTCTTACCACTTAGCCTAGATGGATTCAAGTGACAAACATCTTTCAAAACTTGTGATCTCTCAGTCCCAAGTTAGATTTCACCTTTCAATACCGTAACAGTTTCGCTTACCATTCAGCCTACATGGCTTCAGGTGATAAACATCATTTTCAAAAGTTTTAACTTCTCGGTATCAAGTTAGATTTTGACATTCGGCACCATAACAAAATCACTTAACACAATCAAGATGGATTCAAGTAACGAGCATCGTTTTCAAAAGTTTTGACCTCTCGGTCTCAATAGATTTTGCCTTTTGGCACCAAAACCGTTTCACCTATCATTTAGTCTGAGAAGGAAAATGTAGATTTTCAAAAGTTTTGACCTTATGGTCCCAATTTAGATTTCACCTTTCAATGTCTAAGCATTTTTATTCATTTCTATTATCATCTAATCTAGATAGCTTCAAGTGGCAAATATGATTTCAAAATTTTTCAACTTCACAGTCTAAGTTAAAGTTTCACCCCTTTAGTTTTCAAAACCTATTTACTAGCCTAGTCTTTGCCTTTGGGAACTAATTTTAATTTGTGTTAAAAACCCTCTTCGTAAGGCTATACCTTTACGAGTTGCATAAGTGGAGCAATGTTTAAGAAAGCTCAGAATCAACTTCATGATGGGAACGGAATAAACAAGCTAAGCATTAAACATGATATGACACTGCTCTTTCCAAAGTCCACCCTATATCGATCATATGTGATGAACTTTGGGAGGCATGTGTTACACCATAAGTTCTGCAAATCACAAATTGCTAACATTCAAAAGTAAAGCTCTTTAGCTTGTAATTTTGAGACCTATTTTTCAGTTTCTAACAAAATATGTAATCCGAGAGCATGAAACAATGTGTTAACCAAGGCCGAGATCATAATTCAACTGAGGTAAGAAACCTGACCGAGAGCATTAATTGCTGAAGCCTACAACAATTCAACAGACAATAACAATCGATGGCTTAGATAGCCTAGGTCGTGACCAATGGTCAAGATGAATGAAGGATATCCAAAAGCTATATATAAAAGAATCACGTTAGCAATTCATGGCAACTCATACTCAGCCATATGATGGCATGCGTTCGAATTAAGATCGCTCATGGTTAGCCAAATCATCAATCCAAAGATAAGGCGCTCAACTAATGGTGTCACGACATAATGACTGTAAATAGGCGGTAATTCGAAGGCCCAAGGGATCTTCTGGCACATAAAAAAAAAAGAAATGGATAGTGCTTTCCTATGTTAGAGCTTTAATCAAAAACTAATTAATGGTGATAACTCTTTGATTCAATGTAATAAGCCTCCCAGCTATATAAGGGTAACTAAATAAGGAAAGAATAGTGGACGTAGGGAATTTCAGCTTGAATCACTATAAAAGTCTCGGTGTTATTTACTTTCACCATTTTACTTCCTTCCTATTCTCATCTCAATCCATTAGTCCAATGTATAGTGGTTCCAGCAATAGAACATCTCACCTTGGTATTCATATATCCAGAACATATAATCAAATCAACATCTAGAGCTAGGCATTCAGACCTCGAGGTGTTGGTGTAGATGAAATTCTGCACTAACAACTATATGTTTATTATACTTTACTATTCCATTGTGAGTTTATATAGATAGTGCTCTGATATGCATTTATTTTTTTATTTATAGGATACCAAACCAACGATCTATACTTTGGTGGACTTTGGTGTTTGATTTAATGTAAATTCAGGCCCATTATGGTGCAAGTTGTTACACTATGATAAGCTCATAGAATATAAAATGGAAGTAAATAATATAATATGCAGAAGAATTGATTTGATTTGATCGTGTGAGTAAGTATATTGAAAAGAGCTCCAAACGTACTTAAAATGAATAAAGATTCGTTCTCAATAGTAACTTCTCCACATAATACTTAATGATGTATTGATAAGGAGTAGTCGAACGTTGTTGGACAAAGCACGATTAATGATGAGTAAAGTTGAATTAAATTCCTTTTGTAAGGTGTGTACTTAAGAGTAGTATACAAGGTTGAAATTAATATAATTCAAAATAGTTTACAAAATCATGCAAGATATGGGGTATGAGAAACTCCATCATGTCCTAGGCCAAAGAGTTGGTAAGTTATATGAATCGAAAAACCGCATGTAATAATTATACATAATTGATCTTGTATGAACCGCCCAAAAAAGTTTGGGTACGATAGTCCTTGGATGACTAATTTATGTTATGAATATAAGTATTGTAAACTAAATCAAATTAGTTTTATATATAAGGTAATGCATAAAGTGTTTATGAATACCCATTCCATTGCACTAAGAAAAACAACCGTTGTTTCAAGAAATACCAATTTAATAGCCAAGAAATTTTTTGAGAAATTATTGAATTAACATGGAGTTGGATATGATCCAAAGATGAAATTGATTATGCGGGATGACATGATATGAACCTAACCTAAATGAACATATCACATTAGAGTTTCTAATAAGTATTCTCACACATTAAAGAGCAACTATGAGTTTCTTATCCTTGTCAAGATTAGATAATCCTTAGTAGTTAATTAAGCTACTAAGAGTATTGACTCTATGATATGTTATGATGTGCAAATCCAAATAATTCCAAGTACACTACCAAAATCTGATTTTGATTGTTTTACTCAAAGGGATATGATCCATTAAACGCAAATATGTCTATAAGAGAAAGAAAAATGCAGTTGGAATATAATTAGCCACATTGATGAGAATAATACAATAAATTTCAGTTGTTGGAATTAACGTAACAGATTCATAATTTGATATGTTCATGTTGGTTCAGATTTACTCATAAAATAATTGGTTAGTATAATTTTATGCACGACACCTGTTTTGAAATGGAAAATTCTAATTAATAATTTAGAATAGACCATGACCACATAACAACCTAAGTGTCTCGAAGTTAGTAGAAGTGATATTGGTGTTTGTAAGTTAATGGATATGATCCAAGAACAGATACAAAAGTGTCATTCAACATGTATAAAATTGAACAAGTGTTTTGATAGAAATATCAAATAATTTGATTGTCAATCAGAATGCAGTGGAAGCATACGCTTATAAGAAAAAACATTAAAAGGTACATAGATATTTTAAGCCACAAGCAAACAATACACTGCTGATTGTTAATGATGTACTTGTGTTGAAATAAGTTTTAGTTGTTTTAATGCTCAACAATGGATTTGTAAATAATTTTTTTTATAGTAAGTATAAAAGATACTGGGAATGTCCTAAAATGATATATAAGGATACCTTATTAAAATGTTTGATACAAAACATGTAAAAATGGATTCCCTATGAATTGGCAATAGGAATTATCAAATGTTATATTGTCTATAATATCATGATTTGTTTATGTATTTAATACATAAAACAAATATAAAATCCAAACTAGTATCACTAAATGGCAGTTGGAGCGTTCTCGTGTATTTACGAAACACTAGAGAATTGTTTACAAAAATAATGAACTCCTTATGAAGGAGTGTTCAGACTCAAACGTTTATAAGTGATAATGGATATAATATGTCAATGATAAATTCATGTCAAGAATATTTAAGTTGGCAATGTTTTAAATAAAAGACTGCGGCCGATTCAATGAAAATGGGATAAGTACATCACCTTGAATAACAATATAACAAAAATGATGTATATATAATAAATGCACAAATTTATAGCCGAGTCGAGGATGGATCCAAATGTTGATAATCCCATAACATTATTATATGATAACAATGTCGCGATATAGTTTGTAATAGAACTTGGAGCTTACTAAAAGTTGAGAGATATACTCTGAATTGTTCCACGTGATAAAGATAGTTTACATGGTCGGAGAGAGTTAATTGATAGAGCAGAAATTAAAAAAAATAGCATACCCATTCATTGAGGGGTAGGTTTCGAGGAAATCAATTGGAGAAGTTGGTATAAGATTCCATAATTGACCATAAGTGCAAGTAGGGGATAGATAGAGTTAGGGGTATGCTCTAGAGGAGATTATGTAATTTGTTACATATATCTAACTCAGTAACCGAATTTACTCAAAACAAAAGGTGTTTTCTTTCTACTATATATTTGATATAATGTATTATATTAATTAATTTATTTAATTCAAAGTATATTTTATAGAAAATCCGTAAATGGTATGCTTTGTGATAGTAGTTACAAAGTGTTGTAAACATGAGTAATTTATCACAATGAAAACAAATATACATAAGTGTTCATAGTCAAGATGAATGGAGACTGAATATTGATGTATCCATTAAGAATAGAGTATGTAACACACTCCAAATGTTGCGCAATGTATTACTCATGACTGTTGGGGGCACCTAGTGGTTGCATACTAATAGTTATTGGATAACTGTCGAATGACTCACTCGATAATTTCTGTTGGTTAATATAACTAAGGTCAAACAGAAAATATCGATGTGATTGATTTACCCAGTTCTCTCGATTTGAGAATACTATTGGTCTTCAATATGAAAGTCCCACTTTGATTATAGTTAAATCATGGTATGACATCTATCGAGTGACTGAAGTTGGCTTAAATGGAAGTATTAAAGCACTATTTAAGAGAGGATTCATCTCCTCAGTTATATAGGTTTAATATCATGATTAACTCAAGTCAACTGAAAGTCAAAGTCTCTGGCCAAGGCAGTTCAGTTATAATAGTTGTTATTATTAAACCAAGGACCTTATTTATGGACGATAGTGTTTAATGTTGACGATATTGGAATTTTGACCATTACCAAATTCCATAAGTCCAATGTGATATAGTTTTGACGAAGAGAATTGGTGTAAATAAATGTCACAATCGGTTAACACTTAACAAAGTAAAATTGTATTTATTGAAACCAAGTAAGCGATAAATTTGGCTAAAATATCGCTTTACCTGCCAAGTGACGTGTGAACGTTAATATTCGAACAATTTGATATTAATCGCTGACCAAATTTACACCAGACGAGACACACAACTGAAATGATGAATTCTCTTTTGACTAAATGATCTAATTGGTCTATAATTATTATAAAATAATTAATATTTACAAAATATTAATTATAAAGTTTTGAATATGATTTGAGGAATAAATATTTTTGAATATATTTACAATAGCTATAAATATATCGATCGACATCATTAGGTGATTAATTAAATGATATTTCTTTGGTATTAAACAAGATATGCCCATGATGATGGGTTGATATTTTCGGTTGAAATGAAGGCTATGGTTGTTGGCTCAAATAGGCTAGAGATGTTAGAGTTAGATAACTTAGATTTAGTGAGAATTAGTATAAGATATGATCCACTATTTTCTCTTCTCCATCTACTATTTAAAAACTTCTAACCCTAATTGCAAAAAAAAAATCATTTTTTTACTACCATTATTCCTATCCATTGCTGGTTGACTTCATCCCCTAGGAGCCTTAGCAAATTGTTTGAACTAAAATGGCACAAGCACCCAATAGAAAGTAGAAGAGAATAAAAAGTAAAGAAAACAAATTAAAAACAAGATGGAAATGAACCCGTAAGGTTTTATAGTGGTTCGACATACTCCGACCTATGTCCACTCCAATGATTTTGTTTATTCACATCGTAGATTACAAGTAAAATTTTCTTGGATTTGCATAAATCCATGAAGTTATGAAAAAATGGCAGAGCATAGGCAAGGAAGAAGAGAAAGAAGATCTCTTGAATGAAACACATTTTCTTTATTTATAGGGTTAGATGACCAAATATCTTGCTGAAACTTCTCCTGTAGAATTTTGCCGCAAAGACCAAATTGCCCAAAAAAATCTCAGCTTCATATCCCCCAGGGTTAGGGACCGATACCGATACCGACCCCTATAGGGGAGTCGATACCAATCCTTATATATAGGTAGGGACACTTAGCAACTTTTCGTGTTAGCCTGCTTTGATGTTGAATTCATGTTTCTAAGGTTGTTTTGCATAGTCATCCAAGTGTTTTTTGGCCTAAGCAATGGATCTATAGAAGGTTGAACTGCTGCTTTAGACTGTATATAAAGATTACCAATATAATGCATAGAAACTCTAGAACAACACTTGATACAAGATCCATGTAGTTAGAGAAGAGTGGCATAGAAGTAGGGGTCTTTCCGGATGTATCCTTAGGGATCAATACCGATCCCCTATGTAGGGTGAAGTACTTAGTGAATTCTAGCATGTGGGATTTGTATTCCCTAGGTGAGGGATCGGTACCTATCATACACAGTCTTATTCGAAATGCGAGATCGGTACCCCTTAGGTGAGGGATCAGACAAATTCAACATGTGGGATTGGTACCCTCTAGGTGAAGGATCGGTACCTATCCTACACTTAGTCAAATTCAGTATGTGGGATTGGCACCCTCTAGGTGAGGGATCGATATCTATCCCACACTTAGTCAAATTTAGAATGTGGGATCAGTACCCCTTAGGTGAGGGATCGGTACCTATCCCACACTTAGTAAATTTTTTCCTTTGGAATATTTTGAGATGGTTTTCCTCCACTTTGCAGTCTTGATTGTACTTGATTTCTAAGCTTTGTAGTCATCTCTCCGAGCTTCTAGCCTCAATAACTTCAAAGTATGACTTATTGGGTTTGTCCGTATATTGCCAGATATAAAAAGGAATAACATTTGCCCCTAAAGCATGCATGCGAATGGAAGGCGTGTTTTCTCAAGAACATATGTAATGTTAATCTTTGATGGTTGAGCTCTTTGATACGTCAATCATAGGTCGTTCCTAAACCGTTATAGCTTAAGATACAAAGCGATGTCTAAGTGTAATATATACATCATCATCATTCTAATTTCATTCGAAGTTATTACATATTAAAATCGTTCCATGGTCATCTAGAATTTTTCAATTCTATTCCAATTATAAGGTGATCAAATCCGTTTTCATTAAAATCATTTTTTTTTTCATTTTTAGGTTCGATCTCTCTGAATAGTTTATTGAATTTGTGATCATTTAGGGTCAATAGTTATATCCATTACCATTCGAGGATGGTAATCAAATTTGTGATTGTTTGGGACTGATAATCAAATCCTTGTCGCTCGAGAATAATAATCAAATCCTTAGCCGTTCGAGGCTGATGACGGTTTGGAGTCAATAATCATGTTCATGGTCTCTCCGGACTGATCTATGGCTTCTCCAGGCCCTTGCTAAGGCCAATCCACTTGCTCTCCGGTGAAGGACTTAACGACGAGCAAGCCCATCCATTCACTTTTTGGTGAAGTGACGTACTCTCTACACTCTGGTTCGGCACTCCAGTTGGGATATAATGCGATCCTTGCTGAGTCCAATCTGCTCTCTCTCTGATGAGGAGACTCAATGACAAGTAAGCCTATCCACTCGCACTATGGTGATGTGACGTACTCCTTGCATTTTGGTTGTGTATCTCTAGACGGAACATAATGTGATCAAATCTAAGGTCTCTATGAACCCCTGCCGAGCCCAATCCATTCGCTCTCTGACAAGGGGACTCGACGAAAAGTAAACCCATCTGCTCATGTTCCAGTGAGGGGATTTACTTCTTGCACTCCAATTTCATACCTCCGGATGGGAATTTATAGCGATTAGTATTTTACAAGCCCATCCGCTCACGCTCCAGCGAGCGGATTTGCACATTGCACACTAGTCCTGTCCTTCTAGACGGGACATTAAAACAATCAACATCAGTCATCACATTAAATGTGGATTCCAATAATCAAATTCAAATATCAAAAACAATATAAAGCCTAACATCAATGTAACTATCGCGCCAGACACTACTGTCTAACATCCAGCTCAGTGCGTGCCTACAGATCATTCGAGATCCAGTACATGAGTAGTTATCTAGACGGTATTATTTCATGGTTTATTGGAAAAGAGAGAATGGAGCTCGGGAAGCAGACTTGATTTCCTGCTATCTAGATCAAGAGATGACCATCCTCAGACTTGATCCAAGGCAGTTTTCATTCACCGCGGATGACAGCTACTACTGTTCTACCACCACAGTTTGATTTCTTGCGTATTACTGTAAGTTATTTTTGAAATGTTCCTCTATCAGATCTAGTAATTGCCTACAATCATTTGTGTTACGCCCATCTAGTTTATGGAACAGGTAGTACTTTTCTAATGTCCTTTCACGCTTTGTAGGTTCTCGCCTTACCGGCATTTGATAGGGGATTTGCCCCTATTATCAGAGTAGATCCGTTCCAAGGTCTCATTCATATCAGTATAAAAAGAGAATTTTAATTCTATCCTCTACCACTTGGAGCCATCATATCCATCATCCATCCTTCGCTTTCCTTGTCCTTGCTGGATCCCTCTCTAGGCGGTCCTTTGCTTTTTATAGCATTCACCTCTTCCTTATTAGCTAGAGCGTTCTCCTGCCATAGAAACCTTTCAACTACGTGGTAAAACCATGCGAGGTCTGGATCCCGTTCCAATGCAACATCAAAATCAATCTTATCTACAATTGTAAAAACTGCCATGATCCAAACCACCGATAGATAAGGCCTGTCCACTGAGGCAACCACTACGTTGAATCTTGCCAGAAAATTCCTGAACGACTTCCTCGCCCTCTTTTTCACTGTTGATAAAGTCATTACATTCTTGGGTTGCAAGTTGTGGACCTGAAACTATCTCATAAACATGTAACCTCATTCATTCTACGTGCTTATGGAACTGTTCTTCAACTGTCCGAACCATAGCGTAGCCAAATTTATCAGATATATAGGGAAACACCATCCCATAATTTCCCCAGATGGCCCCAACACATCCATGTGCCAGATGTATCTCATCAAATGAACTGTAGGGTCTGACTTTCTATCATATGTCTCTAGTGCTGCTAGTTTAAATTTTGTTGGATTCCTAGCGTACCAGATGTTCGAAGTAAATGGCTCCTGTTTACATCTCCCAAGCTTCGATTAGATAATCCACCTCTCATAGCTTGCCTTATCATCTCAAGAAATCTATCATTGTCATCCAAAGGTAATCTTCAGTTTGCATTCTCAGCCTGCCCCACGACTCTATGAGGGAATTTTGGCACGTACTCCGCTGGCCAGGCCTCCATATTCTGATTTGCAATGGTACGTTCAGTGTCATTCGTTGGACACATAGCTTCCCCACCCGGGGTGACCTGAGCCATGCCCTCGGTCTGTGGAGGATATGTATCGGATCGTTGGGGTCGGTACCGACCCCCAGCGTTGGCTTGGGATTTGACCCCGGTTGCTCCACTCCGTATCTAGGTGCATTTACTCCTGTTCCTTGCCTCTACTTCTAAGTACAACTGCCTTTGCTCCTGCGTTTTGTCCTTGATTCTGATTTATAGATATTCCAGCTGTTCCTACTTGGTCCATTCTTCCAAAAAAATCCATCATCTCCTCACGATGGGAAATCTTTTTAGCTTGCATCCTATTCATCATATTCTTCATATCATCCCTAGTTATATAAATTGTTACGGGGTTAGCTCCTAAGGATGCCTCCTGGCTAGCCCTCTTGTTGATTTACAGCAGTAACAATCCTCCAGTTTGATTATTTAGCCACTAAGAATCCTTTTCAAATCTTTCATCAACAAGTTCAAGTGTCCCTCAATGAAAGCTCTAAAATTTTTGAACAAAAAATAACACAAAAACCCAATAGAAAGTAGAAGAGAACAAAAAGTGAATGAAACAAATTAAAAACAAGACGGAAATGAAAACACAAGGTTTTATAGTGGTTTTGCATACTCCGACCTACGTCCACTCCAAAGATTTTGTTTATTTATAGTATAGATTACAAGTACAATTTGCTTGAATTTGTTTAAATCCGTGAAGTTATGAAAAAATATCACAGTGTGAGCAGAGAAGAAGAGAAAGAAGATCCCTTGAATGAAACATGTCTTATTTATTTATAGGGGTAGACGATGAAATATCTCATCGAAACTTCTCTTGTAGAATCTCACCGCCAAGTCCAAGTTGTCCGAAAAATCTTAACATCATATCCCCTATGTTTGGGGATCGGTACTGACCACTATAGGGGGATCAGTACCAATCCCAATATATAGGCAGGAACAGTTAGCAATGTTTTGTGTTGGTTCGCCTAGATGTTGGCTTCATGTTTCCAAGATTGTTTTGCATAGTCGCCTAGGTGTTTTTTTGTCAAGAAATGGATCTACAAAAGGTTGAACTACTACTTTAGACTGTATATGGAGATTTCCAATATGATGCATTGAAATTCTGGAACGATACTTGAATCAGGCTCTATGTAGCTAGAGAAGAGTGTCATTGAAGTGGAAGCCACTCTAGATGTACCCTTAGGGATCGGTACTGATCCCTTATGTAAGGTAAAGCACTTAATGAATTCTAACATGTGGGGTTGGTACACCCTAGGTGAAGGATCGGTACCTATCGAACACTGATCCAAATTTAGCATGTGGGTCAGTAACCCCTAGGTGAAGGATCAATACTTATCCCACACTTAGTGATTTTCTGACTTTGGAATTTTTTTGGGATGGTCTACCTTACTTTGCGGTCTTGATTGTACTTGAGTTTTCTACTTTGTAGTCATCTCATTGGACTTCTTGCCTAGATAACTTCAAAGTTTGACTTGTCAGGTTTGTCCATATACTTCCTGGTCAAAAGGCGGGATAACACAAATCAAACTCAAATCAATTTAAAAGACGAGCGTTATCTGATAACCAAAGGTCTACAATTCAAGTATTAACAGTCCGTCGAATCGAAAATCTTTCAAAGGAAAGCGGGTTTATATTACAAGATATGCTTTAAGGCATTGATTTTAGGTATATTTTTACTGCATTATATAGCCTAATTTTTTTGGATAATATTATACTATTCTTATATATTATTATTATATTGTTAGTTAGGTGACGATTTTTATATGTATTGATGTTGTCACATATTAGATTGTTTAAATGTACGTATTTATTTTAATTTTTTTACTTATAGATTAGATATGCACAACTGAATATTTTAATTATAATAATTATTATTTTATTAATTAATATATACATATAAATATTATTTAATTATACTTGTATGGTTTGTATTTAATTATAATATCATTTCATGGTAATAATTGAGAATATTTTTTTTTTACATTTATACTTATAGTAATTATAATTATTGAAGGTGGTAAAATATTTTTGATAATTATTTGCAGTTATTTAATATTATTTAAATCAGTACACTATTTAAATAATTCATACAAAATAAAATATATTTCAAAAATTAACATTTAAATTTTATTAAATTATTTCATCATGAAATAAGCTTTCGGTCAGAAAATGAGAATTAAAAAAAATCATTTTTTCTTTTTTTAAAACTTATTATAATATACGACTGAAAATTAAGTAATTAATAAAAAGTAAATTTTGATCGAGAAAAATTACAGTTTTTTTCCAAACCTCAAATATCATATTAGATTTTTTCAAAGCTTAAAATTTGAATAAAATACAACAAAAATATCTTTAATAATATTTTATCTATTTTCGACTAATAAATTAACTTTTTTATATTTTAAAATAATAAAATTTATTATAAAATTTTATTGTGTTGTACATACGCTTTAGATCTATTAAAAACAAAATAAATAAATAAATTTTTTAATTAATATGTGTAAACACATTTTGATATTATAAGTATGCTTACGAATATATATATATATATATATATATATATATATATATATATATATATTAGTTCAATCTTTTTATATATTATATATATATATATCTCTTTAATATTTACTAAATAATAAATATATATATAAATTACTAATATTAAGCACATAGATATTTATATATATATCTACTACTAATAAAGAAAATTCGTTGAATTAATTTACTCGGCGTCCTTTTGAAATTCCAAAAATGCCCTTGCTTTTCATTTACAATAATATAAACAGCCCGTGTGCAAAGCACGAGCCAATTCTAGTACACATAAAAATATATAGATGTACATATATATGCGCGTGTGTGTGTTTAAATATTTTCATTCTCATAAAATTATTTAAAAGAAATTAACACACACACACACACTTATATATATTTGTATATTTATGTGCATATATATAGATTTATAATATTCATATAAATAATAAGTTTAAATACATACATATATTTGGACAACATACACGTTGATGCCAAAAATGGATCAACACCCATGATTGAGTTGTAGGGAACCTATACGACTTAGATCTAGCAAAAAATATTGGAAATAAAATAAAATAAAATAGGGAGACAAAATATTTTTATAGGGGTTCGGCATTCTCTGGCCTATGACCGCCTTATAGTTTTATTAATAATGGATCTTAGATAGTTTGTATGAGATTACAAGTTGTTACATTTGATATAATCACAATCTAATGGATCTTTGATTTATAATGAAGTTTCTAGAGTGTTTTGAGAGTCACTAGTACTAAGGATTTGTTGATCTAAGTCTTAGAAAAGAAAATATTAACTTCCTAGGTGACTTTAATGGAGGAGAGGTAAGAGGTGTAGAAGATGTAGAGTCTCAAATCCAGTGTGGAGCAAAGATCATATTTTGGTTGCTCTATAATTTGTATTTATAGGAAAATAGAGGTAGTAGGTCAGAAGCCTGCTTGCACTAGGTTATAGATAAAGGCCAGAAGTTGTACAAAAGAAATCAGAGTCCCACGAACCTAAGGAGATAGGTCAGTGCCAAGCTATATTGCTCGGTTCGAAACTATAAATATTGGTGAAAATCCAATTCCAACTTAGCTTTTCCTTTCTATCTTCATGTTGATGTGTCTCATGCTATTTTCATTGAGTATTGGTTGATTCTAGTAATCTTTTTTTCTATCACTTGAGTTACTATTATTTCTTGGCTTTCTTCTCATCAGCCATGGAATTGGTCATCCATAATATGGGAAAACCACTTGATCACGAGCTATATGAGAAGTATATGAGAAGCATGGAGTTTGGGAGGTGAGAACCGTGTCGGTGAAAATCATGAGTTTTAGGCCGGGGTTGACCTTACCTGGAGTTTGATTTTAGATTTTTGTGTGTCCGACCCGTGTTCTGCTCGGTGTGATTGCCTGGAGTCTGACCTAAGACTTTTGCGAGTCTAACCCGAGAAAAACCATAGCTCGGCGCCGAGCTATATTACTTGGAATCTAACTTGAGAATTTAAAGTCGGACCTGAGAAAAATAGCTCCGTACTGAGCTATATTTCTTGTTGTCTAATCTGAGAGTTTTACGAGTCAGACCCGAGAAAAAACCAAAGCTCGTTGCCAAGCTATGTCGTTTGGAGTCTGACTTGAGAGTTTTATGCACTAACCCAAGAAACACTATAGCTCGGTACAGATCTATGTTGCTTGGAGCCTGACTCGAGATAAGTCATAATGTAGGGTTTCCTTCATTTTTTCTAGGTTTAGCTCAAGTACGACTTTGGCCCGACCCCATGCACCAAGTTGAAAAAATCAAGTCAGCTTTTTTAATTCATTTTTTGATATTTTCTTCTTCTTATATTTTTATGATGTTTCCAAAGTCTTTGAACCATTTTGTCTTCATTTTGATGTTCTGAAATTCGATTGAAATCAGCTTGGTCAAAATCCTGGTTAAGACTGCACCATAGAGTATGCCTTTATTGAAAACAAAACATGCTTTGGATTAAGACAAGTTCCGTGTTTCTATCCCTTGATTTTGGATAGCCGTTCAAAAACTGCTTCGAAGCATTGTTTTTATCCAGTAGACATTCTTTCAACCATTTTGAATAGTTAGAATTTCATTCTTCATTCTTTGTGCTAAGGGCAAATCTATGCTCTAGAGATCATTCCATGCGTTAGACGAGCATGAGCTCTTTTCATTGTGTATTTTTTTCATTTTCCTTGCCCCATTAGAGCTTTAAGCTCTTACCATCGAGCAAAATTTATCTAAAGTTGGAGGAATGGTCATTTCTGTAGTGATGGTGATGATGGTGGTGGTAGAGCTGACTGCTTCTTAGTAGAGATAGTCGTAGTTTGCGTTGCGCTTAACCTATGATGGATCTCAAGCTTGTCTTAGCTCGTATTCACACCCCTTTGGATACACATCCAACTCTCTATATTTGGTTAAATCCTATTAACGCATAGTTGTTCTTGTATTGCTGCTCACATTCCAATAAGACGGTTTGCTTCAGGAATGGTCATGTTGGATGATTCCATCCCTATGCTTTTCCTTTTGTCTCATTTCCTGTGTTCTTGAAAAGAAAAGTTCTCGTGTCACTTCGGATAGTGGTTCCTTTATTTATTGTTCATCGATAATAGGTAAGATTCGATCCACGAATCTGTCATGCAGTGTGGCTCGCTTTCTAATATGAGCGAGCAAATCATGTTTAGCATCAAGTTTCCTTTTATAAAATGACCCATTGATCACCTCGCTTATGGTATGCCTACTCCTTCTGAAGCTGGCTCCTCCACGGCTCAGACTTCACCTTCTATTCCTGTTATGCCTGGTCAATTGATCACGAATGGATTACAAGGCACTTTTTCTCTTACAGAGTTGTTGCTAAATCTACCTCCTTCTCTAAATGAGAACATGTTTTGGGTTTTGGATGAAGAGGGAAAATCAAGTAGGGATCTCCCAAAGCTTGCTGTCTAGCCGGTCTTCCTTTCGGTTATATGGTCCATACTCTTTCCTTTCACTTTAAATAGGTTGTATTCCTTTTGACCTACTATTAGTCGTGAAGAATCCCAGTTTCACCCTAGTCCTTGCTGTCTTGGAGCAGAAGTTGGGATGTTCATCCCCTTTTTGTATGATTTTTTCCATAAACTAAATCCTGCTCATGGAACTTGTTTTTTAAAATGCCAATCTCTATGCACTACTTGTAGCTGAGTGTTATAAGGAAATTATCCAATTGCTTCTAGTCTAAGCGTGTTTTATCTATCTTGATACTGGATTAAGAAAACCCAATGATACTAGCTTTAGATTTCTTTATAATTATCTTTCTTGTTCTCAACCAAGCATGTCCCACTAAGCTACTGCATTGTCATGGAAGTTCAATCGTGCAATTGTTTTAATCTTTAAAAACTAGCATGTGCATTGTTCTATTCTGACCATCCTTCTTGACATTACCTACTTTCGAGCAATGGTCGATTCCTATAAACATGGATCGAATAATCCCATAGATCCCTGTATGGTTATTCCTTCATGTCATTGCCTATCTCTAGGTGGTAGCAAGTCCTTAATGGATTGGGTTGAGTTTCCATTAGCCAACTTGCATTGCAAATAGTCCAAAGTTCTGCATTGCTCCCTTTGGTCAGGGAACATTATCTGTAATATTTACCCCTAGCTCATATGTTTCCATTGTGAACTAAGTCCAATTAACAGAGTTTTTTATCGTGAATCTCGACACTAGTGTGAGTTAAACATGTAGGGAAAACCATCTGATTGCCCCCAGTCCAGTCATGCTTCCTCGGTCATGGTCTTGAATCGAGAAAGTCCGATAATACATGTCTTTAATTTTACGCAACTATGCTCGCCTATCCTTGACCAAGCATGTCCCACTTGGTCACTAGCACCGTTGTTGAAGTTCGGTCAGGCACTAGTTTCAATCTCTAGAAACTAGTGCAAGAATTATCCAATTCCAACTATCCTTCCTTGAAGTTCTCTATTTTCAGGAAATAGTAAAATTTTCGATGACTGTGTACAACACTCCAATCGTTTACTAATTTCTATCTCCAGAAGCTAGCATGTTGATGGTTCAATTCTGAGAGCTCCATTCCAACACTTCTAGTCTTTGGGAAATGTTGAGTTCCAAAAGTTGGGGTCAGAAATCAGGCACTGCACTAGTTTCTACCTCGAAAAACTAGCACATTGGTGATTCAATTGTGAATATTCATTCTTTACGTTGCCTACCTCTAAGCAATTGGTGATACCTTTATATTAGAGTCAAATGATTCGATTGGCTAGAAAGAAAATACTTCTTCCTTACGTCGCCAGTCTTTGGGCAACATAAAAATGCAATATCAGATTCTTGAAAGTTTTAGGATTATGCCGTCTTGATTTTATCTATCTTCCGATGATGTCAGGTGTTATTCGGCCTTTTTGCTTGGTTATACCTGAACTAATTGGAAAAATTAGACTCAACTATCATCAAGATCGACACTTCAAATTAATGATTATGAACCCTAAAGATCAGGCGTAGATGATTATATGAAGCATTGGTGAAGAAAAAGTGGAAGATGAGCTCAATAGAATTCTCAAAATATTAAAATACACAACTCCTTGAAAATGGTTCGGTTATGATCTGTATTCATCAATTATGGATCCTATCTATCAATTTTACAGCTCAACCTGGCGGAAAAGGATCAATATCCCAAAATCTATAAGTTAACTACACATGTAACTTTGGGAACATCAATATATTGAAGAGTGGAGCTCACCATTTCGATCACATGCGAAAAGGAGCTAACAAAATGGTTGGTGTCGATCGTTATTACTAGTGATGTGGGACCCACGATTAGTACCATAACATCTTCTTGATCTGGAGACTCCACTGTCGAAATTATAGGAAGATATTTCATGGTTTTCCCCTCTAACAAACTTGATTGTTCATTAGGAATCTTTGTGATACTATTTCCTTTGTACTCCATTGTAACTACGGATTATTCCCATCCATCTCTCTGTATGTAGCAATTCAAGTGATAAATAAAGTTATTTCTCCAAAGTGAACACAGGCTTTCAACGTCGAACCACTATAAATCGTTATGTTCTTGTTATTGCCTATTTTATGCTATTTAGTTACTTGTTTCCTCTATTTCATTGAATTTCTCTACAAAATATTTATTGGGAGTTTGTGCCAATTTTTGGTACAAACATTTTGGTGCTTTCGCTGAGAAGGCGAATCCTCGGCTCAATTGGATCTCATCATCTACTTGTGGATTCCCATATTCGCGAGATAGATCCAACTTTCTACCAACAAGCTTCTGTTTCAACTCAATTTGAAGAAGAAATCTATAAGGAAAAATATAAATAATGGTTAGAAAAACCAAATCTACTTCTCAAAATGCGGAAGGGAATGAGAATGCCAGCATCTAACAAGGAGGCTAGAGCAATCTACCAGTAGATGTTAATCCTACCAATCCTGTTGATATCCAGAATCCTACTGATTCCATCACAAGAGATGATTTCTAGAATCTGATAAGAGAGTTCATGGATAGCCACTGACAGTGGAACTAGTAATTTCAAACCAATATCGATCCAATGAATCAACTCAAGGATCAACAACACAAGAAAACTAGGAGGGAGCCAATTCCCTATTCTAGCTCAATCAAGCGTATGAATTTTGAGTATTGTCTAAATATAGAAGACGGGGCTCCGGCCAAACAGCAGCGTACAAGGGCAGGAGACATTGTATTTAGACACAAAGATGCAGATAAGATGGAGGCACCAACGGTCGACCCAATGGTCATTTAGGCCATGTTTGGCTCCGACTTAGTGAGGAAGATCGTGATTGACTGTGGTAGTTATGTGAATATTATTCTCAAAAAGGTTTATGATCAAATGAGAATGGGAGCCAAGGACTTGAAGCTGTCTAAAGCCCGCATCTATGGCCTTAATGGCGCCATCACCAAAGTTGTCAGTTACGTTGAATTGCCCATGGAGTTGGGAGAAGGCAACTGCACGAGAGTGCAAATATTGCCGTTTATTGTGCTGGATACGGACTCTCCATATAATGTGTTTCTAGGTCGACAGTCCCTTGCTGAACTATGGACAACAATTGCCTTTTGGTTTCTTACCTCAAAATTCCCAATTTATAATGGCATAGGAGTTGTGCATGGAGATCAGGTGACCGATTGTGCCTGCTATGTGGCTGAGTTGAGGGATGCTTAATGGAAGGAGAATGGTAAGGGTGTGGATAAGTCTCTCTACATCCGAGCCAGCAAAGATTGACAATCAGCGCCTAAGCCTTGGCTCGGATACCACTGTCAGTTCTATAAAGACATAAAACCGAAGGATGATGAGGAGGAGAGCAAAGAAACCAAGGTTGCACCGGTTGACCTGACGATTGACATCACAGTCATCCATGATGACCCGTTGCGGGTCCTAAATATCGGATCACAGCTCAGGCCCCTGATGATGAAGGAACTTTCTGGTTTTCTTCGAGCGAATCTCAATGTGTTCACTTATACCTACTCTAACATGTATGGGATCTCGCCTACCACTAAGAGACGCATTTAAAATATCGACCTGAGGCATGTCCCGGTGAAACAGAAAAGGCGCAACGCGGATCCGGAGAGATCTACCACCCTTAAAGAGGAGTTGGATAAACTCGAAAGTAATGGATTTATCCACGACGCCCTCTACCCTAAATGGGTATCCAATCCTATACTTGTGAAAAAGGCGAATGGAAAGTGGTGAACATGCGTTGACTATTCAGACTTAAACAAGGTGTGTCCAAAAGATAGTTTCCCCTTCCAAGGATCAACCAGCTGGTGAACTCAACCATAGGACATGAGTTGCTATCTTTCATAGATGCATACTCCGAGCATAATCAAATCCCAATGCACATCCCCTGCCAGGAGCACACCAGCTTTATTACCGATGCGGGATTACATTGCTATGCGGTAATGTCATTTGGATTGAAGAATACTGGAGCAACTTATCAGCATCTGGTCAACTGAATGTTTGAAGATTAGATTGGAAAGACAATGGAGGTATATGTGGATGATATGCTCGTGAAGTCACGAAGATCAAACGACCACATTAGAGAGTTAGCAGAGATGTTCGATGTCCATCGTTATTACAAAATGAAGATCAATCATCTAAAATATTCCTTTGGTGTCTTATTAGGAAAATTCTTTGGTTTCATTGTCAATGTTCGTGGAATGGAAGCTAAACCCAAGAATATTCGAGTAATTCGCAACATCCAGGTGCTAAAGACTCTCAAAAAAAGTATAGATCCTAAATGGGAAGGTTGCCACCCTAAGTCAGTTTATATCCATAGCCATTGATAAATGTATTTCTTTCTTTGACCTGATAAGAAGAGGGAATAGGAACTTTGAATGGACATAGGAATGTGAAGATGCATTCCAAGCTTTTGTGAACCACTTGAAGAGACCTCCCATCTTGTCAAAGCCGAGGGATCACGAAGATTTGTATATCTACTTAGCCATGTTAGTATACACTTGCTACACTACTTCACGAGGAGAATCGAATCCAGAGACCTGTCTATTATGTTAGCAAGCGATTGAAAGGAGTAGAAAGGAACTATCTAAAAATAGAGAAATTGGTGTACTACTTGTTGATTGCTTCACGAAAGCTTTGCCCCTATTTTAAGGCTCATCCCATCAACGTTTACATCGATCAGCCAATACAGCAGGTCTTACAGCGACCTGGAATGTTTGGAAGGTTATTGAAGTGGAACATTGAACTAAGCCAATTCGATACCACTTATCTCCCATAGTGAGCCATCCAGGGACAGGCACTGATGGACTATATAGTAGAATTCGCTGCACTGGATAATCATCTAGAAAGCGATGGATCCCCTACCATTTGGTGGAAAATGTATATGGATGGAGCATCCAATGATCATTGTTCTGGACTCGGAGTCATGCTAGTAACTTTAGAGGATCGATCAAGTTGTAATGGTTTAAAGCTTGACTTCCCTGCAATAAACACCAATGCTGAGTATGAAGCTCTGATTGCTGGACTCAAACTTGCCAGAGAATTAGGAATAAAACCTCTTGAATTATTTTGTGATTCCCAATTAGTGGTATACCATGTCAGGGGAGATTACCAGGCTAGACTCGCTCCATACCTTATCCGAGTCCAAGAGCTATTAACCAACTTTTAGTATTATGGCATCACACACATTCCTTGAGATCAGAACTAAAAGGCCGATTAATTGTCGAAGTTTGCTAGCACCAGGGATGCATAAAAAATGAGGTTGGTTCCCGTCGAAGTACTAGACGTTTCGAGCATAAACCAGATGGAAATCAACTGGATATTAGAGAAGAAGCTTGAGAAAGGGTTCATATATAGAAAGGGTTTTTCAATTCCCATGCTTCGATGTATCACTCATGATGAAATAAAATGATTCCTTAGGGAAGTTCATGAAGGGGAATGCGGCGATCATAGTGGAGGCCAAACCATAGCAAAGAAAATACTCTATTATGGTATTATGGGCCAATTGTCAAAAGAGGTACCGTTGATTGCGCTAAATGATGTGACAAATGCCAGATCCATGCAAAAGTATGAGAGCTCCACCAAAGGAAATCACATAAATGGCTAGTCTGTAACGATCCAGAATTTTATGCAGTATCAATTTAATAATCTATATTAATAATTAAATTGGTTTGATAATTTTTCTTTATAATTTTAATTTAAATTGATAAATTTAATCTTTTTAAGGTTAATAAATATTTAATTTGGTAATTTTGATCAATATCTTTCTATCAATTTAAAATGGATAAAATTTATTTTTCAAAGCTAATAAAATTTTATTCTATTTATAATATATATATTTGATATATATTGTGAATAGGAAAATCTTTTATAGCAAAGGCTAGCGGGGTTATCAGGGCCACTACCTGATTTTATTACGACAAAATAATAAAATACATAGCTTGTTCAAAGAAAAAACAAACAAGAAAATACATACAGAGATGAAGTAGAGTAAAAACATGCACACGGAGGAAACAAGACAAGAGAAAAAAACCACCATCTATCTCTAAACATCACGGATAACAGCAGGTATAGTGGGCTGCATCATCATAGCTAAATAAATATCATGCTTCAAGACTTTCCATAACACCTCCCCATCCTTCCTTCTCTTTTCAAAACATATCATATTTCTTTCAAGCCACACAATAGTCATATATTTCTTCAGGCAAATAGTAAGACATCTTGCTTTCATAGTTCGCCACCTCGTTGCTTTATATATCATGTCAAGATCAATAAGCCTACGATTGGACAACAAGTTACTTCCAGCAAGCTGCATCATTTTACCAAATAGCATCAGATTACAGGGACAATCTAAAAACAAGTGGTGCGTGGTCTCAGTATCATTTGAACAGAAGAAACAGGACACTCCAATATCAAGACCCAACTCCATCAACTTGCTTTTAGTTAACAATGCATTTTTAACAACCTTCCAAAGCATTAAATTATCCCTGGGAGAAGAATCAGTAGACCACATGACCTTACTCCATTTAAAAGCTTGGATACTGGAACGATGCGGAAGATTATACACATGTGAGACAGAATGGGTTTTGGCACTCCAATAAACAGCATCTACCTCAACAGGAGGGCAGAATTTACTTTGAATTTCATTCCAAATAGACCTGATGAATTGATTAGAGGAGTAAGGTAGCTGCAATTCACCATGGCTAATATAATCAATAGCCTTGGCAGCTTTGGGAATTCCAGATTGATTTAGTTGATGATAGCTGAAAAGTTTATGCAATAACACTCCATTGGCGACCCATGGATCAAACCAAAAATTAACTTCAGATGATTTAGCCATCTTAGGAACGATGAGGGGGAGTAATGTGTCACGCAATCCAAGAAACTTTCTCCAAGTCCAACTACAAGTTTGAGGAATTGGCAAACTCCAGAAACTAGACCTGCCAATTCGATGAGCCCAAACCCATTTAACCCACCTAGATTCCTTCTTGGCAATTATAGAATTAAGATGTGTACTGAAAGCTACAACGTTTCAATTGATAATGTTAATAACTCCCAACCCTACAGAATTCCTATCCTTTTCAAAGAGGCTGAAAGAGCATGGAAGAGGCTTCCTGTTATTAATGGAACCAGTCCAAAAAAATCTCAGCATTGCACCTCTAATCAGATACAAAAGTTTAGCAGGAAGAATAAAAGCTTTTGACCAATAAACAACCATAGAAAAAGCAAGTGATTTGATAAGTACAAGCCTTCCTGCCTGAGATAAGAATCTGCTTGACTACCTGTCAAGTAAAGAAACAATTTTGGAATACAGGGGAAGGCAATCAACAAGCTTTAATCTAGAGGTTAAGAGCGGGAGGCCAAGATATGTCATATTAGAGACCATACGTTGAAGTCCTGTAATTTGGATCAGAGACAAGAACAGTTGGGAGGAGATCCCAGCAAACGATATACTAGATTTAGAACAATTGAGAAGCAAACCAGTCATCTTGTAAAAATCAAACAATGTACTAATAACACACTGAATCGAAGGAAGATGTGGCTTAGTAAATATCATAATATCATCATCAAACATAAGAGTTGCAACATTTATAAGCTTACATTTGGGATGGAACCTGATCTGACCCAAAGTGTACTTGGTTTTCATATATCTGGTGAGGACTTCCATCACTAGAAGAAATAAATATGATGAGATCGGATCACCCTGCCTAATTCCTTGCCTACTCTTGAAATAACCAACAGGACGACCATTCAGAACAATGGAAAATCTAGGAGTTGAAATACATTCATATACCCAACCAACAAAAGGCTTAGGAAAATTCATTAAGGCCATAATTCGAACTATTGAGGACCAGTGAATGGAGTCATAAGCTTTCGTGATGTCTAGCTTTAACATTGCAGATGGATTTGATCTCGCATACCCACATAGAAGATCTTGGGCAAGAAGAATGTTGTCAAAGATACTTCTGTTGGGAAGGAAGGCAACTTGGTTCTGCGAAATGATTTGTGGAGGGACTTGCATTAGCCTAGTGGCAATAAGTTTTGATATACATTTGTACACCACGTTACAGCAAGAAATAGGTCTGAAGGAAGAAACAGAGCTAGCATCAGGACATTTAGGTATTAAGACAATGTTAGTAGAGTTTACTTCAGTTAGCAGAGAGCATTTATTAAAGAAATTGTGAACAGCCTTGCAGAAATCATATTGTACAATGTCCCAGCAACTAACATAGAAATGAACATTAAAGCCATCAGGACCACCACTCGATTTTCTTTTCATGGCAAAAAGAGTATGCTTTATTTCCTTATCGGTAACCTGTTCAACAAGCAAAGCAGCCTGCATACTTGATAAAGTAGGTAGGGAATTGTCATTCAACATGTCAAGGTCCGGACTAAAATTAGAGGAGTTACCAAGAAAGTCTTCAAAATAACTAAGAAAGGCAGCATCAATTAGCTCAGGAGAGGAGACAAGTATATCGCCGTTGGAACGTATTGACCGAATATTTTCTTTTGCTTACTTAATTTTGATAGAGGAATGAAAAAACTCAGTGTTACGATCACCAAATTTAAACCACTTACAGTGTAACTGCTGTTGTTTCATCCCGCTTTCAATATCAAGGGCAATGTTAAGTAGCATGCAGAGCTTTCCTTCCTCCTCAGCAGCAACAGGGTCATGAGGGTTTCTCATCATAAATTATTGAGCTTGTTTATACCTACTCTTTAATATATATGTCTGCTTGGTACCATCCCCATACTTTTCAGCTGCCCAAGTTCTCAAGTGATTTTTAACAACTTTGAGCTTCCTTCAAAGAATAAACATAGGGTTACCATAACAATAAGAGGACTATGCTTTAGCCACAATCGGTTTAAATTCAGAGGAAAGAGTCCAATCATTAAAAATTTGAAACTTCTTTTTTCCTTTTCCATATTGGGACCATTTGTAAGTATCAAAAGGGAGTGATCAGAGAGGATAGGGTGGATAAGGTTGACTAAGAGGTTAGGCCAAACAGAGAGAGATTTTAAATTGCAGAAGGCATGATCAATGGTGGAGAAAGTTCTGACTCCACGCCTACTTTTATTATTCCAAGAATATCTAGCACCAGAAGTTTGAAGCTTGAGGAGGTCAGAATCAGATATTGCAATGTTTAATGGAAGGATATGCTTTGGGAATAATGGCTGGCCACCAAACTTATCATCAAGATGAAAACAGCTATTAAAGTCACCCATGACCAACCAAGGATGCGATTCTTGCCTGAGAAAAGGCAAGGTGTCAAAGAGTTTTTGTCTTGAAGCAGTGGAATTATCCGCATAAATAAAAGTAATATAGAATGAGGTTTTAGTTTGCTGGCAGATGATTTTTGTGTGAATGAATTGCCTAGAGGATAGAATAGAGGTTACGAAAAATGCGATAGGATTAAAAAGGATTAAAATCCTATCATAATTAGAATCTGAAAGATTATAGAGATGATTCCAATTAGGATTAATGTAACTAGCAGCCCTAATAGAGGAAGTGAGATTGAGTTTCGTTTCGAGAATAGCTATAATTTTAAGATTATGCGAGAGGATGAGATTTTTAACTTGATCAGTTTTCAAATGACAATGAGCACCCATAATGTTCCATACTCCAATGTTTTGTATCATCATAATACTAAAGTGATTGGTGGATAATGTTTTTTCTGCTCCTGGTTGTAGGAGATTGGGAAGCAGCAGGACCAGATTTGGATCTAGTCAAATTCTTTGATGTCATTCTTGTATTACTATCATTAATACCATGGACTAAATCATCACACAATTGTTTTCCTTTATCACACCATCCTGGAATAATAGAATTATTAACATAAGGAAAATGGGCTGAAGTTGAAGGTAGAGATGAAGACAAGTTTTGTGAATTGATGGGAACTGGTGTTGATGGAGAATGAAGAGAGTGTTTAGATTTAGAAGCAGAAGGAACATTTTGCATTGAACAGGCAAGTTCAAAAATGTTATTTGCATAAGAGGTGATGATGTTTGGTTTATATGAATGCGTTACTTGGAAATTTGTGTCATTTGATGGCACCATTTGAGTTTGATCATTATAAGGTTGAAATAGTGTTGATTCTTGATAGTTAATTTCAGAAATGATATGCATATGCACAGGTGTAACTCCATGCACAGAGTTAACGTTTTGTCTTTTCCCACTACCAGCAACTTGGAGGCAATTAGTGGGAATTACACTGCCTACTTCGAGCTTCTCTCCCTCTTCAATGTCTAAATCCACATCTAATGCTTTTTTCCTTGTCTTCTAGAGCTGCTTCCAGAACAACTTCCTTTGATACTCCAAATATATCATCTGCAAGCACTTGAAAACTATTCACCATACTTTTATCTGAACCAGGGAGAAACACATGATTTTGTTTATCTTTTACTGCTCTAAACTTGGAACATCCCTCTTCATTTACAGTTGTACACTGAAAAGACCCAGTGCCAACTAATTCGCTTTGGTTTTCACCAAATTTTAAAAGACGGATTTCCTTGTTCTTGCTTTTATTATAATTTACTTTTTTCCAAACCTGTTTCTGATTTCTAATCTTGCTTGTCATCCCATTCTTGTTTATACCTATCTCATTAACACTTGGTGTAACAATTTCATCATGATTAGTGACCTCAGCAGCTTTTGAAGCAAATAAGCAGTTAATATCAGTATGTCCAAACTCTCTACAATTTACACACACTTCTGGTTTCCATAGGTATTCAACTGTTACTAGCTGGTCACTGCCACCCATCAGTTTTACTAGAAGATTGTTAACAAGTTTTTATCTGGTTTAACTTCAACAAGGCATTTTGCATACGTTATCCTTTCCAATCTTTCAGTTGACTGATCCATGCACAGAAACTTCCCTACCCTTGAAGCCAACCAATTTACACCACAACAAGGCCAGGCATAGAGTGGTATATTATATAATTTGATCCAAACAGGGACAGATCGTATTGTTCCACAACTATTTCCTACAGTAACATCCCACGGCTTTAAGATAAAAAGTTTGTTTCTCATTATAATTGGATCTGCCTCAGAGATGCTATATTTGTCATCAGCAGAAGAAAAACCGAATAGAAAAAGAAAACCATCAGACTAACATTCACTTCACCTTTAGGATTCCATACTTTCTTCAGATGATACACAACAGTAACATAAGGAAGAGGTTTATCTAGGAAAAACCCCACAAGGCAGTCCTTCCAAACATCAGTACCAGCCTTGATTATATCACTAGATGGCAAGAGCACATCACCAGAGAACTGAAGTGGAATGTCCTGAGGGATGTAAGAGCCTGCATTTCGAGGCTTAGATTTGAAAAGTGAAGTCCAAGGCAACGAGTTAAGAGCAGAAGAATGGCTAACAGGAGGATTCAGCTCAGCGACTGCTTGAGGAGGAGGGTCAGGAGATGGAGGTGGAAGAATGGGTGGGGCAGCTGAGATAGGGACGGTAGGGTGATGTGACAGATGAGTAATGGGAATGTCAGACGGAGGAACAGGAGGAGGAATGGGAAGGACAGAAGGTGGTACAGGAGAAAGATAGGGATGAGCAGAAGGAGAAATGGTCCCCATGAATAGGAAAATCTTTTGTTTTAAATAAAAGATGAATTTTCAAATTGTAATATATATGTGTGTGTGTGTGTGTGTGTGTGTGTGTGTGTGTGTATGTATGTATATGTTATAATTTGGAATTGTTTTGAAATTTAATTTAATCTATTGATAATTTATATATGTATGAATTGTAATCTAAAGCTTGTTTTAAAAATTAATATTTTTCAAAATATAATTTAAGATGTATTCAATTGTTTCAAAATATAAGATATTTGTTTAGTTTTAAATATGATAGTTTAAAAGGAGTTTAATCAAAGTTTTATTTGTGTTTTCTTTAAAGTGTTTAAATTTAAAATGGTTATAAATGTATATATAAATGTTTTGGATTTTTAAAATTACATACATAAGAATTTGTTTATATTATAATTAGTTTTGTTCGATCTGAGTGTTTGAGGAGGCTCTCACGCTTTCATGTGATCGTCGGCGAGGTTCACGACGACTTACGGTGGCCGGCGGCGTTGGTGCACGTGCAGCGTGCATGGCTTTGTTTCTGGTGAAGTTTTCTTTGGGGAAGACGAGTTGAAACTCGGGTTTTCCCTCGTGATTTTCATGTGTCAGCTCGAAGTACTGGATCTAGGGTGTCTTTGGGGTAGGCACGAGAAATTTCTGTGTTCGACTCGAGATTTTGGTCGTGCGTTTTAGGTTTAGTACCGTGTAGTTGAAATAAATTGAAGATCAAGCTTTAAAAATTATAAACAAGTTTTATAAATAAATAAACTTACAAGTTAAAACTTGTTCTTTGAAAATAAAAAGCTAATCAAACATTTAAAAATGTAAATTAAATTTATATTTCAAATTTAAAATGTTTTAAGATGATTGTTTTAAAAAAAGTTATCTAATTAAATTTTGAAGTTCAATTTAAAAGAGTGTTTTGAATTTAAATAATGAACCAAAGTTTTAAGCAAAATTTTAAAGTAATGTTTAAAAACTTAAGTTTTAAACTTTATTGATAATGAACAAGTTTAAAATTAGATAATTAAAGTATTTTAAATTTGATTTCTAAATGCCTTATTTTCAAATAAGGCTATTATTATGATTTAGAAAACCAAATTGAATAATTTGTTTTTAAGTTATTAAAGTTTGATTTATTTCAAATAATTTATTTATGTAGATAAATATGGGTAATTTATCTTTGTTACGAACTTATGGATATTTAATAATATGATTTGTTAATAAGTAAAGAATTAATTAAGATAAATGTTTTTCTTAATTAATTTAGAATTTTTAAATATAAGAAGTTAATTAATTATTTAATTAATTTTAAATAATTTAGTTAATTGTTTATTTAATTTTAAATAATCACTTAATTATGAATTAATTAAGTGTAATTACTTAATGAAGTAATTAATGGTGAATTTTTGAATGTAATTAAGAATGGAAATTACTTATGGAAGTAATTAGTGGAAAATTACTCATGGGAGTAATTAATTAAATGGAAGTGATTAATGGTTAATCACTAGATGTTATTAATTAAGGAATTGATTAATAAAATTGTTTTGAAGTTAATTAACTGTGGGGTAATTAACTAATTAAGAATTAAGATTATTTTATGATGAGATTAATTACATGTTAAGTAATTAATTAAGAGAATAATCATTTAATGGAAGTAATTAGAAAATAATTACTTATGTAAGTAATTAAGGGTTAATTACTTAGTTAATTTTAGTTAATTAATTAATGTGATTAATTAGTTAATGAATGTGATTAATTTTAAGATTAATTACTAAAGGTAATTAATTAAAATGTAATTAATTAATTAATTAATTAATTAAGGATTTATTATTAATTAATTGATTGCTTAATGAAGTGATTAAAGATTAATTAATTGGATTAATTAATTAAGGGATTAATAAATTAAATAAGAAGTTAATTAATTAAGATAAGTAATTACAAGTTGTTAATTACTGTTTATGATAATTAAGATGATTAATTACAAGTTAATTATTTAATTAATTTAAAGAAATTATTAATTAATAAGGATCATTAGTTAATTAATCAAGGTTGATTAATAAAAGTAATTAATTAAAGTATGATTAATTAATTGTAATTAATTGAGGTTTAATGTAATTAATTATAATTGATTAATTAATGGAAGTAAATGAAGGATCATTAATTATTGTAATTAATGATAGTAATTAAAGGTTAATTACTGTATATGGTTAAGGATAATTACCAGAATGTAATTAAAGTATAATTAATCAAGGAAGATTAATTAAAGAAGATCATTAAGAGATGATTAATTGATTTATTTGGAATAAATAAATAAAGAAGGATTTAAGGTAATCCAATTGATTAAGAGTTAATCAATTCTTTTATGGATGATTGATTTATACTGGGTGATTAATATTGGATGACTGATTGATACTGAATGATGTTGGATGATTTGGGTATGATATCTATGACATGTGATATGCTGCTTTGTGAGATGAATGTTTGATATGAATTATCGATTGTGATAATGTGATTCATCTATCTGTTTATATCATCCTGAATATAAGTTTAATTGTTTAAACTCTTAAACAACTTGGACATTTAAAATGGCATTTGGATTTCGGTGAGACCGGGATCGGGTTTCAATATTTGGATATCCAAAAACCACATCGATCCAAATTAAACGTTAGGTCGTGAATCCAAGTGGAGCTTAGTGAAGACTCGAGGTGTAAGAACTATTCGTCAGTATAACTCTGGGGGTGATTCCGTGATGAGTTTGACGAAGGTAGAACTTGTATGTTCGAGATGGAGATATAGAGTGCAAGGGCTATGGTTGTTGACTCTGAGGGTGATTCCAAAATGAGTGCAACGAGATAATGCCTTTGGTTTCGTTCGAATCCGGAACGAACTTGTATGGATTGAATGCTTTCAGAACATCGTCAGGAGGACGATGAATATTCTAAGATAGATGTGTTCTATAAAGTTAATCGCAGCCTCAAGCCTCATCAACCGGGAATGGCTAAAACATGGGAGGTGCAGTAAGGCTAGGTGGGTAGCACCCATTTTAGGGTGAGGTCATTCGTGACAAGATGTCCCTTTTTATTTCGGCTTAGTGGGTGGTTGATCGTGCCAACCACGGGGTGATCTTACTTGGGACAGTTCAGTAAGGAGTGGTCCCGGCTTTGTAATGCATGGGATTGGGCTAATCCTCGGTACGTTGATCTAGGCCACATACTGTGACGCGTGGTACCCCGTTAGCCCTACCATTGATGGAAACCCATTCTTCCTACGAGACCATATGGTTTTTTTTGTGTCACCCACTTTTATGGCTAGTAGGTGGAATTTAATAATGTAACAATTTCGGCTATTTCTTATTTACTTGAAAACCCTAGACACTATTATAATATCACTGGATTTCCTATCAAATGTTTTGGTTAGCGTAAGGTAAAAACTTTTCCATGTTTATGTGTGGGAAGTCTTACGTGATACCTTTTCTTTTCAAAGGTTTTTATAAAGTTAAGCAATTTTAACCCATTTACTCACACCAGACCCATGTCTGACCCGAGTGCTTATTTTATGTTTTATTAAACTCTTGGGTACTCATATTATGTATGAGTAGTCAAGTGATTCAGGTTTGCTTGATGAACTCTGGAGGAGATATGGAGCAGGAGGCTTCCACATGTAGATATATTATGGTTCCACTGTGTTTGTGTGATATCTGTATCTTGTGATATCTTGAGATGTATAGTTAGACAAATGTTTATAATTGTCTAATATGTGTTGTATAAGTTGTGTACTCTGGTGTAATATGATACTATGTAATATTTTATGTGATATATTATATTTCATTCGTTTCGCTATGAGTAATCTGATGTTGTTGTGTTTATTCTTTTCTTATCTTTTCTTCTTCTATCCCTTTCTTTCCTTAACTAGTGATGCGACTTTCTGGTGTTAGAAAGTTGGGTCGCTACAGGTGGTATCAGAGCATTAGGTTGAGTGAATACCTAGGCTCTGGAGTGGTGTCTTTCTTGAGAGAGCGTACTTGTAATTTTTATATATAACTATATATTTATATATATCTACCTGATTTGTTGGGTTATCTGTTCGGGTTTTCCAACATAAGTTTTAAAGGTAGATGGAGCAGTGGTGTGTGTAACACGACTACCACTAATGGAAGAGGTCCATATGTTGAGGTTGGATGTGTATTTGTCGAGACTGTAGACCTAATACTGTCTCAAGTAAGATTTGTAGTTTGGAGAAAGGATTTCTCTGATATCCGAAGGAAATCTTTTTAAAGATTCGGAGTTTATCTTTGAAGTGTAAGTTTGGATCTGTCGAAAGTGCAGAATAAGTGATGGTATCTTGAAAACTGCGTGGTGAGATGCAGTACCCATGGATGTTTCAGAAGATGTTTTCTCTTGAAGCAGTTTTAGAAGTAGTTAAGGAGCAGTTTTTACCAGCCGCAGGGAAGATTCATCTGTGTAGAAGTTATCTGGATCTTTAACAAGGAGGTTGGCTGTTCTGGAATATGAGACTGAGGTCTATGAGTTGCTTCGCTTCGGCATGGTCTCATTTGTCATCCCTTAAGGAGAGCGTGATGTTGATGCTTGATTTGGAGCCCGAATCTCTTGAGAGGTTGTCTGCCATCTTGGAGGTCCGTTGTGCGGTTTGTTGATCGTTTTGGTTTTCGAGAAGCCTTTGGATTAGGAGTCTTTGGTTAGCTGTAGTAGCAGTGTAGTTCGGAAGTGTTCGGTGTGCTGACGAGAAGGTTTTTAGCTTTGTAGTGTCATCGAGGTAGAGTTTGGAAGCAGCAGTGTGGCTCGTTTCTCCGATGATTCAGGAATCTTTGTGCTTTTTCTTTCAGCAGTCCGGGCAGATGGTGAAAGCTTTCTTGAAGGGTTAACCTTGATTGGAAAAGATTTAAGCTATTCTAGTTGGTAAAGAGAGGATAGTTTCGTTGGAATCCGAATTTGGTAGGATCGCATAAGTGACTTGCGATCAATTTGGAATTTATCTTGGGCAATCTTTTGTTTGAGACTGAGGGTTCTCATGTAGAAGTAGGAGCTCTTGATGTAATTAGAAGTTTGTCTGAATCTGGAGTTGAGTTCCATATCGTTTTGGTTCCAGAAGCGATTTTGGTAATTAGCCTGCTTGTAGGATGGTTCTTGTAGAAGGAGAGTTAGTGTAGCAGCTCATAAATTTTTTGGATTTGGATTAGTCAGGTCTAATTTTTGAGTTGGATTTCTGCTATAAGGTTGTGTAACCGAGTCAGATGGGTCACTCAGATTTTATGGATTTGATGAAAGAAGTTTCCCAGATATATAGGATAAGTTTGTATTCGTGTTCATCAACAGTATTCTCATTTATTTCAGAATTAGAGTTGTGCAGCGGAAGCGAGGTAGCAGCTGTGCGAGGAAGGCGGCAAGTTCAGTTTGCTATTGCTAGGGAAGTAGAGCTTGTGTTCTGGATTTTGATGGATCTTAGAAGACTTTTCTGTTGAATAAGATCCAGAAACTGGTTTGCTTTGGCTAGTTGTTTCTGGAAGCATCGGCATAGGTTGAGCTGACCAGGATGAAGATTTGCAGCCCAGGATTGTCTGTTGAGTTATACAGATATGAGATAAGGAGTTTGGAATTCGAAGTTGGAGACTTCATTGTTGTTAAGATTTCTCTGGTTAAGAGACCAGCTTTTGGATAAGATTGGATGGCTTGTTCTGAGGCATTTGAGATTTCTTATCCGTGTTTTGATAGGATGAGATTGAATTGCCAGTTTGGATAACGGGAATTCATTGTATTTCACGTATCTCTAAGGGAGTACGTGTATGATTCATTGTTGGTTGTTGAATCTGCAGTTCAGTTGGATTTGGAAGATTGTGCTAGACTTGGGTATAGTCTGATGTTCTGTTCAGATTGATGGATCTAGAGGTGAGTTGAGCTCTGGATTTTTAATGGTGTAGTTAGTTTAGCTTCTGCAGAGCGAGTCTCCCAGTGATTTATACTTGGGAAACTCTAGATAGTGTTAGTAAGATTTATTCTGATTTATGTCAGGATAATTAGTAAGGTTTGTTTGTTTGATTGATTGCTATGGTTGTTAGTTACTGGATAATGGGAATGCTTTGCTGATTGAAATTGAAATCTTTGCTGGGTTATTAAATTACCTTTGCTTTTAAATTTCGGGGACGAAATTCTTTTAAGGGGGGAGGAATGTAACGACTCGGAATTTTAGGCAATATCAATTTAATAATCTGTATTAATAATTAAATTGGTTTGATAACTTTTCTTTATAATTTTAATTTAAATTGATAAATTTAATCTTTTTAAGGTTAATAAATATTTAATCTGGTAATTTTGATCAATATCTTTCTATCAATTTAAAATGGATAAGATTTATTTTTTAAAGCTAATAAAAATTTATTCTATTTATAATATATATATTTGATATATATTTTGAATAGGAAAACTTTTGTTTTAAATAAAAGATGAATTTTCAAATTGTAATATATATATATATATATATATATATATATATATATATATATGTAAGTATATGTTATAATTTGGAATTGTTTTGAAACTTAATTTAATCTATTGATAATTTATATATGTATGAGTTGTAATTTAAAGCTTTGTTTTAAAAATTAATATTTTTCAAAATATAATTTAAGACATATTCAATTGTTTCAAAATATAAGATATTCGTTTAGTTTTAAATATGATAGTTTAAAAGGAGTTTAATCAAAGTTTTATTTGTGTTTTCTTTAAAGTGTTTAAATTTAAAATGGTTATAAATGTATATATAAATGTTTTGGATTTTAAAATTACATATATAAGAATTTATTTATATTATAATTAGTTTTGTTCGATCTGAGTGTTTGAGGAGGCTTTCACACGTTCATGTGATCATCGACGAGCGTCGCGACGACCTATGGTAGCCGGCGGCTTTTTCGCACGTGCACCGTGCGCGGCTTTGTTTTTGGTGAAGTTTTCTTTGGGGAAGACGAGTTGAAACTCGGGTTTGCCCTCGTGAATTTCGTGTGTCAGCTCGAAGTAATGGATCTGGGGTGTCTTCGGGGTAGGCATAAGAAATTTCTGTGTTCGACTCGAGATTTTGGTCGCGTGTTTTCAGGTTAGTATCGTGTAGTTGAAATAAATTGAAGATCAAGCTTTAAAAATTATAAACAAGTTTTATAAAGAAATAAACTTACAAGTTAAAACTTGTTCTTTGAAAATAAAAAGTTAATCAAACATTTAAAAACGTAAATTAAATTTATGTTTCAAATTTAAAATGTTTTAAGATGATTGTTTTAAAAAAAGTTATCTAATTAAATTTTGAAGTTCAATTTAAAAGAGTGTTTTGAATTGAAATAATGAACCAAAGTTTTAAGCAAAATTTTAAAGTAATGTTTAAAAACTTAAGTTTTAAACTTTATTGATAATGAACAAGTTTAAAATTAGATAATTAAAGTATTTTAAATTTTAAATTTGATTTCTAAATGCCTTATTTTCAAATAAGGCTATTATTATGATTTAGAAAACCAAATTGAATAATTTGTTTTTAAGTTATTAAAGTTTGATTTATTTCAAATAATTTATTTATGGAGATAAATATGGGTAATTTATCTTTGTTATGAACTTATGGATATTTGTTAGTAAGTAAAGAATTAATTAAGATAAATGTTTTTCTTAATTAATTTAGAATTTTTAAATATAAGAAGTTAATTAATTAATTATTTAATTTATTTTAAATAATTTAGTTAATTATTTATTTAATTTTAAATAATCACTTAATTATGAATTAATTAAGTGTAATTACTTAATGAAGTAATTAATGGTGAATTTCTGAATGTAGTTATGAATGGAAATTACTTATGGAAGTAATTAGTGGAAAATTACTCATGGGAGTAATTAATTAAATGGAAGTGATTAATGGTTAATCACTAGATATTATTAATTAAGGAATTGATTAATAAAATTGTTTTAAAGTTAATTAATTATGGGGTAATTAATTAAGAATTAAGATTATTTTATGATGAGATTAATTACTTGTTAAGTAATTAATTAAGAGAATAATCATTTAATGGAAGTAATTAGAAAATAATTACTTATACAAGTAATTAAGGGTTAATTACTTAGTTAATTTTAGTTAATTAATTAATGTGATTAATTAGTTAATGAATGTGATTAATTTTAATATTAGTTACTAAAGGTAATTAATTAAAAATGTAATTAATTAATAAAGTAATTAATTAAGGTTTTATTATTAATTAATTGATTACTTAATGAAGTAATTAAAGATTAATTAATTAGATTAATTAATCAAAGGATTAATAAATTAATTAAGAAGTTAATTAATTAAGACAAGTAATTACAAGTTGTTAATTACTGTTTATGATAATTAAGATGATTAATTACAAGTTAATTATTTAATAATTTAAATAAATTATTTATTAATAAGGATCATTAGTTAATTTATCAAGGTTGATTAATAAAAGTTATTAATTATAGTATGATTAATTAATTGTAATTAATTGAGGTTTAATGTAATTAATTATAATTGATTAATTAATGGAAGTAAATGAAGGATCATTAATTATTGTAATTAATGATAGTAATTAAAGGTTAATTACTATATATGGTTAAGGATAATTATTTGAATGTAATTAAAGTATAATTAATCAAGGAAGATTAATTAAAGAAGATCATTAAGAGATGATTAATTTATTTATTTGGAATAAATAAATGAAGAAGGATTTAAGGTAATCCAATTGATTAAGAGTTAATCAATTCTGTTTATGGATGATTGATTTATATTGGGTGATTAATGTTGGATGACTGATTGATATTGAATGATGTTGGATGATTTGGGTATGATATCTATGATATGTGATATGCTGCTTTGTGAGATGAATGTTTGATATGAATTATCTATTGTGATAATGTGATTCATCTATCTGTTTATATCATCTTGAATATAAGTTTAATTGTTTAAACCCTTAAACAACTTGTACATTTAAAATGGCATTTGGATTTCGGTGAGACCGGGATCGGGTTTTAATATTTGGATATCCGAAAACCACATCGATCCAAATTAAGCGTTAGGTCGTGAATCCAAGTGGAGCTTAGTGAAGACTCGAGATGTAAGAACTATTCGTCAGTATAACTCTGGGGGTGATTCCGTGATGAGTTTGACGAAGGTAGTACTTATAGGTTCGAGATGGAGATTTAGAGTGCAAGGGCTATGGTCGTTGACTCTGAGGGTGATTCCAAAATGAGTGCAACGAGATAGTGCCTTCGGTTTCGTTCGAACCTGGAACGAACTTGTATTGATTGAATGCTTTCAAAACATCGTTAGGAGGATGATGAGCAATCTAAGATAGATGTGTTCTATAAAGGTAATCGCAGCCTCAAGCCTCATCAACCGGGAATGGCTAAAATAGGGGAGGTGCAGCAAGGCTAGGTGGGTAGCACCCCTTTCAGGGTGAGGTCATTCCTGTCTAGATGTCCCTTTTTATTTCGGCTTAGTGGGTGGTTGGTCGCGCCAACCATGGGGTGATCTTACTTGGGACTATTCAGTAAGGTGTGGACCAGGCTTTGTGAAGCAGGGGATTAGGCGTAATCCTCGGTATGTTGATCTAGGCCACGTACTGTGACGGGCGGTACCCCGGTAGCCCTGCCATTGATGGAAACCCATTCTTCCTATGAGACCCTACAGTTTTGTTTGTATTACCCACTTTTGTGGTTAGTAGCTGGAATTTAATAATGTAATAATTTCGGCTCTTTCTTATTTACTTGAAAACCCTAGACACTATTATAATATCACTGGATTTCCTATCAAATATTTTGGTTAGCGTAAGGTAAAAACTTTTCCATGTTTATGTGTGGGAATTCTTACGTTATACCTTTTCTTTTCAAATGTTTTTCTAAAGTTAAGCAATTTTAACTCGTTTACTCACACCAGACCCCTGTCTGACCCGAGTGTTTATTTTCTGTTTTATTATACTCTTGGGTACTCATATTATGTATGAGTAGTCAAGTGATTCGGGTTTGCTTGACGAACTCTGGAGGAGATATGGAGCAGGAGGCTTCCACGTGTAGATATATTATGGTTCTGCTGTGTTTGTGTGATATCTGTATCTTGTGATATCTTGAGATGTATAGTTAGACAGATGTTTATAACTGTCTAATATGTGTTGTATAAGTTGTGTACTCTGACGTAATATGATACTATGTAATATTTTATGTGATATATTATATTTCATTCGTTCCGCTGTGAGTTATCTGATGTTGTTGTGTTTCTTCTTTCCTTATCTTTTCTTCTTCTATCCCTTTCTTTTCTTAATTAGTGATGCGACTTTCTGGTGTTAGAAAGTTGGGTCAGTACATAGTCCATGGCTGTCTGCCACATGGGGCATAAGTATTTTCGGTTCCTTACTGATCTCTAAAGGTGGTGTGAAGTACGCCATCGTAGCAGTTGATTACTTCACCAAATGAGCCAAAACAGTACCTTAACCTATGATCACGATAAACAAAGTAATCAACTTCATTGTCCGGAGCATCATCTGTCATTCTGGCCTTCCACGAATCATGTAACTGATAATAAAACCCAATTCGGTAGTACCGAATTCAAAGACTTCTACCGTCGGCATTACATTGAAGAGTGATTTGTGTAGTTGTTCAACCTCTATTAAATGGACAAGTTGAAGTTGTGAAAAAAATCATAAAGTCCATACTGAAGAAATGTTTGGAAAAAGCTGGAGGACCTTTGAACTCCCAAAGCATTATGGGCTTACAGAACCACCCACAAGTCCATGACTGGCCATACTCCATTCGTCCTTGCTTACGGCTCCGAAGCCATTGTTTCTTTGGATCTCGAAGTCCCTTCTCATCGAGTGACCTTCTACAAACCCAGAACGAATAGAGATTCTTCAAAGAATCTCTAGACTTAGTAGATGAGAAGTGCAAAGAAGCTGATCTGAGGGCAGCTGGATATTGATATCGAGTTACTCGATACTTCAACACTAACCGACCTAGGATCTTTGAAATTGACAATCTCATCTTAAAACGGGTTTTTTCCAATCCAATCACACGTAAAGCCTATTTGGGGGGGGGGGGGGGGGGGGGTCGTACGTCATTAAACGAAAGTTTGGAGAAGGAAATTTCAAGCTAGTAACTGTTGATGGCGTCACAATCCCAAAGCGCGTGGTAAGCGAGCATTTACAATGCTATTTCACATAATTTTTTCTTTTTCATCTAGTTGTGTTTAATTTTAGAATTTACTTTAGCATTTGATTTATCAGATATGTAATAAGGCAATTCATGTCATTTCTTTCCATTTGTCAAATAAAATTAGAAATTTTTTTCATATCAGTGTTTGCTGTAGTATTACATGTTAGTTATGATACCAAACTAACTAATACTGACATGTTCGAGCAGGTTCCCAGAGTTTGAAGCCAATTGTTGAATTATAGGTTTTGATTGCTGACATGAAACAACAATTCATGAATTTATGACTACGACAACATCCAAACTCAACGACTCAAAGTATGGTTCGTATAGTTATATATTTTAACAAGAGTCATCAAATGTGTATATA
This sequence comes from Allium cepa, assembly GCA_030765085.1. NCBI lineage: Eukaryota > Viridiplantae > Streptophyta > Magnoliopsida > Asparagales > Amaryllidaceae > Allium > Allium cepa. Next base: position 398,989,020 of record CM060931.1, read on the forward strand.
GAGTCTACTTTAGTGCTTTGTTAAAATCTTTCTTCAATAATCATCATTCACATTCAAATAAACTTGCATGCATATTTTAATCAAAATCAAGTTTTCAAAAAATGCATGGAGTGGGGCTTGAACTCGATTCACTAGTTTAGAAGACAAGTGCTCTAACCAAATGAGCTACAATAGTTTTGTTTAACAACAAAATTCAGTCGACTGAATCTGTGCACATGCATGCTTTTGAATTCTCGATTGAAGCTTCTATACCAGTCGACTGAACTATATGGAACTGTCATTTTTTTTGAAAAGACACTTTCTTTTTGAATAGCCTTCTTTCTCGTGAAGAGTTGCAACAATTGTTATTTATTGAGAACTCTTCACCAGCAATTGCAACTTCTTAACTACTATATATATGCATGAATTTCAAGATCAAATTACTTCACTTACTTGCTTATACTTGAATCATATTTTCTGAATTATCCACTCTCTTAAATTCATACGTTCATCGCTTACAATCACAGTTCTATATTTCTAAAAGAAATTTGAAACTTCCTAACCTTCATACATATACACACAACTACACACATCACACTTGAGCAAAAGATTATAGAAAGGGTGTACTACAAGTGACAAATCTGTATTATTAGAACACACAAGGTTAAGACAATCTATTTGTAATCAAAGTCCTGTTCTGTTGCTCAGGTGGTCCAGTCCTCTTCGGTTGCTCAGGTGGTCAAGTCCTATTCGGCTGCTTAGACAGTAGAAGTCATGTTCGGTTGCTCAGGCGGTGTAAACCTATTCCTTCGGATTAAGTGAGGGTTTCTAGTTTTAATTCTACAAGGAGTCTGGGACTGGACGTAGAACGGGAGTTCGAACCAGCATAAAAATTCCTGGTGTCATTTTACTTTACCGCTATTATTATTTTTTGCGCTAGTTATATTTATATTCATATCGGCATCAGTAGATAACTTAATTTATATCGTATTGCCACTACATTTACATTGTTTACAACTGTTGGCCATTTCGATCTTGTAGCACAGTAATCGCTTTCATTTGGTATCGGAGCTTAGTGATTTTCACCAACCGATTATGCTAGTTCACGATTAGACTAAACGAAATGAAAGTGGTCCAGTCGTTCATTCAATGTTTCTCGCTCAGATACCAAAGGATGAAATACCTAATGAGAAATGAGTGTGACTTGATCATCCGATAATCAAATTAATCCCACTAAGCAATAGGACAGACGTGAATAAAAAGCGATCATAACACGACTGATCGCTCTCCGAGTAAACCCTAGGCTTGGTGGCAAGTTAATCAATCAAGGAAGATATGGTTTGACTATTTTCCAAATTAACTCTAAATCTCTAGAGCATAGACCGGAGTATAAACACAAATTTGGTGCGGTTTGACCATCCACCAATGAAATCTTACCCTCAGATACAGATATGAGTACAAAAAAATAGATGAGTGTGATTCGACCACTCATTACTCCGTTAACTCCGACCTTAAATTGACATGAAGAGTATAAATTCGCTAAAGTTGGAATTCGACCATCCGCTATCTAACTCCATTAACCTAAGAACTAGGGCAGGAGTCTAATCACTCAAATCGCTGAATCCGACAGCGTAATATTAGGGCTTGAGCCCGGTGTCTAGTATGACTTAAGGGTACGAACACATGGAGGCCTTGGATAAAATTAATGGATTATCATCCAAATCAATGAGCGATGGATTACAAGTACATTAAATGGTAATAGCTCAACTACTTAAGCAAATTTACACAAAAGTTTGACAAAAGTAAATGAACTTTATTTACATTAGCTTGGAAAGTCAATTACAAGTATTCACAGTAAAAGAATCAAAAAATGGGGCCCGATCCTGTACAAATTTGGCCAGCAAAACCCAAAAGACTTGGGAGCATGAGTACATGCGAAGAATCACATCCTCCTTGGTTTCCTCTTCTTTTTGGAATTGGGAGAGATTTCACTCGAACTTTCCCATCCTCTTCTCTCCTCTCTTCTCGCTTCCTTGGCCTTTCACTAAAGTAGACTGGGCTGACCTAGTAGGCGTATCTTGAGTAGGTTCTGGCCAAGGAGCAGAAGCATGCACAGTTTCTCTAGGAAAAATGATGAAGATGGGAAGGGAACGAGCTCCATGTTCTCCTACTTGACTTTCTGTCTCAAGGGTAATATCCGCCTTGGTTTTTGTGGCATTTTATTCATAGAGGGGCTTGATAAGGATTTGGAAGCTCCATAATCACAAGGTCATCAACAACAGGAATCTCTTGATGTGGATCGCTTTCTTCCCTCAACAAAGCATCCACCAAGTGCTCGTCGATCATAACAACTTCCTCTTTTAGGACATCTTGGGTTGTCATGACGGTAACTGACTTCGTCCCAGGCACCTATGGTCCTGGTTGAGATTCTTGAGGAAGAGTGGAACTGTAATCGGTAAGTATAAAGCTGAGGAAACATAGCGAAAGTGATTAGATATTAACTAGGGACAATCCAACTTTCTGAAGAACAGGTGAGTTTAATGATATACCTCTCCAGATTGGTCCCCGCGTGAGCAAGAATGCCACCGGAACCTCCTTCCATAATCGAGGAGAGCCTACTAGATGTAACAATATGTGCTTCTTTGGATTATAACCAGGCTTGATAGAAGAATCAACAATGTGGCTGGGAATAGCTTGGGTCATCGGATTCTGGTCATCTTCATCATTGTGTGACATGGATCTGGAACCTTTACCAGCTTCGTGTTGAGAGGTTGCGGTGGCTCTTTTTGGAGTATAAGCTAGGTTTCATGTAGAACTTTGGGTTCGTTACTTAATAGAATTTCTCCTTCCATCCTCATCAGATCGATTTTTATTGATGCCAAGAGCCTTTTTCTCCTTCTGAACAAGATACTCCCAAGCACGTTCAAGATGGTAAGGGTAGTCACCCCGAAGCCACTCCAAATTTCTGTGCTTTAGGATGTTGGCATTGTAAAGAATAAGCAGTGGATCTAGTTCTTCCATAATCTCCTCCCTGAACTTTTCATTTTGGCCTCCACTTCTTGTTTAACGAGAGCATTAATGCCTTTAGTCTTTTGAACAGCCACGTCTCTTTCAAGTCTGAGGTAACTAATTCATCACAGGCATCCTAGCCAATTTTCGGTGCTTCCTCTTTATCTTTGAATTCACGCTCAAAATTAGTTTTTTACTCAGCTGTGCTTCTTTGGGCTGCATTCCTTTCTAATATCAGTTTTTGGTTTCGATGATGAAGTGCTTCAACCTCAGCCAAGTGCCTGGCTTTCTCACCCTTGAGTGCCTTGATGGTCATTTCTGCTTTTTTCTCTACTTCTGCCTATGAGCTCCTTGAAGATTCTAACTTATTGGTTAGAGTTTTGTTGATCCACTAGTCTTGGGACTCTTGGCGTTTCAACTTCTCAATCTCTACCGCTCTCTCCCAAGATACTTTAGAAATCCTCTCCATCGCACTCATCCACTCATTATACGGCTTGTGGATATCATTCACACAATCCATAGTCATTTGCTGGGCTTTCTCATGAACTTTCTTAAGACTAGGTACAAAGAAAAATCCATCGAGATACATTTGGAAAATCCGACTTAAGTTGATCCATACGAACGGCGATATTGACTTGTTAAGCTTCAGTGGCAACTTAGGTGTTAGCAATTTCTTTGCCCGGCCTTTGTTGGTGAACATTTGCTCACTATGGTGCCGACAATCATTGGGTGGTTGAGGTGAGATGGAACAACGGACTTAAAGAAACTGAAGTGGGAGGAGGACCGCGAGAGATGTCAATACGAGGAACATTATACGGCGACCTTGTTGCCTTTCAGAATTTTTAGGAGGAGGAAATCTTGATTTGGATCAATGTTTATCATGGGAGGACCTATCTCTATTACCTCTATTATGGTAACGCCGATCCCGACTGGAGCGATAGCTAAGGTCGTATTCACGACCGCTGCCTTGGTGGTACGGGCCTGAACGAGAACCAAGATTATGGCATGATATTTCCTATAGAGACTAAAACATGTGCTTCTTCCTTACCATTGTTTCTGCAAAGCAAAAAGAGAATGAATCATATTTTAGTATTGAAGGACACGAGATAAGTGCAATGCAATATTATAAAGCATGTGCGAATGTGAATGTCCTTGGGTCCCTTAACGGAACAAATATTAAAGCTTTACTTGTAGGAATAACCTCTGCATTAGTGGTATAAGGGATTCCAGCCCCAGCTCTGGAAGGATATTTTGATCCACCAGTGCGCATGTTAGTAAAATGAATGGCATTAACGTTATCCAGTATAGGAAGATAAGATAATGCCTTAAATGTTTCGTCTAAGTGCTCTGAATGTTGAGAAGCGGACTGATCCATAATAACCTAGGGGATGATGGATATCTTTGGCTATTTGAAGATGTGACTCTTATGGAACCTACAAACGATTTTCTTCCTTTTTCCTTTTTCAAGAGAGGAGGGCTATGAAGTTTGCAAGGATCTGACTGCAGCATCAAAACTAGAACCCACGTCATCGTCACCGAGGTCATCACCCTCATCTCTTGCTGCTTCTTTATCGGTAACTTCCTGAGCCTTCTCAACTAGGGGCACAACAAGATCAACTTGATGGCCTTTATTATCATCTGCATTCTACTGCTCAGACACAGTAACTCTAGTAGTGACCGGTAGCCTTATGCTACGACGCTCTTCCATCAGACAGTAGATAATGAGGCATTCATCAGTATGGAGATTCTCACTGTCTCTATCTTCTGAAGGAACCCTATTGAGCGCCAAGACTACGTTTGTGTATTTTTTCCATTGGGTCATAGATAAGAACCAGCACAAACCAGAATAGTTACTTAATTCAGGATACAACTTGGATACAAGCACTTAAGGAATTAAGAAGGGAGTAATACTTACATCCTTCTAATCATCATCTAACAAAGCTAGGTCGGTAGTGAATATACAACCACCTCCTTTTGAAAGCTCTCAACTTTTTCCAAGTATATATATGAAAGAGTGCACCAAATCAACAAAGCCCGTAATTCAATCGAACGACCAAACCAAGAAATGATCGAATGCGATCGTTCTAAATGTATGTTGATCCTTCTCTTTAATATGCCATACAATTGGTTCGTTCAATGTATACTTGGATCATGTACGATCCAAAACTCATGGCTTTGGAATGATCCATCATTTTCTAAAAAAAATGATTTGACATGACCCAATACCAATGGATTTCACCCGATCTATATTGAAAATGGATAAAAGTATGATCCACTATTGATCGATTCATGCTAATCCATCTAAAAAAATGCAGGGACATGACAATGACCCATGAACATGCAATCGTGATTGGGAGTTAGGGATGGAAATGTAAACATGCAAGTATACGGCCTAAAAATTCAATTTCTTGAAATTAACAGAAATTGAATTTTCACCAGGATTAATTAGAGGAAAATTTGAACCAGTTAACCAAGGCCTAGGAACTCACTGAAATGAAGACTTAAATGATCACCATCAAGATGTGACCTAGAATTTATACTATTGGAAATCGGCCAATCGTTATGACAAACAAAAAGAGATGTGGCTCTTTAAGGAAATTAATTCGTCGAAGGAATAACTACTATTTCGAAAACTAGATGGGTTCCTTGCCAATGACAATAACTTGCATCAATTCAAAGCACGTCATGTTGGAACAAGACATACTTTAGGGGGCAAGTGTTATCTGACCTTTTTACCGAGTTATACCCGAACTGATTGGACAAGTTAGACTCGATTGTCACCAAGATTGACACGTTGGATTAACGATCGTAAACCCCAAAGATCAAGCACAGATGATTATATGAAGTAGCGGTTAAGAGAAAGCGGAAGATGAGTTTAATAGAATGCACAAAATATAAAAATGCGCAACTCCCAGAAAATAGATCAGATACGATCCATATTCATCAATAATAGATCCAATCGTGTTGGATTTACAGCTCAACTCAGCAGAAAATGATGAACATCTCAAAATCTACAAGTCAGCTATATATGAAACTTTAAAAGCATCAATATATTAAAGAGTGGAGCTCAATATTTCAATCGCATGCCAAAAGAAGCTAATAAAACGATTGGTGCCGATTATTATTACAAGTGATATGGGACTCACAATCGATACTGTGACTTCTTCAAGATCTAGGAGACTTCACAGCCGAAATTTCAGGAAGATATTTCACTGTCTTCCCTTATAAGTACAAACTTAACTGTTTATTTTTGGGATGTTTACACTGTGTTTCCTTTATACTCCATTATAACAATAGGTTATACCCAGTCCATCCGTCTATACGCAACAATACATGTGATAAATAAAGTTATTTCTTCAAAGTGGATGTAGGCTTTCAACACCGAACCACTATAAATCGTTGTGTTCTTGTTATTGCTTATTTTCTGTTGATTAATTTCTTATTTCCTCTTCTTTTATTGAATTTGTCTTCATTTATTTCTCTACAAAATTTATAGTGGGTGTTTCTGCCAATTTTTCTATACAAACACCAGGTCTTTGAAGAGTTGGGTATGTACCGTCCCGATGTCGCCTGCCTTTGAGCATTGCCGATTTTATAAAGGTTTGAACTTGGAACCTTCCTGGCCCTTCCTATCTTCGAGCAGTGACAGATTCATAAATGCGGGGCTAAAGATCCAATCAAGCTCCAGCTTCTGTCTTCGAAAAGCGAGTGCATTGATGGTTCCATTCTGAGGGTCCCTCTTTATCATCGCCGACGGTACGTTCCTACAAATTAAGATGGATCATTTGATTAGTCCTTGAGTAAATTGTTGAACCTTTTTGTCATTACCAATCTTTGGGAAACAATGAATTCTTGAAGACTGATGGCTTTTCTCCCTGTCATCCCCATCTTTGGTCAATGGAAGATTCTTCGGATTTAAAGTTTTTATTCTCTGATGTTGTTTATCTTCTGGAAATGCTAGATTCCTAAAGGAGGGAAGTTGGTTCCTTCTTGAAATCGCCTAGCTTCAGGCAACATTGTGTTTCGGAAGGTTAGGGGTCGAATTTCTTATCATCTTGATGGTTTGACCTTCTCGACATTGCTGGGGCAATGTTGTATTCGAAAGGTTAGGGGCCAATTTGACCCGTCAGCCTTGATGGTTAAGACCTTCTCAACATCGCCAGTCTTTAAGCAATGTAAGTATTCAAAAGGATAGATTATTTGTGAGAGATCGGATATCTTAAACAATTCATCGAATTGCGCCCAGTCTGATTCCCAATCCTGTTTTGGGATAGGGTAAGTCCATTGGTTAGATTCCTAATTTTCCATGATGATTCTTGCTCATATTCAACCATATTTCCCCGCTTGGTTGCTTTATCTCAGAAGGTTTACCTACAATAGCGTTCCTTTCTTTAAAAAATAGTACTTTTACCGCTCGATTCTAAGCATTATATTTTTTATGCTGCTAATCTTTGGGTTTCGATCAAATTATTCCAAGTTGATATCTTCAACCAATGTCATTTTGGATTCATGTGTCGTAAAGATGTGTCATCATCTTTTGTCATAATAAATTCTTTCGTTGTTCAATGTTGATAATCAAGTCGTATTTCGGTTTTTACACTGAAAACTAGCACACGAGTGGTTCAATTCCATCGATTTTTCCTTGGCATTGCCTATCTCCAGGTATTACCAACAAAAATGGCCACCAAAACTCAGTTATATGAAAGAACCAATATCCAGTCGTGGATGTCAGATAATACAATGTAGAGAATATAAATTGAAGAATAATAAATTAAAATAGGAAGCAAGTAAAGAGAGACACAGAGTTATAGTGGTTCGGCTTACTCTGGCCTATGTCCACTCCAAATATTTTCCTTTTATTCGTTTATACTGCTGATTACACTTATATATACATGAAATCAAAGAATAAAAATGGTAGAGTATAGCCTAACTGGAAGATGAAGTGAAGCAGAAAGAAGATCCCTTTGCTGATGCCAAGCTTGCTGCATTTTTAGGTGAAGACGTGAAAATATATCGCTCAAAACCTACATTTAAAACCCTGAAGCCAAGATGAGCCTGCCCAAAAAGTTTGAAGCCTACTGAAGCCTATAATTGGGATTGGGGCCAATCCCTATTTTGGTAGAATAAGTGCAACCCCTATGGTAGGTCCCTCATATTTTAAAACTTTGCTCTCTAAATTTCATGTCAATCGCACTTATGGATCTAGAGATATCGATCTATCATCACCATATTATGTCATGAGCAGGGATAAGGGCTGATCCCTATATAGGGATATGGGTCGATCCTTCTTACTTACTCCTTTGGGGTTATGATCTCTATAGCATGTTCCTTGTGTTGTAGCATTGTAACGACCCAGAATTTTTATTAATTAAAATTTGGATATTTAATTAATTTTAAATATTAATAAGTGAATTTATAATTCGAATAAATTTTATTTTGAATAATTGTATTTAATTGAATAATTAAATCGATAATTTAAAATGTGAAATTACAGAAATAATTGGAAATTGAGTTAAATATGATTGAAAATGATTTGTAAAATTTTATTTTATCATGTTGAAGTTAGAACGATATTTTAGAACTTTTAAAATCGAATTAAGAATTTATTTGTGAAAATTGAATATTTTAATATTTAATCGACTAGTGAAAATAGCCAATTTTTGAACAGTCTCAGAATTGGACGAAACTAGTTTCATTGGATCCGTAATAGTTAGTTATTATCGGATTTCAATTTTCGTAGCAATCGGAGTTATCGTTTGACCGTAGCAGTTCGAAACGCATCGAAATTGTTTTAATATTAATTTGGCGAGTTAAAATAGCCATTTTTCAAAATGTCTCGGATTTCGACGAAACCAGTTTCATCGGATCCGTAATGTGATATTATTGTAAGGTTTCAAATTTCGTGTCAATCGGATTTACCGTTTGTCCGGTGCAAGCTAAAACGCCTAGAAAATCGTTTAAATCGGTTTAATTTAAATTGAACGTTTATTGCCATAACTCGCACAGATGTCCGAATTAGCTTCCAAAACCTATTCCATTATGTCCGGAACGTGGGATAAACCCTAGAAACGTCAGTCACCGCGCGTAAATCGGAGTTTGGAAAATCCAAAATGAATAGTGTTTCGTTCAATTTCCTATAAATAGACCATCCATCTCTTCAAAAATAAAAAATAAAAATTTAGGTTTTATAAACCCTAGCCGCCAATAGCAATAACATATGGCCGAAAATTTGCAGTTTTCTCTCCTCAATATCTCCAAATCCATCAACCAATTCAAGAATCCTTCAACACGAAACTTGTAGATCTCCTCGAGTACTTCATGTTCAACGGTTATGATCGAGAATAGTGGAGTAGATTGTCGACAAATCTTGATCAACGGCCATGCGTTCGGCCTCGAAAGTCGTGCTAGATGAAGGGCCGAGTTCACCAAGGTTTAGGCCGAGCATAGAGCGTGGAAAGGGGGTTCGTATGAGGGTCTCTGATCGAATTATAATCGAGTGAGGGTGGAGCAAAATGAAACCCTAGTTGCTAAGTGATGGGTTCATGTGTCGGCCTATAGGATATTTGCGTGAGGGAGAAAGAAACAAGGAAGCACGGCCTAGATTTCAAGGAAGATGATGGATCTACGGCCCAGATTAGATTAGGTTTGAAAATAAAATTTATGTTGTAATTTTTATAATAAAAAAATCGTGTAAACTTTGAAAAATCATATCTTTTTCATACGAGGTCGAAAACGTGCGAAACCAGTTGCGTTGGAATCGTATGGACGAGCACTACACTATGGAATTGGATTGGAGTCGTTTGGAGTTAGTGAGAATTTCGGGTAAAATTAAACGTCCGTTTAATTTTATTCGAAATAAATCGCTAAAACGAAATTGAAATCAAGGTGAGAACTTCACACTCAATCGAATCGATTTCGATTTAATTTTAAATAGTTATATTTAAAATACTTGAATGCATGTTTGAATGATGATTGTTATCTATTGATTGTTAAAATAGACATTATGCGCCGTTAGTAAGCGGATGTTATTTATTAAAAACATATACCGCGGATATTTCATAAACAGTGAAATTGGTATTATATATAATAGCAATATATATATATTGGCATATGTATATATTGTAGTTATTGATTTCCCGCATTGTATAGGGGATGAGACCCTATTGCGCCGTCTATTAAGCGGATAATATTTTAAATCCCATATACCGCGATAATTTCGTACTGGAGCGGAATTGGTATTGTGCTAACATCTTTGGATGCAGGAAAACAGGTTGGAGGGATCCAACTGGATTCCTCAACAGTATTTGTTTGATTATGGATATTTTGATATTCGTGGATTATCATATCGATATATGATATCGTTGTTGTCGTGATTGACTATTTGATATGTAGCATCATTGGACCAAATTTTGGAATTTTAAAAGGTTTTCAAAGTGATTTTTGAAAGTATATGTTTATAAAATATTTTTGGAATTGATCCATTATAAATAAATAACGTTATAATTTTAATGTTATAAAAATTATGATTTTTGAGAAATATAGATAAAAACTGATTTTTGAAAATATGGGGTTAATGGTTTTATAAAATAGTTTAAATCGGATTTCTGAATTTATTATAAAAATTTTAAATATAGGATTTATGAAATTTGATTATTTTATAAATCAAAATGGTGAAATTATAAAGGAGTTTAAAGACGTTTTAAATATTAATATGAATTGATTTATATAAGAGATTTATAAATGGATATTTATAAATTGAAATACTGAAATTATAAAACGAGTTTTTATAAGTGTTGAATGAAGTGAAAATGAATTGCATAAGTGAATGGAATTTATAAAATTATAAATGGTGAAGTTATAAATGAAATTTATAAATAGTAAGATTTATAAATTTTGTGAAGTTATTAAAGAATATATTTGGGTAAATAAATGAATCTTATAAGTTATAGGATTTATAATTTGGGAAGTTTAAAGGAACGATCTTGTAAACAAATAAATTTGTAAGTGTTTAACTTATAATATGAACCTTTGGTTTATAATTGAGTTATAAATTGAATAGGTTAATAAAGGAGATTTATAAAGGAAGTAGTTATAAAACAAATAGAATTAGAATTTATAAACGTTGTTTTATAAATTCGCAAACGACCTATTTTGATAAGTAGGTTGTTATAACTTATTTATGGAGTTATATTCACATTTTAGACAGTGAATAATCCTTTGAAATAAAATGAATGGAAATGATGAATATATTAACGTAGTATATTCACGTTTTTGAATAGTGAATAATATGTTAAAGAAATTGTTTTGAATGTGATGTTTTAAATAGAATTAAAACGATCTAACGATGTTTCTAAATGTGTTGAGATTCGAAACCATAGATTTCAACATTCATTGTTGAAATAGACGTTTTCGAGAAATAGAAGAAAATGGTGGACTATAACACTGTTGTTATAGTAAATGATTTCCGAAAGGAAATGTTTTGTATAGTATTGGGATTTATATATCTATTTTAATTTCGAATCCCTATACTGGTGATTTCGGGTTGTCGTAACGATGTTTTACGCAACATTCGTTTTGGCCCAAATAAATATGTTTAAGAGAATGATTTCCTTAAAGAATGAAATATATGCTTAATTTCGATTTAAGTATATTGAATATTTTCCAAAGGTTGAAAATAAATAAATTTTGTGAATTACTTATGAATAAATAAGTATGGAAATGTTTTTCCAATGTGAAATGAAACGTTTTGAGAATTTATCTTTTTGAAGATAAATTGGAATGAATAATTGAAATCGTATATGCATGGATATTTTGGAATGTAAATTCACTACGGAATTTATAAAAGAAAGGGGAATTTGTTTAAAAATATCGATTTATTTTTGAAGTGTGAAAATTATATATCTAGTAAAGATATTTTTGGGAAATAAATAATTTGGAAAATTATTTGGAATCTGGTGATGTTGTGCATATCCATTGATAGTTCAATAACCGACTATCAATATTTACCTTTGAAAGGTATTTGCTGTGATTGCTTGAATTTGAATGCACACTTATTTTTAAATTATTGCGCTCGTTATTCGGATTACCCATTCTGAATAGTGATACGACGTAATGGATTGCATTGATGACCGGTGTTGAAGACCGGATATTTTTGAAAGTGAAAGGACAACTCGTCGATTGTCTTTGCACCGAGTAGCTACGGTATAGAGACTCCCTATGTGATGGGAAGTCCGGACGTGATTAGAGATTATCCGGATTGCAAGGACTTCTTTGTAAGTGCCTTCGGTTCTGTTCGAGCCCGGAATAGACTTGTATGGATAGTATGTCTGACATTACAAATTGAGATATAAAGCCGATTTCTTTCAAATATATTTCTGTTGGTGGCGGAGAATTTATTCTCTTAGCTTAACCCCCTTCTTTGAGACGTACGAGCTCAGAGGTTATGTAGTTGAAGGTTATCAGCAATATATTCCCAATTTGGTAATGTGACATGCTGAGTGTTGCTGTGAAATGATCATTGTGTTGATCATTTGTGATAGGATCATTTATTTGATCGTTTATCTTTGTGATCATTTCTATGATCATTTATTGACCCAAAGCATGGCTTTTGTATAAAGTATGTTTTTGTGGACGTGACTTCGTCGAGCCTCACACCCCGGAATGGTCAAAACAGGAAAGATGCGGCAAGGTTATGAGGGGTAGCTCCCTTTAGGGTATGTGCATTTCCTTCTGGAAAAGGGTGGTATCATGGTATGGAGCCCAGATACTTACTCATGTTGAAACACTTTATTTATGATTGTGTGATGATGGTGACGAGCGCTCGGTTAAAGGTCCCAAAGGACCGGAGGATGACATACTCGTGTAGTAGTTACCTAGTGATAAAGGTAACCCGACCTTGTGTTGGCAGAGAGCTGGTTAAGTTCTCGGGACGTCCTTCCAGAGGCGTTCCCATGTGGCAATGGGAAGTTCCTTGGCCTGACCATTCGTTGGAAATCCAAAGAAACAATACGATCTTGTACGATTTTAGTTGTATAACCTGCTATGGAATGTGGCGGTAACCTGCTATTGAACATAGTTAGCTATAGTAGGCATACGATAATGGTCGTATGTTGGCTAAGATTTATATCTTTATTTTCGAAATGAATTTTTCCTACACTATGCACTAGTAATAATATCAAATGTTCTTTTTAATACGTATCAAGCATCTTTGACTATCATAAGGAGAAATCTCCTTCGATTCTGCGTTTGCATGTGTGTGTGTATGCGGGAGGCCTTATGGTAGTCTCATTTTTAAAAGCATTGCGAATTGACTTTAAAAATATTCCTCTGTTTTGATTTTTAAGATAAATAAACTGTTTTGAGTTCTCACACCAGTCACATGACTGACTCGGAGTTTATTGTTTTCCTTCCTAAACTCTGGGTGCCCACCAATTTTCACACGGGCAGTCCAGAGTTAAGGTTTACCAGGATATTCTGGAGTTGCTGGAGGCAAGCTGGATGGCATGGCGTATTATTAGTATATAGTATTTCTTTTCCGCTGTTTGATGTTGTTTGTTGTTGTACACTCTGATGTAATGAAATGTGATGTAATGTAATAACTGATATAGTTCTCTGTTTAAAGATTATTCATTTATCTATTATATGTTGTTCCGCTGCGATTGTGAGATTCTGATATTGTTCTGTTATTTCTTTTTGTTCCGTTCTATTTTCTTTTCTCTCTATTTTCTATCTTTTCTCTCTTCTTCTGTCTTTTTCTTTTTCTTAAACATTGATAATTCGTATTTTTGTTCATCTTGAGTTAATCTATGGAGATTATTGTATATTCAAGGTGTATGGATTTGCGGGTCTTCACAAGTGGTATCGAAGCATATAGTTAAGCGACAACCATGGTTCTGTAGGGTATTACTCATTAGAGATAGAGTCAGTAGTACTCTAGAATGAGTTTGAGTGTAATAATAGCTATGAGAGCGTATTTGTTAGTGAATATAAAAATTGTTTTGTATTGTGTTAACTTATCGGTTGATTGCTTATAGATTCCGGTCGATGTAGTCTAGCTAACTATCGTAGATAGGGGTTTCTAAACTCTTAAACAAGATAAACCGACACAATATTGTTTTAAAATTGGGTAAATGAAATAATTTTACCTTGAGTATATTTTATATATAAAGGAATAATTTTTCAGAATTATTAAAGTGTATATAAGTTGATTGTTTAGTTATTTGAATAATCTAAATTAAAGAATAATTGTATAAGCAAAAGAATTATAAGAATTGAATTATAATTAAAGTGATTTACAATTGTGAAATAAACTTATATATATAAGAAGTGAAACTATATAAATATATTTATGAACATGAGTTGTAAATAAAAATGAATTTAAAGTTAAATGAAAATTTACTTTAGAATAAGAATCTGAATTGATTTATAAGTGGGAATTTAAGTTAAGTAAAACCAAGTGGTGTTTAAAAATGGAATATAACTTAAGAGATGTTGAATGAAGTTGATATTGGTATCAAAGTAAATTAATAAAATTAAGTGATAGATATGAACTTAAGTTATGTAAATGAAATTCAACTTTAGAAATTGAATTGAATGAATGGATTAAATGTAAATCAATTGAATGTGAATTAAGTTGATATGAAATAATGAATATAAGTGTTAATTCATTAAAATCTAATGTTATTGAAAGTTGAATAATTGAATGAAAATCAATTTAATTAAACCAATTGAAAGCAAAGGAATTTGGTTGTAATTAATATACATTGGTTGTTATATGGTTGTTAGTTGATTGTATATAATTCATTAAGTGTTAATGAAATTAAGTTAATGAAATTGAAAGCTAAAGTAATTGGAAATCCAATTGGAAGTTAAATGAATCTTAAATAGAATTGAATTTGATTTGGAAGTGAACCAACTTGAATATGAATTAGTGAATATAAACTAATTGAAAATGAATGTTAGTAAAAACATCCACTGTTAATGAATCAAATGTGATTAAATTGAAAACCTATTTCATTGAATATTAATGAGAATATGAATGAATACTTATTGGTTATGGACATTAGTTGAATGCTAGTTGGTTGATGGTTGAACATATTGCTTTTACTGCATTTGCTATGTTGGCATATATAGTTTTTATGTTGCTATATGTTGTATATCGATACTATTTTCATATATGCATGATTCTCATGTTGTTTTTGAGTGTTTAGTAGGTGCGGATCGCGTTTGCTTCGCATTTGGAGCTCGCTTTCACGCTATATTAGCCGTATATGCTCGCTAATAAAATATAAGGTACATATCTCGGATTAAATATCGTACTTTTACAATTTTTTCCCTGCGGGATGCCTCATTACTTGATGAGATGTATATTTGTGTTATATATACTGTCATTTTTTTTCGGATCGAGCCGCGCAAAGGAGACTATGGCGAATTTTTATGAAAATTTAAGGCGTTAGAATATTTTTGAGAAAAATTGGAAAATTTGTGAAAACTATAACTTTGATTTGAAATTGAAAGTTAAACAATAGCAGTTGTTTTTGAAAAGATAACTAAGTATGATTTAAAAACTTAGTAAAGTATTGTAAGAAGTTTAACTATGGATTTTGGAAAGTTAATAGATTCTGTAACTTTTCTTACTTGGTAATTTCAAGGACGAAATTCTTTTAAGGGGGGAAGATTGTAACGACCCAGAATTTTTATTAATTAAAATTTGGATATTTAATTAATTTTAAATATTAATAAGTGAATTTATAAGTCGAATAATTTTTTTTTGAATAATTGGATTTAATTGAATAATTAAATCGATAATTTAAAATGTGAAATTACAGAAATAATTGAAAATTGAGTTAAATATGATTGAAAATGATTTGTAAAATTTTATTTTATCATGTTGAAGTTAGAACGATATTTTAGAACTTTTAAAATCGAATTAAGAATTTATTTGTGAAAAATGAATATTTTAATATTTAATCGACTAGTGAAAATAGCCAATTTTTGAACAGTCTCAGAATTGGACGAAACTAGTTTCATTGGATCCATAATAGTTAGTTATTATCGGATTTCAATTTTCGTAGCAATCGGAGTTATCGTTTGATCGTAGCAGCTCGAAATGCATCGAAATTGTTTTAATATTAATTTGGCGAGTTAAAATAGCCATTTTTCAAATAGTCTCGGATTTTGACGAAACCAGTTTCATCGGATCCATAATGTGATATTATTGTAAGGTTTCAAATTTCGTGTCAATCGGATTTAGCGTTTGTCCGGTGCAAGCTAAAACGCCTAGAAAATCGTTTAAATCGGTTTAATTTAAATTGAACGTTTATTGCCATAACTCACACAGATGTCCGAATTAGCTTCCGAAACCTGTTCCATTGTGTCCGGAACGCTGGATAAACCCTAGAAACGTCGGTCACCGCACGTAAATCGGAGTTTGGAAAATCCAAAATGATTAGTGTTTCATTCAATTTCCTATAAATAGACCATCCATCTCTTCAAAAATAAAAAATTTAGGTTTTATAAACCCTAGCCGCCAGTAGCAATAACCTATGGCCGAAAATTTGCATTTTTCTCTCCTCAATATCTCCAAATCCATCAACCAATTCAAGAATCCTTCAACACGAAACTTGTAGATCTCCTCGAGTACTTCATGTTCAACGGTTATGATCGAGAATAGTGGAGTAGATTGTCGACAAATCTTGATCAAAGGCCATGCGTTCGGCCTCGAAATTCATGCTAGATGAAGGGCCGAGTTCACTAAGGTTTAGGCCGAGCATAGAGCGTGGAAAGGGGGTTCGTATGAGGGTCTCTGATCAAATTATAATCGAGTGAGGGTGGAGCAAAATGAAACCCTAGTTGCTAAGTGATGGGTTCATGTGTCGGCCTGTAGGATATTTGCGTGAGGGAGAAAGAAACAAGGAAGCATGGCCTATATTTCAAGGAAGATGATGGATCTACGGCCCAGATTAGATTAGGTTTGAAAATAAAATTTATGTTGTAATTTTTATAATAAAAAAATCGTGTAAACTTTGAAAAATCATATCTTTTTCATACGAGGTCGAAAACGCGCGAAACCAGTTGCGTTGGAATCGTATGGACGCGCACTACGCTATGGAAATGGATTGGAGTCGTTTGGAGTTAGTGAGAATTTCAGGTAAAATTAAACGTCCGTTTAATTTTATTCGAAATAAATCGCTAAAACGAAATTGAAATCAAGGTGAGAACTTCACACTCAATCGAATCGATTTCGATTTAATTTTAAATAGTTATATTTAAAATACTTGAATGCATGTTTGAATGATGATTGTTATCTATTGATTGTTAAAATAGACATTATGCGCCGTTAGTAAGCGGATGTTATTTATTAAAAACATATACCGCGGATATTTCATAAACAGTGAAATTGGTATTATATATAATAGCAATATATATATATTGGCATATGTATATATTGCAGTTATTGATTTCCCGCATTGTATAGCGGATGAGACCCTATTGCGCCGTCTATTAAGCGGATAATATTTTAAATCCCATATACCGCGATAATTTCGTACTGGAGCGGAATTGGTATTGTGCTAACATCTTTGGATGCAGGAAAACAGGTTGGAGGGATCCAACTGGATTCCTCAACAGTATTTGTTTGATTATGGATATTTTGATATTCGTGGATTATCATATCGATATATGATATCGTTGTTGTCGTGATTGACTATTTGATATGTAGCATCATTGGACCAAATTTTGGAATTTTAAAAGGTTTTCAAAGTGATTTTTGAAAGTATATGTTTATAAAATATTTTTGGAATTGATCCATTATAAATAAATAACGTTATAATTTTAATGTTATAAAAATTATGATTTTTGAGAAATATAGATAAAAACTGATTTTTGAAAATATGGGGTTAATGGTTTTATAAAATAGTTTAAATCGGATTTCTGAATTTACTATAAAAAGTTTAAATATAGGATTTATGAAATTTGATTATTTTATAAATCAAAATGGTGAAATTATAAAGGAGTTTAAAGACGTTTTAAACATTAATATGAATTGATTTATATAAGAGATTTATAAATGGATATTTATAAATTGAAATACTGAAATTATAAAACGAGTTTTTATAAGTGTTGAATGAAGTGAAAATGAATTGCATAAGTGAATGGAATTTATAAAATTATAAATGGTGAAGTTATAAATGAAATTTATAAATAGTAAGATTTATAAATTTTGTGAAGTTATTAAAGAATATATTTGGGTAAATAAATGAATCTTATAAGTTATAGGATTTATAATTTGGGAAGTTTAAAGGAACGATCTTGTAAACAAATAAATTTGTAAGTGTTTAACTTATAATATGAACCTTTGGTTTATAATTGAGTTATAAATTGAATAGGTTAATAAAGGAGATTTATAAAGGAAGTAGTTATAAAACAAATAGAATTAGAATTTATAAACGTTGTTTTATAAATTCGCAAACGACCTATTTTGATAAGTAGGTTGTTATAACTTATTTATGGAGTTATATCCACATTTTAGACAGTGAATAATCCTTTGAAATAAAATGAATGGAAATGATGAAATTATTAACGTAGTATATTCACGTTTTTGAATAGTGAATAATATGTTAAAGAAATTGTTTTGAATGTGATGTTTTAAATGGAATTAAAACGATCTAACGATGTTTTTAAATGTGTTGAGATTCGAAACCATAGATTTCAACATTCATTGTTGAAATAGACGTTTTCGAGAAATAGAAGGAAATGGTGGACTATAACACTGTTGTTATAGTAAATGATTTCCGAAAGGAAATGTTTTGTATAGTATTGGGATTTATATATCTATTTTAATTTCGAATCCCTATACTGGTGATTTCGGGTTGTCGTAACGATGTTTTACGCAACATTCGTTTTGGCCCAAATAAATATGTTTAAGAGAATGATTTCCTTAAAGAATGAAATATATGCTTAATTTCGATTTAAGTATATTGAATATTTTCCAAAGGTTGAAAATAAATAAATTTTGTGAATTACTTATGAATAAATAAGTATGGAAATGTTTTTCCAATGTGAAATGAAACGTTTTGAGAATTTATCTTTTTGAAGATAAATTGGAATGAATAATTGAAATCGTATATGCATGGATATTTTGGAATGTAAATTCACTATGGAATTTATAAAAGAAAGGGGAATTTGTTTAAAAATATCGATTTATTTTTGAAGTGTGAAAATTATATATCTAGTAAAGATATTTTTGGGAAATAAATAATTTGGAAAATTATTTGGAATCTGGTGATGTTGTGCATATCCATTGATAGTTCAATAACCGACTATCAATATTTACCTTTGAAAGGTATTTGCCGTGATTGCTTGAATTTGAATGCACACTTATTTTTAAATTATTGCGCTCGTTATTCGGATTACCCATTCCGAATAGTGATACGACGTAATGGATTGCATTGATGACCGGTGTTGAAGACCGGATATTTTTGAAAGTGAAAGGACAACTCGTCGATTGTCTTTGCACCGAGTAGCTACGGTATAGAGACTCCCTATGTGATGGGAAGTCCGGACGTGATTAGAGATTATCCGGATTGCAAGGACTTCTTTGTAAGTGCCTTCGGTTCTGTTCGAGCCCGGAATAGACTTGTATGGATAGTATGTCTGACATTACAAATTGAGATATAAAGCCGATTTCTTTCAAATATATTTCTGTTGGTGGCGGAGAATTTATTCTCTTAGCTTAACACACTTCTCTGAGACGTACGAGCTCAGAGGTTATGTAGTTGAAGGTTATCAGCAATATATTCCCAATTTGGTAATGTGACATGCTGAGTGTTGCTGTGAAATGATCATTGTGTTGATCATTTGTGATAGGATCATTTATTTGACCGTTTATCTTTGTGATCATTTCTATGATCATTTATTGACCCAAAGCATGGCTTTTGTATAAAGTATGTTTTTGTGGACGTGACTTCGTCGAGCCTCACACCCCGGAATGGTCAAAACAGGAAAGATGCGGCAAGGTTATGAGGGGTAGCTTCCTTTAGGGTATGTGCATTTCCTTCTGGAAAAGGGTGGTATCATGGTATGGAGCCCAGATACTTACTCATGTTGAAACACTTTATTTATGATTGTGTGATGATGGTGACGAGCGCTCGGTTAAAGGTCCCAAAGGACTGGGGGATGACATACTCGTGTAGTAGTTACCTAGTGATAAAGGTAACCCGGCCTTGTGTTGGCAGAGAGCTGGTTAAGTTCTCGGGACGTCCTTCCAGAGGCGTTCTCATGTGGCAATGGGAAGTTTCTTGGCCTGACCATTCGTTGGAAATCCAAAGAAACAATACGATCTTGTACGGTTTTAGTTGTATAACCTGCTATGGAATGTGGCGGTAACCTGCTATTGAACATAGTTAGCTATAGTAGGCATACGATAATGGTCGTATGCTAGCTAAGATTTATATCTTTATTTTCGAAATGAATTTTTCCTACACTATGCACTAGTAATAATATCAAATGTTCTTTTTAATACGTATCAAGCATCTTTGACTATCATAAGGAGAAATATCCTCCGATTCTGCGTTTGCATGTGTGTGCGTGCGGAAGGCCTTATGGTAGTCTCATTTTTAAAAGCATTGCGAATTGACTTTAAAAATATTCCTCTATTTTGATTTTTAAGATAAATAAACTATTTTGAGTTCTCACACTAGTCACATGACTGACTCGGAGTTTATTGTTTTCCTTCCTAAACTTTGGGTGCCCACCAATTTTCACACGGGCAGTCAAGAGTTAAGGTTTATCAGGATATTCTGGAGTTGCTGGAGGCAAGCTGGATGGCATGGCGTATTATTAGTATATAGTATTTCTTTTCCGCTGTTTGATGTTGTTTGTTGTCGTACACTCTGATGTAATGAAATGTGATGTAATGTAATAACTGATATAGTTCTTTGTTTAAAGATTATTCATTTATCTATTATATGTTGTTCCGCTGCGATTGTGAGATTCTGATATTGTTCTGTTATTTCTTTTTGTTCCGTTCTATTTTCTTTTCTCTCTATTTTCTATCTTTTCTCTCTTCTTCTGTCTTTTTCTTTTTCTTAAACATTGATAATCCGTATTTCTGTTCATCTTGAGTTAATCTATGGAGATTAGTGTATATTCAAGGTGTACGGATTTGCGGGTCTTCACAAGCATGCTTGTACTCTAAGTTTCAGGTTGATAACATATGTAGATTTTGAGTTATTGACTGATCATCATTGCAAATTCAACTAAACCAATCCCTGAATAAGGATAGGGGCCGATCCCTGTAGAGTGATCATAATCGATCCCTCCAAATTTCTTTATTTTAAGTATAAACTTGGGTAGACTATCTAGGGTCCCTTCTTCTTGGTTCCAAAATTTCACTTCAATTTGCCTTGTTGTTGTTGAGTTATGGAGCAAACATCATTGAGTTATGTTGTATGCATCTTGTTTAGTCTGATCCCTCTACTCCGATCCCTCTATGTGAATCCCATTTTATAGAGTGAATATTTCGATCTGATCCCTCTTCTAATAGGAGTGCTAGTTCCATACTTAGCTTTTTTCGAGCGTTGTCCATCCGAATCCATCTAACTACCATCCATAGCTCCAAATATTATCAATCTCCAATCATGGTTGCCATCCTTCAGGCTTTCTACCTTGATGATTGTGAAGTTCGTTGGGTTAAATCCGTCTATGTACTGCCTTGCCAAAATGCGATTAATGCTTTGGCCTCCAAAACATGCCTTGTGATAGGAAGATGTGTTTTGAATCGCCATAAATCCAAAATCTGAAGTCCATAATCCATCAGCAGGTGTATTATCTAATCTGAATCCACTGTAACCTCCCCCACTTAGAGGCCTAAAACTAACAGCCACGAATGCTGCAGTCATCCATAGTTTTTAATCCTCAACGACCAAATACAGTAATGTTAGACACATTGATATAACAAAAACACATGGATATGGAAAATTTTTAACATCACTAAACAACTTCCACATTCCATTTCAAATGATTTCAAATTTATTACATAATCCCATATTTAAGGATCAAATTCCTATAACTATTGCAACATATGCCAAGAGCAACATATAAAGATACCCCCTTGGATAATCAGAGTGTGTGTGTATAGGCAATTAAACGACTTTTCCTTTACATCAAAACACAACAGAATCAAAATAGAAAAGAACTCCTACTAGCTAGCTTGCCTTCTGCACGTCTTCGAAAGCTTATTCATCTAAGGAGAACGTGAGAACCTCAACTCTCAAACTACTCAAAATTAGTTGAACACCCGGAAGTTTGAAGGGAAAACATAAACTTCGAATCAGACATAAAGCCTGGTATGAATAATAACCTACCATCTCAACCCATTTAGATATCTAATGAGACTATGCCTCTTAGCGGAATGAGTTTTCCCTCACTAGTATCTTATCCAAAAATTATAAGAATCATATACCATGCTTATGCATCCACAATGGTTAAATCATAGCAATTTAAAATATTATGATGATATGCAAATATGAAAATTATTCTGGATTTCCCATCCCCATTTATTTTACTACCAGCCTCGGTTATAGTTTCTAGGCTTACTATTATTCTAATAGTTTTCATAGGCCGACTAATAATAAGTTTATAGTTTATGGACTACCTGTCCTATTTCATAGTTTTCATGGGATCACAAAGAGCCTATTGGCCCCTGCTAATAACTTCATCCAATTATTTCATGCGCTCTTCCTAAACTTATTAATATCTCTAATAAATCCCCTTATATCATAATTTTCATGGGTTGACTATGAACCTATTGACTTCTGTTAATAACTTAATCCGAATATAGTTTTCATGGGTTCGCTATAAACCTATTGGCCCCTGCCAATATCTCTTACTAAACATAGTTTTCATGGGTTTACTATGAACCTGTTTAAATCGACAACTACTTAATTAGTCTTTAGGAATCCTATATCCCGGTCTACCTGACCTCCTGGATGCAACTTTATTCATTCAGGAGTTAACTTAATTTATATTCACTACCGGGTCAGCCTAGCTAGTTATTCTACCCTCACTCCCCAAAACAAAATTATGGGTTCATTACTTAGTGAATATATTTATAGAAGAAGCATATACAAAAGTAATGCCAACATCTTTGGTTTATTACCCTTAAATCATTTTCCCCCAGAATTTGGTTAACCCATTTAACCCATTATTTTTACCTACAAGCTTCTTCAAAAACTCCAATTTAAAAGCATTTAAAATCTCTTTTATAATGCCGTGGGTTTTACCATTGAAAAATTGAGATTGGGTTCTTTGTTTCAAAACCTTAGGCTTTCGAAACCTTAGATCTTCACTTTCAAAACCATTGGAAAACCTCTTAGAAAGCATTCAAATCTTCTTTCCAAAACACTAAGCATAGGCCTTTCGAAACCATCAAAACATACTTTTCGAAAGTATTAAAGTAATTCGTAGAAGCATAGTTTTGGAACCATTTGAAAGTACCTCTTTCTAAACCATTGGGTTTTGTCTTTTAAAAATAACTTTTGGGTCAAAGTGAACATAAGTGAAAGTACCACTTTCGAAACCATTAACCTTTAAGTAAAAGTGATTGGGGAAAACTAATGGCTTCAGAACCATCCTTTCGAAATCATTAATCATTTAAGTAAAATATTTGGAAGGATAGCTTTGTAACCCCTTTCGAAGCCATTGCCTTCGAAACCTTTATGTGGCTACTAAAGCCCTTTTGAAAACATTGGAATGTGGCTTATTACATTTTCAAAAAAAAAACTACCTTTTGAACTCGTTGATGACTTCAATCCAGTCGAAAGGCATAAAGACGGCTACATGGTTTCGATTGGATTGAAACTACCCTTTCAAAAGCATTGATTTTAAAAACAGGGCAGCCTATTTGAAAGCTATCCTTTCAATACAAAAGGTAGTAATTTCTTCGAAAGCTATATTAAACCCTTTCAAAAGCATTCTTTTGAAAACAAGGCAAGTGGCGTTTCTTTGGATAATAAAACAAAGGCCTTGACCTCTTTGAAAGCTTAGTTTCGACTCCATACATGCTGGCATTCTCCAATGCACTGCGTACCAACACATTGATACCTTATGCATTGATTTCGACTGGGTTGAGGCGGAAGTATAGGGTCGAAAGGTAGCTACTAGAAGTGGCGAAACCATACTTCTATATGAAAACTGTCTTATTTCCTTTTTAAGTAAATTCTTTTAACTAACCATCCTATTTGTAAAAATTTAATTGGTTGCCATAAAATTTTTAGATTCTTTCCTAAAAACCGCCACATTCAATTTAGATCTAAATAAAATAATTAGCAAAGAAGCCCTTCCCTTAAGCAAAACAATAAAAACATTTAAGTCCTTCAAATATATATTAATTTAATTTTCATAGTAAATTACATAGAAAAAATCCCCAAAAATCATAGAAATTCTTTTTAATATGTTATCCAACACATATAAATTTCAAACTCAAAATCTTTTGTATAATTATCAAAATTAATTTCTATGCCCAATTATTCATATTCTCCTCTGAAAATACATAATAAATTCTCTATAGCTTGGAAAAATTATTAAAATTAATACCCATATCCAGAATAATGTTTCAACATAACATATCAATTCCTCAGGGCATTCGATATTTAACAAATATGATTTTACCTAAAATAGAACTAAATATTTATCAAACAATCTTGTTTGATTCAATCATATCATAAAATCCATGCATGTCATCATTAAAAATCATCGTAAGGTTTAAACATAAAACCCGAAATCATATGCTCTTTGAAAACAAAAACAGAGATGGTTTTGATTACTATTCACCTCTATTGTGATAAGGAACTTAGGGTTTGATCTATGATTAATTCTCCTTGCTTGATTGCTTAGCTTTAATTGATTTTTCCCATTTACTTTCCTTAGGTTTTGGCCAGCTTGAGCTTTTGATTTACATTTTTTGAGTAATAAATTATGAACGTGTGGATAAATGGAAATATGGGTTTATGGGTTATGGGATTATGGTGATGGAAAATCCCAATAATGCCCTTGCATTATGTTCTCGCTAATTAACCTACAAAACTGTTCATAAGCCCATTCTTTTAGGATTTTATTTAATTAAGCTCAGCCTCTATTGAATTTTCAAATCTCAATCCCCATATCACACTAATATTTACATTATTCTATTTAATTTACCTAATTAAATTTTATGAGTAATATTATTAAAAATTTGGGGTGCTATATCCACGATCTCTCCGAATCATTTTATCCAAATCCATATTTATTCCAAGTCAAATCCATTTCCGTTCAAGGCTAATATCAAAATCTGTGACCCTTCTGGGTCGTTAGCCAAATCCGGGACCACTCTTGGTCCATATCCAAATCCATGACCGTTCTGGTCCATATCCGAATCTATGGCTGTTTGAAGCTGATATCCAAATCTGTGACCTCTTCAGGTCCTTGCTAAGCACAATCCATACTTGACGTCCGAGTAAGCCAATCCTGTTGCTCTCCTACGAAGCAATGTTATTTCCCATGCTTCGGTTTAGTGTCTCTAAACATTAAGTGATGTCTTGGCCGATTCCTAAGCCGATTGGTCTTCCAGTACCCTTGCCAAGCATAATCCATACTTGACGACCTGAGTAGGCCGGTCATGTCGCTCTCCGGTGAAGCGACCTACTACTTGCTAGGTATAATCCACACCTAACGCTCTATTCGGTTTTACTTCCCGGCCTCGACTCTACAGTCGAGGAATTAATCCATGTAAGAGCCAAATCTGTTGCTCTCTGGCGAAAGGAGCCGCACCTTGCGTTTATCGCCCCATTATTTCGGTCGGGATAATAATCGCGTCTTGTTTTATTTATTGTATTAATGTGGATCATAAATGACCTAATAAATAAGAGTTCACACATCCAGAGATTTCAAAAACTAAAAAAGCCAAAGGGTTCCTCTCTAGACACAATGGTTGATCATCATTTCAAAGCATGCCTAGGGACCTTCCTCGATCCCGTACATGTGCAAGCGACTTAGCCGCCTTATTATAGAGTTTATTTTTATTATCATTTTTATTATTACAGATGGAGTCTAAGTTCTGATGCAGATGGTGGCTACTCCTGTTAAACCGCCGTTTTCTGATTTCTCACATACTAAGGTAGCCTACTATTCCTTAAATGCTTCTCAATTGTATCCTTTAAATGCCTGCATTCATCCATGGTGTGCCCGTCCAATTAGTGGAACATGCAGTACTTTCCAGACATACGTTCCTGTTCTATTGGATCCCTCCTAGCCAGTTTCTGATAAGGGAGTTGCACCTAGTATCCAAATAAACCCGTTCTAGGCTTTTCTTCAAATCCGAATGGGAGGAGAACTTTGGCTCCCATTCTTTCTATTGCCTTTTCGTCCCATCATATCGATCATCTAGTTTCCATTTTCCTTTATCATTCTTGTTTGAATCTCCTGATGATCTTCTGCTTTGCACAGCGTTCACCTTTGGTTTATCGGCTCGTGCGTCTTACTGCCGTTGGAACCTTTCTACTTCATGATAAAACTCCTCGAGATCCATGGATCCCGGACCAATGAATCCTTGAAATCCATGCCATCAACAATTCTTGATACAGGTGCTATAAAAACTATGGATGGATCTGATCATTCTACTGATGCCGCCATGCCATTAAATTGTGTTAGAAAACTCCTTGGAGGCTTTCCAGTCTTCTGTTTCAGCGTTTCCAGACTCATTACATTTTTGGGACTCGAGATGTGAACTCTGAACTGCCTCATAAATCTTTCAACCAATTCAATCCATGTGCCAATTGAACTGCTCTCCAACTACCTGAACCACAGTGCGGCTATATTTGTTAAATACAGAGGAAAGCATCATGACATGATTTCCTCTAATGCCTCCAGTACTTCCATGTACCATATAAATCTCATTATATGCATAGTTAGGTCCAACTTTCCGTCATATACTTCTAGCATTGGTAGTTTAAACTCCGGTGGATTCATAACATTCCTTATATTAGGAGTGAATGGAATTCTATTTACATCCTCCATATCCCAGTTCGTAAATCCTCCATGCATAGCTCATCTGATTACCTACCCAGAACTGTCATCATCATCCATGGGAAATCTCCTATCATCATTTCCAAACTACTCCCCAAGTCGATGAGGAATTTCGGAACGTACTCCTTCGGATGAGCATCCAAATTTTGATTCGCACCAAGCTACAAGGGATCGACTACAGGTCCTCCAACATTGGGATCGACCCAACCTAGGGGCATGCCCACAAGCCTTTGGGGATCGAGGCCGATCCTTTTGGAGGGATCGGGGATAATCCCTCTAAGGTGGATAGGGACTACCCCGGCTACTCTATTCCATTCCTTTATCTAATAGCTCCATCTGCATATTCCCGGTTCTGATTTCCAGCTATTCTTGCTGCTTCAACTCCTTGATCTAAGTTGTCATTAGCTCATGCTATTATATTCCCTTGGTTCTATGCTCTAGCTTGTCTAATCTATTGGAGAAGATTCTGCATCATCTCCTTCTATCTTTTCAACATTTGTTTTTCCATAGTATCCATCATCATTTCCATTTCTTTACTGGTGATGTGGATAGATGCTTGATTAGCTCCAGCTCTAGACGAAGCCTCCTGAATCCATTTATGGTAGTGCTATCTTTATTGAATGTCTCGCCATCGCTCCAACTTTAAGCTCTAGATCTTTTCCAAAAACTGAATCCAAATCCATGGGCACTAGCTCTCTTAGTGAAAGCGCCAAAATGTTAGAGTCAAAATTGGCACCAATGCTTGCTTGTATGAAAGGACCAATATCTAGTCATGGATATCAGATAATATGGTGTAATGAATATAAATTCAAGAATAATAAAATTGAAATAAAAGCAAGTAAAGAGAAACAGATTTTTAGTGGTTCGGCTAACTCCGGCATACGTCCACTCCAAAGATTTTCCTTTTATTCGTTTATTACAGCTGATTACAGTTACAAATCCGTAAAATCTAAGAATAAGAATGGCAGAGTATAGCCTAGATAAAAGGTGAAGTGAAGCAAAAAGAAGACCCCATTTTTGATTCCACACCTGGTGTATTTATAGGAGAAGACATGAAAATATCTTGCTTAAAAAATGGATCTTGAACCCTGAAGCCAAGACAAGCCTGCCTAGAAAGTTTAGAGCCCACCGAAGCCCATAATAGGATCGGACTGATTCCTATTTTCATGGAACCATAAGGTGCATTCTCTATGGTGGGTCCATCATGATGTTATTGTTAGTCCGTAAGATGATGGTTTTGATGACAACAACCTTAGAATAGATTATAAAATATAAATATTAACATTATAAGTTTAGATATATATGTATATGCAGGATTTAACCATGCAGGTACTAAGAATGAAGACTGTACAATATAGAGATTCAAGATATCAAGATAGAAGACTCATGAGTATCGACACTATCAAGAGTTCAAGATTTCAAGGATAAGTATTTTTTATTATTATTAGGATTTTTTGTTAAAACTCGTAGAAAAGCACTGGCATGTTAAAATCCAATTTATTCGTGGAATGGAATCCACTTCGAGCCCGTTAAAGGGATGGAACCCTAAGTCGGATGGAACCTACGAAAAATCTAGTGGAACATTGTTTTGTATCCGCTAACTTTTATTCAAAATGATTTTTCAAAATTATATCCTATTTTCAAAATGTTTTCAAAACTTTCCTTTTAAAAGATTCAAAACCCTCGATCCTGATTTTAAATAATTTTAGCCTCAAAAACATCTTTATTTTCAAAGTCAAGTTACTCCTGATTTTAAACTACCTTTTTAAATAATATATTTAACTTTTAAATATTTATACTTAGATTTAAATATAAAATTATAGTTAAAATATATATATATATATATATATATTATTCTTTATATTTACTTATGAATTTCAACTATAGTCAAGTATATTTATAAAGTTTAAAATAGCTTTTATATAAGATAAAGGTTATTTTCAAAAAAAAATCAAAAACACCAAAAAAATCCTTTGGGATGTCGACATGCCTAGCATGACCATGTCGACATGGTGATAGTTAGATTCAAAATTCAAATTTCAAAAAAAGTGTCTATTCGCCATAACTCTTCATGAATGGTCATGGCTGTTGTTCTTCTATAAATGGGGTCAGTTTCAACGAATTTTTAATCATAATTTTCTAATTTTCACTCCTCTTCTTCTTCCTCATTTCTTAATACATATTCTTATCATTACTCTACCGAAATCTACATTGAATCATACTCGATTACTTCTAGTTTGATTCTCTATCACTATCTCTACAAGATTCTCAGTGCTATTCATAGTTATAGACTTCTTTGTAACCTATTAAGCGAGAAAAGGTGTGATTGTAGCCTTGGAAATCAATCAAAAGGGAAAAGGTGCGATTGTAGCCTTTGTAAATCAATTGTGTAAACATGTGGCCCGGAAATCAAGTATATCTACCCATAAGATCGAAATTCTAAAGGGTGTACCTCGTAGCTTTGAAACCGAGGGTGTAATTGTATAATTGCTTTTGAAAGGAAATCCATACTTGCATTGCGGAACTGGTTATAGGGTAACTCCGAACCAATATAAAATCCGGTGTGTTCTTTCCTTTACTGCTTTTATTTTATTTCTGCATCTGTGATTGTTTCTGTGATCATATATGTGTCTGTATATTACATACTTTTGTGTCTAAATTAACATAAGTTAAAAAGATTTAGTAAATCTTTATTAACACTATTCACCCCCTCTAGTGTTAACCATAGCCTTAAGATCCGTAATCCGCATTTCTCACAATTTGTATCAAAGCAAGGTATTCAAAGTTTCATAATCTGATTTTTGAAATTTTTTTAAAATGGCTATATTCATTAATACTAATTTAGAAGTATTCAAATCATCATTGTTTCATAAGTCTGTATATAATCAATATTCAAATTCAAATTATCTACCAAAATTGTTTGATGTGCAGGAATCATGCTTTATGGGTGTTGAGGAATCAATCCACAACGGAAAATTTGTGCAGATCAAAAAGAACAAATGGATACTTGATAGTGCATGTTCTAGACACAGGACTGGCAATCCAGATATACTGAATGATATAATATACAAAGACGGAGGATTGGTTAACTTTGGAGACAATTCAAAAGGATATGTGATTGGACTCTGCAAAGTCGGTAATTCTGAAACTCCTACTATTACTAATGTTTTGCTAGTTAAGAATCTAAAACATAATCTGCTAAGTATAAGTCAACTATGTGATAAAGGTTATAAAATTAAATTTGAAAAAGATAAATGTCACATTGAAGATAATAATTCAACCATTATATTTGAGGGAGTCAGGAAAAAGAATATATATATATATATATTCTTAGTATGAAAGTTTCAAATGATAACCTGTGTCTGTTGGCAAATAAAAGTGACCCTTGGATTTGGCATAAGAGATTTGGGCATTTTTATTTCAAACTCCTATCTAGACTGTCAATTTATGTGATGCTTGTCACAAGAGGTCTCCCTAAAATGAATTTTAAAGTAGATAGTTTATGTGATGCTTGTCAATTAGGAAAACTTTGAAAAGATTCTTTCAAGTTAAAAGATATGATTTCAACTTCAAAACCTCTTGAATTACTTCATCTTGATTTATTTGGTCCATCTCAAATTTTATCAATAAATCATAGTAGATATGTCTTTGTAATTGTAGATGATTATTCTAGATTTACATGGACAATATTTTTGAAACATAAAAGTGATACTTTTGAATGTTTAAAGACATTCTCAAAAAGAATTCAAAATCAATTTTCTCTAAAAATTATAACTATTCGAAGTGATCACGGTGGTGAATTTGAAAATGAAAGGTTTGAGGAATTCTGCAATAAAAAGGGAATAACTCACAATTTTTCATTTTCGATAACTCCACAACAAAATGGAGTAGTAGAACGTAAAAATAGGACAATTCAAGAGTGTGCGAGAACTATGCTTACAGATAGTAATTTACCAAAGAATTTTTGGGCAGAAGCAGTTGCTACCGCCTGTTATATTTTGAATAGAACTTTAATTAGACCTCTAACTGATAAGACATCTTATGAACTTCTTTATTTAAAGAAACCTAAGGTATCTTATTTCAGAATTTTTGGAAGTAAATGCTTTATTTTAAATACAAAAGATAATTTAGATAAATTTGATCCTAAATTCGACAATGGTATCTTTATCGGATATTCTAATAGAAGTAAAGCGTACAGAGTGTTTAATTTAAAAAATAATATCATTGAAGAAACCATGCATGTTTCATTTGATGAAAATTTCAAAATTTTTGAAGATAAAAATGAAAAAGAGGATTTAATCACTAAAAATCAAGAACCTATTGAAACTAATAATGAAATTGATCATCCTAATAAAAGGACAAAACTTTTAAAAGACCACCCTATAGAAAATATACTAGGAGATATGCAATATGTTGTTAAAGCTAGAAATCAACTAAGTCAAATGAGTAATATGGCTTTTATATCAACTATTGAACCCAAAAATCCAATAGAATCATCAACTGATGATTCATGGATTTTGGCTATGTAAGAAGAATTAAATCAATTTACTAGAAATGATGTTTGGGAACTTGTTCCTAGACCAGAAAATAAAACTATAATTGGAACTAAATGGGTTTATAAAAATAAAATGAATGAACAAGGAGAGGTAGTTAGAAATAAATCTCGTTTAGTCGCTCAAGGTTATTGTCAAGAAGAAGGAATAGATTTTGATGAAACCTTTGCTCCCATAGCAAGATTAGAAACCATTAGGATTCTACTTGCTTTCGCAAATCATAATAATTTCAAATTATCAAATGGATATTAAAAGCGCCTTTTTAAATGGATTTGTAAAAGAAGAAGTATATGTCGAACAACCATCACTTTTTGAAAATGATAAATTACCAAATCATATTTACAAACTTAAAAAGGCACTATATGGTCTAAAACAAGCTCCTAGAGCTTGGTATGTTAGACTAAGATCTTATTTATTGCGATCTAATTTTGAAATTGGTAAAGTAGATAATACTCTTTTTATTAAAAGAAATAAAAATGATATTCAACTAGTACAAGTTTGCGTAGATGATATCATTTTTAGTTCAACTAATTTTGAAATGAATAAAGAATTTTCTGAAATAATGAAAAAAGAATTTGAGATGAGTCATATGGTGAATTAAATTTCTTTTTAGGATTACAAATAGAAAAAATTAGATAATGGTATCTTTATTAGTCAAGAAAAATATGCTAAAGACCTAATTAGTAAATTTGGTTTGACCACTGCGAGTGGAAAACCCACTCCCATGGCAACCAATGAGTACCTTAGTAAAGAATATCTCTCGAAAGATGTAGATAAAAAATTATATAGAGGAATGATTGGCTCATTACTCTATATTACTGCTAGTAGACCTAATATCATGCATAGTGTCTATCTCTGTGCCAGATATCAATCCCAACCTAAAGAGACTCACTTAAAAGCCATGAAACGAATCATAAGATATGTTAAACACACGTCTGATTATGGTTTATTCTACACTAAAAATGATTCTTTTGACTTAATACCTTACTGTGATGCTAACTATGCTTGTTGTAAATCAGTCCGGAAAAGTACAATTGGGACTTGTCACTTTTTGGGGCATTCTCTGATTTCTTGGCTTAGTAAAAAGCAACACAGTTTCTTTATCAACAACTGAAGCAGAGTATATTTCTACTGCTTTGGCTTGTTCTCAAGTAATATATATGCAACAAACCTTAAAAGATTTCGGTTTAAATTTCTCAAAATCTCCAATTTATTGTAAAAATACGAGTGCGATAAATTTATCCAAAAATACTACTCAACATGCTCGAACTAAACATATTGATATCAGACATCATTTTCTCAGAGATAATATAAGCAAGGAAGTAGTTACTCTCGATTATATCAATTCTGAAAATCAAATTGCTGATATCTTAACAAAACCTTTAAATGAATCAATATTTACTAAATTAAGAAGAGAATTAGGAATTTGTTCTATAACTGAAATATAAAATATAAATAAAAAGTATAATTAACAATTGGTATCAAAATAAATCAAAAGGTTAAATTTTAAAAAGACCATGTCGACATCCCCTAGGTATACATGTCAACATATAACGTTTTTGATTTTTTTAAAAATTTTCCCACCAAAATTCGAAAATTAGTTATATATTCTTCTGAATTTCGATTTTTCATTCATTCTCTCTGTTTTCTCTTCATTCTCTCTTCTGAAATAAATAAAATCATGGCTTCATCCTCAAAATCAAACATAAAATCAACTTTCTCATTTCCTCTCCTACTTCTGGTCCATTCCAATGCACTACTCTTGCTCGTGTAACGAAAATAGAGGAGTCAATGATTGATGTACTTCATATGTTAACTGAAATTCAAGTAACTCAACTTCGTATGGCAAAGGAACAGGAAAGGCAAGGTAAGATTCTTAGGAATTTGCAAAAATTCCTAATGAACAACCAGGCCAACCCTATCTTAATCGATGAAGACTCTTCACTCAATCAAGAACAAGAGGCCAGCGACGAAGAAGAAGAAGAACCCATGGAAGAAGCACATGAGGAGGATGATGACCAAGTAGTGTATGTTGGAGAAGTGTGTTTCGACAAAAATGGGAATCTTGTCGAACAGCGTGGAAATTTCTGTTTCCACTATCCAAAGTGTTTGATTCATAGATCTCCTATGTTCAGAAACACACATTAGTTTCTTCTCTTTCCTTCCGTTGTTGTTTGTGTTTTTATGTTTTCCATACGTAAATGTAAATATAACCATATACGTAATAGATAACTCGTGTTCTTATATATGTTTTTATTATAAGTATTATTGTGAATTCTTAATTAGGATAGTTAATAGTTTAGGACTATGTTTTAGTATTAGACTTAAGTGTTGATTATTTATGATAACACTATCATTATAATCACATGTCATAGAGTAATAATTTTAGAGGGAGTTATATAGTTTGTAGTTATCTAGTTTAGATAAAGTTTTTGTTGATGACAAAGGGGGAGAAATATAAAATAGGATAGTTAGGTATAGATTAAGGGGGAATTGTTAGTTTTAGGGGGAGTTATTAGGATAGAAATAATATTTTATAAACAAAGGTTGTCATCATCAAAAAGGGGGAGATTGTTAGTCCGTGAGATGATGGTTTTGATGACAACAACCTTAGAATAGATTATAAAATATAAATACTAACATTATAAGTTTAGATATATATGTATATGTAGGATTTAACCATGCAGGTTCTAAGAATGAAGACTGTACAGTATAGAGATTCAAGATATCAAGATAAAATATCAAGATAGAAGACTCATGAGTATCGAGACTATCAAGAGTTCAAGATTTCAAGGACAGGTATTTTTTTATTATTATTATGAATTTTTGTTAAAACTCGTAAAAAAGCACTGGCATCTTAAAATCCAATTTATTCGTGGAATGGAATCCACTTCGAGCCTGTTAAAGGGATGGAACCTACGAAAAATCTAATGGAACATTGTTTTGTATCCGCTAACCTTTATTCAAAATGATTTTTCAAAATTATGTCCTATTTTCAAAATGTTTTCAAAACTTTCCTTTTAAAATATTCAAAACCCTCGATCTTGATTTTAAATAATTTTAGCCTAAAAAACATCTTTATTTTCAAAGTCAAATTACTCCTGATTTTAAACTATCTTTTTAAATTTTAAATATTTATACTTAGATTTAAATATAAAATTATAGTTAATATATATATATATATATTATTCTTTATATTTACTTATGAATTTTAGCTATAGTCAAGTATATTTATAAAGTTTAAAATAGTTTTTATATAAGATAAAGGTTATTTTCAAAGAAAATCAAAAACACCAAAAAATCCTTTGGGATGTCGACATGCCTAGCATGACCATGTCGACATGGTGACAGTTTGATTCAAAAATTCAAATTTAAAAAGAAGTGTCTATTCGCCATAACTCTTCATGAATGGTCATGGCTGTTGTTCTTCTATAAATAGGGGTCATCTTCAACGAATTTTTAATCATGATTTTCTGGTTTTCACTCCTCTTCTTCTTCCTCGTTTCTTAATACATATTCTTATCATTACTCTGCCGAAATCAACATTGAATCATACTCGATTACTTCTGGTTTGATTCTCTATCACTATCTCTACAAGATTCTGAGTGCTATTCAGAGTTATAGACTTCTTTGTAATCTATTTAGCGAGAAAAGGTGTGATTGTAGCCTTGAAAATCAATCAAATAGGAAAAGGTGTGATTGTAGCCTTGGTAAATCAATTGGGTAAACTTGTGGCCTGGAAATCAAGTATCTCTACCCAGAGGATCGAAATTCTGAAGGGTGTACCTCGTAGCCTTGAAACCGAGGGTGTAATTGTATAATTTCTTTTAAAAGGAAATCCGTACTTGTGTTGCGGGACTGGATGCGGGGTAACTCCGAACCAGTATAAAATCCAGTGTGTTCTTTCCTTTACTGCTTTTATTTTATTTTTGCATTTGTGATTGTTTCTGTGATCATATCTTTGTGTCTGTATATTACATACTTTTGTGTCCAAATTAACATAAATTAAAAAGATTTAGTAATTCTTTATTAACACTATTCCCCCCCTCTAGTGTTAACCTTAGCCTTAAGATCCGTAATCCGTATTTCCCACAGCTATCTTCTTGCTCACCAATTTTCATGTCGATCACACATGCGGATCTTGAGATATCGATCGATCATCGCCGCATTATGTCATGAACAAGGATGAGGGATGGTCCTTATATAGGGATAAGGGTCGATCACTTTTACTTACTCATTTGAGGTTGCAATCCCCATGGTGTGTTACTTGTGTCGTAATATGCTAGTACTCCAAGTTTCATGTTGATTGCTTTTGTAGATTTTGAGTTATTGACCAATTATCGCTGAAAATTCAACTAAACCGATCCCCGAATAGAGAGATAAGTCAATCCCTATAGAGGGAGCATACCCGATCCCTGCAATTTGCTCTATTTGACGTGCAATCTCTAGCATCGATTCCCTAAGGTCCCTTCTTCTCAATTCTCCTTGTGGTTGTTGAGTTATGGAGTGATCAACATTGAGTTGTGTTGTGTGCATCCTGTTTAGCCGATTCCTCTACTTTGATCCCTCTATTCCATTCCCTTTTTGTAGAGTAAATATTCCATTCCAATCCCTCCGCTAAAGGGAGTGCTAGCTCCATATTTAGACATTTTTTGAGCGTTGTCCATCTGAATCCATCCTACTATTGTCCATAGCTCCAAATATAATTGATCTCCAATCTTGATAACCATCCCTCCGAGTTTCAGCCTTGTTGATTGTAAAGACCATTGGGTTAAATCCACCTATTTATTGCCTGACCAAAAGGCGGGTTAACACCAGGAAACTACTAATTCTTGCAAGTTAGATTTGGAAACACAATTGAGCATGTGCCTTGGTCTTCGAAAACCAATGCATCGATGATTTGCCTATGGAAATACCCTCCATCTTTGCCTATCTCTAGGTGATGGCATGCTCTTTCCAATCTCAAGGTAGTAAAGATTTCCTAGAAAAGGGGAATCTCTTTATGATGTTGCTAGGAAAATGCTGGTTCTTAAAAAGTATAGGATCGATGTGACTGTCGATTTGTCGATTTTGACCTTCTTGACGTTCCTAGAGAAACACCGCTTCTCAAATGGCGAGGATTCGATGTGACCATTGACCCAACAATTTTGATCTTTACAATATTTCCAGTCTTAGGGACACATCGATTTTTAAAAGGATGGGGGTCGATTTTCACCATCGACTCGGCTGTTTTGGGCTATTTGAAGTTGCCGAAGCAACGCCGGTTCTCGAAAAGCAAGGATCAATTTTCCTAGTCAATCCTGTAGTTAGAATTGATTTTCCTTGTCAATTTGGTGGTTTTGGGCCTTCTCGATGTTGCTGGCCAATGCCGGTTCTCAGAAGGCAGGGATCAATTTTCCCTGCCGATCCGGCAGTTTGAGTCGATTTTCCCTATTGAATTGTCTATTTGATTCGATTTTCCCCATCGACTAGGCAGTTTTGACCTACACGATGTTGCCAGTCTTGGGATAATATCGGTTCCTAGTATGTTGGGCATTGATGTAACCGACTGATCTGGTAGTTTAGACCTTCCAACATTGTTGATCTTGGGACAACGTCGGTTTTTAGAAGATTGAGGATCGACATGACCCATTGATCTGGTAGTTTTTACCTTCCCGACGCTATCAATCTTAGGACGATGCTAGTTCTTAGGAGATTGGGCGATCGATACGACCCATTGACCTGATGGTTTAGACCGACCCGACATTGCTACTCTTCAAACAACACTGGTTCTCAGAAGTTGAGGTTCAGTACAACCCGTTGATCCAATGGTTTTGACCTTCCCGACTCTGACAGTCTTAGCACAATGCTATTTCTCAAAAGGTTAGGGATCAGTACGACCCATCGATCTGGCGGTTTGACCTTCCTGATTTTGCTAGGCGTGGGACAATGTCGGTTTTCCAAAGGCGAGGGGTCGATGTGACTTGCGACTCGATGGTTTTGATCTTTTCGACTTTTCCAATATTGGGGCGACATCGATTTTTGGAAGGTTGGGATCAATTTTCCCCGTCGAGTCAATGGTTTGAGTCGATTTCCCTATCAATCCAATAGTTTGAGTCGATTTTTCCCATTAACTCGGTAGTTGTTGAGTCTACATTTTCTGTCTGTCATTTAAGGGAAGAGAAGCATTCTTTTGGCTATGTTGTCGGTTGCACGATGCTGGAGTTTTGCTTGCAAGAACACGGTTCCATTGGTTCAAAAAGAAAATTTTATTAATGAGTAAAAGAAATGGAAAGTCGTGCCTATTTATAATGCCCCTGGTGTCCCTGGGAGGCTTATTTGTTAAAGGTAATTAGATAAGGATGAATGAAACAGTATTGTTTTAGGTTGTTGCTTCATTCCTAGGTGACCGACTAGCTTGAAGGATATTTAATGACCAGTCTTTCATCAGCTCACCTGGGCCTTTATCAACTGGGTCCGGGTAGTTTTCCTTAAGTAGGTAGACCCTGAAGTCTTGCAGTTTCTTCGTTATTTTACGATTCCCTAACATATTTATGGAGCTTGTTATTTATTATTAGCTCCTCTATAAGATTACTCAAGTGTCGGCATTCGTTAGTGCTATGCCCATGTGTTTCGTGGAAGCGACAATACTTCCCAGAATATTTCTCTTGATCCATCGCTTCCCTCCTAGGTGGCTTCTCATATTGCTTAGTTTTCTAAATAACAAGATATATATATTCTCCAACGTACCACACAAGGGACTGCAATCATCTAATCCGAAGTTCTTTGGACGTTTCACATTCACATTATGCCTGTTAACAGAGTTTGACTACTTTTCTTATGATTACCATAGTCTCTAACATCTATTTCGATGTTGCTATAGATTACTTCCTTTGATTGTTCACCACCAACCCCTCTTTAAGCCGTCCTGCTTCTTCTAACCATAGGAATCGATTCCTTTTCAGTGATATTATTCCATAGTAGTAGGTGCTTCATCTTTAACTATCTACTGAAATCCTTATTGGGTGAATGACCAAGACCAAGGGCATAAATACAAGATCCTCCTTTGCATTGCTAAATTCCATAATAGCGATGTTGAATCAGTTCAAGAAAGCTTTTAGAGACTCCTTGGGTCCTTAAGACAGGATAGAAATGGACATTGCTTCCTTGGTCAGGCATCACGGATCCCGAACTGCTTCTGGGATTTCTTAGCGAATTTTTCAAAAGTAGAAATAGATTTCGGTGCAAGCCTAGTAAACCACATGGAAGCGACTCCTTCCAAGAGGAGAGGGTAACATCTTCAGCGACCAACATCCATATCTCATGCTCTATCCATATGGAATTCGTATTTGAGTAAGTGTTGTTCGAGATCAATAGTACCACTGTAGGATGACATTGTTAGCATATTGAACTTTCAGGAATATTCTTCTCTCGGAACATTTTCAGTAAATAGAGTTCTACTGCAGCGGAACCCCAGGCTTCATCTTTCCTGCCTCTGCTTTCCTCTACCAACCATTTGACCTTATCAGCGATGTACTCCTTGCTGGCGTGGTAATCTGTAGGTGACTGTTAGGGGCTGCACCGAGTGTTTGGCTCAACAAACAATCTCAGCTTGCCGACTAAAGTCTAAGTTCTCCATTCTCTAGGAGAACCACTCCTATAGAGTTTCGTTGGCATTCAGTTGGTATTGTTGTGATAGATTGAACTCTAGTTCTAGCGTTTTGTCCTTTAATGCTAGTATTCAACCCAACATTACCCTGTGTAGTTAAAGCCCTCAACTGTTCTATAGCGGTGGAGATATAAATATTTAAAGTAAATTTACTATCACTCTCACATGAGTTGTGAAGAAAATAGAAATATTGTTTAATTTTATATTGCAAAACCAAAGAATATCTTGATTTATGCAGACTAGGCTTGGTAATGCAATAGATTTCTAACTTATATTAAGCAATTACGCCTTAAAATTAGGTATGTACCCTAACTTTATTGACTTAATTTGAAAGAAAACTAGTCAAATCAACCATTATATGTTAGTATTGCTAAAGCGTTTGCTAAAAATTCTTGATTTAGTGGATGTAGCAGAAAATAGCGCGGCTTAAAGTGGATCTACTATTTAATAGAAAAATTGAAATAATATAGCGATCAAAAAGTGCTTTACACTATAGTAGGGATTTAACGGGGCATTAACTGCACATACATCACCATCATCATCCAGTTGCATGTCATCATTAGAGTCAGAAAACACCAATGCATCTCCCTCCTAAGCATCATCAAGTGGGATATTTGGGTAGGTACCGAGTTGTTTTGGCTTGGTACTGAGTTATTTTCTGTAGGGGGAGTGCTCCTTCTTTCTTCCACAACATCGCCTGCGACTCCGGTTTCCTTCTTCTTTTTCTTTCATCTCTCTTGTTTAGGATAGAAACTAAAGAGTTGTCTTGTTCTATTATAAGAGAAGTTTCTCTCCCAACTCTCTGGGTAGTTCAGGGTTGAATATTGAGCAAAGCATCCATCTTGTCCATGAGAGATTTTTAGTTATCTTCCATTTACTGGCTGAGTTCATGGACCATCCTATTAAACTCTCCTCCGGTTATTACTTTGAGCTGATAGAGGATCCTGGAATTGCTCGTTGATTGTTTACTTCAGTTTGGTGAGCATTCCCTTCATCACCACTAGCCACAACTCTTGAGGATCTATTGGATCTTCTTAGTGCCATGTATTTTTGTTAACAACTCTTTAAGTTCTTCAGGAAGGTTTTTCAGATCTAACTTTTGGATATATCCAATCTAAAGTAAAGAGCTAGATAAGACTGGATTCGGTTTTCTCATTGAAAGCACCCAAATGTTGACGTCAAAAATGAATTAACATCCAAGATTGAGTTGTAGGGAACTTATATGAGTTAGATCTAGTAGATATTATTTAAAATAAAAGAAAATAACGGGAACACATAAGATTTTTATAGTGGCTCGGCAATGTCTAGCCTAAAATACACTTTATAGTTTTATTAATTATGGATCTGAGATAGTTTATTTGAGAATACAAGTAGTTATATCAGACCTGACCATAATCTAGTGGATCTTAGATTTACAATGGAGTTCCTAGGGTGTTTGAGAGTCACTTGTGCCAAGGATTTGTTGATCTAAGTCCTAGAACAGAAAATAGTAACTTCCTAGGCGACTTTAATGGAAAAGAGGTTAGAGGTAAAGATGAAATAGGGTCTTAAATCTAAAGTGGAGAAGAGATCCTGTTTTGGTTGCTCTATGGTTTGTATTTATAGGGAAACAGTGGTAGTGGATCAAAAGTGTGCTTGCGTTGGAGTTAGATAAAGGCACGAAGTTGTACAAAAAAAATCAGAGCCCCATGACCTAAGGAGATAGGATGACATTGAGCTATATGGCTTGATACTGTGCTAAAATATTGGTGAAAATCCAACATTAACTTGTTCTTTGCCCTTCAGTCTTCTTGTTGATGTGTCCCATGCTATTTTCATTGACTATTGGTTGATTATAATAATCTTTTCTCTATCACTTGAGTTACCCTGCTTTCTTGGCTTTCTTCTTATCGACCATGGAATTGGTCATCATACTCCGTGAAAACCACTTGATCACGAGCTATTGGAGAAGTATATAAGAAGTATTGAGTTTGGGAGATGATCCAAAGAGGATTTATAGGTCGGTTCAAACCTATGTAGCTCGATATTGAGCTATGTCCTTAGCTCCAATCCATTTGAAATTTCTCCGAGTTATTTCCTTGCTTCATACCATCATTCTAGATAGTTTTAATCACATTGAAGTGAATCATGAAGGTGAGAACCATGTCGATGAAAATCGTGAACTTGGGTTAGGGTTGATTTGACTTGGCGTCTGACCCGAGAGTTTTATGTGTCCCACTCGAATTCTACTAGGTAAAGATTTCTTGGAGTCCGACCTTAGAGTTTTGTGTGTCTAACTCGAGTAAAACCAAAGCTCGAAGCCGAGCTATATTGCTCGAAGACTGACCCAAGAGTTTTTTAAGTCGTATCTAAAAAAAACATTAGCCTTGTACCGAGCTATACTGCTTGGAGTATGACTCATGAGTTTTGTAAGACAGACCTAAGAAAAACAATAGTTCGGTGTCGAGCTATATTGCTTGGAGTCTGACCCGAGAAAAACCATAGCTCGATATCGAGCTATACTGCTTGAAGGCCGACTCGAGATTTTTGTGAGTCTAACCTGAGAAAAATCATAACCTAGGTTTTCCTTCATTTTTCCTAAGTTTAGCTTATGTACAACTCGAGCCCGACCCTTGGGGCCAAGTTGAAAAACCAAAGTTAACCTTTTCTGCTCAATTTTGTTACTTCCTTCTTCTTGCCTTTTTATGATACTTCTAAAATCATTGAATCATTTTGTCTTCGTTTTAACATTCTAACTTCCAGTTGAAAATGGCTTGGTCAAAATCTCGGTTAACAATACAATATATATTGGATGAGCTAACTGTCCTTTGCGATATAAATCCTAACATCTATACATGGGCATGTTGTACCTTGCTCGGATTATCATGTTACACATGCATATACAAATATGTATATGATATGTATATGTAATTTATATATGTATATATAATATAAGTCAAATAAAAATGTATATAATTTATAGATTTAAAGAAAAAAAAGATTTCATTTAAATAAAATTTAGAAATGTTCTAAATAAATTAGACTTTATAGGCCCAATATAGATCCAATAAGGGAATTTTTTTTGAAATCCATCCATAACTTCCACCATGGACTAGCCCAGTTCCAGCACTCATCACCATGGCAGGCCATAAAAAAGGCATTATGGGCATCAAATTTCCTAAAACCACTTAGCAATTAATCTATTTAATTCTAATTTAAATATTTTATCGATCGTATATCGATA
The DNA here is from genome assembly GCA_030765085.1 of Allium cepa. Classification (NCBI taxonomy): domain Eukaryota; kingdom Viridiplantae; phylum Streptophyta; class Magnoliopsida; order Asparagales; family Amaryllidaceae; genus Allium; species Allium cepa. Next base: position 399,031,492 of record CM060931.1, read on the forward strand.
TACACGTTTACAACTTTTATATAATCATGTTACTAAATTCTAATGGTATTAAAAAAATCATATAAAATGTAATAATTGATATTTCCAAAGTATTAACTAATTTACAATGATTATGAATTAATTAAATCATCTGGTCTTTTGGAGTATTCAACATTACGGTTGTATGACATAAAAATGTCAATTCAGTCAACGATTAATATCGAACAATTGAATATTAACATTCGTATGTCATTTATTTAGTGGTGTGATATTTTGGCTGAATTTATTGCTTACACATCTTTTTGATAAAAAAAATTTATTATTCAAGTGGCACCTGGTAGTAGCGATTATTTACACCAATTCTCTTTGTTAATACTATTTCACATTAGGACTTATAGAATTTGGTTTTGGTTAAAATTCCAGTATCGCCCACATCAACTTCGTTAGTTCAAACCTAAATTCTTGGTCCAATATAGTAATAATTATTAACTATACTACTATAGTTATAGACATCGATTTTGAGTTGACTATGGTTGACTGTGATACTAACTCTGTACAATTAACGAGACGAATTCTCTGATGAATAATGTTTCACTTCTAATGCTTCAGCTTGGACTCAACTACAGTCGTTTGACGGACGTTGTGCCATGAAAAATGCATTATGAAACATGATCAAGATATGACACTAAAATATTTAATGCAAAACTAAACCATAAATCATAGTAGTTATATTGATATCATATCACATGGCTGGAAAGAAGCTGACAATAAAAAATGTAGTAATATGTAACGAGGTTCAAATGACATAGCTCATAAGATATTATGTAAATAAATAGTTTATTTTAATTCATCATGAAATTCGATCACTTCCATTTATGCATTACTACGAGGACTCTCAAAAAAATATTATTTAAGTTAGAAAAACTAATTCCTAACTCATCGTTGATGAGGTCAAGAACCTTCCATCCATGCTTTGTCATGAGGTCACTTAGATGATAATGGACATTACTTGTAGAGTACCAATACACCTATTTTATAAGCATGTTGAGGCTTAGAGAGTCTACTATATCGTATGTGTAATTTTTTTTATCAATCTCCAAAAGCTCTTAATATTTTTTACCAATCTCCAATAACTAATTTTTTATCAATCTCCGAAATCAAATGCTCATCTTAAAGGATTTCATCACAAGCTCAAAATAAATAAAAAATTCATCTTCAATAATTGTATCAGGTTTTGAATATAAAAACTATCTCAAGAAGTTCATTGAAAATTTTAAAATTTTTCATTTCGAAAAGTCATTTCCAAAAGCCATGTTAAATGTAGAAGAACATCAAAACTCATCTTAAGGAATTTAATTTCAATTTTTTAGGTCAAAGAATTCTCTAATCAACTCTTCTATCAAAAGATATTTTTCATTGAGAACAAGGTTAAAGATGTAGCAAAAGTGTCACATTTCAAAATACTCACATCATGAATTAATATAGAGAGCAAAACAATAAAAATCCTAAGAAAGAAAAAGCATATATTTTTTCTCTTTTTTTCAAAAAAAATTATAAGGAAAAACATGTTTTTCCATTTTGAAAATAAAGTAAAACAAAATCGGAAAATGCAAGATCTCCGCATGTGTATGAAATAAAATATATAAAATATCAATTAAGTTGTGAGACATATGAGGTATCAAAAATATCAAACTAGAAGAATCATAAAGATTAAAAAGTCATACTAGATATTCTGAATAGAAATGGACAAAAAAATTTCCCATTATGATGCCACTTGTTATCTAGGCTAGCTATGGTTGTGAACAATGATATCACCTGTTGTTCTCGACTCGCTAGTGGTGGCGTATAATGATTTCTCAAACATTAGTTTTATGTTCGACTTCTTGAACTCTCATTATCAATGTCAAGCGTGAAAAACAAGTATCATCAAACAAACGCATTATGTACTCTATAATATTAACTGAATTGGTTCCGACTTAAATTTTTTCCAACAAAGCCATATATGGCAAACAAAAGTGCACTCAAGTAGAAACTCTGGAACATATGATTTGTTAGTCATCATGCAATACAAGAAGCATAATATTGTACAAAAATCAAAATGATATGCACATCAAACAACCTTATTTTCATTTTTCTAACGTCAACCATGCTATTTTAGAAAGTTGATATGTTTTGAATCCACTTCAAAATCTTAATTTTAGAGCTTTATTCGGCACAAAATAGGGAAGTTTTAGAAATAAAAATTGCTAAGCAAAAAAGTTGATTTCAACTCGAAACGACAAACAGATCAAAAATTATGTCCAAAATATTATGGCTTGTTCTAACAATTTAGAGGCACCTTTCAAGAAACGTGCTGACACGATTACCATTTCTCAAGATTTTCTGACATAAATAATAGAAACTTAAAACATGAAAGTTGTAGATATATGTTGGCTTTCCATAACTTTTAGAATTTTTGAAATAAGTTATAACATTCAATTTATGATCAATTGACTACAGCTTAGTTAAAACAATTATATGATGTTAATTAACCAAATTATTTACACTTTTAAGTCTTTTAAGGTCAAAATATGGAGAAAATCAAAAGAATTTTTTTAGGATTTAATATCTCTTTTCTAGAACATATTGTATTTTGCAAACGAGTTTCGATATTATCGTTTTATTACAACAGTGTTCGAAAATAAAAGCTCATAATAAGGAGAGAAAATCGAGAAGTAGGGTTTAGAGATCATAAATTTAGTTACCTTTGAAGTTGAATTCATTTTCACCGTTATTATTCAAAACACATGGATCTTCACTTATTTTCCTAGGCTAAGAAACATTACAATTATCACTCATCAAATGTGGACGGCAACTCGAAATCTGTTTCCATCGTAGTTGCATCTTAGCCCATATTTGTATCTTCATGTAACAAGAAATGCGTGACCTAGAAAAATATATAGGACCATAGTTGTTTACATTTGAATCTTCGGTAACCAAATTTGTTTGAATAGTAAACTATTAATACTAACAATTGTATCCTTAGGAATCCAAGTATGTTTAACTCATTTGTTTACATTTCTATTTCGACAATTATTATAACTATGTCCAATATCGCCACACATCGCACATTTGGGAAATACATTACTCCCCATAGCGATGTTGCTGATTGTTGTTTATAAAGTGACATCTTTTCAAATCCATATCTTTTTTGTTATTCGTAAAGAGCTGATTTCCTAATAACATGTCAAATGATTTTTCTTCAATGGAAATTTTTCAAAGAGTCAACTCAAGATCATTGATGTTGGACTTTAAAAGATTAATTTCATTTATTAGCTTTGAACAACAACTAATGTAGGATCGGTTTCACCCTAGAGGTGGGTGAATAGGATGATACTAATAATAATAAAAATTAATGCGGAAATATATAAAATAATTGCAGCATAGATAATAGCAGAATAATAAAAAGCAGAAATAGAACAATACAGATTTACCCAACTTCGGCAAAACCCTGCCTACGTGCTACCCTAAGGTTTCTGCTATAAATTAAGCAGCCAAACGCTTACACACGTAAACTAGCGACAACCACTAATGACTAACCTAACTCTACGCTCAAAGCCCTGCCACAACTCAGCCACTGAGTTGCGAATTCTTTTAAACTACGCGCTGTAGTTTGTACTTAGTCACACGACTAGAAGGTTACTCAATTTCAAAGGAAATTACAAATGAAATAACAATTAAAACAAAACAAAACCCTAATTAAATAATTTGAAGCCCAAATAAAAGCACCGGCCTACTTAGACAAATATAATTTGTAAAATGATGTCTCCCTTTATTTTCTTCGGCCCGTATCCTTTTTTTTTCTTCGTTCCTTTACGAATGCTAGGGTTTTGTGATGAAGCTGCCGCTTTATGATCGATCGATTGATTTGAGGAATTATCTTTGCATTACTTTATCAATCGACTTCTGGCTTAAGCGCATTTGCGGTCGCTCCAATTATGGAGTTCGAATCTGTGAAATTGGTATGTGATTTTTGCCGTTCTAATTCCTCTGTTGATTGCTTTGGTTCGAACTTGATTTGAGTTATTGATTTGGGATTTAGTTTGAAACTTGGCTTTGTGATTTTTTGCTTAAACTTGAATGCTTTTTTTGCTAATGATGTTAAAGGGTATGTATAAGGATCGAATCCTAAATTATCATTCGTATTTATTTTTTTCGAATTCTTCACGTTGCTATGCTTGGCCACTGATTTTGGATTAAAAGCTGGTGATTACTCTGACTTGTTCATTATTGACTTGCTTTAGTCGGTTCCTTCTTTTCTCTGATGTGTTTTATTTTTGGTTCCATAGTTTTCTGCTATGACTTTGGCTTCGTGAATTTTTGAGATATATCTGACTTCGACTTGTTCGATTCCTTTTTCCTTTGATTGAAAATGTGTGACCCACTGCTTTGATTTTGGCATGACATGATCACTGAATTTGTTTGAAGACCCTTCATCATAGTCTCAATTCATAATATCCTTTTTTTGAAACCTCTTCTGTTAAAATCCACAGCTTTGTTATTTTTGGCATTTTGAATTTTTGTTAACCGCTATTACCTTCTCTTTCAAACTATGACCTTGTTACTATTATTGTGTATACTTCATGTATCCATATCCTTGTTTACACTTCATGTTACATCGCATTTATCTAGGTTGGTAGCCTTTGATGTTGCAGTCTTCATTGTTATATGGTTTTCACTATTCCTTGAAGTCTGTTTTGTTCTTGATCCTGGTTTGAGTTTTACTGTATTGTGAAGTGGTTCTCTGGCGTCATCCTTTGTACGTATTGATGTTATATGTTGCAGTTTGGTGTGTACATGTTCATGTGACTTGCCATTGTCAGGTTACTTTGTCCATGGTTTACTTTGTTTCTAGTTTCTTGTATTGAAGTTTGGTTCTGGCCATTTCACTTGTGTTCAAACTGTTCTATGTCGCATCCCTTGTTGTCACTGCATATATATGTATACATGTGTGTTTGCGCATATATATGTATGCTTGCCTGCATTGTGTCTTGGTTAAAGCTTCACTTGTCATTTAATATATATATATATCTATGTATACATGTCTGAATGCATGCATATCCTTTGTCCTCTCTAAATACTTACATTTTAACTTGTGTGTTCTTCATTTTAATTGCAGTCTTGTTGAAAGGCAGCTATCATGTTGCTTTTGAACTTCTATTTGTTGTCATTTGAAGTGACCTGCCTCGAGTTAGAATGATTTGGTTCATATTAGTCTTCATGTTGCACCGCATGTTGTTATGTACATTTGTTTGAGTATATTTATGGTGCACTACCATGGTCTTGTTTGAATGCTTCGTCCTATGGTTCATTTAGTTGTTCTCACACTTGATTGTGTATATATGAGCCGCTCACCTTGATTTTTGTGTATATTCTGGTCTGATATACGTTTGTTAATGCATGTATGCTGGTGCCTTATTGAGTGCACTTGTATTTGAACCTATCTTATAGTCTGGTTTCATTTTAGATCATGTGCACTTATGTCTCTTGGTTGAAATTCGAGATGCTGAGGAAGTGCACATGTGTACGTATACACATGTGTATGTGCAAGCTCTAGTGTAGTTGAAACTTTATGACTTGTTTTCATATTGCACCTGAGTTAATCCAGCCTCGGCTCGGGTTCGACCTTTTTCTCACCTGTCCCTGCAGTTTTATCAAATGTATATCGGTGTGCACGACCTTGTGGCATGTACGGTGATACACTGTGCATGTCACTAGTTGTTCGTGTAAGATGAATTCAAAATAAATATGATGACGAACAACCAAAATAACTAAGGCAAATAATATTTTCAAAAACACACATTTTGTTTTACACTGCAAAAATATTTCTTTTTCAATTTTACCGCTTTAGTGTTTATTTTGCATATAATTCAGATGATGGTTTCAGGCTGGAACAAAAATGAAGATAAAATATGAGTGAATGAGTGATATGTAGTGAGGTAAACATTATAAAGTGAGATTTGTGATGTAATCGAAATTGTAATGTAATTGAAAAATGTATATATGTAGTGAGAGCTCAAATTTGTACTATTCAAAATTGTAATAAAATATTTGTTTGAATAAAGTATTTGTTTGAATTTATATTCTATGTTATTTATTTTATTCAATAGGTATTTATTTAAAAATGTGAAGAAATAAAATAGTACAATAACAAAAACATTTAAATGAATATATATATATATATATATATATATATATATTATCATCAAACAAAAATCATATACTAGCCTCATCTCTTTTTTCAACCTTTCCCGCTGACCCTTCCCATCCATCCTCATCTCTGCAACCCTGTCCTTCTTCACCTATTCTTGTACCACCCGTTGTCACGACTCATGCTACCCTGTCAGTACGTCCCCCGACAACCATCCCTTCTGACCGAATCCATCCTGTCTCACCCTTTCCAGCTAAACCATCAACTTCCAAGCCTACTGCCTTGATTACTTCTTCTCTCCCCTTGCTACCCCTTCCCCAAACTCAATTAGCCTGGAACTCTCTTCTCAAAGCAAAACCCACTAACGCAGGGAAGTATGTTCCCCGTGACATGCAACTTGACTTCAATGGTGACGCCATTGTTCCTCCAGCAGAAGTTGTAAAGGCAGGTAACTCTTTGTGGAAGGAATATCTGGTTGGGTTTTTTCTTGATAACCCACTGCCATACATGACAGTTCTGTACTATCTAAAAAAGGCATGGAAATTACGTGGAACCATTACTGTAAATCAGATGGGTTCCTTTTCTTGTTTAAGTTCTCAAATGAAGAAGATAAGATTAGAATTTCTGAGTCAGATCCTGTAATAATGAGGAACAAACTGTTCATTGTTAAACCATGGGATGAAAACGTTGGGAATACTTGTAGTAGTATCAAAGCTGTACCAGTTTGGATTAAGTTATCCAACATTCCTTTGTTTGCGTGGTCACCATTGGGAATTAATTGGTTAGCAACAAGGATTGGAAAACTGCTGTGTATGGATGCTTCAACTGAAAAGTTTGAGCGAATCTCCTTTGCCAAATGTTTAGTTGAGGTCACACCAAATAATGACTTACCAGAATCCTTCACTGTTCAACTGCTTGATGGAACTGAACAAGTAGTCAAAGTTGATTATTTGTGGAGGCCGGAAATATGTAATACATGTAAGGAGTTTGGGCATATGGTAACAACATGCAAGAAGGCAGTAAATGAAGATAATGGAAAACAATGTGAAGCTACTAAGCAGCAAGAAAATGGTGAAGAGAAACAAAACATGGGGAGGAAGGGGAAAGCTGCAGACAAACATGATAAGGTGAAGCAAGTGTGGCAAAAAGTAAACAGGAACAAAGTGAACAAAGGAGACAACAGAAAAGAAGTAGAGGGAGCAGCAAAGAAAATAGAAGGAACAAATGAAGAAGATAAACTTGGTGAGGATGAAGACAGAACAAATGTTAATAAGGTTGGGGATAAAACTGATTCAGTTGAACAAGTGTGCACTGTTGTTACACATAATAATTTTAGTCTGTTGCATAATGAGGAGGAAGTGCAAGAAACAGTGGTGATTGTAGAAGAGGAGGAAGAGCAACTGTCACTTGAAGATATATGTGAAGAGTTCTGTGAGAAAGCTATTAACAACAACACAAACCATGCAGTTGGTAATATAGATGATGATATCCAAACTACTTGCAATAAAGTTAAGCAACATGGAAGTAACTGTGAAACAACAAAGTGTGGCAAAAGCACTGAAACTAGCAAAAGCAATATTGAAGTGCATGCACAGGCTGACACAAATGATACTGAACTGGACTGTGCATGGTGTATATCATTTGAAAACAACATCGTCCAATTAATTACTTCTATGCACAAGCCAAATGTTGATGTGCCAAATTCAGAATTATCTCATTACAACTTCTCAATAGACTTGCCTGGATGGCCATCAAACTCCTCATCCCCACATTCTCAACCAATCCCACTTCCTCAACCAATCCCACTTCCAAAGCCTACCATCTCCACTGCTAAGACTCAGCCAACCTCCTCACCTCCCCCCAATCACAGGAAAATTGAAACACGATCTCTTTCTGCAAAGAGAAGAAATAACTCCACCTCTCACCAATAACTTTTTATGTATAACAAAATCGCTGCCTGGAATCTCAGAGGGGCACATAGTAATGCAAAACTTGATCAGGTGAAAAGCATCATTTCAAACTATGACATTTGCCTTTTTGGAATGCTTGAAACCAAACTCAATTTACCATTATCCATCAGAGCTGCTGATTATATTAATCCAAAATGGAAATTTCATCATAATCTTGATATAGCTACATACGGGCGTATTCTTATAATCTATGATCCTGCAGTTATAACTCTTTCCCCAATCATAACCACAAGACAGTTTATTCACTTTCAAGTCCAAGAAATTCAAACTTCAATCTCCTCCTACATCACTTTTGTCTATGCTGATAACTCGGTGCTTTCTCAAAATTCTTTCTTCACCTCCTTGCCCCCGCTACGACAATCTTCTCACCCCTGGCTTGTTCTTGGTGATTTCAATTCTTGCCTTGAGCTCTCTGATAAAATTGGAGGTAACCCACTATCCCCTAGAGACATTGCTCCTCTCAATTTAGCTGTAGCTGAGGCTGATTTATTCTCAGTTAACAAGTCTGGTGCTAAGTACTCGTGGAATAATAGAAGTCGTAGTGGAGTTCGTACTTTCACCACAATTGATCATGCCTTCATCAACTTCCAAGCCCTATCTAGATGGCCTACCATATCAGTCTTCCTACCTCAACCAATTATGTCTGATCATTCTCCTTTGATTTTATCGCTGGGTCACCATTCTCGAAAGGAAAAGAGAAGTTTCAAATTTTTTAATGCTTGGCGCAAGCATGAACACTTTCTGACTTTAGTTTCACAAGTAAATACTGAATTCAATTGCTTTGGTAACCCCATGTATAAGTTTTGCAGAAAATTGAAAAGGATTAAACAGGAGATCAAGATGTGGGCCTCTTCCACCTTTGGAACTGGTAGCATGCTATCAACAACTCTTAAGGAACAGCTACAAAAACAGCAAGATTATATGATGGACCACCCCCACAATGAACAAGCTGCTGCAGATGAAGCCATTTTATTCAATAAAGTTAATAACGCTCTCAACTTGGAAGCTAACATGAAGAGGCAACAACTGCACAATAAGTGGATTGTTGAAGGTGACAGGAATACTAAGTTCTACCATGATGCATTAAAGGTAAAACATGCTAGAGAAAATATTTACAGAATTTTTGATGAACAAGGTACCTTATGTACTACTGCTGATTCAGTTGATAAAGCTTTTGTTGAATACTTCACTAATCTTCTTGGCAATACTACTGGTTTCTCACCTGACCTTGATCAAATTTCATCTCTTGCCTTGCCATGTATTACTTCTCATGAAGCTAACTCTCTTATTAAGCCTGTTACAGATGAAGAAATCAAAGACACCCTTTTCTCAATGAACAAACACTCTTCAGGTGGTCCAGACGGCCTTAACGTGATTTTCTTCACTTCAACATGGGATGTGCTTGGTCATGAATTCTGCCAAGCAATTCACAATTTCTTTTCTAAATGCAAACTTCTTCGTGAAGTGAATTGCACTAATATTGCATTAATCCCTAAAGTCACACCGCCTTCTAGTGTGACCTCTTTCAGGCCAATCTCCTGCTGCAATGTGATATATAAATGTATCACCAAAATTTTAGCCACTCGTCTGGTTAATGTTATGCCTTCTGTTGTCTATATGAACCAGGCAGCTTTCATACCATCAAGGAATATTCTTGACAATGTGCTTCTAGCTCAAGAGCTGCTTAAAGGATATGGTAGAAATAATGTTGCCTCTGCGGCAGCTCTAAAAATTGATATTTCAAAGGCCTATGATTCTATTCACTGGACTTCAATAGTTCGAATTATGGCACACATGGGATTCCCCAGAATTTTTGTTTCCTGGATATATGTTTGTATCTCCTCCCCTACATTTTCTGTAGTTATTAATGGAAGTCCTGTAGGCCTATTCAGTAGTAGCAAGGGATACGACAGGGAGATCCAATATCAGCATATCTTTTTCTGTTGGTTATGGAAGTTTTCACTGTTATTCTTAACACTAAATACTCACAGAAATTAATAAAGTACCATCCAAAGTGCAATACTCTTCAAATTAACTCTATAATGTTTGCTGATGATGTGATGTTGTTTACTAAACCTGATTTTCCATCTCTGTCTGCCATTCTGGACGCATTACAGTCCTTTTACCGTATGACAGGTCTTACTATCAATCATGCTAAGTCTTCCATGCTTGTTGTGGGAGTTAGTGATGCTCTGAAAACTGCTCTTTATCAACATATTGGCTTCACATGCATGGATAACGATATGAAGTATCTTGGTCTCCCTCTAATCTCTAAGAGAATTACTAATGCTGACTGTTTTGCATTATACCATAAGATTACTTCAGTTATGAGTTCTTGGGAGAATAGAAAATTAACACAAAGTGGTAGACTTGTTCTGATCAAAACTGTTGTTTTTTCTTCTCTGGTCTACTGGGCACGTTCAATGATCCTCCCTATGAAACTGATGCAACTTGTAAGGTCGGCCATGATTAGATTCTTTTGGACTGGCAGTGTTCATAACAGGAAGTTGATGCCTTGCTCCTACACAAAAATTGAAAATCCCATGAAGCTTGGTGGTCTCGGTGTTAGTAACCCTAGGAGGTGGAACCAAGCTGCAATAAGTACTCATTTTGATGCCATTATCAACAAGAAGGATACAATATGGGTTAAATGGATATGGCAACATTACATTAAGACCAAACATTTTTGGAGTATGGACATATCTCAAAACAGCAGCTGGATTTGGAGAAACATTCTGAAGCTAAGACAAGTTTATCTCCCTATTATTCAGTATCATGTTACTGTTAACTCTATGGTTAGCTTTTGGCATGAACCATGGGCATGTAAGGGCCTTATTCTATCTCAGGTTTGTGACTATCAACAGATTCAGCAATCTGGTATACGATATGATGCAAAAGCAAATGAATTCATGCATGAAGGGAAGGTGCAGATGCCAAATACTAGTAATCAAATGCTGAAAGTCATGTGGAAAGATATCGAAGACAAATACTGCACTACTCATCACCATGATGCTATCACTTGGGACTTGAAGCAACACAGTGTATACTGTGTGTACAATTTTTGCTCTGACTTCTCTCCCCTACCTGCATCTAAATGGTACACAGTTATCTGGTCGAATGACTCTGTTCCATCTCAAAATTTGATGATGTGGAAAGTGTTAAATCAGGCACTGCTGACTAGAGGTAAATTAAACAGTATTGGGTTGCCTTGCTCACCCTTGTGTCTGTTTTGTGAAATGTATGAGGAGAGTGTTGATCACCTTTTTTTTTTTGAATGCCCTGCACTCAAGATCTTGATCAACTGCATCAGTAGCATAACTGGTTATAATCTATCTTCTGGAAGCTCGAGTATTGTGTGGAGCATCATATATAAGGCTACGAGATGGAGAAGTGCTCGATCTAGAATGTTGGTTGTAAGTTTGAAAATATACATGAGACTCATATGGAAGGAAAGGAATGCGATTGTTTTTGATACGCAAAGGAAGAAACTGGAGGACCTATGGCATGAAGTTAAGACTGCCATCCACTTGCAATTGAAGACTTGCAACAGAGATTACCCTGACAATTTGATTATTCGATGGGCATGATTTTTTGTTGTTTTTTCAATTGTTTTTTTCCTGTTTTTTCCTTTCTCTCTTCCTTTATCTTTTTCTAACATTTTGTTTGTAACTTTTATTGTGTTGCAATAAACTGGTAGGGGACCAGTCAACCCCACTGGCTTTGCCAAAAAAAAAATCATATACTAGCATATTTGACAACAAATACCAAATTTCTCCTTTCAATATTTTATAAGTCCGTATTTTCATTTTTGAGCTCTTGGATTCTGGTTTTAATGTCAAGCATTTTTCAAAAAGTCGGTGTTTTTCAAAATCAAGTTTTCCAAATTCTTATTTTTCAAATATTTTTACCAGTCCATGATTTGTTTGAATAACCTCAATTTTTTTATTATTCAAAATCACAGTTTCATTTTCAAAGGTTTTGAAAGTTCTTTAATGTTATTTATTTCCTTTTCAAATTCGTACATTTACCACATTAAACATTTCTGACCTTTTTAATCTTTTATATTTTTTCTATCTCATTTAGAATCATCTCGGTTTTCATTAAATTTTCTTTTGCAAAATTTCTACGCTTAAAATTTTCTGAATTTTTAAAATTCTCCAACTTTTTGGCAACATGGTATTCTTGTAAATCACCGCGCTTTCATTTTCCATAAAAATGATAATTTATTTTTCAATCTTTAAAAATTTTCATGGAAATGAATAAATTCGTTGTCGTAGTTCATACATTTTTTTCATTTAAAATTTTCAAATGTCTTAATGTTTTCAACCTTCTGTTCCAATTCATCATTTTTCTAATGTAGTTTAGATTTTTCACTTTTTAACTTGTTATTTTTTACTCAAGAACATTAATAATTTTAGTTAATTTGACATATGAGAGCTAAATTTTTAAACAAAAAATCGCTTTTCTCGTCAGTAATTACGTCCACATCATCACTATCATTATCTGAATTGTCATTTGTGAATTCTGTTATATAAAATTCTTATATTGAGTTAGTTTTGGGGAGTTCATCATAAAATTAGCATTAAAAAATATATTATTTTATCTACTATATCACATCCATTTTCAATTATATCTTAAAATTTAAAATAACAAATTTTGAATAAAATCATTTTCGATTTCTAATTTTAAAAGACTATTCTGTCAAAAATGAATGGAATAGAAATGGACTGCCTCACAAAATCTATAACTAGGGCAAGACATTATATCAGATTTACCTAACAACTTTCTCTAATGCCACTTGTTAGGATCGTGAAATATTGTAGGACCTCGAGAAAGTTAATCGGAAATTTTAATAAAGAAACTAAATGTAACTACCCACAAATTTATCAATTTGAAAAATTATATTTATTTTTAAAATACTCAAAAATAATATTTTTTGATATGGATTATGATGTTTCGAATAATAAATACTAATAGTAATCTTATTTTTTATAAGTATTTATGAAAATATAAACTTTGAAGGAATATCGATAAAATGAACGAAACCCGTTTTATCGATAAACAACTCTAAAATCGTAAAACACCGCGTACGGAGCTGGATACATGCACTTATTTTTACAATTGAACATGAAATAAAATTATTTATTTTATTTTTGGAAAATTAAATTTATTTATGACATCATTAGTGATGCCGTTATATTTAATAATTGATTTATTGAGATTTATTAATTTAATATAATTACTCTAACATTTTTTAAATGATAATAAATCATTTTAAATAGTTACAAAGTGATAATAAATAATTTATGATAGTTTTATAAAGATATATAATCGGTTTGAAAATATAAGGAAAATTGATATATCGCTTTACTGGTATAATAACAATTCCTGTAAATAATTGTTAATATTGATTTATATGATTTTATACTTCAAATAAGATAATTTTAATTAATTAATAATCATTGTAAATTTATTTCTAAATTTTATTTACATATACATGTAATTTAAATTAGAAGTGAAAATGTGACTTATAACTGGTTTCCTGGTTTCAACGGTTTAACGAACGAAAGTTGGTTGAAAGTCGTTGCAACCTTATTTTATGTCATAAACACATACATACACACTTTAACTTGCACATGAACATACATACATACATACATATATACACAATTACACACACACACACACACACATATATATATACATATAAAGAAAAATCTAAGATATTTTACATTTACTTAATCTTTAAGCAAACCAAAGTCCACTCTCTTACACATAAGTACATGCATCATGACTTGCACATGGGAGGAGGCATGTGGGCCGTGTTCGGTGATGTAGATGGAAGTAATGTGTGTGATGTTTCATGTAAAATATCATGATATTTTCCATATTCAAGCCTAAAAATACCCAACCCTATTTCTCTCATTTCTTCACAAATTTTCTACTTCTTCTTCTTCTTCCTCAACCTATTTTAATGGCCTCTCTATGTTAAAAAAATATTATGAAAGGAAATCATTAAAAAATAATATAAAAATACACAAACACATACAAGATCTATACTCCTCCAAACCAAACCAAACCATCTCCTTTCTATCCTAACACTCCACGGCCAACCCTAAGCCAAGGCTATAAGAAAGCAAGAGGACAGGAGCATTGGGCCGAGAGTCAAGGTGGTGGAGGTAGGTGAGGCCATTAGCACTTTACGATGGTGGAGGAGCAAGCCGTGAGTCTTGGGGTAAGGTAAGATTGGTCGAGCACTTGAGCAAGGGAAACGAAGTGTTTAGGGCATGGTAGAAGTGTATTAGAGAAGTGTTGTGATGATATGAATGTTAGTAGGAAGTTGGTTTGATTTATGGTGATTACTCGATTTACTTACATTTAGAAAATAATTATATGAATGTTTAAATTATAAATTTAAATACTTGGTTGATAAGTTTGTTGGTTATATAGTTGATAATATGGATGTTGATATGGTTGATAACTTGGTTGTGATAAATTATGAGAAATCATACTATAAATGGTTAATAATTAACCATAGTTAATTAAATGGAAATTTAGTACATAAATAATTTGTGTATGGAGTTGTTTAGCCTCTTAATGGGTTTAAATATATAAAATTTGGAAATGAATATTATAATAATATAATATTACGAAATGGTTTAAAAGTGAATAAGTGATTTAACATGGAAAATATTGATTTAAGCATTTGAAAATGGTTTATAAATGTTTTATAAACAATAAAATTCAATTTGGAGAAGTTTGATGAATATTGAAAATTGAGTCAAAAATAGGCACGTCGTGTAACGATAGTTCATGATTTCACGCCGTAAAAGTCAAACAAAAATATAGAATGGAGTATAGCTCAAAATTCTTTGAGAAAATAATTTTTCGAACTATTATAGCCATAGTTTACAAAAATGGAAGAAAATTAATATTTTGATAAGTATATTTTGAAATATGAACAAATCTAGTTTTCATAAAATCGTGTTTTGGCAATTCGGTGGCCAAAGTGGCAAATGTTTTACATATATATTTTAAAATGTTTAAAAATACAGAATAAATCTTTTGAAATGTTTTAAAAGAGATTTGATTTATAAAAATGAATTTCTAAATGATCGAAAAGTCATTTTTATTAATTTAGCTTGAAAACCGCAACACTTTTTCGCAGCATTTTTCTCTAACTTTTTAAATATAGTTTTTAAATGCAGACGTTCTTTTCCAAATCTTTTGTAAATTTTTCAAATGATTAATAAAGTATTTTAAAGATGATATGAAGGATTTATGGAACGGTTAAAGTTTAACTGATTAAGAGTCGATCAAATAACTTGACCGCCTTATGGGTGTCAAAGAGGTAGTGCCCAGGCTTGAGTTTGGAAAACCATTTTCCTGCTCTCCCTGGCTATCTGGACTGGCCCAATGGAGGGGATAGTAAATTTAATTTACTTGGATCAAAAATTTTCAAAGTATAAAAGATATTATTTTCAAAATATAAATAAAATGAATATTATGGGGATAATCTTCTTGTACTTGGTGTTAAAGCCCGAAAAGGGAACTCATACTATTCTCGAATTTAAAAGGTTATTTCACCGTTATTCTGCCCAAAGCATTAGTTGAATACGAGAATTGATATTGTGTAAAATTAGATGATTTCTATTGTGACGCCCTGTAAATCCGTACCCTTTGAATCGACAATAATCCACACATGTCCGACACAAAAAACACAAACAGACGGAAAGTCAAGAGAAAGAAAAGAAGAGAGAAGAAGAGAAGAGAAGAAAGAGAGAAGATAGAACCAAACAGACAATACAGAATCTCATATCGCAGCGGAAAATATATAATATCATATCAATGATCTTTACAAAACAGAAACTGTATATATATATATATATATATATATACACACACACACATCAATCAGAGTTCAACAATCAATCAATAGTTATCAGCCTGAACAGTTATAATAACCTTTCATTACAAATGCCGATAATTTACAATAACAAGCAAAGCACAGCGGATAATCAAAACAAGTACGTGTATACGGAAATGAAGATCTCCAGCTCTTCTGTTGAAGCTCCAAAAGCACCAAAACTGAACCTGTAAATATACTCAGTCTGACCCGAGCATTGAAAGGGAAGAACACCCGGATCAGTCTGGTAAACCAGCATGAGAAACACACTCAACTGAATTTATTAAATTACCAAAACTTTTCCTTTATCAAAACAAAAGTATCTCGTAAGACAAGTCCACACATAAACATGGACATGTTTTTACCTTACGATTACTAAATCATTTCATATCAAATCCTCTTATATTATAGTAGTGTCTACTATAAACAAATAATATTAATCATAGCTGAAATTGGTACATTGACTAAATTATAGCATATAGCCCAATTGGGTAATACAATCAAAATGGCAAACACGTAGATGGATTTGGATTTCCATACAAATGATCAGGTGAAGGGACTACCTTCCGGCAGTACATTTCTAGAAGAATGTACCGAGAAACCATCACAAAGTTTCTCTACCAACACAAGACCGACTCGCCTCTATAACTAGATGGTACCGAATATGTCATCCTCCAATCGTTACCGACCTTTATGGAGGGCCATTTAGCATACAAACCACATAATTAGATACACGAAGTCATAGCGTGTAAACATATATCTAGAAGAGGATGATCATATCCTAATGGGAATGACCCACTTAGCCCTGCTGCATCTAACCATGTTTTGGTCATTTCCGGTTGATGAGGCTAGAGGTAACAATTACCTTTCACAAAGCACAATCACATCACTTAGAATGTCACACGGCCATTTCCGTTGACTACTAATTGCCTTTAACAAAATACAACCCTTAAGCTCATACGTCTCAAGGAGGGTGTTAAGCTAAGAGAAGTTGCCTTCTCCGCCACGATTGATGTAAGTTTGTAAAAACCAATGCACGTAATCTGTAGAAATTCAATCTCAGACAAACAACCATATAAGTTGTCCAGGAACAGGACAAACCAAAGGTACTTTCCTATCACATCCTGTCGGGAAATCCCTAAGATTAGTAGCGAATAGTCCTCGCACTGGATATTTCATAATCAAGAGACCACTGCTACTGGATGTATATTGGGATTTTAACCCCAAACGATCAACAAGCAGCCCCACACTATAAAAATCTGGAATATCAATATCATCACAAGAAACCTGCACAATCGTCGCATATACGTTGGTCCGAAGTGGTTTTCAGAATAAATCTGATCCCGGTCTCATCGCACCAACAACGCAAAAGGGTTTCTCAACCTCACACGGCAACTAAGTCTCATAGACTTATCACGTCTCCAACTTTTGAACATGCTATCCTTCGAGCCAAGAAGGAAGCTCGATATAGTGGAGTAATACTCCGCACTACACGAATCAACATCCTTAACACAACCGATAATCAAGCCTACACAGAAGGCAACGTACTAAGTGCACGACAAATAGCTCCCACATCAAGTTGAGGAACTAAAATTTGGCGAAGTTTGATAGTCGGTTATTTAACTATCAAAACAAACAAACAAATATTCAGCACCATAACAATCACTGGGCCCTTTTAATTTATTTTTTATTAATTAAACTATTCGTCAAATATTCACTTTAAATTATCTTTAAAAAGATATAATCACAACACATTTCAACGTTCTATATTGGAAAACATTTCCATATACTTAATTAAAAATAAGTAATTCACAAATCAATTATTTTCAACACTTAGAAAATATTATATGTACTTAAATCACGATTAAGTATATATTTTATTCTATAAGGAAAACGTTCTCTTAACATATTTATTTGGGTCAAAACGAATGTTGCATAAAACATCGTTACGACAACCCAAAATCACTAGTATAGGGATTCGAAAGTAAGATAGATATATAAATTCCAATACTATACAAAAACATTTTCTTTCGAAAATCATTTACTATAACAATAGTGTTATAGTCCATCATTTCCTTATTTCTCGAAAACGTCTATTTCAACAATGAATGTTGAAATTTATGGTTTCGATATTCAACACATTTAAAAGCATCTTTAAAATCCTTTAACTCCACTTAGTAATATTCACTTTCCAAAAATATCCATTTTATTTAATATATTATTCACTGTCCAAAATCGTGAATATTCTTTGTTTACCAAATTCAATACTTTTATACATTTTATTTATTAAAGGATTATCCACTGTCCAAAGTCGTGGATATAATTCCTTTAATAAACTATGATAATTAACTTATCAAATTCAATTGATTTTGGAATTATAAAACAATGTTTATAAATGGAATTTATATTTTTTAATAAAAACTTCAATATACAAAATTCATTTACTAACCAATTCCATTTATTATTTCATTTAAAAGACTTATAAAACTTCTTTGGAATCCCATTGTTTTGATTTATAAAATATCAATTTTATACATCTCATATACATACTAATTATAATAATTCAAAGATCTCGATTTAAATAACCTTATTCTTTCAATAATTTACAAATCATTATTAAAACTTATATAACCACACAAATCATACTTAATGTTATTTCACAAAAATCAAAATTTACTATAATTATAAAAATTATAATATTTATTTATTCAAAATAAATCCAATTCCTTTGCAATTCAAAAATCAATAAAACGTTTATTTCCAAAATCACTTTAAAATCCTTTTAAATTTGGAAATCATCACTTCAACATTTTTGAAATTCTAAAATATGGCCCAATGCTGCAACAACACTGAATACAACAATCACGACATCCAAAATTCATATATTGTATGATAACAGCATATATAATAATATTTGTAAACAAATCAATACAGGTGAGGAATCCAGTTGGATCCCTCCAACCTATCACCTACAACAAATATACATTTTAGAATATGTGTACAATGTTCGCTTCAATGCAGACGCGCGTACAAAGGATCATCCGCTCCTACACGGAAACGTATAGGGTTATCTGCTCCACTAGGTAGGTATATATCAAAATATCAATCAATATATCATATATCATCCAAACAATCATCAATCATCATATAATAAATTATTTCACACTTATATAAAATATCAACGAGTCGGAAAGAGTGAGTTGTACCCACATTGCTTGCAAGTCATCGCGATAGCGATTTATTCCGATTAAAATTAAACAAGCGTTTAATTTCAACCAAAATTTTCACTAGCTCAAATAAATCCCAATCCAGCTCTATAATGTAGCGCTTGTCAATACGAACCCAACGCAATTCGTTTCGTGCGAAACGAACCTCGTATGAAAAAAATATGATATTTTAAACTTTAAATGGATTTATATAAATCAATTTACAATTTATTTTTTTATTTCAAACCCTACATCAATCTGAGCCGTTGATTGGGCTTCTCCACATCAGGTCGTTCGCACCTTTCTTCTCTACCCAGCAAAGCCGAACGAAGATAACCCATGGCCGCCCCTTTTCTTTGAATTTTCGTGACGACTACAACCCACTATACGACGATCGACCAATATCACTCGGAAGCTCATCGCCGACCCTCCCTTCACCATGAATGCGGTGAGGCTCGGTCTCCTATATGCTTTGAAATTCGTGCACAAAGTCGAGATGAACACGGCCACTTTTCTAACTCCTTGCTGCAAATCGGATAATCATATCCGTATGGATTCGTCGATCTCGCTTGGCTCTACAAATTATTAGTTGGAGGTTTGTTGAAATATTGCATGGATTGGAAGAAATTAATGGAAGAAAGATTGAAAATATCAGCCATTGAAATTGTTGCTGGCAGCTATGAAACCCTAGGTTGATTAGGTTTGCAAATAGAAAGAATAACGTCCTTTTATAGAAAATTTGACGACACTATTCACCTGAATTTTTCCGAACTCCAAACGAAGTATGCCGCCTAGCATTTATAAGGTTTTACCCCTATTCCGAACGCAATGGAATATATATAGAGAGCCAATTCGATCGTATTTGAAAGATATGTTTTTGAATCGAATTATTTTAAATTTAAAATCCACTGAAACCGATTTTCTTCGCGTTTTAGCTTGCCCCGGACAAACCGTAAATCCGATTGACATGAAATTTAAAATCTTACAATATAACATTACAGATCCAATGAAACTAGTTTCGTCGAAATCCGAGACTGTTTGAAAAATGGCTAATTTTACTCGTCAATCAAATATAAAATATTCAATTTTTACAAATCAACTTTTAATTCGATTTTAAAAGTTTACTAACATCGTTCAAACTCAAATAGAATTTAATTCAACTTTATAAATCATTTTCATTCACATTAAATTCAAATTCAACTATTTCAGAAATTTTAAATATTAAATTAACAATTTAATTATCCACTAAATCGAGATATTCGAAATATTATTTATTCAGCTTATAAACTTTACTTAGGAATATTTAAAATCAATTAAATATATGAATTTCAAATGGCAGAAATTCTGGGTTGTTACATTCTCCCTTACTTAAAAAGAATTTCATCCTCGAAATTACTAAGTAAGAAAAAGTTACAAAATCCATTAACTTTTTAAAACAATTCATCAAAACTAGATTTACCAAATCTCTATGTGTTTAACTTTCCCAAAATCCATTAGTTAAACTTCTTATAAAAACTTTACTAAGTTTTTCAAATCCATTTATAGTTATCTTCCCAAAACCAACAAGTATCGTTTAACTTTTCAACTAAATATCAAAAATTTGGTTATCAAAAATTTCCCAAAAATTTTCTAACGCCTTAAATTTTCAAAAAAATTCGCCATAGTCTCCTTTGCGTGGTTCGATCCGGAAAAAAATGACAATATATATATCACAAATATACATCTCGTCATCAAGGACGAGGCATCCCGAAGGGAAAAAAGTGTAAAAGTACGATATGTAATCCGAGATATGTACCTTATATATTATTGGCAAGCATATACGGCTAATATAGCGCTAAAGTGGGCTCCAAAAGCGAAGCAAGCGCCATCTGCACCTACTAAACACTCAACAAACAAATGAGAAACATGTATATATGAAAATAATATCAATACACAACACATACCAATACAACTACTATATATGCCAATATAGCAAATGCAATCAATAGCAACAAATCCAACCATCAAACAACTATCATCCAACTAACATCCAACAAACCAATATCCATCCAATCAATCCATAACAAATAAATATTCATTCACTTCTTATAATTATTCATTGAATTGGTTTTCAATTTAATCACATTTGATTCATTAACATTGGACTTTACTAACATCATCTATTCATTTATTCATATTCAATTAGTTTACGTTCACTAAATCATACTCCAACTTGTTCACTTCCAAATCAAATCAAATTCATTTCTATTTATTCTTACTTCATTTTCAATTTGAATTCAATTATTTAGCTTCCACTTTCATTAATTCAATTTCATTAACACTAAATAAATTTCTATATAATCAACTAACAACCATCTACTCAACCAATGTATAACCAACATTACCAAATTAATTTAATTTACATTCAATATTCAATTTGATTCAACACTTTTAATTTCAAATTGGTTTAACATTCAATTAACTTTCATTCAATTATTCAATCCACAACTTCTTAACTTAAGTTTTATTCAATTCTTAACAACAACATTTTCTAATCCATGTTTATTCCCTAATTCATTTTACAATTAAAGTTGAATTTCTTTATATAAATCAAGTCTATATTCATCTAATTCACTTTATTAATTCACATTATTAATTTACTTTGATACCAGAATCAACTTCATTCAACATTACTTGAGTTATGTTTCATTTAGTTATCACTTGCATTTACTTTCACTTTACAACTTAAGTTCACTACTAATTTAATTCAAATTATATTTTATTTAACTTTTACTTAAGTCAAATTCATATCTTGTTTTGCTTAACAAAATTGTTTAACCGTTTTAACAATTGGTTTTAGTTACATTTTCTCATTTCATAAGTTATTTAACTTATTTATTCAACTTCCATAAACATTTACCTAAGTTTACTTCCATTCACAAAACTCATTTTATAATTTCAAATCATAATTATATAATCACTTTACACTTAGGTTTATTTAAACTTTCAAATTCATATTGTACAATCACTTAACCATTTAAATTTATACTTTATTACGCTAACTCAAATTTATTTCAACTTTACCAAAGCTAAAATTTTATTATCTCACATATTATAAGTCTAAAACTCGTTTCACTTATTTTATCAATTTTAACTTGGATTTTAAATCAAATTTGTTTATCAAAACAAAACTTCAATTTTCAATTTATTATTGGTAACAAATCCATCACACAGAAACTCGAAAATGATACTGATGATGCTGCAGTCATCACCCTTACTATTTTCTAGTAACAGTAGTGAATTCAGTGCTTTATATTCTTTCAAAAAAATTCTTTTTTATTTAAAAATCACATTCACAAATCTTTGTTATCTAATTTCACTATTCACTTTATTTATATAAGATCATTCCACATTATTAATCTAAGTCCATTTTTCATTTACAACTTATATTTATAAATATATTCATATAGTTCTACTTCTTATATATAAGATTATTTCACAATAGCAAATCATTTTAATTATAATTCCATACTTTATAATTCATTTGCTTATATAATTTATTCTCTTACGATTGTCATTTTTATTACTTAGATTATTTAATCATCTTTCATTAACTTATACATATTTCAAACAACCAAACAGTCAATTCAATTTATATACACTTTAATAATTTCTGAAAAATTATTTCTTTATATACTAAATATAATCGAGGTAAAATTATTTCATTTACCCAATTTAAAATGATACAATGTCGACTTGCCTCGTTTAAGTGTTTAGAAATCCCTATCGATAATATGGCGTCCCACATACCGACCAAAATTCACAAATAGCTCAACGGATAAGCAAACACAATATAAAACATTTTATATTCACTAACAAATACATGCTCAAATATATAATACACTCAACTCAATTTAGGGTGCTACTGTCCCTATCTATACTGAGTACACATCAAAGCTTGGGAATATACAAAATCTAAGCTCTGATACCACGTGTGACGCCCCACAAATCTGTACCCTTTGAATCGACAATAATCCACACATGTCCGACCCAAAAAGCACAACTGACGGAAAGTCAAGAGAAAGAAAAGAAGAGAGAAGAAGAGAAGAGAAGAAAGAGAGAAGAAAGAACCAAACAGACAATACAGAATGTCACATCGCAGCGGAAAATATATAATATCATATCAATGATCTTTACAAAACAGAAACTGTATATATATACACATCAATCAGAGTTCAACAATCAATCAATAGTTATCAGCCTGAACAATTATAATAACTTGTCCTTACAAATGCCGATAATTTACAACAACAAGTAAAGCACAACGGATAATCAAAGCAAGTACGTGCATACGGAAATGAAGATCTCCAGCTCTCCTGCTGAAGCTCCAAAAGCACCAAAACTGAACCTGTAAATATACTCGGTTTGACCTGAGCATTGAAAGGGAAGAACGCCCGAATCAGTTTGGTATACCAATGTGAGAAACACACTCAACTGAATTTATTAAATTACCAAAACTTTTCCTTTATCAAAACAAAAGTATCTCATAAGACAAGTCCATATATAAGCACGGACATGTTTTTACCTTAAGATAACTAAATCATTTCATATCAAATCCTCTTGTATTATAATAGTGTCTACTATATACAAATAATATTAATCATAACCGAAATTATTCAATTGATTAAATTCCAGCATATAGCCCAATTGGGTAATACAATCAAAATGGCAAACATAGAGTGAGATTTGGATTTTCATACAAATGATCAGGTGAAGGGACTACCTTCCGGCAGTACATTTCTAGAAGAATGTACCGAGAAACCATCACAAAGTTTCTCTACCAACATAAGACCGACCCACCTCTATAACTAGATGGTACCGATTATGTCATCCTTCGATCGTTACCGACCTTTACCGAGGGTGCCCTAGCATACAAACCACATAATCAGATACACGATGTCATAGCGTGTAAAGATATATCTAGAAGAGGATGATCATCATATCCTAATGGGAATGACCCACTTAGCCCTGCTACATCTAACCTTGTTTTGGTCATTTCCAGTTGATGAGGCTAGAGGTAACGATTACCTATCACAAAGCACAATCACATCACTTAGAATGTCATACGGCCATTTCCGTTGACTACTAATTGTCTTTCATAAAAATATAACCCTTAAGTTCATACGTCTCAAGGAGGGTGTTAAGCTAAGAGAAGTTGCCTTCTCCGCCACCACTGATGTACGTTTGTAAAAACCAATGTACGTAATCTGTAGAAATGCAATGTTAGAGAAACATCCATACAAGTTGTCCAGGAACAGGACAAACTGAAGATACTTTCCTACCACATCCTCTCGAGAAATCCCTAGGACTAGTAGCGAATAGTCCTCGCATTGGATATTTCATAATGAAGAGACCACTGCTACTGGATGTATATTGGGATTTTAATCCCAAACGATCAACAAGCAACCCCCCACTATGAAAATCCGGAATATCAATATCATCACAAGCAACCTGCACAATCGTCGCATATACGTTGGTCCGAAGTGGTTTTCATAATAAATCTGATCCCGGTCTCTTCACACCAGCAACGCAAAAGCGTTTCTCAACCTCACACAGCAACTAAGTCTCATAGACTTATCACGTCTCCAACTTTTTAAATTGCTATCCTTCGGGCCAAGAAGAAAGCTCGATAGATTGGAGTAATACTCCACACTACACGAGTCAACATCCTCAACACAACCGATAATCAAGCCTACACAGAAGGCAACATGCTAAATGTACGACTAAATAGTTCCCACATCATGTTGAGGAATTAAAATTTGGCAAAGTTTGATAGTCAGTTATTTAACTATAAAAAAACAATTACTCAGCACCATAATAATCATTGGCCCTTTTAATTTATCTTTTATTAATCAAACCATTCGCCAAATATTCACTTTAAATTATCTTTAAAACGATATAATCACAACACATTTCAACTTTCTATATTGGAAAAATTTGCATATACTTAACTAAAAATAAGAAATTCACAAATCAATTATTTTCAACACTTAAATATTATATATACTTAAATCACGATTAAGTATATATTTTATTCTATAAGGAAAACGTTCTCTTAACATATTTATTTGGGTCAAAATGAATGTTGCGTAAAATATCGTTACGACAGCCCAAAATCACTAGTATAGGGATTCAAAAATAAGATAGATATATAAATCCCAATACTATACAAAAACATTTTCTTTCGAAAATCATTTACTATAACAATAGTGTTATAGTCCATCATTTCCTTATTTCTCGAAAACGTCTATTTCAACAATGAATGTTGAAATCTATGGTTTCGATATTCAACACATTTAAAAACATCTTTAAAATCCTTTAACTCCACTTAGTAATATTCACTTTCCAAAAATATCCATTTTATTTAATATATAATTCACTGTCCAAAATCGTGAACATACTTCGTTTACCAAATTCGATACTTCTACACATTTTTTATATTAAAGGATTATCCATTGTCCAAAATCGTGGATATAATTCCTTTAATAAACTATAATAATTAACTTATCAAATTCAATTGATTTCGGAATTATAAAATAATGTTTATAAATTCCATTCATATTTTAATAAAAACTTCAATATACAAAATTCCTTTACTAACCAATTCCATTTATTATTTCATTTAAAACACTTATAAAACTTCTTTACAATCCCATTGTTTTGATTTATAAAATATCAATTTTATAAATCTCATATGCATACTAATTATAATAATTCAAAGATCTCGATTTAAATAAACTTATTCTTTCAATAATTTACAAATCATTATTAAAACTTATATAACTCCACAAATCATACTTAAGTTTTATTTCACAAAAATTAAAATTTAGTATAACAATAAAAATTATAATATTTATTTATTCAAAATAAATTCAATTCCTTCACAATTCAAAAATCAATAAAACGTTTATTTCCAAAATCACTTTAAAATTCTTTTAAATTTGGAAATCATCACTTTAACATTTTTAAAATTCTAAAACAAAGCCCAATGTTGCAACAACACTAAATAACACAATCACAGCATCCAAAACATCATATATCGTATGATAACAACATATATAACAATATCTGTAAACAAATCAATACTGGTGAGGTATCCAGTTGGATCCCTCCAACCTGTTATCTGCAACAAATATATATATATTAGAATATGTGTACACTGTCCGCTTCAATGCAGACGTGCGTACAAAGGGTCATCCGCTCATACACGGGAACGTATAGGGTCATCTGCTCCACTAGGTAGGTATATATCCAAATATCAATCAATATATCATATATCATCCAAACAATCATCAATTATCATATAATAAATTATTTCTCACTTATATAAAATGTCTGTGAGTCGGAAAGAGTGAGTTGTACTCACATCGCTTGTAGTCGTCGCGATAGCGATTTATTCCGATTAAAATTAAACAAGCATTTAATTTCAACCAAAATTTTCACTAGCCCAAATAAATCCCATTCTAGCTCCATAATGTAGTGCTCGTTAATACGAACCCAACGTAATTCGTTTCGTGCGAAACAGACCTCGTATGAAAAAGATATGGTATTTTAAACTTTGAACGAATTTATATAAATCAATTTACAATTTATTTTTTTATTTCAAACCCTACATCAATATGAGCCGTTGATTGGGCTTCTCCACATCATTCCATTTGCATCTTTGTTCCCTACCCACCAAAGTCGAACGAAGATAACCCATGGCCGCCCTTTTTCTTTGAATTTTCATGATGACTACAACCCACTATATGACGATCGACCAATATCACTCGAAAGCTCATCGCCGACCCTCCCTTCACCATGAATACGGTGAGGCTCGATCGCCTATATGCTTCGAAATTCACGCATAAAGTCGAGATGAACACGGCCACTTTTCTCACTCCATGCTGCGAATTAGATAATCATATCCATATGGATTTGTCGATCTCGCTTGGCTATACAAATTATTAGTTGGAGGTTTGTTGAAATATTGCACGGATTGGAAGAAATTAATAGAAGAAAGATTAAAAATATAGGCCATTGAAATTGTTGCTGGCGGCTATGATTAGGTTTGCAAATCGAAAGAATAACGTCCTTTTATAGAAAATTTGACGACACTATTCAACCGAAATTTTTCCAAACTCCAAACGAAGCGTGCCGCCTGACGTTTATAGGGTTTTACCACTATTTCGAATGCAATGGAATATATATCGAGAGCCAATTTGATCGTATTTTGAAGATAGGTTTTCGAATCGAACTATTTTAAATTTAAACTCCACTTAAACCAATTTTCTACGCGTTTTAGCTTGCCTCGGACAAACCGTAAATCCGATTGACACGAAATTTGAAATATTACAATAATATAACATTATGGATCCAATGAAACTGGTTTCCTCGAAATCCGAGACTGTTTGAAAAATGGCTATTTCTACTCATCAATTAAATATTAAAATATTCAATTTTTACAAATCAACTTTTAGTTCGATTTTAAAAGTTTACTAACATCATTCAAACTCAAATAGAATTTAATTCAACTTTATAAATCATTTTCATTCACATTAAATTCAAATTCAATTATTTCAGAAATTTCAAATATTAAATTAACAATTTTATTATCAATTAAATCGAGATATTCGAAATATTATTTATTCAGCTTATAAACTTTACTTGGGAATATTTAAAATCAATTAAATATATGAATTTCAAATGGCAGAAATTCTGGGTCGTTACATCTATAGATTCTGCTCATTTAATATTTACGGGTTTTTGATTAACATCCTAAATAACATGGTTTTAACTCAATCAAAATTTTAAGTTTTGAATTAAGAATTCTTTGTTAAAGCGTTAAATAAATGATTTGGAAATATTTTCCTAAGGATGAAATAAATTAGAATTATTCCAAAGTTCAAAAGGTTTAATTAACCAAATGATTTGATAAATAAGGCTTAATGATTTCATATACTATTAAGAAGATAAATGGAATAATTTAAAATAATATGTCTGTCTGAGATATTTATGAATGAATAGAAAGATGAACTAAATTGATTGATGATTGGTAGCCACATATGAACTTAACATCTTTTTGGTCGATGATTGGTTCGGAGGAACCAGGAGTCGGATTTGGATAACTCCTATCTGAAAACCACCTCAAACCAATGTATATGTTTGGAAGTGAAGACAAGTTGAAGATGATGATTATTTAAGACCGAAGTTCTTCATAGCAAAAACCCTGCTTTATGACATTCTCTGGGTAGCTCCCAATATAGAGACATTTACTATAGCAGTGGTCCTATTGTGTTTTGAAATCTTTGGATTGTAAGGGCTACTCGCTACTAATAGTAGTAGGAGGAGCACCTTCCATTTCGTTCAACCCTGGAATGAACTTGCATGGATGAATGCCTGACATTGCATTTCTAAATCACGAATATTGATTTTTACAAACGTACATCTGTGGCGACGTAGGAGGCAAATCCTATTAGCTTAACACCCTTCTCTGAGACATACCAGCTCAGAGGTTGTATTTTTATGGAAGTAAATTAGTGATAAAAGGAAATAGCAATGTGGCATTCTAAGTGGAATGTGCTTTTTGGATGAATAAAGCATGGAATTATGAAAATCAAATTGTGGCTTTGTTTAAATTGAGCGTAGCCTCATGAGCCTCATATCCCGGAGATGATACATGTAACTATGCTGTTTGAAGAACACACGTTCGGGCTGTTGGTTGATGTATATAGTGGCATCCAGTAGGAGGACCCATCGCGGGAAGGCATCCCTCAAGGCATTTATTGCCCCATTTATTTGAATATAGTAGCTAGCTTGTGAAAAGTGATAATGCTACTAAATATTGGTAGTGTAGCAAGTACAGTTCTAAGTGATTTGCATGAGAAAAGCGATTAAGGAACCATGGGAACTATGTTTGTTATGCGTGGATCGGAGGAAAATGCCATTAGTTCCTATCATGTTGAAAATTTTAATCCCAATACGAGCTTTGCGATTTTGATTGTAGTCCCAAAATAGCTGTAATGCTTTGTAAACATTTCAGCTACCCTTTTTGTATTATATATTCCATCCGGCATATTTCATTTGACCTAGTTCGGATATATTACCATAGACTTTGTCCGGTTATTGATGCTTGTTTTATATATATTTATTTGAAATGTGTTTTCAAAACCCATGTATTTAAAGATAATATCAAAGATTTTCCAGTATAAAGTATTTTGGTATTGTAAGGTAAAAACTTGTCCGTGTATATGTGCAAAGAGGTCTTACGAGATACTATTCTTTTCAAATGTTTTGTTAGTATCCATCTATGACACCGCCCTATGTTTATGGTTCTATCATCTCACGTTGGTTTATCAAGCCTGATTTAGGTGTTATCCGAGTAGTTTCAGGTTTAGCTGAAGACGCTTAGAGTTTCTAGAGGAGAGCTGGAGATCTTATCTACATATGGACGTATTCTATTATCCACTGCATATACTACATTTGTTTTGTTTGGTTGTCAACATTGTAAGTAGAGGGATTTATAACTGTCTAGGCTGAATATAGGTTAGACTCTAATATTGTATTCAAAATTTTCCATTGTAAAGATTATATTGAATATTTATATTATTCCATTCGTGTAAGATTCTTTACTATCTTTATTTTCTCCCTAACAATCGGGTTTTCCGACAATTGGATTTGCGGCACATGAATATTGAGGATGTATTAGTGTCGATTTTCGAAGGTCAAAAATTTGGTTCATTACATTTGGTATTAGCGCTTAGGTTGAGCAAAAACTTAGGCTTTGTTGGAGTAAGTCTCATTATAGATAGGGTTAGCAATACCCTAGAATGAGCGACTCATTAGAGATACGGTTGGTAACACTCTAGAAAAAGTTTTGAGAGTATTATGTATATAAGCACGTATTTGTTATTTGATATAAAAATGTTTTGTGTTGATTTATCTGTTGAGTGGTTTAAAGGTTAGGGTCGATGCGTTTGATCACCGTTATTGATAAGGATTTCTAAACACCTAAACTAATCAAATTGACACAATGTTTTAAAAGGATCATATTTTATTTAAAAGGATCCTATTTTAAGTATAAAGGAATGTCTTTTGAAAGATATAGATATTTATATCTGTTAGTTTATGGTTAAGGGAATGATAATATTCAATTATTACTGTTTATTGATTGAAGGAACATTTTGTGAATTAAATTTCACAATTTGACTATAAGATGTTTGATAACGATATGGGGTTAAGGTTAATGAATTTGTATAAGATGATAAAATAAGCATGTAGTATAAAAATATATTTTACACAAATAAAATAATTTTGTGGAAGATGAATACGAAAGATATGTTATATTAATTCTGAGGAACTAAATTTTGAGTATTTTGGAAAAGAATTATGAAATTTTAAAAGAAAGTAAGTTAATATAAATGATTTTATGGAAGGGATTTATAAAATGGGTTTTACAAAAAAATAATCTCTAATGGATTTTTAAAAATAAATTTCAAATAAGAAACTTGGAAAGTAAGAAAGTCTCAAATGATAACTAGTTTGAATGGCTCGAAAATAACTAAAAATGGGGAAGAGACATGTTCAAATGGTAAACACTTCTCTTAAGTATTACCTTTCTTTTTAAGGGGATATTGGATACTACTGGTATTACCCAGTTCCTTGGTATTATTTTGGAGTTACTCGATCTATATATTTTTCTTAAGTTAAAACGATAATTTTGAATTATTGTTTGATAGGTTAATATCAAGGTTGGTTAAAAAGGAATATATTATAATGAGTGAAGTTGATTATAATTTCAGAAAATAAACCGTAAATTATCTTTTAAATTGAAACGATTACCTTGGGATGAAATATTTTCCTTTAAGAAAAATATTTGAAAATAAATATTCAGAGTAATTACGTAGAAAGATACATTTTTAAAATGATAAAAGTTTTATGAAAAATTTTCATAAAGATTTGTGAATGAGTAAATATGAGGTACGTAGACCATTTCGTCGCACAATTTTGATCAAAGATTCGAGTATGGAACTTTGAGGTGTTTACACCAGTCCAAAAGAGATTATCACTCGATTCTTGATGAAAAACAATAACAAAGATTTACGATTTGGTACTTGAGTTTTCTATCATAGTTGAGGGCTATGTAAGGGAAACAATGTTTTTGATCAAGAAGCCTGACCAGAGTCCGCACTAAAGGATCGGGAGATCAATACTAGTTCGGAAGTAAAGTTGTTGGTTCGAACAGTAGATCAAATCAGACATTACGTATGAACGTATTCTATTATCCACTGCATATACTGTATTTGTTTTGTTTGGTTGTCAGCATTGTAAGGACAGGGATTTATAAATGTCTAGGCTAAATCCAGGTTAGATTCTAATATTGTATTCAAAATTTTCTACTATAAAGATTATAGAATAATTTATGTTATTCCATTCGTGTAAAATTTTGTTCTATCTTTATTTTCTTTTTAACAATCGCGATTTTCGGCATTTGGATTTGCGACACGTGAATACTGAGGATGTATTAGTGTTGAAAATCCAGTTGGTTACATTAAATTAATTATGAGTAAAAATGGAATTTTCACAAATGTTTGAATTTGGCTACAAACTTGTACCATTACATTCATGGATATTTTACGAAAAATTTCATACATAAAGTTTTATAGTCGGAGCCCGTATGAAAAGTTATTGAAGTTTAAAGATTCAAAATTGGAAATAATTGTAATATAAATATATGGTAAGAATTATAAAATAGGGAACAATAACCGATTGACACTAAGGACCGACCGGCCCCTAGCAGCTAACTGCCCCAAGCCAATCGGTCGATCGGTCAAGCTTCAATGGCTAGGGTTAGGTTAGGCCGAACAGCCCGGATTTCATTTAATTTAATGTAACAGGCCAGGTCAATTTCTACCTTTATAAATTGAACGTTAACCTGAGATTTAGAACCCTAATCTGTTCTTGTATGCTCCAAAACTCTATCTATCTCAAAACTCTTTGCTTCCCTCCAAATCAACCTGTTCTTCACGAATAAAATTTTAAAAATCAAAATCAAATATTAGAGAAGGAGAAGATAATCAAATTGAGGATAAAAGCAAACGAAAAGGAGATAGATCGACGAATCAAAGCGGAGGGGATTCTAGGCAGATAAAGAGGGGAACGACTTATTGAGGTGAGTGGGTTCATTATTAAATGTATTAATTTATATGTAGTTGAATTTATATATATCTATTTGATCTAAAATTTGTCAAATTTAATCTGAGATGTTGTTTACCTGGAAATTAAAATTAATAGGGAATTTGATAGATATCTAAATTATATGAATATTATCCATATTTAATGATTAAAGTAAATTGGAGATATAAGTTTCATTGTAATACGAACATGCTTTTTTGTCCACTTCAAATATTGAATCTGGAATGTTAACATGTATATAACGATACCCCATTGATTTTGATTTTACCCTAAATTACTTTTAAATAAAAGTTTACCGATGTAATTATAGAAATGGTTGAAATTAAAGAATTAAAAAATATGGTTTACTATTGAAGTTGTGTAGCAGAAGAACGATTAATTAATTTACAAAGAAAGTAATAAAAATTAACATTAATTAACATCAATCATTCAACTGGATTGTTGTAGTCAGTGATAGCAAGCGGCTGGCTGCTACAATAGCCGACGGTCGATCAATCATCGATTTTCAGGCTTAAGTTGACCCTTGGCCTAAGGCCCAAGTTTATGGATGCACGCACACACATACACACACACACAGATATATATATATATATATATAAGTAGGAAAATTAATCCCCTAATTCTCAACCCTTGGATGTTATAGGACTAAGTGAATGTGTACATGGAAAATAGTCCCAGACACTATCTACTATGTGAATTTGACATTCGATATAATGGGTTCGATCGCAAGGGTGTGCTAAGCACATGACACTGACATAAGGTTCTTCAGTATATGCACGACAGTGGTGGTAGACGCCTGACATGGTGTAGAGTCCGGCACTGACGGTAGGTTCCTCGGTTGATGCATGACACTTTTGGTGGATAATCGATGCGGTCCAATAAGTGGCTGCCTTATCATTGAGCTTAGACACAAATGCAGCAGATCCTAAGACATATTTGGTGCAAGTCAGTATTTCCTGCACCTTTCAATCTGTAAGCACGATACGCTATAGTCATAGATTGGGGAACGTATCCCCAAGGATGATATCATATACGATCCTATGTTAGTCCCAAAGGTTATTAGACCGATCCATCGTTGTTTTGAGGTTCAATTAGTTGTTCGAACCTAGGTGTAAACCTTCACAAGATGTTTGGATGTAGGTGCACTTAGAGATATATTCCTTACGTTAATGCAACCAACTTTAGTAAGTAATTCATAAGCACAAGCAGGACACCCTAGGTCATAGATTATAAATGAAGTCAATTACATGTGATCATCATATATTAATGATGTAATTCATTCACTTGACCTTTGTCTAACCCACTCCTTTCTTTTGTCCTCTACCACAAGATGACGGAATAGCGAGTGATTGGCCCAGATCGAATACTTGGAGGAGTGAGCTTGGCGTTGACACTGCATATTATTACTTTTCATCACTCTCCATTTAATTATTTAGTGTACTTAGTCCTTATCAAACTGTATGTTGTTACTGTAAACTCTGGATTTTTGACTACTTAAGTTTTATAGTTGTGTTTTCTATGATATTATTTGAGATACTTATATTTTACTGTCTTCCACTGTGAGATATGAAAGTGTAGAATGTCTTAGATTTTAACTTTATAATTTAGTCTCCGTAAAGTTTTAAAACCAGATAGCTTATATTTCTTAGCACAACATGAGTTTGAAAGTCGCCCTAGGCTTTGGATCGGTGTGTCTAAAAGCACATGTTGACAAAAATACACCATAGAGGGGGGTGAATAGGGTATTTAAAATATTTCTTAGAAAAACAAATAAATAATATAGAAACATAAATGCGAGAAGTAAATAACTCATAAATATACCCAACATTGGCCATTAACCAGTTAGTGCCTAATGTATCCCCCGAAGTTATTACTAGAATTATATATTCAAATGCTTACAACACCTGTAAACTCACACTCTCTACTAGCCTGAATATAGTAATCAAGTGCCCAGCAACCCTGCATCGATTTTATTCTAAAGTCGAATTTTTTTTGAACTAGCATCGATTTTATTCTAAAGTCGAGAATTTTCTAAATTACATACAATAGTTCAATCCTAGATAAATTTAGAGTTCGAAAATAAGATTAAATTTAATAAATGAATAAATAAATAACACCCTTAAAAATACTTAAAATAACCAGAGCGTAAAATATAAATGTTGAGGGACCAAAAGTGATAAATTCTTGATCTAAGATTTATCTTCTTCGCATGATTCACTCTTTTAAATTCTAGGTTTTTGTTCGTCGTTTTATCCTTGTTACCGTTCGCCACACGTCGGACGCATCCGACAATCTAACGCAGTAACGGTCCTTCCCTCATATAAACCCCGTTGGAGCTGTTGGAGCATTTGGAGGGGGAAGATATGTTGGCATACGACGCGTTGAATGCGTAGACCCATTTCCCCCAACGGATAATCATTCTCCTTTCTCCTTCCCCTTTTATATATTTCACAATCATTACCTCTAACTCAGCACCTTCACTCCAACAAATCAACAATTTTTATCTTTCAATTCAGATAGCTATTCAGGTATATTTTTACATTTCCATGTATATTTTCTTTCATATCAATAGTATTTTTTTTTGGAATTTTTGGCGTTCTTTTGCAATTTTGAATATTTAAAATGTCAATCCAAAAGAGCCCACATAATTGAACATCCAACACTACTCAAATTCTACTACAATGCACAGCAGATGCGTATGTTGCATGTGGTAGTAATAAAAAAGGAGTGTAAAAAGGTATGGCAGAGAAGTTCGACCGAATTGTAGAAAACATTTCATACATTGGATCGATAGATAAAATTAGAGTCTGACATAAATACGATAGTCTTACAAGAGAATGAGTTAGATAAGAAAGTTTACGCAACAAAACTGGTGCTGGCAAGGATATTCAATGACAAAATGTTATAGCCGGGGAGGAATGGTGGAATGATTTTGTAAAGGTATTTTATATATGCGTTTTAGTTTTTTAAATGTTTTAATAATTTTTTTTGGTTTACCTATAGGAATTTGGACAGATTGTTTTAAAATATTGAAAATGACATATTGACAATTTGGAGTTGATACAATAATTGTTTCAAGGGACAATTGCAACTAGGAAAACATCGTATAAGCCCGCTACTAACCTAGAACCACCACTATAACAAACTCCCCCAAACAAACCCAGTTTGATAAAACATGGGTTTTATAGTCAGCTAAATGAAACCCACTATGGAAAAATTCCAAATTTGAATTCACCAACCAATCTTTCATTGTAACAAACTCCACATGTTGGTTCATCTTCCGGTGCATGTTGTAAGAATAGAAGACATCGTGGAGAAATTAATGAGAAGCTATGCGAGATCATTAACTGAATGTGCAAAAAACAGATGAAAAAATATCGCATGGATACAGAAAGTCCGAACATACATAACAACACAAACAAAGTAGATACCACAGGAAATTTTGTAAACCATGCAAATATAGTTGCTCACCTTCAACCTATTGGAAAAGGAAGAGAATTTGATTTGGCGAAATGATGGTAATTGTTATGCAATCCAATCATAGATATTTATTCAATGTTCTTAATGATGAATTAACAAAAGTTTAGTTATTATGGACGATTGTGGAAAAAACGATATGCAAAAGAGTACTGAATGTATCTGATAAAACTAGGTGTTGGTAACAAATAAGATTTTCAAAATTTTGTAATTATGTTGTATTTTATATGCATTGGATCGTCGTATGTTTTAAATTATTTAATTAATTTGCATGTATTTTGATTTTTATATATTTTTATTTCATTTTAAATAAACGAAAATTACCCGATAAAAATAAATAATTAATTAACTATAAATCGAATAAATTAAAAATCACATTTCAAAGAATCTGCTCAAGCCTCCTTTTGCATCCAATTTTAACCAACTTCCCCATCCATTTCGTCAAGATTGGACCCCTAATCTTCCACTTCTTTAACTCCATGAAATCCAAATGTTTATTATTTAAAAAAAATCAATTTTCGTTCTCAAATAAATTTTTGTAAAAGTTGAAATCCGAAACTCCATGGCATCTGAATGCTCACGAGTCTTGACGATGTTTGGCTTGCTTCAGTTTTGAACTATTGATGGGGCTTGGATCCGATCTTACTATTAGAGATCCTTGCATAGATGAATAAATGTATAGTACCACATCGCCAAAAATAAAGAAATTTTCATGTTTATATGCTCCTTCCCATCAACCTATATCGGTCCTTAGGTTTAGGTAGTTTTGTGTGAGGGGGAGGACCTATGTGGCCATGGTTTGAAAACATACGCATGCGCCGCCCGTCCGATCAACCGACAGGCCGGGTTCAAGTTTGGGTCTAATATGTTACTATCTTTTTACTAGAAAAAAGCCTGTTTTGAGTAGTGGTTTTTTCAAACAAAACGCAAACAGCGATGAACATATATGACTGTTTCAAATAATGTGACCGTTGGTGATGGACGGATACGACTATTGGATCGAAATAGAAACGACTATTAGACATTGCAAATGATAGACGAACAAAAATGACTATTAGGCGTTGCAAATGTTGGATGGACATAAATGACTGTTGGGCATTGCAAATGATGGACGAACATAAATGATTGTTCGGTGTTGCAAATGAAAGACAAACATATGCGACTGTTATTAATTGCAAATGACCGATGAATAGAAATAACTATTGGGTGCTGCAAATGACTCTTTGACGTAAAAGGATAGACACAACCTTCTGAGCGGATGCAACCACTGAATTCCATGAAAGGAGAGGTATACCGATCGCATTCCTCATTCCTTTTTTTCCTTATCTTCTTCATTCTATTCTCAAATCAAAGAATTATCAAACCATAGAGTAGATATACTCATTACAATCTCGTGCATATTATTTTATTGTATCTTGGGGAACTTTGAAAATAAAGTTTTAAGGAGATTGCTAAGGCAAGCCTCGAAATTTCTTACTATTTTATATCAGTATCTTATTATTGTGCACTCGTGTGCACGTTTTCATATAGTTCTTACATTGCATTTTTGCTTTACTTACTGTTCTGGTAATACGACTATTTACATCTTAAAACTTTAAGTTTTTACTGAAACAGAAATGGCAGCACTTGAGTTATTAGCAAAAACTACTACCCATAACAGACCCGATCCATTCAACGGAGATGGTGATGATTTCTAGACTTCACAAAATCAGATGTTGTTCTATCTTACTTTTCTAAGTCTGCAAAGGTATCTCGAAGAGGAGGAACCTATACCAAAATTAGGCGAAACTAGAGAAACAAACACAAAAAGCTATGTTTCTAGTTGTTGATGCATGGAAACATTCAGATTTCCTATGTAAGAATTACATTCTAAACTGTCTTGACAAGATGTTGTACAAAGTGCATCAGCCTCATCAAATAGCAAAGGATCTTTGGAATGCACTAGCCACAAAATACTAAACACAGAATGTCAGTCTGAAGAAATCCATTTGCACCTTACATAAATTGATCAAACTGACATTTCAATGATCGAGTTCTTAGATCTATCTTGTGGTTTTGTTCTAGTTTTACATTTAATAGAATACAATCTTCTTTGCATTCAACCCGATTTAAAACTCAATCTCACAATACGGTTTATTTGCTTACTTCAAATGAACTAATTTCATTGAAGAATCGTACAATACAAACTGTGACTGTTCTCTATATAACGCTTATATGTGATAGTATATGGATCAAATATCCATAAGTCCTGTATTGGTTTTAGTGTTTTAAACTCATAGAAAGCATTTCATTATCTCGGGAAAATAAACACATATGCGACTAAATTATAAAAGTATTAAGTAGTTGTAAAATTATGAAAATATTAACATGCAAGAAGTAGTCAATATTAGTATATGTTATATTTATGTTTGTCAACCTTCAATTCAACCCATTTGTATATGTTAATTGACAAACTTTTATCAATCATATCAAATGCGCAAATTTATCAATGTAAACTATTATAACATCATATAACATATGTTCTTACAATATTAAAGAAGTTAACTATTGCTATTTCATTTTTTTAATAAGGCTCCCATTAGTCTTATATGTTTCTGCAAACCTTAAGATGAAATATAGAAGTTTTCGAACTTAACTACTGGGTGTTGGGACTCTTCTGTCTTGGAATTTGTATATTAGGTTTGCTCACAAGTCATAGCCCCACAAACGATGGATAACTCCTTATTAGTTGTATATTATACAACTCCTACCCTACAGTTCTTAATCCTAATCTTGTTTCGACCTTAAGTTTGCTTAACAAATCGAAAGAAATTGTTTACTTATACCTACCATTTTGTGATGGCCTAAGTATAGCATATGAACTAGTTTACTCAATAATTACATATAGTTATTTACCTCGTCTAATCAATATACTAATAATACTATACATAACATTTCTAGCTTGAGTTTGGTCAACAAATAGAGAGTATGCAAGTAATTTATTGGTATACAAATGGTAGAAGACAACATTATGTTTAAAGTTTCATAACGTATATTACATCGGATGATATCGACTTATGGAATAATATATTTCTTATGAAATAATCTCATGATTCAAATGTCGGACGCATCAAAAGTCATGGCATACTTACATTTATGTATGTAATTATTGCTTAAGTCTAGTTAGGGTTTCTTTAATACTTCGCCTTTAATTTATAAAATCATATTATATAAGTTTCAATCATTATAAAACTTTTATATTTTAACTAACTTATATACTAATCTTACGTATCACATTATATTAGTTGAACATTATTTAATTAATTTTAATTGATTAACTCTTTAATTAGTTTTATATTATCCTAGTATAACATTTATATTGAATAATACACATGCACACACACTATAACCTTTATAACACATATATGTTATATATGTGTAATTTTATTTAATTAGTTAACCTTTTTATTTATTTATTAATTTAACCTTTAATTAATTATTTAATTAAATAATTTTAATTAAATTGTATTAATTTCCAAATTTTATTTTATATACATACATGTATACTTATGTTATCTTAAACACTTTAAAATACATAACATATATCAATACATATAATATATGTATATAAATAATTTATTAACCTATTTAATTAACTTATTTTATAAATATTATAAATAAATTTATATTTTGAAATTAGTATTTAAATATTTTCAAACATTTTGAAATTATCATTGTCATTTCAACATTTTGAAAGATTATGTTGTATTATAACTTCTATAATAAACAAATTAAAGTTTTAAATTTAAAATCTTTAATTTAATTTTCAGAACCATTTTGAAAATTATCCCAAGACCCAATTCAAATTAGGCCTTTGCTATTAGGGGCAACCTTTGGATTCACTTCTCCTTTTAGGCTAGGCTGGTACTAGGTAGGATACAGAACTTAATTATCCAATCTAATCCTAGATATTATCTTTATCGATACTGTATTAAGAGGGCATGCTTAGCTAGTTAGCCCTAACATGACTAATTTAGATCGCATAAGCTATTGGGCATTGATACCATTGAAGGAATTGGACCAACCCGCAATGGAGTTAAAGGGTAAATTTCAAATCACTTATTAGCTTTTTAATGGGCCTAAGAAGTCTAATCCATTTAAAAAAATTTCTAAATGTTCTACTAAATAAAATCAATATTTAATTCAACTTCATAAATAAAGTTTTAGTTTATATTATTTTGTATTATATTTTGGATATGTGTATCATATACACATGGTGAATGTGAACGTGTAGTAGAATGATGTATACATGGTTTGACATGCATGTATATAGGTATTGGGATTTACATCATAATGGACATTTAACCCCTCTTGCATTCATTTCCTATTCGAATGCGTGTATTTATTTGCATCAATATATATACACACATATATGGATGTAAATATATATATGTGTATATTTGTATGTATGTGTATATATATGTATATGTGTGTGTGTTTAAATAAATAAGTATACAAATACATATATTCACTTTTACATAAGTCAAAATAATAAGTACAAACAATCTGTCTAAATTTTTTATAAAATATGACTATACACATATGTACATAAAAATATCTTTACTACTAATAATGAGAATTCATTGCATAGACTTTAACCGTGTAATTTTGATATATCAAATATGCCCTCACTCACTCTATATGCCCTTGCTCTTTCCGTGTGTTCGCATTTTCCATGGTTTACGCAAAGTAAAAACCCCAATTCGCTTTCCCCTTCCCAGCAATTCAAAATCTTAAAATTACAATCAATCTCCATACATTGCATGGCAACAACGACGATTATCAATTATGTATGGTCATGAATTAACGGCAATTATTCCTCATCGAGGACAATGCTCAACCAACATCAACCCGGATTTCGAACACAAGCACCAATTCGATTTTCTTTTCCTTTCCTACATCGAATTTAAATTCTAATCTGTTGAATTTGACTTTACTTTTACCTTTTACACCGCCAATGTTCGTTAACTAGCTCCAGCCATTTGCCCTACACAGTCAACGTCAATAGGCAATCAACTATGGCCAATTAAAATCGAGCCCGTACAACTAAAGAAGGCTAGCCTCAACGACGATCACAAGTAATACTAGGCACTAACTGTTAAAATTTACTGAGATGAATCTTAAGTGCTACCTGTTGAATTTGACTTCAGTTTTACCTCTAACGATCACAGGTGATAAACGTTTGCTGCTTCGAATTAGGTGACTTACTGTTGTTTTAAAAGTGATTAATAATTAAAGGTTAATATCTATCAAGAAAAAAATTTGAAGGGCTCTGCCCATAGGTATTTCAAATTTTTAGCATATGTTACTTCATATAGTTTTATATGTTGACAATAACGCCTAACTTTGATGCAACAATTTAATGGTAATAACTATGTATTTTATGCTTCTTGCATCACACTGTTTATATGTAAACTATTTAGTACATCCTCATTACTCTATCTTTCACAGTTTACCATTACTCAATCTTGTAAAGCTTTATGTGGGATGGAAAAATATTTCTTTCTTTTTTCCTATATGCTTATTTACTATGTCAATGGTAGCTACATAAGTTCCTGTAGCAGCTGTAATAATTTCTTGTTGTTTAACCTTTAAATTTAAACAGTGCCTGCGGTTTAAATCAAAGATTTTGTAGTACTATTCACCTTCCAAAAACAAAGATTGGATTTTAGTAAGAACCATCTACAAAATAGAAAGAAGTGTACATGTTATCATGCTTTATTTCTTCCTAACTGTTATCAATATTCTGATTAGTAGAGGAGATAATATGGTTATTTAAGTAGTGATAACAGTTGGGCACAATAATAGATATTAGATATGGAATTAGTCAAAATATCTTGCTAATCTATTATCCTATGAATGAATGCTTACTGATGATTTTGAAGCAAACAGTTGTTATCTCTTTTACTAACCGTGTAAAGCTTACAGTTTTTAATCAGGTACATGTAACATTACCTTTATTTCTAACGATACATGTATACATTTTCATTTTTTGGTATCAAATAATCGATTCATTCTATAATTTATAAAAGCTGAAGTTATAGGTGAACTAAAATCTATAAAATTTCATCGTACATGTGGTATTTACTTGAAGTATTATCTAATTCACTTATTGTTTATAGCATATAGTTTTAAATTCAGTACACACACAACCATTGATCTTGCATGCACAAACACATAAACATAAATGTCAATGGATTTTGTTTCACATTGTTGATAATAGCTTATTTATAATAAGACAATATTATAACATTTCTCTCTTCAATTGATTACGTATGCATTACGTAGAAAAAGCTTAAAAATATTCTAGATTTCAATATGGTTTCATTATTAAATTTCAAAAATGTTCTATGGTAAAAGTTTAGTGTTAACTGTTACACTCATTCTTAATTTGGTTACGTCCTTAAGATCTATTTCAATCAACCCTCTTTGATTAATTAAATAATCTGCATTTCATTAAAAGCGGTATTCTTTTTCCATGGTAGTACACAAAACAAACGGGTAAGTGCACTTCATGAATTCAAATGCTCTATTACATTTTCTAACTTGGTTCATCTATTTTGGAAATGAGTTTTTATCTTTAACGAAGTTGTTTCAATTATTATTTCCTTCATATCATAATTTTTTTAATTTGTAGTTTAAGTATTACAATCTCTTTATTTTATTTCTCAATTTCATCTTTTTTACATTTGACAAGTATCAAATTACTTCATATATCTGGTGGGAAATGAAAAACGACCACAACCATAAAGTATAGTGACATATCGCAAAAGAAAGGAAGGCACAAGTAATTGGGTCTCATTTCTCTTACATCCAAGAATCTTATTAATTGAAACAAAACTGTAAAATGGGCAGAAAATATGGCTTACATTGTGAGGGTTTGTTTGCACCAAAAACGGTCATAAACACCCAAGAATAATTTATGTAGAGAAGTAGATAAAGAAAAGTAAAATTAAAATGAATAAATTAATAAGTAAGCAATAAAGAATAAGTGGTAATTAAGGACATAAAGGATTATAGTGGTTTGGCGTTGTGTGCCTACATCCAATTTAAAGATTATATTTTATTACTCTCCTATGAATTTGACTACAACAGCAAAACAAAGCTAGCACTTGATTGCTATGGAGTCTAGAATGACAAGCAGCATAAAGGTCCTTAAAATGAACCAGTAGGCTTTTATTTATAGGGTGAGATGACGAGATATTTCACTAAGATTTCAGCAGAAGGCTCTCTAGGTCCATAGGGGCCTACCGTAACGATCGGTGGTCATAATTCGTTGTATTAGAACGATCGGCATAAATCATACCAATCATTATTTTTGCTTCTGATTGCCATGTGATCTTTTGTAGGGGGTCCCATGCCTCTAGATCTTACCCCTAAAATATAGTGTCATTTTGAGTTGTAGATTGTGAGATATCCATCGATCTTTGTCGAATATGGCACCTTGACAATCTTATACCGATCGTTCCGAATGATCGGTAGCGAGTGATTAGCGAAAGTGTAATTTAGTGAGTTATGTCCTGCGATCGTTCTTATGGGCTCAACTCTTCAATATATAGATTCTTTGAAAGATCCAAGTGAATTGGCCTTGTGGATTTGGAGATATCGACCGATCTTCACTGATTTATGCTATTTTAGTGATCGCCCCTGATCGATTCATATAAAATCTTTACTTTGTCCGTAACTCAAGCATACGACCTTCGATTAACTCGAAATTCGAAACATAGCTTCATGGGTCTATGCTTGTCACTCCATACCGATTGCAC
The DNA here is from genome assembly GCA_030765085.1 of Allium cepa. NCBI lineage: Eukaryota > Viridiplantae > Streptophyta > Magnoliopsida > Asparagales > Amaryllidaceae > Allium > Allium cepa. Next base: position 399,075,237 of record CM060931.1, read on the forward strand.
CTTGATTGGTTCTTGGTTTGGATGTGCTCGACCATCGTCCATAGTATTGTATACAGTTGATTCCCAAGGCTGGTAACCATCTGTTTCCAGCTAAGTTGATGATATCACGCCTTGCCAAAAGGCGAGGTAACATTTGCCCACTAAAGTACGTCTTATTTGAGCACGACGTGCTTTGAAAAGTCACAAATTTCAATCGTCGAAAAAGAATTCCATTCGGTTCATTGAAATGTTGTTATCTTTTTGTTGAGTCGCTTTCTTATTGAGGCTCGTAATCGCTTATTCGTCATGACAATCGATTGATTTCAATAGAATAAATATGGAATCACAACTTGTTAATGATCATGTTGTTTTTTGTTTTGGCAATTACTAAGCTTCAGTAATCTGATTTCAACTTATCTCTTGTCGATTTCAGGTAAGCATCCAATTTCTGTCGATTTTGAAAAATTGATTTTTGAAATGTATACTAGCACATATATGTGTTTGTACCTGACCCCAATTACAGTCACACATTCACAGATCGTTGTCAAGTTTTGAAAATTTTATAAAAAATCTTTACCGATCGTTTGTGTATTTCCCGTTACTTTTTCCTATTTTTAAAATAACCATTGCTGATCGTTTGTGCATATAGTGGAATTTCGGATCGTTCTGGGTGGTAGAATGATCAATATACGCTCTTCGTATAAAAGCTTTCATACTTAACCATTTTTTGTTCGATCATTTCTAGGCTTCCATAATTTTGATCGTTTAAAATGATCGGTGCAATTCTCTAGGCCATAAAGGATCGGCCTATCTATTCGTATAAAGAATTCCACTTAGCAACCTTTGTCCCCACTACTCATTTTTGTATCGTTCCATGTTTTGTCTAGAAAAGAAAAAATAAACTGTCCAACTCCATCTCCTTCGTCACTCCAAATAACGATACGTGTTTTCTGAAGCAAGAATTAATCCCCCTCCATACTAACCATAATTGTACTTGCTCCATTCGATCTCACTTTGATTCAAATTCGAATGTGTCTTTTTCTCTCAGATCTCAAATTAAGGTAGGATGCTTTGAACTTGCTTTATGATTTGAGGACGAGACTTTAAGCTTCATCAATGTCATGGTCTTCATCTTATATGATGGAATCGATCAGTAAAACGATTGGAAAGAATTGAGGGAGATGGAGATTAGAGGAGGTGATTACCTTAACCAATCATTTGTTGAAGAGGATGAAGCAGCGACATTGGAGAAGTTGATGTGTGTTCAACCGTTCGTTGTGAGTTGAGTTGTTTGGATGTGGGATGATCGTTCTTAAACAATCGATGAAGCTTTGGAGTTGGAGGATTTTAAGGTGGAAAGGGTAGAGTGGTACGATCGATAATGTGGTATGATCAATAGATTGAGTGGAGAGAACGATTAGTTTGAAAGGCTAAGGAGAACGATCAGTGAACTTGGCCAATTTTGGACGACCAGTGGATGTGGTCCAAAGGAACGCTCGGTAATGAGGCATGAAATGAATGGTCGACGTTCAACAATAGGCTCTAAAAATGGAACTTAAATAAATGGACTTGAACTTAATGATGAGCATTGGTCTTACATATTTAAATTAATGCATATGACTCATATAGGACTTAAACTGCATATTCGGTAATATATGACATTTGAACTTTGACATGAACCAATGCCTTTGACCGTTCTATTAAAGTCTATCAATGACTTGAACATAAAAATCTAACTTTTACTTGCTAACAATTGATCATGAAACTCAAACTGCGTCGTTTAGGGAAACGTTGAGACGGTTTGGAATGACGGCCACTCCGGCCAAACCTCAAAGTCTCATCACCTTTTCTATCTTTTATTCCATACAAATTATTACTATATTGTATAACACTTCACCACACTACACTAGTACTCAGTATACACTGGTGCTATAGGTTACCTTTTCTAATCATGATTTTTACTAAGTTTAGTAGTAGTAGGTTCTAGATGTTTTGGGCATCTTGCAGCAATGCAAGTGGATCATCTTCTTAGTAGGATAATCCTGGCGTAGAATCAAGTTCTGCAATTGAGTCTGATAGGCCATCCTCTAGTCATCATTCAGAATAATCGAAAAGCCCAGGCCCAAAGCTTGATTTTTCCTTTGCAGTTCATATTTTCCACCAGAAGTTGATGATTCTACTCCCGACACTTTGGAAGGGTTCTTTTTACCTCCTAATCTTAAGAGGGTCCAAGACAATGTCTAAAAAATGACTATTGATTGCATTACTGATATCCACAAGGAGTAACGTGAACGGATGAAAGCAACGAGGGAGGAAATCAAAAGTATCTTCAAGCATGCGTTGAAAATTGAAAAGTCAAAATGCCCGAAAGCCCATAATAAAAGAATTATCGACACTTTGACAAAGGAGATAGAGGCTTCTAGGACCTCTCAAGCAAAGGTCGAGGGTAAAGCTAATGCTGCCATTGAATCTATGGAGTAGATGAAGTCCAATCATCTAGATATGGTCCAGGTGTTACGTCATCAAAATCAAGAAATCGCAATGGAGAGAGATACATCTCGAAGTAATGAATCTACAGCCTTGAAGGAGAAAGCGAAAATTAAGGCTAAGCTCGAGTACGCAAATAAGGAGAAAAATGATGCTCAAAAAATCGCTCAAGATGCATATGATGAGCTGATGATTGTTAGACTTGAGAGAGATATGGCTGCTGAAAGGGCCAAAGATGTTGATGCACTCGTTCAGCATGAAGTAGAAGCTACCAAGGATAAGTTTAGGGAAGAGATAATGAAGGAGCACTACACCTTAGATTGCATACTGCAACACCAAGAAGTGATGCAGGAAGTGCCAAAAAATGTTGTTTTAGGCTAAAAAAGGGCAAAGACAACACTTTCTCGGTGATGCATTTTGCCGTGTTGCCCTAGAGTCAAAGGCAACATCTTTGCGGCCCTAAGGCAACATCGGTTCTGTTGTTGCCACAGGTACCAAATTTACTAAAAAGTGGGCCCCATAATCTAGGCCCCAACATGTGGGCCAACATTGTGGGGCCTACTAATTCTGTGGCCCACCTTTACAAAACCCTGTTGTGGGGCCCATATTCATTAATTTATGGTAACACTTTTACCATCCAATGGCAACACTTTGCCAGTTTATTACCACATTTAACATCACATACTGCAACATTATATCATATCTATGGCAACACCTTTTTCAATTTAAATTGGAAATGTACTGCAACATTATATCATATCTATGGCAATATTATACTGCAGCATTATATCATATCTAATGGCAACATTACACTGCAACAAAGAACTTTTCATTTCAGAATAACTAGCAACACACGTTTTACTTGGTCAAGTACAAATTGTGCAGAATTTAGCTACATCATATTCTTTTATTCATATATTATAGAGTAAGAAGATGCATGCAATACAATAACTAAAGCAACAAAAAATATAATATTTGATTCATTATCAATACTAGTAAATATAACAGAATTATTGGAGGAAAGATCTTGTAAAATGGTCCCTTGTAGTTGCCAGAGCTTGAGAAACGTTCTGAAATATGGTATAAAAGCAAAATATAAAAAATAATAAAAGTTGCAAATGAAATTGATCAAAATACTAATACGTAAATGATTCATACGACCAGTCACCTGTTCAGAAAACGCAGTTGGACTATCAGAAACTGTTAGTTGCAACTTTTCCAGCAATTACATTACCTTCTATTTCTAATATGATTCTGCATTAATAAAAAAATCACGAACAATAGCTTTCTATATAACGATCATAACATATAAACTCATGAATGTACATGAATATATCAAAATATGCAACAGAAGAACTGAAACTGAAACATCATACCCGCCATCGACAATTTTATCAATGCAAAGGAGAATCAGATCTAGATTTTCAAGTGCAGTCCTCTTCTCTACATCATCCCTATTAAAAAACTTGATCCCAATCAAGGAAAATTTAACCGAAGTTTTCAGATACTAACCAGCAGACGTAATCTATTTTATTTTCTTTGCCCGACCGAGGAGCTTTGAAAGTTTCAAAAAAAGTCAAAAAACAATAAGACCACAAAAGTATTTGGATCTACTTTAGATCTACTTCTTAGAAATGAATAACATAGAAAGCAATGGTCCAATAAGAACCGTGAGCCTGCAAAACTTTGTTTAGGGATCCTAAGCCAACTGTTCTCACTTGATGTAGCTGCTCCAACTTTTCATTGGCTAATGATATTTCAGAACTGGCATCCTCAACTAGAAAGAGCAGAATTTCCACATAAGAGAAATGGGTAATCATACTTGTGTAAATTCATTGTATAAATGCAAATGAACACCGACTTGCATAATTTGTAAGGGCCTTGGACTACAAAAACATGAAATAACGATGTTTATTTGCCTGATTTGAATGAATAAAAATGGAAAAAAAATTCTGTGATAAAACTTAAAATTATACCTGAATTTTTTCATCTCCCCAATACATCAAGAGTACTCTGAAATCCGCAAGTGGAATTTTGTCCGACCAATTTTCAAGCCTCTCTTCATCAGTTTCATAAGTTTTGTGTTTACTATTATGACAGCACCTCATAAACAAAAGGATGATCAAACAAAAAAGATTGAAACCATTAGATTAGGTTATAGTAATGGATCAATAGTCGTAGTCTTTCATTCATGTTGGATCACATAAAGATATTAAAACATCCACAGACTATCCATTATATCTTAAGCTCGTGAAATTGAAACCTAAAGTCAAAATAAATCATAGTAGATAGCTTATGTCAACATGTTATATTTTTTTACCTAGGAAAACAGTAACGAAATTAAATTCATTTACCCCAAGATAAAGATACACGGATATAGTTTATGCAGCAACATCAATATTGTATTTATTTATTTCACAATTTGTTTAGGAAGAAATATAATTTGGGTAATGAATTCAAGTATTTTGCATACCCGATCTTTAATTTGTAACAGATCCACATACTAAAATCATGCTTCATAAGCAATCATCTCATATATAGTAATGGTGACACAAGAATAGAATAAAAGGTACAGTGGTAAAATATCATAGATTAAAAAGAAACTTAAAGTGGCCCATTATGTGCCTTTTGCATGACATGAAGATAATTTAGGCAAGTGAATGTGTACAGGGCTGAGTTCCAGATTGGTGCTAGTTGATACAGATGAAATAGGGTTTTTTTTATGATGCTCAATTCAATACCAAAATATTAATGGAGAAAATATGCATAATTTGCATTGCCCATGAACACAGGGTTACAACTCATGTTCATATCCTGGGTATTTTAATTCAACTATCAACATAAGCATTTCATGGCAATAATGTAAAAAATAGCATATGAATAAGCTTGATTAACCTATGTCTGAGTACTTGGAGAGTGCGGTTGCAACTTGGAAGAGCGGGTGTTTGTGGACGTGGTTAAAATAGTGGAGGGGTAGGTTTTGCCAAATAATGAGTAGTAACTACCCCAAAGGGAAATTTAACAGTAAGTTCAAACATAGTTAAATAAGGTACTATAATGTTAGTAGTTTATTTGTGGTGTAAACATGGTACCACATTAGTAAGTTGCAGATCTGGAACCATATACTCAGTCAACAATCCTGTGAGAATTTCAATTTGAGGAAGACCAGCCTGCTAAACTGCACTGTAGACCAAAATATTTGTTCGTTTGATAAACTTAAACCTGACAAGTATGGCCATTAACATTGTCATTGATTTACACATCAAAAAAATAGAAGCATTATCATTAACAGGAGACCAATCTTGTCGAAAGTAAAACAACATAAATAGTAGCTATTGTTTTATCGTATCCACCGGCCAATCCATTTGTTTTCAAAACCAATATACACATTACACTGGAATGTCAACAAAATATTTCAACTAATAAAATTATATTTTAATTAAAATTTTGCTATATTAATAAGTTACGAAATCACTCTCAATTTGGTCTTAAATAAGTTGCATCAGTAGGTACGATAAGAAATTGGGAATTTTTTTTCTGCAATGATGTTTTCATAAGTGTATCTTAATGCATAAGATAATACGTAAAATTTTACATTTTGTTTTTTGTATGTATCATATGTAAATATTAAATATTAAGATTTTACCAAAGCGTGAATATTTATATTGAATAGTAATGTAAAGAATAATTAGGTTGATTGAAAAGAAGCTTTTTTAATATAATTGAAATGATGAATGAACCTGAAGGAGGTTTTAATTCATCCATGCTTTCTTGGTTCTTCATGAACAGTAGCTTTGTTGTTCCATGTCCTAAGTAACTACCTACACATTAATTTGTTAAACCAATATTATCTTAGTATGCATATTTAATATACAAAAGTAAGTTTTAAGATCAATATACAAATAGAAATGTCACCCTAACATACAAAATGGGGAAGTTTAAAAGCATAAAGTTTTGACTATACCATGATTAAGAAACCTTGCTATATTGTTATATCATAGCATAAGGGTCAGTGAATCATGCTGTTGTTATAATATATTTTTTATGAACCCTTCATGTTAATTGTTTTAAGCATGAAATTAAGAGTTGCACTGAGAACTGTAAATAAAAACTTTCCCAAAATTCTTAGTTTATGGCATATTTTCTTCAACTGGACATAAAACGGAGTACATGGAACAATATAAAAATATCAACATGGTTCAGCATAAACATAGTTCAGTTCGTGGAAAAAGCTACCCTAACATAACCATGCATGCCATATGCATATAGTTTACATATTGCAATTTACGGACTGATTATAGTGTTGTATACTGTCTACAGTGAACACAATACACTGTTTAGGTGGAAGGATATACTAATAACGTAGAAGATGTTCAACATACCAATGATTTAATTTAATGAAGGATACACAATATGGCTACCCTATTTCTGTCGATTATTCAAAAGAGCTAACATCGACTAATAGAAACTCAAAACAACATAACCTATGGAACAAAAAACCAAAATTAATATCATTGGAATAAAGATGGCAATAAATAATTGATTAGAATACGAATTTGCAAGTACGGTCGGTGAAAATAACAAATTTGGATCATCAATACTTGAGGACATTCTGTCTTAGTTGAAGCAAACTAAAATATTTTGAGCTGTGTTGAATTTCATCGATGTAAGAATGTCAAATACAAAAATAAATTAGTACAATGGATAGGTAAAAATAGTACATAAGCCAGAGAAATAGGTGAATATGTAGAAACAAATGAAACATAATCGTAAAAATCCAAAAAAAAAAATACTGGTTGCAGTAGGATATCATTAAATTATGAAAACAACAATTGAGAATCAAAGCATATGAGAGAAGGAAGATCAGTAAGTTATACCTCATAGTTCACTAGAGCGAGAAGGTTAATACATCGACAATATGTTGTTGCCTTTTTTTCATCAGTAATTATAGAGGCGACACGGTCCAATTCTCAGTTTAATCGTAACGTGATTGGAGAACCGAAATTAGGGTTGCCAATGGTGAAGATGAAGGTGTAAGTGGGATATGTAACAACAAATGTTTTGGTGGAAGAATTAATTTGGAGAAAGACAGTTAATTTGCATACCTGCATTGTTCAAACCAACCACCATTACTTACATCACTTACAATTCATTTCACACCACAATCAATTCAACACTACCACTCACTTCTCATCACTGTTACTACCTTCCACAAAAGGAATTGTAACGATAGACCATGGTTCAACTTCAAACATATACAACCTGACCATTACAATACCCTCTGCTGTTCAACCCAGTGAACATCGAATAGCTACCACTACCTCACCCAATCCTCTGAGTTATAGCTAAACTGCAATTCCCTCTACAGTCTCACCGCCTCACCGAGCCACCACCATAAGCTCCATCACTCCAAAACAATTCCCATCCACCTCCAGTACTTCACCTCTTAACTGTGTGCCTCGCCATCAACACAAATCATCTCCTCTGCCTAACTCTGTACAACCAGCAAACCACACCTTCAAATCACTTCGAACCACCATGCTCCTAAGCAACAACAACCCTATACCAAAATCACGGACCACCTCAGAAACTCAAATTGCATCGCCTCCAGACGCGAAACCAACCACTTCCTTAATTCGCTAATAATCGCAGCCTTTAACCCCAAATCGCCTCCATCTCAGTTTCCTCACTTCTATCAAACCGCTACCACTGCAACGTCAAACCAAAATTTCCCCAAATTCCACGATTTGTATTCACGATTCGAATTGCATATTAATTTTTTTTTCTTTCCTTTTTCCTATCTTCAGCGATTTCTGGTTGATTTCATTTATTTATTTATTTTTATTTTTAACGGAACATGGAGAGTTAGTACTAATATGAGAGGTTGAGCGCGGAGTAGAGTGAAACCCTTCAATATTTTGTTAACTTTTGCCGCTTTCTTTTTGCTTCCCGCATTCCAAAAATTATTTCAACCCTCTTTTTTTCAGCCTGCACTCATTTTTTATAATATTTTTATAAGTCTATAGCTACTGCAACATAGTGTTGATATCTATGCTATGTTGTAATAGACAAAAATCAGCATAGCTATCATTACATTGTAGCTAGCAACATCTTGTATTTTCGTTGCAATAGGCCATCTATGGCGTAGTGGAGCTCTACCTGCTTCTTATTCTTTACAATGCCAACGTTCTCAAGCATAGAAATCTAACATGGCTTGGCGATGAATATCCCTACCAGCACTGCCGCGCGTGGGAATTTCTTGTTGCAGAGGAAAAGAGACTCCTTAGTGAGAAAATCGACATGTCTAGGCTTGAAGGTGAAATGCTATTAGGTGATGAATCCAAAACACCACATGATTCCAGCTTACACTTCATAATGAATTTGTTGCTGCCTCTTTACATGAAACGGGTGAAGGACCTGGGTCGGCACAACTCGATGTTACAACTGAGTTGCCCCCAGCATCCCAGGCTATCCCTAACTCCATGGCAGATTATTCAACCACTCCTGAGCATGATCCGAACAAGCCTTAGCTTTTTCTAATTCCTGAATGCAATTCTGAGGGTATTTCAGCTCAACTTAGAAGCCACACTGAGGAAGGTATTTTGTTGGCATCTTCCGCTTTCAAAAGGTTGGGATGTTATCAGTTGATATTTCTAATCTTTTCGCCTATTTTTTCTCAGCTTTGAATATGTTCGGTGTCGTTCCTCCTCACTTGTAAGAGCCCCAAGTGGGATCACAAGAAGTCGTGACAGAATCCATTAAACTTACAACTTCATCCACTACTTAGGGTGCTCAAGAAGAAACCTTCATTATCGATGATCAATTCATGGAGGCACTGTTCAAGGAAGGAGGCAACCCACACCATGAAATTACTTTTGATGAGGATGTCGTAATCACGGGCTCTTCCAACCCTATTAATGAGCTCAACGTGAAAGAGCATGTTGAAAAGGAAGAGTTATTGAAAAAGAAGGCAAAAGTTGAGCATTGATATGGATTTCAATAACCAAAATCCTATCCCGCTTTAAATAATCCTTCATGGCAGGACAATTCCTCAAGATGAGGTCCCTCCAACTTCCGGTGTTGAGTGTGCTTCTATTCCTCCTACTTCTGAAGATGATGCGTCCTCTATCCTCATAACTAAAGATGTTTCTTCGAAGAAAAGCCGAGGTGGAAAAGGACCGAAGAGAGGATCATGCGGCAGTTTGGATGGAGTCACTCATAAGAAACAAAGGAAAGAGAGGAAATCCAAGAAATAATCATTGGGTTGATGTGATGTGTTAATTGCTTGGATGGCTGCCTTTTCTTTTTGCTAGTCGTGTTTGCTCGGGTATGCACCCCACTTCCCATTTTGGATAAACTTGTATTATGAGCAACAAGTTTAGTGGGAATAAGAATTCTTTTATTCTTGTGTAGAATTCTTGTAGAAGCTTGTTTAAATGATCGAGCTATTACATTTTCCATTTAATCTATTTGTGATTCGTTGCTCGTTGGGTTGGATACCGATTCGATTTATCCATCCCAAGGCCTCCATGAGGTCGTGGCCTCGAGTCATATCGAACAATAGGCTCGAGCCTTAGTGTTATGCCATCAAATTTAGTGGTTTGAGTAATTATACTCTTGCCCCTAGTCTCAGGTTAGTGGAGTTAGATAGTGGATGGTCTAACTCCATTCTTAGTGAGTTTATGCTCCTCCTGCAGGTTTCAGGCCGGATTTTATGGAATAGTGAGTGGTCGAACCGCACTCATCTTTTTGTTTATACTCATGTCCACACTATGGGGACAAGAGTCATTTCATAGGTGGTCGGTCACACACATTTAGCATTTATACTCATATCCACAATTTGGGGACTTGAGTTATTTCATAGGTGGTCAGTCGCACCCATTTAGCATTTATACTTACATCCACGCTCTGGAGATGTGATTTATTTGGAAAACCGTCGAGTTCAGTTCTCTTTGGTAAGTCATTCTGCCCTCAAGTATAGGGTTTGACTCAATAAGTGACCGGTCAAATCTCCATCATTCTCGAGTTATGTCAGTCCCATTAAAAAGCGAGATTTAGTTAGTCGTATATTGCAACTAATATATACCGCAATGGAAAGTTACATATATGATGGAAAATTCAAAGCTTTATTGCTAAATGGAAAGAAATGACATAATTTTTCTTATTACATATTTGAAAAACCAAATGCTAAAGAAAATCCTAAAATTAAATACAACTAAGTGAAAAAGAAAAAACTAAGGGAAGTAGCATTGTAAATGCTTGCTATTCCATGCCCTTGGGAGTGTGATGCCATTAACGTCGATATCTTGAAAGTTCCCTCTCCAAGACTCTGCTCAATGACATAAGGTCCTTCTCAGGTTGGATTCATATGCGATGGGGTTAGGAAACCCATTTTAAGAAAAGATCGCCAATTTCAAAGGTTCTAGGTTAGACTTTTGTGTTGTAGTATTGATAGACTCGGTGTGTTACTGCCCTCAAATCAGCTTCCTCATGAATCTCATCTATAAAATCTAGAAATTCTAAGAGGAGATCTATATTTGTTCAAGGATCGTAGTAAGTTACTTGACGAGAAGGAACATCGAGCTCAACAAGAATAATAGCCTTAGAACCATAAGCGAGGGCGAATGGAGCATAGCTAGTTGTAGACTTATGGGTGGTCCTGTAAGCCTATGGTGTTGTCGGGAGTTCATCCACCCACTGGTCTCTAGCCATTTCGAAACGCTTCTTCAGAATGGATTTTGTAATTTTGTTCACGGCTTTAACTTGTCCATTCACTCGAGGGTGAGCGACTTCCACAAATCTCTTTTTAATACGACACCGATGGCAGAAGTCTTTGAATTCTACACTATGGAATTGAGTCCGATTGTCCGTTACAATAGTTCATAGATGACCAAAGCAACAGATGATATTTCAAACAATGAAGTTGATTATTTTCGTGGTTGTGATAGAGGCTAAAGGTTGCACTTCGGCCCATATGGTGAAGTAATCAACTGTGACAATAACGTACTTCACAACACCTTTAGAGATTGGTAAGGAATAGATAATATCTATACTCCACATGGAAAATGACCATGGGCTAATCATTTGTGTAATTTTTGATGACGGAGCTCTTGGAACTTTTTCACATATCCGGCATCTGCTGCATTGCCTTGCATAATCAGCAGCATCTTGATTAAAGGTCGGCCAATATTACCGTAACGGAGTATTCTTTGCTACGGTTTGCTTTCTTATGTGATTGCCACATTCTCCTTCCCGAACTTCCTTTAGTACTCGTTTTATTTCATCATGAGCGATACACCGAAGAAGGGGAACGACGAAACCCTTTCGATACATAACTCCTTCCTGTATGATATACCATGAAACCTTGCGAAAGACTTGTCGCTTTTCACTCCTTCGTTTGGGAAGAACTCCCTGTAGCAAACAGTCTTTAATCAGAGTCATCCGCGATTTCTTCTCAAACTCTATCTCTAGAACCCAATCAGTTTTCATGAGGCTTATTCTTAGAGCATTTAATACCTCAACTGGAATTAATCCCGTCTGTTGTGCATCCTCAGTGCTAGCAAATTTTTCCAATGAATTAGCCTCTCTATTTTGATCCCAAAGGATGTGCGTAATGTCATAATACTCAAAATCAGTCAACAACTCTTGGATTTAAGTAAGGTGTGGAACAAGTTGTTGCCCTTTAGCTTGGTAATCTCCCTTGACTTGGTATACTACCAATTGTGAGTCACAAAAGATTTCAATAGACTTTATTCCTAGTTCTCTAGGAAGTTTAAGTCCAGTAATCAGTGCCTTATACTAGGCTTCGTTGTTTGTTGCAGGGAAATCATGCTTTAAGCATAAAAAATTGACCGATCTTTGGAAGTTACAAGCACAATCTTAACTCTAGAACAACGATCGTTGGATGCTCCATTTATATACAACTTCCACCATATGGGAGAGATTTCAATATTCTTTGGGAAACCATCCTATGCGACAAATCCTGCAATAAAATCTCCTAATACCTAATCCTAGATATTCTTCCGAGGAAGATAAGTGACGTTGAATTCGCTAAGATTGATATTCCACTTCAGTAACCTTCTACACGTCTCAAGTCACTGCAAGTTTTGTCGTAATGGCTGGTTGGTGTAAACATTAATAAGGTGTACTTGAAACTATGGACGGAACTTTCATGATGCAAACAACAAACAATATGCCAATTTCTCTATCTTCAGATAGTTCCTTTCAATCCCTGTTGGATGAAGTCCCACCGGACCGAGACCAACGAACCAACCCCTTCGGCACCAATCCTCTGCCACCGGACCAACTCCACTCACCACCGAATCAATCCACACCCCTCTCATCATTGAACCACACTACCGAATCAAGGCTAAGAAGGCACTACCGAATCAAGGCTAAGAAGGCACTACCGAACCATCTACCTGCAACCATCACCGAACCAATCAACGCTTCTATCCACTGCCGAACCAAAGCACCACCGGACCAGAACTCAACGCTCCACCCACCACTGGACCAATCCATGCTCCACTCACTACCGAGCCAGGGCGTTACCGAATCAACAATGCCAAGCCAGATCACATTAGCCCAGGCCCACCAGCAGCTATATACATCCAAGACCCCAACTCCTAACCTCACTCTATAAATAGAGGGGCAGGGGTACAACAATGGAAGACAAGTTTGAGAGCTCAAGCACGGACAGAACTTTCAAACAACTTTCATACACTTGTAATCAAAGCTTTGTACTTGTAATCCGAACAATAAAGGAGAATAACATATAAAGTGGACGTAGGCACATTCTGGCCGAACCACTATAAATCTGTGTGTCTATGACAGTTTAGTCCCCGCATTTCACATATTTGCATAAATCACCCAAATCACTAAGAACAACATAAAATCGACTAAATCATACGACTTGGAGGTGTTTGCCCATTTTTTTGCAAACATTTTTTGTGTTTTCACTGAGAAATCGAGCTAGAAGCTTCATCTTCTCCCACTTAACCTTCTTCCCGACAGCATCGCTCATTGCTGGGAAGACATGCCTCCTAGGCAGAAGAAAGATGCTAGCAAAGGAAAGAACATCGCAACTAGCAGCGTTCTAGATCCAGTGATCACAGATCAAGAGAATCGTCCCGTTCCAACAGTAGTACAAAATGGAAATCAAGCAAATCCGACAGCCCCTGCCGCGGAACAGCCGGCAGCAATTACTAGGGCAGATCTAGACAGGGTTGTGGCTGAAGTGACTGACCGCTTCACATCCCAACAAGAAGCCTTGGTGAACCGACTCATGTCACGCTTAAGGGATGCTGAAGAATCCAACCGCAACACTGAATCAAGGGATGAGTCCCAGTCTGGAGGATCTCGGAGGCGACAAAGATCTTTCTTCTTCGAAGAAGCTAACAACAGAAACAACAATGGTAGGAGCCGAGCCCGAACTCAGCCCGAACTCCGACCTGAGGAAATGCTTGGAACCGAACCCAGCGGGGGAGGTACCAGGCGAGGGTCGGCTGTAGTTGAGCCTGTCATGCTACCTAGCCATGGAAACACCAATGAACGGGGCCGAGCTAGAGTCCAGCCCGAAGTTGGACCCGAGGAAGTGCTCAGAACAGAACCCAAGAAGGGAAGATCAAGGCAAGGGCCAACTGCAGCTGACCATAGCATGCTCCCAGAAGACCAGAGACAGCCACTGGAAAATATTAGGAGTGATAGACGATACCACCCCTACAGATCATCTGGACGGAATCAATCCCGTAGAGAAGAACCAAACTCATTTCTATCTGCTCCAAATTCTGATGAAAGGATGGCGCGATTGTTCAGAGAGTGCGTCCAATGGGATCAAAGAGATCGAGGGATAGGCGCTAGGGTAACCAGCCCTTTCACCCGCAATATTGAAATAGCCATCACCCCACGAGAATGGAAAATGCCAACAATGGAACCTTACAAGGGAATCTCTGACCCCGTTGTACACTAGCAGAGATACACACATCATATAATCATGAGTGGAGCCACAGAAGGAGTATTGTGCAAATGCTTTCCACTATTCTTGGCAGATCTAGCTACCTCCTGGTTCTGCCATCTACCCCAAGGATCCATCAGCTCATAGGAAATGTTGAGAGAAAAGTTCATCAACCAGTTCCGCATTCATGTGGAGCAACCCAAGGACGCTTATTCCCTATCTAATATCAAACAGAAGCCTGGAGAGACAATGCAGCAATATCTAACCCGATTCAATGCTGCAGCGGCCGCAGTCCAAGATGCCGATGAGAAACTCTTCTTAATGGCCCTCTGTAGTGGTGTGCATCCAGATACTAAGTTTGCTAGAAGATTAACGAAAGAAAAACCAGCTACCTTACCCGATTTCTTCCATGAAGACGGAAAATATATGAGACTTGAAGACGCTGCCACTGAAAGACAAACGGGGCAACAAACAAGGCAGCTCATGGCGACACACCCGCTATAGCAAAGGATGTTCGAAGAAGTGACTCTAGAGACAATGCTGGGGGCAAGAAGGGAGAAAAACGTCTATATCGGCCAAGACCGAGATTTGACACTTACACTCCTTTGAATGAAAGGATCGAAAACATCTTCCTGGCCACCCAATACGAAGTTAAATACAAACGCCCCCGTACACGAAGGAATCAGATAACGCAATTAAGTCTGGAAAGTTCTGCCACTTCCACGAATCTCATGGGCACGATACCAATGAATGCCATCATCTCCGGGACTTAATTGAAGAACACATAAGAAGGAAGAGACTGGTAAGCTATGTAAAAGGTCAGAACAGGACCCCAGCTCCTGCCAATGAGAACCCAAGGCTACCCCTCCTAGAAACAGGAGGGGAAAATCGCAAAACCAGCATCTCCAGTCAAGAGATGATAGTGGTCCATACCATATCGGGAGGACCACACATCGCCGACAGGGAACTGGACAGAGATGGAAAGATACGGAAAGTCACTTAGAAACAATGAAGGCTGCGTTAATTCTGTTATGGAAGAACGCCACCCGAAGCAAAAAGAGAATGATGACATTACATTCAATAGGCGTGACCTAGAAGGAAGGCAATACCCTCACATGGATCCTATGGTCATCTCTGCCCGGTTCGGCCCAGCCGAAGTTTTTTGAATTCTAGTAGACATTGGAAGCTCAGTAAATATCCTATTCAAGCATGCTTTTGACAGAATGAAGCTGTCAATGAAGGATGTGTCTCCCTTCAACAAACCGCTACACGGTTTCACTGGAGACGCAAAGATTCCCTCGGGCAATTGGACCTCTTTGTTGAAATAGGAAGTCACCCCCGCTCCTATGTGCGGAAACAAACATTTGTGCTAATAGATAACCACTCGGCCTACAACGCATTTTTAGGAAGTCCAGCCTTGTCTGACTTCCAAATTGTCCTGGCCCTGTGGTGCCTGAAGATGAAATTTCCAACATATAATGGAATAGGGAAGTAGAGGGAGATCAAGACGCCGCTCGAGATTGCTATGTAACTGAACTTCGCAATAATCGCAGGAAGGATAAAGGGAAGAATGCAAAGACTACTCTCTGCATGAAAAACTTGGAAGCATAGAAACTAAAGAAAGCCCCTCCCCTTCGATATACCAGTGATCCTTTCAATGAATTAGACCCCAGGGACGAAGAGGGGGAGGCCACCGCCGAGCCTGCAGAGGCTATGGAGTTTGTATCTGTAGACAAACATGACTCGAGTAGACTGTTGAAAATCGGATCTTAGCTAAGAGCAGAATTGAGGGACCAACTCATTGATTTTCTCCGCCACAACTTGGATGTATTTGCATGGATGCACATTGACATGGCTGGAATCTTCCCAGACGTGGCATGCCACGTACTAAACATCGATCCTACCAAGGCGCCAGTAAAGCAGAAAAAGAGAAGTATGGGGGCAGAACGATCAGCAGCCCTCGATGAAGAAGTAAAGAACCTACTTGCCAATAACTTCATACGCGAAGCCATCTACCCAGAGTGGATCGCTAACCCGGTACTAGTAAAGAATGCTAATGGGAAGTGGCAAACATGCATTGACTTCTCCAACTTAAATGATGCTTGCCCGAAGGATTGTTTCCCACTCCCCCGAATCGATCAGCTGGTGGACAGCATAGCCAGACACAAACTCTTATCTTTTATGAACGCATACTCAAGATATAACCAATTTCCAATGCACGCCCCCGATCAAGACCACACTTGTTTCATCACTAACCGGGGATTGTACTGCTATAGAGTAATGCCTTTTGGACTTAAGAACGCCAGACCTACCTACCAGCGCCTCGTCAACAAGATGTTTGTAGAACTGATAGGACTAACTATGGAGGTTTATGTGGATGACATGCTAGTAAAATCGAGGAAAGCCAACGATCATGTAAGCCACCTGGGCGAGATGTTTCAAGTACTTCGCCAATATGGAATGAAGCTGAATCCTCTAAAGTGCTCATTCGGAGTATCGTCAGGAAAGTTCTTAGGATTCATCGTCTGTGCCAAAGGAATTGAAGCAAACCCTGAACAAGTCCGAGCCCTAAAAGATATCAAGATACCTTCCACTCGAAAAGAAATGCAAAGCCTAAATGGGAAGGTGGCCACCCTAAGCAGATTCATCTCTAAAGTGACTGACAAGTGCGTCTCCTTCTTCGATTCTCTAAAGAAAGACAAAGGAAAGTTCGAATGGACTGACGAATGCTTAACAGCCTTCCTTAACCTAATCGAACACCTCCAAAGACCACCAGTACTCTCAACTCCAAACGAAGGCGAAGAGCTATACCTATACCTTGCTGTGTCATCTCATGCTCTAAGCGCCGCTTTGGTGAGAGAAGACAACTGCGCGCAACGGCCAGTATACTTTGTAAGCAAGAGGTTAACGGGGGTAGAAGCCAGATATCCTAAACTTGAGAAGCTAGCATACTGTTTACTAATCACGTCATGGAAACTGCGACACTATTTCCAATCTCATTCCATCAGAGTTCTGACCGAACAACCGCTAAGGCAGGTACTCCATTGTCCCGACACTTCTGGACGACTACTTAAATGGTGCATTGAACTGAGTCAATATGATATCACCTACCATCCTCGCACCACCATCAAGGGACAAGCCATGGCCGATTTCATTGCCGAATTCACTACCAACGAAAGTAAGGAGCAATCTAAAATAGCAAAAGACATTAAGTGGAATCTCTTTGTAGATGGAGCATTAAACGAACAAGGCTCGGGGGCAGGTGTTGTAATAATCACTCCCAGGGGAAACAAGCTACACTATGCTCTAAGGTTGGAATTCGCTGCCACCAACAACGATGCAGAATACGAAGCAGTAATAGTTGGATTAGAACTTGCCTTATAGATTGGAGTCAGTTCTTTATGTTTTCATAGTGATTCGCAACTTATTGTAAACCAAATACTAGGAGAATTTCAGACTCTAGGAGAACGACTCACAGCATATCTAAAGAAGACCAAGCTGCTACTCAGACAATTGGATCACTATTTAATCAAACACATTCCTCGAGAAGAGAACCAAGAGGACGACGAATTGGAAAAGTAAGCTAGCATGAAAGGCGGCACCATTTTCGGAACAGTAGCCATCTCAAGGCAACTAACCCCGAATTTCGGGCAAGTGAATCTGATAGCTGCAATCGAAGAGGAAACTTGGATGACTCTCATCCAAAAATACTTACAAGATGGCACACTGCCCGACGAGCGTAACGAAGTCAAGAAAGTCTTGAGGAAAGCTTCCCGCTACACAGCACAAGAAGGCATCCTCTATCGGCGCGGCTTCTCTAACCCCTTATTAAGGCGTGTCGCTGGAAGGGAAGCCAAGGAAATCTTATCCAACATCCATCAAGGAAGCTGCAGAGATCACACTGGAGGGCAGACTCTGGCAAAGAAGATACTCCGATATGGATATTTCTGGCCCACCTTAAACAAAGACGCCTTAGACTTTGTCAAAAAATATGATAGATGTCAGAAATTTGCTAAGATTCCTCGACTACCGACAAGTGAGATTACTCAAATGACCAGCCCTTTGCCCTTTGTAGTATGGGGAATTGACTTGATTGGCGAACTGCCAGTGGGCCGAGGCGGAGCCAAATATGCTATAGTGGCAGTCAACTATTTCACCAAATGGGTGGAAGCGGAACCTCTAAATAAAATATCTTTGGCAAAAGTTATTAACTTCTTGATCAAAAATGTTCTATGCAGGTACGGGGTTCCACTCAAAATCATATCGAACAATGGACTTCAGTTTGACAGCAAAGAGTTTGCCGACTGGTGCCAAAAGCACGGGATTCACAAAAGCTTCTCATCTGTGGCTTACCCTCAGGCAAACGGACAAGTCGAAGCTGTCAACAAAATTCTCAAAACTCTAATAAAAAAGAAGCTTGAAAAATCAAAAGTCGCTTGGGTGGATGAACTTCCTACGTCACTTTGGGTCTACGGCACATCGTTCAGAACAACAATGGGGCATACTCCTTTCTCTTTGGCATACGAATCGGAGGCCATGCTCGCAGTCGAAACTGTAGTACCTTCCCACCGTAGGATCCACTATAATCCAGAAGAGAACGAAGAACTCCTTCACATGTCTTTGGATCTAATTGAAGAGAGAAGAAACGATGCAACACTCAAATCAGCAACTCACAAGCAGAAAGTGGCAGCACAATACAACTCCAAAGTCAAGCATCGTAGCTTACAAGAAGGAGATCTTGTCCTCAAGCGAATTTTCCCATGCCCCGGTGCACTAGATCCAATCTGGGACGGACCATATGTAATTCATAAAGATCTCCACAACGGAGCGGATATTTTGTCAACAGTGGACGGAGAGGTGTTCCAGAGGGCATGGAACATCCAACACCTTCGTCAATACTTTTCTTAACTTGTACTGCCCATATGAAGTGAATTAACAAAGAGAATCAGTGGACGTAGGCATTTTCGTGCCGAACCACTTTAAAAACCTGTCTCTTTTTTTACTTGTTCCTTTATATCTTGGCTACTTGTTGAGCTTTATCCTTTTCTGTTGAACAAAATCCTGCGTAGACAACATTTCCATTCAAGACACATCACAATGCGACTTCACCTGGACAAGACCTAACAGGTACTATACGAATCTATGCCCTCGCCAATGAGACACTTTTGCTCCAGCATCCCTCTGCTGCGGGTTAACTCATTGCTCGCGACGACCCTTAAAGCCAACTGTATTGAGCCGATTATAAGCCACCGAGTAGGCCAACCATAGCCTAGGCAGCTCATTACGGCGTTCGGCTCGCCGGCAACCGTGAACCTACTTTAAGCCCCAACATAAGGTGTGGCCAGCCAGGGGTAGTTCACAGTTGACGATCGACACCCACACTAGCCGGCCACGTTAAATCGAATAATACCCACGATTACGGGCCATAATGGCTCGGGTAGTTACCGTGCGCGATCTTGGCTCCGAGTGTCTTAAGTATGGCTGTGGTAAAAAAAAGAAAACTCCCCGCAGAGACGTAAGATGGGCGACAAATGTCTCCAAGACCCACAGCTAGGGAAAGTGACTACAAAACCCATTTGCCACGAACTTAAGCACATCGAAGGCCTTTCGTGATTGGAAGTTTTACTGTTTCTTATATTTCTATTTTTTAAAAACTTTCCTCCTATCCTCTATAACGATGCCTAAAGTACAGGACACAAAATAAGAGACGCTCGCTAATGGAGATAGGAACTCACAACTAGATGACGCGTCACTCAGCTGCATTCCATACTCAGTCATACAAGACATTCAAAGCTACCATCTACAACTAAAACATGAAGGGCGGTACCTTCTACTTTTGTATATGAATACGTAGCTATAATTTATTCGCACGTCACACTAGCATTACAAGATATGAAATTATATTTTAAGCAAGAACTTGACATCAAACACGATTGAATCACAGAAATATGCACAACTATATTTCAACACCCCAAAATAACGATAGCATTCAAATATGACAGAATCAACTTGAGTTAAAAATTACATGCCAAGAATAAGGTCGTTCATTACGAATAACATAATTACAGCCTAAAAGTTACATTAATGTTTTGGGACTACCATAGACAGCAATGTCAAGCAAACCAAAAGATATCCAGATCAAGTCAAGGAGTCAACTGCATCAGAGCTTCACCTCTATCTTGTCGGTCCTCCGAGATCTACTTAACCGCAGGATCAGAACTCTCAGCATGTTGACCAGAAGTAGTTGGTGCTTCAGAGGTCCCGCTTGTCCAATTCAGGAGAAGAATCCATTGAATAAACAATAAGCAATCAAGTTATGAAAAGCTAAAAGGGAAGACTTACCAGCATCTGCTCCTTGATCATCATCCTCTAATTGCGCACCTACCTCCTCGGCGGTAAGCAGCCGCATACCCTCCTTCGCCGCCACTTTCTCCTCCTTGGTGAATTGAGCCGTAACCACATTCATTCTAAAGGCCACGCCACCCTCCTTATCTGCATCGGCCTTAGCCTCCTCCAGGGCCCTAAGATAAATCCTGGCCATAACTCGGGATAATCATCCATCCAAGATAAGTTACCCTGCTTCCAAGTTCGAAAGTATATATCCTGAAGCATCTCATCCATTATCCCCTCATTCCCCTCAAACTCCCTTATTCGGTCCTCAGAGGCCAACAGCTTTGCAGTGGCAGCATCCCTCTCCGATTGGTATCGCAAGCAGTCAGCCCGAAAGGATTTCCTCATCGCCTCCATCTCCTCCTTCTGCTTGGTTTGAGCAAGCTCTGCGGCTTCAAGTTTCTCGAATAACTCCTGTACCCGCTCGAGATCCTCTTTGCGAACCTCATCCACCGTTGCAATAGCCATATCAATCCGTTCCTTACAGACAGTCTCCATTTTCCGTAACTCTATCCTACTGGCTTCTCCATGGTTTTCTTTAATTGCCCAGAAGCGGCCTCGTGTTGAGAGATCTGTATGGCCTGATCAGCGAGCTGTTTGGCCTGGTCAGAAACCATTAACCGCAGTCGAATATTAGCACTCCCGAATTCTTCTCCAGCCTTGACCAGTCGGGCATGATGCCCCATCATCTTCCTGGTTTCCTCAGCGACCCAGTCAATGTTTGCCTTAGCTTCGTCCCCTAAAGTTACGACCCGAGTATTAAGCAAATCAAGGTCCAGGGATTTAGCTTCATCCAATACTCTCACCATAGGATTACGGGGAAGGAGGTGCTCACCGGTAGCCTCATCAAAAGTAATATCACAAGAACCCGGATCCAGATCCGGATGACCTGCAAACGGATTACGAGCCAAGCCGGGATGGCCTATCCGGGTAACGGTAGGATTTTCAGACGGGTGCGGAGTAGGTATAGACTCAGTATTCTCCTCCGTGGTATCCTGAAGAAGCTGAGTTGGGGGCTGAGGGCCAGATGGAGATTCGAACAAGGAGCGACTCCTCTTCTTCTTCTAGATATCCTCTTCGATAACTCCAACAAGAGGATGGTAGCCAACTACGTCTCTAGGGCAGTTAGTCGGAGGCTTTGGTTTAGTAGAAACCCTGAGGAGTTTGTATTGTTCAAGACGGTGCCGAACATCTAATGTCTTGGCCGCTTTACCCACTCTTGGGATGAAAAGACAAGTGTTACAAGCATACATTAAGCTATGATTCCAGAAATATACCAAGTTAAGAGGATTCAAGAGACACTTTTATTATACAAACCCTGGGGAGGAGTAGGATACTGTAATAAGTCCTGGATCTCATTCCAGGATGGGAGTTGACCATAAAATATTCCTAAATCCTTATCATAAATGGAGTCCGCAGAAGTCAAAAATTCACCTTGGATCGCGGGAGTTGCCCCAGCTAAAACACTCTTGGAAGATGAATCGGCACCGGTCCCGACCTTGTCAGCTTTCTTAGGCTCCTCTACTAGAGCCGATTCTCCCTCCAACCCTTCGAAAGCTAGACGGAAAGCATTGTCCATCCACTCTTGGATCACACCTGCTTGCTCAGAAGACAAAACCCCAGCACCACTACCACTCTGTCCATCACCACCATCAACACCATGGCCATCACCATCACCTTCTCCATCACATCCGCTCTCCTCCTCGCCTCCTTCATCCTCACCTCTTTCCTCCTCCACATCTTCCTCCTCCAGGATGCATGGACATGTGCTGGGGGAGGGACCGTCGGACTTTTTAAGTTTCTTCCCCCCGGCAATTGGATGTTTCGAGAAGGGTTTCCTTTTGCCGCTCTTTACCGTGGCCCCTCCTTTAGCTTTGACGGCCCTCTCCTCAGCTGTGTCTCTTTGCTTGACCACAGACTGGTGTGGCAGAATCAAGTTGTGCTCCAAAAGAGTGGCTTCCTGATCAAGTAAGAAGCTGCACTCTCCTTTTCCGGGATGGCTTCTATTTCCCTAGCCATCCGAACCAAACGATCATTCTCTATAACCGCAAAGCCACATGTCGCTAGCAAGAAACAAAGCACATAAGGAGGAGCATTGCAGTCAGAACGGAAATTATAAATAAGAGTCAACTTACAGGCAGAAGTGAAGCGGTGGAAAGAAACAAAGTCATCTCTAAAAAAGAACCATTCCTTCTTGAACATGTTAAATTTTGAATATAAATCCAGGACCGGCTTGAAAGACACGGCCGATTCTAGGCAACATATGGGGACCCCTTCTTATAGCCTCTCAAGTTGTACAGGTACCAAACTTCCCGATTGGAAGGGGACGCCCGTACTCTGGAAAATAATAAACAGGCTCACTAAGATGGCATAGGAGTTGGGTTGAAGCTGGAAAGGGGCCATCTTCAAGTATGTGATAAAGCTGACGATCCAAGCGTTGATCGGAGGAATGGCCCCGCACATGCAGTGATACCTACTATAAGCAAACTATTCTTCAGGGGGGTTATACGACATCACTCCTTTCCCGGGCAACATCATGTGTGCTCTGTCAATCCCAAAGGATCTAGATATAACGTCAAGTTGCTCGTCTTTGAGGGAGCTGGGAAAGCAGTCAGGCGGTGAGTTCAAAAGCTTCTGGGGCCGTACCCATCTACTAATGATCGCGGGGATGGTCCATGTCGTTCTGGCTCTGACTGAACTGGGGGCACTATGGAGGACTCCTCTTTGTCCTTGGATTTCTTCTTGTCAGAACGAGTTTCTACTTTATGAGACATTATCTGCAACACGAGAAAATGCATCGTTAGAACAAGAGATATAAACAAGCGAGTACGTGCAGCTTGGAATCTCATTCATAATTCAAAACACAAAATTTCATTCGGTTGTTCGAGTCTAGGAGTCCATTCGGTACTCATCCTCCATAAGTTTCATTCGGTAATTCAAACATAAAGTTTATTCGGCAAGAGAATGCCTCACCTGGTCCGGCAGTAAAATCTGATTCGGCACTATGATTGATTCGGCAGTTAAGAATTTGGATCGGCCCTTTCAAACGGTAAGGAATAACGGAGGCGTGGAGCCCATACTTATAGGCAAGAGAAGGATAGCCGGACCAACCAGTTCGGCACTCGGGCCGAATGAGGGTGTCCAAATAAACAAAGCGCGGCATATGCAGGCATATGCCCCACTTTGGGGGCCAAATGTTGGACGAAGTCCCACCGGACCGAGACCAGCGAACCAACCCCTTCGGCACCAATCCCCTGCCACCGGACCAACTCCACTCACCACCGAATCCATCCCAACTCCACTCACCACCGAATCAATCCACACCCCTCTCATCACCGAACCACACTACCGAATCAAGGCTAAGAAGGCACTACCGAACCAGCCACCTCCAACCATCACCGAACCAATCAACGCCTCCATCCACTGCCAAACCAAAGCACCACCGGACCAGAACTCAACGCTCCACCCACCACCAAACCAATCCATGCTCCACTCACTACCGAGCCAGGGCGTTACCGAATCAACAATGCCAGGCCAGATCACATCAGCCCAGGCCCACCAGCAGCTATATACATCCAAGACCCCTACTCCTAACCTCACTCTATAAATAGAGGGGCAGGGGTAAAACAATGGCAGACAAGTTTGAGAGCTCAAGCATGGACAGAACTTTCAAACAACTTTCATAACTTGTAATCAAAGCTTTGTACTTGTAATCCGGACAATAAAGGAGAATAACATATAAAGTGGACGTAGGCACATTCTGGCCGAACCACTATAAATCTGTGTGTCTTTTACAGTTTAGTCCCTTCATTTCACATATTTGCATAAATCACCCAAATCACTAAGAACAACATAAAATCGACTAAATCATATGACTTGGAGGTGTTTGCCCATTTTTTGTGCAAACAATCCCTATCAATCGCTTGCTAATATAATAGATCGGTCTCTAAATTCAATTCTCTTCACGAAGCAACGTGGCACTTATAGTGTGTACCAACATAGCTAAGTAGATATATAGATCTCCATGATCCACTAGCTTTAATAAGATGCAAGGTATATCCAAGTGGTTCACCAAAGCTTGAAATGCATCTTTACAATCCTATGTCCATTCAAAACTCCTTTTTGCACTCCTAATCAAGTCAAAGAAAGGAATGCATTTATCGATAGCTTTGGAAATGAATCAGCTTAAGGAGCGACCTTTCCATTTGAGTTCTGTACTTTTTTAATAGTCTTTGGCACTTGGATATTGTGAATAGCTTGGATATTCTTGGTACTATCTTCGGTTCCGAGGGCATTAATGATAAAACCAAGAACCGCCTTAATGAAATGCCAAAAGAACACTTCAAAGGATTAATCTTCATCTTGTAATGTAGAAGGATGTTGGACATTTCTACATGGTCTTTAATGTGGTGGCTTGACCGTCATGACTCTACGAGCATATCATCCACATATACCTCCATTGTTTTTCAATCCGTTCTTTAAACATTCTATTAACAAGGCACTGGTAGATCAGTCCTGCATGTTCTAGTCCAAACGACATCACTACATAGTAATATAATCCGATATCGACAACCAAACTACTGTGTGCTTGATCGGGAATATGCTTCGGGATTTGGTTATATCCTGAGTATGCTTCTATGAAAGATAACAATTTATATTGCACAGTTGAGTTCACCAGTTGATCGGTCCATGAAAGACGAAAACTTTCTTTTGTTCATGCCTTGTTCAAGTTCGAGTAGTCAACGCATGTTCTCCATTTCCCATTTTCCTTTCTCATAAGTATATGATTAACATCCATTTAGGGTAGATGGCATCGTGAATAAACCCATTGTCTTTGAGTCTATCCACCTCCTCTTTAAGAGCAGTAGATCTCTCCAGATCCATTCCACTTCTTTTTGGTTGATCGGGACATACCTCAAGTCGACATTCAATGCATGGCTCTCAATAGCAAGAGAGATCCCATACAATTTAGAGTGAGTCCAAGCGAACACGTCTAAATTCGCTCGGAGAAATCGAACAAGTTCTCTCATCATCAAGGGCTGAATTGTGATCCAATCTTTAGATCCTTTGACGGGCCATCATGGCTAACTGTGATGTCAATAATCAGCTCAGTCGGTGCAGCCTTGATCTATTTGAGCTCCTTTTCATCATCTCTTGAATCTATATCTCTATAGAACCGACTGTGGCACCCAAGCCAAGGCTCAGGTGCTAGTTGTCAATCTTCAGTGGCTTGTATGCGGACAAACTTGCCCACGCATCCTTCCCATTCTCCCTCTGATGAGCGTCCCTCAACTCAGCTATATAACAGGCACATCTAGTTGCCCGATCACCATGAATAACTCCAACACCATTATCTGTTGGGAAATTCAAAGTCAAACACCATGGGGCAAGAGCTGCCCAGAACTCAGCTAGGGTAGGTCAGCCAAAAAGCATTGTATGGAGAGTCGACATCCAAAACAACAAAAAGGTAGAGTACACACCCTTCTATGGCCAGCTTCTCCCAACTCTATAGGTAATTCAACGTAATCGACAGCTTCAGTTGCAGCATCATTAAACCCATTATGCGAGCTTTAGATGGTTTCAACTCCTTGGCTTTCATCCTTAACTGATCATAAGCTTTTTTGAAAACTATGTTTATAAAACTTCCATAGTCAAACAATATCCTTCTCATAAAATTAGGGCCAATCATAGCAGAAATAACGATTGGATTGATTGTTTGAGCCTCCACCTTGTTTGCATCACTATTTCTACACACAATATCATTTGTCATTGTACGTTGCTGTTTTTTTGAAGCTCCATCCTCCGTATTTGAATAATATTCAAAATCACATGCTTAATCGCACTAGCATAGCACACCATCTCATGCCAACTTTTATCAGCTGGATGTGGTACTCCGATTATTGTATTGATCACCAATCTTCCACCAGTCCACGCAGGCTCCTCAACCCTGTGCATTGCTTGTCCTCGGTTGGGGTCAAATATTCCCTGCCCGTCATCTTGTAGGGTTTTCCAAAACTGTTGTAGCTTTCTTTCTCGAATTAGCTTTTCGATAATATCCTAGAGATGCCTGCATTCTTTTGTGTTATGCCCATAGCATTCATGAAACTGATAGTATTTTTTGGTTTGTTTCAGTTTCTTTGTTGATTCTTTATTAAGGCGGTTTCCTGTACTACATGGTTGCAAGTAGACAAATAGACATTCTCCAGGGATGTATTCAGTGGCATGTCAGTATTGTACATTGGAATCTTATGCTTCCTTCTTTTAGAATCCCTCTTTCTTTCTCGGCTCCTATCGCCACCTTCCTTTTGTTGATTTGGTTTTTTTTGGATATTCACTTGAATTTTTTTAGAGCTTTCATCAAACTGCTTTACAGCAATATTACTCTATAGTCCCTCTCCATTTGGTCCTACAACATCCTTCATCTTGGAGGATCTGGCTTTCTCCCTCAAATGTTGAGCCGCTTTTTCATAAATGCATTTCAACATTGCGGGTGGTTTGCAAGCTAACCAATCACCAAAATCAAATTTTGGATCAATCCCTCTTGTCACTGCCATCAATATTGCATGGTTATTCGAACTACTGATTTTTGGCAGCTGTATAAAATATCTCTAAATAAACTTTCAATGATTGTCCAGGAGCCTGGATCACGCTGGACAAGGACATTACATCCTTGAGGCCAGTTGCGTGCATTCGAAACTGCTCCATAAACCTTGTTGCCAAATCATCCAGAGATCGACCATGGGGGTAGCCTTGTAAACCACGTCGTTGTTATTCTAGAGAGAGTTATGGAAAAACATCTACACTTGGTTGCATCATTTGCTTATGTGGAATCCATTTGCCATTCGTATCTCATGATGTGCTGCCTGTGGTTGGTTTTTCCCTCATAGGCAGGCATCGACAGCATGTTGAACCTCCTCAGATACTCTGCATCTGATATAATCAGTGTATGGGATATGGCTTCTCGAGATTCCCCATTCATCATTGGTCAAGCCTTGGCTTTCTCTTACTAATTATCTGACCATAGCCAAGAAGTCTGGCGTTTGGATAGTTGGTGCCGTGCGGTGATCATATTCACCTCTCGTGAATGGTCCGGTCGATGTCTACGGGCCGTTCCATGCCTTCTTGGTTTAACATATTCTCATTGTGTATCTTGTAAATTCACTTCATCGTCATTCTAGGGAAGCGTTTGGTTAACACTTAATTGAATTCCATTATTCAAATTGGCAGTAACAACTCTAGTTTGAATCTCTGCATGAATAGGTAAGTTCCCTTCTTTGGGTGAGGGACCGGTGCCGATTATTCCAGACATACCACGATGGTCTGCCTATTGATGCCTCGAAGCTTCTGCGTGATATCTGTCTATTCTGCGGTGCCTATGTCTATGACACTCATCCGATGAACTAGAACTCTGTAATGTCGAGTAAGGGGTAGGGTTCCTCTTAGCGTTTCCTTGCTGTTGCTGGCTGAGTTGGTTCATTAGGTTGATATTGTCCTGAACCTACTTATTTAATTGTCGAAGGATGTCCATTAGCTCTCATCAGATTTTTGAATTTAACTCTTGTAATATTATTGGCTAGCTTCTGGACTTCAACTGGTTTAGCATTTACATCCACTGGTTGGCTACTCGGGCCTCCTAGCTGGATACTAAAGTTCCCATTTCCTTCCATGTTCTGAGAATTAGATCTAATGTTCCTCACCATTGTTAATAGTTTTGCTTAGATTTTTGCAAATCTGAGTAGAATGAGTGAAATTTCTGAAGATAACTATGGATCTCCTTCAGGGATTTATGCACTTCAGTAGCAACAAAGGGATCCTAATAAACTGAGAATCAAGGTTCTCAGTAAAAGCACCAAAATGTTTGCACAAAAAAATAATCATGAACAACCAAGAATGATTTTTAAAGAGAAGTAAATGAAGAAAAGTAAAATTAAAACTGATTAAATGAATAAGTAAGCAACAGAGAGTAAGTGGTAATCAAAGACACAGAGGTTTATGGTGGTTCGATGTTGTGTGCTAACGTCCACTATAAATATTATATTTTATTAGTCTCCTATGAATCTGACTACAACAATAGAACAAAGCTAGCACTTGATCACTATGGAATCCAAATTAACAAGCAGCATAAAGATCCTAAAAAAGAACAGTTAGCTTATATTTATAGGGTGAGATGACAAGATATTTCACTAAGATTTCAGCAAAGGCTCCCCATGTCCATAAGGGCCTACCATAACAATCGGTGGTCATAATTGGTTGTTTTAGAACGATCAGAATAAATCACATCGATCGTTAGTTTTGCTTCTGATTGTAACACAATTGTTTGTGGAGGGTACCATATGCCACTAGACCTTACTCCTTAAATATGGCGTCATTCTGAGTTATAGATTGTGAGATATCCATTGATCCTTATCGAATATGGCACCTTGGCAATCTTATACCGATTGTCCGAACGGTCGATGAAAATTTAATTTCATGAGTTATGTCACGCGATCATTCTTGTGGGCTCCACTCTTCAATATATTGATGCTTTGAAAGATCTGAGTGAATTAGCCTTGTGGATTTGGAAATATCGATCGATCTTCGCTGATTTGTGCTATTTTATGGATCATTCCCAATCGATCTATATAAATCCTTACATTGTCTATGACTCGAGCAACGACCTCCAATTAACTCGATAATTGATATTTAGCTTCATGGGGCTACGCCTGTCACTCGATACTGGTTACACCTCAATAGGGTCCCAGTCCAGATCTGCTCGACAATTGTCCATAATATTGCATACAGCTGATTCCCAAGTTTGACGACACGGATTTTTCGAGTTCGAAAATCGACATCCATACTTCATACCGTACACGAATGCCGCAGATTCGACCGTTCAAATTTGATTTGCTGAAGCTTATAACACATTAAGTATAACAACACAGCGGAAGAAAATGAAATTAATATCACATACAACTCTAATGATACAATATCCAAATATACAACAATGATCAATATTAAAGATACAATGAGATGCTACAGCGGAAACACCAATGAACTAGCAACGGAAACAACTAGAACTTGAAACTTTGAAAGAAATACCAATATCAGCAATCTCCATAGATAGCTCGAACCACCATCAAGTCGCACCAAGCTAAGCAAGGTCAGTTGTCTTGACCAAAAACTTCAATATCCAAATTCTCCAAAGAAGTCCACAGAGAAAGCTGAAAGCTACTGAATCGATATCTACTATCTGAAAAACCCAACTCTAGACTGCCCGTGTGGAAAATTATGGGCACCTAGAGTTTAGGAAGGGAACAATAAACTCTGGGTCAGTCATAGGACTGGTATGAGCAAACAAAAACAGTTTTATCTTTAAAAGAAAAATAAAAGATTTTAAGGAAATTCGCAATGCTTTTTGAAAAATGAAACTGCCATAAGGCCCCCCGCCACACACAAAATGCAAGCGCACACTTGGAGGAGATTTCTCCTTATGACAGTCAAAAATGCTTGATACGCGAAAACCATTTGATATTATTATTAGTGCATAGCGCAGAAAGCATTTCGAAAGTATAATGTTAATCTTAGCCAGCATACCACATTTCGTCGTATGCCTATAAAGCTACCATTTAAGCATGGCAGGTTATATAATTGAAATTGTAAAGGACGCGTATTGGATGATTGGATTTCCAATAAATGGTCAAGCTAAGGAACTTCCTTACCGAAATGGGAACGCCTCTGGGAGGACGCCCTCGAGAACCAAACCGTATCTCTACTAACAAGGCTGACGCTACCTCACGCTTTAACCAAGCTATAACATAGGTAACTAACAAACAAATATGCCACCCCCGGTTGTTACCAACCTTTATCCGAGGCACCTCTCAACCAACAACCACAAGGCAATAAGTTTGCAGCAACCACATAGATTAAATATCTGGGATCCATACCATGATATCACCTTTTATCCAAAAGGAAATGACAAACCCTAGGGGCGCAACCCCTAAAAATCTTGTTGCAACATTCCTGTTTCAACCATTACCGGGTTGTGAGGTTCGATGAAGTCTCGTCGACAAAGCTACGCTTTTCCACAAAGCCATGCTTCGATCAAATGATCAGCAGCACTTCGTATGCCACATTACCAAATTGGGAATATATCACTAGTAACCATCAACTACATAACCTCTGAGCTCGTATGTCTCAGAGAAGGGTGTAAAGCTAAGAGAATAAATCTCCGCCACCAAATAGAAATGTATTTGGTAGAAACCAGCTTTACATCTCAAAGTGTAACGTTAGACACACATCCATACAAGTCTAATTCAGGTTCGCACAGAACCGAAGGCACTTCACGAAGAAGCCCTTGCACATTCGGATAATTCCTAATCACGTTCGGACTGCCCATCACAAAGGGTGCTCAAATCTCTATACCGGGGATCAGCCGATGCTGAGACATTCGACAAGAAATCCTTTCGTTTTCGAAAATATCCAGTCTTCACCGCAGGTCTTCAAATGTTATCCATATATGTCGTATCATTATCCGGAATGGGTTATCTTACACAAGATCCTCTCCCGGCTAAACGGAATAATGAGCGTAATATTTAAAAACATATGGATATGGGATTTCAGTCAAGTCACAATTTAAAAGCCAGAACTTTTCTTCAAATGGTTTAAACAAATTACCATTTCAAATCTTTTAACGAAAAGATTTACATCACAAAGTTCACAAAGTTTACCAATCTTTCACAAAGATTCATAAATTTCTTTCCAATTCAAATCTTTTATAAAAAAGATACGCTTTTCAGATCCCTTTTCAATTTGAAAACAAACTTCACCAATCTTTAAAAAAGACTCATTCATAGCCCTTTCCAAAACAACTTTCCTTTCAAATTGGATTAAATCATCCAATTTTTAAATCAAAGATTCAATTCATAGCTTTCAAAACCATTTCCACAAAAAAATTCCATTCCAAATCTTTTATATAAAAGATACACCATTTAGAATCCTCTTCGATTCCAAAACAAAGCTTAACAATCATTCACAAAGACTCATCCATAGTTTCCCAAACTATTTACGATTCAAATCTTTTTAAGAAAAAGATCCATTTCAGTTCAATAACAAGATTTACCAAAATTTTAAGATAGCTTTCAAAACTATTCCATTTCAAATTGGAAATCTTTTCAACACAAATGGGAAATCCTTTCCTTATATGAAATCTATAATTATTTGAAAACAAATATTTTTCATTTTGAAAAAATCCGATTCCATTTATACAAGTTTAAGTTCTTAGGTTAAATTCAGATTCTCAAAACCAAACTTTTAAAATGGTTTAAATCCATATAAACACATTTATAACTTGTATAACATCTTTAAACCATAATTTCCAAACATGAAATTCAATTCCAAATTTTGAATTCAAATTCAAATTAAATTATTTAAATCTCCAAAACCTTATCAAGATATTTAAAATATCTTTTATCTTTTAAAAAAAAAACTCCTTTCAAAAGCTTTTCATATTAAACCCCAAATTCCATTTTCAAAATCAATTGAAATTGAAATTTCAATCTCAAAAACATTAAATTTAAATAATCAGTGACTTAACCGATTTCCATATGAAATCCATACTTGTTTGTGTAAAAATGCGGTCCAGGCGTTTTACACAGTCGTGCAACATCACAAATCATCACAGATTCAATCATCACAGATTCAAGCATATCAAAATCGATAAGCATTATATTCCAATAATGCTTATCTTCCATACACAGATTTATAAATAAATAATATACATTCGTCACAGATAAAATAAATTACATTCATCACAGCTTGAATTAAAACAATTATATCACAAAGCATCACACAGTAGAGATATCAAACAATTCACAGCATTCAATAGAATGCAATCATCCATAAGTAAAACCAGTTAAGATATCTGATAAATTTAAATCAGATTAATTACTTATAGATAAACTACTAATCCTGGTTAATTAATATTAATTACTTACAAATTATTTTGATTAATCTTCATTTAATCACCTATTAATTAACCATTAATAATAAATTAATTAACTTTTACTTATAAATTAATCATCCTTAAATCTTTAAATGATTATCCTTTAAATTAATTTATTATCCTTAATTAATTAATTACTCCATATTTGATCATCATTTCTTAATCACCTTTATTAATTAATTAACCTTTAATTATGTAATTAATTATCCTTAATTAATTACAGTAAGTGATTATCCCTAATCACTTATATCAATAAATCACAAATTAATTTCATCGAGTAATTATCCCTAATCACTTGGTTAATCAACGTTAATCATTAATTAATTACTTTTAATTAAGTAATCACTTTTAAACAATTAATTACCTCTAATCAATAAATTAACCTTTTATTATTTAGTAATCAAACAATCTTTAATTACTCAAGATTTAAAAACTAAATCATTGCTTGATTGTACATTTAACCACATCAATTAATTACATTTGAAAAACTATCAGAAATCTAATTTTAAAATCTATTTCAAAATATCTGTTAGTTAATTAATTAAATTCCAAAACAATTCATTTTTAAAAACATTTAACTTTAAATATCTAAAAGTTGAACTCGTTTGAAATCTTGTTTTACAATTTCTTTACTATCCATCTGTACTTCAAAACTTCCCAAACGTGGTTCATGTTTCTGTGAGAATTTTAAACCTGGTATCTACTTTTCTTTTCAAATGTTTAAAACCGGTATTCCATCCAAAATCAACTCAAGCTCAAATGAAGCTACCCGAGCAGCTACACGAGCCAGTGTTCATCTTTCCTGAAACCACCTTCGAGGCCATCACTGATCCTTCGAACCCAAATCCCCTGACACAACCGTCTGCGTGTGCATGTGCACAACCACGGCGATAATTTTCGACCATCCCTCTAGCCTTCGACAAATTGTCGGCGAACCCCGCAAGCTTCACGAGCACCTAGATTCCACAATTTCGCTGTCGATTAGAATCTGGCCTCACAACCTAATACTGGAACCCATCACCGATGAAAAACCCATCGCCAACGACGCTCACGTCCACCGGAACCCCAGCCTCTTCGATAAGAGTTGCGCCTCGAACCCAAGCAACGATTCCACTACACGCGATCAACTCCGATGCCTTCCAGTCGACCCACGACCCCGAAGAATTTACACCAACCAACTAACCCCTAAAACCCTAAATCAACGTCGAGCCGCCATTACAGACATAAAAAAATTCTTTACCATTTTTCCTTCAACCACTCACTTATGATCTTCCTCCAGCCACCACCCCAAGGTTTCAGACCCTCGCGATCACCAGATTTTGACGAAAAACCTAATTTCGAAGAACACACAAATTCTCACAACCCACATGCTTAAAAATCCAAATAACTTTATTAAGAATCATCATATTTGAATTCGAATTTGTTAATATAATCAAAACTCGAATTTAAGACGATTGATTTTCATTGACTTGAAAAATTTTCACTGTATTTCCTTTTTCTAGTAAAATTGCTTACTAATTTTACTAATAATTTTTTTTAGAAAAACATTAGATCAATATGAACAAATTTTCTTCAAAGATCATGATCCTTTTTTCATGCTCCTTAAATCCTGAATTAAGAACAGAACATGCACATCTAAATCTATACATACATATATACATGCAAATACACACTTTTTTCAAATCATCATCATAGGCATACAAAATCAAGCAAACGGGTTTTCAAAATGAAGTTTGCTCACCTGTAGATGATGAACAGAGCTCGAAAGTTGATTAAGCAGAGAACAGGCTTTTGATTTGCTTTTCATTTTCCTCTTTGATCAGGTTTTAGATTTTGTTTCCTTGCTGAAACTTTTGTTTTGCTTCCAGATTATCATCTCCAGGCTGAAGACTTTGCATTTTTGATCAGGTTTGTATTCTTGTTTTTTTTCCAGGTTTGAAATCCAGATTTTTGAATTGCTTTCAGTCTTTGATTTCACTTGTTTACTTGCTTCCAGATGGTTCTTGCATGTTTTCCTGACTTTCAGGTTTTAAGATTTGTTGTTTGAATTTTTTTGAATTGCTTTTAAGGTTTTATTATTTTGTTTCAGATTGGCATCAGGTTTGGTTTTGAATCTGCTCCATAGCTTTTGTTGCCTTCCTTTTCTGTTTTCTTTCTGGGTTTCCAGATTTTTTTTGATTTTGAAACAAGTTTGAGAATCGAATGAATGAAGTTTGAGAAATTTTTAAACAGAATAGCCTGGTTCTATATTATCATGTATTTTGAATAAAGAAATTTAATGGCACTTGTCCATATAGTTAACACTTGTTAATTGTTTGAGTTAATATTTTACAAATGTCATTTGTCACTTAAATTATGTTTTTAAGTCCTTTAGTTTAAAATTTTAGTTTAAACCTTATTTTATTTAAATTTATGAAACATATTCATCTATTTTCTTTTCTTACTACGTATATTCTTATATATACATATATACAAATCAAATTCAAATTCAAATTATCTTATATAATCCATTTATATAAATAGATAAACATACATCTTATTAAACTTGGAAAATTCAAATAATTACACAACTTTATAAAAATACTTATTTCTTTGAATTCCAATCCAAAATTCTATTTACAATATATTTTTATTTCCATATATTCTATTAAAATACATATTTTTGTCTTTATTCTGGAATTTTCATATTAATTCACAATTAATTTCACAATTAAATCCAAAAATTTAGTTTAATTATCAACTCAAATTTAAGTCAAAAATCGGGATCGTTACAAATTCCCCCTTAGGAAAATTTCGTCCTCGAAATTTGAAAGTAGGAGGACAACAAAGAATATAGAAAGATAGGGAGATGAATCATCAGATCAAGCTGAATATCTATTCTGCATTTGGCTTACCAAATCAGAATATTAATAATAGGTACAAGAACGAATCTATTTAACTCTTCACAAGATACTTGGGTCATCCAGATCTATGAAGTATGCAGGGGCATTGTTTAGTTCGAAGGATAACTAACCACTCGTAGAATATATCTGGAACCAAGAGAACAGATAAAGGATACCCAATCTAGGTTGGAATATCACAAGGTTTACACCAGCTTGTCCCTCTTCGGACAAGAAATTAAAACAAAAATTCCAAACTTTGGTTTTAATCGAAATCGTTTTATCGGTACAAATTATTCTATCTTCATGTTTGTTGATCAATTTATTTCAAATAAAATTCCAAATTCATTAAAGTTTAAAACGAAAAGCTTCTAACAAGAATACGAGATGGGAACTTATCTTCAATGATTCGTAGGGCCACCATCAAATTGAAGCTTCTCCCTTGAGCTGCTACGAAGCAATCAAAGATCGAAATTGGATGATGAACAAAGGTGATTGATAGAGAAAGTTGTTTTCCTTGTTGTTGCAGGGTGTCGATCATTTGTAGTCTTACTTCCCTGTCCCCTATCTCGTCCTCTTCTTGCACGCATACTTACTATCAGTGAATTGCAAGAGAATTTACTAAGGCATACGGACGGATATCTTAGAGAATACTCGTTCTAGGGTATACTTCACCCTATCTCTAATGAGTCACTTATTGTGTTATACTCCTGAGCTAAAGTTTCAACCTTCAGCTCTGATACCAAATGTGACGACCAGGATTTTTCGCGTTCGAAAATCGACATCCATACTTCATATCGTACTCGAATGCCGCAGATTCGACAGTTCAAATCCGATTCGCCGGAGCTTATAACACATTAAGTATAACAATACAGCGGAAGAAAATGAAATTAATATCATATACAACTCCAATGATACAATATCCAAATATACAACAATGATCATTATCAGAGATACAATGAGATGCTACAGCGGAAACACCAACGAACTAGCAGCGGAAACAACTAGAACTTGAAACTCCGAAAGAAACACCAATATCAGAAATCTCCATAGATAGCTCGAACCACCATCAAGTTGCACCAAGCTAAGCAAGGTTGGTCGTCTTGACCAAAAACTTCAATATCCAAAGTCTCCAAAAAATTCCAAAGAGAAAGCTGAAAGCTACTGAATCGATATCTACCATCTGAAAAACCCAACTCTAGACTGTCCGTGTGGAAAATTATGGGCATCCAGAGTTTAGGAAGGGAACAATAAATGCTGGGTCAGTCATGGGACTGGTACGAACAAACAAAAACAATTTTATCTTTAAAAACAAAACAAAAGATTCTAAGGAAATTCGCAATGCTTTTTGGAAAATGAAACTGCCATAAGGCCTCCCACCACACACAAAATGCAAGCAAACACTTGGAGGAGATTTCTCCTTATGACAGTAAAAAATGCTTGATACGTGAAAACCATTTTATATTATTATTAGTGCATAGTGCAGAAAGCATTTTGAAAGTATAATATTAATCATAGCCAGCATACCATATTTTGTCGTATGCCCACTATAGCTACTATTTAAGAATGGCAGGTTATACAATTGAAATCGTAAAGGGCGCGTATTAGATGATTGGATTTCAAACAAATGGTCAGGCTAAGGAACTTCCTTACCGAAATGGAAACGCCTCTGGAAGGACGCCCCCGAGAACCTAACCGGATCTCTGCTAACAAGGCCGATGCTACCTCACGCTTTAACCAAGCTATAACATAGGTAACTAACACACAAGTATGCCACCCCCGGTCGTTACCGACCTTTATCCGAGGCGCCTCTCAACCAACAACCACAAAGCAATAAGTTTGCAGCAACCACATAGGTTAAATATCTGGGCTCCATACCATGATATCACCTTTTATCCAGAAGGAAATGACATACCCTAGGGGCGCGACCCCTAAAAACCTTGCTGCAACATTCCTGTTTCAACCATTACCGGGTTGTGAGGTTCGACGAAGTCTCGTCCACAAAGCTCGCTTTTGCACAAAGCCATGCTTCGATCAAATGATCGGCAGCCCTTCGTATGCCACATTACCAAATTGGAAATATATCACTCGTAACCATCAACTACATAACCTCTGAGCTCGTATGTCTCAGAGAAGGGTGTTAAGCTAAGAGAATAAATCTCCGCCACCAAACATAAATGTATTTGATAGAAACCAGCTTTACATCTCAAAGTGTAACGTTAGACACACATCCATACAAGTATGTTTCGGGTTCGAACAGAACCGAAGGCACTTCACAAAGAAGCCCTTGCACATCCGGATAATTCCTAATCACGTCTGGACTCCCCATCACAAAGGGTGCTCAAATCTCTATACCGGGGATCAGCCGATGCAGAGACAATCGACAAGAAATCCTTCGTTTTCGAAAATATCCGGTCTTCACCACCGGTCTTCAAATGATATCCATATACATCGTATCATTATTCAGAATGGGTTATCTAACATAAGGTCCTCTCCCGGCTAAACTGAATAATGAGCGCAATATTTAAAAACATATGGATATGGGATTTCAGTCAAGTCACAATTTAAAACCCAAAACTCTTCAAATGGTTTAAAAAAATTACCATTTCAAATCTTTTAACAAAAATTTTTACATCACAAAGTTCACATAGTTTACCAATCTTTCATAAAGATCCATAAATATCTTTCCAATTCAAATCTCTTATACAAAAGATACACTTTTCAGATCCCTTTTCAATTTGAAAACAAACTTCACCAATCTTTAACAAATATTCATTCATAGCCCTTTCCAAAACAATTTTCCTTTCAAATTGGATTAACTCATCCAATTTTTAAATCAAAGATTCAATTCCTAGCTTTCAAAACCATTTCCACAAAAAATTTCAATTCCAAATCCTTTATATAAAAGATACACCATTTAGAATCCTCTTCGATTCCAAAACAAAGCTTAACAATCATTCACAAAGATTCATTCATAGTTTCCCAAACTATTTACGATTCAAATCTTTTTAAGTAAAAGATCCATTTCAGTTCAATAACAATATTTACCAAAATTTTAAGATAGCTATCAAAACTATTCCATTTCAAATTGGAATTATTTTTAACACAAATTGGAAATCCTTTCCTTATATGAAAGTTATAATTATTTGAAAACAAATAGTTTTCATTTCGGAAAAATCTGATTCCATTTATACAAGTTAAAGTTCTTGGGTTAAATTCAGATTCTCGTAACCATATTTTTAAAATGGTTTAAATCCATATAAACAAATTTATAACTTGTATAACATCTTTAAACCATAGTTTCCAAACATGGAATTCAATTCCAAATTTTGAATTCAAATCCAAATTAAATTATTTAAATCTCCAAAGCCTTATCAAGATATTCAAATTATCTATTATCTTTTAAAAAAACTCCTTTCAAAAGCTTTTCATATTAAACCCCAAATTCCATTTTCAAAATCAATTGAAATTAAAATTTCAATCTCAAAAACATTAAATTTAAATAATCTGTGACTTAACTGACTTCCACGTGAAATCCATATTTGTGTGTGTAAAAGTGTGGTCCAGGGGTTTTACACAGTTGTGCAACATCACAAATCATCACAGATTCAAGCATATCAAAATCGATAAGCGTTATATACCAATAACGCTTATCTTCCATACACAGATTTATAAATAAATAATATACATTCGTCACAGATAAAATAAATTACATTCATCACAACTTGAATTAAAAAAATTATACCATAAAGCATCACACAATAGAGATATCAAATAATTCACAGCATTCAATAGAATACAATCATCCCTAAGTAAAACCAATTAAGGTATATGATAAATTTAAATTAGATTAATTACTTATAGATAAACTACTAATCCTGGTTAATTAATATTAATTAGTTACAAATTATTTTGATTAATTATCATTTAATCACCTATTAATTAACCAATAATAATAAATTAATTAACTTTTAATTATAAATTAATCATCCTTAAATCATTAAATGATTACCCTTTAAATTAATTTATTATCCTTAATTAATTAATTACTCCATAATTAATCATCATTTCTTAATCACCTTTATTAATTAATTAACCTTTAATTATGTAATTAATTATCCTTAATTAATTACAATAAGTGATTGTCCCTAATCACTTATATTAATAAATCACAAATTAATTTCATCGAGTAATTATCCTTAATCACTTGGTTAATCAACGTTAATCATTAATTAATTACTTTTAATTAAGTAATCACTTTTAAACTATTAATTACCTCTAATCAATCAATTAACCTTTTATTATTTAGTAATCAAACAATCTTTAATTACTCAAGATTTAAAAACTAAATCATTGCTTGATTTTCCATTTAATCACATCAATTAATTACATTTGAAAAACTATCAGAAATCTAATTTTAAAATCTATTTCAAAATATCTGTTAGTTAATTAATTATATACCAAAACAATTCATATTTAAAAACATTTAACTTTAAATATCTAAAAGTTGAACTCGTTTGAAATCTTGTTTTACAATTTCTTTACTATCCATCTGTACTTCAAAACTTCCCAAACGTGGTTCATGTTTCTATGAGAATTTTAAACCTAGAATCTACTTTTCTTTTCAAATGTTTAAAACCGGTATTCAATCTAAAATCAACTCAAGCTCGAACGAAGCTACCCAATCAGATACACGAGGCAGTGCACATCTTTCCCGAAACCACCTTTGAGGCCATCACTTATCCTTCGAACCCAAATCCCCTGACACAACCGTATGCGTGTGCATGTGCACAACCACTGGGATAATTTCCGACCATCCCTATGGCCTCCAACAAATCGTCGGCGAACCCTTCAAGCTTCACGTGCACCCAGATTCGACAATTTCGCTTTCGATTACAATCTGGCCTCACTACCTAATACTAGAACCCATCGCCAACGACGTTCACGTCCACTAGAACCCTAGTCCCTTCGATTAGAGTCGCGCCTCGAACCCAAGCAACGATTCCCCTACACGCGATCAACTCCGATGCTTTCCAGTCGACCCACGACCCCGAAGAATTTACATTAACCAACTACACCTTAAAACCCTAAATCCATGTCGAGCCACCATTACAGACATAAAAAAATACTTTACCATCTTTCCTTCAACCACCCACTTATGATCTTCCTCCAGCCACCACCCCGAGGTTTCAGACCCTCGCGATCACCAGATTTTGAAGAAAAACCCAATTTCGAACAACACACAAATTCTCACAACCCACATGCTTTAAAATCCAAACAACTTTATTAAAAATCATCATATTTGAATTCAAATTGGTTAATATAATCAAAACTCGAATTTAAGATGATTGATTTTCACTGACTTGAAAAAATTTCACTGTATTTCCTTTTGCTTGTAAAACTGCTTACTAATTTTACTAATAAATTTTTTTAGAAAAACATTAGATCAATATGAAAAAAATTTCTTCAAAGATCATGATCCTTTTTTTTTCATGGTCCTTAAATCCTGAACTAAGAATAGAACATGCACATCTAAATCTATACATACATGTATACATGAAAATACACACATTTTTCAAATCATCATCACAGGCATACAAAATCAAGAAGATGGGTTTTAAAAATGAAGTTTGCTCACCTGTAGATGGTGAACAGAGCTTGAAAGTTGATTAAGCAGAGAACCGGCTTTTGATTTGCTTTTCATTTTCCTCTTTGATCAGGTTTTAGATTTTGTTTCCATGCTAAAACTTTTGTTTTGCTTCCAGATTATCATCTCCAGGCTGAAGACTTTGCATTTTTGATCAGGTTTGTATTCTTGTTTTTTCCAGGTTTGAATTCCAGATTTTTGAATTGCTTTTAATCTTTGAATTTCACTTGTTTACTTGCTTCCAGATGATTCTTGCATGTTTTCCTGGCTTTCAGGTTTTAAGGTTTGTTGTTTGGTTTTTTTTTGAATTGCTTTTCAGGTTTTATTGTTTTGTTTCAAATTGGCATCAGGTTTGGTTTTGAATCTGCTCCATAGCTTCTGTTGCCTTTCTTTTCTGTTTTCATTCTGGGTTTCCAGATTTTTTTTTTGATTTTGAAACAAGTTTGAGAATCGAATGAATGAAGTTTTAGAAATTTTTATATAGAATAGCCTGGTTCTATTTTATCATGTATTTTGAATAAAGAAATTTAATGCCACTTGTCCATATAGTTAACACTTGTTAATTGTTTGAGTTAATATTTTACAATGTCATTTGTTACTTAAATTATGTTTAAGTCCTTTAGTTTAAAATTTTAGTTTAAACCTTATTTTATTTAAATTTATGAAACATATTCATCTATTTTGTTTTCTTACATACATATATTCTTATATATACATATATACAAATCAAATTCAAATTATCTTATATAATATATTTATATAAATTGATAAACATACATCTTATTAAATTTGGAAAATTCAAATAATTACACAACTTTACAAAAATACTTATTTCTTTGAATTCCAATCCAAAATTCTATTTGCAATATATTTTTATTTCCAAATATTCTATTAAAATACATATTTTTTTCTTTATTCTGGAATTTTCATATTAATTCACAATTAATTTCACAATTAAATCCAAAAATTTAGTTTAATTATCAATTCAAATTTAAGTCAAAAATTGGGATCGTTACACCAAGAATGGTAAACATCTATTTCGAGCTAAGCTGATGATATCACGGCCTTGCTAAAAGGTGGGATAATAGGTTATGATATGAGAATTCAGAAATTACCATGGTGATAAAGGTATGATATTTGATTAATTCTAGAAAGTCCTTTTTGTTCCAAGAAACCTTTTAGTAATTAAGATTGTATTTCTAATTATCTCAATCCATCCTTTAAAAATATAAAAATGTGAATTCTACAACGAACGTTGAGAATGGATTTACATTTGGTTTATTTACACAGAACAGTCTTTAAAATGAGGCTATATAAGGTGGGTGTTTGTGTGTATATATTATAGGGTATGTTATATATGAGGTATGTTACATGTTACCATAAAGGACAAACAAAAATTTCTTCATTTATCAATTAGGAAAATTGAGGTTAATTATCATGTAACTTATATTGAGCATTAATTAAGGAAATTAATGACTTACCCTATATTACTGTTGGTTATAAAATGCATACGTTGATGTAAAGCAGCAAGTTTCTTGCATATACACTTGTATAATTGATATATTATTAATATAATGCTAAAAACATGCTTGCACAAACTATGTAAAAGAACTCTTCGATTTTAGAATGCATACATTAATGCGTTAATTCACTAACATAAATTAAGCATTAAAATTATTCAGTAGTTGATTTGTTATATAACTTCTTAAATTCATACAGTTGCGTACCTTTTGGAATTTTTTCGTTCAAGCAAACAAGTTATCAAATTATCCTTTATTGATAATTTTAACCGGATTTTCATTTTGTAGAATAGTTTTTTATGTCGATACT
This sequence comes from Allium cepa, assembly GCA_030765085.1. NCBI lineage: Eukaryota > Viridiplantae > Streptophyta > Magnoliopsida > Asparagales > Amaryllidaceae > Allium > Allium cepa. The sequence goes on from CM060931.1 coordinate 399,118,382, forward strand.
TATAGTAGTAGAACCCACATTGGATGCAAGTTTTTTTTAATAAATTGTTAAAAATAATAACTATATATGATAATTATGTGTGCAAATGATAATAATAAATAACAAAATATAATATACATAAATATTATTAATATATCATTATATTAATCACTCGCTAAAAAATATAAAATGATATTATTATTATTATCATTTTTTATACGTATAATGTAAAACTTAAAAATCTACTCGGCATTCTTTTGAAAAAGGGGCCAAAACTAATATGATTACTAATTGTATACATCATTTTGTCCAAAGTCCAAGGATAAACTAACAAAATATGTTTGGATTACTATATTAAGCAATGCGTATATCTATATACACGTAGGTACACATGTATGTACATATTTAAATTACTAGCTGGTGTTGACTATGTACTAGATTCTAATGAGGAGGGTGATTATTGTTTAACCTACAAGGGTGAAGATGGTGTATATTGGTATTACTTTGTATCCACCTTTTGTATAATATGGAAGAGTATACCGATTAGAGTTGGGTTTTGGACTTTGTGAATTATGGGAAGGTTATTTATTTCAAAAAATAAAGTATATATAAATATATTTACTTTAGTATAGCCATTCTTTGACTACTAAGCAATTAACCCTTCATCCATCTAGAAGTTACTTACATTCTTTATAAGTTCATCAAGTAGAAATTTAATTTGGTAGTAGTTCTACTGTATGATATGCTAAGTGAAAAGTGAACAAGGATGTAACAATGTACCATTCATAGCTTTCATTTCAGTTTTTCCTGTTAGGATGAATATTTTCCGTTTGGCTGCCCTATTATGAGAACATATCTAAAACCATGTGTAGATTTAGGAGTAATCACTTCATATGTTCTATACTTTCACTTTGTTAAAATGACCATGGTACCTGATAGATTGAAGTTGTCTAAAGAATTTTATAGCTATTCTCCAAGGATGGAAGTAAATTTTATATTCGTTGAAAAAGTTAAAATTTTTACCATCAATGGTATATAAATTTTGGTTAGCACCGTCTTTATTTGAATATCCGTCTGAGACTCTGATCATTACAACATGCATTACTAATAAAATCATTGAAGTATTGTGCACAAATCTAGCTAGAGGTTTCATGATCAACTTCTCACAATTGAAGTCATAACAAATGTTTAGAATAAAATAAAATGAAGAGAGAAATTCCTATTTATCTCAAAACATTATATTTATGATTGAGTTTCCATATCTTTTGTTGAATAGCATATGGTAGCTAAATGCACAGTTACCCGAAAGGCAATGAATTCAATAATAGAAATATTGATGGCAATATACAATGAAACAGTTCAACTAGAAAAGTAGAACAATTAAACTATTTGTTCTCATAATCAAAATTAGAAACAATAATAATTTTTTTAACTCTAATGTATGGCTTGCTTGAAATAGCAAATGAAGAATATACACTCATATAAATCATAAGATGTCTCCATCTACTATCAAGCAATACGAAATAGTAGCCTCCAAATCTTTGTCAAAATATTGCCCTTGGTCTAGGGTTTAGATAAAAAATTTCACCTTTTATTTTTCTAGTCTTTTTTTCCTTGTTTTCAAGATAATAAACTTTGCACTCTCTAAGAAATTTCATCCAGAAATATAATAAGAAGCAAATCCTGACATAACACAATGTGATCAGTCCAATTAGTCAGCACGCATATATTGTAACACCCTAGATTTTTGATAACATCTTTAGGAGATTTAGTTAGATAAACTAAATAACATAATTTGTTGATAAGGGGAAGGAGATTTGATCTAATCAAGGTAACCGTGCCTTTTAGCTAATAAATTAAAAGAAAGGTTTAAAATGAATTAGAGAAGGGGTATTATGGGAAAGAGGCCATTCCTATACTACCTTCCTTAGGTTGTGAATTTCAAAGCACACGTTCATTCTTATTTTCAAAAATTTGAAAGCTTGGCCAAGAAGAAGTGGAAACAAAAGAGAAGCTGAAGGAAAGAAAATTCAAATCAAACTCATTCAAATCTCAAGCTCCTTAATCATTAAAGCAAAAGGTAAATAATGTTTACATCTGTAAATAATTTGGGTTTCGATTTTAAGGTTAATCCCGAATGATTTTGCAAAGACTTCCATGTGTTTGGATGATAAAAAGATTATATATACATGTTGATGATTTATATATGTTTATATAGATTTTATGACATATTTTGAGATAAAATCCTATTAAATGACATATGTTAGCCAATTGAATTGAAAATATTCTGAATTTTTGTGGAATTGTTATGAATTTTCTAAGGAAGAAAAGGTTAATTTGAATTGTACAATTATTTATGGGTAAAATAATTATAGTTTGGATCGGAAAATTTTATATGTTGATGAGAACATATTATTTTATTTTGTAGCGACCCGTAGATTTCATGGATTTAATTTGGTTAAATTAAGTTGTAATTAAATTTAGAAGAAAAATAAATTAAAAACCTACTTATAGTAATTCGAAGTTAATTCAAATGATTTTAAGTAGTGAAAAGAATTTTACCAGTATATGAGTTGAATATGAGGAATTTGAGGAAATTATTAAACTAATATAATGTAATAAACATTGTTAACAGTAAATGGAATATGATAATAAGAAAAATTGCAAGTTTGTATTTATGGGCAAAATAATATGGATAGGTAATAATTGTTGTAGAGAATAAATTACAAATGTATAAATTGTATAATGGTAACAACTATTGTTCGTTACCAATGCATTTAATTTATAGCGATTAAATAAGAAATAACTGAAAATTTTGAAGGAAAAATCAATAGAAAGGTTAACTACATGCATAAGATGAAAGTTGAATAGAATTCTAATAAATGATAATAATGGAAAATATATATACAATCAATGTAGGTAATTTGAAATTACAAATGATTAAACGTTTCTTGTGATAATGAATAAATAACGAAAGGAGTAAGCATATTTATTTAGAGTATTAATTACTATTGGGAAGAGATTTAAGTAACAACGTTTAATGCAATGTAAGTAATGCCATTTTAAGTCAATAATAAGGAATTGGGAATCATATCTATGAAATGATAATGAGAATACAAGATGATAAATGCCAATTAAGGGTAATAATTAAGAAACTTAATGAAATCCCAATTTTATACAAAATAATTTAAAAGTCAAGTTTGGTTATAATTTGAACATAAGTAAATTGAATTTGTAGTATGAAAATATATGCAGAAATTGATTTTTGTAATAAAGGATTTTGTATGTGACAAAAAGGTAACGGTAGTGTTTATGGTAGGTTGCCTATTCATTTATTTAGATTGTTAGTTGGAACTGGAAATAAGTTTGTAATAAATGTAAATAAATGATACATTTATGTAACCAATGTAAATTTTACTTATAATATAGCAAAAGGTGGATTTAAGAAGTGAAATTGTAGAATTTGAAGCTAATTAATAATAGACATAGTAAAAATGGCAATCCAATCAAATGCTTAGGAATCAGATTTATTGGAAGGTAACCTAATTTATAAATAAATGGTAAGTATTAAGATATAATTCTATATAAATTAAAACTGATTGTAGATTTAGTGTAGTAACGTTAAGGCTAACTGAATTTGATTTATAGATGGAATTAAAATCAAGATGGATAGGTAACGAACTTAAAAATTTAATAAGTGAATTTATTTCAATCAGTGCAATAAAAGGATACGTAAATAAATGGTAAGATGAAATGGTAAATTTTTGATGTTAATAAAATGATTTTTTTTTTTTTTTTTTGAATTGAAATAAGTATTATAATGGGCAAATTTAGTTACTTTAAGGTGAAACGGAAATTTTAACGCAATAGTTTGAATGCAACATTAAATTCATCTAATTTATAATAAAGATTCATTAGATTTATTTAATAGAAATTTTGGGACATTTAATAGATAATTGCTGATGTTGAATGGAACAAAGGAATTGAATTTAACATGAATAGCATGAATAGCATGAATAGCATGAATATTAATAAAAGAAATTATGTAATAATTGATTTATTTTAGCATTTATGAATAAAATAGGAATTTAGGTTTAAGCAAGCGATGAATAAGATGTTGTGCAATCCAAATTAATATAGTAATTGTGAGTAATAAGAGCTTATTTGAGATTCTAATTTTTTTATATATGTTTTACAATTTCAATATAAATGGAAATAGTAGCAATACAAAGAAAGGCAGAATTTTTGAATATAGTAGTTAAGAAAAGGCAAACAAATCCTTCCATCTAAATCCAATTTAAAATAAAGCTTAATTATTGCAGTGGTTAGAATTAAATATTATGCTAGTCGAATACTAACTAATTCATTGAAATACCTATTCATGAAAAACAATTGAAAGGTTTTATTTGGTTATAATTGGTAGATTTGAAATAAACGTAAAGTTATATTAATTGACGTAATAATACGCAGTAAACTATAAGGTCATAGTCAAAGTTAAATTTAAGTAAATTCTTGGAATTTACAATATCTGAATTTACCGTAATTGAATTCAAACACTGAAATTTATAAATTTATTTACTTGACATTGATATCTGGGTTTGTTTAATTTGTTGTAACTAAAGTGAAATGATAAAAATGATCAAATTTTCAATTTTAAAGTCAAAAATTTTAAAGATTGAATTTAATTAATTTATTTGCCTATTTATTTAATTAATATAAAAATAGCCATTTTGGGCACGGACTCGGATTTCGACGAAACCAGTTTCATCGGATCCGTAACGGTGAATTATAATAATGTTTCAAGTTTCGTAGCGATCGGACTTGTCGTTTGATCGTACGGACTCGAAACGCCTTGAAATTTACGCATTTTGAAATCAATGTGAAATTTTTGTTTTTTAGCATAACTTCTTCATACGATCGAATTTGGTCGCGAAACTTTTTCCATCGCGTTCAGAATATTTTAAAACACCTACTTGGATATATAGTTTTAACAAATCCGACTCCGGAGGCATAGCGGACTTTTTGGACCATGGTTTGTCACGCACGTTCGCGTATCCAGTCTAGCTACCCTACCTCTAGCCTATCTATAAATATACATCTATAAACCCTAGCTCCTTTCTTTTTTCATTTGCTGTACGTTCATTTCTTCACTCTTTTCTCTTCCCCAAATGTATACATCTCAGATCCAATTCCAGATCCATCCACAGTTCAAAATCAAAAGTCAAAACTCAAAAATTTCAGAAAATTCCAGAAAAAATATATGTTGAAGTATTCGATACGCGTAAAATACTGGTGAAATTCGTTTTTCAATTGGAGCTGTCGTTCATCCAGAATAAATTCAAACAGCCCAAAACCGTTCATCATCGTCGCGCAAAACTTTGTCGGATCGGAAAAACATTTCTGGGTTTTGGAGAGGGAACCGAGGGGATCGCATCTATGTAATTTGTTTGGCGATTCAACGGTCGGATTGGAGTCAAAAATTTGACTGGGGTTGCTAAATTTGTGGCGGCTATAGGGTTGAGGTCCTTGCGCATGCTTACTGTAGAAGATGAAGAGAGGCCGCATGTTTTCGTGTACAGGGAACGTGGTTGCTGAGGTGGCATGTTGGGGGTTAAGTGTTCTCTTATATATTTTTTTTATTTGAATTCAATCACCATTTTCCGTCATAACTTTCTCATACGAAGTCGGATTCACACGAAATTTTTTTTGTTAGGATCGTAATTTAATTCCGGACTCGATGACGCTGGTTTGGACGAATTCTGAGACGGGCGAATTTTTGGGTTTAAATCGGGTTTGAATTCGATTTAAATTCAAAAGGTGAGTGTTTTAACCCACTCACAACTACTAGAAGCTTTTATGTTTGTTAAATAAATTTTAGAAATGAATAGAAATTTATTTATGAGCTTTTGGCATGTTATTTCATTTATATCTGTTGAATTGCATTTTATTGAATTTAACTGTTAATTTAATTGATTTATTGCGTGTTAATTGGCTGTTAGAAATTATTGTTTGCATATAAACTGCTAGTTAACAGTTATGTCAATTATCACTGAATATAAATTATTAGATTAATAGTTGATAAATATAATTTGAAATAAAACTGCCAATTATTACCTGTTGTATATTACCAAACATATATTGTTATTGATTGATATTGGTTGATGGTTGCGATTGGATGATGGATGTGTTGATGAATGGATGTTTATTACATATCATTAAATTGCAAATTATTATGCATATTTCATTTTTCGGGATTGTGGTTTGAAATGATATATAACCGCAATTTTTATTTTTTTAAATTGCGGATTGAAATGATAAATATCCGTATCACTTGACCATAGGATAGAAAACTTTATACAGGCACCGTGGTCTATATATAACTATTTTAAATGTGATTTCTATGGTTTGGATGGAATACGGTTTATAAAGATCTTAAATTTTATACTGAATAAATGTTTTCTTCCATATTTATATACATATGAAGTTGAAAATTTGAAATAAAATGGTGTATAAATCTCTTTATTAAAATGGAAGAAAATTTAGAAATGGAGTTTGATAATTTATATCCTATGTTTTAAATGTTAAGTTGGAAATTTTAAGATATTTATAATTGGATTGTTCCCAAATAAATTAAAATGAATATTCTAGTATAACTTGAATTGAAAAATATATATAATTTATTACTAGAAATTGAAGTCTTATTAATTATGGATTCTATGTGAATATTCAAGAATAATTAATAGAACATTTGATTTGAAAGAATAAAATCCAACTTTAGTTGAAATATTTATACTCAAAATGGATATACGTATATATATGAATTTATTGAAATGGTTTTGGAACTTGAAGCGATATTAAATTTTGGTTTTAACTTTAAATAAAGAAATGTATTGTAAAGCCACGAGAAATATTTCTTTTCAAAGTAACATTTAAGTTAAACCACTTATTTTATATACTGTTGAATATCCAAACCATTTAGTTTTGAAAGTAATGGTTTTAAAAACTATGGATTTCGAAGTATTATGTTGAAAGTTAATATTCAAATATTTGGTTACAAGGAATTATAAATTTTAAAAGTGGCATAATTTTTGGAAAGGATTTATATTTGGGAAATGATATCAGTGATTTGGGTTTTATAAAAATAATATCAAAATGAATCTTTTTGGGTTTTAAAGAAGAAATGATATCGTAATATTATGGTTTTGAAATGGATTATATTCTGGTTTTAAAGTATAAACTATTTTTAAATGACCGCGGTGTTATAATAACGATGGGTTGGCAAAGAGACCGGGATCGGATATCTGACATACTCTCTGTCGATACCGAAAACCACTTTGACTAACCATGTACGCGGTGGAGATTCCAGAATGAAGTAGGTGGTGGCGACGTTTCCTGTAAGGTAAATACGTGGACCCGACTCCCGTGAGTTGGCATAAGGTGGCTAAAACAGGAGCGATTCTCAGGCCAATGAGGTCATTCCTCTGATCGGACGCTCCTCTTCGATATTATACTTTGACTTGGATTTGATTCAGTGGCCACTTCTATATTTTGATTTTGGGGAGTTAGTCCGAGGTGGGCGGTAACTGCGGCTACGCGTTTCCACCAGCCTGGATAGCAATTGGTATATCTACCCTGGCATTGCCTCGTTGTGCCGTGTCACCTACCATATCGAGCCTTGTACGAGTTTGGTTTTCTCCCGTAGCCCGTGTGATATCCTCTAGTTGCTTCCCGAGTAGGAGGAGCTATGGTATTGGATGGACTACTGGGACTATTACGTGTTAAGGTGGAAAATGTAAAGCCTTAACGCTATTTAAAAGTAAGTTTATTTTATAAATAGACACTATTATAATAGCGCAATATACTACATAGTAAATAGTTTAACGGATCCTTAGGAGATGTAAATCCCGAACATCTCTTGAGTTACTGTACTCATATTTATTTCTGTTTATTTAACTCACATAAGATATTCTAGTCTGACTCGGGTGTTTTTGTCTATTCAAATTCGCTCGGGTCAGTCCGAGCATTTCAGGATAGCAGATTTTAGCTTTGGAGGACGAAGACGAAGAATAAGTATTATGTTATATATAGTATTACACCACACTCTTTCTATTCCGCTGCATTGCTTGTATTGGTATGTGTAACTCTGATATTTATTGTAAAAGAAGAATCAAGCTTTTGTAAACTGTTTATGAACTGTATATTTGTTATTATATTTTATCCTTCCGCTGTGAGATTCTGTTTTTGTTTTTATTTCTTCTCTGTTTTTCTTATTTACCCCATAACAATCCGCCCTTGCGTATGCTTTGAATTGGCACGTGTGTCGGTTTAAAGTGTGCAAAAAGGCGGGATGTTACAGTTGGTATCAGAGCTTTGGTTTAGCGATAAACCTTGGCTTTGTGGGGTTTGACTCTTTGTTAATAGGGTAGAAATATCCTATGGGAGTCGCTGAGTGTATATATATGAGAGAGCGTATTTGTTAGTATTAATAAAAGATTTTGATATTGTGTTAATCTGTTCCGCTTTGTATTTATAAATTCTGGTTGATGCATGGGACGCTATGTCATCAATAGGGATTTCTAAACACTTAATAGGACAGACCGACATAATATCCGTTTTTAATATAGGTGAATGAAATAATTTTGCCTATTATATTTTCTATATATAAAAATAGTTTTATAAAGATATATATATATAATTGGTTGCTATAGATGGGGTGTTAGAAAATAAAAATATCTATAATAACTGAAGCCAAGTTGAAATTATGATAAATCAAATTGGAGATTTTAAGAACTTAAGTCCGGGATTTTTCCAAACATGTTTTCAAAGAATTTATGAAAAATAATGGTTCGGTTTATAAGTATTTTCTTATATAAATATTTCGTATAAATTGGAAGAATTGTTTTAAAGAAGATTTTGGAAAAGAATTAAATTCTGTACTTTCCCCTCTGTCGCTGGAAAATAAATTCGGTGATGACGGCCGCATCATCGACTTTCATTTTCGAGTTTCAAAGGGAAAAGGCCACTGTAGTAAATTCTACTGCAGATTTATTTTGAATTTTCTAAAAATTTTCTTTTATTGTTCTAAATATAATTAGAGATATAAAGGTTGCAAGAAATTAATTATCTATTATTTTGAAATAAATTGAAATTTAACCCGGTATTTAGTTCTAAATTTTTCCGTTAATTAATTGTTTAAAATTTGTTAGTGGAATAAAAGTTAAGTAATAAATGAATTGAAACCTCTAATTGAAATAAGAGAATAACTGCAAAGCTATAAAGAGGAATTTGCATACATATGAGAAAAAGGGTAATATGAATAAACATTAAATTTAATTAAAAGAATGGAGATTAAACTTGTATAAGTTCAATTGCAATTTCCTAAACATAAATAACTTACCCAATTATAAAAGTTGAAGTGTTAAATGAGAAACTGGAATTGAATATTTTACAAGTAGGAATTTAGGAAAAATGAAGTATTCAATAAATTACTGATATAATAAGAATTTATTGGTTTAAACTTAAGTGATAATTGAAATTTTACCCAAATTAAAGGTGAGTATTATTAATAGGTGATTTTAACTTAAGTAAATAAAATGAAATTCTTTAATAAATAAAGATTGATGTGTAGGGTTATAAACTTAAGTATGTTTTAAGATGCTACTAGTAACATAATAAAAAGTAGGTAATATAAATAAATGTCTGTAAACCCTAGATAATGAATTAATAAGATCCTTTATTTATAAAAATGGAGGTTTTAAGGTTAATAATTTAAGTGTAAGTAGAGGGTTACTGTAATTAAATATAATAAAACGTAAACATTAAATAAAGGAATGAAATTAAGGGTAAGTTGAAATTGTAATTTATAAAACGAATATATATTTATTGAACCATTAATAAATAAAAAGGAATTGAGAAGAAACTTGTAAATTTTCACTTGCATTCTTAAACATACATAACTTACAATATAATAAAAGTTGCAATGTTAGTAAGAAAATGTAAGGGGAAATCTTACAAGTGAAGCTTGAGGTAATTAAGGTATTCAATAAATTTGCTGTTATAAATGAGAATTAATTGTATAAACTTAAGTTAAATTGGAAATTTTACTATATAAGAAAGGGTAAGTAGTATAAATAGATGATATAAACCTTAGTCAATAAAATTGGAATACAAATATAATGAATTTTGTAATAAATGGAAAATAAAACTTGTAAGAACAAAGAAATCCCTCATAAAGGAAGGGAAGAAAATCAAACCACTGAAGTATGAAATAAATGTATAATAAGCTATTTTGGTGTTGATTTGAATTGTTTGGTTGATGTATGGTTGTTGGGTAAGAAATTTTGAAGTTGTGGGATGGAGAAATAATCTATCTTTGTTCCATCTAAGACTGTTGAGTAAAGGATGCACTTGATAGTTATTTTACATTTCGTACAATTTCGGAATTTGAACCTAACAACTAATTGTTTGTTTGATTGAATGATTGTCTGTTGGTGGCATGTGCTGTTTGTTAAAATTTATGGTTGTTGCATTTGATTGGATATAAATGATTGAATCTACCCAAACATTTCACTGTAAAATAAATATTTAACCTCTTAGATTATATAAGTGAATACAGGGGTTGGAAGCAACTGCTACTGCTTTTGGTTCCAAAATAATAAGCGTATGTTGCCCGACAAATAGGTACGTTTCCGGATTACGTTTAAAGCGCTGTTTATATATTTTCCCGTGTTGGGATATTTTATTTTGGATATATATGTAATATATTTGTATATTTGGATATTATATTTTCTCCAGAGTCCCTCCGTACAAAGTAGACTCTGCCAAAATTTTCCGAAATTTTTGGGACTTAGAATTTTGTTAAAGATATTTTTCCAACTTTAATAATTTAAGTATTAAAAGACATAATGATTACAAAACAAGTGTAATTCATTAAAGGAAATTAATTTAGTAAATTATTGTTATAAGTTAATATTTGAAACTAGATATACTGTTTTATTCTTCTTCTCCCTTCCTTTTCCTTTTCGGGGACGAAAAGTTTTGAGTGGGGGAGAGTGTAGCGACCCGTAGATTTCATGGATTTAATTTGGTTAAATTAAGTTGTAATTAAATTTAGAAGAAAAATAAATTAAAAACCTACTTATAGTAATTCGAAGTTAATTCAAATGATTTTAAGTAGTGAAAAGAATTTTACCAGTATATGAGTTGAATATGAGGAATTTGAGGAAATTATTAAACTAATATAATGTAATAAACATTGTTAACAGTAAATGGAATATGATAATAAGAAAAATTGCAAGTTTGTATTTATGGGCAAAATAATATGGATAGGTAATAATTGTTGTAGAGAATAAATTACAAATGTATAAATTGTATAATGGTAACAACTATTGTTCGTTACCAATGCATTTAATTTATAGCGATTAAATAAGAAATAACTGAAAATTTTGAAGGAAAAATCAATAGAAAGGTTAACTACATGCATAAGATGAAAGTTGAATAGAATTCTAATAAATGATAATAATGGAAAATATATATACAATCAATGTAGGTAATTTGAAATTACAAATGATTAAACGTTTCTTGTGATAATGAATAAATAACGAAAGGAGTAAGCATATTTATTTAGAGTATTAATTACTATTGGGAAGAGATTTAAGTAACAACGTTTAATGCAATGTAAGTAATGCCATTTTAAGTCAATAATAAGGAATTGGGAATCATATCTATGAAATGATAATGAGAATACAAGATGATAAATGCCAATTAAGGGTAATAATTAAGAAACTTAATGAAATCCCAATTTTATACAAAATAATTTAAAAGTCAAGTTTGGTTATAATTTGAACATAAGTAAATTGAATTTGTAGTATGAAAATATATGCAGAAATTGATTTTTGTAATAAAGGATTTTGTATGTGACAAAAAGGTAACGGTAGTGTTTATGGTAGGTTGCCTATTCATTTATTTAGATTGTTAGTTGGAACTGGAAATAAGTTTGTAATAAATGTAAATAAATGATACATTTATGTAACCAATGTAAATTTTACTTATAATATAGCAAAAGGTGGATTTAAGAAGTGAAATTGTAGAATTTGAAGCTAATTAATAATAGACATAGTAAAAATGGCAATCCAATCAAATGCTTAGGAATCAGATTTATTGGAAGGTAACCTAATTTATAAATAAATGGTAAGTATTAAGATATAATTCTATATAAATTAAAACTGATTGTAGATTTAGTGTAGTAACGTTAAGGCTAACTGAATTTGATTTATAGATGGAATTAAAATCAAGATGGATAGGTAACGAACTTAAAAATTTAATAAGTGAATTTATTTCAATCAGTGCAATAAAAGGATACGTAAATAAATGGTAAGATGAAATGGTAAATTTTTGATGTTAATAAAATGATTTTTTTTTTTTTTTTTTTTTGAATTGAAATAAGTATTATAATGGGCAAATTTAGTTACTTTAAGGTGAAACGGAAATTTTAACGCAATAGTTTGAATGCAACATTAAATTCATCTAATTTATAATAAAGATTCATTAGATTTATTTAATAGAAATTTTGGGACATTTAATAGATAATTGCTGATGTTGAATGGAACAAAGGAATTGAATTTAACATGAATAGCATGAATAGCATGAATATTAATAAAAGAAATTATGTAATAATTGATTTATTTTAGCATTTATGAATAAAATAGGAATTTAGGTTTAAGCAAGCGATGAATAAGATGTTGTGCAATCCAAATTAATATAGTAATTGTGAGTAATAAGAGCTTATTTGAGATTCTAATTTTTTTATATATGTTTTACAATTTCAATATAAATGGAAATAGTAGCAATACAAAGAAAGGCAGAATTTTTGAATATAGTAGTTAAGAAAAGGCAAACAAATCCTTCCATCTAAATCCAATTTAAAATAAAGCTTAATTATTGCAGTGGTTAGAATTAAATATTATGCTAGTCGAATACTAACTAATTCATTGAAATACCTATTCATGAAAAACAATTGAAAGGTTTTATTTGGTTATAATTGGTAGATTTGAAATAAACGTAAAGTTATATTAATTGACGTAATAATACGCAGTAAACTATAAGGTCATAGTCAAAGTTAAATTTAAGTAAATTCTTGGAATTTACAATATCTGAATTTACCGTAATTGAATTCAAACACTGAAATTTATAAATTTATTTACTTGACATTGATATCTGGGTTTGTTTAATTTGTTGTAACTAAAGTGAAATGATAAAAATGATCAAATTTTCAATTTTAAAGTCAAAAATTTTAAAGATTGAATTTAATTAATTTATTTGCCTATTTATTTAATTAATATAAAAATAGCCATTTTGGGCACGGACTCGGATTTCGACGAAACCAGTTTCATCGGATCCGTAACGGTGAATTATAATAATGTTTCAAGTTTCGTAGCGATCGGACTTGTCGTTTGATCGTACGGACTCGAAACGCCTTGAAATTTACGCATTTTGAAATCAATGTGAAATTTTTGTTTTTTAGCATAACTTCTTCATACGATCGAATTTGGTCGCGAAACTTTTTCCATCGCGTTCAGAATATTTTAAAACACCTACTTGGATATATAGTTTTAACAAATCCGACTCCGGAGGCATAGCGGACTTTTTGGACCATGGTTTGTCACGCACGTTCGCGTATCCAGTCTAGCTACCCTACCTCTAGCCTATCTATAAATATACATCTATAAACCCTAGCTCCTTTCTTTTTTCATTTGCTGTACGTTCATTTCTTCACTCTTTTCTCTTCCCCAAATGTATACATCTCAGATCCAATTCCAGATCCATCCACAGTTCAAAATCAAAAGTCAAAACTCAAAAATTTCAGAAAATTCCAGAAAAAATATATGTTGAAGTATTCGATACGCGTAAAATACTGGTGAAATTCGTTTTTCAATTGGAGCTGTCGTTCATCCAGAATAAATTCAAACAGCCCAAAACCGTTCATCATCGTCGCGCAAAACTTTGTCGGATCGGAAAAACATTTCTGGGTTTTGGAGAGGGAACCGAGGGGATCGCATCTATGTAATTTGTTTGGCGATTCAACGGTCGGATTGGAGTCAAAAATTTGACTGGGGTTGCTAAATTTGTGGCGGCTATAGGGTTGAGGTCCTTGCGCATGCTTACTGTAGAAGATGAAGAGAGGCCGCATGTTTTCGTGTACAGGGAACGTGGTTGCTGAGGTGGCATGTTGGGGGTTAAGTGTTCTCTTATATTTTTTTTTTATTTGAATTCAATCACCATTTTCCGTCATAACTTTCTCATACGAAGTCGGATTCACACGAAATTTTTTTTGTTAGGATCGTAATTTAATTCCGGACTCGATGACGCTAGTTTGGACGAATTCTGAGACGGGCGAATTTTTGGGTTTAAATCGGGTTTGAATTCGATTTAAATTCAAAAGGTGAGTGTTTTAACCCACTCACAACTACTAGAAGCTTTTATGTTTGTTAAATAAATTTTAGAAATGAATAGAAATTTATTTATGAGCTTTTGGCATGTTATTTCATTTATATCTGTTGAATTGCATTTTATTGAATTTAACTGTTAATTTAATTGATTTATTGCGTGTTAATTGGCTGTTAGAAATTATTGTTTGCATATAAACTGCTAGTTAACAGTTATGTCAATTATCACTGAATATAAATTGTTAGATTAATAGTTGATAAATATAATTTGAAATAAAACTGCCAATTATTACCTGTTGTATATTACCAAACATATATTGTTATTGATTGATATTGGTTGATGGTTGCGATTGGATGATGGATGTGTTGATGAATGGATGTTTATTACATATCATTAAATTGCAAATTATTATGCATATTTCATTTTTCGGGATTGTGGTTTGAAATGATATATAACCGCAATTTTTATTTTTTTAAATTGCGGATTGAAATGATAAATATCCGTATCACTTGACCATAGGATAGAAAACTTTATACAGGCACCGTGGTCTATATATAACTATTTTAAATGTGATTTCTATGGTTTGGATGGAATACGGTTTATAAAGATCTTAAATTTTATACTGAATAAATGTTTTCTTCCATATTTATATACATATGAAGTTGAAAATTTGAAATAAAATGGTGTATAAATCTCTTTATTAAAATGGAAGAAAATTTAGAAATGGAGTTTGATAATTTATATCCTATGTTTTAAATGTTAAGTTGGAAATTTTAAGATATTTATAATTGGATTGTTCCCAAATAAATTAAAATGAATATTCTAGTATAACTTGAATTGAAAAATATATATAATTTATTACTAGAAATTGAAGTCTTATTAATTATGGATTCTATGTGAATATTCAAGAATAATTAATAGAACATTTGATTTGAAAGAATAAAATCCAACTTTAGTTGAAATATTTATACTCAAAATGGATATACGTATATATATGAATTTATTGAAATGGTTTTGGAACTTGAAGCGATATTAAATTTTGGTTTTAACTTTAAATAAAGAAATGTATTGTAAAGCCACGAGAAATATTTCTTTTCAAAGTAACATTTAAGTTAAACCACTTATTTTATATACTGTTGAATATCCAAACCATTTAGTTTTGAAAGTAATGGTTTTAAAAACTATGGATTTCGAAGTATTATGTTGAAAGTTAATATTCAAATATTTGGTTACAAGGAATTATAAATTTTAAAAGTGGCATAATTTTTGGAAAGGATTTATATTTGGGAAATGATATCAGTGATTTGGGTTTTATAAAAATAATATCAAAATGAATCTTTTTGGGTTTTAAAGAAGAAATGATATCGTAATATTATGGTTTTGAAATGGATTATATTCTGGTTTTAAAGTATAAACTATTTTTAAATGACCGCGGTGTTATAATAACGATGGGTTGGCAAAGAGACCGGGATCGGATATCTGACATACTCTCTGTCGATACCGAAAACCACTTTGACTAACCATGTACGCGGTGGAGATTCCAGAATGAAGTAGGTGGTGGCGACGTTTCCTGTAAGGTAAATACGTGGACCCGACTCCCGTGAGTTGGCATAAGGTGGCTAAAACAGGAGCGATTCTCAGGCCAATGAGGTCATTCCTCTGATCGGACGCTCCTCTTCGATATTATACTTTGACTTGGATTTGATTCAGTGGCCACTTCTATATTTTGATTTTGGGGAGTTAGTCCGAGGTGGGCGGTAACTGCGGCTACGCGTTTCCACCAGCCTGGATAGCAATTGGTATATCTACCCTGGCATTGCCTCGTTGTGCCGTGTCACCTACCATATCGAGCCTTGTACGAGTTTGGTTTTCTCCCGTAGCCCGTGTGATATCCTCTAGTTGCTTCCCGAGTAGGAGGAGCTATGGTATTGGATGGACTACTGGGACTATTACGTGTTAAGGTGGAAAATGTAAAGCCTTAACGCTATTTAAAAGTAAGTTTATTTTATAAATAGACACTATTATAATAGCGCAATATACTACATAGTAAATAGTTTAACGGATCCTTAGGAGATGTAAATCCCGAACATCTCTTGAGTTACTGTACTCATATTTATTTCTGTTTATTTAACTCACATAAGATATTCTAGTCTGACTCGGGTGTTTTTGTCTATTCAAATTCGCTCGGGTCAGTCCGAGCATTTCAGGATAGCAGATTTTAGCTTTGGAGGACGAAGACGAAGAATAAGTATTATGTTATATATAGTATTACACCACACTCTTTCTATTCCGCTGCATTGCTTGTATTGGTATGTGTAACTCTGATATTTATTGTAAAAGAAGAATCAAGCTTTTGTAAACTGTTTATGAACTGTATATTTGTTATTATATTTTATCCTTCCGCTGTGAGATTCTGTTTTTGTTTTTATTTCTTCTCTGTTTTTCTTATTTACCCCATAACAATCCGCCCTTGCGTATGCTTTGAATTGGCACGTGTGTCGGTTTAAAGTGTGCAAAAAGGCGGGATGTTACATATTTTTTAGACTTTTTCCAAAAATTTTCAAGGTGTTTTAATAGTTACATAAAATTATTTAAGGTACGAGACTTAAATGTTTAATATAATTATAAAGGAGAAAAGGGCCTTTTCAAAATTATTCAAATTTCCAAATAAGGACAGTCGGCAGCGCTTTTGAATATAAATTCTAGCAACCGGTCAAATTTAGACAAACAAGGTAGGTGGGGTACAAAAGAACTATATTAAAGTATAAATAAATTGTTTTTCTTTTATTTCAACCCCTCCGACGGAGCTTACAGCTTCATTCCAGACCTTCCAAAAAAAGTCAAAAGGTATCAAGCCTTTCGGCCAGGTCAAATACCAGTGCACAAGGTATCGGGCAACAGGTACATAGTGGATTGGATGGAGTCGAAAGGTTTAGGGACGAAAGGCTATAGCTTTCGAAAGAGATGAAGTTTTATTTTGGTTTAGAGAAAATATGCCTGCTAATTTTCGACAAAGAGCCTTCGAAATTATTAAAAAGGTTTTAAAGAAAAAGGTTTCGATTGGTTTGCTTTTTTGTTTTAAATGAAACCTTCCAACTAGGTCGAAAGGTATAGCATTTGACAAGGCCAAAAGCTTAGTTTCCGCTTCCTAACCTTTCGATACAGATGGAGTCAAAGGTTATCTATTGTATTCAAAAACTTGTCGCCTCTCTCCATTTATTTCGAAAATTTGGTTCCAACACCAACACTTCATTTTTTTGAATGGTTTCGAAAGATTTTACGAAGGTTTCGAAGTAGTTGCTTTCGATTCCCATATTTTTCTGATTCTTTTGCATAATCCAAATGTTTTAAGTCGAAATGTTTCAAAGGTTTCAAAGTATTTAACTTTGATTGGTTTCGAAAGGTTTTTCACCTGTTTTAAATTGAATCCGATGTCTTCTAAAGGTTTTGTGTTACATTGCTTTCAAAAGTTTTATTATATATGGGAGGTACCCCAGGCTTTCGACAAAGTCGAAAGGTGAAACCTTTCGACTAAGTCAAAAAGAAACCTTCCGATAAGGTCGAAAGGTATGGTTTTGCAATGTTTAGAAAGGTTAAGGTTTAAAGGATTTAAAAGGCGGATGTCATATATTATAAAGCTTGTTAAAGGAAAGCTTTTAAAAGGTTTAGAAGGAGTTACCTTCAATGATTTCGAATGGTTTATTGAAGGATATGAAGGAGTTGCCTTCAACACTTTTGAAGGGTTTTGTAAATGGTTTTGAAGGAGTTACCTTCTATGTTTTCGAAAGGTTGTTTAAAGGTTTTAAACAAAGGTTTCGAATATAAGAACTAGGCAGATAGTCTAAATGTTTTAAGTTATAAAGGACATTAACTTATTATAAAGGGTAGACGATCCTTATTGAACATCCTCAGTATTATTTTGAGTAAAGTATATATAACTTATCATCATCATATATTTAAAGTGTAGTTAACCAAAAAGAAAATTCGAGCAGTCAACTCATTTTAAATTCGGAGAGTCGGTCCATTTTGAGGGCAGTCAGCCCAGAGGACAGTTAGTCCAAAAAGAGCAATCAGCTCTGATATGAACAGATAGTTCATTTATTAGCATAACAGACCTTGTTAAATTTTTAAGGACAATTAGTCCACCTTTTTACCTATTTTGGGCAGATAACCCATTGTCTTGCATAAAAGATATTTCTATAATCAATTTTTAGGACAGATAGTCTAGAAAAGAGGAGATAGCTCAGAGTTTAGAACAGATAGTTCATGTATTAGACAGATAGTCTCTTTCATTTCCTGTTTTAGCATAATGGATATTGCTATGTTATTATTATTATAATCAGTTGATTAACCAGTTTGGTTGTAGGAATGGATTTGCAAAACATATGTTTTGAAAAGAGATATTAGCAAGGGGAAACCCATTCCCATAAGCTGCATGGTCTCATTATTTATCAATAAACTGAGATGTAATATAGATTATTCATATTAGGTTTTAAGTCCGACTCAAAGTTTTTGCTTCCCCTTGGACTCTCGGCTACTTAAAAATTGATTTATGTAGGTTGAGGGTTTAGGTTTTAGCAGATTTTGGCAAATAAAGCATCCGAAGATGAGCAGGTGGCTGATGGATAGATAATTTAGGGATTCTGTTTTAAAATTGTTTCCATGGTGTATTAAGACAATTATGTCTATATTGCCTCGATCATGCAAGGGGGCATCTTTATATGTCGGTCTTGGTGTATTTGTTGTAAATTATATTTAATCAATGCTTGGAATTACGTTTGGGATTTTTGTAACTTGGATATGATTTATTTGAAATATAATCACTGAAGTTATTGTTTTTTGGAAAGCGTTGATTTTGTTCATATTCAAGTGCTTTGATATTATAGATACCAATAATACTGCTGTACTTATCACCAGAAGTTAATACTTTGGATGATTGCAGCATCTATAGCACTTAGCTTTTAGCCTCTAGATATGAGATGTTACATTTATCTATTTTAACATGTACATAGCTCCCCTCAACACTATAGCCCTTCTTAAATGTCCACACGTTGTTGAATTAATACATACACATTGTGATTAGATGCAGACCCACCTGGACATGCATATATACTCGTATAACATAAAGTTAGTTGTAAAGATCACTTTGAAAATGAAAAGGCAATATCATATTATGGAAGGAGATTAAATGTGTGATTAATATCCTTATAATTAAGACGGGATTTTCATTTTAAAACAATAATTAATTATAAATCTGATGTATATAGAGCATTTTGAAAATTGAAAGGCAATGTCTTATTAAAAGAGGAGAATAATTGTGTAACTAATATCCTTGTCATTAAGATAACCTTTTTATTTCAAATTCAAAATAACTATAAATAATAAAGGAGCAAATGAATGTCAGCATTAATATGTGATTAATACCTGCCCTTTATTTCAAAGTTAAAATTAATGTAAATAATAACAGTGGTCAATTTTATGTTTAATATTTACTTATGCACTCGACCAAGATACTAATATTTTTATTTTTCAATTTCTGAATTTCAGATATATGTATTAATCATTTAATTTTGTATAAAATTAATGATAAAATAAAAAAGGAATATTTTAGTCCAGAAAAGCATTATATAGTTCGACTTGAATTAATTATACAAATTAATTATGTGAATGAATAGTAAATTATATATTAATAAAATAAATATACGCGTTTGTATAATTTAAATAAAATAATTTTTCTATTGAATATATGTTTTACATAAATAAATTTTATGAAATTTTGAAACATGTAGTATATGATTTATAACGCTTAGAAATAATTAGTAGTTATCAAAGTCGGTAATAATAATATTTTTTTGTAAAAGGAAATAGTAAATGTTTTTTTCTACTCATGAGCATTAGCATAGAATATGTTCATAAAATGATTATTATTGTTATTATTACAGATATAACTGTAAACACAACTAACCAATTTATGATAGCATTTTGATATACAAGATTCGTAATATAATCTAAACATCATATAATATAACATATAAATATGAAATAAAAGATAAAAAATGGATTATCTTTCACCAAAGTCTTTATGTACATTTAAAATGTTGAATTGATCTCCTTGAATCAATTCACAAATCAGAAGGTGTTAACTTCTGAATTGCTGAACACCGGCTATCAAATAGTGTTGAATTTGATATTGTGTGAACTTGGAAATATTTTGTAGGAAGCCATGATCAAAATTTTCTAATGTAGAGATGTTGTATTAGAGAGAATGGTCAGTAATGAAATGGAGAGGAAATCTTTTATGGAAGGAATAAGATTAAAGTACGAAAAATATGGTCATTAATCTCCTTTAACACTTGCCATCTCATTTCAAATTCAAAAACAAAACTCCCCATTTTTTCTTATGTCATGGTTGGCTAGAATAAGCCGACTAATTACTGATTATATTTGTGTGCTAACTGACATTAAAGATATTTAAGTCTATAAAAAAATTATTTCATTTAAATCTAATTTAAACACATGAAGATATCGTATATCGTTCGATATATTTGTAACTATTATAAGCACACTATTTTAATCAGGTTCAATACATCAAATAAATGTTTATTATTAATATTTCAGAAGCATTAATTAATTTATAACGATTATAAATTAATTAAATTACGTGGTCAATGGAATATTCAATCTTTCGGTAGCGTGAATCTTAGGTGTAAGTTTAGTCAGTGATTAATTTCGAACAATTCAAATATTAATTTTTGCATGTCATTTGGTGGGTGATCTGATATTTTGGCCATATTTATCGCTTCTTTAGTTTCGATAAAATCTATACTTTCTTAAGCATTATCCATGTGACGACCTGTCTCCTCGACCCTTAGAAATCAACACTAATACATTCACGGTATTCACATGCCGTTAATCCAAGTGTCGGGGAGGCTGATTATTAGAGGTGTAAAAGAAAATAAAGATAGAAGATAACAACATAATAGAATCTCACATCGCATTCAACATTTTAATTACACACAATGATCAGAGTCAAATACAAATCCAATGGGATAGTTATAACTATCTATCCGTACATATGCTGGAAAATACGTACTACATGACACAACGGAAAATGGATACATATCTACAAAAGGTACTTTAGCTTCGTAGCTCCAAAAGACTTCTCCAAAATGCTCCCCAACATGCTCCAAAATGCTCCTAAGGTATCCTAACTACATGACTGCTCGAAAAATAGGGTACCCAGAGTTTAAAGGGAAAAACAAACCCTAGGTCGTCATGGGACTGGTGCGAGAACTCAAAGTACGATGTTTTGAAAACAAAAATGCATCTCATACGACCATGTCGCACATAAACATGGAACGGGTTTTTACCTTATCATAACCAAAACTCTTTATTACGTAAAATTGGGGGATATTATTTTTAATGACTTTCTTGAAAACATTTGCAAATAAACTTATTAATCTTAGCCGAAATTGCATTATCAAATTCCAGCATACTAGGTTCTATAAACAAAACCGCAAGTTCTTATTGGAGAATGGATTTCCATACAAATGACCATGTGAAGGGACAACCTTCCGATGGGTACACCTCTAGATGGATGTCCCAAGGCACAAATCATCTTCCCTCTACTGACACAAGACTGACCTATCTCTATAACTAGATAATACCGAATATGTCATCCCCTGGTCGTTACCGACCTTTATCCGAGAGCTCTCTTCACATACATCCACGTTAATTTACATCCCGAACATCATAGCGGGAATAAATATATTTAGAAGGGAATGATCATACCCTAATTGGAAATGACCCACTTAGCCTTGGTACATCTAACCCTGTTTCAATCATTTGCAATCGATGAGGCTCAAGGCAAGATTCCCTTTTCACACAGCACATTTTCTTTCACTTTGGATGCCATTCCACATTCACACGACTAATTTCTATAAACATTTAACTTTCTGAGCTCATATGTCTTGGGAAAGGGTGTTATGCTAAGAGAAGGTGTCTTCTCCGCCACCGACTGGTATACATATATAGAGACCACTCATTGTGATTTAGAATGCAAGGTGAGACATTCATATATACAAGTTCATCTTGGGACTGAATGAAACCGAAGGTACTTTCCTCGGCCATTACTAAGCAAGAAGTCCTTGTGGTTTTGAGGTTTTTCATAACAAAGAGACCACGGCTACAATATAGTGAATTGGAAATTTATCCCAATTAATCAACAAGTAGTCCCTCGTTGTTATTTGTCTTAATATCTCTGTCTTCAAACGTCTTCAATCTTCAAATACATAAATTGGTTTGAAGTGGTTTCCGGATAAGAATCACCCAAATCTGATTCTGGTTCCTTCGAAATCCAATCATTGATAAAAACGATGTAGTTATGTGATTGTTTTTCGATTCATTCATTTTCCCTTACCAAAATATCTTAGAGAGATATGTATTTTCAAAATATTCTTTTAATGAATATAGAATCATTTAAATCTCTTTTTGAATATTTGTCAAATCATTTTTATGGAGTATTTTTTGAGAAAATAGGATTGTAGAAATCATTCACTTTTATTCCAAAACAACTTACGAGTTCAATGAGTGCTATGGGCAGAATAATAGTGAGATCACCTTTTAAATTCCATGAATAGGATAAGTTCCCTCTTTGGATTTTAATAATGATTATAAGAAGATGATTTCTAAAAGAATCCATGTTGAGCATTCGGGCTTTTCTTTTGATATGGTCCACCCCTCTCCTAAAAAAGAAAACTGAGGCCAAGTAAGTTCAAGGCACTGGTTGCTCCATCTCTAACCTTAGTTCCACATCTTGTTTTCACTGTTATATCTCACAGGCAGGACAAATGTGCTAGTCATTTCTTCATATTCAATCCCTTTTTAAATCACTTAACTATTTGTTAACAATCTTTGAAATAATGTTACATTGTTCAAATTTATTTTAAAATGATTTGCTATTTACTTAAAAACATTTACTAAGGATTTGGAAAAGAATTGTTAAGTCTCAACCTTTACTTCAGAAGTTACAGAAAAGCGTTGCGAAAAGTGTTACAAAAAGTGCTTTAAAAGCTATATTCTTCAAAACGACTATTATATCATTTAGAAAACCATCTTTTCAACTTAAATTAATTTTAGAACATTTTAAAAAAAATAGAATTTATTTCATATTTTTAAAATGATTATTTTAGCGATTTCCAACTTTGGTCATTTGGTGCAAAAATTGGATTTTTCTTGAAAATTGATTTTGCCATATTTCAAAATATACAAGATGAAATCAAGATTTTATTTTCTGTATGAAATATATGAATATAAGGATTCAAAAAATTCTTACTTCGAAAATTTTTGAACTATATTCCACTTTGTATGTTCATTTGAATATTTGATGCAAAAACACGAACTACCGCTACGTGACGCGTCAAATTGTAGGCGCATTTCGAGATTCATGTCCAAACTTTGTCGAGACAAGTTTAAACACTTAGGAATCATTTCTAAAGCATATTCAAACATTTTTTAAAGGTATAAATGATTTCATATCACATTTTATTTCTTTTGAAAAGTGAATTCCATGTAATTATATGTCGTGTAAATCCGTGATTTGTTTCAACACATATATTCAGTATACAACTATTAAATATCCAGAACAATTTTTATAACCATTTTAACATATCCTAACATGCCATATAAACTAGCATATCCATTTAACAATATTTTCATTACAATGTCACTTGATTGTTATTTATGTACATATTTTTTTACTAACTTTTGCAAATGACTTAAATGTGGTTGCTTTCTTTTTCAAACACTTATCAAACATCATCATTAACATCCAGAAACATTTATAACTTGCAAAAAACCATATAAACAATTCCTACTTAACAATTTAGAGTTCTCACCTTAGTCGCGAATGATCTAATTTTAAAGTGATTATAACTTTCCTAACTTCAATCGGGTACTCACAAATGTTTGTATTAAGACTTCTAGGTGGCTTGACTTGACATATGGAGGTCGTTGGAGCTTTAAGCCATGAGTTCCAAGAAGGGTTTGGGCTTGGCTTGATGGTGAAGGGGTGGGTCGTGTGTCGTGAAGGAAGGAGGAGTTTTGAAGTGGTTCGGACGGAATTTTGTTGATTTTTTCTTTGTTCTATTTTTAGGAATATTTTGGCATTATTTAATTATGAAAAAAAGCCATTAAAGGATGTAAGAGAGCTTAAAAAAGTAGAGAAGAAATGGTGCAAAACTGAAGAAGAAGAAGTGGATGCGTATTTATAGAAAATATTTGAGATTAAAATATAGATTTGTATTTTTACTTAAATAACATTCCTTAAGAATTAAGTGAACTTATTTAATTCAACACTTACCATCCACATCACATCACACTTTTTAAATTCAGATAATTAAGAGTTTAATAAAGAATAATTACATTACTTTATGTCACATGTGATGTGACATGTGTTTTGTCTTTTTTAGTTTGCTTTTGCTAATTACTTTCTAGAATTTTCTAAACATGATTATTAAAAGTAACATTGTTTAGTTAATTGTTAACTACTTTTATATGTTAACATATTTATTTAAATTGTGTACATAAAGGTGCAACAACGTTGCGACATTTTTAAATCGACAAAACGTTGATTTTTGACAAATATTTTAGGGTCATATTTTGACGTTTTAGTCAAACTATTTATTTATGTCAACCAAATTTAAAAATGTATTTGTGTAATGTAATTTAAAAATATAAAAACTCATAAATAAATTAAAATAATTAATTAAACCATTTAAACTTACAATTATGAAATCTGGATTTTGTCACTTTTGTCGATATAAGAAAATGTTACTATTCTTATTTATGTTTCGATTTCCAAATCCTCTCTAATATTATTTAAATCATAAAAACTTTATATTTTATATTTCAAATCAATCTAAATAGTATATTTTAAAGTGGTCAAATTTCGGGTCGTTACATTCTCCCCTACTTATAAGAATTTCGTCCTCGAAATTAGATGAGAAGAAAATAGCTCAAAAGGAAATGTATATTCAATAAGATGGAATATATACAATAAGCGACTACACCACAAGCGGTGAGTATACTCATACGATAGATAATGTCTATACATCGATCCTAAACTCAGGATATGCTTTTCTCATTCTATCTTCTGTTTCCCATGTGCAATCATCAGCATCCTCGCTCTATTGAACTTAGACCAATTTTACTACCTTCCTTCTTAATCGTTTTTATATTGATCCACAATTCGAACGGGCCTTCTAATAACCGCTAAGTTTAGATCTATCTCGAAGTCATCCTAAGCAGCCGTTTCTATGATTTGTTCTGGACCATATACATGCTTCCGTAAATATGATACGTGAAAAACATTGTACACCAGACAATCTTTCAGGCAATTGTACTCGATAAGCTAGTGGGTCGATTCATTCGAGAATGAGAAAAGGCTCAATGTATCCAGGTGCTAATATCCCAGCTCTTCCAAATCTTACTACTCCTCTCATTGGAGAGACTTTCAAAAAGACTGAATCTCCAACTGAGAATTCCATATTTCTATGCCTTCGGTCCGCATAACTCTGCTATCTACTTTGGGCTTCTTTTATCTTCTTCCTAATCGTATCAACTTTCCTGGAAGCTTCTCGTATCATTTCTTGGCCAAGCACTAACCGATCTCCGGTTTCTATCCAACATGCTAGCGATTTACATGGACGACCATACAAAACTTCATACGGTGCCATGCCAATACTAGCTTGATAGCTATTATTGTAGGAGAACTCTACTAAATGTAAATAATTCTCCCATGAGCCTTCAAAGTCAAGATTACATACTCTTAAAAGATCTTCCAAAACATGATTGACTCTTTCCATCTGTCCATCAATTTGGGGGTGATATGCAATGCTTATACTCAGCTTGGTTTCCAAAGCTGTCTGTAGTGCTTCCCAAAATTGACTAGTGAAGGTTGGATCACGATTTCTTACTATACTGCTCGAAACTCCATGCAATCAGACAATTTCCTTTCTTTATATATATATATATATATATATATATATATACAAGGCTTGCTGTAGTTCTTATTGGCTTATCTCCTTCATTTCCTGTCCTTGTTTGAGGTAAGCCATCAATGATATCCATGGATATTTGATCCCACTCCCAAGTTGGAATCTCCAAAGGTTGAAGTAATCCTGCCGTCTTTTATTGGTTCCTTTTGATTTTTTGGAAATTTCCACAATGGCTGACATAGATAGATATGTCGGTCTTCATATTTTTACACAAAAATTATGCCTCATGCCCTTGTACATCTTATAAATTCACGAATGAATGCTAAGTTTGGCCGTGTGGCATTCAGCTAGTACTTCTTGCCTAAGATTTCTAATATCCGGAACATAAATTCTTTCATTTAACTGCAATACTCCATGATTATATATTTTAAAGCTTGAATTTCTTCCTTCTTCATCTGCTTTAATGTATTTCCCAAACCATTTATCTTCTTTCTGTTTACTAGCAATTCGTTCCAGAAGAGTTGGAGTTACCACCAAATAAGAAATAGTAGCTAACTTTCTACTCAATGCATCAGCTACTATGTTGGCTTTCCTAGGGGTATATAGAATATCTAAATCATATGACGTAAGAAATTCTAGCCAACATTGTTGTCTCATGTTCAAATCCTTCTAGGTGAAAAAATACTTCAAAGATTTGTAGTCCGTGAAAAGTTAGAATTTTTTACCTAAAATATTGAATATTATTTGCTAAGGTCAATTCAAAGTTTTATCGAAATAAACTATGAAAGATTCTTACCCAGTAAACAATTTCTTTATATTTTAGAGCAAACACAACGGCTAATAATTCTAAGTCATGTGTTGCATAATTATTCCCATGTGTCTACAGCCGTCTACTGGCGTAAGCAATCACCTTCCCATCTTGCATTAAAATTGCACTAACTCATTCTCCACAAGCATCTGTATAAACGGTCAATCCACTATTTTCATTAATAATTGCTAAAGCTGGAGAGGTTGTCAATCTCTTCTTTAGTTCTTGGAATGCTTCTTCACGCTTAGAAGGCCAGATAAATTTAGCATCCTTCATTTTCAACTTCATTAGGTGATAGGCAATCTTAAAGAAGTCTTGAACGAATCTTCTGTAATATCCTACCAAACCTAAGAAGCTAAGAATCTCTTTAGTAGTTTGTGGTTGCTTCCAATCTTGAATTGCTACAACTTTCCCCAGATCTAGTGAAATTCCATCCCTTGATATTATATGTCAAAGGAATCTTACCTCCTTCTTCTAAAAATGGCACTTTGAGAATTTGGCTTTAAGCACGTTATTTCTCAATATCTCCAACACAGCTTCTAAATGCCTTGCTTGTTCTTCTTCTGTCTTTGAGTAGATAAGGATATCATCGATAAAGGCTAACACAAATTTGTTTAGTAAATCTCTAAACACTCTATTCATAAGGTCAACAAAATTAGTGGGCGCATTAGTCAGCCCAAAAGACATAACCAACCACTCGTAGAAAGCGTTCGGACCATTGAATGTAGTTAGATGGATGCAATCTTCTATAATCCTTAACTGATGGAATCTCGTAGCTAGGTCCATTGTAGAGAAAACTCGGCTCCATGTAACTAGTCAAATAAGTCATCTATTTGGGGTAAAGGATACTTGTTCTTAATGGTTTTCTTATTTAGATCTTAATAGTCTACACATAATCTCAAAGATCCATCTGACTTCGCAACAAAACTACGGCCGATCCCCAACTTGAACATTTGGGTATATCAATCCTTTATTTAATAGCTCTTGGGTTTGGTTATTCAACTCATCCCTTTCTTTTGGAGCCATCCTTCTATCTTCTGTTTAATTGGCATCACACAAGGAACTAAATCGATACTAAATTCGATTTTTCGATGTGGAGGCAAACTTTTTACTTCCTCAAAGATATTTGCAAATTCTTTAACAACAGATATTGTTTCTAATCCTGTCTGTGATGTATCTAAAGCATATAGAAAAGTATCCCTTCTAGGACAAGGACCTTCGTAAGGTATTTCCATGAGTTTCCCTAACTTTTTTTTCACTGCAACTGTTCTTTTCAAACAATCTAGAATAGATTCATTTTTAGTTAACCAATCCATACTAAGTAAAATTTCGAATCCAATAAAATCTAGGATGAAAAGGTCAAAAGGAAAGTGATGGGGAGGATAGGAAATTAGGACTTTTTCACAGTGTATACAAAGATTAGTGGAAACTCCTATAGGATTTGTCACGTAGATAGGGTCGTCAACAATTTTAGGTTCAAGTTCTAATTCATCTACCATTGTTTTAGAAATAAAATTATGAGAAGATCATGTACCAAATAATACTCTAACTAAAAGATCTTGATAAAAATATTGCCTTCCAACCTTCATTTGCCCTTCACATCTTGGAAGGTTGAAGGCTCGTCCTTAATAGCATAAACTTTGGCTTGTTCTCCTTTCTTCATTAAGGGACAATCCTTAATCAGATGCTCTGGTTTAGGACAATTATAGCAGAGATAATTTTGAACCACATGAGAGGCAACACTCTGAGCTTTGGGACCCCAACAATTCTTCGCAGCATGGCCTTTCTTCTCACAGTTGTTACAAGTGATGTCTTTGAAGCAGTTCTCTTGAGATCCTTCTTTGTGTTTTCCCTGCCACGGCTTCTTGCCATTGAACTTCCTCTTTTTCCAGTTATTATTGTTGCTTTCTTGTACTACGGGTGGATCTATCTTATCCAAAGCTTCATATTTTTATCCCATGTCTATTAAGTCTACAAATGGTTCTTTCACATTCCCAGTCATTCTGACATGGTATTGCTTCTTCATTCCAGAATTAAACTTTTCATTCTTTTTTATATGCATATCTATCAATCCAGGCCTAAAATGAGATATTCTTAAACTTATTAGCATACTCCTCAAACGATATCTCCTCCAGTTTAAAATCCCTAAAATTTCGATAAAGACGGGATTTTCCTGCTTTTGGCATATACTGTTCCTCTAGAACTTCTTTGAATCGTTCCCATGAGAAATCATCTTCTGACTCATTCTATGCAATAGATTCCTGCCAAACTAGAGCTCCATCTTGTAGTTTCCATGAAGCTAAGAATATCTTCTACTCGTCTTTAATATTCAGTCCTTTGAATTTCTTTCATAAGAGCATATCCAAGCTTGTACTTCAACGATGGTTTTTGTTCCTTTGAAAGGTTTACCACCAAGGCATGTATAGTTCTTGCATAAAGTTGCAAAGTTAATTTAGGGTGGTACCGGAACTACTACTTCCTCGACTACTGTAGTTGTAGGAGTTTGACCATTTGTGGTATTACTTCCTTCCCTACCTCGTACTCTTCATCCACTCATTTTCTACTATCTATATATAGTAAGAAAAAGATCTTTAAGATATATAGACGAGTTATCTTAGGGAATGCTATACAGTATGAATATATCTATTCAAGTCAAAAAATTTAATTATGCTCTCTCAGACTGAATTCATTCTAGGGCATTACTAACCTAGCTCTAATGAGTCATACCCCAACGAAGCCAAGGTTATCGCTTAACCTTAAGCTTTGATACCACATGTAATGACCTGTCTCCTTGAACCTCGGAAATCAACACTAATACATCGACGGTATTCACGTGCCATAAATCCAAGTGCTAGGGAGGTAGATTATCAGGGGTGTAAAAAAATAAAGATAGAAGATTACATAACAATAGAATCTCACGTTGCAATGAACATTTTAATTATACATAAGATCAGGGTCGAATACAAATCCAGCAGGATAGTTATAACTGTCTATCCGTACATATGCCGGAAAATACATGCTACATGACACAGCGGAAAATGGGTAGATATCTACATAAGGTACTTCAGCTTCATAGCTCCAAAAGACTTCTCCAAAATGCTCCCCAACATGCTCCAAAATGCTCTTAAGGTATCCTGATTACACGGCTGTCTAAAAAATAGGGTACCCAGAGTTAAAGGGTAAAACAAACTCCTGGTCATCATGGGACTAGCGTGAGAACTCAAAGTACGATGTTTTGAAAACAAAAAGGTATCTCGTAAGACCACGCCGCACATAAACACGAAGCGGGTTTTTTCCGTATGATAACCAAAACTCTTTATTACGTAAAATTTGGGGATATTATTTTTAATGATTTTCTTGAAAACATTTGCAAATAAACTTATTAATCTTAGCCGAAATTGTTATCATTATTAAATTCCACCATACTAGGTTATACAAATAAAACCATAAGTTCTTATTGGAGAATGGATATCCATACAAATGACCAGGTGAAGGGACTACCTTCCAATGGATACACCTCTAGATGGATGTTCCGAGGCACAGAATATCTACCCTCTACCAACACAAGACCGGCCTATCTCTATAACTAGATAGTACTGAATATATAATCCTCCAGTCGTTACCGACCTTTATTTGAGAGCTCTCTTCGCATACATCCACATTAATTTACATCCTGAACGTCATAGCGCGAAGAAATATATCTAAAAGGGATGACCATACCCTAATTAGGAATGACCCACTTAGCCTTGCTGCATCTAACCCTGTTTCGTTCATTTTCGGTTGATGAAGCTCGAGAAAATGATAACCTTTTCACGCAGCACATCTTCTTTCACTTTGAATGCCATATTGTCATTCCACATTCACACGACTAATTTCTATAAACATATAACTTTCTGAGCTCGTATGTCTCGAGAAAGGGTGTTAAGCTAAGAGAAGGTGTCTTCTCCGCCACCGACTGATATACATATGTAGAGACCGCTCATTGTGATTTAGAATGCAAAAGCGAGACACTCATCCATACAAGTTCATTCTGGGACTGAACGAAACCGAAGGTACTTTCCTCGACTATTATTAGACGAGAAGTCCTTATGGTTTTGAGGTTTTTCATAACAAAGAGAAGATTGCTACAATATAGTGAATCGGGAATCTATACCAATTAATCAACAAGTAGTCCCTCGTTATTATTTGTCTTAATATCTCCGTCTTAAAGCATCTTCGATCTTTAAAATTTTAAATTGGTTCGAAGTGGTTTTCGGATAGGAATCACCCAAATCCGACCTCGGTTCCTTCGAAATCCAATCATCGATTAAATGATGTAATTAGGTGATTGTTTTTCAATTCATTCATTTTCCTTTATCAAAATATCTTCAAGAGATAAATATTTTCAAAATATTCTTTTAATGAACATGGAATCATTTAAACCAATTTTTGAATATTTTCCAAATCATATTTAAAGAGTATCTTTTGAAAAAATATGATTATAGAAATCATTCCACTTTTATTCAAAATCAACTTCCATATTCAACGAGTGCTATGGGTGGAATAACGTTGAGATCACCTTTTAAATTCCACAAATAGGATAAGTTCCTTCTTTGGATTTTAATAATTAATATAAGAAGATTATTTCTGAAAAATTTAAGTCGAGCATTAGGGCTTTTCTTTTGATATGTTCCACCCCTCTCCTAAAAGAGAAAACTGAAGCCAGATAAGTTTAGGGCACTGGTTGCTCCATCCCTAACCTTAGTTTCACACCTTATTTTCAGTATTAGATCTCACAGGCATGACAAATGCGTTAGTCGTTTCCGCATACTCAATCCCTTTTTAAATCACTTAACTATTCGTTAACCATCTTTGAAATAATGTTAACTTGTTCAAATTTCTTTTAAAAAGCTTTACTATTTACTTAAAAAAAATTCTATGGATTGGGAAAGAATTGTTAAGTCTCAACTTTTACTTCAAAAGTTATTGAAAAGCGTTGCGAAAAGTGTTGCAAATAGTGTTACAAAAAGTGCTTTAAATGCTATATTCTTCAAAACGACTTTTATATCATTTAGAAAACCATCTTTTTAACTTAAATCACTTTTAAAAAATTTAAAATGATTTTTAGAATTTATTTCATATTTTTAAATATTATTTTATCAATTTTCAACTTTGGTCATTTAGTGCAAAAACTAGATTTTTCTTGAAAATTGATTTTGCCATATTTTAATATGTACATGATGAAATCTTGATTTTCTTTTTTTTATATGATAATATGGATATAGGGATTCAAAAAATTCTTACTTCGAAGAATTCTGAACTATATTCCACCTCGTACGTTCATTTGAACTTTTGATGCGAAAATACGAACTATCGTTACGTGGCGCGTCAAATTTTAGGCGTATTTTGAGATTCTTATCCAAACTTTGTCGAGACAAGTTTAAACACTTAGGAATCATTTATAAAGCATATTCAAACATTTTTCAAAGGTATAAATGATTCTATATCGCATTTCATTTTTTTGGAGAGTGATTTCCATGTGATTATATGTCGTGTAAATCCGTGACTTGTTTCAACATATATATTCAATATACAACTAATAAACATCCAAAACAGTGTTTATAACCATTTTAACCTATCCTAACATGTCATATGAACTTGCATATAAATTTAACTACATTTTCATTACAATGTCACGTGACTGTTATTTCTGTACATATTTGCTTACTTACTTTTGCAAATGACTAAAGGTAGTTGCTTTCTTTTTCAAACACTTATCAAACATCATTATTAATATCCAAAAAACATTTATAACTTGCAAAACACCATATAAACATTTCCTACTTAACAATGTAGAGTTCTCACCTTAGTAGCAAATGAACTAACTTTAAAGTGATTATAACTTTCCTAACTTCAATCGGGTGCTCACAAATGCTTGTTTTAAGGCTTCTAGGTGGCTTGACTTGACTTGTTGAGGTCTTTAGAGCTTTGGTCCATGGGTTCCAAGGAGGGTTTGGTCTAGGCTTGATGGTGAAGGGGTGGATCGTGTGTTGTGAAGGAAGGAGGAGTTTTAAAGTGGTTCGGACGGAGTTTTGTTGATACTTTTCTTTGTTTTATTTTTCGAAATATTTTGACATTATCTAATTATGGAAAGAAGCCATTAAAGGATGTAAGAGATCTTAATAAAGTAGAGAAGAAATGGTGCAAAAGTGAAGAAGAAGATGTTGGGTATTTATAGAAAATATTTGAGTTAAAATATAGATTTGTGTTTTTACTTAAATAACCTTCCTTAAGGATTAAGTAAACTTATTTAATTCAACACTTACCATCCATATTACGTAACACTTTTAAAATTCAACTTAAAAGTTAAGTAAAGAATATGAATGATTACTTTACTTTATGTCACATGTAATGTGACATGTGTTTTGTCTTGTTTAGTTTTCTTTTCCTAATTACTTTCTAGAATTTTCTATGTGTGATTATTAGAAGTAACCTTGTTTAGTTAATTGTTAACTACCTTTATATGTTAACATATTTATTTAAATTATGTACATAAAGGTGCAACAACGTTGCGACAACTTCAAATCGATAAAATGTTGATTTTTGACAAAATGTTTTACGGACATATTTTGACGTTTTAATTAAACTATTTATTTATGTAAATCAAATTTAAAAATGAATTTGTATAATGTAATTTGGAAATATAAACACTTATAAATAAATTAAAATAATTAATTAAACCATTTAAACTTACATTTCTGAAATCTGGATTGTCACTTTTATCGATAAAAGCAAATGTTACTATATATATATATATATATTTCTATTTCCAAATCCTATCTAATATTATTTAAATCATAAAACCTTTTATATTTTATATTTGAAATCACTCTAAAAATATATTTTAAAGTGGTCAAATTCTGGGTCGTTATAATCTGGTAGTGACTGTTATTTATACCAAATCTCTTTATAAAAAATAAATCACTTTGGACTTATGGAATTTGGTTATGGTCAAAATTCCAATATCATCCTTATTTAACTCTATAGTCCAAATATGAAGTCCTTCATTCAATAATAACAATTATTATAAATTGAACTGCTTTGACTAGTGTTTTTGACTTTGAGTTGACTTCAGTTGACCATGAAACTAATCCCATATAACTGAGGAGACGGATCCTTACTTGAATATTATTTCATTTCCAGCACTTTCACCCGACCAAATATAGTCGTTCAATGGACAGTGTGCTATGATTTAACAATAATCAAAGTGGAGCTTTTATATTGAAGATCAATAATATTCTAAAGTCAAGAGAACTGTGTAAATTAGTCAATTCGATATTTCTGTTTGACTTTAGTTATATTAAACTATTAAGTGAGTGATTCCATTGCTATTCAATAACTATCTATGTAAACCCTTGGTGCCACCGGTAGCGATGAGTAATACACCGCCTAAAGATCGGTATGTACTATAGTCTTAATGGATATAGCAATGTCCAGTCTTAATAACCTTGACTAGGAATATTTTAAAGGACGCACTTATCAAATTACGATATAATACTCATGGTTGCAACTATTTGTAACTGCTATCACAAACACATCATTTATGGACTTTCTGATATATATATATACACACACACACACACTTAAATTAACTAAATAATATTTATAATATTTTTTAACAAGTGTACAACAGAGAGGAAACACCTTTTACTTAGAACAACATTGGTTATCGAGTTAGATTTAGGTAATAAATTACAAAATCTCCCTTAGGGTATACCCCTAACTTTATCTTGAGCTAGGAGTGATTCCCAACAAAGAGAATCCGATGACATATGACAACAATGCAGCGATGCAGATCATAAAGGAGCCTAGCGCACATAAAGAATCGAAACACTTTCTTTGAAAGATCCTCCTAATTAGAGCGTTATTGATAAGAAAGAGTTTGTAATTCAAAGATTAGATACAAAGAACCACATAACAAATCAATACACAAAAGGAATAGCTTAGTCAGTTCTTATTAAATTAACTAAAGGGATGCGATTGAAATTCCATAATTGGCACCCAGTGCAAGTAAGAGACTGGTAGAAGTAGGAGTATGCTCTACGTACAGTTCTATAATTTATTTTAAATTATTAACTCTGTAATAAAATATCGTTCGAAATAAATTAGTTTTTTTATCATATACTTTTTATAATGTTATATTAATTATTCGTTTAATTTAAGTATATTTAATAGAAAATCCATGAATGGTTTGTTTTGTGGTAATAGTTACAATGCATTGTAACCATGAGCAGTTTATCACACTATAATAAACATATCATTTAAGATATT
The DNA here is from genome assembly GCA_030765085.1 of Allium cepa. Taxonomy (NCBI): domain Eukaryota; kingdom Viridiplantae; phylum Streptophyta; class Magnoliopsida; order Asparagales; family Amaryllidaceae; genus Allium; species Allium cepa. The sequence continues at coordinate 399,153,920 of CM060931.1, forward strand.
CTTAGTCAAGATGTATCAGAACTGAATATCGATACATTTACTGAGACTAGATTACGTAACGCTCTTGAAATTATGGATAATGTATTACTCACGGCTGTTGGGAGCATTAAGGGATTATGTATCGATAGTTACTGGATAGAAGTGACTCGCTAAACAGTGTTTTGTTGGTTAATATAACTAAGGTCAAATAGAAAATATCGAGTGACAATATTACACAGTTTTCTCGACTTAAGAATAATGTTTGAACTTCAATGTGGACACTTCACTTTGATTATAGTTAACTCATGACACGACGTCTATTGAATGAGTATAGTTAAGTCTGAGTTGAAGGATTGAAAGTGAAATGCTATTCAATAGAAAATTCATCTCCTCGTTTATATGATGTGAATATCATGGTCAACTATAGCCAACATAAAATCAAAGTCTCAAGACAGAGCAATTACATTAATAAAAGTTATTATTATTGAACTAAGGATTTTGTATTTGGACTATACATGTTAATTATGGATGATATTAGAATTTTGACCAATACCAGATTTCATAAGTCCTAATGTGATGTAGTTTTGATAAAGAGAATTGATGTAAATAATTGTCATAACCGAGATCCATGTAATAGTGAAATTGGATTTTACTAAAATTGCATGAGCAATAAGCTCGGCCAAATTATCACACCACTAGTTAATGTGAAGTGTGAATGTTAATATTCAAATTGTTCGATTTAACCTAATCTACACTTTTTGGTTGCACAACCACAATGTCGAATACTCTGAAATACCATACGTTTTAGTTAATTTATAAATTGTTGTAAATTAATCAAATCAATTAAAATTTATGAAAAATTAATTATTAAAATTTTTATTTTTATTTTGGTTGTAGTTAGTAATTAAATATACGTGTACAAAAGTTTCATATATGTGTCGATATATGGTATTGATAATATTTAAATTGGATTTAAATAAACTAATTATAAAATGAGTTTGGGCATTTTGTTAGCACATTTTGGTTCATATTTTGGCCAACCATAGGGGTGATGGGAGAGGGCTTTTATATGCTCAAATTAAGATTTGAATTACCATAAGGGATTGAATAAACTTAGGAGATCTGGTCTCCACCTTTTACTCCATGTAGATGTTTGTAGGCTGTCTTCTCCCTTTCTTTTCTCTCCTCTTTAGTCCTTCTATCCCAAACGAAAATTATACAGACCAAGGCAAAAAATTCCAAAGTAAATAAACCCTAAATCATATTAAAACAAGGTGGGGTGTTCATCTTGATTGCTGCAATTTTTAAACACGTATAAATTAGATCTATAGGAGTTTCATTCGATATTCGAGGTGCAATTCATTGGCTGCTAATTATTTGTAACTTCCTTAATTATGTTATTACTATTCACATATGATGCTTACTTTTGTAATGTTGTATGTTGTATATTATCAAGAATTTGCATATCTATTTGTTGTCAGTCTCATATATATATATTCACCTGTCGTAAATAAAAAACATTTTTTTCTATACAAGATGCAAATATTAATTCAATATATTTAATATCATAGTTGAAATTGTATTTTAAATAATATATAAATTAAAATTAAATTTTTAGGAAGTAAAATATATGTGTGTATGAATGTATTATATAAATAAAACATAACTATATTTCATGTAAAAATGTTACTTTGTTTAAAATCCGAATGGATTTTTATTTTATACTATAAATATAGTGTTTTTTTAAATATAGGCTTCAACCGAAATAAAAAAAAGAATATATGTATATATATTTCATTTAATTTAAACTGGCTTCGGCCAAAATTAAAAAAAACTTTGTTTGGAAAAGTAGCTTAGGTAAATAATGAAAATAATTTTTTTAAAAAAATGGCTTCGATTGGGAAAATGTGGAAAAATTAATTGGCTTCAGCTACAAAGGAATTTTTGTTTTTGGGTTCAGCCATATAAAAAAGTTTGATTTGGTTCCGAACAAATAAAATTGAACAAACAAATTTTTTTAATAACATATTATAATTATTTTAGAACTGAATTTTATAAAATCAATTATATATATAGTATACATATATATTTTTTGAAAGTTATTATTAAAAATTTATACAGGTAATGGCCTGCCTTATTGTACATTTCAAGTTGATAACGAACTACACACGTCCAATCCAAATTGAACAAAAATGTGGATAGTTAAGGGTAAAAAGAAAACGAAGACAGAACAGAATCTCATACGAATAGAGTAACGTATATTATTTCAATAATCTTTAAAGCGGAAAAACTCTTAAATACATATATTAGAGTCTATCCTACGCTCAGCCTGGACAGTTATAAATATTTGTTCTTAAAAATGTTGAAAAACAACAAACACGACAGAAAAGCAAACTAGGGCCATACGTTGATGATGATCTCTGGCTCACCTCTGGAAACTCCAAGCGTCTTCAGCTGGTCCTGAAACTACTCGGATCTGACTCGAGTATTAAAAAATACCTGGATCAGGCTTGGAAAACTAGTGAGGGATGCAAATTGTAAATATATATGACAGTGTCATTGATCGATTTTGATGCCTATCAAAACTTTTGAAAAGAAGAGTATCTCATAAGACAATGCCGCACATAAAGACGGATGGATGTTTTCCTTATGATAATTAAAACATTTTTATCAAATCGTTTGAAATTGTTTATAATGACATCACTTTGAAAACACTTTTCAAATAACATAACAAAATAGTCGGAATTGTTTTAGTTATTAACACTTTTCAAATAACATACTAAAACATCACTTTGACAGCATATTTAGGTATACAACCAAGTCCATAAAGGTACGTATTAGAGAATGCATTTTCAACAATGATAAGGTAAGGAACTACCTTCCATACGATACATCTCTAGAAAAATTTACCGAGGCTCCAACCTGTTCCAACACAGAACCAGCCGACCCCTTCTTGGAGAATATCGAATACACCCTCACCTCGTTCGTTCCCAACCTACCCGTGGTCATAGCATACACAACAAACTAGAAATATAGAAGGTAATCTTGAAAGGTGATGACTATATTGTAAAGGAAGCGACCCACATAGTGATGCTGCATCTATCAAGTTTCTACGATTACCTATGTGTAAGGCTTGAGGTAACGTTTTACCTTTCACATAACCGCAAATCCCACTTTGAATGCCGCATTGACATTTTCGTCAACATACTAACTGATTTCAACAAAAATACAACCCCCAAGTTCATATGCCTTAGGTAAAGGTGTTAAATATAAGATGGGTTACCTCTTACACTACCAAACAGATGTAGGTCTATAGAAACCAATGTACGTGGTGTAATAAATGTAATGTCAGACATTCGTCTATTCAAGTTGTTCAGAAGCAGGACAAACCAAAGGTACTACTAATACATCTTGTTTTGGGAATCACCCTAGGATTAGTAGTGAGCAGTCTTTGCATTGAAGATTTCAAAATCAAGGTACTACTACCACCATTTATATAATATGGGATTCACCCCCAGAGGCTAGTGGCAAGAAACCCTAAATTATGAAGATCTCCATCTTTGAAAATCATTGTTCACGCCTGAACGCGTATATTGTTCCAAAGCGGTTTTCGGATAAGAATCACCCAAATCCCATCCCAGTTTCTCTAAACCAACTATTGATAAAAAGATGTGTATATGTGTATACAGAAATGTTAAACCTCTTTTTTAAATCCTTCTAGTTAATTAGAACCTCTTTTAATTTTTTAGAAACCTTCAAATCAATTTTATTTAAATTACTTAGGAAAATATTTCCTAGTTCAATTATTAGTATATTTCCAATCTAATGGAGATTTCATATTTCCACAACATATCTTTAAAGGGTTAAAAACAATGTTTTTATTTTATTTGTAAAAATGCCATTTCTAAATGTATCCCTTTATTTATAACTGTTTATAAATCAATCACTTTATTTAAAAAATACAATTTTATATATCTTCACTTTTATCTTAAGAAAATATGGTCTGAGTAAATCAAATTTACTATCCCCTCCATCGACCAGTCCAGATAGCTAAAGGGAGCAGGCAATCGGTTTCCCAAACTCCAGCATAAAGACCACCTCTCTATCACCTATAAGGTGGTCAAGTTATTTTGTCAACTCCAAACCTTAAAATAATTGTATAATTATTTGGAAAACATTTCTAAAAGATTCATGAAGAGAAAACCAAGTTTAAATCATTTATTCCAAAAATTTCAAATTTAGTAGTTAAAGTGCGAGTGAATAGTGGTTCTAAAGTTTTGTAGATCAAAACACTTACTGCATTATATATATATGTTCATTTTCATAACTCAATCCCTTTAAAACATTTTAATATATTTATGGAATTTATTTCACATTTTTAATGATTAAAAATATCCATTTTTAAATCTATATTTTACGAACTACCAAAACCTAACGATTTTGAAAACTTGATTTGGACATATCTCAAACTTTACCGAACGAAATCGCAAATTGCCAAAACCGATAATGGTCCAAAAATTCTTGTTTCAAGGAATCCTATCTTATATTTTATCCTGCACACTTTTTTAACTTTATTAGGTCGTGAAATCGTAAATTGCCAAAACGGGATGGCTTATTTTTCACCTTTTAGTCAAATTTTATAAAACTTATCACGAACACTTTTAAATCATTTTAATAACATAATAAACTATTATTAACCAATTTAAAACCATATTTTACCATTTTACTTATTAAAAATCTATTTTGCTTCTTTTCACCTATTATAATATTATATTGTTATAATATTCATTTTTCCAACCTTTTTAATTCAAAATCCTTCACTTTAAACTGTTAGCGCCAAAATTGATCACTAACACGCAAGTCCAAATGAAAGCACCAAGTAACAGTTGAGCTCATAGTGAGAATATATGTAGAGAGTAATAACGTGAAGAACAGTCAAAATTAAAATGAAAGCAGTAAAGGACAACGGATTTTATAGTGGTTCGGCCAACTCTGGCCTACGTCCACTCCAGAAGTTTCATTTTTATTGCTGCAATAACCGATTACAGTTACAAACTATTAGAGTAACCTTAGCCTTAGGATATAGAAAGCAAGAGAGCAAGAAGAAGATCCCTTTTCTGAACACCCTCATGCTATATTTATAGGCAAATGCTGAGTTGTTGGGCTTTCTGAGTGACCTGGGCCCATCAAGGCCATGGCCGAACCAGAGTTATCAGTGTAACCAACCCAAAGTTCTATATATGTCAACCCACACATGCCGAACGGCAGCCAAGGCTGAACCATAACGTCGAGCGACTCTAACCGAACCACAATGCCGACCAATGTCTAATGCCGAGCGATGTCCAGTGCCGAACCACACCCTCAGGTCAAATGAGCTCCTATACCGAACCACCTATGCCGAGTCACAACGCCGAGCCACCTCCGAATGCCGAACCACCATCAATGTCGAACCACTCAGGCCAAAACATAATGCCGAGCGACCTATAGGATGAACGACCTATGCGGAGCGGCCCATGACTTCCAGACCGAAAGACATCATCAAGGCCGACCGGCCCTTGACTTCCTGACCGAGCCACAATGCCGAGTGACCCATGACTTCCTAAGCCGAGCGACATCACCAAGGCTGAACGACCCCATCAAGCCGAACCATCCATGTCATTCGCCCTTGTCGGAGCGGCGTCTACTAACCCACCTAGGCTGAGCTATGCATATTGAACTATCCCTCACTGACCGTCTATCCATCCAGCTGGCTCCAACCAATCGTATTCCAGTCTCGACAAATGAGCAGTCGATTTGGTTAAATCCATCTATCCACGGCCTTGCAAAAAGGCGGGTTAACATTTGCTCCCAAAACATGCCTTGCTATCGGAAGGTGTGTTTGAATAGCCCCATGTCCAATATCTGAAGTCCATATATTATCCACATCCATACTTTTCGATTCATAATCCAATCCATTTTATCCAAGTGCCATCGATGTATCCTTATCTGAATCTACGACTGCTCTGAGTCGATATCCAATTATGAATCCAGTAGCCAAATCCTTAGCCAAATCCATATCCATCTGAACTCGACAATCGAGTTCTAACCCATCCATATCTAATAACCAATAACCACATCCATGACCTCTCTGGGTCGACGTCCAAATCCTGGACCATTCCGGGTCCACGTCGAAATCCTTAGCTGTTCATAGCCAATATCCAAATCCATAACCTCTCCGGGTTCTTGCCAAGCGTAATCCACACTTGACGATCTATGTTAAGTAATCTCATAATGTTCATGGTTCAGTGTCCCTGAACGCCGAATAACGTCGTGGCTTATGTCCTAAGCCGAATCCTGGTCGCTTCGGACCCTTGCCGAGCATAGTCCATACTCAACGACCTGTATGGTAGATAATATGTGGCCTAAGTCCTAAGCCGAATTCTAGTGTCTTCGGACCCTTGCCGAGTATAGTCCATGCTCGACGACCTTTTAGCCAAAATCCAGAGAAAATCTAGTCGAAATCCAATCCGAAATCCAAATCCAACCAGAAAACCATAAATTCATATCAAAAGTCCAAATCAAAATTCATACATCTAAACCGAAATCCAAACCAAAAAATGAACAAAAATGAGAGTTCTATCCAAACTCCAAAACCAAAGTAGAAAAAGCAAATATCCAAGTCAAAAGGAAAAAAATAAATTTCGCAAATTGGAGGGTCTCGGTGACCATCATCTCAGAGCATGCCTAGGGGTTACCTTTGACCCCGTACATGAGTACGTGATTTAGTCGTTTGCCTGGAGTTTGTTACTTATTTCAAACCATCACGATTAGTTGATGACTAGCCGACCACCATTCCTAGGCCTCATGCCTTCGTCGTTCAAGGTAGGCGATGGCTGCTCCTGTTCCATCACCGCATTTTGAGTTTCAACATATTGCTGCATGTGACCATTCCTTACATGTTCCTCGATTATATCCTTTAGATGCCTGCATCTATTAGTATCATGCCCATCCGGGTCATGAAAAAGATAGTGCCTTCCTGATGTCCTTTCGCGTTCTGAGGGCCTCCTCCTTGCCGGCTTTCGATACGGAAGGCGATCCCAAGTATCCAAGAATTTCTGTTCTAGTGTTGCATTCAATCATGTGTAAGTGGAGAATTTTGGTTCTCCTCAGCGCTTCCTTTTCCCTTTATCCTTGTCTTTATCCGAGCTTTCACCAGGAGGTCCTTCATCCTTAACCATGTTTATTTCCTTTGATTTCATATCCAGACATGCGTCCACTTGTCGAAGAAATCTTTCAGCTTCATGAAAGAATTCCCGAAGATCCAACGGTGGGTCCCGTATCAACGATACTTTGAAATCCGAATTATCCCTGACTCCTGATACTGCAGCCATCAGAACCATTGATGGATTCGACCGATCCACCGAAGCAACTGTCGCATTAAACCGAGTTAAGAATGTCCTAAGCGATTCATCCTCCTCCTGTTTAACTGAAGTCAACGTCATCATGTTCTTTGGCTTTTTTATGTGAACTCGAAACTGGCTTAAGAACTTGTCTACCAGTTCTGTCCATGTTCCAATGGATCCATCCTCTAGCTTTCTAAACCACATAGCAGCTATATTGGTCAAGTATAGGGGGAACACCGAACCATGACCTTCTCTGTTGCCCCCAGCACTTCCATATGCCTAGTGTACCTCATCAAGTGGTCAGTGGGGTCCTTCTTTCCATTGTATACTTCCAGAGTGGGCAACTTGAAATCGGGCGGATTCTTAGCTAACTTGATGTTCCGGGTAAACGTACTTCTATTGACTCCTTCCAAATCTCTATTTTCCAGACCTCCACGAATGGTTCGTCTGATGATATCGGCCAATTCAGTGTTACCTACCAAGGGTTGCCCCCTGTCCATGTTTCCTAACTATCCTCCAAGTCCATGAGGAATTTCTGGCACATATTCCTCGTCATGTACTCCTATATTCTTATTGGCGTCGGGCAGCGTAGCGTTATCCGATATCACTCCATGGACTGGTCCCGCATTACCTGGTGGTGTTCCCCTGAGTTTAGGTCCATCTAAATTGTTAGTTGCTTGTTGATTAGGAGCTTCCCCCTACTGAATCACTCCATCTGCCTGCTGGTTGAGTTCCTCTGGTCCAGTTCCAAGAACTTGAGCACCTGCAGTTCTTGGTTGTCCAAATTTCCTAAGAAGAGCCTGCATCATCTCCTATTTCCATTTCATCATCTGCTCCTGCATAAAATTCATCATAACCATCATCTCGTCCCGAGTTATGTAGATGGATGCATGATCCTCTCTAGCTCTAAAAGAGGCTGTTTGACTTCATTCCTGATTGCTCCTTTTTGATGCTTGCTTCCTTGATGTGGTCTAGCCATTGCTTTCTAAAATCCAAGTCCCAAGCTTCTGAATCCAAAGTCCAAGCTCCAAAGTCCCCAAATGCTAGCTTTCTCAGTGAAAGCACCAAAATGTTAGCGCCAAAGTTGGTCACTAACACCCAAGTCCACATGAAAGCACTAATAACAGTCACAGCTCATAAAGAGTATATATGTATAGAGTAATAATGTGAAGAACAGTCAAATTTAAAATGCAAGCAGCAAAGAACAACAGATTTTATAGTGGTTCGGCCAACTCCAGCCCACGTCCACTCCAAAAGTTTCCTTTTTATTGCTGTAATAACCGATTACAGTTACAAACTGGTAGAGTAACCTTAGCCTTAGGAAATAGAAAGCAAGAGAGCAGGAAGAAGATCCCTTTTCTGAACCTCCTCATGCTGTATTTATAGGCAAATCCTAAGTTATTGGACTTTTTGAGTGACCTGGGCCCATCAAGGCCATGGCCGAACCAGAGTTGTCATTGTAACCGACCGCGAGTTCGGTTCATGCCGACCCACACATACCAAACGACAACCAAGGCCGAACCACAACACCGAGTGACACTAACCAAACCACAATGCGGAGCGATGTCTAATGCCGAGCGATGCCCAATGCCAAACCACACCCTCAGGCCGAACTACCTCCAATGCCGAACCACCTATGCCGAGCCACAATGCCAAGCCAACTCCGAGTGTCGAACCACCATGAATGCTGAACCAATCAGGCTGAACCACGATATCAAGCGATCCATGACTTCTAGAATGAATGACCTATGCTGAGCGGCCCATGACTTCCAGACCGAACGACATCATCAGGGCCGACCGACCCCTAACTTCCAGACCGAGCCACAAAGCTGAGCTACCCATGACTTCCTAGGCTGAGCGACATCACTAAGGCCAAACGACCCCATCAAGGCGAACCATCTGTGTCCTTTGTCCTTGACTGAGCGGCATCTGCCAACCCACCTAGACCGGGCCATGCATATTGAACCATCCCTGACTGACCGTCTATCCATCCAGCTGGCTCCAACCAACCGTATTCCAGTCTCGATAAATAAGCAGTCGATTTGGTTAAATCCGCCTGTCCACGGCCTTGCAAAAAGGTGGGTTAACATAAACCATATGATATTTCTATATCATCTTTCACCACTTAAAAATTATTGTTTTCCATAAATGGAACCATAGATTTTATTTTCCAAATAATTTCAAAACTCAACTTTTCCAATTTTTTTTAAATAAATTCCAAATTTATTTCAAAACTCCACTTTCTCATTTATTTAATTTTTTAAAGTAAATTCCAATATTATAAAATGACATTTCTTTTTTTAAAAAATAAAGAGGCCTAACATATATTGTATAAATATTATTTTTGGGTATATTGTGAATATTTTTCACAAGATAAGTATTGGTAATTCACATAGTTATCATTTCTCATCATATATGATTTTCAACTTATAAATCATAATAGTCATATCTATCACAACTAAACTTTTACATAATCAACCAATCATCATCCAAACATATTAAACAACCATATAAGCAATCATTTTAGCATATGTTCTAGGGAATAACTTTAAGTAGTTAATGTCTATTATTATCACTAATAGCAAGCAATATTAAGTGATTACTAAGTAACAAAAACAAGTGACTATCAAGTGATTCAGCGTTTGATTAACTTGGTTTTATTCAAACCAAACACTTCTTACCAACATTCAATTAATTAACCACTTTCACTATCACTTCCAACTCTAACCAAAACATCACCAAAGCCACCATCCCACTTCCTATAGCACACATCCATAGCTCCTTCTCCACCATGGCTCATGTCCATCACTTCCTCCACCACAGTACATGGCCCTAAGCCTCCTCCCCCTCCTAGCTCATAGCCTAAGGCCATTTCCCCTCAATATATGCTATGGAACAAGAGGGAGAGAAGAAGAGAAAGAAGACATGAAGAGGAAGAAGTGAAGACATTGTTTAGAAGTGAATAGTGTGTAGATAATGAAGAGGCTTTCCTCTCTATTTATAAGCATAGGAAAGGAGTAGAAAAGATAGTGAACCAGTCCTTAGCCATGAATTAAAGAGGACTCAAGCATGCAAGGCCATATCCTATAAAAAGCCATTAAACAAGGCATAAAATATGCTCCTTAAGTCACTCCGCCATTTAAGGGTCCTTTAGTACCTTATGTCTACATTTAGTTTAGTTAATATTTTTCTTAGGATGATGGAACATTAATTTCTTGTTAAGATTTTCATATGATAACATACTAATGTAAAAATATTCAAAAAAATTATTTGACAAAAAGTTGATTTATAATAAAAATGTTTTTAGGTCATATTTTCAGTATTTAATCAAACTGTTTATTTAGGTAAACAAAAGTTGAAAATAAATTTCTTATCATATTTAAATAATTAAAACAAGATTATTTAAGTTATAAAACCACTTTAAATAATATTAAAATCAATTTATAAAAATACAACGTCAATCCGCCAAAATGGGATGTAGTTTGTATATCTTTATAGAACAAGTTTATATATTTATAAAACCATTATAAATCACTTATTATCATTATATAATCGTTAAAATGAATTATTTATTATTTAAAACAATCATTTGAATGTTAAAATAAATTAAATATTTCAATTCAAAGTGGTAAAATTACGGATTGTTACATTCTTCCTCTTAAAAGAATTTTGTCCTCGAAATTTCACCACAACCCAAAACCAAAAGAGTTTACCTAAAATATTATTTTTATACTCAATTCCAGATGATAATCATCTATTATATCTAATTCGATCTTCTATTCGTATCCACAACTTTACTTCTGAACCAGTATTGATCCCTCGATCCTTTAGTGCGGACTTTGATCAGACTTCTTGATCAGAAACCTTCGTTTTTCTTACGTAGCTCTCAACTATGATAGAAAATGCAAATACCTAATCACAAACCCTTATCAATGTTCGCTGTCAAGAATCGAGTGATAGATCCTTATTCCGACCGATGTAAATACCTCAAAGTTTCATACTCGAATATTATATCAGAATCGTGTAACGAAATAATCTATATACCACTTACGTATTTATTAACTTTCCTAAAAAATTATGAAAACACTTCATAAAGCTTTTATCCTTTATTCAAATATTTTTATGAAAATGATTCTTTATATATAATCACTTTAAGATATTTATTCACCCAAAAATTTCTATCTTCTTTCCAAAGAAACCATTTCGATTTAAAAGATAAATTATCTTTTACTTCTAAAATTATAATATACTCCTTATATTATAATATATTCCCTTTAACAAATATTAAATGCAAACACCTTGATAAAAATTAATGGTCACTGATTAATCTATCGATCAATGATTCACATTATCTTTTAACTTTAGAAATTATATAAATCGGGTAACTCAAAAATGATACCAACAAACTGCGTACCGCTAACAGTACGGCATATTCCTTAATAAGAAAAGAATACTTAAGAGAAGTGTTTACCATCCAAACACATCTCCTGCCCAATTTTAGTTACTTTCGATCCACTCGAACTAGTTAATCATTACTTTCTTTTCAAAAATACCGGGATTTAAATTCTCAAAAATCTCTTTATAATACATGTTTATATATCCAATTTATAAATCACATATTTTTATAAACATTCACAGAATCATTTATCTTGAATAACTTTCTTTAACCTTAAACCGATATTATTTATAGAACACCACATTGTCAAATTGTGAAATAAATTCACGAGGTGTTCATATTTAAACTTTTAAATCAAACAACCAATCAGTAAATGATAATAATGAATATTATCATTTCCTTTACAATAAACACTACACAAATAACTATATCAATTGAAAGTTATTACTTTATATTCAAAATATAACCCTAAGTAGAATTATTTCATTTACTAGTTTTCCAAAGTAAAAAATCATTTTTATATAGCATTAACAAATATGTGCTTATATATAATATTCTCCACTCAATTTAGGGTGTCACTTACCCTATCTCTAGCGAGTTACTCATCCTAGGTTATTACTAACCTTATCGTTGATGTGACTTTACCCTAATAGGCTCGGGTGTTCCCTCAACCTAAGCTCTGATACCATGTGTAACGACCCACCTATCCATACATTTCAAGATGATAATGAACCACACTTGTCCAACCCAAATTGAACAAAAAAGTGAATGGCTAAGGGTAAAAAGAAAAGGTAGATAGAATAGAATTCCACACGAATGGAATAACATATATTATTTCAATAATCTTTGCAACGGGAAATTATATATATATATATATATATATATATATATATATAGTCTATCCTAAGCATAGCCTGGACAGTAATAAAGAAGTGCCCTTATAAATGCTAAAAACAACAATCACGATGGAAACGGAAAGTACATCCCTATGTTGATGAAAATCTCCAGCTCTCCTCTGGAAACTCCAAGCATCTTCAGCTAATCCTGAAACTACTTGGACCTAACCCGAGTATTAAAAATACCTAGATTAGGCTTGGCAAACTAGCGTGTTTGTGTCAAAATTGGGCACAACACTCTTCGGGAGTCGTTGAAGAGATAATAGTCAAGAATGTAAGTTCAAAACAGATATTATCTAACAAAAACTCCAATCAACAGCAAAGTAAATGCGTAGACAAGCAATTTATAGTGGTTCAGCGTGTTGCCTACGTCCACTGTGAAGTATTTTGACGTTTTATTGATTCTCTTTCAATGATTACAAGTTGTTGCAGTGATCAACAGCAAATTACAACTGGAAATTCGAAATCAACGGTAAAATTATGATGTAGGATGATGGAGATCTCGATCCGGCAGAGTCTGGACGCTTGAGGGTCGAAAGATCCCTTTTTCGTTGGCCCTGGGGCTCTATTTATAGGCGTAGGCTGCTGATATTTCGCTGAAAACTCGGGAGACCACTTCTGGCACGTGAGGGGGCCCACACGCACGGTCTCAGGAAGTTTGGGCCCACTTTGGCATCGGTTCGAACTCCATTCGAACCGATCGAGAATTCATCCAATCGAGGTGAAATTTGGCGTGGACACTCTTCGACATGATTGCAAGCTTCTGTGAAAATTTCATTGCATTTGGATCAGTGGATTGGGAGATACGATGGATTCGAAATAGGGTTCACGGTGTGGCTGTTTGGTTCGAAACCATCGTGGCACGTGGCTTCGTGTTGACGTGGAGCGCACACTTCGCTTCGATCCAGGTTTCGCTCCGAGTTGAATGCTTCGACTCCATGTATCTCGACGCATTCGAACCGATGGAAGACACGTCATCATGGTTGGTTGACCCAGTGGGTTCGAATGGAGTTACACAGGTGGATTCGAACAAGGCTTATGTGATGGGTTCGAACAAGGCTTATGTGATGGGTTCGAAGCATGCATGTCTGATGGATTCGAACTTGTGTTCCTCCGATGGATACGAGCTGTGCGACTTCTCCACGGATACGAGGTACATGGATTCGAACATGATGGATTCGAACACAATGGATTCGAGGGTGATGGAGTCGAAGGTGATGGAGTCGGAACCGTGGTGGTTCGACGGTTTCGAAACCTATGGATTCGAAAGAGATCGGTTCGAACCATTGGTCAATGATGGGTTCGAAACCTAAGCCTTCCCCTTCAAATTGAATCGATCATAACTCGAGCGTGTTAACTCGGATTGACTTGAAACTTGAGATGCTGACACCAATGGTCTTTCTCGTCGTGTCCTAACAATTGTAGCACAATTCGGACTCGGAAAAAATTTAGTGATATCCATAGCGAAACGAAGTATGACCGGTGTCAAAGACGAACTGTCCTCCGTTTCTGATCGATCTTTCGGTGTCGCAGCTTGGCCAAAAAGCGGGATAACATTTTGCCCCCCAAAGTACGTCTTGTGGGAACATGACGTGCTTTGAATAGCTGCCATTTCTCTCTGAACAATCATTGCTCTCTTTTTTGCTGAAACTCGTATGTTGTATTGCTGTAACCTTGCGTTGATATGATCGATTGCTGTATAATAGCGCTTAGCCGTTGGCTGTCGTATTTGTAACAGGATGAGTGTTTGATCCCTGTAAATGTTCAAAATCGAATGTTAGTTCGACATGTATGCACATATGTTAATTTGAACCTTGTTAACGTCGTGCGTCCACAAGTCGTTGTCAGTTTGGTTTGCTATAGAATTTTGTATCAATTCTCTCCTGAACCGATTTGGAAATTTGAGTTGAGACAACGCTTGATGATTGTTTTGAAAAGTCCCTTCGTATCGATCCTCTCCTGGACCGATATTGAAGGTTGAAGGAGACGACTTTGGGTGGTGTGAATATGATACTTCGAACCGATGCGTTGGGGCATTGATGGATTCGAAATCTACATTCGAACCAACGGAGTACACTCGTACTATGATGGGTACGAAATAGTTGTTCGAATCGATTCGAATTTGGAGCGGATGGATACGAAGTCATCCTTCATATTGAGAGGAAATGATTTATACAAAGTCATTGATGTGAACAAGGGCTTTCGAACCGATGGGCCCAACATTTGTTTCGCATCGATGCTGCTCGTCGCCTTGCTGCGCGCTTCGTACCGATGAAACGCGGGGGTAACTTCGAATCGATAGTGTCCTAGGACGATGGTTTCGAATGGAGACTTCGAATCGATCCACAAGTTGACTGGCTGCGGCCGGTCAAGTTTACCTGGAAGGGGAATCGTCTCGGTTGCACTCAATGCACCATATAAATAGCAGAGGGTTCGCCATTTTTTACTTTTTACTTTCTCCTTGTTTTACTGTGCACTGCATCGTTTCGAAACTTCAGAGAAGAAGGCGTCGTGCTTTCGTATTCGAACCAATCCAGATCCAAGACCTTAACTCCTCGAATCCATCACTTGAACTAGGTAATTGGCCTCGAATCCAAACGGCAAAGTAATTGCGAACCCATTTCTTCTTCATCGATTGCTCACTTCAGTGATTGACAAAACCAGATCTGATTTGAGGGGACTTCGAATCGATACGTGGGCCCGAGTTCGAATCGATGATGGCGATGTCACTTCCCCTTGGTTTCGCCTTGATCTCTGGAATGAATTCATGGAGTGACGCAGTTCGTACCGATAAACTATCTTTGATGGATCCATTCGAATCAATGGTTTCGAACCCATCAGCCATCGGTTCGAAGTTCTCGACTTTGCATCGATAGGAAGGGCATCGATTCGAACGTGATCGGTGTGAAGTTGAGGGTTTGCTTATCGGTTCGAACCAGTTAACCAAGGTTGGATTCGAAGTCCTCTTTCATCGATCGATTCGAGTGGGCCCTTCTGCATCGATTCGAAGTAACGTTGGCATGGATTCGAATGGGTTCTCTATGATCGGTTCGAACCCTATATGATGCATACCAAAATTTGAAATTTTCTAAGCATAATTCCGACGAGCTTCATTCCTGCATATTTGGACATATTAAACTGCATACTTGACCACCTTTCGAAGCTCGTCGATGGAACAATAACGACTTCTATTTAAATCAAATTTCCATCATACAAACGATTCAACGATGACGGTCAGCGATGACGGTTATTGTAACTGGACTTCGTAGCTTTGTCGTTTTCATATTTTTTTTAACTCTGTGATAATTATTCAAGTAGCGCATGGCACTGTACCACAGACATTCATACACTTCACACTGGGGAATGCACGGGTCATTTGTCGTCTAACGATGGTTTCTCATGAGTTAGCTAGTTATGGAACCGTCAAGTTCGCAACAGCAGGAGGTTCAAAGTACAGCTGCTCCGAGACTAGAGGTTCCAGATATTGAACCCGAGATAATTGGTCCGGCCCCGGACGAACTTCCCAATGCGTCTTTCATTGCTAATCCGTCGGATTCCGTTCAATCGAATATTTCTGAAGACATGTTAGGGAGAATATGCATGAGACACGGTCTGTCACTAGATGACGTCTTATTGCCGGGGACGAATGATAGACCACACAACCCGCCGGAGGGATATACAGCATTTAATCGCGACGCGTGCGCGGCTTGGACACTTCCTCCGCTCAACCAGTATATAAGGGAAGTGTTGTCTTTTTTGAGGATCGCTCCATCTCAACTACATCCGAACGGGTATGCGTCCGTGAATAGTTTATTCATCGTCTTCATGGAGTGTCTTCATAGACCGCCGATCTCGACCGAGATCCGATATCTATTTAACTTCAAAACTCGAGGCGATTATCCTTCCTTCACATTTCTGGAAGCGGTGAGGAACTTCCAAGTGGTTACTAGGTCCTGGACCAGGTTGAGCTACTATAGGACGGAATGGTTCTATGTCAGGTGTCCTCCGGGGTTTGCCCGGCGATGGTTATTCAGACGTGAGTGTAGCTGAGTTATTAAGCAATTATTAAAGCAATTGCGGTCGAAGCGAAACTTATGTTTTTTCTCTTTTTTACAGCGACGATTCAGCGGCCTGAGGGCGAATGCTTTAAGGAGATGGTGCGAGTGGTCCGGGGAGTTCCGAGCGAAGACAGGGATATCGAGTCGCTTTTGACCGATAGGAATCTCCGGACCTACGGGTTGATCGAACGGGGGCAGAGCATACTGTTTGACGGGGCACTAAGGATTGTTTTGAAAAAACGAGTCAAGCACAAGAAGCCCAAAGTTATTATAGCCGAGGAGGCTGATTCTGAAAAAACTAATACTGACGATGAGCCGTTGTTGGAGCCTACAGACGTGGCTCAGGATGTTGAAGAGCAAAGAAAAGGCAAGGCAGCCGTCGTCACGTCAACTAAGAAGGGGAGATGGAAATCGGTTGTCACGGCCTGATCTTCCCCCGGAGTTAGAATTTCTGAGATGTCTCCTCCGCGAACCGAAAGTCTTTACGAAGGGCTTACCGATCTTCCCATCCCGGATGATGTGTCTTTTCAACATGACGCCGGGTTGGAGGAGTTCCATCGTGCTCTAGATTTGAGCGAGCCTTTTATTACTAGCTCAGTCGACACTTCTGGTTGGTCGGGGGGAATACATGTTCATACACATTTCACGACACTACATAGCCCCGAGTCCTAGGTCATCGGTTTTGAGAAACCACTAACTTTATTCTCATTTCGCTTTGCAGATATTATGACTGGACGCGGTTCGATGCTAGGGAGCCTACGACATGCTCGCAAATCTTCCTCATACTACGAGTCACAACGGAGAGAAGGAGACAGGGGTTACGATTGCAGGTACTCCGGGTACTCTGGCCAAGAACGGAGAGATAGGGATTACAGACATCGGTCTCGATCGCGCACTCCTCCTCCAAGAGTTCCTGTACGACCTCCCGTCCATGTTCCTCGTTCTTCTGATTCCTCGTATTACCAGTCAGCCTCTCAATCTTCTAAGCATGATTCTCGCCATCCCAGATCTGAGGCAATGTCTCCAGTAGTTGCGGAACAACCTCCTACTGAAATTTCAGGAGAAGGGGCAATCAGGCTTGCTCAATTGAAGAAGGACTTTCCAAATATTTGCTTCGACAATTATATTTTTCCTCTTCGCTTGAAAAGAATTCCGCCGGAGGCCGAGCAGACAGCGCATGATTATGTGCACGAATTTTATGCCCAATACAGTGCGTGGTATAAGGCGGCCGAGAGAGCGTCGACATTGGCCTTTGAGTGTGGGGCCACCATCGAGAAACTGCAGGCTGAGTTGGCTCAAAAGAGCCGTATTATTGATGTGCTTAACACTGAAGCTGAATCTTCTCGAAAATCCGAAATGGAGGCTATTAAAAGAGCCGATGAAGCCCAAGCAACGATGGATAGAATGAAACGTGAGCATTACGCCACGGTAGAGGATATAGGCCATCGGAACACCCTGGTTACTGCCGAGAGGGACGCAGCCCTAAAGGAGTTGAACGAGCTTAAGTCAAAATTCGCTGAAATCGCCAAGGATAGGGATGATGCAAACAATGCAGCCCAGGAGGCGTGTGAACAAGCCGTGATTCTCCGGACTGAACGGGATGCAGCAGTAGCCAAGGTCCAGACGGTTGAGACGGAGGTTGAGGAGAAAGTTCAACAGGCGGAGGCCAGGCTGGAGGCCGATATTGAAGATTTACTCATCACTTACAATGCCAATGTGTTGAAGCACCGAAATTTGGCCTGGCTCCAGGATTACCCGATACACCTCCGCAGCGCTTGGGATCGTTTGGTCGAGGAAGAAGAGGAAGCACACCCGGGTGAATCGGTCGACCGATTTGAACTTGAAAACCGGTTGTTGACTGATGATGAGAAGAAGGTTCTCCACGATGCTATTATTGCTCAAGAAAAGGAGATGATCGGTGGTCGATCTTTGGAGGTTGGAGAGGGGTCAGGTATCGAGCATCATGCTACTGTTATTGAAGTCACCGCTCCACCTTCGGTAGTACCTGTATCTGTGGTCGGTACACAACCTGTTCCTGCTTATGACCCAAAACAGCCGCAGTTATCTCCCATTCGGGAGCATACTTCTGGGGCCACTCAGTCGTCCGCAAGTCAAACTGGAGAAGGTATTCCGAACTTATCTCAAGTGTTTTCCAAATAGAGAGTTTGTTCTAAAGCAGTTACTGATAACTTATTCTTATCTTTGTTTGTGACTGGAGTTGCTTCGATCGTCGTGACCCGAGAATCAAGCAAAGGGGATAAGGCCATTACCACTGAGACTACTGTTGTAACTGCAGTATCTACCGAGGCGGCGTAGGGGAGCGGATTATCTCTTGAGAAACAAATGGTGAGCGAGCTGCTCGACGAGCAGGGTGGCTTCTCCACAAACTTTTCGTTCATCATTAGTGACCTACCGCCGACCTCTAGCTCTTCAATGCAGACTGCGGATGCCCCCAGCCAAGCCCAGACGATTCGTGATGAAGAGATCCTGGCCGAGATTCAAGCTGAATTAGAAGCTGAGGGGCAAAGCGGTAGTGTCGGTGGTGGCACTATTCCATCTTCCGTTGTGGGTCCGGTCCCTCCTACTCCTCCGGCGGGGAGTCTTCATTTAGATTCAAGTTCTGAGGAGGACGTAGATATTATGCCTCCGGCAGAAGAGCAGCCACCGGAGAGGAGGTCGTCCAAACGAAGGATTTCCGTTCCTAGCGATTCTGACGACGAACCGCTAATAAGGAAGCCAAGGAAGAAAGAATAGATCGGCCTCCCAAGCAGAAATTTTGGTAGATAGGAACTTGTTTTTGTTTTTTGTTAGTAGGTCGTGTATTGATGCAGGTTCGGCCCCTACTAGTAGGGATTCTTTTTTGGGAGAACTTATCTACGTGTAAGACCTTGTCTTCAGTTAGTTGAAATAAAATTTAATTTCTTTGTTTCAACTCTCATTTCTTTTGTGCTTAAGTGTTTGTTGTGTTATGTTTTCGGTCCGGTGCACTTGTAGTGTTTTTACCGTCAAGTGGGGTTCGTTTTTATTTGCCAAGTCTGAGAATCTTGGTCGCAAGTTGTAATCGATGAATAATCGAACTTCGGACATTGTATCACTTTGGTTAGCGATTAACACTTAGCTTTTTTGCCCCCTAGTCTCGGGGAATAGCATTTGTGTTCTGGTGGTTGACTGCGTTTATTGCAAACCTTAAGCACATGTCCACATTCTGGGGACTTAGGATAATTTGTAATCGATAACTTGGTTTGCACTATGGGAATTTGAGAGTTATCGACGTTTGTAGTACGGTTCACGCTCCGGGAACCTGGAATTGATGTTTACCCTCCACTTCAAGCTCTGGGGACTTGGAGTTAGTGTCGATATTTCAGTTCGCACTCCGGGAACTTGGATTTGATGTTTATACTCCATTCACATTCTGTGAAGTTGGAGTTCGCATAGATGCTTCGGTTCGCGCTCCGGGAACCTGTAATCCACATTTATGCTCCGATTCACGCTCTGGAAAGTCGGAGTCAGCCGCTGGATGGTCAGTCACATCTATTTGGGCTTTCAAGAATTCGTTCATACTCTGAGAACGATGGATTCGATGTTTATACTCCAATTCACACTCTGAGAATTTGGAGTCCATTCGCACTCTGGGAAGTTGGAGTCCGTTCGCGCTCTGGGGACGATTTGTTGAATGTTTATACTCCAATTCACGCTCTGGGAAGTTGGAGTCCGTTCGCGCTCTGGGAACGAATTGTTGAATGTTTATACTCCAATTCACGCTCTGGGAAGTTGGAGTGCGTTCACACTTTGGGAACGAATTGTTTAATGTTTATACTCCAATTCGCACTCTGGGAAGTTGGAGTCCATTCGCACTCTGGGAACGAATTATTGAATATTTATACTCCAATTCACGCTTTGGTAAGTTGGAGTCCGTTCGCGCTCTGGGAACGAATTGTTGAATGTTTATACTCCAATTCACGCTCTGGGAAGTTGGAGTCCGTTCACACTTTGGGAACGAATTGTTTAATGTTTATACTCCAATTCGCACTCTGGGAAGTTGGAGTCCGTTCGCGCTCTGGGAACGAATTGTTGAATGTTTATACTCCAATTCACGCTCTGGGAAGTTGGAGTCCGTTCGCGCTCTGGGAACGAATTGTTGAATGTTTATACTCCAATTCACGCTCTGGGAAGTTGGAGTCCGTTCACACTTTGGGAACGAATTGTTTAATGTTTATACTCCAATTCGCACTCTGGGAAGTTGGAGTCCGTTCGCGCTCTGGGAACGAATTGTTGAATGTTTATACTTCAATTCACGCTCTGGGAAGTTGGAGTCCGTTCGCGCTCTGGGAACGAATTGTTGAATGTTTATACTCCAATTCACGCTCTGGAAAGTTGGAGTCCGTTCACACTTTGGGAACGAATTGTTTAATGTTTATACTCCAATTCGCACTCTGGGAAGTTGGAGTCCGTTCGCGCTCTGGGAACGAATTGTTGAATGTTTATACTCCAATTCACGCTCTGGGAAGTTGGAGTCCGTTCGCGCTCTGGGAACGAATTGTTGAATGTTTATACTCCACTTCACGCTCTGGGAAGTTGGAGTCCGTTCACACTTTGGGAACGAATTGTTGAATGTTTATACTCCAATTCACGCTCTGGGAAGTTGGAGTCCGTTCGCACTCTGGGAACGAATTGTTGAGTGTTTATACTCCAATTCACGCTCTAGGAAGTTGGAGTCCGTTCACACTTTGGGAACGAATTGTTAAATGTTTATACTCCAATTCACGCTCTGGGAAGTTGGAGTCCGTTCACACTTTGGGAACGAATTGTTTAATGGAATGTCGTGTGTTGGTCCAATTCAGCCTTTGTCGTGATGGCTTGCCCCCGAGCTGGGATTTCACTTAGTGAGTGGCCGGTCGTATCGCAGTCACTCGCTATTTGAATAAATTCCATTGTTTGATGGAACTTAGCTCTTCGTGTGTCGTGATTGTTGAGCGTTGCATTCGGTGAATCACAACTCTAGCTTGAAGAGATAATATTTTATTGCTGAAATAAGAAAAATATGGCAAAGTCAGTGCCTTATTACAAATTCAATATTTCAGAATATAAAGGAAACTGCAAATTATTCATAGATTGAAGGAGCCTGTCATGTGTGACAGTGACGAGGATCTTCGTCGTTCCAGGCCCCTGAGTAAGTAGGTCCGCCACTGATGGCGTTTATCACTAATCTTCCACGGGGACAAGTCGAGTCCTCCTGTCTCGGTCGATTGGGTTCGTTGTTTGGATTTGATGGGCCCGCTTCTCTGGGCTGCGGTGTCCGCACAAACTGTTCCAGCTTCCTTTCTCTGATCAGTTTTTCAACGAGGTCTTGTAAGTGGCGACACTCGTTTGTATTGTGCCCGTAGCTTTCATGGAACCTGCAAAACTTTCCAGTTTGGATTTGTCTTTCTGCCGACGGCCTTGGTGCAGGCTTTTGATATTGAATTGTTCCACAGGTTTGTAAGTACAAGTCCTCTAGTGATGTATTTAGAGGAGTGTAACCGTCAAACATTGGATTCTTGCGCTGTGGGCCACGAGTTTGATCTTGTTTCTTAATTTGATTCACGCTTTCTCTTCGCCGAGCTTGTTTATTTTTAATGTTCAACTGAACTTTTCCGGAGCTCTCACTGGACTGTTTTATTGCAACATTGCTTTGGGTCCCTTCCGCATTTGGCCCTGTGTCAGTTTGCTTCCTAGACTGTTTCGCGTCTTCCCGTCTCAGGAATTGAGCTGCTTTGGCATGGAAACGGTCCAATGACGCAGGTGGTTTCCCAGCTAGCCAATTGCCGAATTCGGAATCGGGGTCGATCCCCTTAGTCAGCGCCATAAGGATGGAGTTATCGTTTGGATTACTAATCTCCGCGCATGCAGTATGGAATCTTTCTAAGTAGTGTCTGAGTGTCTCTCCGGGAGCTTGTGTGACACTAGATAGAGTGTTGACATCTTTCGGCCTTGCGACGTGCATGCGGAATTGCTCAACGAATTTTGTGGCTAACTGATCGAAGGAAGAGATGGATCGAGGTGGTAGTCGGGTGAACCACATGGTAGCGATGCCCCCCAAGGATATGGGGAAACTACGACACTTCACTGCATCGTCAGCTCTGGCAGCAGTCATTGACCATTCATATTGCATAATATGTTGGTTGGGGTCGGAGTTTCCCTCGTACGTGGGTAGAGTGGGCATTCGAAATCGCCGTGGGGGTTCAACATTAATAATATCGTCCGTAAAGGGAGTGTGACTTCGGGAAACTCCCCAATCGTCGTTTGTGAATCCCTGACTCTCACGGATCATCTGACGTATCATAGTTGAAAGATCCGGCATTTGTGCCGGAGTATGATCACGTTCCATACTTTGGGCTTGAACCGGATATCGTCGACGGTCCAAGTCTCGCCTTCTTGGCTCATAGTCCTCTGGGACGTACGGTTCAGGAGTACGACCGCTATGACGACGGTCCAGGTCTGACTGATCTTGAGCGTCGACCCCTGGTTCAGCCGCAACGCTAGTGGTGCGGTATTCTACGGCGTGGTGAGGAACAACACCTCCTCGGGAGGAGGGTCCGGTTTGGAAACTGGCTGACGGACCAACTCTTATTTGTCCAACGGTCAATGTCGGTTGGTTTCCAACGGGTGGCATACGACTCCCATCTAACCGAGGTTGTGGAGGCCGGTTATGATAATCAGAAGATGAAGAACTTTCGCTGGAGGAGCGAGAAGCACGATCTCTCGTGGATCTCTTTCGTTTCTGGCGATCCAACTTATTGATTAGCTCAGTGTTAGCGCGTAGCTGTTCTTCTAGTTGTCGCCGACTCTGGGTCTGCTCTTGGAGCAGCAACTGCAACTGTTGTCGGGTAACCGGACCCGACGGCTCTGAATGCCCAGTGACATCTTGATTAGATGAAGGTAGAGGGGCAGGATTCGGTCTATCCTGTTCTTATTTGATTGACAGCGTTTGAAGTGGTTCTTGTGCTAACCATCTTGATAGTCGAACTCCTTTCCTAGACTTTATGCAAATCTGAATAGAAGGGAAGGAAGTCGGATTCAATGATCTGGATCTCTCTCTTAGATTTATTCAATCCGGTATCGATGACAGATCCAACGAGCAGGAGAAAAGCTGGGTTTTCTCAGTGAAAGCACCAAAGTGTTTGTGTCAAAATTGGGCACAACACTCTTTGGGAGTCGTTGAAGAGATAATAGTCAAGAATGTAAGTTCAAAACAGATATTATCTAACAAAAACTCTAATCAACAGTAAAATAAATGCGTAGGCAAGCAATTTATAGTGGTTCGGTGTGTTACCTACGTCCACTGTGAAGTATTTTGACGTTTTATTGATTCTCTTTCAATGATTACAAGTTGTTGCAGTGATCAACAGCAAGTTACAACTGGAAATTCGAAATCAACGGTAAAATTATGATGTAGGATGATAGAGATCTCGATCCGGCAGAGTCTGGACGATTGAGGGTTGAAAGATCCCTTTTTCGTTGGCCCTGGGGCTCTATTTATAGGCGTAGGCTGCTGATATTTCGCTGAAAACTCGGGAAACCACTTCTGGCATGTGAGGGGGCCCACACGCACGGTCTCAGGAAGTTTGGGCCCACTTTGGCATCGGTTCGAACTCCATTCGAACCGATCGAGAATTCATCCAATCGAGGTGAAATTTGGCGTGGACACTCTTCGACATGATTGCAAGCTTCTGTGAAAATTTCGTTGCATTTGGATCAGTGGATTGGGAGATACGATGGATTCGAAATAGGGTTCACGGTGTGGCTGTTTGGTTCGAAACCATGCATTCGAACCGATGGTTTCGAAACCATCGTGGCACGTGGCTTCGTGTTGACATGGAGCGCACACTTCGCTTCGATCCAGGTTTCGCTCCGAGTT
Organism: Allium cepa; assembly: GCA_030765085.1. Classification (NCBI taxonomy): domain Eukaryota; kingdom Viridiplantae; phylum Streptophyta; class Magnoliopsida; order Asparagales; family Amaryllidaceae; genus Allium; species Allium cepa. Next base: position 399,178,528 of record CM060931.1, read on the forward strand.
GAATGCTTCGACTCCATGTATCTCGGCGCATTCGAACCGATGGAAGACACATCATCATGGTTGGTTGACCCAGTGGGTTCGAATGGAGTTACACAGGTGGATTCAAACAAGGCTTATGTGATGGGTTCGAACAAGGCTTATGTGATGGGTTCGAAGCATGCATGTCTGATGGATTCGAACTTGTGTTCCTCCGATGGATACGAGCTGTGCGACTTCTCCACGGATACGAGGTACATGGATTCGAACACGATGGATTCGAACACAATGGATTCGAGGGTGATGGAGTCGAAGGTGATGGAGTCGGAACCGTGGTGGTTCGACGGTTTCGAAACCTATGGATTCGAAAGAGATCGGTTCGAACCATTGGTCAATGATGGGTTCGAAACCTAAGCCTTCCCCTTCAAATTGAATCGATCATAACTCGAGCGTGTTAACTCGGATTGACTTGAAACTTGAGATGCTGACTCCAATGGTCTTTCTCGCCGTGTCCTATCAATTGTAGCACAATTCGGACTCGGACAAAATTCAGTGATATCCATAGCGAAATGAAGTATGACCGGTCTCTGAGACGAACTGTCCTCCGTTTCTGATCGATCTTTCGGTATCGCGGCTTTGCCAAAAAGCGGGATAACACAGCGTGAGATAGGAATTATAAATATATGCAAGTTTCATAGATCGACATTGATGCTAATCAAAACCTTTGAAAAGAAAAGTATCTCATAAGACCATGCCGCACATAAACATGGACGGGTATTTACCTTATGACAACTAAAACATTTTTATCAAATCATTTGATATTATTTCTAATGATATTGCTTTGAAAATATTTTTCAAATAACATATTAAATTATCTAGAATTGTTACATTTGTTAAATTCAATAGCATGTTTAGAATACAATCAAGTCCGTAAATGTATGTCCTGGAGAGTGGATTTCCAATAATGATAAGATAAAGGACTACCTTCCATATAGTACATCTATAAAAAATGTACTAAGGATTCCCCTCTATCAACACAGAACCGGCACACCCCTACCTGGATAGTACGAATACGCCGTCACCTCGATCGTTCCCTACCTATCCATAGCCACAACCTACACAACAAACCCAAAATATAGAGGGTAATATAAAAAGGTGCCGACTATATCCTAATGGGAGTGACCTATATAGCCCTGTTGCATCTACCTTGTTTTTTCCATTATCGATGTGTGAGGCCTGAGTTAATGTTTTACCTTTCGCATAATAGAAAATTCCAGTTTAAATGCCACATTGCTATTTATATCAATGCACTAATTTCCATAAAAGTACAACCCTGAGTTCATATGCCTCGGGGAAGGGTGCTAAGTATAAGAGTTGTTACCTCTTACACCACCAAACAGATGTATGCTTGTAAAAACCAATGTACATGGTCTAAGAAATGCAATGTCAGACATTCGTTATACAAGTTGTCCATGAATAAGGCAAACTGAAGGTACTCCTACTACACCCTATTTTGGAAACCACTTCCAGGATTAGTAGCGAGCAGTCTAGCATTGAAAATTCCAAAATGAAGGTATTGTTGCCACCATATATAAAACATGGATATCATCCTAGAGGTTAGTCGTAAGAAGCCCAATATTATGAAGATCTCTATCTTCAAAAATCATTATCTTCAAGATGACTTAACTTTCGAATGTGCATGTTAGCTCGAAGTGATTTTCGGATATCAATCGCCCAATTCCGATCTCGATTTTTCCAATATCAATAAAAAGATATGCATATGTGTATATAGAAATGTTAAGCCTCTTTTGTTAAATCCTTTTGGTTAATTAAAACCTCTTTTAACTTTAGAAATCTTCAGATCACTTTTCTTTAAATTACTTAGGAAAATATTTCCATCCTATTATTAGTATAATTCCAATATTAATGGAGATATCATATGTACAAAACATATCTTTAATAGGTTAAAAACAATGTTATTACTTTATTTAGAAAAATGCCATTTATAAATATGTACCTTTATATATAAAACACCATTTATATATCTATCACTTAATTTAGAAAATACAGTTTATAAATATTTACTTTTATCTTAAGAAAATATAGTCCGAGCAAATCAAATTTACTATCCCCTCCGTCGAACCAGTCCAGATAACTAGGAGGAGCAGGCAACTATTTTCCCAAAGTTCGGCCTAGAGACAACTTCTCTATTACTCATAAGGTGGTCAAATTATTTGGTCGACTATAAACCTTTAAAGTACTAGTATAATTATTTGGAAAACATTTCCAAAAGATTCGAAAAGAGAAATCCAAGTTTAAATCATTTATTCAGAACTTGCCAAATTCAGTTGTTAAATTGATGTTGAATAGTGGTTTTAAAGCTTTATAGATCAAAAACACTTATTACATGATATATATGTCCATTGTGATAAGTAAAATCCCTTTAAAAACATTTTAACATATTTATGGGATTTATTTCATATTTTTAGTGATTAAAAATTTCCATTTCTAAAGTGTTCAAAACTAAATTTTACGAACTGCCACGACATGATGATTTTGAAAACTTGATTTAGACATATCTCAAATTACATAAGGAATCTAGATTTTTCTTTTTCAGTTGAAAACCATACACATAAGGGGTCTAGAAAATTCTTATTTCAAAGAATTCCAACTTATATTTTATCTTACATATTCATTTAACTTTCTAGGTTGCGAAATCACAAACTACCAAAACGCAACATCTTATTTTTCACCTTTTAGTCAAATTTTATAAAACTTGTCCAGAACACTTTTAAATTATTTTAATAACATAATAAAATATTATTCACCAATTTTTAACTTATTAAAAATCTATTTTACTTCTTTTCACCTATTATAGTATTATATTATTATAATATTCATTTTTCCAACCATTTTAATTCAAAATCCATCATTTTAAAAAATATGATATTTCTATATCAGTTTCCACATTTTAAAACTATTTCTTTTCCACAAATGAAACTATAGATTTTAATTTTCAAATAATTTCAAAACTCAACTCTTCCAATTCCTTTCTTTTTAATACAAATTCCAAATCTATTTCAAAACTCCACCTTTTCATTTCTTTATTTTTTCGAAGTAAATTCCATTATTATAAATGATGTTTCTTGTGGTTTTAAAACAAAGAGGCCTAACATATGTTGTATACATATTATTTTTGGGTATAATATGAATAATTTTTCACAAGATATGTTTTGTTAATTCATATAGTTATCATTTCTCATCATATATGATTCTCAACTTATAAATCATAATAATCATATTTATCACAACCAAACCTTTATATAATCAACTAATCATCATCCAAACATATTAAACAACCATGTAATTAGCATATGATCAAGGGTATAACTTTAAGTAGTTAATGTCTATTGCTTTCACTAATAGCAAGCAATATTAAGTGATTAATAAGTACTATAAATAAGTGATTATCAAGTGATTCAAAGTGAGATTAACTTACTTTTATTCAAACCAAAAACTTTCTACCAACATTCAATCAATCAAACACTTCTACTCTCACTTCCAACTCTAACCAAAACATCTCCAAAGCCAACATTCCTTCTGCCCATAGTACATGGCCATATCTCCTCCTCCACCATAGCTCACGTCCATTACTTCCGCCACTATTGTACACGGCTCAAAGCCACCTCCCCCTCCTTACTCACAACCTAGGGCCATTTCTCCTCGATATATGCTCACAGCCTAAGAGAGAAGAGAAGAAGAGAAAGAAGACATGAAGAGGAAGAAGTGAAGACATGGTTTAGAAATGAATTCTGTGTAGATAATAAGGAGGTTTCCTCTCTATTTATAAGCATAGGAAGGAGAAAAGATCATTAAACCCCCTCCTTAGCCATGAAGTAATGAGGACTTAAGCATGCAAGGCCATACCACTAAAACAAGCAATGAAACAAGGCAAAAAACGTGCTCCTTAAATCACTCCACCATTTAAGGTTCCTTTAGTACCATATGTCAATACTTAGTTTAATTACTCTTTTGCTTAGGATGACAAAATATTAATTACTTGTTAAGGCGTTTATATGATAACATACTGGTGTACAAATATTCAAGTAACTTTTATTTAACAAAAAGTCGATTTTTTGCAAAACGGTTTTCGATCATATTTTCAATATTTAATCAAACTATTTATTTTGGTAAACAAAACTTGAAAATAAATTTCTTATTATCTTTAAATAATCAAAACAATATTATTTAAGTTATAAAACCATTTTAAATAATATTAAAATCCATTTATAAAAATACGATGTCGATCCGCCAAAATGCAATGAAATTTGCATATCTTTATAAAAATAGTTCGTATATTTATAAAACCATTACAAATCACTTATTATCATTATATAATAATAAAATGAATTATTTATTATTTAAAAACAATTGTTTGAATATTAAAATGAAATAAATATTCTAATTCAAAGTGATTAAATTATGGGTCGTTACAATCACATACTTATAAATATTGTCTTTTGAAATTTGAAATTCAAATTTTTAATAGATCTTTCTATATCTAAGTATAATTTAGATTTAAAAAAATCTAACATATTTTAAATATGAATTTGAAATTAAACATAGTCAATGTGGTCAAATTCAAATTATAAATATTTTGTATTATAGTATACATATGTGTATTTATAGATATGCATATTAATAATATTAAAAATTATAGACATCGAACACATATGCAAAGTAGGTAATGTGTTTGTTGTAGTATATATCCCAACGTCAAGATATAAGCATGTTAAACAATACACACACTATATATTGCATGTGCACGTACACGTGTATGTATTATCATACACTTGTACCAATAATATATATCAAATATATTAACAAAAATCCTATTTCAATTAAATAAAATAATGGCTTTTATTTAAAATTTAATTAGATTTGATCTAAATTAATGTAGGCTACATAGGCAGAATATAACAAAAAATGGTAATTTCTTTAAAATTCACCCATTTAACCTGTTGCGTGCTAGCCCATACCCAATAGTGTTGTAACAGCTCAAGAATTTTCATAATAAATTAAAATACCAATTAGGACAAAAATATAATTTTACATAAAAAGACATAATAATAATTTTTCTACAAAAATTGGAATTAGGCCTTGGGACTTTTTTATTGCATCCGAAATGTCATTTACAGTTAGAAAACATATATAACTTGCTAAATTTGATATATGGAGCCAAAATAATGAAAATTTTAGCTAGTGGCATTTTAGTAAATATGCATTTTGAAGATTAGCCTAGAAACCCTGATTCTCAACTATTAATAAAGGAAGAAGTGCAACGACTCGCAAATCCATACCCCTTGAGTCAATACTAATCTACATCAATCAACTCAAGATGAACAGAAATACGAACCATTTGGGTTAAAGAAGAAGAGGTAGAAGAAGAAAATAGAAAACAACATCAGAATCTAACCATCGCAGCAGAATAAAATATAATAGATAATAACAGATCTTTACACCAAAAACAAATACTATATCGGTTTATACATACATCATCAGAGTGTACATAACACACAACTGGACAGTAATCATAATCTGTCCTCACAATCTACATACACAGCGGAATATGTAACACAAATACGGAATTACGCATTGCCATCTAGCTCATCTCCTGAGCTCCACAGCATCATATCATGTATTCTATAATACTCGGTCTGACCCGAGTATTACAGTTGAATAACACCCGAGTCAGTCTGGAATACCAACATGAGAAACCACACTCAAATTCATTATTAAAATTTCAAAATCCTTTGGAAACAAAAGCATCTCGTAAGACTGCGCCACAAATAAACATGTTGGGTTTTTACCTTACGATAGCTAAAACATTTTTTATTAAAATCCTATGATGTTATAATAGGGTCTATTTAAAAATACTTATTAAAATAGCCGAAATTGTTACATGATTAAATTCCAGCTACTAGCCACAAAGTGGGTAATATAAACAAAACTCGTAAAAGGCGCGTAGGAAGAACGGATTTCCAACTAATGATTAGGCACTAAGGTACCACCTCTCACGGTACGTGGCCTAGATCACCGTACCAAGGATTACTCCCAATCCCCTACAACCGGGACTACCCCTTACTAGATAATCCCGAGTAAGATCACCCCACGGTTGTGATCAGCAACCACACCACTAAGCCGAAATAAAAGGGACATCTAGACAGGGATGACCTCACCCTGAAATGGGTGCTACCTACCTAGCCTTGCTGCATAACCCCTGATTTTCAGTCGTTCCCGATTGATGAGGCTTGAGGCTAAGCGTTACCTTTTTAGAACGTTTCACTTAGAATGCCTATCGTCCACCTGATGATGTTCCAAAAGCATTCATCCATACAAGACTGTCCCGGGTTCGAACGGAACCGAAGGTACTATTCCTACTACATTCATTTTGGAATCACCTTAGGATTAGTAGCAACTAGCCCTTGCACTTCACTGCTCCATCTTCGAATCCAAACTCGTCTTCCTCACGAAAACATACAAACCGGATCGAAGTGGTTTTCGAGAAATTAATCCTGATCCCGGTCCCTTCGAAACGATCAACGCATTGGCCTATTGATAGTCGATTATTTAACTATCAATTAACATTCATAAACATCCATCAAGCATAAATAATTTCCCCAAATTATTTATTAATCTCAAAGTATCTTCACAAGATATATTTCCATTTCAACCCTTTTGAAAACGGTTTTCAACACACCTTTCTCATGAATTAAATCTCCAAATATTTATTTCCACTGAAAACAACCAAGCACAAAACTTTAGATTTTTAAAATAATTTAAAACACTTTATTATAAAATATACTTTAACTTTTAGATTGAGAACTACTTCAATACTTTATTAAAATATATACATTAGAAATATTTAAAATGAGCCTACTTTATAAATATAAAACTAGATTTTATCCTTTAAATAAAATACCTAATATCTTTTAAATAATTATTACGATAATAGATTTTGAAAAATACTTACTTTAGAATTTAAACATTTAGAAATAATAAATTTTCTAAAACATGCTTTTTAAAACAACATTAAAGCCTTTAGCTTATATTTAAAAAAATTCTTTGAAAACGTACTTGGCTATCCAGGAAATATACTTCCCTTCACATCCATTTAAAAAAAATCACCATTTATTTTTAAACAAATTTTCCCATTCCTTTAATAAATTATCATTGTGAATTTATTCTTCCAAATATCCACTGATATATTACTTCACTTTTATAAACCCAGTTTATAAATTTCTTAGTCTCAACTCCCCTTTTTAAAATTCCGATTCCAAATCTTTAGATCAATTTCCAAATTGATTCCCAATTTACTCCATTTGAAATAAATTTCTTTACTTACTCAGTTCATTTCAAAATCCACTAATTACAGACTTTATTCCTTAATTATGATTTAATTTTTTTTTTAACTGAAAACACCAATTTCAGATTTTTCCCAAATTCCTTCTTTATTTATTTTTTAATAATTTAAATCTTAAATTTAAAATAAATGCTTTATTCTTTAAAATAATAGCACTTAAGTTGAAATTCGTTATCTCCCTGTTTATTCAAAATCCCCTTTTCATACACGGAATTTAATTATTAAAATTTTATAATCACTTTTATTCATTCCCAATTTATTCTTTAATTCATTTAAATTCTCTAAATTATTTCACTTACAAATTCTCTCCCTTTTATTTTCTTTTCAAAAATCCAATTCTATATATTTTGATAACTCAGTGTACCGAAATATATTCAAGTAAACCATAGCATTCAATATTCTAATTATTAATAATATCCATCATAGAATATCGAATATTCATAACAGAGAATATTAAATAATATCAAAAAAATTTGAGGAATCCAGTCGGTTCCCTCCAACCTGTTTCCCTGCATCCACAGACATTAGCGCAAAATAAAATACGAATTCCACTTCGAGGTGGAATATCGCGGTATATGGGATTACTATAATATCATCCGCTATTATGCGGCGCATAGGGTCTCATCCGCTATATAATACGGGAAATCAATCATTCAATGTATATTATATACTATTATATATATAATATAGCACATCCAATCAAATCGATCAATCAACCAATTGTTTAAATTCAATCATTTATATTTAAACTATAACCAGATGAGTGAGATTAACTCACCTTATTCCGTTTGCAACCCATTTCCAAACCAACTTGTTTCTTCACAGTTCTTCATAATTTAAACCTTGTATACACATTTTAATAAATTGAAAAATCAATCATCTACTTTTAATAAATTCAATTAACTAAGAATTTAATTAGATAATTTCCCTTTTTAAAAAAAAATTCTTTTAGTGGCTATACTAAATTAATTAAGTTAATCGATCAATTTAATTATCAAATTCATTATTTTTAAAATAAAATAATAAATCTAAAATGTGTGTATGTATATATCTTAATCAACATTGTACGTATCCTAAAATTAACAGTAAGCTAAATATACATATATCTGAACCTATTATATATATTTATTAAATTAAAACATATTATCTTCTGTATCTTATAGTTGAATTAAATTTTCACCCCCATAATTTCAATCTGTATTAATATAGATTTTATTAAGAAGGATTAAACAGATGGTATACCTCGCTGACGAACTCACCTCTGTGCCTACAACCCCACACCGCAAGCTTCAAACTCGTTCGCGATTTCATCACGAATTCCCCTTGCTTAACACCTCGCTGACATGCCATCTACTGCCTCGACCCCTTCCGCGCCCATGCCTCAGCCTTCACATCGTCTCCCAACCTACATCGCTGAACTCTCCAAGCACGCAAGCTTTCCCTCACGTGCGCGCCTTCGCCTCTTGAAAACCCTAGGTCGCACGAACACTCCAGCGAACGCGAACGATGCCCAAATAGAACATTGCCCAATACCACTGCCTTGTGACATCTGCGACTAAATTCGAGCTTCACTTTCCCCTCCTTGGCCTCGTGCTCGCGAGCCCAAGCTCCATGCTTCGCACGCACCATTTCACTGCGCGCTCGCTGCCTTTCTTTTTTATGATTTCAAATTGGGGAAACAATTTGGATTAGGAAAGGAAGATGTCGATGTGAAGAGGAACGTGTATAAAGTAATTTATTTCTTCAGCTTCGAGCTGCTTTGAAGGAGAAAGGAATGTTGCACTCTGCTTATTAAGAAGAAAAGATGAGATGTTGGCGTATTGAAGAAGGGAAGCAATAGTGTTTTGAAAAAGGCATGATGGTGAAAGAAAATAGACTGATGGGAAGGGAATTTCGGCTGCAGACGAAGGTATATAAATTTATATATTAATTTTAATTCAAATTGTCTCGTTTTACGTAGCTTAAAATTGCAAACTCCTATCAAGGCATGCCGCTAGGCGTTTATAAGGCTATACCTCTATTTCAAACGCAATGAAAAAGGTTTCGAGTCCTAATTCGATCGTATGTGGAAGATAGCTTTTTGAACCCAGTTATTATATTGAATTTTTGATATAGATTTAGGCATGTTTGTATATCGTATGCTCACACAACAACTCCAAACACTACAAAAAATTGAAATCTGGTAATAATTCAATATTACAGATCCAATGGCACTGGTTTCGTCAAATTCCGAGACTACGCCTCGGAAGGCTATTTTTTAAATATCGATTTAAACGATATATTTTCAGAACTGAACAAACCACTGTTAAATTTAAATTTTAAAACTTCTATTGTCTTCAGCACTATCAATATAAATTTTACAAGCCTTCAAATTATTTTTAACAGGCTTAAAACTCCAATTCAACATCTTACCCAACTTCAAATTATTTAATTTAATCATTAAATTACCCAATAAATGGTGATATTTGAAGTCAGGTTAAAAATTAACTTTTAAATATTTAAAATCAATTAAATATTCCAAGTTCAAAAACTCAAAAATTCCGGGTCGTCACAAGAAGCCTCCACTCTTCTTACTAGGAAATCCTAGCCTTCACCTCATAAACATTTCTTCTTCCTCTCCTTCTTCCTCAAAAAATAAAATAAAAATAAATTCTAATTCCAACAAAATAAAAGAAAAGAAAATAATATAAGAAAGAGAATTAGATAAAGAAGAACAAGAAAAACAAAGCTAGGGAGAACCTGTTGAAAAGAGAAGAGGGAAAATTAAAAAGGTGAATGGATTTTATCTACAAAATGAGTATAATGGAAATAAGTTACTGATTTATAATTACGTTCTTAGTAATATAAACATGATTTCTTTTCTTTCCTTAAATCTATCTTTAATTCTAAATTTTAAAATGAAATCACTTGGGAAAAACCCTAAGAAACGATAGATCTAATTATTGAATTGATAAATGAACATAAAACTATCTCTAATCTTAGAGATCTAAATTGTATAATGTGTTTGAATTTATTTAGATAAATAAGTGAAATTTTATTGAAACTACACTTAATCTTATAGATTTGATTCATTATGGTTTTTGTTAATGAGATCTTTCACCTCGAAAACACCAAAATATTTTTTGAAGTAACCACGATGTTAAAAGCTTTTGTGATTAAGAATCAGCAAGATTAAGTAATATTAAAATTTCCTTTAAAGGGAGTAATTATGTTGTTCTAATGCTTACACAATTATAAGGAGAAATATTCGTAATTTTACGAAAAGTCTCTATCCAATTCATTAGAATAATACATTCTGATTTAAACATTCAATATAGAGAAAGTAAAACAAAACATTAAGGGCAATAAATGCATAGAGAATCTATGTAGTTTGGATGTTAATAAATATTATGTCAATAGAAAAGTGTCCTTAACTTCTTCATTTATTCTTGGTACAAACGAAAAAAGGCAGAAAGTACAATTTTGATTTCAATGTTCTACAATGAGTAAAGTCTAAACCACCCCCTCTTCTTTTACAATTACGCATCCATTTATAGTACATAGAGATTCACAACGATCATCAACGTCCATCTTTTGCTTTTTTGATTTCTGTCTTTGGATTATGCTACATGTCGATCATCTGTCTTGCCGATTTACTATAAATGGATTGCTAAAGTGGCCTTCAATGGGAAATCATGATTCGATTTAACAAATTTTGATCTTGGATGGGAAGCTTGAAATTGAAGTGGGAAAACCCAGTTTTTAATATACCAAGACTTGATGATTTCATAAACCAATAACCAATTGGTTGTACGCATGTGTAGGTGAAACCATAATAAGAAACTGCACCCATCTTAGAAAAACTACATAGTTATAAGTACTCTAGAACTTCGCTATCATGAAGGCAATTGAGAACTACGCTTCCATATTTACATAGGATAACAATATTACATAACATCCAACCTGCATCAACACTCTTGAAGTTGTACTGCACTATTCCATCTAAATAACAATGAAGCATATTGTTAGGGTAATCGAGGCCAATCCGTATGGCTCAGCAAAATAAGACTGCGTCGCCATTTTGAAGGATGGTCATAGCACCTAAACTTATTCTGAACTCTTCTTATCGATAGAGAACTATGCCACTGCATTTGTATTTAAGTTATGTCTAATGATTTGAGAGTGAAGTCATGGCTTTTAAGTCTATCTTTGAGGAATGTAACTTAGCTTATAATTGTAGAGTAGTTTTGCTCTATTGATTTATCCCTCAAGTTCTTATATTTATGGGTAGTATCCTTTATAACTATGAACATGTTCTATCATTTCAACATCAAATCAGGATGGCAGCACGTCCTCTTTGCTTCAATATCAATATGAGATTGCGGCGAGGGCCTGCCACTTAGATGTCAATTTAAAACTGCGGTGCACCCCTATTGCATGTAACTGATTTAAGGATTGTGCCATAGTTCTATATCATTAGCATTTCTTTTGGGACCGTAGTACAGTCACCACGTCTTAAGATTATGCACGCCATAGTTTCAACTTATTACTGGTTACTTTTGGAATCACAGCATAACCTTCATATTCGGTACTTGAAGGCTATGCCATAGTTCTTCCATTGAAGTAAGTTTTAGGATTACAGATCAGTGCTCTTTGTGGCTATCTTAGGTTACTAGTGAAGTGTTATAGTGCCGAAGCTATGCTTAATGGAAAGGCGCAGTACTCATGTTTTGCCACTGTCTTATGATTTTGGCGTAGTACTATCTGGGCTTTGCTCTTGCTTCCTTTCATAGTCTAACTTCTATTATGGCAACAATTCTTTTGGCTCTCGTGCTTGCATCAATTCGTCTTTATAGGTGTTTGGAAAATATTGGTGTAATAGTTGGCCCCAAGTTTGCACCGATTGGGGATTGGTGTTGACTTATCTTCGCTTCCATATTTTCTTGTAACTCATCACTTCTTGCTTTTCTCTCTTCCTTTTCAAATTAAAAAAGTCTTTATTGTTGTTTTACATTCAATGCTGACTACACGTGTCACTTATAAATTATCCGATTTTATAAAAAATGATTCTTTAGTCTTTTCATCCCCTAAGTAAATCAGTGTGGGTTCTTACGTAATCTCCCTTGTCATTAATCAATTGATGGGTTCTTTCATCATTTTAATATCATGGCTGAGATTCAAATCAAGGTGAGTATATGCTCTTCTCCTTCTCCTTTATTTCCTTATGTCCTCTCAAACACCTTAGTTATGAATCTTATTTTCTCCAATAAATGATTTCCCTTTCAAACGAAAGTATGAATATCCTTTTTCTTGTTGTTTCTTCCTCTATATATTAGTAGTAGTCGATAACCTATTTGGTATTTTCATTATGAAATATGCTTCTATCAAGGGGACCACTTCTCCCTTTTCCTTGCCATCTAGAATAACCGAATTAGGAGATATAGAGGGAATTTTAGATCATTTTAGGTTCGAGGGTTACATGGGTAGGGTACCCGAATCGTATGTATCTATCCATACTCCCCTAAATGGTTTTATTTCTATTACTTTTGAGCATATTCGATGTAGGTTTTATATTCCCCCCAATTAAATTCTTCGCGAATGAATGTCTGTCCTTGTATTACACCCATTCAACTTTCTCCCATTTTTATTCCATTTTGATTGCCACTTTCATTCTTTATGCAGAGAAGTGCTCTCCTTCGTCCTACAAGGAACTTCAATTCCTATACATTATTTATTAGAGAACTTCCGAAGGTGATTTTGGGATTTATTATGCCCTAACAAAGAAGTCATTTCTCTCATTCGTTCCCCGAAAGACCCAAAAATGGAATGATCAATACTTTTTCATATCGAATTTAGATGATTTTCCTTCTTACCATCCACATCGTAATCGTCCTATCTTCTCTAATCAAATCACTAGGTCATTCTTATCTTATAGGAAGGGCATCCTAGGTTTGGGTAAAGACAAGAGGAAATAAAGCTATTTTTTATCAAATCTTTACCGTGCAAGTACGATTTTCTGCGTATTAGTCACAACTTCTCTTGCTCTATCTTTAAATTCTCCTCGATTGCGGATGAATCTAGGGGTATAATTTGAGAAGATGGATGATGAAATTATATTTTCTAGTTTTTTACAAGATAATTTTTGAACCTTACTCCTTTTTATGCAGTAAAATAGCCGATGGTGTTTCTGATGTATTTTTTGACGATTCCCCATCAAAGAAATTGGAGACGTCGAAGAAGAAGAAGGGAGAGAAGAGGAGAAAGAATGGCGCTGAATCCTCTAACTGACCTCTCAGGAAACCTCATGAACCTCCTCCTCCTTCTCTTTCTTCTATGGAAGTACTTCCCATATCACCTTCTCGGTCCTTCCAAGACCTAAGCATTCGCTTCTTGCCTTTACCTGAGGAAACTACCATCGATCTTGCTCAAAGGGTAGGTCGTTAGGATAGTTTATCCCACATCGCATCCGCCTTCCATAATCTTATCATATTTCCCTTCCATTTCCTACACTCTCCTTCCCCGAGCTTTCTACTGAGCTTGAAAGGACTTAGGCCTATATAAGTGCCTTCTTTTCGTTCTTTACTTAATGATGATTTGTTTCACAAATTTTAAACTTGTTTATGTTTTCTTTACAATAGATGGGGGCTTTGGTAACAGAGGATTGGAAGGGAATTATGGATGACCAGGTCTTATCTATTGCCCAAATTGCTAAGCTTAAGGCGGACCTCGCTATGGCAGCTTCTAAGAATACCACAGTAAATAAAGAGCTTAAGGCTAAACAACAGAAAGTGGAAAGGGCGGAAAAGGCAGCGAAAGAGACCTTGAATTTTAAGGGTCAAGAGTCGGAAGGGAAAGATAGAGCATTGGAAGAGAAGAAGGAAATAGAGGAGTCTAAGGACATGCTCGAGCGGATTACTTACTATGTGTCTTTCAATATGTATGCTATGGTTAAGCGCTAATTTTTTGCCAACCGCTTAGGTGATACTATTGCCGAGGTTGACTTTAGCTTCTTGAGAGACTCCATAAGAATCAAAGATGTCCTTGCCTATTATCTCGTCGAGTAGGCTAAGGAGATGGCCAATGATAATGCTTCCACTTATGCTTCCTAAGACACCTTACTATAGTAGTTTGATGAAAATACACCGTTTAAAGTGGTTGAGGTCACCTTTACTTCCCATGTCCATGTAATCACTTGACCTTTTCTAAATAATTTCATTGTTTCTTATGTTTTTCGAACTTTTAGTATGTAATGAAAATAATTTATTTTCCAATTTTATTGTGATCAATTTCTTTAATTATCCTACTGTCTTGTTACAACACTATGAATGATTGTGTCATTTTCATTCCTTTGTTCTTTTTATTCTTTTAAGGAAGTAATTTTTACTAAAATCCTAAAGAAAAGCATGGAAATACTTCAAATTCAAACCGTGGATCATCTTGGTCTTAGTGCGGCGGCAATCTCCAAGCGAGAGAACGAGTTAGATGAGGCATTTATGCAACTTAAAGAAGAAACCCATGGGTTTCTTTTCAAAATCGACCAAATAGTTAAAGAAAAAAGGCACTTAGTGACTATGTACTGTGTCGCTGGTACTATACCTTAGAGAGTGGTTCCTTTCCCCCTACAGTCCTCAATTGGATTGGTTTAGGGTTAGGCTTCGGAATTTAGATAAGGAGTGAGCACTATGTATTATTATTATTATTTATTTGTGAATTTACGCATTGTTCATATAAAATTGGTCTTATGCGATATGTCTTTCTAAACTTGACTTTGTGTAATTTGATTTCTTTTGAAATAAATTCTTATTGCTCTCAACTAGGTCGATTCCTTTCTTCCTTATGGGAACTCGTCTAAATCTATTAATTCTTCGAATCCAATAGACTTTCAGTTCCCACCGTCTATGACCATATGACTCAGATATAGCTGAATTTGAGGTCGAGGCTATGACTTCTACTGCGACCTTAGAGGAAGAGAACCTCCAACTAACACTTGCCAATAAAAGACTTGATAGAGATTTGAAGAATGCTCGTTTTGACTTTGAATAAACCAAGGATGCACATAAGTGCCAGTATCAAAATAATACCAAATTGTACACTGAGGTTGAGGCTACAAATTCAAAGGTGGACGAACTGTAGCAAAAGTTGAAGGAGAGTGAAGCGCATTATGATATTTTCTATGAAGAGGAGATTAAAGGAAAACCATAGATAAATTGTTTCTTCAAGTACTCAATAATGTGAGGAGAAAGGGAATGCCAAAGATGGAGAGGGGGTCAAAAAGGATAGCACGGGTGTGACCCCTGCTTCTTCTATAGGCATCGACGTCGTGTTGGAGGATGAGTGAAAGAGGAATTTGAAACTGCACTATCAAGGTAAACTTATAGAATTGGAAGCCTACTCTCAGTAGATGTTAGAGCAACCGAAGCTGAAGGTGCTCCCTTGTATACAGGAAGAGGTGGAAAGCGACGCTCTCAAATATTTTAGTGATTTTTACAAAGGATTCAAAAAATATAAGGTCTGAGTTAATAAAGACTTTAGAATAATGAGGGAGACCACTATACTTAAGATTTACAAATTTGAAGATCGATTGCAAGAAGCTTAGGCTGCCTCCAGTGTCGTAGCAATATCCGTTAACATGTCAAGGCAGGGTCAAATTGTCAATCTCGAA
The DNA here is from genome assembly GCA_030765085.1 of Allium cepa. NCBI lineage: Eukaryota > Viridiplantae > Streptophyta > Magnoliopsida > Asparagales > Amaryllidaceae > Allium > Allium cepa. The sequence continues at coordinate 399,194,568 of CM060931.1, forward strand.
GAGAAGCATAAAAAGGAAAATGTCAGATGTAAAATGGGATAGATTTCTTTGCAATAAACTATAGATTTTTTTAATTATTTTTACCCTATGCATGATGAGTTTTCTTTACAATAAAGAAGGTTTGTGGTGACTGTGGATGATAAGATGGACTCATGGACAAGTGCCAACTACGACCCTAGGAATACTTCTCGTATCATAATGGATCAACCTTTGTCGAGCATCCTTTAGATTTGATACTTTACAATCGTAGTATTATTTTGGACTTTATAGTTTAGAACCCTTTTGTAAGACTATGTTTTAGAAAAATTTCCTTTTTGTTGTGCAAATATCAATACGCATAATGCGTAAATTGAATTCTATTGTAAATAAGCATTAGTGTCTTGTGAGATTTAGCTTGCTTGCACTTTATTTAAAAAAATTTCATCTGGATTCGCTTGATTTGTAGCTTTGCATCTGTCTTTTCTTCATGCAATTAGCACTCTTTACCTTAATATTTAGGGCCAGGCTGTTTTTGACTATGAAGTCGAGTTGTGTATTCACAACTATTTTAATTCATGCACATGATTTTTTGTACTAGTTCATACCGTCTAATACCCTATGCCCAGTGTAATTGTTTGGATGAAATATCGAGTTGTGTATGTTGCAACTCATTGTTGTTAGCTATGCTAGTAAAATTAACACAGAAAGATTTTTAATATTGGTGTTGACCGTCTAATATTCTTATGTCCAATTTATTATATTACTTTTTATAATAATTATAATGTTTGTTATTTTTCTATACAAATAACATTGTTTATACAAAGTAAGGTCTGAGATGCTCGGAATTCCAAGTTCTTGAAACTAAATTTCCATCAGCTCTTAAGAATTGGTAAGCATCATTAGCTAAGATTTCTACTACAATTAGAGGACCTTCCCAATTTGAGCCCAGAGCTCTGTCTTCTCGGTCCTTAGTGTTAACCATTACTATTCATAGTACTAGATCTCCCTTGCAAAACTTTCTCCACTTAAGCCTGACATTCTTTACCATCCTTTGTTGGCATGCAGCAGATCAGATTGCCACCTGATGTCTTCTCTCTTTAATAAGATCGAGGGAAGTTTATTTTAACTCCCGGTTTTGTTCTGCCACATATAGTATTCTTGTATATGATGGAACCTTTGTTTCAACTAAGAGCATCGCTTCATAGTCATAGGTTAAAGAGAAAGGTGTATGGCTAGTTGGAGATCTAGGTGAGTTTCTATAAGCTTATAGTACTAAAGATAACTCCTCTGCCCATTTTCCTTTAGCCTTTTGCAGTCTTTTCTTGAAAAACTTCTTGATGGTTTTGTTTACTACTTCAACTTTTCCATTAGGTGATGGGCGTGCGATAGAGGAGAAATTTTTTATTATTCTAATCCTTTCACAAAGCTTCGTAAACTCCTTAGTTTCAAATTTCATTCTATTATCAGAAATTATTTTATGGCGAATCCCAAACCTAGTAGTTGTGTTCCTCATGACAAAAGTGACTATCTTCTTTGTTGTGATTATAGCTAAGGCTTCTGCTTAGTGAAGTAGCCTATCGCCACCATGGCATACTTTGCCCCTCCTTTTTGACATAGGAAGTGGTCCTATCAAATCTATGGCCTGTATGTCGAATGACTATGGGCTGGCCAATGGGATGAGCTCATGGGAAGGTAGTCTTGGGACACGGGCAAGCCTTTGACATCTATGACATTTTCTCATGTATTCCTGCACATCTTGAAGTGCGATGAGCCAGTAGTTACCATGTCTTAGTACCTTCTTTGCTTATTTTGGCTCCTCTAGAGTGCTCTTTACATTGCCCCTCATATACTTTGCCCAAGACTCGTATTCCTTCTTCATTGCAAATGTGTCTAAGATAAGGGGTAGAGTACCCTCTCTTATATAATATGCCATCAAAGAAGGAAAAATTCAGAGCCTGTTATCTTATTTTACAAGCTTCATTCTTGTTTGGATGTAGATTCCTGCTTATCTAGAGTTGTTTGATAGGAGTCAAACATGAATCTTCCTCCGTCTATTGAGGGATAGGTGCAGTTGTAGGCCTCTCTTGGTTTTTGGCTTTTTCCTAGTTCTGAGTTTCTCTAACCATAGCTCGTTGTGCTCTAGTCAAAACCAGTATTTGGTTGGCCTCAGTGATACTTGGCTCAGCTTAATGCCCAATTGGGATAGCTTTCGTTTTCTTTGCTACTTTAGTGCTAGCAAGTTTAGCTAATGAGTTCGTAGAAGAATTTCCCTTGCATGAAATTTTCTCTATATAAAATTGATCAAACTTCTCTAGCAACCTTTTGGACATTTCTACATATTCGGCTAAAGTTAGCTCTTTCATCTCGTAATTCCCCTGCACTTTATTTATGACTAATTAGGATTCACTATGAATTTTAATATGGGTTACTTTCATTAGCTGAACCATCCTTAAGCCTACAAGAAGAGCCTCGTATTCTACAAACGTATTGGTAGCTTTAAATCCAAGCTGCACTGCCCTATGTAACTTCTGCTCATCTAGGGTGATGAGTACATATCTAATCCCCACCCCATGTTCATTTGTTGCCTTATCCATAAATAAATTGCATAACTATGGAGTTCGTGTCTCTTCCTAAAATTGTGGCTCGGTGGGCAGCGTGTATTCCATAATGAAATCTGCTAGTGCTTGCCCTTTGATTGCTTAGTTTGGGTAGTAGGAGATATCATACCGATTATTTTCCATTATCCAATTAGCAAATGACCTGATGTCTCTAGCTGCTGCAGTATTTGCATTAACAGTTTGTCTGTGAGTACTTTGATGGATAGTGCTATAGTTTCCTTACCGTGAGAAGTAGATTATAGGCTGGCTTTTCAATGATCGAATAGTTGAGCTTTGCCCCCGAATAGGCGCATTTTTGTGAAGTAGATAGGCCTCTGGGTTCCATCATCTTCTTGAACCACTATATCACTAACAGCTTTATCGGTAGCAGTTAATTACACGTATAAATCCTCACCTGTAATAGCTTTAATAGAATAGGAGTGCTGATCAGATGAACCTCCAAATTCAAGAATGTGATTTTGCACCATATGATTCTTTCGAAACTTCACCCCTTTTTCACTTGGTCAAAGAATGGAATACTTTTGTCGACTGCTTTGGAAATGAACTAGCTTAGAGCAGCTACTTTACTATTTAGGATCATGATAACCTTCGGTTTTTGGAACTCCCATCTTCCTATGGCATCGATATGCTTTGGGTTTGCTTCAATACCGTAGGTGCTTACTATATACCTAAGAAATTTCCTTGACGGAATAGCAAAATTACACTTCAAGGGATTCAATTTCATGTTATATTGCCTTTGGAATGCAAAGGTTTCCTCCAGATCATGCACATGCCTTGGCACTACTTTTAACTTAATGAGCATGTTAGTTATATATACTTCAATGTTCATACCAATATAATAGGAGAACATCATAATTACTAACCATGGATAGGTTGCTCCATCGATTTTGAGTCCAATTAGCATGAACTTGTAGCAATATATGCTTTTGTCCATTAAAAATCTTGTATGCTCCTGATCTGGTTCAAACATAGTTATCTGTTTGTAACCTGAATATGCATCCATGAATGTAAGGATTTAATGATCATTATTTGCATCCGCCAATTGATCAGTCCTAGGTAAAGGGAAGCTGTCTTTTGAGCAGATCTTGTTGAAGTTGATGTAGTCTACGCAAGTTCTCCATTTCCAATTAGACTTCTTTAAATGGCAGGGTACACAATCCACTTCAAGTAATATTCTTCTTGATGAACCCATTTCTGTCATTTTCTTAACATCTTCATGTAGAGAATTATATCTTTCATGAACTAACATTCTGCACTTCTACTCGACAAGACGGGCATCAGGATCGATGTTGACTGCATGAAAGATGATAGCTGGATCTATTCCTATAAAATCCAACTGCGTATAGAAAAAACATCCATTAATCTTTTGAAAAATTCTATTAATTCCATTCTTATTTTGCACTGAGGTTTTTTTCTATCTTGAGAACCTTCAAATGATCTTCTAGATCTATCTGTATATCCTCGAGGCCATCCAATGGTTTTAATTCCCTTCTTGTCTCCCCTAATCCGGATCTATTTTACTTTCTTCTTTTTTAGGTTGAGATGCAGCGGAGAAAGCCTCTCTTTGAGCTTCTTCGAAAAAATACTATGCACAAATTGAACTATACTCATCAGTGCCAATTATATATATACTCCCTCTTTATTCTCCTTACCGATGTTGTAGTCATAGAATGACATGTTTCAACATCAGCCTTGGTAATTAGTACCGTTGCAGTTCTTAAAACTGGCCAGCTTTTTCTTTCATCATCATTATGATAATTATAGAGGAGACAACGGAATAGTTTTGAATAATTTTATTGCTAGAACTGAGGTTTACATTGTAAAATCCTCTAACTAATAATTGTTTCCCTAAATTGATCCTATTCCAACAGGGATATAGAACTTCGTAACCAAGTCCTTTTGAGAAATTACTAACCCTATGTCACTTAATATAGGTCTTCCCACTATATTGTATGGAGATGGTTTATCAATGATCAGGAAGCTAGCACAGAATGATATGTGAAGAGGAGCAGTCCTGGCGGTGACGGGAAGACGTGCTGACCTGATAGGAATAACTGTAGTATTATTGAAGCCATAAATTGATTCAGAGTTTGGCATTAATATCTCCACTGGAAGCTTCAACCTTTTAAATGAAATTTGAAGATGATATTAACAGAACTCCTAGAATCCAAAAACATTTTCTTCATGGTGGAATTTGAGATCTATGCCTTAACTATCAACGGGTGTTGATGCAAAAAACCACCCTAGCGGCGTTAGCGGTGGTGAAAACTCTGTAATAAGCTAGCTTCTGCTTTACGTGGAATATGGTTCTTTACTCTACTTTGGTTTCTTGTACGTACAGCTCCTATGTTTTTTAGCTTTTTCAGTGAAAGTGGGCCAATGTGGATTGAGGCTATGAGATTAGAGTGGTTTCTTACTAGTTATTATTCAGATTTAGAAAGATATTCCTAGTCCTCTCCCGATTGTTTTTTTGATAGTTTCCTAAGTATACCTTTTGAATCAGTCTGTCGATTCTTTCCTCAAGTGTCGGCAGTTATCAGTATGGTGTTAATTGCCTTTATGGCAGCGACAATATGCTCCCCCTTGTTATGTTCTGGCTTCCTCCCTTTATCGAGATGTTCTAGGCCATTTCAGTACTGGTCATGTTATATATCTGCCTAGGAGGTGTGGGTGAGGGGATTTTTAGCTGCAAAGTTAAATTCTTTATGCTACTTTTCAAGTGGATAATATCCTTCTGCCCCTTCTTTTTCTCATTATGGAGTAGAAGCTCTCTCGTGAGAAGGTAATTCTACGTCCACGGCTTCTCCTATTCTTTTGTGGACACTGGCTCTTTTATAGAAAGCCTTCATGCTATAGCATGGCTTATTGCTATTCTTATTTCATATGGTCGTGTTCCTTCCGATCCCAGCATGTGCCACCATTACCAATGCTTCTTCACAAGTCATCCCAATCTGAAGCGCCTCAGATTTGAAGCATTTTAGAAAGTCATGTAAGCTTTCATTCTCACCCTACTTTCATCTAAGACATAGTATTCATGTCTAAGGAGGTCTCTCTCTAGATTTGATCTATCTTAAGAAATTCGAAGTTAACTATAGCTAAGAATGAACCTCCCTTGGCCCATACCTCCCATCTAGAAGATGCGCCAACCAGATATGCTAGGAAAAGCTCATACATGTCCACACTCCCCACTTTTAGAATATCCATATAATGTTCGAAGTGCAAATATGATCATCTAGGTTAATGGTCCCATCGAATTTATCGATTAATAGAACTTTGAAGTTGTGAGGGAATTCTGCCTCTATAATACTTTCACTGAACTGGAAAAAACTTTATTCCTTTACTGCCTCTCTGATGTTCGATCGGCAAAACCTTACCATCTTCTCTACATAAGCTTTCAACTGATGGATCTCTTCCTCTTGGGGTTTATCTACGATGATCCAACCTTACAAAGTGAGGAGACATCATCATCAAGCGCCATCAGTGTTTTCTTTTTCAACAGTAGTGGGTTGATGTTCACAGACTTCGATTGAATTTGTAGATTGATTTGAACCTTGTCTTTGAGATTGGTATCTGGTTTTCTTATGCCAACATCAGCATACTCATTTCTAAGATCACCGTTTTCATTCACAAGTTGCATTATATGCACAATCGGAGAATGATGGTGGTGTGCCATATATGACTGAGGGGAGATTGGTTTAAGAGCAGTGTATTGGATCATAGATATATCTATCCCATCAACTTGTTTGTTTACTTGGCACGTGAAAGCCTATAGTGCAACTAGGAGGGTATCCGAGAAGGGCTCTATAGAAACTCCTGCCTCAGTTTGGGTAATTGAAGTAAAGAGCTGCTTTTTTGGTACTTTTGAGGTCAAATGAGGTTGATCTTGGTTAGGAGGAGTGTTGAATCAGTGGGATTCATGATATTACAGTGGTACCTAAAGGAAATGTGAGTAAATTTTGCCGAAGAGGGAAATCGGCCTCCTTCTAGTGTGAAAAATGTTAATGGGATTTTTCATCTCAATGTCACTAGAGTATTTTTCTTGATGTGACCACGATGCTGAATGTTTTCGTGATTAAGAATCAGCAAGATTAAGTAATATAAAAGTTGCCTTTAAATAGAGTAATTATGATGTTGTAATGCCCACACAATTATGCGTATAAATATTTGAAATTTTATGAAAAGTTCTCTGTCCAATTCCTTAGAATAATATATTTCAATTTAAACACTCAAGACAGAGAAAGTAAAATAAAGTACCAAGAGCAATAAATGACACAGAGAATTTACGTGGTTTGGATGTTAATGAATCCTGCGTCTATGTAAAGTGTCATTGTCTTTTTCATTTATTCTTGGTATAAACAAAAAATGGCAAAGAGTACAATTTTGATTTCAGTAATCTAAAAAGATTAAAGTCTAAAAATTTCCCCCCTACTGCTCCAATCCCCCATTCATTTGAAGTACATAGAGATTCACATGAATCTCTAACGTCCATCTTTCTTTTTTTTGGTTTCTACCTTTGGATTATGCTATGAGTCAATCATTTATCTTATTAATTTACTGTACACAAATTGCTACCGTGGCATTCGATGGGAAACCGTGTATCGATTTGATGATTTTTGAACTTAGGCGAGAAGCTTGAAGTTGAAGCGAGAAAACCCAATTTTGAATAGATCAAGACTTGATGATTTCATAAAACAACAAGACAATTGGTTGCATGCATGTGAAGGTAAAACCGTAATAAGAAACTACCCCCATCCTAGAAAAAACTTCATAATATAAGCACTTTATAACTTCGCTATCGTGAATGGGCCATTGAGAACTACGCCTCCATAATTACGCAGGGTGACAATATTACAAAGCATCCGAACTATGTTGAAAGTCCAGAAGTCGTACTGGACTATACCATCCAAAATAACAACGAGTCATAGTGTTAGGGGTAGTCGTAACCAAGCTATATGGCCTAGTAAATAAGTTTGCACCGCCATATTGGAGGATGGTCATGTCACTTGAAACTATTCTGAACTATTCTTATCAATAGAGGACTGTGCCACCATCTTTGTATTTATTTTGTATGTAAGGAATTTTAGAGTGAAATCATGGCCGCTTGGCTTGCTTTCAAGAAACATAACCTAGTTTATAGTAATGAGGCAGTTTTACACTATTATCTCATCCTTCGAGTCCTTGTATTTGTGGCTTTGAGTTATTATATTTATGGGTAGTATCCTTTAGAATTGCAATGTTGTTTTGTCATTTCAATGTCAAATCAGGATAATAGTGCATCCTTATTGCTTCAATGCCAATATGAGATTGCATCGCTGTCTTGCCACTTAAACGTTAGTCTAGCGTTGAGGCACACCCCTATTGCATATAGTTGAATTAAGGATCGTACCAAGGTCCTATATTATTTGAACCAAAAATGGTACAAACACTCAATAGATTGAGTAGAGAATAAAAAGTGAAGAAAGTAAATTAAAAAGAGTAAAAAAAGAAATACAGTTTTTATAGTGGTTCGGCTAATCTTGGCCTTCGTTCGCTTAACTTTGTTGATGGTTTATACTGCAATTTACACTTCTGTTCTTATAGATCGGTATAAATCTATAAGTGATTAGAACAAATTAAAGTAAGAGAAAGCAAGAACTAAAAGGATCCTTAAAAATGATCTCTACCCTCCTATTTATAGAGGTAGGAAGCCTAAAATCTCACCCTCGATCTTCACCTTGTTTTCCATGCCATAAATCATTTCTTCAAGAAAATAGGTGGACACCTCAGTAATATTCGTGGATTGGTATTGATCCATAAGCTTGGATCTGTACCGTTCCATGAGATAGCCAAATGGGTAGTCTTGAACTCTTCATGTTGGATCGATTTATAGTCAGCTTTGTGATTTATTTACTTGTTTCTGAGACCAAATGATGGATCCACGAAGAAGTAGAGTTGCTGATTTAAGTGCTTATGGAGATCGATAAAGAATTGCATTGGATCAACAACATAACACTTTCAATAGGCTTCTTGCATCAAGTAGAGTGAGTAGGAGGAGCCAAGGCAAGTTTGGGTGAAGGATTGTGGATCGGTACCAATCTAGGAGGTTGGATTAGTATCAATCCAATACATGTTGGATTTAGTCCCTTAAATCCTTGTGTTAGGTTAGTCTTTGTCTTGCGGCTCTGTTTGTAGTTAGTTATTGGACTCTTAGGCTATCTCTTCGGCTTCTTGCCTTAATATTTTGCATGTTTAACTTGTTAAGTTTGTCCAAGTACTGCATGGGTAAAAGGCTGGATAACATTTTCTACCCAAAGCACGCTTTGTAAGTGGAAAGTGCGATTTTCTCAAGAATAAATGTGGAAGTCGATTGAACATTAGTAAATAAGTCTTTTGTTTACCAGCAGATCAGGGTATTGCGAATCATCCTGCTCCTATGGATTTGCCTATAAATCAAAGATCATTCTAGACCTTGATAGCTATGGATTCGAGTCCTTGCTATAGTGTCATCATAAATAATCAATTGTATTCCCTCGAAATTATTATTTCATTCATTATACCATAACTAGAATCATTCTATTTTCATTAAGGAGGTAGCAGTCATACGTTAAAATCTCGATCTCTTCGGATCATTAGTTAATTTATGTTTATTCAAGGTCGATAGTTCAATCTACGATCCCTCCAGATCGCTAATTGATTTCATGGTTGCTCAAGGCTGGTACTTAAATAATCTCTCAGATCATTAACTTAATTTATGGTCGTTCAGGGCTAGTATTTAAATCCATGGTCTCTCTAAACCATTAATGAAATCCATGGTTGTTCAATCACTTGTTTACACCATACCATTAGTGATATAATTCATTCATAGACTTTGTTTGATCCCCTCTATTTGGCTTTTCTCTCCAATTAATGTTATTTATTCCCTTAATTGATTGCATAAGTATTATAGATGGAAACAAAAGGTTTCCTTCTCAAATTGATTTTAATAAGTAACCGCTACACACATGGGTGTATTTGATACACTCATTCATTTATATTTATATCCAATTCAAACTTTTTCAAACCAATCAAAGATAAAGGATTTTATTAAAAACACTTTTAGATTGGATTTAAAATCTATTTAGGCTTCATTAGCCCAATAGATCCAAAGAGTTTTTTTTTTTTGAAATTATCGTTTAACTCTATTGCAGGTTCCTTCAATAGTATCAAAATCCAAAAGCATATGCGGTCTAAATTAGTCAGTTTGGGTTAAATAATTAAACTTTCCTACTTAATGCAGTGTCTAAAAGTTAATGTTTAGAATTGGAATTGGGTAGTCAAGTAGCCTTTCCTACCTGGCTACTGGCTTGACCTGAAAGGTAAAGTGAGCCCAAAGGTTGCCCCTAATAGAAAATACCCAATTTGAATTGGGTCTTGGGCAAATTTTCAAAATTGTGAAAATTAAAGTAAAGATTTTTAATTTAAAAATTAAATATAAAATAAAAACATATTTATTATAAAAGTTAAAATGCAACATAAGTTTCCAAAAAGTTTGGAAAGGTAATGACATTTTCAAAATGTTTGAAAATATATAAATACTTATTTCAAAATTTGAAATTTATCAATACCAGTAATAAATTAAATTAATTAAATAAATAAATTAATTAATACTTATATACATGTATTATATATATTGATATATGTTAAGCTATTTTAAAGTGTTTAAAATAACATAATTATACATGTATATGTATAAAATAAATTTCAAAATTAATATAATCTAATTAAAATTATTGAATTAAATAAACTAATTAGAAGTTAATTTAATTAATTACTTAATTAATTAAAAGTTAATTAATTAAATAGAAATACATAAATATATGAGATATATATGTTTTACTGTAAAGGTTATAGTATACATATCAAATATAAAAGTTATATTGAAATAATAGCATAAAATTTAATTGAATGATTAATTAATGATGATTTAATTAATATTATATGATACATTATTATATAAGTTAGTCAAATATAAAAGTTATATAATAATTGAACTTATTTAATATGAACGTATAAACCAAAGATGGAACATTAAATAAACCTAAGTAGACTTAAGGTATAAATACATACATAAATGTACGTATACCGTGATTTCTGATGTATCCGACACTTGAATCAAATGGGTATTTCATAAAAAATACATTACTCCATAAGTCGATATCACTCAATTAAATATATGAAAACTTATGATTCTTTAATATAGGTGTTGTCTTCTACCATTTATATGTTAGTAAATTACTTACATACTCTCTGGTTATTGAGCAAACTTGGGCTAAAGATGTTATGTGTGGTATTATTAACATATTGACTAAACGAGGTAAGATAACCATATGTGTTTATTGAGCATGCTCAAGGTACATATAATATACTTAAGCCGTCGTGAAATTGTTGAGTCAAGATTTTTAATAGAGTTTTCATTTCTGACAAAGGGATAAGCCGTGATCAACAAAAAGAAGTTATTCAGACACAAAGAGCTCCATATGATTAGAGGTTGATTATTTGGTATGTTAGTAATGATTATTTATGTTAAAATCTATCCTGAAATAATCTTATGCCTTCAATCTTCGAATATATATATAAATATATATGAGTGCACATTAACTGTGCACTCTGGACAAAACCGGTCGACTGGTCAAAACCAGGTGGTCGACCGTTTTTACCCAGAATGCACAGATAACGTGCACAAGTGAACATAACGTATATATATTCAAATTCATGCCTACTGGTCCTTTTTGACCTGTCGACCGTTTTCAAACAGAAAGCAACCCTTCGTATAGACACTTCCTTTTCTTCAACGGTTGCTTCTCTTTCTCTTCACCAATGATCATGACCTTTGTTCATACCTTTTCACAAAAGGTTATAACTGTTTATTTCTTATATAAACATCATGAAATCATTATTCCAGATATCCAATCGATCTAACTAATCTAATTTTTCTATTCTTCTAATCTCTATTCTATCTTGTACTCTCAAGCGTTCAAATTGCTCATATTCTATCATATATCATTTTGAATCCTGAAATTTATTTAACATCCTTTTGATTCAATACGATATCCACTTCCAAATCTTCATAGATACAAAAAATCTATTTGAGGATAAGATTATAGGAAGTCTGTACTACAATTGACAAAATAGTGTTAGCAAGAACACATACTGTCAACAAACAATTATATTCATCTTTGTTGAAGTCCTCCGTGTTGTAAGAGGCAAGTGTTGAAGTCCTCGGTGTTGTAAGAGGCAAGTACTGAAGTCCTCAGTATATTAGAGGCGTGAAATCCCGTTCGTCTACTCGGGTATTGTAAACCTGTTCCTCCGGGTGAAGCGAGGTAGTTGGTAGTGAAAATACAGATAGAAGTCTGGGACTGGACGTAGGACGGTGCTCCGAACCAGTATAAAAATCTCTGGTGTGATTTTTCTATTTTTATTTACTTGGCTACTATCATCTATTTCCGCATTTATATTATATTCCATATTACACGATCCGTGTGCACTATATTAGCATGTGCACTTACACACCACTTTTTCATTTGGTATCAGAGCACGGCCATCATATAACCGTAACACAGTTATTTGATATATTCTTGTAATATGGCAAATAACGCAAGTACTAGCACTCAAAACACCACTTACATGGAAGGTCAATCGACACAAAGACCTCCATTTTTCAATGGTCTTAACTATAGTTATTGGGCAACACGTATGTCATTCTTTATGCAATAAAATAGTTATGATGCGTGGAATGCAACTCAAAAAGAAATAGTGAATCCAACAACTGATTACTCAGAATGGACCGCGGCTGAGAAAACGGCACCAGCAGTAAATGCAAGGGCAATAAATATGTTGTTTTGTGCATTAGACCAAAATGAATATAACCGTGTTAGTATCTGCACTACTGCATATCAAATTTGGCAGACGCTAAAAATCACTCATGAAGGTACTAACAACGTTAAACAAGCCAAAATAGCCATGCTAAAAAGTCAATTTCAAAATTTGAAAATGAATCCAAATGAGACAATCAATGATATGTATTCACGGTTTCAAACTATCCACCATGCACTTATTGGCATAGGACAAAAGTATTCTGATTTTGATGTTGTTTCAACAGTCCTACATTCTCTGACTAGTGAATGGGAAGGAAAAGTATTAGCAATTGAAGAAGCTAATGACCTTTCCGTCATGAAGCCAGATGAATTGATAGGAAATCTAATGTCCTACGAAGCTAACTGGCAGACTAGAAAGGAACAAAAAGAAGAAAAGAAAAACGTGGCATTCCATGTCGAAAAAGACGAAAATGTATCAGAGTCTGAAGATGAAGATCTGGCATTCATAGCAAAAGGTTTCAAAAAATTCCTAAAACAGCAAAAAGCCAGTCGTTATAACAGAAAGAAATCTAGATCAAATAAACCAACATCATCCTCTATAGAATGCTTCAACTGTCACAAAAAGGGGCACATGCACAAGGATCGTCCGGAGCAAAAGAAGAAGTCAGAAAATGACAAATTAAGATATAAAAAGGACAAATCAAAGAAACGAGCATTCTCGGTAACATGGGATGATACAGACTCATCAGCAAGTGATAGTGATACGGAAGATGAACAAGCAAATGTATGTTTCATGGCAACAGAAGATGAGGTACAAATTCCTACATTCGATGAAATGCTTAATATTAATGCTGAATTGATAGTCAAATATAAAGACATAAAACGACAGCTAAAAGAAGCCAAAGCAGATTTGAGTAGAGCAGAATTTGAACGAGATATGTTAAAAGACGAGAAGAAAATATTAGAAGAAGAACTTGAAAAATTTCAAGAATCATCATCTAATGTTGACTCTCAACTAGTTCTTTTGAGTCAAGAAATAGAAACTCAAAAAAAGAAAAATGATGCTCTCACTACTAAAAATCATGAGCTTGAGGCAAAAGTCAAAATTCTGGACCTAGAAAAAGCTAGTTTACAAACTAAGTTAGATAACATTTCTCAAAATGTTTCTAACTTTAACAAAGGTCGAGAAAATTTGACAAAAATCACTGAAAATTCACGATCTGTTTCAAATAAACAAGGTTTGGGATATAAGAAAAAGGAAACCAAGAAACATCTTGGTAATAAAAGGAAGAAGAAAGTTCAAAAAACTGAAGCTAAGAAAAATCTTAGTTTATTATATTCCAAACCAAAACCAGTTGTGAAATTTCAAAAGAAAAATGTCAAGACTATCAAAATATGGGTTCCTAAAACAAATAGCAATTTGATTAGGAAAAAATATATTCAGAATTTCATGAATACTGTGCATCTTAATACTAATTATGTATATAAAGGGGATACCAAACCCGTATGGGTTTGGACTCCTAAGACCTAACTCTTAGGACCCCATAAAAAGTGGGTACCATGGAATTAATTTTATTTTTTGCAGGTCCCACTTAAGAAAAGAGGAAAGTGGATATTGGACAGTGGTTGCTCGAAGCACATGACTGGAGACAAGAGCTTATTAACAAATATTACATACTCAGATGGTGGCTCAGTCACTTTTGGAGATAATTCAAAAGGTTATATCATCGACAAAGGCGATGTGAGCAATTGCGGTACATCTAACTTACCTCTTATTACTAATGTCATGCTAGTTAGAAATTTAAAACACAATTTACTTAGTATTAGTCAGTTATGTGACAAGGGTTTTACAATTTCCTTTTCGAATAATAAGTGTAGTATTTTAGATAAAGACCATAATTTAGTTTTTGAAGGTTATAGAGACAGAAATATATATATTCTGAATATGAATATTAATCATAATTCAGATATGTGTCTTGTGGCTAATGATAATGATCCTTGGCTATGGCACAAACGCTTCTGTCATATAAACTTCAGAACTATTGACAAGCTAGCCAAAAACAATCTAGTTAGAGGACTACCCAAAATGAGTTTTAAGGTTAACAACATCTGTGATGCATGTCAATTAGGAAAATTGACCAAATCATCTTTTAAATCCAAGAAAGTCATATCAACATTACAACCACTTGAGTTACTACACATGGATTTATTTGGACCTACTAGGGTTCAGTCAATAAATCACAGTCGATATGTGCTTGTAATTGTTGATGATTTCTCTCATTACACATGGACAATTTTCTTAAGAAATAAAAGTGACACTTTCGATCATTTCAAATCTTTCGTCAAAAGAATTCAAAAATCAAAAGGGATTAAAGTTAAAAATATAAGAAGTGATCATGGCGGAGAGTTTGAAAATAATGAATTTCAACATTTTTGTACAAAGAAAGGTATATATCATAATTTTTCGTTTCCCAGAACTCCACAACAGAACGGAGTTGTAGAACGGAAGAACCGAACTTTACAAGAATGTGTAAGAACATTATTGAATGGAATCACATTACCAAAACATTTCTGGGCAGAAGCCGTCGCAACTGCCTGTTATGTTTTAAATCATGTGTCCATAAGACCTCTTACCAAGAATACTCCTTATGAATTATTTAACAAAAGAAAGCCTAAAATCTCATACTTCAAAGTTTTTGGTTCCAAGTGCTTTATTTTAAATACGAAAGACCAGCTTGGCAAATTCGATCCAAAAGCCGATGAAGGAATATTTGTCGGTTATTCGGAACGAAGCAAGGCCTACCGTATATTTAATAAACGAACCAAAACTATTGAAGAATCACTTCATGTCTCTTTTGATGAATTCTATCAGCATCCTCAAACTATTTCATATGATGACGAAACAATAGTCACTGATAATCCAATCATCACAAATGTTGATTCTGACTTGGAAATAATTATTGAGAATATTCCTCAAATATGTGAGTTACAATCACCACCAAGGACATTAAGAGACCATCCGGCCCAAAATATAATCGATGAAGTAACATCACATGTCAGAACAAGGAGTCAACTCAATCAAATGGGTCATGTTGCTTTTCTCTCAAATATCGAACCTAAGAATCCAAAAGAAGCTGCTACAGACGATTACTGGATCATTGCCATGCGGGAAGAACTAAATCAGTTCGAGCGCAATGACGTTTGGGAACTTGTTCCAAGACCAACTAATCAGTCAGTTATTGGTACTAAATGGGTCTATAAAAATAAGGTTGACGAACAAGGAAATATCACTAGAAATAAAGCAAGATTAGTAGCTCAAGGGTATAATCAGGAAGAAGGTATCGATTATGAATAAACTTTTGCACCAGTTGCTCGACTAGAAGCTATTAGAATCCTATTATCTTTTGCTTGTCACCATAATTTCAAACTTTATCAGATGGATGTCAAAAGTGCATTTCTCAATGGATTTATCAAAGAGAATGTATATGTCGAACAACCTCCTTTGTTCGTTCATGAAAAATATCCTGACCATGTGTTCAAACTTAAGAAAGCTCTGTATGGTTTAAAACAAGCACCTCGTGCTTGGTATGAACGATTACGTAGCTATCTTATTAACTCAGGATTTAAAATAGGCAAAGTCGATCAAACTTTGTTTATCAAAAATTCTCAAAAGGATATTCTAGTTATCCAGATATATGTAGACGACATCATCTTTGGTTCAACAAACGATAAACTCTGCAAGGAATTTGCAAGTATTATGACCAAAGAGCTCGAAATGTCTCATATGGGAGAACTGTCATATTTTCTTGGACTTCAAATCAAACAACTTCCGAATGGTATCTTTATTAATCAAGAAAAATACTGCGGAAATCTTATCAATCGCTTTGGGTTAAATAACACATCTGGTAAACCTACTCCTATGAGTACAACTACACATCTTGAAAAAGATGAAAAAGGTAAGAATGTTGACCAGAAACTTTATCGAAGCATGATTGGTTCTCTTCTTTATCTTACAGCAAGTCGTCCAGATATAATGATGAGTGTTTGTCTATGTGCACGCTTTCAAGCAGATCCAAAGGAATCACATCTACGAGCAGTGAAACGTATAATTCGTTATCTTAATAATACCAAAGATTTCGGTCTTTTTTATCCAAAAGAATGTCCATTTGAATTAGTATCATATAGTGATGCTGATTTTGGAGGCTCTCGAACGGATAGAAAGAGTACAAGTGGTACGTGCCATTTTATTGGAAAATCACTTATCTCTTGGTTTAGTAAGAAAAAAAATTGTGTTTCACTATCAACATGTGAACCTGAATATATATCAGCAGCTCTCGCTTGTACTCAAGTAATATACATGCAACAAACACTTCAAGATTTTGATATTCATTTATCAAATTCTATTATATACTGTGATAACACAAGTGCTATAAATCTTTCTAAGAATCCAGTAAATCACTCCAGAACCAAACATATTGATATCCGTCATCATTTCCTTAGAGACAATATCGAAAAAGGAAATATATGTCTCGAATATGTCCAAACTGATAATCAACTAGCGGACATTTTCACTAAGCCTCTACTTGAGTCTAATTTCATTAAATTTCATAGAGAACTTGGTTTAATTTCTAGAAAAGAACTTGATAAGTAAATCTTTAATGTCATATTCTAAGTTCTTTTCAGATTATTTCTCCTATTACTATATTAGGAAATTGAATATGAGCTTCAAATTTTTTTACGGCCAAATTTGCATGACTTTTTTCATCCACAAGCTTATATATAGGAATTGTTATATAAGCTTAACAAAAAATATTGTTTTCATCACTTCTATCTAAACCTAATAAGTTTATAGTTCATTATGGCACATATTTGTGATGAGTGTGCTCAAAGGTCTCACATTCGATCACAAGTTCTGAGCCAGAAGAATATTACTCTCCTGAAACTCCAAAACACAATTCAAAGTATCATCATCATTGCATTCATTCTCCTGGAAATACGCCTACTTCAAAACGAGCAAAGAAAGTATTGTTTTGTTCACCCCGTACCAGAGAAAAGATCAATGAGATTCATCATTATCAAAAACATCAAATCGATCTTCAAAGACAGCTGCATTATGAGCAACAACTGACTTCGGAACGTCTATCTCTTCTAGAAAGAATAGCATCATTCTTTTGTGGTTCAAAAAAAACATGGCATATACGAGCCAATGCCTCATGCACCTTCATCCTCTAAAAGCCCAAATTCATGGGATAAAAACTATGCTCAGAATGAAGGAGCGAAAGAAAAGTGGTCGCCATGGAAATCACGCATTACCGATGTCAAAGAAGAGACTTCCGATCATAATTCTTCTACCTCTCATTAAACCTGTTTTAATATTATGATTGTATTCTCATTCTTATATATATATATACATATATGCATATCATGTTCTTAAATAAATTCAATATTATGTGGACCGTTAACTTCAGAAATTCATGCAAGAAGGAAGGAAAACAACTCACAGAAAAACAAGTCGACCGGCCAAAATGAACCAATCGACCGTTTTTGTCTCTGTGTAAAAATGGTCGACCGTTTATTTTGGGGTGGTCGACCAGTTTCGTGCTGTGTTGTTTTTTTAAAAGCCACATACGGTTCATTTTTCTCCATCTCTTCATTTTTCTCCCACAAAACTCTCATAACCCTAAAAATATATTCTTACACTGAGGAAGTCAAACTTTTACAATCATCTTCCTCAATAAGGGAATCACTTGAAACTATTGCTCGGAATCAATTCCTTCTCGAAGCACGACTTAAGCGCATGGACACAAAAATGGATAAACGCTTTAACAAACTTAAGTCTTTCTTCGTTTCTATATGGGAAGCAATATCTTATGGTGCATCATCTTCATCAATGCAAGCTTCAGACCCTGGCAAGCGCCCAACTCCTCCTACTTTTGCTTGGACATCATCGGAGGAGGGCACAAGCTCGGGAACTAGTCATGAACGTCGACACGGGAAATCTCAGCTTGTTGAAGAAGAAGAAGAAGAGGGTGAGACGGAGTCAGAATAAGTCCTTTTAGTCTATCTCTTTTTATCTTTTATGCGTACTTATGACTTTAGCTTTTGCTTTATATACATTATCTGGCACTTGTACTAAATAGTGTCATGTTTTAATTCATACTAGACTTATGTGTATTATAATTATGTGTGAATGTTACTCTTGATCTGTGATAGTAGTCGTATGTTGCTTATAATCTCTTTTACATCTTCCATTTAACAACTCCTTTTTGTCGATGACAAAGGGGGAGAAAATTGTGCTAACAGTATACATGCAGGACACAAACTCAAGGGGATATCATATATAGGGGGAGATTCAAAGGGGATATCATATACAAGGGGAGATTCATAAATAAGTTGTCATCAATCAAAAAGGGGGAGAATGTTGAGTCAAGATTTTTTATAGAGTTTTGATTTCTGACAAAGGGATAAGCCGTGATCAACAAAAAGAAGTTATTCAGACACAAAGAGCTCCATATGATTAGAGGTTGATTATTTGGTATGTTAGTAATGATTATTTATGTTAAAATCTATCCTCAAATAATCTTATGCCTTCAATCTTCGAATATATATAAATATATATGAGTGCACATTAACTGTGCACTCTGGATAAAACCGGTCGACTGGCCAAAACCAGATGGTCGACCGTTTTTGCCCAGAATGCACAGATAACGTGCACAAGTGAACATAACGTATATATATTCAAATTCCTGTCTACTGGTCCTTTTTGACCTGTCGACCATTTTCAAACAAAAAGCAACCCTTCGTATAGACACTTCCTTTTCTTCAACGGTTGCTTCTCTTTCTCTTCACCAATGATCATGACCTTTGTTTATACCTTTTCACAAAAGGTTACAACTGTTTATTTCTTATATAAACATCATGAAATCATTATTCCAGATATCCAATCGATCTAACTAATCTAATTTTTCTATTCTTCTAATCTCTATTCTATCTTGTACTCTCAAGCGTTCAAATTGCTCATATTCTATTATATATCGTTTTGAATCCTGAAATTTATTTAACATCCTTTTGATTCAATACGATATCCACTTCCAAATCTTCATATATACAAAAAATCTATTTGAGGATAAGATTATAGGAAGTCTGTACTACAAGTGACAAAATAGTGTTAGCAAGAACACATACTATCAACAAACAATTATATTCATCTTTGTTGAAGTCCTCCGTGTTGTAAGAGGCAAGTGTTGAAGTCCTCGGTGTTGTAAGAGGCAAGTATTGAAGTCCTCAGTATATTAGAGGCGTGAAATCCCATTCGTCTACTCGGGTATTGTAATCCTGTTCCTCCGGGTGAAGCGAGGTAGTTGGTAGTGAAAATCCAGATAGAAGTCTGGGACTGGACGTAGGACGGTGCTCCGAACCAGTATAAAAATCTCTGGTGTGATTTTTCTATTTTTATTTACTTTGCTACTATCATCTATTTCCGCATTTATATTATATTCCATATTACACGATCCGTGTGTACTATATTAGCACGTGCACTTATACACTGCATTCTTCAGAAATTATGGGTAAGAGTGAATAATTTCTTTTGACATATTGAGAAAAATCAAGGTCAAGATGAGACTGGGAAAGGGAACCATAGGTTAAGAATTGTATATGATACAACCGATAAGGGGTTATCCACTATTTGTGAGGCTATGACTTGTTAAGAAAACTCAAGGTCGGAATTCTAAGTTAGACAAGTCCTAACACCCACTAGTGAAGTCGAAAAACTTCTATGTTTCATCTTAGGGCTTGGAGAAACATATAAGGCTAGTGGAAGCTTTATTAGAAATACGAAATCATAACATTTAACCTTTGTAATGTTATAAGAACACACGTTGTCTAATGTTAAAATAACCCGCATAGATAAATTTTTGTATTTAATATGATTAATAAAAGTTTATCAATTAAAATATACCATTGAACTGAATTGATAATTGACAAATGAAATATAATATATAATAAATATTTATTTGCATGAGAAATGACCGAATACCCTCATTCTATTTATTGTGAGATGTGGATAGGGTGTATAACACAACTGTTATATTAGTATTCTGATTGATATTCAGATAGAGGATAACCTATAGGTTTTGCAGAAAGTAAGCTGCAGTGAAGTAAAGAACACAAAGATTTATAATATTCCATAATATCAATTAACTTTGTTAAATGTGACGTAATTTACAATATGAAATATATTAAATTCAAAATATTACAAAAATGTCGCGTGTTAAAAAAAAGTACATCAAGTTGAAGTTATCAAACATGTTGTTTTTTGTAATATTTATAGTTTGTTAGCTTCATTAAGTCCTTTAACAATACCATATAGAAGTTGTAAAACATAATTATGACAATGTTAATAATATACTACTAAAATATGAGCATTAACAATATGAACCAAAAGTTAAACATAATGTCGGCAATAAAGTAAAATAAACATTGTCCTAAATATGAATTATGATACATTATGCAGATGTTGTAAAATAAAAAATAAGTAGAATTTACAATTATTATTTTGTTGTCTAACTTCGAGCTTACAACATTTGACAAAGATTGTTGAATATTGTAAATTTACAATGTTTAAAAAACATCGTTTTATTTACATACATACATGTTATGAAAAACAAATATACTACAATCTACAAAGGTCTTTGTTAAAAATGGTTCTCTACGACAATTTTAAACAAATATTGTAGAATTTTTTTTATTTTACAATTTTTTACAGAGAACATTGTTTGGAAAAATCTATTACAACATTTTTCTTAACAAATATTATGAAAGATCTAACATTTTACAACATTTAGATGAAGTTCTATAGAATTAATGTTGTAAAATGGTAATTATGTTGTGGTAGAGGCTCAATAGAGAGTAAAATATAGCCTAAGGAAGTCTGTTTGACAATTCTAGTTTGGCTATCCTTGACTGTCTATTCTTGTTTGGCTATCTCTATTAGGCAGCTCCAGTTAGGCGGTCTGCTAGGCTATTTTTGCTAGTGGTTCTTGCTAGTTGTTCCTGCTAGACTGTTCCTATCAGGCTATTCCTGTTAGACTATTCCTGCTAGGTTGTTCTTGCCAATTGTTCATGCTAGGTTGTTCCTACCAGCTTGACTCTCTATAATTGTCCCCTAATGTTGTTGGATGCTTTGTTATTTATGGTATTGAAGAGGTGGTGTGATCAATTCGAAAAGAAGGAAGTTTCCATGTATATCTCGCCCGGATAGAACATTCTTGAGTATCATGAATGTGAATAATAATTTCTAAGTCTACACAAATTTCATTCCATATATGACCTGTTTGGTTCAGTTGAAAGCTTGGTCCGATCGTGGGTAGTTCGAAGTTATGCATATGGACACGTTGTTGGCCAGGTTTGAGCATTATCCCCTTGGTTCGATGAGCATCTCCACTCACGGCTCTGTGAGCTCCTCTACCTTCAGTTCGACACGCTTCTTAGCCTTTGCCCAGTCTCCGTAGCTTAGATCTAGTTTCCTATATGCTAGTCGAATGATTATGTTTGGTACCTTGGGGTACCAAATAGGGTGCTCCTGGTCCCTCTAACTCTTTGGGCCTTTCCTTTCTTTAAACCTTATCTTCTCATCCCAGCCACCTTTCTCTTGCATCGTCTCTTTTCCTTCCTTAGGTTAGAAACAGTTAAGCACTCCGCGGTTTGATTCGCTACCGAACCATTCATAATGTTAAATAAAAATAATGTGCTTGCTAGGAATTGAATCCCTGACCTCTTCGCTGGAAGCATGATGCTCAACGTCTTGAGCTACACATGTTTTTGTACTACAGTTCCTTTATTTCAAGTCGAAATTGAATGAAACTTTGAAAATAGCTTCGTATCATTGAGTAGAGTGCCCCAGTGCCACTAAATGTTCATTTGTCTAAAGTAGGCAGTAGCTCTCCAAGGTGGGGCCCGACTCGGTTAGGTAGTGGATAAATTTTAAGATGATCGTAACTTTCAATCCGTAGCTCGGATGGAGATGCAGTTTCGACCTAGTTGCATGTCCTGGCCTCGTGAACATTTTACAGGTACTTTGACTATATTTTCTGATTATGTCAACTTTTCCCCTATTGCTTCACCTTTCCCTTGTGATTACATGATGGTGCCTTTATTATGTACTTTTTGGTCGTTTCTATGCTCCTTAACATTTTTCATACTCACCATATTGTGGGTGAAAATGCCCATAACACTTGCCCCCAAAGTATACTTTCATTAAATACAAAGTATGCTTTGTTTCATCCAAAGTCGTCTTTCTTTCTCATGCAATGGTTATCTTAAACCTCAAATATCTATATCATCATTCCCTTCATTTCGATAGGTTTTCTACTGCTAATATGTTGAAGAGTTTTGTTCACATAGGGAAATCTTATTGCTAATTCCTAGACATACTTTATCAGTGTGAATTTTGTAGTTCTTTCTTTCTTGGTTGTATAATCATCTAACATGATCTCCCATTGATTTTCATCTCTATCCGCTAGGCTTTTTCTCCCTCTTGTTCAACCTCCTTTTCCCTGTGTCCTAAGGGTTTCACATCGTCATATAAATGTTCCAGGAAGTTAAGGTTCCCTAAGGACATAATTATACTATAGTTCCATGGCATGTGGATTTGACGAGGTGTATTTTGTTGCATTGTTTGCAGTTTGCCCAATTAAGACTGGTGGTTGCGATGTATTTTTCTTACACAATTACCAAGTTATTCCACTAGTGATTCGTTCACCACCACCATGCATACTTATGTAGGCCAATCACTAAAGTGTTTGGCTTGGTAAGTGGTTTCTTTTGAAGTTTTGAACGTACATTGATCATGCGCTTCTGCTGTGAAGCTAATCTTCTTTCGATGTTTATGTGTTGTTGCGTTTCATATTTAGTCATGTCCATATTCTCCTTTCCTTGCTAGCAGCCATGATATGTTTGTTCCACATTATTACTTGGCTACTTATTCCATAAGAAACCTTTCTCATCTCTATCGTTCATACTTACATGAGACCACTAAAAAGTTCGATAGGGTAAGTAGTTTCTATGATTAATGCTTCCCCTGGCCCATACTTTATATTTCCTGTATGAATACTTACATAAGCATATATGTATCTTATAGAAATTATAAATGACATTATCGTACCTAATTAGGATTAGTTATTGGGTTGTGTTTGTATAGTATACTTGCTTAGCTACTATCCCGTTAGTAATCTTTTTTTGCTTCCTTAAGTACTTGTACAGGGCCCATCACTGACAAGTTCGACATGATGAGTATACTGGTGAAGTAGTTATGTGTTTTTTGCTAACTCTTTGTTGCCCCCAACATTTTGTACTGGATCAATCACTGAAAAGTTTGGTAAGGAGAACATACCCTAGTGGAGTGTTTTTATAATCCAATCCTCTGTGTCCTTGTTTGTTTTCATGCACCTTCAACATTCTAGTTTTCTTATTATCACATACATATTCCATGTGTATTTTAAACAAGTTTACCCCAGTGTCGATCTATTGATAATCTTCATACGAATTTTTGGAATTGACTACTTGCATTGAGCCATACAACCGATAGTTACATTTTACTTTGAGAAAATCTTAGTTATTCGTTGTTGATGGAAATCCAGAGCCGATTGTTGGGTGTGGACCAACCAGGCAACTGCCATGTCCTAACCGTCGGTAAGTCGGTTTCTCCATAGCCATCCTAAAAGCTTATACCAATCATCAGCCATGGACACCCAAATGAAAATCTCTCTAGTCCACCACCACCATTGAGAAGTTTGAGTCAATCGTTAGTTGCGGATAGCCGAATAGGGATCTCTTTAGTCCACCACTACCGAAGAGCCGATCATCAGTTACAGGCATCCAAAAAGGGATCTCTCTAGTCCACCACTACTGGTGAGAAGTTAGAGCCAATCATCAGCTGTAGACACCCAAATAGGGATCTCTCTGTCCACCATTATCGACGAGAAGTTTGAGCCAATCATCAACGGTGGATACCCAAATTGTGATCTTTCAAGTCCACCACTTTCGACGAGAAGTTTGGGGTCGATCATCAATGATGAACACCCATTTAATGGTCATGTCCTGACCATGGGCTGATCAGGCTTGCCATTGCGGGCCAAAGTTTTGGGGCTGATCGCCAATGGCACGCACCCTTTTAGTGGTCATGTCCTGACCATGGGCCGATCTAGCTTGCCATTGCCAGCCAATGGTTTGGAGCTGATCGACAATGGCAAGCACCCATTTGGTGGTCATGTTCAGACCATGGGATGATATGCCTTTCATTACCGATCAAAGGTTTTTCCAAGCTTTCCATGATGCTAGAGTTGGGTGCCCCCAATATGCAGCGACCTTAGCTGTATAGTGCTAAAATTCGAGGACTTTAGTTAGCATGCGATGGTTATTCTTATGGTTATTTGATAACACTAATCGTCTGTTATGGTTTCGCACACCCTATCCATGCAGTTTAGTAAGACTATGATGATTGACAATACACATATTCATAATCCATGCAGTTGCAATTGTCAGTGCACTAAAACGAAATAGAGGTTTCGAGCACTCCATGTTTTCTCGGATATTGCTTCATCCATGGTGAAGAGAATTAGGTTCCATTCCCTGGATCCTCACTGATAAAGTATAACCTTTCCCAGATCAAATAAGGGTGCCTCTAGGCCAAGGGGAAATTTTCTCTAGGAGTAGGTTTCCTTGGTGGAGCGATGATGCTCTATCTTAGATTTGTATTGTTTCAATGCTTTCTGCCAGAGCGCCACGGTTTTCAAAGCAGCTTCATCCTACTTCTCCTCGATCTGATCTAGTGAGATGTTTAGCAATTGCTCATTTTCCTTTAAGTCATGGTGGATTCTCTTATGAGATACTATAATTTTTGATGGGAATCATAACCAATAAATCATAGGCTATAAAAAGGAGTATATCCCGTTGTAATTTCATGGGATGTGGATATGCATAAAGTCCAATGGAAGCTCATGCATTCGAGCTCCCTTATCATTTTCCAAATGCTCCTTTATTAGAGTGTTGAGAACCTTGTCGACTTCTTCAACCTATCCATTAGCCTATGGGTGAAGTACTGTAGAAAAGCTTTTCCCGATTCCATGTTGTCGATGGAAGTTGGTGGATTCCTGATTATCAAACTGCTACCCATTTTCAAAGATCATCTAGAGTGGAACTCCATACTTGGTAAAGTAATTTAAAGCCACTGTTTCATACTCAACTCTACCCACAGCTCTTATAAATTCTCCATTCATATTGATGCCCATGATATTCCTTTCTAGGGTCTGCCTCCAGTTTGGTCTTCTCGACCGCCTTGATGGACATTATCTAATATTTCCATGCATCTTAGCAGCGGGTTAGTGAAAACCCTTACATTTAAGATGTCGTTTTGTATGGTGTACCAAATTGCCTTGCACATTACCTGCCTTGCTCCATTCTGGTTTAGGGGTAAAGTTTTTACAAGAGCTAATCCAAAAGCGATTCATTTCCTAAGCAAGCCAATTTTCCTAAATCGTTAGCAAATCTATTTTCTTCTTATAGGGTGTGTGTAACCATATAGCATTTTTGCACATTAAGCAAAGCATTTGCCCTTTTTCAAAAGGATGTCAACCATTCTTCGCCGACTTAGAACTCCCAAAATGCTTGATTCATAGCAATTTGCATGTCGCTATGGGTACATAGTGTCTAGATTCCTAATTCTTTTGCAATTTCCAACTCTACTATTAGTGTACTATATTCTATCATTTGGTCTAGCCTGCAAAGTAAGAGTTCTATCCAAGCTATAGGGGTCAAGACATTCGTTCTTGCGCATCCATTAGTGTTTTCTCACTTCTGCGGGTGTCGCATAGTCATATGGCATAGTATTACTTATGCCTTAAGTACTTTTATTAAATATCATTTGAAATTTATTCATTAAAATAAGTCGTACCTTTGCATTATTGTTCCCATGCTCTATTGGGGTATTCAGTCTCTATAGTATTATGCTTCATATTCATATGAAGTTGACTCTGTCTCTGGGGCTTTTTGAAAAGATTATGATCCATCATTTCTAGAGATGTTTGGTTCCACCTATGGAATGGATAAGAATTACACTCCACTATCTTTGGAAGAGCTTAACCTAGCCTCTCATTATCTTTGATGGAGTTGAACCCTACCTTCGAAACTAGGAAGTTTACACTTCATTGTTTGATTACTCTGTTTTTCATAATTTTTCATGCACATCAATCTTCGGATATCTAGTAAGAGGACATGCTCTATTCTCCATAGGGGATCCAACATCATGCTTCAGGCATGCTTCACACCCTTTCTTCATAGGGACTATTTTTGTTAAGCGATCGTGGCCTAAAGTGTGTGGCATTATCAGTGGGGTTACACTAATGTTTCAACCCAGAGTATACCTACGAGATTGTTCATTGGTCTCTTGATTATAAATCTCATGAAACACGAGGTATTTTTTTGGTTTCCATCTCTATTGCATTTGATTCTCTATCCTCAATTCATTGTAATAAACTATTTCTATAATAGCATGATAGATTCTTTCAGGAGTCTCCGTAAGTTATGAACATGGAAATTTTCCTTTTCTCTTAGAGTGTTTCCTTACTCTAGTCCTATTATCCATTTATCGCATGCCTCTATCCAGAAGCTTTTCATCTCCAACCCGGTTTAAATTTGTCAGTCCTGCCTCAATATCAGAATCCTCCAAGAGTATAAATCTGTAGGCCTGATAGTATAAGTCCTCCAAGTTGGAAGTTGAATTTTTCTTAAGTTTCTTGTATAAGTCTATTTTCCCATTAATTCCTTAAGCAATAACCACATGGATAATCCATTTATTGAGATGATGCATGGTAGCTGCTATAGTATTGAACCGTGCAAGATTGTTATGTAAATTTTTTCCATTATTTTGCCTGATATCCAAGTGTTAATGGATCAGTGCTCAAAATTACTATACCAAATATCCTCTAATTATGACATGAATGGAGGAAAGTAATGACATCCTCTCCCTTCTAGTTCCAATTGCTTTTATATGCTAAATGTAGCTTCTCAAATATGTTCAAGGGTTGGTTTTTCCAACGTATTATTCTATGGTGGTGTCTTAAAATATGGGGGTTAACTGCAAATCTAATGTTCGAAATGAACATACTATGGTTCATCTTATCAAGCGCTGGTGTCCTGCTTCGGACGCCTAACACTCGTACATTAGCCTAGCGACTCGCTCCCACTAATAGAATGCTTTCTTATTTCGCTAGGTGGGCCAAGTTATTCCTCTTGTGCAATGGATCAACCATCCAGGTACCCGTCGTTATAAACTGAAGCGGTCCCATTTCGGCAGCCAAGAATATGGTTCCAACATCACCTTTGACTTATGATGAGACATCCTTCCTTGTTTCAACGTGGGCTATACCATTTGCTTAAAATCGATCAGTTCTGCATCAGTCCAATTTAGCTTGAGCCATGGCCAATTCGATTTAAGGAAACATATTTTCATGTCTCCTTCCTACCTTGCATGTTTCCTTGCATCCACTCTTGATGGATTGCAGATAGAATTCTAGACTTAGTCCTTCTGGACCCGTATTTGTGCCACTTTCTCCATGAGTCTAAGGAATGCTTCATTGTCTCCGAATGCTTAGCTAGGAAATAAGTTACCATATTTTCCATCATCATCAGTAATAACTACCAGACTCTTCTCTAGTAGCTATACTAGGCTGCCTCCCTGATGTAGCACATTCCAATCTCATATACTTTGCCAGCTCAAAGACGAATTCCACTAATGTGGCTGTTTTACCCATTGTTCTCTTAGTAAACGTCATTTTAGGGTGTATTCCACTAAACAAGTCATCAAGGTGAGCCTTTCACTCATGTTCTAAATTCCAGCAGTTGTGGCATTAAACTTGGATATGTAGTGTAATAATGACTCATCTTCCCTTTAACATCTCTTAATAATTGACTAATAAACTTCTTCTTTAATATCTCTTAAGAATGAATTGATCCTAAAGGTTAACCACAGAACTACTACCGCAAACTGAGGATGGCACCTACAAAGACTTCCTCTGTACTTCACTGATTAGCATGTCTTAGGTTTACCATCATAAATGTACTACAGGATCAGTAAGTCCTTAATATGGTTCCATGGTAGCGGTCTTAAAATCTCTAAGGTCCCTAGTAGACCTATTTCCAAGGAGAAGGTAGTGCTAAGTCAAGCTCAAATTCCTCACCTCACTTGTTCACATTTGAACAAATTGTCAAATAATTCGAGCCATCCTATCCTCCGGTTTGGGTAACTGTCAATGATAGCTCGACCTTTCTCTTTTTGGGGGGGATAATTTCTTTCATTTCCTTATAATAACTTGATGTCACTACAAGAAAATATATTTTTCACAGCATAAATGCATAGGAAAAAGAAAAATCGATTCTAAAATGCCGCCTCCAAATAGAAGTGGTTTGTGTGAATGCTATAACGCTACGTGGTGGTGAACGCGGGAGAACAAAAATTTGCCTCCTCTCCTCTTAAATAATTCTTTCCAAATGCAGACCCTCTTTCTCTAACCAAATTTAATTAAGAATCAAAATTTCCAAACATCGCTCAATATCAACCATCACGTAGCATCGACCGTCGCACCACCGCCATCCCCATCATCTCCCCCGTCTTTGCCATCTTCGCCGTTGTTTAACCTGTCCAGCAACCCTCTAGTTTTGAAATAATAATTGAAGGTGTTATTTGATTTCTTCATTTTTCTTTCAATATATAATTTTATCTATTGATGTGAATTATAGTTTCTTTAATCTGGATTGTATGGTTTTATAATTAGAACCTTACTTTCAAATCTTCTGCCATATTGATTGTATGGATTGTACTGCTATTTTCTACTATTTAACCGTTTTGACTAGCTACCATTGTTAATTTCTACCTTTTTGACTTGCTAGTTTCTTTAATCTAGTTTTGATAGCTAGTTTCTTATGGATTATATCGATTATATTGTTGTTTATCAATGATTTCCTAGCTATTACTTTCCATTTCTGGGTAAGATGAAATCAATTGTATATATAATTTGGGTAACATAGGACTAGCTCCAAATATATATTAGGTGTTTGTCAAAATTACAAGTTGGTTTTAAGGCATAGTTTTGGCTTAATAAATTTGAAGAAGAGATGTTGCAAGAAGGACCTTCATAGATATATCTCCTTTAGCTGGAAATAGCTTTCAAGGTTGTACATTAATTATTGACTGATAAGTTCATGCACATTGAACTGTGGTTACATAAATAAAGCATTGTCTGATCATATTTTAATTTTAGATAGACAGACAACACAGATTGATAGTTTGAACCTTAGCATGCCTAAACGATCATCTGTTCCAAACACTCAGGAGTACATGTTTTTAATCATCATTATTTCATGTATCTTTCAACTATTTTTAGATTGTTTCAAGATCAAAACTTTCCAATAAGTACCTCTGAGATCGTAATATTTTGCAGGATATTTGAAGGAACTTGGAATGTTGTTGGCCGATCTCCAAATAGCAGCCTGAATCTCGAAGATTTTCTCCAAGTTGAAGGATCTGTCCTTAGGTAATCCTTATTTCTTAGTATACAATCTTACTAGAGTACATGATTAACTATACATGCCAAATTTTGACACATAAATCAATATGTTTCTTATATCTACTTGGATAATCAAATAAAAACTGGTTAACACTACTTGTCCAGTATCATATTTGTAACACTACATATATGTGAAGATTCATGCATCTCATCTGTCATTTATTTCACAGGTGTACAATCATAAGGAGCAGATGTCTTTTCTTTTTTCCTTTTTTTTTCTTTTTCATTTTTGTACTTTTAAATTTTGCTAATATTTTTATTTCTTATCATAGCCAATCTTACCAAAAAAATTTAACTACTAATTTACTAGAACATGAATTAACTTCAAACCCAGAATCATCTGGCCTTGAATCTGATGGATAAATCTAAATTTTTTACTTGAATAATCAAATAAAACTAGTTCAAAAATGTTACTCGTTCCATTATCACATATATAACATTGTACGTATGTGAAATAAATTAATGACATGAGATTGCACCTCATTTAATTCACAAGTGCATAAATGGTACTGATGTGATGGTGAGGCAAGTTGCATATCCCAATGTTATTCATATTCATAGTTAATGCTTTTCTTCTTCTTCTTCTACATTTTTTTCTAGTATATTTTCTCCACATTACAGGATTCCAACAAATAGTCTCTCTAAATGCAGGCAATGTGTTAGTAATAAAAGACAATGAACCAACAGCAAGATGGTTAACTTTGATATGCCAAGACTTAAACAAACCCCGAGACCAATTTTCAAGACAACAACGAAGACTCCTAAGAAGGATCCACCTTCTCAAAATCCGAATCCAATAGATCGAAACACAACTCACAATAAGGATAGCAGCGGGCTTCACTTCTTCCATAGATCATCACTTAAATTGCTAAGCAAAAACTTCAGAGCAGAGAGCACGATCATGAAGAATTGCAACTGTGCAAGCGAATCATAGAGTTTGAATTAGAGATCGAAGGAGTTGAAGGAGTTAATCTAAGCAAGTGAGTCAGGGTCGGATGATGAGTCATTGAGTCAAAATGATAGTACAGTGGAGGGTCAAAATAGTATGAATTATTGGTTGGTATCGAGCAAGCAGATGGCTGGGATATTCCTTTCGGTTTGGGTAAGGAGCGAGCTCGTTCAACTTGTTACACATCTTCATGTTTCTTCTCTTAGAAGACGCATCGTGGGGAAGCTAGGGAATAAGGCGTGTTCAATTTTCGAAAAATAATATAAAAGGCATCAAGAATAAACCATGGAATTATTTATCTATCCTTATTATATCTGGGTATGTCATCATGAAATTCAAATTATCAACCTTTCTTTCTATAATCTGGTCCTCAACCAACCAAACAAGCTATTACTTGTAAACTATAGGGAAGCATGTATTGTATCCTCGATATATACATACTCTAGGTAATCAGATGGATAACGTAACTAATGTAGATCAAAAAGATATGATTTATTCCATCGATATAGTTCGAACTCTGCATTTTGTTCTTTATAATTTAGCTTAACCCACTGACTATGCCAGTGCTGAGAGCATGGTAAAGATCTTGAAATAACATAAAATGAACGACTCAGAAAGGAATTCTTAAAATACATTTTCCCTAACCTTTATTCAAATATTTCAAAGGATGTGATTTATGCACCATTATAGCTCAAATTTACATCTTTATCACTATAATTTATTGCTCAACCATATGAACCCCCACCTGAAGGCTTGATTTAGTTTTTGAAACTTTAATATTAATTGTCATAGGTTTAGTTGTGGTCTAGATTTTGAAACTTTATTATACTTTCTTTCTTTTGGGATATATGCGTGAATTCGCTATTTACGTGCATTTGCATGAATCGGGGATGTATTTCAATGAGCATGTCATTGCACAAGACCACATTTGGCTTTGTGTGCTGCCACTGGGAATTAGGAGAGAAAGAAGGCGATGAACTCAAATGCAACTTTGATGTTGTAGAGATCATAAGGAGCATTCAGTTTCAAAGAATATGCAAAAATCCGATACATGGAATTCCTAAAAGAATCCTAGATCATGAGTATGCATCCCTATAGTAATTCAGTTTCTGTTTCATTTTTCAGGCTCATTTACAGCATTTTAATTTGTTACATTTTGTCACAAACAGTCGTGTAATTTGGCTGGGCGATTTGAACTGCCGAGTTACGTCGCGTTACGCTGAAACCAGAACATTGTTGGAAGAAAATGATCGGGATGCTCTATTAGAAAAGGATCAGGTATAATTATAAACCATCGTTAGTTCTTTATTTATAGTGAGCTGTAAATTTGTTTAATGAAACTCATATACAATACACACACAGATACACACACACACACACACCTTTTTTGAACCATCTTAGCCATTCTTCTTATTTTCACCCCTAGCAAGAGAACCCGGTAACACAATGAGTTCTCTGCATAATAACATGTAATAGATTCAGTTGAAATCGATGATCTTTCGTCGCTGTTATTTGGAACTGAATCACCTGATCTATTTGAAAATACAAAACGTGAGCTTGTTTATTTAAATCTCTAGATCAAAAATCCATCATTCCAGATCAATAGGTGTATTTTAACATGTTCATTATTACTAAAACGCACAACTTGATTTGAACAACTAGAACTGTGATATGGATACTCAGATATACAAGTGAACCTATTTTGAATCATAGAGCAGGCGATTCAATTCTCTATATTTTAGACTTACATTCTGTTTGCAAATACTTTGTGCATGAAAGTTTTACCATATTGATGCTAATTGTATGTTATTTAAATTTGAGACAAAGCTAGTCTAAGCAGGAGCATGGTTCTCACTTGCCATATGATTGGCAAAATAATAATAATAATATCAATTTTTTAAAATAGAAACAGGTAGTAAAAGCAATAGTTGAACAAAAGTAAATTTTATTGCTTTTATACTTCAATGAGTTTACAATATAGATTACAAAGAATTTATAAAGAGCGAAGTGGGCTGAGAGAAATCCCATCATATGTCTGGTAATCCAAAAAAAAAAAAAACAAAGAGGACCGTAGATCTGAAGCAAAGGCTGAGATTGCATGAAGATGTAAACACGGATGGATAACTTGTGCTTTCTTGTATTTGTTTATTCCATAATATGCCGCCTTAAACAAAACTAGGGATTCAAGTTATCCCTCTTTTCCATGTCGGCTGAGAATACTCTTAGTTCTTCGCGAAAGCGATTGAAATTCTTAGCCGATAAAGCTTTAGTAAGAAAGTCGGCTCTTTGATAGTAAGAGGGAACATGGTTGATGGCAAGCTTGCCGCTTTCTGTCCTTTCACGAACGAAGTGGAGATCGATCTCCATGTGCTTTGTGAGACTATGTTGTACAGGGTTCATGGATAGGGAGATGGCACTGAGATTGTCACACCAGATGATGGGTTTGCGCGTTGATCCGAACCCTAATTCCCAAATTAGGGTTTCAATCCAGGCAATTTCAGCGACTGTGCTTGCTATGCACCTATATTCAGCTTCGGTGCTGCTTCTACAGATAGTGGTTTGCTTTTTTGTACACCAAGAGATTGGATTTGGTCCCAGATAGACGCAATATCCAGAGATGGATTTTCTGTCATCCATGTCATTCGCCCAGTCAGAATCACTGTAAGCATGTATGTTTATGTTACTGCTAGCTCTTAAATGTAGTCCATATGTGTTGGTGCCTTTGAGGTATCTAAGAATTCGCTTGACGGCAGTCCAATGCTCGTTCGAGGGATTCTGCATGTACTGACATACTCTATTAACACTAAAACATATGTCTGGTCTTGTAATGGTGGCATACTGTAGTGCTCCAACTACACTTCTGTATTGCTTGACATTATCAATAGGTTCACCTTTATTTTTTGATAATTGCTTACTGCTTGTCATGGGTGTAGGTAAAGGTTTTGCTTTATCCATGTTATGTCTGATCAGAATATCGTTGATGTATTGCTTTTGCGATAAGAAAAATTCATTGTCAGTTTTTCTTTGGATGTCGATTCCTAAAAAATATTTTAATTCACGCATGTCCTTAATAGCAAAGTGTATGTCCAGAAGCTTTATGATGTGGTCAATTTCCTGTTGATTATTTCCTGTCACAAGTATGTCATCCACATATACGAGTATGTATGTGCTGACATCCTTGTATCTTTTCAAGTAAAATGAATTGTCTGATTTGGTAGCATTGAACCCCAGATGTGTCAGTGTGCATGCCATGCTCTAGAGGCCTGTTTTAACCCATATATGGCCTTGTGTAACTTGCAAACATAACTTTTATCTGCATGATTATTGAATCCTTCTGGCTGTTGCATGTAGACATCTTCATATAATTCACCATTCAAAAAAGCATTATGAACATCTAGCTGTCTTATCTTCCAATTTTTGTGGAGTGCTAGTGTTAACATAATTCTAATAGTGGTTGGTTTAATAACTGGAGAAAAAGTTTCAGTAAAATCAAATCCAAATTGTTGTGAATATCCTTTTGCTACCAACCTTGCCTTATACTTGGATATATTGCCATCTGCATCTCTCTTGATTTTATAAGTCCATCTGCATCCCACAATATTCTTGTTCTCTGGTGGTTGCACAAGTGTCCGTGTCTTATTTTTGGTTAATGCATTTAATTCTTCATCCATAGCCTTCCTCCATTTTTCATGTCTGATAGCTTGATCATAAGAGTTTGGCTCTACCTCATGTGTTTGAGCTATGTATAGTTTGGGTTTAAAAATACCACTCTTAGATCTGGTGATCATGGGATGTCCTATTTCTGTTTTTTGACTGTGAGAATCTTCTAATTGATTATTATTGGGCACTGTATCTGTTGCTTGATTGTTGTTAGACATATTTGCACCATGATCATCACTTTGACTATTGCTTGATGTGCTTGTATTCTGCTGATTATTTTCATTATCTGAACTGTATCCTGATTTAGTGCTAGATATGGATGCATCTTTATCATCATTCTGTATAGTCTGACTGCCTTTTTGAATACATTCTGTCAATTCTGGGATGTGAAGACCATGTGATTTGTTGCTGCTGATTTCATGATTCTGCCTTCTATTGCCTGCAAATGGAAATATGTTTTGATTAAACACAACGTGTCTAGATACGTAAATTTTGCCTTGATTGTCCATGCACTTATATCCTTTTTGATTGTGTGCATATCCTAGAAAAGTACATGGACTTGATCTCAGGCTCAATTTATGTTTGTTATATGGTCTTAGATAGGGATAACACAAACACCCAAAAATCTTTTGATGATCATACTTTGGCTTAATATTAAAAAGTTTTTCATGTGGACAGTTATTGTTTAGTACCTTTGTGGGCATCCTATTAATAAGATATACTGCAGTGGCAAATGCATCACTCCAATATTTTAGTGGTAGAGATGCCTGAGACATAAGTGTTAAGCCAGTTTCCACAATGTGTCTGTGTTTTCTCTCAACTAAGCCATTTTGTTCTGATGTGTGAGGGCATGTGGTTCTGTGAAGAATTCCTTTTTTGTCAAAAAATTCTTTTAATGATTTAAATTCTCCCCCGCCATCTGTTTGTATTATCCTTACACATTTGTTAAATTGTTTCTCAACATATGTGATAAACTGTGTTATAGTATGTGCAGTGTCAGATTTAGCCTTGAGAAAGTAAATCCATGTATGTCTTGTGTATGCATCTACAAGAGATAAATAATACCTGTGTCCTTGTGTTGAAAACAGTGGTGCTGGTCCCCACAAATCTGCAGCAATTAACTCAAAAGGTTTTTCATATATAGTTTCAGAAATTTGAAAAGGCAATTTATGCATCTTTCCCATTTGACAATGATCACATAGAGATAAATCAGTTTTATTTGGGACAGAAATATTATTTTGCATTAAAAACAGTTTAACTACATCATAGCTAGGATGGCCAAGTTTACAATGCCATTCATGAAACAATTTTACATTACTGTCACTTCTTGAGCTAACATTATTTGACCAAATTCTTTTATCAGCAGCATCATTGTTTTGAATGTTGCTGAATTTGTATGGGCCTTTGTCCAATTTACCCTGTAATAATACATTTTTATTTAATGAATCTCTAACAAGGCATATTTTTGGGTGAAACTCAAAATACACCTTATTTTCACTGGCAAATTGTGAAACACTAATGAGGTTTCTCTTGATACTTGGTACTCTTAGTAAATTGTTTAAATAGAGTAACCTTGTACCTTTTATATAGTCAGTGCCAACGTGTGTTATGTTTGCAGCTTCACCATTTCCCATAAGAACAGTTTGATTACCTGTGTAACTTTTGTTCCCCAGATTTAAGTTCTGCAGGTTGTTAGTGATGTGATTCGTAGCACCTGAGTCAGGAAACCATTCATCCATGTTATAGTCATCAGTTTTAGGAAAATCTTCAGTAGTAGTATCTCCATTATTTTTGGATTGATTGCTAGTCTGAGTCTTGTTTGCACTTGGTTGTTTGCTGGTTTGAGATGTTTGTCCTGCATTGAAATCTTCCTTATATATGAAGTAGCATTTGTTTGCCATATGCCCCAGTTTTTCACAAATCTGACATTTAATTTTGTTATTGTAACCACTCCTTCCTCTGCCTCTTCCTCTTTGAACATAACCACCTCTCTGACTTTGGTTGTCTTGTCTTGGTTGATTTGATACATTTTTCTGGTTTCTGTTCTTTGATGCAACTGTATAATTGACATTGTATTCTTCTTGCATTGACTTCCTTTGTTGAATCCTTCCTTCATGAGCCAGTAGGACAGTATGAATATATTCAATATCAGGTAGGGTTGGTTGTGTGGCAATATATGTTACTAATGATTCATAATCTTGATCTAATCCATTAGTTATCACAAGTATTTGCTCACTGATAGACACATTATGTCCTACCCCCTTTAATTTGTCACATAAGTTCTTGATCTTCGAAAGATATTCACTCATGGGCATATCATTTTTCCTTGCATTTTGTAATTCCCTTCTGTATTGCATGACTTTGGCTGCTGATTGCGAACTAAAAATGCGTTCAATTGCTGACCAAATCTCATAAGAGTTGTTGCATCCAACCATTTGTGAGAGTAAGCTTTTACTAATAGAAGATAGTAGCCATGATGATAAGAGATTGTCTTGTCTTTGATAGTGTTTGTAGTCTGGATTGCTAATTGCTTTGTCTTCTTTGTCAGTTATAATGACTGGTGGTATGATCTTGGTCCCAGCAATATACTCATGTAAGTCATATCCTTTTAATGCTATTTCAACTTGATATTTCCATAAAACATAGATGTCTTCATCTAATGGTGTTGTAATAACTTGGCTTTTAGGTTTGATCAAGAGCAGATCTAAGTTTTGACGATTGCTGGACTGGTTGCCTGAAGTGGCTGATGTCATTCCTTCTTCATCGAATGCCATGGTGATTCAGAAATCTTCAAATGCCTGGTTTCTTGATGAACAGGGTGACAATAGAAATATTGGCATGGCTATTCAGAGAATAGCAGCCAAGAAGCAAGAAAATGGTTGAAATGAAGTTGCTTGTGATAGGTGTATATTACTGTTTCATCAAGAATCAGTAATTTACATGAACAACAGCGGATTTCTTTTGCAATCTGATGGGAAAAATGAAGAGATTCTCTGATTTCTTCTCTGATGCAGTAAAAGATGGATGAAGAACAGATATGATTGATCTTTGGAAGATAGGTATCCTCCTCGATGATGATATTTCTCTGAGAGGAGCGAATATAACCCAGATTTTTTGAATATATATTTGTTTTGACTTTATGTTTTTGAAGATTTTGCCGTTTGGCCATATCGCTCTGATACCATAAAAGCAATAGTTGAACAAAAGTAAATTTTATTGCTTTTATACTTCAATGAGTTTACAATACGGATTACAAAGAATTTATTAAGAGCGCAGTGGGCTGAGAGAAAGCCCATCATATGTCTGGTAATCCAAAAACAAAAAATAAAACAAAGAGGACCGTAGATCTGAAGCAAAGGCTGAGATTGCATGAAGATGTAAATACAGATGGATAACTTGTGCTTTCTTGTATTTGTTTATTCCATAATAGGTAGGTCCTCTAAATGACTCCTCTAATTAAAGGGTGAGTTGTGATGATTGTTTAAAGCAAACTAACGCTAGCAAGGCTCTTTAGTTTGTTGTTACCCTATTTTCCCTAATCACTAATTCACATTTGTTATGATCTATGATCTTATGACAACCTTAAAATTATGACTTAATGTATGTTAGCTACAACTTTATTTTGATAGAATTTGTATTGTGATTGATTTTATTTTTTTAAGAACATCGATGTCATGAATGCTTATTTCATTTTTTTAACGTGGCTTGGATGAAGATTAAATTCAATTGGATGAACAAATAAAATTTTCTAATGAGTTCGCTTTATGAGGAATTCAAAGTTTCTGACTTCTATCTTAGTTTTCGTTTAATTTGTTGCCATACTTGAATATTTACATGTATCATAATCATCTTACAATCTTTATACTTACCTTGTTTTCATTTTGCATTATCAATTGAGTATGTAGCTGGAATGAAGATCGAATTAGATAAACAAAGAATTATTTTCTAATGAGTTTTACATTTGCGGCATTCAAAGATTTTGACTACCACTACTTTCTATTATGATGAAGTCTACTTTCTTTTCAATTTGTTTTTGCCCTTTTTTTTAATCTTGTTTGTTTTAATCATATTACAACTTTAACGTTCTGACAAAATAACACTGAATAACTGAACTGGCTGCAAATTTATTTTAAAAGAATGTGTGTTTTGGTCTTGATTTTAAGAGAATTTTGTAATTATTTGTTTTGAAAATGCTTACCTTTTTTTCTTTTGCACCATTAGTGTTGATGTGGCTGGATTACCTTTAATAACGAGTTCAACTTTTGAGGTTTTCAAAGATGCTAAGTTGCTAGCTGCCACTTTAATATATTTATTA
Source organism: Allium cepa (assembly GCA_030765085.1). Lineage (NCBI taxonomy): Eukaryota > Viridiplantae > Streptophyta > Magnoliopsida > Asparagales > Amaryllidaceae > Allium > Allium cepa. The sequence goes on from CM060931.1 coordinate 399,233,546, forward strand.
TTATTATCATGAAGTCTTGAGTTCTTTTTAATTTGTTGTTGCCTTGTTTCCTAAGTTATGAATATTCATGAACGCTACGACCTCAACATTCTGACCAACTAATACAAAATATCAGAAAATTTTGATAACGGGAACTTTGTTTTAATTGGATTATTGCTTTGATTGATTATAATAGTATTATTCTTATATATATATGCTTCGTGAATGCTTATCTTGTTTTCATTTGCCCAATCAATTCTAGTATGTAGCTGGAATGAAGATTCATTTTGATGGACAGAACTTTTTCTAATGATTTCTACCTTTTGAGTTACTCAGAGCTTCTACTGGCAACCTTTCTTTTTACAAGGATGGAAAGAAGCGGTTAATTATAGAGACTGCAGTTAATTCTAGAGAAAGAAACAGGAAGAGTATTTAAAGGATGGAAAGAAGGAAAAATATTTTTCGCACCTACATACAAGTGCTGCCATAACTCCGATTCTTATGTTAGAGAAACTGTAAAATCCAAACAGAAACGTTGAACCTCGGCATGGTGATTACATAACCATATTGTGTATACATATACCAAATACATTACAATGTGAATTGCGAAATTTTGGTACCAAATACATTACATTGTGCATACATATACCACACATTAATGCTGGAGCAATGGAGCAAAACAAACCTGAAAGGCAAGAAGACATAGCAAAGGTTCAAGGTACACAATAATTTACTTTCTTTCTTTTTTGTCAAGCTAACTTTTGGTAAAATAAACTTGTGATATCTAGTATTTTTTTCATATGATAGGTGAAATCTGTTTGTGGAATGACCGATTTAACAATCACTGTATAGAAAGAAGAGTAGTCCTAAATGATTACCTTGACTTGAAAGGTAAGAGCCATAAAATGTCTACCACAAAAGTTGAGCTATATGTAAAAGGATTATCAATTTTTTCTTTCTATTTTCTATAGGAAACATCCGTGCATTTTGTCGGATATGTCCTTTACAGACAAGATACACAGGCATGAATCGCCTATTGTAACTTCTGATTCCAGCAAAGTGATATTGAAGACTGCCAAAGCTAGGAGTAAACAGTATTGCTTTGACAAGGTTTTTCATCCAAGCTTCACACAAGGTAGCAAAAATTCTGTTTGTATCTATGTTATAATGTCACGACCCAGAATTCCAACGTTTGAAAATCGACATTCGTACTCCACTTGTACTTAAATGCCGCAGATTCAACCGTTGAAATTCTGGTCGCGCCGGAGCTTATAACACCATTAAGTAAAACAACACGGCGGAAGAAAGAAATGAATATCATTGATATACAATATTTGATACAACAATGATACAATATGAATCAATATCAGAGATACAAGATAAAATGCTACAGCGGAATAACAAAATGATATAACAGCGGAAACAAAACTTCAATCAGCAACTTCAACTCCAATCCAATGCTCCAAAGCCAAACTCCAAATCACAAGCTCGAACCACCATCTCGTTTCACCAAGATAAGCAAGTCTGGTCCGAATCTAGAGACTCCAATGTCCGAGCCAATGCCAAAGTGAAAGCTGAAAGCTACTGAATCGATATCTATATCTACTATCTGAAAACCCCAACTCTAGACTGCCCGTGTGGGAAATAGTGGGCACCCAGAGTTTAGGAAAGGAACAATAAACTCCGGGTCAGTCATGGGACTGGTATGAGCAAACAAAAACATTTGGTCTTTAAAACAAACAAAAGAATTTAAATTTGAAATCCGCAATGTTTTTTTTTTGAAAATGAAACTACCATAAGGCCTCCCGCCACACACACAATGCAAACACAGAATTGGAGGAGATTTCTCCTTATGATAGTCAAATATGCTTCATACGCGAAAGCCATTTGATATTATTACTATAAGTGCAAAGTGGAAAACCTTTCGAAAGTATAATATAAATCCTAGCCAGCATAGGTACCATGATACTATGCCTACTATAGCTGCCATGTTAAATGGCAGGTTCTACAACTAAAACCGTACAAGGCACGTAATTGAAGAATGGATTTCCAACAAATGGTCAGGCTAAGGAACTTCCTACTGCCACATGGGATCGCCTCTGGCGGGACGTCCCGAGAACTAACGTTACGGTTAGATCTCTGCCAACACAAGGCCGGGTTACCTCTGTAACTAGGTAACTACTACACGAATATGCCATCCCCCGGTCCTTTGGGACCTTTATCCGAGGCGCCTCTAAGCAACAACCACACAGTAAATGAGATTGGAGCAACCACATGAGTAAGTATCTGGGCTCCATACCATAATACCACCCTTTACCAGAAGGGAATGACATACCCTAAAGGGCGCGACCCTCATAACCTTGCCGCATCTTTCCTGTTTCGACCATTTCCGGGGAGTGAGGTCCTGATGCAGTCTCGTCCACAAAGCTACGCTTTGTGCAACAAAGCCATGCTTTGGGTCAACAGATGACCAAAGCAACGATCACAAAGATAAATGATCAAACAAATGATCATATCACAAATGATCAACCAATGATCATCACACAGCAGCACTCAGCATGCCACATTACCAAATTGGGAATATCACTGATAAATATCAACTACATAACCTCTGAGCTCGTACGTCTCAGAGAAGGGTGTTAAGCTAAGAGAATAAATTCTCCGCCACCAAGCAGAAATGTATTTGATAGAGATCGGTTAATATCTCAAAGTGTAATGTCGGACATACAACCATACAAGTCTGTTCCGGGTTCGAACAGAACCGAAGGCACTTCCGAAGAAGCCCTTGCAAATCCGGGTATCCACAATCCCGATCGGACTTCCCATCACTAAGGAGAACTCTATACCGGAGCAACTCAGTGCAGAGTCAATCGATAGGTTATCCTATCGTTCTCACAGATACCCGGCCTTCACCACCGGTCTTCAAATGCTATCCATAACGTCGTATCACATATTCGGAATGGGCTATATGACACAAAGGTCCTCTCCCGGCTAAACCGAATAGTGAGCGCAAAATTTAAAAACATATGGATATGGGATTTCGGTTAAGTCACAACTTAAAAATCCAAAGCTTTTCTTTCAAATGGTTAAACAAATTACCCTTTTAAATCTTTAAATAAAAAGATTAATTTCACAAAGTTTCACCAAATTTCATAAAGGTCTATCTATAGATTCAAAACAACTTCCATTCCAATTGGATTAACTCGATAAATCTTTAAATTAAAGATTTAATTTATAGCTTTCAAAACACGTTCCAAAGATTTATTCATAACTTGGAAAACCATTTTTCATTTTGAAACTTGAATTCCTTTTAACACATATTGGAAATCCATTTCTTATATGAAAGCTTCTATTATTTGGAAACAACAGTTTTCGTTTCAGAAAAGTCCGATTTATACAAGTTGAGAATCTTGGGTTAAATTTAAATTCCAAACATCACTTTTTAAAATGGTTTAAAAACCCATATAAATCCATTTATAAGTTGGATAACTTTTTAAACCCTAGTTCCCAAATTATAGAATTCAACTTCAAATATTGAATTCAAATTTAAATCAAATTATTTAAATTTCAAAACTCAATCAAGTTATTCACATAAATTTTATTTTTGAAATTCATTTTTTTCTTCAAAAACTTCAATTCTAATTCCAAAACTATTTTGGATTCTAAAATTCAAATTCTTAAACAATTTCAAAATCTGTGACTTAACCCATTTCCACGTGCATTCCATATTTGTGTGTGTATAAGTGTGGTCTAGGGGTTCAACACAATAGTGCACAACATCAACATCACAGATTCAATCATAAAGATAAGCGGTATAACCCATAACGCTTATCTATATTCATAGATTCATAGATAAAGTAAATTATCGATCACAAAAATTAACTAATATGATTCGATGTGGGTTTCGGATAACCGACTGGAATCCGACTCCCTGTTGCATCGAAATCCAAATGTCATTCTACGGGTCAAGGGGTTTCATATTCATATGACAGTATATTCATCATAAATATAGCAGATCAGCACAAATTATCACATAGCATCTCATCACATATCAAATATATTAATCCATCACACAACATTCAATAACAACCAGCATCTACAATTAAGATGAATAAACTGGGTGGTTTTAAATTTATTACCTACATGATTACTTTCATTTATTATTCCTAATTAATTAACTATCCATATTTATTCAATTAATAAATCTTCCATTATTAATTTTAAATCTAATATCATTCAATTAATGATTTCTTAATTACAAATTAATTATTCTAAGAAAAATTAATCTTAAACTTTAATTAATCAAATTAAAACCCTTAATTACTTTAATTAATTATCCATTTCATTAATTAATTAATTATCCATTTTTAATTATAGATTTATTAAACTTAATTAATCAATCTCAAATTTAAATTAATTAACTTAAAAATTATCATTAATTACTTAATTAAACATCGACATCATTAATTAAATAATTAATATTCATCTTAATTACCTTAATAATCAAATAAATCCAATCATTAAACTTTTATTTATCTTTTAGATAAACATTCCTTATTTAATTAAGCATTTAAGAACAAAATGTTTTTTTTTTTTTTTTTTTAATTTACATTAAATTCCATTTAACATTTCTTTTAAACTTTACGACTTAAATTTATTTAAAATAAGATTTTTAAAACAATACAAACTTAATTTTATATGTTTACAAGAAACATATACCTTATTAATGAGTTGAAGAGGATTTAAATTCAATTCAAATGCAATTCATTAAAACAATTCAATTTAAACCTTTATTTAAAAACTGATGTTTAAATTTTAAATCCAGATTTTAAAACTCAGATTTGAATTCATTTTAAATTCCTAAATTAAATACTTAACCTTTCTTTCCAAATGCAAATCACATGTGCATTTATACTTGAGAGTTTAAAATCAAGTTTGAATTTAAAAACATAATTGCTTTCAAATCATTGACAATCAAAATTTGAATTCCAATTTAAATTTCAAACTAAACCCAGTTTAAATCTTCACCTGCAAATTTAAACTTTATCTTTATATTTAAAACAGAAACAGTTTTCTGTTTTTAAAAAAAAAAAATCAAACTCTGAATTTTCCAGAATTTAAATTATTTCAAAAGACAGAATTCAAACTTATTTAAATTCATATTTGAATTCAGTTTTAACATCCTAAGTTAAACTTTATTTTGCATTTTATTTCAAACTTATAAAACTGGAAACAGATTCATGTTCCCCCCCTTTCTCTTTTTTTTATATTTTTAACCAATTTGAAATTCTGCATTTAAATTTATTACAAAATAGGAATTCAAACTATTTGTATTCAATTTCAAACTCAAGTTTAATCCTAAGTTTTAATTTCCAGATTTATATTAAACTTTACTTTTAAAAAAAAATTTCTTAAAAACAGAACAGAACAGTTCTGTTGTTAAAACTCTGAAACCATAAAGTATACTCGAGTCGCCCCATGCTTTGCTTCGAGTCAGAAGCTAACATGCTTCGAGTTGTTTCCCATTTAACCCGAGACCCACCCGAACAACTAACCCTGCACCCAAAAACAATCAATTCCTAAACCTGGAAACAGCCTATAATCTCTTCTCCAACCATCATCATCACTGCTACTCCGGCTAATGACCCATCTACACCCCCTCTGCAACCTCCCAAATCCCACTCCAACTCGATGCAGCAGAGAGCATGGGAAGAACAAAGAACTGCAACACTTAAACAAGGGTTTTGAAACCTGGAAACCCCAAACTTCCATTTTCTTGTTAACCCAGAAAACCCACTTAATCCCAAATTATAAAATATGATTTTAGTTCAAAAATCAAGTTAAAGTTTATGAATTCAAGTTATAACCCTGAATTTATAAATTTTCAAAGTTTGGATTCTTGACACATTTTTTTTTTCAACTGTCATCATCATTTTTTTCTTTTTTTTTCTGAATATTTCCAGATACCTAAATACCCTTAGCTTAAGTAAAGTTTTAATCTAACTTTAAGATGAAAAACAACTCAGTTTAATTTACAACTTAAGTTTAAAACATAAATTAATCAAGGGTTTGGAGTTTTTAAATTTGAATAGGAACCTGGAAACAGTGGCAATGGACAGAGGCACTCAGGGAGACAACACATGCAGCCATATTTTTTTTTTTTTTTTTTTTTTTGAGTTTTAGAAATGAAGTTACTCAACTTTTTACATGCAACCATAACACAACTAAATTCTCTGAAGTATCATCAATTGTAACAGGTTCTATTGCATGTTCAAACTTCCAGGTAGTTTAGAAAACAAATCATACTCAAGTACACTAGCACATCAATAACATCTCCAGAACAAAGTTTAAGCAAGCACAACATCATTCTCACAAGCATCAAAACATAAAACAGAGGTGAAAGTGTTTGCTCACCTGGTAGCATAAATATAGGAATGAATCAGAGGTTTGTTTACTGGGTTAAAGGCAGAGATGATAAACATGTATGCATACAGTCAAGTATATACATAGAGACATGAAATGCACTTTCACACAATCATTCAAGCATAACTTGTATCATATTTCAAAGACAAACCAAAACACTAAGACATAAACAAGGTTAAGGAGTTTTGCTCACAACAACAAGAACAGATTCAAAGTAGAAGGTTTGCTCACCTGTTATGGACTTTGCAGTCCTTGAAAACTGGAACATGCCTCAGGTTGTTTTGTTGAATTTTAGATCTGAAGCTTGAATTCTCATTTGCTTAATCTTGCTCTTGAATCAGGTATGAATCTTGATTTGAATGCAATTTTGTTTTTGTTCCCAGACTTTGCTTTTCAGTTTTAAACATCACCTTGCATTTTTTTTTTCTTCCACTGTTTTAAATTCATACTTTAATACTCATTAAAAATTTGAATTCAAAAATTTCTTTTAAGAAAAAAATTTACTTATCTTAATTTAATCCCAGAGGAAACTGCCCTGCTCCATCTTCTATTTGTTTTGTTAAATTTTGATTTGCAAAAGTGATTCCAGGCTTTTAAGTTTTCCTTTAGCTTAGTCTAGTCTGTACTTGCTTCCTTGATTTCCATTTTCAGTTTAAACTTGATTTCCCAAAGAAACTTGCATTTATCTCCTGGCCAAAAACTGAAGCATCCACTTTTCTTTGTTGCTTTCAATCTATCTTGATTTCCAGACTGCAAATAGTTGCTTCTGGGATGATCCTTGCTGTTTGATTTTTTTTTATATTGCCAGGTTTGATTGTTTTGAATCTTTTTATGTTTGAGAAGGTAGTTGATCTTGCATGTTGAATTTGTTGCTTGACCTCAGGTTTGCTTTGAATTCTAACATTGATTGAAGTTTTGGTTTGAGATGAAGTAATTTAGTTTTCAGGCTTTTGGTTTCTTTTTGTTTCAGGTCTGGTTTGAAATTTGTTTCATTCCTTTGTATATTATTTTATTTTTTTAAGTTTTAAAAGAAAATGAATTTAAATGCCACTTGTATCAATTAGTGTTAACACTTGTCAAAACTTTTGTTTATTTATCTACACTTGTTTTAAAACAACTTAATATACATACACTTGTCTTTTACTAAGGAATTAGTATTTATTAAATGTTAATTAGTATTTAATTAGATGTTAATTATAAAATAAATGTGAGCTTGTATTTAACCAATTAGTTAATATATATACTTATTTGCATATGGAAAATTTTGAAATGAATACATTAGATTTATAAAATAAAAGTTTATACAAATATTATAAAAATCCAAAACAAACTAAAAATATTCATACATTTACAAATTTTTTTTTTACATTTTCAAATATATGTTTAAATCCCTTAACTTAATTTGATTTATAAATTTAGTTTTAAATGTTAAAATTTTAGTTCAAAATTTATTTTAATTTTATACATTTTGTTTTGGTCCTTAATTTTGATTCTAATTTATAAACATACTTATCAATTTTATATTCACAATAAAACTTTCAAAGCTTTTAAATTCCAAATTCAATTAAAAATGCATATTATTATTTATTCTGTAAATCTTCAAATTGATTCAACTTTTAAATCTAAAAATTTAAAATTTACTACCAAAATTCCATAATTTAATTCCAAAAATTAAATAATTTGTCAAATTATCTTGTTCAAAATTCAGGAATGTTACAGACTTCCCTCCTTAAGAAAATTTCGTCCTCGAAATTTGAAAGTAGGAAACGACAAAGAATGGATACAAAAAGATAGAGATACAGTTTGCAAATCAAACTGGGTATTTATTCTGCATTTGGCTTACCAAATCAGAATATCAATAATGGATACAAGAACGAATCAAGATACTCGAGTCACCAGATCTACGAATACACAGGGGTATTGATTAGTTCCAATGATAACTAACCACTCGTAGAATTTATCTGGACCCAACTGATATATGGATACTATTCTAACATTTTTAGTTTAAACAGCCAAAATATACTTAACAACCATAGCAACCAAAGCAAACAATTCATCCAAACAAACAATTCTGACCCATCTGGAGTTTATGTCCCATGCAAAGATATCAAAGCTTCTTCCTGGAGCTTCCAGGAATCATCAAAGAATTGAGAAGACGAATCGAAGGAAATTGGTAGAGAAAGTTGTTTCCGCTATTGCAGGACATCGACCATTTATAGTCATATTCCCTTGTCCCCAATCTCGTCCTCTTCTCGCACTCATACTTACTATCGGTGAATAGTAAGAGAATTTACTGAGGCATTCGAACGAATATCTTAAGGATATACTCATTCTAGGGTTTACTTCACCCTATCTCTAATGAGTTACTTAATGTGTTATACTCCTGAGCTAAAGTTTCAACCTTCAGCTCTGATACCAAATTGTCACGACCCAGAATTCCAACGTTTGAAAATCGACATTCGTACTCCACTTGTACTTAAATGCCGCAGATTCAACCGTTGAAATTCTGGTCGCGCCGGAGCTTATAACACCATTAAGTAAAACAACACGGCGGAAGAAAGAAATGAATATCATTGATATACAATATTTGATACAACAATGATACAATATGAATCAATATCAGAGATACAAGATAAAATGCTACAGCGGAATAACAAAATGATATAACAGCGGAAACAAAACTTCAATCAGCAACTGCAACTCCAATCCAATGCTCCAAAGCCAAACTCCAAATCACAAGCTCGAACCACCATCTCGTTTCACCAAGATAAGCAAGTCTGGTCCGAATCTAGAGACTCCAATGTCCGAGCCAATGCCAAAGTGAAAGCTGAAAGCTACTGAATCGATATCTATATCTACTATCTGAAAACCCCAACTCTAGACTGCCCGTGTGGGAAATAGTGGGCACCCAGAGTTTAGGAAAGGAACAATAAACTCCGGGTCAGTCATGGGACTGGTATGAGCAAACAAAAACATTTGGTCTTTAAAACAAACAAAAGAATTTAAATTTGAAATCCGCAATGTTTTTTTTTTGAAAATGAAACTACCATAAGGCCTCCCGCCACACACACAATGCAAACACAGAATTGGAGGAGATTTCTCCTTATGATAGTCAAATATGCTTCATACGCGAAAGCCATTTGATATTATTACTATAAGTGCAAAGTGGAAAACCTTTCGAAAGTATAATATAAATCCTAGCCAGCATAGGTACCATGATACTATGCCTACTATAGCTGCCATGTTAAATGGCAGGTTCTACAACTAAAACCGTACAAGGCACGTAATTGAAGAATGGATTTCCAACAAATGGTCAGGCTAAGGAACTTCCTACTGCCACATGGGATCGCCTCTGGCGGGACGTCCCGAGAACTAACGTTACGGTTAGATCTCTGCCAACACAAGGCCGGGTTACCTCTGTAACTAGGTAACTACTACACGAATATGCCATCCCCCGGTCCTTTGGGACCTTTATCCGAGGCGCCTCTAAGCAACAACCACACAGTAAATGAGATTGGAGCAACCACATGAGTAAGTATCTGGGCTCCATACCATAATACCACCCTTTACCAGAAGGGAATGACATACCCTAAAGGGCGCGACCCTCATAACCTTGCCGCATCTTTCCTGTTTCGACCATTTCCGGGGAGTGAGGTCCTGATGCAGTCTCGTCCACAAAGCTACGCTTTGTGCAACAAAGCCATGCTTTGGGTCAACAGATGACCAAAGCAACGATCACAAAGATAAATGATCAAACAAATGATCATATCACAAATGATCAACCAATGATCATCACACAGCAGCACTCAGCATGCCACATTACCAAATTGGGAATATCACTGATAAATATCAACTACATAACCTCTGAGCTCGTACGTCTCAGAGAAGGGTGTTAAGCTAAGAGAATAAATTCTCCGCCACCAAGCAGAAATGTATTTGATAGAGATCGGTTAATATCTCAAAGTGTAATGTCGGACATACAACCATACAAGTCTGTTCCGGGTTCGAACAGAACCGAAGGCACTTCCGAAGAAGCCCTTGCAAATCCGGGTATCCACAATCCCGATCGGACTTCCCATCACTAAGGAGAACTCTATACCGGAGCAACTCAGTGCAGCGTCAATCGATAGGTTATCCTATCGTTCTCACAGATACCCGGCCTTCACCACCGGTCTTCAAATGCTATCCATAACGTCGTATCACATATTCGGAATGGGCTATATGACACAAAGGTCCTCTCCCGGCTAAACCGAATAGTGAGCGCAAAATTTAAAAACATATGGATATGGGATTTCGGTTAAGTCACAACTTAAAAATCCAAAGCTTTTCTTTCAAATGGTTAAACAAATTACCCTTTTAAATCTTTAAATAAAAAGATTAATTTCACAAAGTTTCACCAAATTTCATAAAGGTCTATCTATAGATTCAAAACAACTTCCATTCCAATTGGATTAACTCGATAAATCTTTAAATTAAAGATTTAATTTATAGCTTTCAAAACACGTTCCAAAGATTTATTCATAACTTGGAAAACCATTTTTCATTTTGAAACTTGAATTCCTTTTAACACATATTGGAAATCCATTTCTTATATGAAAGCTTCTATTATTTGGAAACAACAGTTTTCGTTTCAGAAAAGTCCGATTTATACAAGTTGAGAATCTTGGGTTAAATTTAAATTCCAAACATCACTTTTTAAAATGGTTTAAAAACCCATATAAATCCATTTATAAGTTGGATAACTTTTTAAACCCTAGTTCCCAAATTATAGAATTCAACTTCAAATATTGAATTCAAATTTAAATCAAATTATTTAAATTTCAAAACTCAATCAAGTTATTCACATAACTTTTATTTTTGAAATTCATTTTTTCTTCAAAAACTTCAATTCTAATTCCAAAACTATTTTGGATTCTAAAATTCAAATTCTTAAACAATTTCAAAATCTGTGACTTAACCCATTTCCACGTGCATTCCATATTTGTGTGTGTATAAGTGTGGTCTAGGGGTTCAACACAATAGTGCACAACATCAACATCACAGATTCAATCATAAAGATAAGCGGTATAACCCATAACGCTTATCTATATTCATAGATTCATAGATCAAGTAAATTATCGATCACAAAAATTAACTAATATGATTCGATGTGGGTTTCGGATAACCGACTGGAATCCGACTCCCTGTTGCATCGAAATCCAAATGTCATTCTACGGGTCAAGGGGTTTCATATTCATATGACAGTATATTCATCATAAATATAGCAGATCAGCACAAATTATCACATAGCATCTCATCACATATCAAATATATTAATCCATCACACAACATTCAATAACAACCAGCATCTACAATTAAGATGAATAAACTGGGTGGTTTTAAATTTATTACCTACATGATTACTTTCATTTATTATTCCTAATTAATTAACTATCCATATTTATTCAATTAATAAATCTTCCATTATTAATTTTAAATCTAATATCATTCAATTAATGATTTCTTAATTACAAATTAATTATTCTAAGAAAAATTAATCTTAAACTTTAATTAATCAAATTAAAACCCTTAATTACTTTAATTAATTATCCATTTCATTAATTAATTAATTATCCATTTTTAATTATAGATTTATTAAACTTAATTAATCAATCTCAAATTTAAATTAATTAACTTAAAAATTATCATTAATTACTTAATTAAACATCGACATCATTAATTAAATAATTAATATTCATCTTAATTACCTTAATAATCAAATAAATCCAATCATTAAACTTTTATTTATCTTTTAGATAAACATTCCTTATTTAATTAAGCATTTAAGAACAAAATGTTTTTTTTTTTTTTTTTTTTTTTTAATTTACATTAAATTCCATTTAACATTTCTTTTAAACTTTACGACTTAAATTTATTTAAAATAAGATTTTTAAAACAATACAAACTTAATTTTATATGTTTACAAGAAACATATACCTTATTAATGAGTTGAAGAGGATTTAAATTCAATTCAAATGCAATTCATTAAAACAATTCAATTTAAACCTTTATTTAAAAACTGATGTTTAAATTTTAAATCCAGATTTTAAAACTCAGATTTGAATTCATTTTAAATTCCTAAATTAAATACTTAACCTTTCTTTCCAAATGCAAATCACATGTGCATTTATACTTGAGAGTTTAAAATCAAGTTTGAATTTAAAAACATAATTGCTTTCAAATCATTGACAATCAAAATTTGAATTCCAATTTAAATTTCAAACTAAACCCAGTTTAAATCTTCACCTGCAAATTTAAACTTTATCTTTATATTTAAAACAGAAACAGTTTTCTGTTTTTAAAAAAAAAATCAAACTCTGAATTTTCCAGAATTTAAATTATTTCAAAAGACAGAATTCAAACTTATTTAAATTCATATTTGAATTCAGTTTTAACATCCTAAGTTAAACTTTATTTTGCATTTTATTTCAAACTTATAAAACTGGAAACAGATTCATGTTCCCCCCCTTTCTCTTTTTTTTATATTTTTAACCAATTTGAAATTCTGCATTTAAATTTATTACAAAATAGGAATTCAAACTATTTGTATTCAATTTCAAACTCAAGTTTAATCCTAAGTTTTAATTTCCAGATTTATATTAAACTTTACTTTTAAAAAAAAATTTCTTAAAAACAGAACAGAACAGTTCTGTTGTTAAAACTCTGAAACCATAAAGTATACTCGAGTCGCCCCATGCTTTGCTTCGAGTCAGAAGCTAACATGCTTCGAGTTGTTTCCCATTTAACCCGAGACCCACCCGAACAACTAACCCTGCACCCAAAAACAATCAATTCCTAAACCTGGAAACAGCCTATAATCTCTTCTCCAACCATCATCATCACTGCTACTCCGGCTAATGACCCATCTACACCCCCTCTGCAACCTCCCAAATCCCACTCCAACTCGATGCAGCAGAGAGCATGGGAAGAACAAAGAACTGCAACACTTAAACAAGGGTTTTGAAACCTGGAAACCCCAAACTTCCATTTTCTTGTTAACCCAGAAAACCCACTTAATCCCAAATTATAAAATATGATTTTAGTTCAAAAATCAAGTTAAAGTTTATGAATTCAAGTTATAACCCTGAATTTATAAATTTTCAAAGTTTGGATTCTTGACACATTTTTTTTTTCAACTGTCATCATCATTTTTTTCTTTTTTTTTCTGAATATTTCCAGATACCTAAATACCCTTAGCTTAAGTAAAGTTTTAATCTAACTTTAAGATGAAAAACAACTCAGTTTAATTTACAACTTAAGTTTAAAACATAAATTAATCAAGGGTTTGGAGTTTTTAAATTTGAATAGGAACCTGGAAACAGTGGCAATGGACAGAGGCACTCAGGGAGACAACACATGCAGCCATATTTTTTTTTTTTTTTTTTTTTTTTGAGTTTTAGAAATGAAGTTACTCAACTTTTTACATGCAACCATAACACAACTAAATTCTCTGAAGTATCATCAATTGTAACAGGTTCTATTGCATGTTCAAACTTCCAGGTAGTTTAGAAAACAAATCATACTCAAGTACACTAGCACATCAATAACATCTCCAGAACAAAGTTTAAGCAAGCACAACATCATTCTCACAAGCATCAAAACATAAAACAGAGGTGAAAGTGTTTGCTCACCTGGTAGCATAAATATAGGAATGAATCAGAGGTTTGTTTACTGGGTTAAAGGCAGAGATGATAAACATGTATGCATACAGTCAAGTATATACATAGAGACATGAAATGCACTTTCACACAATCATTCAAGCATAACTTGTATCATATTTCAAAGACAAACCAAAACACTAAGACATAAACAAGGTTAAGGAGTTTTGCTCACAACAACAAGAACAGATTCAAAGTAGAAGGTTTGCTCACCTGTTATGGACTTTGCAGTCCTTGAAAACTGGAACATGCCTCAGGTTGTTTTGTTGAATTTTAGATCTGAAGCTTGAATTCTCATTTGCTTAATCTTGCTCTTGAATCAGGTATGAATCTTGATTTGAATGCAATTTTGTTTTTGTTCCCAGACTTTGCTTTTCAGTTTTAAACATCACCTTGCATTTTTTTTTTTCTTCCACTGTTTTAAATTCATACTTTAATACTCATTAAAAATTTGAATTCAAAAATTTCTTTTAAGAAAAAAATTTACTTATCTTAATTTAATCCCAGAGGAAACTGCCCTGCTCCATCTTCTATTTGTTTTGTTAAATTTTGATTTGCAAAAGTGATTCCAGGCTTTTAAGTTTTCCTTTAGCTTAGTCTAGTCTGTACTTGCTTCCTTGATTTCCATTTTCAGTTTAAACTTGATTTCCCAAAGAAACTTGCATTTATCTCCTGGCCAAAAACTGAAGCATCCACTTTTCTTTGTTGCTTTCAATCTATCTTGATTTCCAGACTGCAAATAGTTGCTTCTGGGATGATCCTTGCTGTTTGATTTTTTTTTATATTGCCAGGTTTGATTGTTTTGAATCTTTTTATGTTTGAGAAGGTAGTTGATCTTGCATGTTGAATTTGTTGCTTGACCTCAGGTTTGCTTTGAATTCTAACATTGATTGAAGTTTTGGTTTGAGATGAAGTAATTTAGTTTTCAGGCTTTTGGTTTCTTTTTGTTTCAGGTCTGGTTTGAAATTTGTTTCATTCCTTTGTATATTATTTTATTTTTTTAAGTTTTAAAAGAAAATGAATTTAAATGCCACTTGTATCAATTAGTGTTAACACTTGTCAAAACTTTTGTTTATTTATCTACACTTGTTTTAAAACAACTTAATATACATACACTTGTCTTTTACTAAGGAATTAGTATTTATTAAATGTTAATTAGTATTTAATTAGATGTTAATTATAAAATAAATGTGAGCTTGTATTTAACCAATTAGTTAATATATATACTTATTTGCATATGGAAAATTTTGAAATGAATACATTAGATTTATAAAATAAAAGTTTATACAAATATTATAAAAATCCAAAACAAACTAAAAATATTCATACATTTACAAATTTTTTTTTTACATTTTCAAATATATGTTTAAATCCCTTAACTTAATTTGATTTATAAATTTAGTTTTAAATGTTAAAATTTTAGTTCAAAATTTATTTTAATTTTATACATTTTGTTTTGGTCCTTAATTTTGATTCTAATTTATAAACATACTTATCAATTTTATATTCACAATAAAACTTTCAAAGCTTTTAAATTCCAAATTCAATTAAAAATGCATATTATTATTTATTCTGTAAATCTTCAAATTGATTCAACTTTTAAATCTAAAAATTTAAAATTTACTACCAAAATTCCATAATTTAATTCCAAAAATTAAATAATTTGTCAAATTATCTTGTTCAAAATTCAGGAATGTTACATATAATCACTAAATTCAACACTAAAACACATAGTAATTATGAACTAAGACTACTTTATAGAAGAAGTATTTACAGAGATAGAGCCAGTTATCAAATCTATTGTGGATGGATATAATATTTGCATATTTGCATCTGGGAAAACAGGCACCAGTAAAACATTTACTATGGTAAGAAACTCTACAACATAAAGCTTTCATCTTTACAACCAAGATTATTTTTAACAATAACCATTACTCTCTGAAATTTCTTGATAACCAGAAAGTTAGGCGTGCTAAAATTTGGAGTATGCTGAAACATAGACATGGAAAATGCGAACATGTAAAAGAATATTGAAATAGTTAAAACATGATAAAGCCTAGTGTTGGGAAGTAGGAAAGCTGAAGATGCACAAAGCATATAGAAGATTGCTCACTAACATTTGCTATTAAAAAGTATTTTTTTTTTACTTTAAAATGTATGTGTATGATATCTTGGAGTATGTATTGTGATATCCGATATGAATCAGATCTAATTTTGATAACGTATATATGTGGGGTATGTGCAAATGCACTAACCGTGCAAAGGAGGTGCTGTTAGATTTTTAATAATAATAATAATAATAACAACAATAATAATAAATTATAAAATATTACCGAAGTTAACTAAGTTTTTTAAAAATTAACTAAATTCATAATAATGGTAATAATAATTTAACTAAGTCAATTAAGTATTATAAATAATAATAATAACTTAACTAAGTTAATAATAATAATAAATTATAGAACATTAACTGAGTGGACTAAGTTTTATAGAACTTAACTAAATTTATAATAATGATAATAATAATTTAACTAATTTAATTAAGTTTTATAAATTATAATAATAAAAAATTAACTAAGTTGTTAATAATAATAATAATACTAATAACAACAATGATAAATTATAAAACATTAATAATGTTAATTAAGTTTTATAGAAATTAACTAAACTTGTAATAATGATAATAATAAATTAACTAAGTTAATTAAGTCTTATAAATAATAATAATAAATTAATTAAGTTATTAATAATAATAATAATAATGAAGTATAAAATATTAACCATGTTAACTAAGTTTTAAAAATTTAACTAAATTTATAATAATGATAATAATAATTTAACTAAGTCAATTAAGTTTTATAAATAATAATAATAATAATAAATTAGCTAAGTTAATAATGATAACAACAACAATAAATTGTAAAGTATTAACAAAGTTAACTAAGTTTTATAAAAATTAGCTAAATTTATTATTATAATAATAGTAGTAGTATTAATAGTTAAACAAAATTAACTAAGTTCTATAAATAATAATAATAATAATTTAACTAAGTTTAAATTAACTAAATTTATAATAATTACAATAATAATTTAACTAAGTCAATTAAGTTCTATAGATAAAAATAATAATAAATTAGCTAAGTTAATAATAATTACAACAACAATAAATTATAAAATATTAACAAAGTAAACTAAGTTTTATAAATGTTAGCTAAATTTATTATAATAATAATAATAATAGTTAAACTAAGTTAACTAAGTTTTATAAATAATAATAATAAGTTAGCTAATTTTTGTAAAAATTAACCAAGTTTATTATAATAATAAACTATAAAATATTAGCCACGTTTACTAGGTTTTATAAAAATCAACGAATTTATAATAATAAGAATAGTAATTTAACTAAATTAACTAAGTTTTATAAATAATAATAATAATAAATTAACTAAATTTTATAAGGATTATCTAAGTTTATAACAAGAACAACAACAATTTCAAGTTTATGGTAAATAATTTCAATTTGGTTAAACCATTTGAACGTTTTTTCTTGATATAACAACTACTTTAGTCGATGTGGAACTATTTTGTTATAAAGATAATAAAATGTGTATTACATTAATATATGATAAAATACATTTCATTCATTATCATAAATAGTTTATAGTATGTTAAGGATAATTATTAGATACAATCTTAACTATGTTCTGTGAAAATGTATTATTTAATCTATAGATAAGCCATGACGCATACAAATTAGATAGATAAACTTAATTTCACAATTAGCTTGTACATAGTCACATTGTGATAAATATGTACATTAATTATTTTTTGAACATAGAATACATCTACACTATTGGAGAATTCCTGCCATCACAGTTTCCTAAGCCATATCCACCTAGGTCTCCTGATGGACCCGAACTAAATGTAGGGTATTTTGCTTTAGATAAGAACTTTAGGTGAATCTAGGATGTTATATTGGTAATACAGAGTGAAGTGAATGATAATCTTGTCTTTTTAACTAATTGCACACTATTTTACACCTGAATTTAAGTTTTTTAAGTAAACTTCCGTTTTAATCGGATCAAATGCTTTGGTTTTTTGAGTTAATAGTAAATGAAAAGTAGAAACAGAAATGATAACGGAATATGTGAAAATGACAGGATAATGGATCACTATCTGTATCTCATTTTCTTTTTAGCTTTTATATAATAAATTCATATTTGGTCTCTTCTACTACTGATCTCTCTTTCCTTGTTTTTCCTATAGACATATTGGACTTTTGAAGGAGATGAACTTGGACTTTCCATGATTTATATTTTCTCTTTTAGCAAGCTCTTTCTGTAAGATTTTATGTCGTTGACATTTGTGCTTAAAATATTGTTCATGAAACATTGTATGTGACTAAATTTTATGGTGTAGGAAATTAATGTATCTTTAATTGTTATAACTATTTATAATACCGGATTATATATATTAGTGTTTTATAAGTTGATTTGTTTTGAATATATTATTCATGCTTTATATAATTGTTTTGAAACTGCTGCAGTAGGTGTAGAATGTAGGACAAAACATTGATATACCGCAGCATTTTAAAAAAGCTGCATAACTTGCTTTTGCAGCGTTTCAAAACTATTGCTATATTACTTGTTCTCCTAAAGTAATGATGTTAGAATGCGTTGCCAAAATGCTAATAAATGAGTTTGTAGCATTTAACTAAGGCTGCAAAATTAATTTACTGTAGTGTTTTTTAAATGCATCAATGGCCGTTTATTTAGCAACATTTCAAAAACGCTGCAGATTTCCTAACTCTATTATAGCATGATATTAGGCAGCGTTCTTCGAAATGCTACTAATGATTATGGAAGCACTTTTAAAACGCTGTGAAAGTTCCTTTTTGTTGTAGCGTATTCAGCTACGAGCATGGTTATGGCTCTTAGATCGGTCCAAGTGATCATTTTATCCTTCATCGACTGCAATTTGAATGAGGGAATGAGAAATTTTAGCTGCAGCTGCCCCCGGTTCAACATCATCCATGTTGGTTCGATGTCGAACCGCTTCTCATTCTAGCTTCTAGCTAAATTCCTGCTCATTTCATCCCACCAGCGTTCCTTCTTCTATCTCTTTGACTTTCTTGATCGGATTCCTTGTCAGACTATGACTCTCTTCACCTTCTAGATCCCTTAAATTGGGATCGCTTTTGTGTTCAAGTGTTGCGATCAATAGTTCGCGGCTGTCCCAAGCAGATCATAAGTTAGCACACCATTGCTTGATGTTGGAAAGCGAAACATTCATTTAGCTTAGCCACAACTCTATCCACATTGCCTCTGGTAATTATGTCTACAAGCATTGAAATGCTTGTGAAATGATTATCATGATTAATAGTTGTTTACGTGGGTGAGTTTGTGTTCCCTACATTCCCGATGGTAGCACCTACCTTGTTCTTTGATCTTGAAAGCATGTTGAGAATCAGTTTCTTGGTGAAAGCATCAAAAATATTTGCATAGAAAACAGGCAACCAGTCCCAATCTATTTATTATCAGATGTGGATATGGGGTGTATAACACATTTGTTATATTAGTATTATGATTAATTTTCAGAGAGTGGATCACATATAGATTGTGCAGAAAGAAGTTGCGGTAAAGTAACAAACGCAAAGATTTGTAATGGTTCAACGAGAATGTGCCTACATCCATTTTCTATTTTCATTATTCTTTCTATAGATCTTTGACATAATGTCTGGGGTATAACATACAATGTTCGGAGGCTCAAGAGAGAGTAAGATATAGCTTAAGGAAGTTAGTTCGGCTAACCTCATTTGGCCATCCATGGTTGCCTACTCCTATTCAGCTATCTCTGTTAGGCAGCTCCGGTTAGGCAATTCCTGCTAGGTTGTTCTTGCTAGGTGGTTCCTGCCAGCAGTTCCTACTTGACGATTCCTGCTAGGCTATTCCTACCAACTGTTCTGGTTTTTCCTGCTAGATTGTTCCTACTAGGCTATTTCTGCCAGTTGTTCAGGCCACTCCTGCTTTCCTCTGACTTGTCTGCCATTGCTGTTGTAAGCTTGACTCTACAGAATTGTCCTCTATTATTATTGGATGCTTTGGTATTTATAAGAGTGAAGAGCTGGTGTGATAAATTTGAAAAGTTATAAATTTTCCTTGTATATATCGCTCAGACGGAATATTCTTAGGTATCGTGAATTGATTGATACTTTCCAAATATACATATATTTCATTCCATATATGACCTTTTGGTTTGGCTAAAAGCTCGGTCTGGTGGTTGGTGGTTCATTGTAATGCTTATGGACATGTTTTTGGCTAGGTTCCAGCACTATCCTCTTGGTTCAGTGAGCACCTCCACTCACGACTTAATGAGCTCGTTTGCCATCGGTTCGGTGGGCTTCTTAGTCATTAGCATGGCTTTCCATATGCCTCTATCCGGTTTCCTATATGTCGGTCAGATGATTATATTTGGTTTCCTGGGGTATGTTGGCAATAATTAGGCACTCAGCAGTTATATTCCCTACCATACCATTCCGCATGTCCTATAAAAATAATGCGTTCTAAGAATCGAATCCCCGACCTATGCGTTGGAATCTTGATGCTCAACCACTTGAACTACACATGTTTTTTTGTCATAACTCCTTAATTTCAAGTCAAAATTGAATGAAACTTAAAGCAATAGTTTTGTATTATTGAGTAGAGTGTTCCAGTACCTCCGAATATTCCATTCTCCTGGAGTAGGCGGTAGCTCTCTAATGTAGGGTTCAAGTCTGTTAGATAGTAGACAAATTTTATGATGATCATATCTTATAATCTATAGCTCGGATTGAGATGAATTTCGACCGAGGAACATGTCTTAGCCTCAACAACATTTTACAAGTGCTTTAACTATAATTTCTAACTATGAAAAAATTTCCCCTAGCACTTCGCCTTGCCCTTCTTATTACATGACAACACCCTTATTATGCACCTTCCGGCTATTTCTATGCTCTTTAACATCTTTTCATACTCACCATGTTGTGGGTGAAAATGCCCACAACCCTACTAAATACTTCTTTCATGTTGATGTTTCAATACCCATGCAAGCGCGTGATTTTACAACTACTAAATATGTTTGTGATTTGGTCGCTTACGTATTTATTTAGCCAAAACACGTATTGCATGCTATGAGTTTCAAACACTGAAGGATATAAGAATATGAATATTTGATATGTGTACTATCACATATATGTTTTATATGGTGAATGGTCATAGTTCGTAATGTATGATACTTTGATGAAATTAATTCAATCGAATTAAGCGAATAAACTATACTATAAGATCAAGTAATTAATTTGACTGATTAAAATTATGATCATATTGTGTTAAATGTAACACTGGACAAAAACTACAAAAAAGATCAAAGAACTCAATCATTGAAATGTGAATGGGAGCATTAAACAAATTTAATGAGCTCTTCGGATATATACACACACACATATATATACATACATACATACATACATATAAACATGAGTTTATATGTATGTATGTATGTATACAATCACAATAATGATTATACCAAAATGGTTACACCCACTTCTTTGTATTCAATGATGAGTTATCACAAATATAAACATGTGTACTTGATACATATGGAGCATGTCTATGATAAATTCATATAATATACAATGGAAGTAAATAAAATAACATGCAACAAAATGGTTCGATTTGATCAAATGGGTAAGTATATAAGAAAGAGTTCCAAACATACCTAAAATTAATATAGATTCGATCTCAAGAGTCACTTCGCCTATAATACATAATGATATATTAATATGGATTAATCGAATTGACGAATAAAGCATGATTAATATTGAGTGAAGTTGAGTTAAATTCTTTCTATAAGGTGTGTACGTAAGAGTAGTACACAAGGTTAAAATTAATATCATCCAAAGAATAGTTTACAAAAACATACAAGAAAAAGGTTTATAAGAAACATCATCATTTCCTAGGCCAAGGAGTTGGTGGGTTGTATAAGTCAAAAGACTGCACATAATAATTATATATAAGGGAACTTGCATGAATCACACCAAAAGAGGTTTGAGAACGATAGTCATTGGATTACTAATTTTTGTTGTGAGTATAAATACCGTGAACTAATACAAAATTAGTTTTACAAATTCATAAAATATTTTACGAATGCCCATTCCATTATATTGAGAAACAATTGTTGTTTCAAGAAATACCAAGTTTGTAGCAAAAAAAAATTTGAGAAATTTTTGGTGGTACGATGGACATGGATATGATCCAAGGTTAAAACTGATTGCAAGGGATAAAATGAAATTAACCAAATCTAATGAACATCACACATTGGAATGTAATGAGTGTTCTTGCATGTCAAAGAGAAACAACAAGTTTCTAGTCGATGTCAAGAATAAGTGATCTTGGTTGTTTAGTTAAACCATTAAGAGTACAAACTCTATGATACGGTATGATGCACAAATTGAAAACATATTCCAAGTACATTATCAAAATACGATTTTGATAGTTATACCTGAAGAGATATGATCCATTGATCACGAATGTGTCTTTAAGACAAAGACAAATGTAGTTGAAATCAAGTGAGCCGCATTGATAAGAATAACATCGTGAATTTCAATTGTTGAAATTAGCATAACAGATTCGCCATGATATGCTCAAGTTGATTTGGATTTAATCATAAAATTATCACCTAATCACCTATTATGACTTTGTATTTTGTTACATACGTACTGAAATAGAAAATTCTGAATAAAGATTTAGACCAGACTATTTTCACATAAAAACCAAAGTGTCTCAAAGTCAGTAGGTGTGATATCAAGCTCATGGGTTATGGGTATGATCCAAGAATCGATAGGAAAGTTTCATACGATAAACATCCTAATTGAACAGGTATTTTGATTGAAATATCAAATAGTTTGATTTCAGTCAAAATGCAAAGGAAGCATGTGTCCGTAAGAAAGGAAGTTGAAGGTACATCGATATTTCTAAACAAAAGAAAACAATACACTATTGATTATCAACGATGTATTTGTGTTAAAATCAGCTTTAGTTGTTTTAATACTTGACGTTGGATTCATAAATGATGCCTTTTATAGTGAGTGTAAAGGATATTGGGAACGTCCCAAACAACATGTAGAAAAACCTTATTAAAATGTTTAATAAGAAATGTTATCCAGCCTTTTGACCAGGCCTTATTCGGACGAATTGAACCTATCAAGAAGGAGTCCATAACAATAACTGTTAAACTTAGATGCCAATTAGAGTCAAGAGATAAGATTACCAATATGCAAAAAACCTCTCAAAGTGGTCCATGCATAATACTGCTTCAAGTCCTAGAACCGGAGTCCAACATTCAAGAAAAGTTATGGATCGGCACCAAACCAAGCCTATGGATCGATACTGATCCATGCCAATGAACCGAAACTAATCCTTATTTTTTATCCAATGGAACTTCAAATCCATACAATCTAGCCTAGGAACCAAGTTCAATCAAGTCACAGGGAGAAACCAAAGGAATCAGGAACATTGAACATCAAGATCCATCAAAATGATGGATCGGTACACATCTATCCTCGTAGATCGATACCGATCCATAGCACTTCATCCAAAATGCCCCACTTTCTCTCTATTCCCAAGAGTTGATGTAAGCAAGCTATTCCAAGCTTCAAAGAACTGCTTGCATGCAATTTACCAATGATCTCCTCAAGCACCTAAAATCTACAACTTCATTCCACCATCGATCCATCACTTTAACAAAGAAACAAGCTCCTAATAGTGCAAACAAGATGGAAAACATGAAACCAATACCAAGTCGCCACAACACAAAGCAGTAGAATCAATCCATAAGGCAATCTAATGGATTAGTTCCAATCCATGTCTATGGATTGGTATTGATCCATTGCCAATGCTGACATGACCATGTTTTTTGAAGTTGGACAACAGTTAGATGGGAAACTTGATGGACATCATGGAGGAGAAAATCCCGGCAACCTACAGCTATAAATAGGAAGCAACGGTCTCGTTTTCGGGGATCTTTTACTTCCTTGTCATTGTTACATATTTCTTTGTAATCATCCATGGATTGGTACCGATCCATAAAAACTGTAAATATAAAACAACAGCATAATCAAAAGAAACATTAAGTGGACATAGGCATCGATCGGCTGAACTGCTGTAAACCTTGTGTGTCATGTTTTTAGACATTTTCATTTAATTTTCTTCAATTTTATTTTCAATTAATATCTATTGGGTGTTTGTGCCATTTTTGATTCAAAAATTTTAGTGCTTTCATTGAAGCTACTTGAATTCCGTGGCCTGAAATTTGAAAGTGTTCAAAATGATGAGATAATCTACAAAGAAGACCAGTGCTGAAGGAAATCAACCATGGGGCAGCCAAGAGGCATCCTCGAGAGCAAACCCTATATACATATACATTAGCAATTATAGGATGGAGACCACGATGATGGAAATGCAAGAAAGGACGATAGCCCGTCAGGAAGAGAAAATGAAAGGATTTTTCAAGAGAATGGGACAGATGGGGACAGATGGGAATAGCTGGAGTATCTGCAAACTAGGATCAAAGGCTTGAATCTTGAGAAAATTCACCTGGGAGTAGAATGGAGCAACCCGGAAGGATCTTGGAAGGAGTTGTATGGATTGGTATCATTCCTCAAGCATCGATCGTATCGATACCCAAGAAGTGGAGGCATGGCTACTGTTGACTTGGTGGGAATCGCATATATCTGAAAAATGATGTTAAGCATTTGAATTTGAATCATAATATCGATGCACAATCGGAGTAGTACATGCCAGAATTCCCTCGGAGGAATGGGTGGAAATTTGAGAATCTAAAGTTGAGTGTCCTTTGGATGATAATGGCGGACT
Organism: Allium cepa; assembly: GCA_030765085.1. NCBI lineage: Eukaryota > Viridiplantae > Streptophyta > Magnoliopsida > Asparagales > Amaryllidaceae > Allium > Allium cepa. The sequence goes on from CM060931.1 coordinate 399,258,555, forward strand.
TGTTGAGATAGTTAGACGAGCAGTAAGGGTTGGACTACCTAATAGGAGCCTGGAGGATGTGAATAGAAGTCCATTCACTTTGAACATTTGGTACAGTAGGAATCCGTTTGATTTCAAGCTACCGAGGTTGGAGACATATGAGGGAAAGATGGATCCAAATGTTCATTTGATGTAGTACATCCGACACATAGAAATGTTGGGTGCATCTGAAGAAGTGATTGTATGGTGTTTCCCTTTGTATCTGACAGTTTTAGCAGCATTATGCTTTAGATAGTTGGAGAACGGTTCCATTAGTGCATGGGCCGAATTGGTAGGTAAATTCATAAAACGGTTCCAAGTCCTTATTTCATGACCTAAAAATGTTAGAGTGTGAAGCAAAGGGCCGAAGAGACCCTTAGAAGTATTTTGATGAGGTTTAATGCGACAGCTGCTTCAATTGATAATCCGGACACATCATTGTCTAATGACGGCGGTTTCAGTAGTAGTAAGTAAGATAGATTTCAAGGTTGGTTTGGAATAGGATCCTCCTATGGATCTTGTAGAATTTTATCATGAGGCCGAGAGATACCTGTGTCCAAAGGATGTTAAGGCTGAGAGGACAGAAGTTAATGTTATGGATGACAGAGGACCGTTCGAGGCAGGATCATGCAAGGACAAAGGTAAGCGAAAAGCTGACATGTCTTTGAAGGATCAAGGCGGTAGAGAAGGGAGCTTAAATTATCTTCTTATAAGGAATTTAATGAGACCTCAGAGCAGATTTACCTTGAAACCAGAGGACAGACTACCTATCTAAAACCAGCAAGAAAAGAACCTACTAACCATGAGAGGGGGTCAGGGAAGTATTACCCATTCCATGAGCTGAATGGGCATAATACAAATGACTGCAGGCACTTGTGTTCCTTGATCGAGGAATTGGTCATAAATAACCAATTACAGCAGTAAGTGAGAAACCAAGCTACGATGGTGGAACAGGAACATCCATTATCTGTGGAGAGTGGAAATGGCCTAGGATCAAGATCTAGGTAAGTTATCTCTTGATTTGGATGGTAGGGAATCAGGTTTGGTCCTCGCACTCTATCTTTACTTTCAATCAACAAAGCAATATTATAGTGAGCCACTTACTCGTGTATAGGATCTTGATCTGTCCTTAGGCATGCTTTGAGCTAGATGCTAGGCTGTAAAGCCTGATATGGCAGTGATCACGATATTGGACCTTTGTTTACTAACGTTTGATGTCTAATCCAATAGATGAATCCCTAATTATTGAAATCCACATGAATGTGATAACCGATATTGATTGTAGTAGTCTTGACCGGAGAGATGGGCGATGAGCATAAGGAACAAGTTCTCTTACCAAGAAAAATGGATGGACTTATATAATATTGATCATGGTAGTCCCGTTCAAAGCGGTGGGGCGATGATCTCAAGGTATAAGTTTTTTCTCGTAGAACAAATGAATAGACTTGTATGAGACTGATCGCATTAAGTCCCGACCAGAGAGTCCGGACCGAAAGTTCCTTTGCTGGAGAGCAATTGGATTAGATTTAGATGAAAAGTAGGTCATCTTGTAGGAGCGTGAGCGGATGGGCTTACTTGGTCGTTCAGTCTTCCCATCTGAGAATAAGGGGATTAGGCTCAGCAAGGGTCTAGAGAGACCATGGACTTAATTATCGGTCCCAAACGGCCACGAATGCAACTAACGATCCGAAGAGATCATCGATTTAACTATTAACCCCAAACAAACATAAATTCAATTAACGATCTGGAGTGATCATGGATTTAACTATCGACCTTAAACGGCCAAAATTCAATTAACAATCTGAGACATTGTGGATTTGATTATCAGGCTAGACATACCATGGATTTCAACTGATGATACGGAGAGATCGAGATTTCAACTAGCGATCCGAGATGATCCAATATGCTCAGGAATTGAATCAGTCATTGAATGCATGACTTGGAGAAATTTGGATCTAAACCTTAGCTTTAAACGCCAGCTGACCTTGAAGCAATTCAGTAGCGATTATTGAATCGAGCCATTAATTTCAACATGTGATTGCTAACCCCAGGACGAACATGGGATGATCTTGATTCACGATGCGACCCAAGACTTACTGATTCCAAGAGAACACACAATCATTGTCTGTAACTGACACTCAAGCAAGGACTCGAATCCTTGAGCTTTCACGGTCTGGAACAACCTTTGATTTACAAGTAAATCCAAAGGAACGGAATGATTTGGCATAGATCCATCGCCCGATAACCAAAAAACTCAACTATTAACATTCCATCAACTATGACATTTGTTCTTAATTCAATCCACATCTTGTTAAAACAAGATGTGCTTTAGGGGGCAAGTGTTATCCAGCCTTTTGACCATGCCATATGGAATGAATTGAACCTATTAAGCTAGAGTATAGAACAATAACTGCTAAACTTGGATGCCAAACAGAGTCAAGGGACTAGGTTGCCAACATGCAAACAACCTCCCAAAGTGGTCCACGTAATATACTGCTTCAGGTATAAGAACCGGAGTCCAACATTCAAATAAAGCTATGGACCTATACCAATCCATGCCTATGGATCATTAAAATCCTCAATTTTTGTCCAACACCACTTTAAATCCACACAAACAAGCATAGGAGTGAAGTTCAACCAAGGACGCCAGGTTAAACCAAAGGAAGCATGAACATTCAATATTTGGATCCATCAAAGTGATTGTTCTGTATCAATCTATCCCTATGGATTGGTACCGATCCATAGCAATTCATCCAAAATGACACGCTTTCTCTCAATTCCCATGTGTTGATGTAAGCAAGCTATTCCAAGCTTCAAAAGTCCATTTGCATACAATTCGCCATCGATCTCGTCAAGCACCTAAAATCTACAACTCCATTCCACCACCGATCTATAACTTTGACCAAGAAACAAGCTCCTAGCAGTGCAAACGAGATGGAAAACATGAAGTTAATAGCAAGTTTCCACAACACAAAGCAGTAGAATCGATCCATCAGGTATTTTATGGATCGGTACCGATCCATACCTAGGGATCGATACTAGTCCATAGCCAATACTGACATGACCATGTTTCTTCGAGTTAGAAAACTGCTAGGACGTAGGGAACGTAGTAGAGATCATGGAGGAGCAAATCCCGGCAACCTACAGCTACAAACATGAGACCGGGGGCTTAATTTTGAGGATCTTTTTGGTTCCTTGTCATTAATACATATATCTTTATAATCATTCGTGGAGTGGTACCGATCTATACATGTAAAATAGAGTACAATCAAAAGAAACATTAAGTAGATATGGGCATCGATTGGCCGAACCACTATAAAACTTGTATGTCTTGTTTTTTTGCACATTTTCATTTACTTTTCCTTTCTTCTTCTCTTCTAATATCTACTAGGCGTTTGTGCCATTTGGTTTAAACAAGAAACATGAAAGATGGATTGTTTATGCATAGGCAATAGGAATTATCATACATGTTATGTTGTCTATAATATGGTGATTTTCTTATGTATTTGATACATATAGCAATTCTCAAATCCAAATTAAGGTCATTAAATGGTAGTTTAAAGTGTTCTCATTTATTTACGGAATACAGAATAATTGTTTATACAAACAATGAATTCCTTATGAACGAATATTCAGACTCAGACTTCATATGTGATATTGAATATGGTATGTCAATATAAAATTTGTATGCAAGGCATGGTTAAGATGCCTTAAGTTGGAAATGTTTAAAAATAAGAGAATGTTGATGACTCAATAAAAGGCCAAGTACATTGCCTTGAATAGCGCCACAATAAAAGCAATGTATATACATAATACATAAACAAATTTATAACTGAGCTAAAGGGTGGTTCCAAATGTTGAGAATCCCTTGATGTTGTCATATAATAACAATATCGTGATATAGTTCGTAATATAACTTAGAGCTCATTGGAGATCGCATTCTTCCACAAGATAAAGGAAATTTATCGATTAACATAGTAGATAATTGAAACATAATAGCATATCACCGGGGGGCTGACCCGATTGGTTTTGAAGAAAACAATTGGAAAAGTTGGAATAAGATTCTATAATTGACCTTATGTGCATGTGGGAGATTTGATAGAGCAAGGGGTATACCCTACGGGCAAATATGTAATTTGTTACATGAATCTAACTCGATAACCAATTTTCTTCAAAATAAAGGTGTTTCCTTTCTATTATATACTTGTTATAAATTGTTATAAATAATTAATAAGTAAATTTAAGTATATATGTCAGAAAGTTCATTAATGATGTGCTTGCGATAGTTGTTACACATAGTTGCAACCATGAGTATTATATCACAACATAGGGTACGTCATTTTAAATGTTCATAGTTAAGATAAATTGAGATTAGACATCAATGCATCTTTTGAGACTATAGTATGTAACGCTCTCCAAATGTTGGTTAGTGTATTACTAATGGTTGTTTGGGGACACCAATGGGTTATGTATTGGTAATTATTGGATAACCATGGAATGACTCACTTGATAGTTTTTCGTTGTTGATATAACTAAGATCAAACAGAAAATATTAAGTTGATTAATTTACATAGTTCTCTTAATTTAAGAATCCTATTGATCTTTAATATGAAAGCTTCACGTTGATTACAGTTAAATCATTGCACAACATTCATCGAACGACTATGGTTGGATCTAGTGGAATTATTGGAAGTGAAACACTATTCAAGAAAGGATGGGTCTCCTCAATTATACAAAGTTAGTATGATGGTCAACTGAAGTCAACTCAAAGTCAAAATCCCTAGCCAGAGTAGTTCGGTTAATAACAATTTTTATTATTGAACCGCGGACTTTAAAGATGTGTAAGCAATAAATTCAATAAAAATGCCACGCCGCTAGGTAAGGTCACATGTGAACATCAATATTCGAACTGTTTGATATTAATCACTGACTGAATTTAAACATTTGAGTCACATAACCATAATGATAATTCTCTAAAAAACCACATAATTTAATTTATTTATAAAATATTATGAATTAATTAAATTAGTTGAAGAAATATTAATTATTATTTAATTTAGTTGATGTTTGGGAGTTCTTTGTAATTATCTGAATGCATTTATAAAAGTAATATTCTCGCGCATTGATATACAATGCCAATGTAATTTTAAATGGATTTAAATAAAAGATAATTTCACAAAGTGATCTATCGAAATTTTATGTCATTTGATAGCATGTAATTTCGGCCATACCATGTGAAGAGAGAGGAGTGGAGAGAGAGATATACAAGGGAATTAATTAGGGAAGTTTTAATTAAAAAATGAGTAAGGTTTCATTCTTTCAATTAAAACATATCCACTAATTTATTTTTAATTAAATAAATATTTTTCATTAATTATCACTAAAAACCGGGTTATTACATAAATCTTAATTAAGTGTTAATTAGCGTCTTAAATAAATTTAAATTAATTAATAATTAATTAAATCTCATTAATAAATAATTTAAAATAATTAACCTTGATTATTAATCAAATAATAATTAACTTTAATAAATTATCCAATTAAAATTAACTTAATTGATTGACACTTAAGTGTTAATTACCTTTATTAACCAATAATTAAGCACTAATTAATTAATTAATTAATTCAATAATCATTTATTAAATAAATAATTAGTTAAATAATAATTACCTTTTTAATCGCTTAATATAAGTTTTAAAAATTTTGCAAAAAGATTTCTATGTGAAAATATTTTTATATTCCAAAAAGAGTTCGATTCCTCGAATTGTACATATACCAACTATTGCTACGACCCGTGATTTTTAAAACTGGAAAATTTAATTTTCTAAGTCTTTTCTTTAACTCTTGGAAAACTTTACTAGAAAATAAATGTATTTTTCTTGAAACTAAAGCAAGATTTAAATTCAGAAATATCTTGTAATTTTAAAACCAAAGATTATTGTTTTTATACAAGCGATTCCATGTCACTTAAGTTAGCAAAAGTGCCAACTTCCTGAGCATACAATCATTTATTCAACATCGTAACATATATAATTACATCACCCATATCAAAGCATTATATCATGTCATAACCAACATATATAAGTAAGGATTATAACTTGCAACTAACTTGACATTTCAATTCTCAAATTCCAAACTATTTATCATCTCATCCAAAAACATACACATATGCCCAAGCCGACACAATTTATATCCAAACAACATCATATTTTTACAAAAAATCAAGCATAAATTTAAATTTATAAAACTTAATTAAGTGTTAGATCTTTACTTACCAAAATTCAACGAAACTAAGCTAACTTTTCCTATAACTCGAACATGGCGTAGGTCTTTGCTTCTAGCTTGGAAAAATGGAGTTTTTGTTGACTTATGGATGTAGCATGATTTGGCCTTGGTGGTGTTAGTGCTAATCCACAAAGGTGGAAGGGGTGTATGGACTTTTTTATGGAAGAGAATAGTAGAAATGGAAGGAGGTGAGTTTAGATAAGGCTTTAGAAATTTTTAAAGAGAATGAAAACTTTATTTCTTAACCTAAATACTTGGGAGTTTATTACTAGAGGCCATAAAAATAAGCGTGAAGACATGAAGAAAAATTTACAAAGTATGAATGAAAATGAAAATGGGAGAAGTATTAGGAAATTAGTTTTATATGAATTGCATAAATCAAATTACCATATTACCCTTAAGGTACTTAACTCCACTATAATGATGCCACATCACCATGCATGTCTCCCCCCTTTCACTCACATTTTTTCCATGCCCCCCTCATTTTTCCAAGTCAACATGCATCTATTATCTAAGTATTTCACGTTTCTAAAGATATGACAACATATGTCACTTTTATTTACATTTATATTTTGTTTTTAAACATTTACATAAAAATCCATATCGTATATTATATATTTCTTAAGTATATATATAAATTTATATATTAAAAATCCTAACTCGTCGATAAAGGTGTCTGTATGTGTTACATAAATGTGCACAACATTTTCCGATAATTTTTCGACAACAAAAAGTCAAAAATTCAAAAAACGATTTCGGGCACATTTTTTTATTTTTCTTTGAGATAATTATTTTTGTAAACAAATTTTAAATACTAGTTTACCATCATTAGTTATTTAAAGGGAGTTTATTTGAGTTAAAAAATCCATTAATTAATTATTTAAAATATATTTAAATATCAAAATTTAAAGTGATTAAATCTTGGGCTGTTAAACTCTCTCCCTTTAAAAGAATTTCGTCCCGAAATCGGCAAACAAAGAGATAATTTATAACTACTCAAAAGGTCATATATTATATCTCATGAAATCCATACAAAGGTCCTACACTAAACATCCATAACACAATAGTTCATGCACTATATATACAAACAATGGCTATCCCATCATCAATTCTGTATAGGCTTCCTTCATATGATTCACCGTCTTCCAAGTACAATCTCGGGGATCCTCACTCCACTGAATATTTACCAATTTCACCACTTTATTGCACAATCTCTTCTCATCCTGATCTATAATATGAACTGGATGTCTAATCACTGTCAACTTCGGTTCTATCTCCAAATCCTCTAGAACCGACAGCAATAATGGATCATGAACATACTTTATCAAATGAGACACGTGGAAAACATTATGGACCTCCAACAGTCTTTTTGGTAATTCAACCCTGTAGGCGAGCTATCCAATCCTTTCAATAATCTTAAAAGGTCCAATATACTTGGGTGTCAACTTCCTAGCCCTTCCAAATCGAACAACTCCTCTGATTAGGGCAATCTTTACAAATACGGAGTCTCCGACTTCAAACTCCCAATCTCTTCTCCTTTTATCGACATAACTCTTTTGTCAATTCTGGGCTTCCTTCATCCTTCTCTTTATCATTCCAACCTTTTTAGTAGCCGCATCATATCTGACCCAAGTACTAGCATGTCTCATGTCTCAACCCAATATGTCGGTGACTTGCATGGATGTCCATAGAAAGCTTCGTAGGGTGTTATGCCTATGCTTGCTTGATAACTACTTTTGTTAGAGAATTCTACTAAGTGGGGATGATCTTCCCATGATCTCCATGCATCCAGAATACATGTCCTCAAAAGATCATCTAAAACATGATTCACCCTTTCTGTTTGTCCATCCATGTGGGGGCGATATGTCATGCTCAAGCTTAGCTTTGTCCCTAAAGTTACATGCAACACTTCCTAAATGACTTGTAAAGATGAGATCTCGATCACTTACAATGCTTGCTGGAACTCCATGCAATCGCACAATCTCCCTCATAATAATTTCCACCAAAAAAGCTGCCATTCTCGTAGGCTTTAATTGGATAAAATGAGAACTTTTCGTTAGCCGGTCCACGATAATCCAGACACCTTCATTCCTTTTTTTGGTTATGGGTAAACCATCAATAAAATCCACTAGTATCATTTCCCATTTCCAATTTGGGATTTCCAAGGATTGAAGTAAACCAGCCATCTTCTGGTGATAGCCTTCTATCTGTTGGCAATTCAAACATCTATTGACAAAGATTGAGACATCCCTTTTCATTTTGGGCCACCAAAATACTCGCTTCATATCTCGATGCATCTTTAAAACACCCGGGTGGACACGTAATTTAGATCGATGACATTCTGATAAAACCTCTTTTCTAAGACCATCGACATTAAGGACATAAATTCTCCCATTCATACGCAAAATACCATGGTTATCTAACTCGAAACTTGAACACTGCCCAACCCGACATAAGCTGCCATGAACTCCAACCATCACCGTTGCTAGAGGTCCAAATCCTTCTGAGTGAAAAGATACTTCAAGAACTTATATCCATGAAGAGCTTGAACTTTTCACATATTTAAAGAAGGAAATTACTAACTAGGATCCTTAAAATTAGAAATAAACAAAATAGGGAAAGAAGAATTCTAACCCAATAAATAATTAACGCAAATACTATTGCTAATAGCTCCAAGTCATGTGTTGCGTAATTATTCTCGTGAGGCTTTAACTATCCACTTGCTGAGGTTATAACCCTCCCATGTTACATCAACACTACGCCCAAGCTAACTCTACATGCATCGGTATAAACAGTTAATGCTTCTCCTCTATCAATAATAGCCAAAATAGGAGCACTGGTCAACCTTTCTTTTAACTCAAGGTATGCATCCTCACTTCGAAGTCCACTCGAATTTAACATCCTTTTTTGTTTGCTTGGTTAGTTGAGCGGTAATCTTGGAGTAATTCATTATGAACTTCCTATAATAACCTGCCATCCCTAAAAACCTTCTCACCCCAGTAGGAATTTATGGTCTCTTGAAATCTTGCGCAGCATCTACCTTAGCCGGATCAACTGAGATGCCATCACCTGATACAATATGTCCTAGGTACATCACTTCTGATTGACAAAAAGTGGCAATTAGAAAACTTGGCTTTAAGGACGTTTTTCCTTAACGTTTCCAACACCACTCCCAAATGGTGTTCGTGCTCTTCCTCAATTTTTGAGTATATAAGAATTTCATCGATGAAAATAGATAAGAACGTATAAATACATCCCTAAAAACTCAATTCATAAGATTAATAAAAAATGCAGGCACATTGGTTAGCCCAAAAGGCATAACCAACCAATAATAGAAAAGGTCTGGACCTCTAAAAGCAGCTAAGGGTATACTATCCTCTGCTACCCTTAACTGATGGAAATCCATAACAAGGTCTAATTGGGAAAATACTTTAGCTTCATGAAGTTGGTCAAACATATCATCTATGCAAGGTAAATGGTATTTATTTCGAATGGTCTGTTTGTTTAATTCTCTACAATCCACATACAATATTAACGAACCATCGCTTTTAGCTATAAAAACTACAGCCGCTCCCCAACTCAAACAGCTTTGTCTAATCAGTCCTCTTATTAACAAATCATAAGTTAGATTTATTAGCTCTTGCTTCTCTCTCGAGCCATTCTACGTAGGGTTTGAATGACAAGTCTTGCACAAAGTACTAGATCAATTTGAAATTCAATTTCCTGATGGGTAGACAAACTGCTGACGGCTCAAAAATATCAGGAATTTTTTTTACAGTTTATATCAATCCTCACTCTTCCTAGGATGATTCTAAGGAAAAGGAAACTACTCATACGTTTGTTAGGTTTCCTACAAACTATACTTTCCAATATGTCTTGGAACTAGTTTTCAACACTATTCTCCTCTTAACATTACCCAATATAGCTCCATATCTTGATGACCAATCCATACCAAAATTTACATCAAACGCCCTTAAAATCAAAGACAAATAGGTCACAACAGAAAATATGTTTTCGAAAATCAATTTGTACTCTTTCAAAAACTAATCATAGATTAGTTACACCACCTATGCAGTAGGACACACAAATAGAGGTTTCTACAAATTTCGAGATAAGCTGTAAGCTATCTACCAATTCTTTAGAGACAAAACTATGAGAAGCTCCGGTATCAAACAAAACATGAACTAAAATACCATTTATAGTTAAAGTACCTTACAAGACTCCCTTCCCTTTAACATCTTCAGAGGTTGAGGGCGCATCCTTAATAGCATAGACTTTAACTACTGACCCTGCTTTAATAGTGGGTAGTCCTTAACCATGTGTTCAGGATGGTGGCAATTATAGCAAAGTGCCTTTTGGACCATTGGAGAGATAACCTTTGCCTACTGACAATGTGTTGAAATATGCCCCTTTTTCTTACACTTGTAACAAACAACATCTACTTGTTTCCCTGATCTCCTCAAGTCGGTATTCCCTTACCCTACTTATTTTTCCAATTTAAATTAAACTTCCTTTTATTTGGGTTAATGGTACCACCATTGGGTGATGTTGTTGCTGCTACTGGCTTTTTATTCAAAAATACTTCATATCTTAATGTCATGTCCACCAAATCTACAAGTGATTCCTTCACATGAGCGGTCATCTTTTCACGGAACTCTTATCTCATCCTAATATAAACATCTCATTTTATTTAACGGTGTGTCAAGAAGTCCAGGGTCAAAACGAGATTACTCATTAAACTTCGTCTCATATTCTACCACCGACAGATCTCCCTACTTGAGATCCATGAAACTTCTATATGATCGAATTTTGCCTGCAGCTGGCATGAATTGTTCATCGAATACTTCTTTTAATCCAACCAATGAGAACTCATCTTTTGGAACATTTGCTATGATAGAATCCCACCATGCAGCTGCACCCTCTTGCAATTGCCATGATGCCAAGAACCATTTTTAATCATCAGAAATGTCCTAACTTTTGAAAATCTTCTCACATGACCATAGCCAAGCTTGTACTTCAATGATGGATTCGGTACCCTTGAAATGTTTTCCTCTTAGGTTTGTGTAGTCCTTGCATAGAGTTGCTAATTTAACTCGAGGATGCATTAGAGCTATAACAGCTATTCCAACCCTTCCAACATTCGTGGTTCTTCCATTTGTGGTGGTTGTGCTACTGTTTCCCCTTCCTTGTCCCCTTCTCATACTCATTCTTACTACCTGAATAAAGTAAGATATCTTTAGAATATGTTGACGAGATTATCTTAGGAAAAAGAGCATAAAACCAAATATATAAATGCTGATCAGAACAACATGGAAACACATTCTCAAAGACTGAACTCATTCTAGGGTACCACTAACCCTGTCTCAAACGGGTTGACCCTAACCAAGGCCTGGGTGTTCGCTCAACCTAAGCTCGGATACCCTACGTTTCTTACACCCAAATATGACGCTTAATACATCATCGATATTCATGTGTTGATTATCTTAGCATCCAAAAGGAAAAGAAAACAAATACAGATTTTTCTCACAAACGATAGAGTTACATATACATCATTACAAAATATTACATATGGTTACTCCAAAATGTTACATCAAAGTTACAACAAGTATTATTCCCAATAAGGATAGCTATATCAGCCTACCTTAATTTCTAATACATAATGTACAGTTACAGCGGAAATAAACATCACTAATAGATATAGTGAAAGCTTCTGCTCCATACTGCTTGCCAAAATGCTCTAAAGAAACCCGATTACTTGGCTACTTAAAAAAATTTGAGTACTTAAAAATTTGAGGGGAATAAATAAAACATCGGGCCATACATAGGTCTAGTGTGAGTAAAGCATAAGTTTAACTTTATAAAAAACTTCAAATTAAAGGTATTTCGTAAGACCACGCCGCTCATAAACATGTATAGGTTATTACCTTTCGATAAATAAAACATTTCTATACAAAATCCTTTGACATTATCATAATTTCTAGGTTTAAATAAATATGGAATCATAGCCGAAATTGTTACATTATTAAACTCCAGCATAATAGGTATACAATCAAGTTTGAAGGCTCATATTGGAAAACGGATTCCAACTATGAAAGGGTAACCATCTACCTATCGAATCCGTATACCTTTAGCTAAAATGTATGGAAGGCTACAGCGTGTTGCATGTGAGCTAATCAGGACCGGCCCTGCCCCTTATTGGATAGTGCCGAATATGATCACCCCTTGGTTGTGATCAAAAACTATAAAGGGGATCTTGAAGCATGCACAAACTGTAGACATCTCTCTAGATTTGGAAATGATCACGCCCTAATGGAAGCAACCCACATAGCCCTGCCACATGTCCCTGCTTTAGTCATTTACCGGTCATGAGGCTTGAGGTTACGATAACCTTTCCTTTAAGATGGCCATCTTGGAATGCTAACACCACCCTCTAGGCAACCAATGCAATGCTAGCATTTATCCATACAAGTTGTTCCGGGATCAAACAAACATTCAAATTTTATTATCTTCAATTTTTGAATCACCCTCAAGAAGAATAGCACATCTCCTTAGCATACTTCATAACGATCCATCGTGAACATTATTAGTTTGGAGTGGTTCAGATAAATCATACTTATCCAAAACCGATGTCTCTAAACTAAGCGATAATCCCTGGCTAACTCAATTCCAATTCTTTTCAAAGTGTATAATCAGTATTTGAGTCCTCACCTGAAAACTCTAATATACACAACATACTTCCTGAGTTAAAATAGGTCAAGTTATACATAGCGGACAATCTGCTACTTAGGGTTATTATACGGAGTTTGTATATGGATAACCATATACTTACTTTAAACATGACCCATTGATAGGAATTAACCCTCCCATATCTGTCACTTTTCCGATATTTCGGCCTTACACTATCCCTCGTCTAGAAATAAATTCTAGATCTCACAGATAGAGGATCGGCCTACTCATCGGCTTTTAGTGCTAACTATGGGTTGACTTACTTCCCATAAATGTGTCACCACATTAATATTGGTTTCATATTTGTTTGAGGTTACTTAAAGATAATCGACAAAGAAATCCCTTGATTTAGAACAATTTGGAAAAAGAAAGACGGTCTTATAACAAAGAAACAAAATGATTTTTAAATTAAAAACTCTTATTAATTAATTAAATAACAAATCAAACCTTTATTGAGTAATAATTAAATTGTAACATCCCACCTCTATACCTATATTATCTAAGAGTATTACAGAGTAATACTGTCAGATAATATGGAGAATGAGACTATATGGGGTACACACATGAATATCCTCTTGGACTAATAGTAGTACGTGTTCAAACATCAAATATAAAACTCATCGGTATGTACATAGTATCGGTACAAAACAATAAACATGTGTGCCTTCATAACAGAACAAGACATAATATACAGTACAACACAAAGAACACAGAGTCAGTCGCAATGATAACATATAATATAAATACATTAATGTTATATAATACAAATCATATGTCAATTATATATATATATCCATATACGAAACAATGTCAAACAAATATCATGTAACAATCCTAATATAGATCTCCTCTAAGCCCAATGAAATACATGCTGGTTAAGTGTCTCTGTACCTGTAAAGTAGCGGACCGACCCGAGCAAATTAAAATAATACACGGGTCCGACTATGTCTAATCAAGGGTACATAATAATAATGAAATCATAATATAACCATTGAATAATAATATATACACATAAATATATATAACCATATACGGTCATCAAGGCATTACATTACACAAATAGCTAAAGTCTATATGAAATAGTCAATACCGATTTCAAAGATGTCATCACCCATAAAGAAATACATCAAATTATAGAATCACATAATCAAACTAATGGGTGAATCATATATATCTAGAAATCATCATCAAATCCAAAATAATCAGTAATGAGACATCCCTATGTAAAGTCGGGCAGTAATGAAGTAATGCCCGTTATCACTCTCGAACTCATATTGTAAAATACCAATGTCAAATTAATAGAATCAGTAAGGAAGACTTGAGCCAACTCATAACAATATCTAAATATAGTCAATAATAAATAGATCGCCTGTCTGTAAAGAATAGGCCGTTTGCCTAATAGGAATACGGGATTGATCATACTCTGAACATAGTCTCAGGTATAATCTCATTAGTACATAATATATGTCTAACTACTACCACATACATATGCATACATCCACATGTACCAGAATTAGATGGGAGGCTAACAGCATATCTTCTTGCTCTAGAATCCATACATAGTCCATATAACACAACTCCTACAGTCAAGGTTACCATTATCTTTCCCCTTTCGGTATCGTGACAATGATCCACCATAAGCTCGATAATGCGTAGCCTCTTTGGTCATGACTACCGACATATGCCCCTATGGTAACTAACTGTTGGCCTATGTGACACAAGGGGCAACCAACCATCTATCTCATAATATGCATCAAATATCATAACAATAACGGTGTCGCGGATCTAGGGCGCGACACCACAATCAGGCCGTTTGGGTGGATACAAGCCAATCCCGTTCACTCCTAAAACATAAAGGGAGTTAAACAAAGGTAGACAGACATATAATGTACACAAGCTGTGTGGCTGATAAGTAGCCTCCATACGTGCTCACCGCAGCGAGTCATCCACACATCACTTACCCTGTATTGAGTGTCATCCATGTGCAAAGAATAACTGAATAAATAACAAAACTGCATCCCATACCACCGCATGTCACTAGTCCATTTATTCAGTGCTCACACATCACACTCGCTCCTTCCCTATTCTATATAACGAGTCTAAAGAACAACCGAAAGGTGTTACCGAAAGTCCCATATCAAACGGTATCACTAATCCGTTTATTCAAATTTCTCATTACACAGAATTTAAACATCATAAAATTACATAGGAGGATGTCATCACCGTATCATATCAAATCATCAATCAAAACCATATCAACGGTGAGTTACATATATGATCCAATTCAATATATAAGGAAAGAACAAGAAAATATAAAAATAGATTACTTAAATAATTTAAAATAAACAAATCAATCTTTAATAACACATTATTCAAAACATATAGTGTTATATAGAATGAATGAATATTAAGAGATGGATAATAAATACATATTCCAGAATTAATTAGATCGTTACTAAATTCATGTATATAATATATTATATGAAAAATATTTAATTTCTCAATCTTTTATAAAGTTAAGCAATGATTTAGTATTTACAAATGGTGTTGGAAAATCTATTTGAATTCCACAAAATTAAACATAAATAAAATAATAGTAGTTGCAACCGTTAGTTGGTTAATATATAGCAAGGTAAGACAAAAGCAAAATACAAGTTTACACAAGGGAAGTAATTCAGAGGATCCACTATACAATCGTATAAAAGAAATCTCAAGTAAAATCAAGTACAGTAGCCAAATATTCAAAGTATAAACTTATCAAATGTAATTAATGGGACACAACGTAAAATATATGTTATGATGACTCATCACAAGAAGATGAGCACAACACACTTCTTTACACTCATCACATATATATTCACACATAATATACACATATAAACTTGAACGGCGTATGCATATATCAATACAGATATGTTAATTTGGTATTATATTACACAAATCTTACATACATACATACATACATACATATATATATATATATATATATATATATATATATATATATTTACGTATGTATATATATACCTACAAACAAGGTCTCACATAGAATATATACTTTTATGTATGGCAATAAAAGACTCTGGATATATTATAATTATTCACTTCAATATTATATAAGATTTACACTAATATATTTATGTTCGATAAACATATAGTTTATAGTAGTAAAATAACCAAATAAGGAGGGTTAAAACATGAGATATCTTATAGCAAAAGTAGGTAATGTTCTCAAGTAAACAATAGTAGCTCCACTATATATTTTTACAGTAACTTGTATAGGGCAATAACACAAGGAAATCACAGGCCTAAAGCATCATATGCATGCAACTATTGATGGAAACACACAAAGCAAAACTCACTCTTGCAAAATTTTGGAACCCAGCATTTGTAGTAACCATAGTGTAATAGAAAGTTTATAATAAAAAGTAACAAAACATATAAAATTGAAACTTTGAATGCCTCTCAGCAGCAATTATAATGTACCAAAAAGTTTGGTCAAGCAAGAAAGGTAAATTAATGATGTCAAAGAATATGGTAATTCACAACAAACAAGATCAAAATATTTGTACATAAATCGCAACTGGAAGATGTACACACAGGTGAACACAACTACATACACATGCACGAGATTGAAACACATGCATCCTTCACCCTCGAGAAACACACCACCATAGGTACCTGACATAGCTTATATCTTCAGTGTTACCGTCATAGAATAGTTTGTATACAAGCACCAATCCATTTCATACCTATATATGTGAAATTATAAGAATCCTCATCGTTGCTTATGAACCCAAATCCATCAACCAAGTTTCGGCCACGGTCAAGTGTCGTATTCCATGGTGGCTGTTTCCTAAGAATGTTGTTCCATTTTTGAAGTTGGAAATGAAATGGTGGCTTGGGCTTGAGGTCAATTTTCTAAAGTTTATCAACGTTCACACTTAGGCTTCATTTATAATTGTGATAGAAGCATCAAGATAATGGAAGTGTCTGGGTAAGGAAGCCTCATGATACAAGATATTTAAAGTTTGATCTGGGCTTTCGGTTGTTGGATTATACTTGTTTTTCTTTCTCTTTTCTTTCTTTTCTTTCTCTTTTTTTTTTACTTTATGAAACAAGAAATATAACCCCAAAAATCCAATTACCAATCATTTCTTTTATAAAACCACTTTTTAATTACTTACAACTTTATTTACTTATAAAAGTAATGTCTCATAATTTTATTCAATTAATTTTTTTAA
The DNA here is from genome assembly GCA_030765085.1 of Allium cepa. Lineage (NCBI taxonomy): Eukaryota > Viridiplantae > Streptophyta > Magnoliopsida > Asparagales > Amaryllidaceae > Allium > Allium cepa. The sequence goes on from CM060931.1 coordinate 399,275,828, forward strand.
ATTATTTACCAATATAATTTCAAAACTATATTAATCCTCTATTACCCAAATAAACTATCCTACAAAATTTTGATTTATCATATTTCCAAAATACTTGATTCATCCATTTTAAATTATATAAATTTTTATCATTAATTATCAGTAAAAACAGGGTTGTTACATAAATATTCATTAAGTATTAATTAACATCTTAATTTAGCAATAATTAATTAATAAGTAATTAATTCCCTTTGATAAATAATTAATTAATATTAATGTTTAGTAAATAATTTAAAACAGTTAACCCTTAATTTTAGTTAAATTATAATTAACACTAATTAATTAACTAATTAAAATTAACTTAATTTATTGACACTTAAGTATTAATTACCTTTATTAACTAATAATTAATGTCGATTACTTAGCTAATTAATTAATAAATCATTTATTAAATTATAATTGATCAAATAATTAACTTTTTAATCACTTAATATAAGTTTTAAAACATTTTGCAAAAAGATTTCTAAGTGAAAACATCTTTAGATTCCAAAAGGAGTTCGATTCCTCGAACTGCACATATAGTGACTATTGTTATACGACCCGTAATTTTTAAAATTAAAATTTTATTTTCTAACTCTTTTCCAAACTTGAACTATTGGAAAACTTTACTAAAACATAAAGGTATGTTTCTTGAAAACTAAAGCAAGTTTTAAATTCGGAAATATCTTGAAATTTTTAAACCAAAGATTATAGTTTTTATACAAGAAATTTCATGTCACTTAAGTTAGCAAATGTGCTAACTTCCTTAGCATATAATCATTTATTCAACAACATAGAATACATAGTTACATCACATACATATCAAAAAATAAAATCATGTCATAACCAACATACATAAGTAAGGATTATAACTTGCAACTAACTTGACATTTCAATTATCAAATTCCAAATTATTTGTCATCTCATCCAAAAACATACATATATGTCCAAGTCGACATAATCTATATCCAGACAAAATCATATTTTTACAGCAAATCAAGCATATATTTAAGTTTATAAAATTTAGTTAAATGTTTGATCTTTACTCACCAAAAGTCAACGAAACTAAGCTAACTTTTCTTATAACTCGAACACAGCCTGGGTCTTTGCTTCTAGCTTGGAAAATTGGAGTCTTTGTTGACTTATGGATGCAGCATGATTCAACCTTGGTGGTTTTAGTTCTCGGCCAACAACATGGAGTGGGTGTATGGACTTGTTTTATGGATGAGAATCGTAGAAATGGAAGGATGTGAGTTCAGAAAAGGTTTTAGAAATTTTTAAAGAGAATGAAAACTATGTTTCTTAACTTAAGAACTTGAGAATTTATTTTTGGAGGCCATGAAAATGAGCACGAAGACATGAAGAAAAATTCACAAAGTATGAATGAAAATGAAAATGAAAATGAGAGAAGTATTAGGAAACTAGTTTTATATGAATTGCATAAATCAGATTACCATTTTACCCAAAAGGTACTTAACCTCCACTATAATGATGTCACATCACCATACATGTCTCCCCCCTTTCACTCACGTTTTTCCCTTGTCCCCCTCGTTTTTCTAGGACAACATGCATTTATTATCTAAGTACTTCATGTTTTAAAGATATGGCAAATTATGTTACTTTTATTTACATTTATATTTTTGTTTTTAAACATTTACATGAAAAGTCATATTATACATATATATTTCTTAAGTAAGTATATACATTTATATGTTAAAAATCCTTATTCATTTATAAATGTATGTGTATGTGTTACATAAATGTGCACAACGTTTTTCGATACCTAAAAGTCGAAAATTCGAGAAACGATTTCTGGGCACATTTTCTATTTTTCTTTGAACTAGTAATTTTTTTAAACATTAGTTCAACATCATTGGTTATTATTTAAAAGGAGTTTATTTGAGTTATAAAATCCATTATTAAAAATATATTTAAATACCAAAATTTAAAGTGGTTAAATCCTGCGTCATTACAGCAAAATCCTATTTATCCAACAGGGTCAATACTTGACTGGGGTGATTCTATTACATATTGCACTCATACGATATTCTACGGTTTTCATTCAATACTAATGATGATGCCTGATGGAGTGTGAGATCTAACATATCGGGAATTCCTTGGTATTTATGGTGATGCGACGTGGTGTTGTGTTGTTGATAAATCCTGACACGATGCAATAAGGTGCGTTATGTTACCATTGAGAGGTGGATATGGATGTAGCAATGTTAAGACACCTTGTTTAGTCAGTATTGCAAGCTCCCCCTTAATGCGTAATTAGGATACGTGTAGTCGTAATATAGGAAATGTAGTCCCATGGAGGAAATTGTAGGGAAATCTATATTGGAATAGTTACATGTAGTCATAGTTGTGAAAACGTAGTCCCGTAGTTGAAAATTGTAGGGAAACCTATGTAGAATAGTTCCGGTAGCTATTAGCCAATCATTAGTTGCCTTGAGTTTCAATTAGTTGTTCGACCCTAAGTATGAGCTTGCACAAGTCATTAATGTAGGTGTGTACTAAGATAAACTTAAGAAAACAAATAATTCACAGACACTTGTAGAACATCCAAGGTTACATAGAGTACTACTAATGTCAATTACATGTGATCATCATATATTAATGCTATAGCTCATTCACCAGACTTTTGTCCAACCGTCATTTTTCCTTTCTTTTTCCCCACTATAAGAGGATAAGGCAGCAGGTGAAAAACCCAGTGATAGTACTTATAGAGGCGAGTTTGGCATTGGAGTTACTCTTTATTTCCTATTACTCTCCATTTATTATTTATCGTATTTAGTATTTTATCAGACTATTTGATGTATTTCTATATACTATGAATTTGACTACGTATTGCTTGAGACAAGTTTGGATATTTTTCGAGATGACTACTTTCAGTATTTATATGTTTTCGCCTTTTGCTAAAAGATCTAATAGTGTAGTATATCTTTGCTTTTATCCTTGTATTTTTAGTCTCTAAAATGTTTACAAATGCCGACAGGTCATACTTCTTGGCACTAATGTGAGTCCAAAAGTCACCCTAGACTTCGAATCAGTGTGTCGAGAGGTGTGGATTATCATAGTTGATATCTGAGCCTAGGTTTGAAATTTCATATGAGTGTATTGAGAGAATGTACTTGAAATTTTTCCCAAAAAGGTTTTTAAAAAAGGGTTTCAAAATGGGTTTCCACGGTATATATATGTATATATAGACAAAAGCTTTTCAAAAGTCATATACAAGTGTAGTATGAATAACTCTTTCCCTTATTCTTGCCAAAACTATCTGTAGAAAAGTTGCTGATAAATTCCTTAAATCAAAGATAGAAAGGATGAGTGATCCTGCTGGCTGCGGCTCATGTAATGCAGTTAAGATTCCAAGCATGAACGTCCTGATTTGGTTCCCTTTGTATCTATATGCAAGGGGATAAGCCGAGCTTAACCCTAACAAAGGACCTATGGAGCAAGCACCAGGTGCAGTTGCTGCACACACACCCATCGATTTTGCCAAGCTATGTAAGGACTTTGCGAGCCTAGGAGAAGCCGTATTGGGGACTAAGTCATAAGTGAATTCAAGGACAAGATTCGTACTTGTGAGAGAATTTTTGGGTTAATTGTCTTACAAATGATGTTAGGAGGCAGTTTGCAACTTGGAATTTGCAAGGGGAGGATTTGAATTGGTGGAATGTGCTAATAGTGGTAGCAGATGGGGAGAGATTACTTGGGGATAGTATAGGAGATGTTTTGAAATGAATATGATGTCCAGGGTTGAAGTGGGAGTATAGTTGGAGAAGTTCATACATTTATAGTAAGGAGAGATGTCGGTGAAAGTGTATATTAATCGGTCCAATGAGTTGGCTAGCTTTGGAATGAATCTTATCAACACCCCATACAAGAAAGCTCTGAAGTTTGTAAAGGGACTGAATCAATCACTTCAGGATTTGGGCCTTGGTCATATTCCTACAGGGTGACTTTCAGGGGATTGGTAGAGATGGCTTTCCTAAATATCATTTCCAAGGAGGAAGTGAAGGGTGAGCCTAAGAAGATAAGTGCAAAGGCACCTTCATAGAACCAGCAAAAGGGTGAAATACAACCCAAAGAAAAGATTAAGAAGCAACAGCCATCATGTAAGAAGTGTAGTAAGAATGGGTGTTTTGCGAGGGAGTGCAAGACAGACAGTTCAAAGATTAAGTGTTACAACTGCAATAAATAAAGGCACATAAGGGACCTCCACCTAGGTGGTTTCATCTTATGCACTGGACATTATTTGTAGCTCAGGTGCGCTTCTAATCGCGAACAAAGGGAATAAGGTTGTTATCGAAGGTGTGTTAACTTTATCCGATTTGCCTATTCATACCTTATTTGACATGGGGGCATCACACTCTTTTATCTCGAGTAGACTTATGGATGAATTACACTTAGACAATAGTGTATACGGACTCTGTCGTTGTATCAAACCCTGTTGAAGGATTGACTTATTTGTCTATGATATGTATGGGTTTGAAATTGTTCGTTTTTGGGGTCCAGTTCGATTGTCGTGATTTTGCCTTAGGATTTTCTATGGTTTTTTTAATTTTGAGTATAGATTGGATGACGATGTATGAGGAGATCTTAAATTTTGATAGGAAGGTTGTTAGGTTGGGTACTTTTAGTGGATGCGGTCTAGAGGTTTACTGCAATCCCAAAGGTTTGGTTATGTTGAGTTACCTATATTCATTAGGCCTATCACATAGTGAGTTAAATTCAGTGCCTATAGTTAGATACTATTCATATGTCTTTTTCAAGGTTACCGATTTTCCAAGCCAGAGAGAGATTGAATTCTAGGTTTATCTTATGGAGAACGTCAGACCTATTGCGTTACCTTTGAGGCATATAGCTCCTAAGGAGAGATGCGAGCTGAATAAGCAAGTGAATGAATTACTAGAGAAGGGCTTCATTAGGAGGATTATTTCAGAGTAGGAAGCCCCAGTTATTTTCGCTACCAAGATAGATGGTTCTGTGAGGCTTTGCGTCGATTATCAAGAGATGACAAAGCCAACGAAGAAGAATCATTATCCATTGCCCAGCATAGATGATATTTTTGACCAGTTGATTAAGCCAGAGGTATTCTCTTAGTTTGACTTGTCTACCACATTCCATCAATTGCGTATAGATGAGGACAGTATTTAAAAGACTACTTTTCAGACACCGAACAGAATGTATGAGTGTTTAGTCATGCCCTTTAGGCTGACCAATTCACTCGCCTACTTTATTGATTTGATGAGTCGAGTTTTTTGAGAGTTGCTCATTAAGTTCATGGTGGTATTAGTGGTTGACATATTAGTCTGCTCAAAAAGTAAGGAGAAGCACAAGATGCATTTAGGAGAAGTGCCCAATACACTCCGTGAACATAAGTTGAAGGTGAGTTTCCAAGTGTCACTATCGGCGTGACAATGTATGCTTTTTAGGACGCATTTTCTTTGAAAGTGGGCTAGCAGTCGATCCTTGTAAAGTTGTTACAGTGTCGGATAGGCATGCGACAAAGAACGCCATGGAATTAAGGAGTTTCCTTGGTTTCATGGACCACAATAGGAAGTTCATTAAGGACATCGGGGAGCACTCTATGCCTCCGACCTATCTTATCAAGAAGAATTTGGTTTTCTTACGAGACATGAAGTGTGAGGATTCTTTTATTAAGCTGAAAAAGACAGTGATTGGTGCACCTATTCTAGTATTACCCCATGGTACAAAGGCATTAGCAATGTATATTGATGCTTGTGGGAAATGGTTAGGTGTGGTTTTAATGCAAGAAGGGAACGTGGTGAGCATTGCTAGTCAGTAATTGAAGGTCCACGAAAGAAACTATCCTACCAATGATCTTGAGTAGGTGGCCATTGTCTTTGCACTCAAGTCATCGAAACACTATCTATTAGCGGGGTGGTTTGAGATGTATACGGGTCATAAATCTCTGAAGTATTTATTCTCCTAGAAGGATATAAATTTAAGACAAAAAAGGTGGATGGAGTTTTTGGCATCGTATGATTTCAATATTTCTTACACGCTGGGTAAGATAAATGGTGTAATCGATGCCTTGAGTAGGAAGATGCGGTGTTGAGTCCTATGTTCTTAGATTTGAAGCATTTGGAGTTCATTTCTACATTGATTTCTGATCATCATCGGACATCACTCCGGGATTGTTAGCAGCTTTGGATGTGAAGTTTGCATTTATGGACTGCATTGGGTCAAGTCAGAAGCAAGACAAGGAGTTAGTAGATGTTTTTGAGAAGCTGGATAAAGGAGAAGAGTTAGGGCACTATACAATTGACTCAAATAGGAGGTTACGGGGAGATGGTAGATTATATGTTCCTCTCATTATCGATTTTATTAACATGGTACTAGTTGAGTCTTATCATTCTAGGATGACCATTAATCCTGTTGGAGACAAAATATACAATGGTATGAATAGAGTCTTTTCTGGTTAGGAGTACGGTCATATTCGATGGGTGTCAAATGCACTCATTTTATTTCGGTTAGGAGTACGAGGACTACTGCGTTTTTAACAACACTATATGTGAGAGAGATCATTAGGTTACACACAGTTCCTTCTAGCATCGTTAGCTACCAAGATCTACTATTCACCATGAGTTTTGGAGGAGTCTCTATGATGCAATAGGCACTGAGTTGAGCTTCGGTATTGCTTATTACCCATAAACGGATGGGCAGACGAAGAGGGTGAACCAAGTGTTGGAGGACCTGCTTTGAATGTGTATCTTGGAGTTTAGAGTCTCTTAGGAGGATCACTTTCCAATTGTAGAGTTTACCTGTAATAACATGTAACGACCCATAATTTCAGTCATTTGAAATTCGTATATTTAATTAATTTTAAATATATAAAGGTTAATTTTATAAGTCGAATAACTTTTATTTCGAATATAGTAATTTAATTGGATAATTAAATTGTTGATTTAATATTTGGAATTGCAGAAATAATTGAAATTTGGATTAAATGTGAACAAAAATGATTTATAAAGATGAATTAAATTCTATTTGAATTAGCATGATGATAGAAAACTTTTAAAATCGAAATAAAAGTTAATTTGCAGAAATTGAATATTTTAATATTTAATTAACGAGTGAAAATAGCCATTTTTCAAACAGTCTCATATTTCGACGAAACCAGTTTCATTGGATCCGTAATGTTAAATTATTGTAATTTTTCAAATTTCGTGTTAAACGGATTTACGGTTTGTCCGAGGCAAGCTAAAACGCGTAGAAATCGGTTTAAGTGAATTTTAAATTTAAATAATTCGATTCGAAAACCTATCTTCCAATTACGGTCGAATTGGCTCCCGATATATATTCCATTGTGTTCGGAATAGGGGTAAAATATCATAAATGCCAGGCGGCATGCTTCGTTTCGAGTTCGAAAATTTTCGAGATGAATAGTGTTTTGCAATTTTCTATAAAAGGCCTCCATATTTCATTGTTTTCACTAAACCCTAACAAGCTAGGGCAAGCCGCCACCTAAATTTCCATGGCCAGAAATTCTCCTCATTCTTCCTCATTTTACTTCCAATCCGTGAATAATTAGAGAAAATCTTCAACTACAACTTCGTAGAGGACGACGAGAGCTTTCATTTCAACGGCTATGATCGAATTTCGAGCCACGGATCATTAGCAATTGGCGTTCAAAGTCGTGCGTATGGTGCATGTTTTTTAAAGCAAAAGGGGGGCCAAGCTCCCTGATGTTGTAGCCGAAGGTGGAGCTTGGCTAGGCCAGTCGAACGGCATTACCTGATCGTCGTCTCGGCAGTCGTATAAGTCACGAAAATTGGTGGCAAGTGGCGGCTCCATGGGTTTAGACGCGTGAAAACTTTGCTCGAACGGGAAGAAACAAAACGCGGCCATGATTTGATAAATGGGAACGAACGGCTCAGATCTTGTTGATGGTAAAAAAATAAAATAAAATTGAAATAAATTATATATTAATTCATATAATGCTTAAAACGTTATAACTTTTTCATATGAGGTCAGTTTCGCACGACATGAATTGCGTTGGGTTCGTATGGACGAACATTATGCAATGGAGCTTGTTTGGATTTGATTGGAGCTAGTGTGAATTTTGGGTAAAATTAAACGGTCGTTTAGTTTTATTCGGAATAAAATGCTGAAACCTCTATTGGAATCAATGTGAGTACAACACACTCTTTCCGACTCACTGATATTTTTATATAAGTGAGAATAGATATTATTTACGATGATTGATGATTCTTTGGATGATATATGATATATTGATTGGTATTTGGATATATTCCTGCCTAGTGGAGCAGATGACCCTATACGTTCCCCTGTATGAGGGGATGACCCTTTGTACGCGCGTCTGCCTTGAAGCGGACATTGTACACATATTTCTATTATGTATATTTGTTGCAGGTGACAGGTTGGAGGGATCCAACTGGATTCCTCACCAATATTGATTTATTTACAGATATTGTGATATATGCTGTTATCAAATTATATATATGATGTTTTGGATGCCGTGATTGATGTATTTAGTGTTGTTGCGGCATTGGCCTATATTTTGAAATTTAAAAATGTTAAAGTGATGATTTCCAAATTTAAAAGGATTTTCTAGTGATTTTGAAAATATATGTTTTGTTGAATTTTAAATTGTTAAGGAAATGAATTTATTTTAAATAAATAAATGTTATAATTTTTATGTTTTAAAAATTATGATGTTTTGGGAAATATAATTGAAATGTGATTTTTGAATTATGAAGTTAACTATTTTGTGAAATAGTATAAATGGAGATTTTTGAATTATTATAAATGGTTTATATATAAGATTTATAAAATTTATATTTTATAAATCAAAATGATGGAATTTTCAAGGCATTTTGTATGTGTTAAAATGGAGTATAAATGGGTTTTTATAAGTGAATAAGATTTATAATTGCGAAGTTATAAAATGAATGAATTTGTGAAATAAACGATTTATAAGCAATTAACTTATAAATTGGATTTTTGAAAGTAAATAAGGTGTAAATGGAATTTGTTAATAAAGGAATTTTATTACTTGAAGTTTTTATAAAATATAAAGGGAATTTATAAACATTCTTTTATAAATTCGAAATCAACTATATTTTGATAAGAGAATATAGAAGTTTATTAAAGGAACTATACTCACGATTTTGGACAGTGGGTAATCCTTTAATTTAAATATGCAATAGTAATGGATTCGGTAAAGGGGTATATTCACGATTTTGGACAGTAATTATCTTTTGAAGTAAATGTGTAGAAGTGTTGGAATTTGTTGGAGAATTTATATTCACGATTTTGGATAGTGAATAATATTTTAAAATTAAATAAACATTTTGGGAAGTGGTATTTAAATTGAATTTAAATGATTTAAAGAAGTTTTAAAATGTGTTAAGTGTAGAAACCATAGATTTCAACATTCGTTGTTGAAATAGACGTTTTCGAGAAATAAGGAAATGATGGACTATAACAATGTTGTTATAGTGAATGATTTTCGAAAGAAAATGTTTTGTATAGTATTGGGATTTATATATCTATCTTATTTTCGAATCCCTATACTAGTGATTTTGGGTTGTCGTAACGATGTTTTACGCAACATTCGTTTTGACCCAAATAAATGTGTTTAAGAGAATGTTTTCCTTATATAATAACATATATACTTAATCGTGATTTAAGTATTGTAGGATCTAGATTAACCCTAGAGGGGGGTGAATAGGGTTATAGCAAATTTTCTCGATATAAACATAGAAACAAACTGCAAAAATCAATATGCTGAAAAGTAAATCACACACAAAATTTACCCAGCTTCGGCAACCCCTGCCTACTGCTGCATTCCCAGATTTCTATTAGAACTAAACAGTATCACGCTTACAAACACTCTACTAGACTCGCAGACCCTTTTGCTCCCGCTCACAAACACTCTACTAGACTCGCAAACATTTGCTCCCGCTCACAAACACTCTACTAGACTCGCACACCCTGCTCCCGCCTATAGAGTTTCGTTTACTCGAAAACTCTGCTCCCGCCTATAGAGTTTCGCTTACTCGCAAACACTGCTCCTGCCTATAGAGTTTTGCAAACTCGCACACCCTGCTCACTGAACTAATTCTAACTAGACAATCTGACACTACCTAAACCCTAGGTGGTGATTTACCAAGATTTGATTTGAAAAATAAAAACAACAATTAAAAAAACAAATAATTAACACTTAAACCCTATTTAAAATATACTAAAGCCCCTTTAAAATACGGCCGGCCCTTTTCTTTATTTTAGCCCGGTTCTTCTTGCTCGTTCCTTTTTGAGATGGCGGCTTGTTCTTCTCTGCATCTAAATTCGGGCTTCGGCTCTTTTGCTATTTGCTTCCAAAATTAGGGTTGTGCAAATTGAAGTTCGCCGCTTGATACAGTTCGATGGTAGGCTTCGATGCTCTTTGATTTGCTCTCGGCTCTTCAATTTGGATCGAGTTCGTTCTGCGTTTTTGGGTATGTACTTCACTCCTTTTGCTTTGCTGGTTTTGGCTTGCTCGAACTCGATGATTAAATTGACGATGATGATTGGGCTTATATAGGATTCGAAATCCTATATTTGCGTTCGTATATGTTCATTTGAATTTGTCTTTGGCCGTTCGATCTGGTATTGATGCTTGAGATTTCACTGACTTGTTCACAATCGTATATTCGATGCTTGCTTGGTTGACACGGTTTTGAATTACTATCGTGGTCATTACGGTGTTGATTTTTTGACTTTGTCAATACTGCATAATCACATGAATTTATCACTGCATTGTGTATTTTTGCGTCTGCATTGTTATTCTTCGACTTCACTGTGAATCATTGTTATTATTTCTGCTGCATACATGCATTTCTGTAGCATGATCGTTGTTCATCTTGTAGTCTTCGTCTCTGGCCTTCTTCTTTGGTCTCCACTTGAACATTAATTGTTGTTTACTGAGTCTTGACAGTCAAGTTGCACACTTTAGCTTTGGTTGTTGCAGTATTCATTGTTGTTGTTCCCTGTGCTGTAGTTGCTATGCAGTTGCTTGTAGTCTTGGCCATGTTGGTTTAGTTGTGTCGTGCACTTGGTCTCTTCACTTGTGTCACTTAACTAGTTCTGGGTACATTGCATATATCACTTGCTTTTGGCTTGGAGTTACATTCATGTCTCAGTGCTTTGATGCATTTGCATGTATTTATGTACACTGTGTTGTACTGAGCTCGACATTGCATCATGTTGCCTTCATGTAGCTTGTTCTCTACATTTGCTTGATTGTTGCAGTCCATCTTCTGTTTATCACTTGATTATTGTCTGCACTGTCCACTTGAACTTGTAGTCTGCCTTGATCATCTTGTAACCTAGTCTGGTGCACCTTGTTTCATGTTTGAGGCTGTGCTTGCATACTGCTGTTTGCATTTGGGTTCTTTGTTCATTGGACTGGCCAGTGGCGTTCAGAGCATGTTGCTGTTGGGTTGTCATATTGATGCCTCTGTTCATTTGCCTGGTGGTCTTGTGGCACTGCTCACAGTCATATTGTATTGGGTTTGTTTATGTTGCATCGAATTTGCATACTGCTCTGATTTGTAGTTTGCATTCATGATTGTACTTCACTATACATTATATGCAGCACCACTGTGTTGTGTGTATTTATACATTTGAATTTTGGCTGACCCTATGAATTATGTATCTTGACCATTTCATTTGATTTTTCACCTGTGTTGAATCCAGCTTGAGGCTCGGTTTGACCTTGTGCTGTGAGTTGTGACATTTATGTTATTGCACGTGAGTTGAACCCGGCTTTTCATTTGGGTTTGACATGTGCTCACCTGTCCCTGTAGCATTATCAAGTGTATATATCGGTGTGCACGGCCTTGTGGCATATACAGTGATACACTGTGTATGTCACAAGTTGTTCGTGTATGTTGAATTCAAATTTAAACGATGACGAACAACCCAAATAACTGAGGCAAACAGTATTTTCGAAAACCATATTTTATTTTATATTGCAAAAATATTTCTTTTTCAATTTTACTGCGTTAGTTTAAATTTTTGCAGATTGCTCAGATGCTGGATTCAAACTAGAAAGAAGTTGAAGATAAATACGAGTGTGAGTGATATGTAGTGAGGTGAACTGTAAATATGAAATGTGATGTAATTGTAATCAAAGTTGTATAGTTATAGTGAGAGCTTGAAATTGTACTATTCAAAATTGTAATAAAAAGATTGTTTGAATAAAATTTCAGTTTGAATTCATATTCTGTGTTTATTAAATTTCTGTTTGAATTCAAATTCTGTGTTGCTCAATTTTATTCTGTATATTGACATTTAATCTGTGAGATATGAAATAGCACAATATCAAATACATTTGTACGCATATATATGTTTATTATCATCAAACAAAAATTATATAAGGATTATACAATCGCATATTCCACAATTTCCCTCTTTTGATGATAACAAAAATATATTTAAGATTTTAAATGTATTAAATGTATTTGATCGTTCAATTTGCTCCCCCTTTTTAAATGCTCTCTCTCTACACAATACTCCCCCTACATATATGCATACAAATAAAAATATGCAAATGAGCCTATATGCAAATGGAAAATTATTTGACCCTTGATTTTATTTGACAAAGTCTTAACTTTTCTCTCCCCCTTTTGTTATCAGCAAAAGAATAATAGTAATAGAAAAATAGAAATATAGTGATCGATATTAATTCAAAATTAAAACTCAATTGAATATAAATATTAAATTTCAATAAAAAATCAAACAAAAATCATAAATACTTTAATTGACGCATATTCCGCTTTAGAATGATATGAATGATTTCATCAAATAAAACCATATAGTTGTGTCTATTTGTGGTATGTTTATTTCAGGAAATTTGAATATCTACTAACCATGCATAACCGTTAGGACTTTTAAATGAGATTAGTAGTATTCACAATTTTTACTTTTAAAAATGAATTCAAGTATCTTCTAACCACGCATAACCGTGAGGACTTTTAAATGGGATTAGAATCAACTTGTCTATTTAATCGATTAATTTTGATATGCGTTCCATACATGCATAACCGTGAGGACTTTTAAATGAGCATGAAAGCACATAATCAAAAATCCAAATAATTCACCCATGCATAACCGTGAGGACTTTTAAATGAGAGTGAATACTTTGGATATTTATTTTTTTTATTGCTAAAAATATAATAAATAGAAGCACAAATGATTTCCCGTTTAAAATACCACATATTTACATACTATATTGAATTTTGATGAGTGATGGTCGATAGAAAAATGGAAGAATTAGAAATGGTCATGAAATATTTATCAACAAAAAGTTTTATAACCCTTGTTTAAATTTCTAAAGAAATTTTCTCATTATACTTTCTCAAGTCATAATATATGATTAATATCAACACTCATCTTATTTTCAATCACTATATATCTTTTCAGATAATTAGCAGGGGGTCAGATTAGTTAATATAGTTATTTAAAATCAATTTCAAAAATAGTTATAAAATCAATTTTTCTTAAATAACTAATCTGATACAAGGTCAATAGTGATTGTTTTCTAGAAGGGGTTTTCAAGAAAAAATTTCTACTAAAATAAAAATTATTTCAAGTGAAAAATATGCAGATATTTTCTTAAAAAAACGATGCAGTAAATGAATGTTTTTAAAAATTAATCACGTTCCACTAGTAATTTTTCTATCAACTATATTACTAGTGTAATCTGCATCTGAATTTAAATTTCACTCAATATTCACTTGTTGGATGTCAAAGACCAGATTGTGAAATTTCAACAAACTATCTCAGAATGAAATTTGAAATGAAGCCATGTTAACACTCAAACAAATATCATAGTGTTAATCTTAGAAACCTTCGGATAAACAGTTATATTCATGAGTAATCAACATGCAATCAACATCATAATTATTTCAAAAACAATTTCTTAAAGTTTCAACAATTTCTTAAAAACCTTTTTAACAGCTTTACACATGAAATTTGAAATCGTGCAAATTTACTAGCAGTGACCAAAATGTCAAAACAAATATATCTACGTGTAGCATGAGTAATAAAAGATCAATAAAATACCATCATTTGACCGAACAAATTTATATGGATTAGTTCAAAGTTGAAAATCTGATTGGTCATCATTTAAGCACAAATCAAGGTCATAAATAAGAACAAGTCATGTAGAATCATATCAAGTAAGTCCGAATCAGTCAACCATCATAATTACTCCAAGTAATTCTATTTAAAGATGATTGGTCAATATTTTGAAAAAGTCATAGAATCAAAATCATCATCTTTTGTTCATCTCAATATTGGCTGATTCAATTCAGATTATGGTGCAGATTATCACATTTAATATATCGTTCAAAACAAAATTACTTGTTTTACCTTTACGATAATTTTTCGTCGTTGTCCATTGTTATTCTGTCACCTTTATACTAGGCTAAGGAACTTTGCTTTGTTGCCCGTTGTGTTTCTGGAACAGCCAAAATCCAGAGAACACTGTTGTTGTTCCTTAGCCTGCCACCACACCTACACGATGAAAGATTTTTGTGACCTATTTGTTTTTATAGGTCCATGGTTGTTAGTGGCAGAACATGAAAAATATGTTTGTGGAGACCCAAAACTATTTATATATGTTCCTTTTGGCTCCCAAATTTATTTGACTTTCAAAGATTTTATATTTGTGCCTTTTGGAACCCAAATTGGTATAGTTTTCACGTGTTTGGGTCTGTACCAACAATTATTTTGATTATGTCCAAATTTTCTACAAATTGAGCACATTAAATTGACTTGATTAAATTTTGTGTTCTTGTTCCTATGACTATAATTTTCAACATGATGTCCAATTATTTCAGATCGAGCAAAGACACTTTTACCTTTTGCATTATCATCATCTTGTGATTTCCCAAAACCTAGTCCTTTTCTATTGTTAGCAAAGAGTTGATCTCCCATTAACATGTTAAATGATTTTTTCCCCTCTTGAAAAGTTGTTTAGAGATTTCTCAAGATTTTGGACTTTGGTTTTAAGTGATGTGTTTTCAGTTACAAGTGAGGTGCATCGATTTATAAAATCCTTTTTCCTAGTGTCGATGGTTTCCTTAAGATTCAAGTTTTCTTTTTCAAGATTCTCAAAGTTATTCCTAAGTTTCGATAATTCTGAATCTAAAGTTTTACATTTTTTACAGTCTAAGTTTTGAATATTTTCAAGTTCAGTTTCTAACCTAGAATTTTCATGGGCGAGTTTCCTCCTTTCAGATTTCAGTTTTTCAATTTTTGATTCAAGACTATCAATTGTTTTTGTAAGATCTAAGCACATAAAAACAAGATCTCTTTAGGAATACTCACCTACCTCACTAGATTCCTCGGAGCTTGCTTCTGAATTTGATTTTGCCATAAGACGCAAGTTAGCCTCCTCTGAGCTGCTATCCGAAACTTCCTCTCCTTCTTCATCATCCCAAGTCGCTGCAAAGGCCTTCTTTTTCTTTTTCTTTCCTTTGTTGTTTTTGAGAAGTGGGCATTTTTGTATGAAGTGTCCGGGTTTCTTGCAGTTAAAGCATGTTGATTCATTATCGGAATTGTCAGAATCTTTTGGCCTATTACGACTTGTTTTCTTCTTGTGTGGCTTGAATCTAGACCATCTTCTAAGATTATTGACAGCCATTGCAAGCTCTTCGATTGGATCTTCTTCTTCTTCATCGCTTTCTTCTTTGCTCTTTAAGGCAATCATCTTCTTCTTTGGTTCGGAGTTGTTGTGTTCTTCCTTTGCTTTTAGCTCAAGCTCATATGTCATCAAGTTGTCGATCAACTCCTCCATGCTTAGTTTACTCAGTTCTTTCGATTCTTGTATTGCCGTGACTTTTGCCTCAAAGTTCATCGGTAAGACTCGTAGTATCTTCCTCACAAGCTCTACTTCAATGAATACCTTCCCAAGCGCTCTAGCATTGTACACCAAGGTTGAAAAGCGTCCAAACATGTCTTTTATGCTTTCGCCTTTGTCCATCACAAAGTTTTCGTATTCATTGCTGAATAGGGCTAGACGAGACTCCTTGACTTGAGAAGTTCCTTCATGTGTCACCTCCAAAGTGTGCCAAATTTCCTGTGCTGTTGTACAATGAGAAATTCTATTAAATTCATTTTTATCAAGAGCACATATCAAAGCGTTCATTGCTTTGGCATTTGTAGTTTTTAATTTCTTATCGTTAGCATCCCACCTATCCTTAGGTTTTGGAATCTCAGTACCACCAACAGTTATAGTGGGAGGTTTATAGCCAGTTTCAATAATATCCCAAACATCATAATCAAAAGAATTAAGATAAATACCCATCCTAACTTTCCAATAAGCATAATCATTCCCATTAAACATGGGTGACCTAGCAATAGATTGCCCCTCAGAAAAAGCATTCTATGGTAGACTCATGACTCTAGAGTTAAAGAAAAAATACCAGGCTCTGATACCACTTGTAGGATCTAGATTAACCCTAGAGGGGGGGTGAATAGGGTTATAGCAAATTTTCTCGATACAAACACAGAAACAAACTGCAAAAATAAATATGCTGAAAAGTAAATCACACACAAAATTTACCCAGCTTCGGCAACCCCTGCCTACTGCTGCATTCCCAGATTTCTATTAGAATTAAACAGTATCACATTTACAAACACTCTACTAGACTCGCAGACCCTTTTTCTCCCGCTCACAAACACTCTACTAGACTCGCAAACATTTGCTCCCGCTCACAAACACTCTACTAGACTCGCACACCCTGCTCCCGCCTATAGAGTTTCGTTTACTCGCAAACTCTGCACCCGCCTATAGAGTTTCGCTTACTCGCAAACACTGCTCTCGCCTATAGAGTTTCGCTTACTCGCAAACACTGCTCCCGCCTATAGAGTTTTGCAAACTCGCACACCCTGCTCACTGAACTAATTCTAACTAGACAATCTGACACTACCTAAACCCTAGGTGGTGATTTACCAAGATTTGATTTGAAAAATAAAAACAACAATTAAAAAAACAAATAATTAACACTTAAACCCTATTTAAAATATACTTAAGCCCCTTTAAAATACGGCCGGCCCTTTTCTTTATTTTAGCCCGGTTCTTCTTGCTTGTTCCTTTTTGAGATGGCGGCTTGTTCTTCTCTGCATCTAAATTAGGGCTTCGACTCTTTTGCTATTTGCTTCCAAAATTAGGGTTGTGCAAATTGAAGTTCGCCGCTTGACACAGTTCGATGGTAGGCTTCGATGCTCTTTGATTTGCTCTCGGCTCTTCAATTTGGATCGAGTTCGTTCTGCGTTTTTCGGTATGTACTTCACTCCTTTTGCTTTGCTGGTTTTGGCTTGCTCGAACTCGATGATTAAATTGCCGATGATGATTGGGCTTACATAGGATTCGAAATCCTATTTTTGCGTTCGTATATGTTCATTTGAATTTGTCTTTGGCCGTTCGATCTGGTATTGATGCTTGAGATTTCACTAACTTGTTCACAATCGTATATTCGATGCTTGCTTGGTTGACACGGTTTTGAATTACTATCGTGGTCATTACAGTGTTGATTTTTTTACTTTGTCAATACTGCATAATCACATGAATTTATCACTGCATTGTTATTCTTCGACTTCACTGTGAATCATTGTTATTATTTCTGCTGCATACATGCATTTCTGTAGCATGATCTTTGTTCATCTTGTAGTCTTCGTCTTTGGCCTTCTTCTTTGGTCTCCACTTGAACATTGCTTGTTGTTTACTGAGTCTTGACAGTCAAATTGCACACTTTAGCTTTGGTTGTTGCAGTATTCATTGTTGTTGTTCCCTGTGTTGTAGTTGCTATGCAATTGCTTGTAGTCTTGGCCATGTTGGTTTAGTTGAGTCGTGCACTTGGTCTCTTCACTTGTGTCACTTAACTAGTTCTGGGTACATTGCATATATCACTTGCTTTTGGCTTGGAGTTGCATTCATGTCTCAGTACTTTGATGCATTTGCATGTATTTATGTACACTGTGTTGTACTGAGCTCGACATTGCATCATGTTGCCTTCATGTAGCTTGTTCTCTACAATTGCTTGATTGTTGCAGTCCATCTTCTGTTTATCACTTGATTATTGTCTGCACTGTCCACTTGAACTTGTAGTCTGCCTTGATCATCTTGTAACCTAGTCTGGTGCACCTTGTTTCATGTTTGAGGCTGTGCTTGCATACTGCTGTTTGCATTTGGGTTCTTTGTTCATTGGACTGGCCAGTGGTGTTCAGAGCATGTTGTTGTTGGGTTGTCATATTGATGCCTCTGTTCATTTGCCTGGTGGTCTTGTGGCACTGCTCACAGTCATATTGTATTGGGTTTGTTTATGTTGCATCGAATTTGCATATTGCTCTGATCTGTAGTTTGCATTCATGATTGTACTTCACTATATATTATATGCAACACCACTGTGTTGTGTGTATTTATACATTTGAATTTTGGCTGACCCTATGAATTATGTATCTTGACCATTTCATTTGATTTTTCACCTGTGTTGAATACAGCTTGAGGCTCGGGTTTGACCTTGTGCTGTGAGTTGTGGCATTTATGTTATTGCACGTGAGTTGAACCCGGCTTTTCATTTGGGTTTGGCCTGTGCTCACCTGTCCCTGTAGCATTATCAAGTGTATATATCGGTGTGCACGGCCTTGTGGCATATACAGTGATACACTGTGTATGTCACAAGTTGTTCATGTATGTTGAATTCAAATTTAAACGATGACGAACAACCCAAATAACTGAGGCAAACAATATTTTCGAAAACCATATTTTATTTTATATTGCAAAAATATTTCTTTTTCAATTTTACTGCATTAGTTTATATTTTTGCAGATTGCTTGGATGCTGGATTCAAACTGGAAAGAAGTTGAAGATAAATACGAGTGTGAGTGATATGTAGTGAGGTGAACTGTAAATATGAAATGTGA
Source organism: Allium cepa (assembly GCA_030765085.1). Lineage (NCBI taxonomy): Eukaryota > Viridiplantae > Streptophyta > Magnoliopsida > Asparagales > Amaryllidaceae > Allium > Allium cepa. The sequence goes on from CM060931.1 coordinate 399,294,815, forward strand.
TGTAATTGTAATCAAAGTTGTATAGTTATAGTGAGAGCTTGAAATTGTACTATTCAAAATTGTAATAAAAAGATTGTTTGAATAAAATTTCAGTTTGAATTCAAATTCTGTGTTTATTAAATTTCTGTTTGAATTCAAATTCTGTGTTGTTTAATTTTATTCTGTATATTGACATTTAATCTGTGAGATATGAAATAGCACAATATCAAATACATTTGTACGAATATATATATGTTTATTATCATCAAACAAAAATTATATAAGGATTATGCAATCGCATATTCCACAATTTCCCCTTTTGATGATAACAAACATATATTTAAGATTTTGAATGTATTAAGTGTATTTGATCGTTCAATTTGCTCCCCCTATTTAAATGCTCTCTCTCTCTAAACAATACTCTCCCTACATATATGCATACAAATAAAAATATGCAAATGAGCCTATATGCAAATGGAAAATTATTTGACCTTTGCTTGATTTTATTTGACAAAATCTTAACTTGTCTCTCCCCCTTTTGTTATCAGCAAAAGAATAATAGTAATAGAAAAATAGAGATATAGTGATCGATATTAATTCAACATTAAAGCTCAATTGAATATAAATATTAAATTTCAATAAAAAATCAAACAAAAATCATAAATACTTTAAATGACGCATATTCCACTTTAGAATGATATGAATGATTTCATCAAATAAAACCATATAGTTGTGTCTATTTGTGGTATGTTTATTTCAGGAAATTTGAATATCTACTAACCAGCATAACCGTTAGGACTTTTAAATGAGATTAGTAGTATTCACAATTTTTATTTTTAAAAATGAATTCAAGTATCTTCTAACCACGCATAACCGTGAGGACTTTTAAATGGGATTAGAATCAACTTGTCTATTTAATCAGTTAATTTTGATATGCGTTCCATACATGCATAACCGTGAGGGCTTTTAAATGAGCATGAAAGCACATAATCAAAAATCCAAGTAATTCACCCATGCATAACCGTAAGGACTTTTAAATGAGAGTGAATACTTTGGATATTTATTTTTTTATTGCTAAAAATATAATAAATTGAAGCACAAATGATTTCCCGTTTAAAATACCACATATTTACATACTATATTGAAGTTTGATGAGTGATGGTCGATAGAAAAATGAAAGAATTAGAAATGGTCATGAAATATTTATCAACAAAAAGTTTTATAACCCTTGTTTAAATTTCTAAAGAAATTTTCTAATTATACTTTCTCAAGTCATAATATATGATTAATATCAACACTCATCTTATTTTCAATCACTATATATCTTTTCAGATAATTAGTAGGGGGTCAGATTAGTTAATATAGTTATTTAAAAACAATTTCGAAAATAGTTATAAAATCAATTTTTCTTAAATAACTAATCCGATACAAGGTCAACAGTGATTGTTTTCTAGAAGGGGTTTTCAAGAAAAAAATTCTGCTAAAATAAAAATTATTTCAAGTGAAAAATATGCAGATATTTTCTTAAAAAAACGATGCAGCAAATGAATGTTTTTAAAAATTAATCACGTTCCACTAGTAATTTTTCTATCAACTATATTACCAGTGTAAACTGCATCTGAATTTAAATTTCACTCAATATTCACTCGTTGGATGTTAAAGACCACATTGTGAAATTTCAACAAACTATCTCAGAATGAAATTTGAAATGAAGCCATGTTAACACTCAAACAAATATCATAGTGTTAATCTTAGAAACCTTAGGATAAACAGTTATATTCATGAGTAATCAACAGTCAATCAACATCATAATTATTTCGAAAACAATTTCTTAAAGTTTCAACAATTTCTTAAAAACCTTTTTAACAGCTTTACACATGAAATTTGAAATCGTGCAAATTTACTAGCAGTGACCAATATTTCAAAACAAATATATCTACGTGTAGCATGAGTAATCAAAGATCAATAAAATACCATCATTTGACCGAACAAATTTATATGGATTAGTTCAAAGTTGAAAATCTGATTGGTCATCATTTAAGCACAAATCAAGGTCATAAATAAGAACAAGTCATGTAGAATCATATCAAGTAAGTCCGAATCAGTCAACCATCATAATTACTCCAAGTAATTCTATTTAAAGATGATTGGTCAATATTTTGAAAAAGTCATAGAATCAAAATCATCATCTTTTGTTCATCTCAATATCGGCTGATTTAATCCAGATTATGGTGCATATTATCACATTTAATATATCGTTCAAAACAAAATTACCTGTTTTACCTTTATGATAATTTTTCGTCGTTGTCCATTGTGATTCTGTCACCTTTATACTAGGCTAAGGAACTTTGCTTTGTTGCCCGTTGTGTTTCTGGAACAGCCAAAATCCAGAGAACACTGATGTTGTTCCTTAGCCGCCACCACACCTACACGATGAAAGATTTTTGTGACCTATTTGTTTTTATAGGTCCATGGTTGTTAGTGGCAGAACATGAAAAATATGTTTGTGGAGACCCAAAACTATTTATATATGTTCCTTTTGGCACCCAAATTTGTTTGACTTTCAAAGATTTTATATTTGTGCCTTTTGGAACCCAAATTGGTATAGTTTTCACGCATTTGGGTCTATACCAACAATTATTTTGATTATGTCCAAATTTTCTACAAATTGCGCACATTAAATTGACTTGATTAAATTTTGTGTTCTTGTTCCTATGACTATAATTTTCAACATGATGTCCAATTATTTCAGATCGAGCAAAGACACTTTTACCTTTTGCATTATCATCATCTTGTGATTTCCCAAAACCTAGTCCTTTTCTGTTGTTAGCAAAGAGTTGATCTCCCATTAACATGTTAAATGATTTTTCTCCTCTTGAAAAGTTGTGTAGAGATTTCTCAAGATTTTGGACTTTGGATTTAAGTGATGTGTTTTCAGTTACAAGTGAGGTGCATCGATTTATAAATCCTTTTTCCTAGTATCAATGGTTTCCCTAAGATTCAAGTTTTCTTTTTCAAGATTCTCAAAGTTATTCCTAAGTTTCGATAATTCTGAATCTAAAGTTTTACATTTTTTACAGTCTAGGTTTTGAATATTTTCAAGTTCAGTTTCTAACCTAGAAATTTCATGGGCGAGTTTCCTCCTTTCAGATTTCAGTTTTCAATTTTTGATTCAAGACTATCAATTGTTTTAGTAAGATCTAAGCACATAAAAACAAGATCTCTATAGGAATACTCACCTGCCTCACTAGATTCCTCGGAGCTTGCTTCTGAATCTGATTTTGCCATAAGACACAAGTTAGCCTCCTCTGAGCTGCTATCCGAAACTTCCTCTCCTTCTTCATCATCCCAAGTCGCTGCAAAGGCCTTCTTTTTCTTTTTCTTTCCTTTGTTGTTTTTGAGAAGTGGGCATTTTTGTATGAAATGTCCGGGTTTCTTGCAGTTAAAGCATGTTGATTCATTATCAGAATTGTCAGAATCTTTTGGCCTATTACGACTTGTTTTCTTCTTGCGTGGCTTGAATCTAGACCATCTTCTAAGATTATTGACAGCCATTGCAAGCTCTTCGATTGGATCTTCTTCTTCTTCATCGCTTTCTTCTTTGCTCTTTAAGGCAATCCAGTATACATAGTGGGGGACTGCTTGTTGATCGTTTAGGGTTAAAATTCCAATATACATCCAGTAGAAGTGGTCCCTTCTTTATGAAATATCCAATGCGAGGACTATTCGCTACTAATCATAGGGATTTCCGGACAGGATGTGGTAGGAAAGTATCTTCGATTTGTCCTTTTCCTGGACAACTTGTATGGATGTTTGTCTAGCGTTGCATTTCTATAGATTACGTACATCGGTTTTGCTTGATTATGTTCAGCCTGATAGGGGGTTCTCGCTTCTTGTTAGGTAGCGAACGGATGACTCTTGCCCCTACATGTCCCTAGAGTGAAAGGGTTGGTTGTAGTCGAGAGGCTGGCCGTAAAAGCAAAGCGCGAGGTATCAGTGTGAGCTACGGTGGGTATTATCCACTGGTTGCGTCCCATCACACGTGGTATCAGAGCTTAGATTTTGTATATTCCTAAGCTTTGATGTGTACTCAGTATAGATAGGGACAGTAGCACTCTAGATTGAGTTGAGTGTATTATATATATGAGCGTGTATTTGTTGGTGAATATAAAATGTTTTATATTGTGTTTGCTTATCCGTTGAGTTGTTTGTGAATTCTGGTCGGTAAGTGGGACATCATATTATCGATAGGGATTTCCAAACTCATAAACGAGGCATGTCGACATAGTATTATTTTAAATTGGGTAAATGAAATAATTTTACCTCGATTAAATTTTATATATAAAGGAATAATAATTTTTCAAAAATTATTAAAGTGTAAATAAATTAATTGTTTGGTTGTTTGAAAATGTAAATATATATAAGTTAATATAAGTTGTTTGAATAATCTAAATAAAAACAACAATTGTAAGAGAATACATTATATAAACAAATGAATTATAAAGTATGGAATTATAATTGAGATGATTTACAATTATGAAATAATCTTATATATAAGAAGTGAAACTATATGAATAAATTTTCAAATATGTGTTGTGAATAAAAATGGATTTAAACTAAGAAATTGAAAATTTGAACCCGTTGATTTTGAAAGTTGTTTTTCAAAATTTAAAGAGATTATATTGTTATAAATCTAAGTAAGATAAAAGAATTTGGAACGGATCTTATGTAAGTAAAGTCCAATGTCAATGAATCAAACATGATTTAATTGAAAAGCCAATTCAATGAATATTAATGAGAAGTGAATGTATATTGACTTGGTTATGGATTGATTAGATAGTTGTTGGTGTTAGTTGGATGATAGTTGTTTGATGGTTGGATTTGTTGTGGTGATTGCATTTGCTATATTGGCTTATATAGTTGTTGTATTGATATATGTTGTATATTGATATTACTTTCATATATACATGTTTCTCATTTGTTTGTTGAGTTTTTAGTAGGTGCGGATGGCACTTGCTTCGCTTTTGGAGCTCGCTTTCGTGCTATATTAGCCGTATATGCTCGCTAATAATATATAAGATACATATCTCGAATTACATATCGTACTTTTACACTTTTTTCCCTTCGGGATGCCTCATCCATGATGATGAGATGTATATTTGTGATATATATATATATATATATTGCTATTTTTTTTGGATCGAACCGCTTAAAGGAGACTATGGCGAAATTCTTTGAAAATTTAAGGTGTTAGAAAATTTTTGGGAAAATTGGAATTTTTTTTATAACTAAATTTTGATTTTGAGTTATAAAAGTTAAACGATATTAGTTGGTTTTGAAAAGATAACTAAGTGTGATTTGAAAACTTAGTAAAGTTTTTATAAGAAGTTTAACTAATGGATTTTGAGAAAAGTTAAACATTTAAGTGATTTTGGTAAATCTAAATTGAACGATTTGTTTTGAAAAGTTAATTTATTTTGTAACTTTTTCTTACTTGGTAATTTCAAGGATGAAATTCTTTTAAGTAGGGGAGAATGTAACGACACAGAATTTCAGTCATTTGAAATTCGTATATTTAATTAATTTTAAATATTTAAAGGTTAATTTTATAAGTCGAATAAATTTTATTTCGAATATAGTAATTTAATTAGACAATTAAATTATTGATTTAATATTTGGAATTGCAGAAATAATTGAAATTTGGATTAAATGTGAATAAAAATGATTTATAAAGATGAATTAAATTCTATTTGAATTAGAATGATGATAGAAAACTTTTAAAATCGAATTAAAAGTTAATTTGCAGAAATTGAATATTTTAATATTTAATTAACGAGTGAAAATAGCCATTTTTGAAACAGTCTCAGATTTTGACGAAACCTATTTCATTGGATCTGTAATGTTAAATCATTGTAAGGTTTCAAATTTCGTGTTAATCGGATTTACGGTTTGTCCGGGGCAAGGTAAAACGCGTATAAATCGGTTTAAGTGAATTTTAAATTTAATTAATTAGATTCGAAAACCTACCTCTCAAATACAATCGAATTGGCTCCTAATATATATTCCATTGTGTTCAGAATAGGGGTAAAACCTTATAAACGTCAGGCGGCACGCTTCGTTTCGAGTTCGAAAATTTTCGAGATGAATAGTGTTTTGCAATTTTCTATAAAAGGCCTCCATATTTCATTGTTTCACTAAACCCTAACAAGCTAGGGCAAGCCGCCACCTAAATTTCCATGGCCAGAAATTCTCCTCCTTCTTCCTCATTTTGCTTCCAATCCGTGAATAATTAGAGAAAATCTTCAACTACAACTTCGTAGAGGACGACGAGAGCTTTCATTTCAACAGCTATGATCGAATTTCGAGCCACGGATCATTGGCAATTGGCGTTCAAAGTCATGCGTATGGTGAACGTTTTTCAAAGAAAAGGGAAGGCTGAGCTCCCTAATGTTGTAGCCGAAGGTGGAGCGTGGCTAGGCCATTCGAACGGCATTACCTGATCGTCGTCTCGGTAATCGTATAAGTCGCGAAAATTGGTGGCAAGTGGCGGCTCCATGGGTTTAGACGCGTGAAAGCTTTGCTCGAACGGGAAGAAACAAAATGCAGCCATGATATGCTAAATGGGAATGAACGGCTCAGATCTTGTTGATGGTAAAAAAGATAAAAATAAAAAATTGAAATAAATTATATTTTAATTCGTATAATGTTTAAAACGCATTAACTTTTTCATACGAGGTCCGTTTCGCACGAAACGAATTGCGTTCGGTTCGTATGGACGAACACTACGCGATAGAGCTGGTTTGGATTTGATTGAAGCTAGTGTGAATTTTGGGTAAAATTAAACGGTCATTTAATTTTATTCAGAATAAAACGTTGAAACCGCTATTGGAATCAATGTGAGTACAGGTCACTCTTTCTGACTCACTGGTATTTTTATATAAGTGAGAATAAATATTATTTATGATGATTGATGATTGTTTGGATGATATATGATATACTGATTGGTATTTGGATATATTCCTGCCTAGTGGAGCAAATGACCCTATACGTTCCCGTGTATGAGCGGATGACCCTTTGTACGCGCTTTTGCCTTGAAGCGGACATTGTATACATATTTCTAATATGTATATTCGTTGTAGGTGACAGGTTGGAGGGATCCAACTGGATTTCTCAACAGTATTGATTTATTTATAGATATTTTGATATATGTTGTTATCATATTATATATGATGTTTTGGATGCCATGATTGATGTATTTAGTGCTGTTGCAGCATTGTGCCAATATTTTGGAATTTAAAAATGTTAAAGTGATGATTTCCTAATTTAAAAGGATTTTCAAGTGATTTTGAAAATATACTTTTGTTGAATTTTAAATTGTTAAGGAAATGAATTTATTTTAAATAAATAAATATTATAATTTTTATGTTATAATTTTTTTGATGTTTTGGGAAATATAATTGAAATGTGATTTTTGAATTATGAAGTTAACTGTTTTGTGATAAGTATAAATGGAGATTTTTGAATTATTATAAATGGTTTATATATAAGATTTATAAAATTGATATATTATAAATCCAAATGATGGATTTTTAAAGGCATTTTATATATGTAAAAATGGAGTATAAATGGGTTTTTATAAGTGAATAAGATTTATAATTGTGAAGTTATAAAATGAATGAATTTGTGAAATAAACGATTTATAAGCAATTAACTTATAAATTGGATTTTTGAATGTAAATAAGGTGTAAATGGAATTTGTTAATAAAGGAATTTTATTACTTGAAGTTTTTATAAAATATAAATGGAATTTATAAACATTGTTTTATAAATTCGAAATCAACTATATTTTGATAAGAGAATATAGAAGTTTATTAAAGGAACTATACTCACGATTTTGGACAGTGGGTAGTCCTTTAATTTAAATATGCAATAGTAATGGATTTGGTAAAGGGGTATATTCACGATTTTGGACAGTGAATTATCTTTTGAAATAAATGTGTAGAAGTGTTGGAATTTGTTAGAGAATTTATATTCACGATTTTCAATAGTGAATAATATTTTAAAATTAAATAAACATTTTGAGAAGTGGTATTTAAATTGAATTTAAATGATTTAAAGATGTTTTAAAATGTGTTAAGTATCAAAACCATAGATTTCAACATTCGTTGTTAAAGCTGACGTTTTCGAGAAATAAGGAAATGATGGACTATAACAATGTTGTTATAGTAAATGATTTTCCAAAGGAAATGTTTTTTATAGTATTGGAATTTATATATCTATCTTATTTTCGAATCCCTATACTAGTGATTTTGGGTTGTCGTAACGATGTTTTACACAACATTCGTTTTGACCCAAATAAATGTGTTTAAGAGAATGTTTTCCTTATATAATAAAATATATACTTAATCGTGATTTAAGTATATGCAATATTTTCTAAGTGTTGAAAATTAAGTGAATTGTGAATTACTTATTGTTAAATAAGTACATGGGAATGTTTTCCAATATTGAAAAGTTGAAATGGTTTGAGAATATATCTTTTTAAAGATAATTTGAAGTAAATATTTGGCAATGATTAATTAATAAAAGATTAATTAAAAGGGCCCAGTTATTGTCATAGTGCTGGATATTTGTTTGTTTGTTTTGATAGTTAAATAATCGACTATCAAACATTAGCCAAATTTTAGTTCCTCGATTTGATGTGGGAACTATTTAGTCGTACACTTAGTACGTAGCCTTCTGTGTAGGCTTGATTATCGTTTGTGTTGAGGATGTTGATTCGTATAGTGCAGAGTATTACTCCAATCTATCGAGCTTCCTTCTTGGCCCGAAGGATAGCAAGTTGAAAGTTGGAGACGTGATAAATCTATGAGACTTAGTTGTTGCGTGAAGTTGAGAAACGCTTTTGCATTGTTGGTGCGAAGAGACCGGGATTGGATTTATCCGAAAACCACTTCGGACCAACGTATATGCGACGATTATGCAGGTTGCTTGTGATGATATTGATATTCTAGATTTTCATAGTGGGGGACTGCTTGTTGATCGTTTAGGGTTAAAATCCCAATATACGTCCAGTAGTAGTGGTCTCTTCATTATGAAATATCTAATGCGAGGACTATTTGTTAACCCACCTTTTGACAAGGGCCTGATACCAAAAGATTAAACAAAAACCAAAGACAGTTCCTCTCAGAGACTGGTTATACATTGCTTCGTTATGGATATCGATGAATTACTTCCGAGTCTGGATCAGGCCACAATTAATTAGACATGACAAGCAAAGCCATAAAAGCCAGCGTTTTAAATTTCAAGTTAATCGGAGTTCGTATGAATGAGATATGATCGATACAAGTTAGAAGAAACACACTGCTCGTATCCATAGAGGGTAGTTCGTTCGAATCCATCAGCTTCGTACCCATCAGAATGACTTCGCCTCGCTCTGTTCGAATCCATCAGGTTCGCATGGATCAGAGTGTTCGTATCCCCATGTTCGAATCGATCAAGATCATCTGTTCGTGTCGATCATGTGGAAGCCTTGCTCACATCGATCCTAGGTTCGCCTTTCGTATCGATCCCCAGAAATCGTGGATTATTGTTCGCATCGATCAATAAGAGCCTTTATTTCGTATCGATCGGCTGATAGATACGAAATAAAGCCAAAGCCAATCGATACGAGCAGTACTCCCTTTAGTGATTGATACGAAGTAGCACCCTAAACATCGACACGAACAAACCCACTTCCATCAATACGAATTGGCAACGGCTACCGAATCGAACAAGGCAATGGTCATCGATGCAAACGAGGCGAAGCTCATGGATGCGAAACGGTCAACTCGGAGCAAAAGGCGGATCGATGCGAGGAGTGCACGCCACGTCGTCGTGTTATCACGTGCTCCATCGATTCTAAGAGCATCGATTCGAGACCATGGATTCAAACTGGACAGCATTCCAAAAATCATAATCTTGCATCGATCATATCTCACAAACCACAGGTCCAAATGCTACGATATTTTCACAGGAGCTTACGTACAAGTTAAAGAACAACCCTACCAAGTTTCAGCTCGATTGGATCATTTTTTGATCGATACAAAATTGGTTCATATCGATCACGGATTGAGTCGAAACTTTTCGGGATCGGTCGCGTGGGCCCTCATGTACCAGAAGAAGTCTCCCGAAGTTTGAGCGTGATATCAGCCCCTACGCCTACAAATAGCCCCCTGGAAATTTCAAAAAAGGGATCTTTCAACTTTGGAACGTCCAGACTCTGCCGGATTCAATTCTGCAATTCACTACCGTCATTGTATTCGAATATCAGAGCTATTATCAACTGTAACTTATTGTAACTGATTGATTCCATCAAGTGAATCAATTATCATAAAATTCAGAGTTGACGTAGGCCAGATCGCCGAACCACTATAAATTCTGTGTCGTTTACTACGTTGCTTTGAATTTTCTGAGTGATATTCGTACTTGTTATTTATATGAGATTTGTGATTGTGAATTATCAACTATCGGGTGTCTGTGACCAATTTTGGCGCAAATACTATTCGCTACTAATCCTAAGGATTTCTCGACAGGATGTGGTAGGAAAGTACCTTCGGTTTGCCCTGTTCCTGGACAAATTGTATGGATGTTTGTCTGACATCGCATTTTTATAGATTATCTACATTGGTTTTTACAAACGTACATCAGTGGTGGCGGAGAAGGCAACTTCTCTTAGCTTAACACCCTGCTTGAGACGTATGAGCTTAAGGGTTATATTTCTGTGAAAGGCAATTAGTAGTCAACGGAAATGGCTGTGTGGCATTCTAAGTGATGTGATTGTGCTTTGTGAAACGTAATCGTTACTTCTAGCCTCATCAACCGAAATTGACCAAAACAGGGTTAGATGCAGCAAGGCTAAGTGGGTCATTCCCAAGTAGGATATGATCAACCTCTTCTAGATATATCTTTACACGCTATGACGTCGTGTATCTGATTATTATGGTTTGTATGCTAGAGGGCCCTCGGTAAGGTCGGTAAGGTCGGTAACGACCGGAGGATGACATATTCGGTACCATCTAGTTATAGAGGTGGGTCGTCTTATGTCGGTAGAGAAACTTTGTGATGGTTTCTCGGTACATTCTTCTAGAGATGTACTTCCGAAAGGTAGCCCCTTCACCTGGTCATTTGTATGGAAATCCAAACTCCATTACGTGTTTGCCATTTTGGTTGTATTACCCAATTGGGCTATATGCTGGAATTTTATCAATGTAACAATTTCAGCTACGATTAATATTATTTGTATATAGTAGACACTACTATAATATAAGAGGATTTGATATGATATGTTTTAGTTATCGTAAGGTAAAAACATGTTCATATTTATGTGTGGACTTGTCTTACGAGATACTTTTGTTTTGAAAACTAAGGAAAAGTTTGGTAATTTAATAAATTCAGTTGAGTGTTTTTCTCACGCTAGTTTACTAGATTGATCTAGGCGTTCTTCCCTTTCAACGCTTGAATCAGACTAAGTATATTTACAGGTCTAGGTTTGATGCTTTTGGAGCTTCAGCTGGAGATCTTCATTTTCGTATACGCGTATCTGTTTTGATTATTGATTATCCGCTGTGCTTAGTTGTTTATATTATCGACAATTGTGAGGACGGATTATTATAACTGTCCAAGCTGATAACTCTGGTTGATTGTCGAACTCTGATTTATGTATGTATATATACAGTTTCTATTTTGTAAAGATTATTGATATGACATTATATGTTTTCCGCTGCGATGTGAGATTCTGTATTGTTCTGTATGGTTCTATCTACTCTCTTTCTTCTCTTCTCCTCTTCTCTCTTCTTTTCTTTCTCTTGACTTTCCGTTGGTTTGTACTTTTTGGGTTGGACATGTGTGGATTATTGTCGATTCAAATGGTACAAATTGGCGGGTCGTCACATAACAACTTTTAGGCTAATACTGGGATGGCACCATTCGAGGCATTACATGAGTGGCCTTTTTGATCACCGTCTTGTTGGTGGGACACCAAAGATAGGGTTATTCTTGGACCGAATATGGTGAGGGAGACATCAAAGAAGATAGACATGATCTGTAGAAGAATGAAAACTGCAAAAGATAGGCAAAAGTCTTATGCTAACAAGAGGTGCACGAAGTTGGAGTTTGTAGTGGACGATGTATTTTTTGTGAAAGTCTCACCACTTAGGCATGTAATGAGATTTGGTAGTTTGGGAAAGCTAGCACCAAGGTTTCTAGGGTCTCTTCCGATTACTAGTAGAGTTAGGAAGTTAGCTTATAAGTTGAAAGCTTCCTGAGAATTAGCAGGAGTACATGACATTTTCCATGTGACATACTTGCGAAAGCATTTACATGACATAGCTGCCGTAATCAAGCCAAGTCAACTATAGGATGTGGAGATAAAGAGGGAAACACTTATTCACCATTCATCCACTCGTATTCTTGAGCATGATGCAAAGCGACTTCGTCAAAAAGTTATCAAGCTTATTAAGGTCTAGTAAGGAGATGACCGAGTGAAGAGTATATGGGAACCTGAGGAGAAGATTCAATCTACCCATCCACAACTCTTTTTTGGCATATTTCCTTTTTAGTTGAATAGATGTATATTATTTATGTGTGAGGCTCTAGCGTAGTATACCTTATAGGTAGGGACCATTGGATGTTAGGAATTGTTGCAAACGTGTCATTAGGAAATGTTTTGGATGATGGATGTTAATGGATGTATTTATTGAACTGATCTTTACATATGTAAGAAAATATATTCTTGAGTTATCATACACATACACCATCACTTGTTCCATTTCATTGCATTGTATGCATATGGATTAAATGGTCGCGCATTCATGAAGAATTGCTAATATATATTTACGTAGGATGTTGCATACATTTGGATACCCGGTATAAGCACTTGCATTTCAAAAGGTCAACTAAATCAAGAAACCGCTTATTATTTTTGCATTAGTGAAGGTTCATATGTTTTACATGCCTGCATATACATATTGCGTTAGAAATAAAATTAAGGACAGTGATTGATAATGGCTGATGGATGAGTAAATGGTTGTAGTTAGTGATTTTTATATGCGTGAATTACATTTTTCCATCCTTGGAGATTTCGAGGATGAAATCCTTTTAGAGGGAGAATGTAATACACCAAAAATTTAATCAGAAATTTAATAAAAGAATTAAATTTAAATGTAATAAGGGTAAAACTAAAATTTTCACAAATGTTCAAATTTGGCTTTGAAACTTGCACCGTTGTGTTCGTAGTGATTTTCCAAACAATTTTCATGCATAACCTTTTGTAATCAGAGCTAGTATGAAAATTTATAAACATTTGAAAATTAGAAAGCAAATTAATCAAATAAACAATCAAGGAAGGAAGTATTATAAAATAAAAAGCTCCACCGGTCGACGCCGTAGCCTTGATCGGTTCGACCCCTAGTGGTCGACCGCTTCATTGGCAGGCGGTTAACCGATCGAACTTATGTGGATTGGGTTAGGTTAGGCCAAAGGTTAGGATTTTGTCATATTTTTTTTTGAAGGATTGACGTTAGTTTGCACCTCTATAAATACAATGCTAATCCAAACCCTAATTCATAAAAATTAGAACCAAACATCTACTTTTTACCAAATTCAATCTCTTCTAAACCTAATTTCTCAAATCATAAATTTCTTTAAATTAAAATAAAAGTAGAGAGATTGAAGAAGATTAAATCAAGCAGAGATCTAGCAAACGGAGGAGATTCTACGCATAATTCGGAGGAAATAGCTTTGGTTTGAGGTGAATGGGTTTATTATTTTAAACTGGATTGGAGTGTTGTTAAACTAAATTAGGAATTTAATAATGATTAAAACGTATATGTATATGGCCCTTTTTCTTTTAATTTAGTTCTGCTAATGTAAATGTGTTAATTAAGAATAAAGTTAAGTTGAACATACCCTTTTTGTCAAATTAATATGAATTGGTATCCCTACTAATGATAAACCTAGGTTAAATTGATTTACTAAAAGTTGAAAATATTGTATATGAAACTGGGACGATTATAAACTGTAAATCTATAAATTAGGGTTACTGTATATCAATGTTTTATGATTTAAGTTTACTATAATAGAGAGGATGAAGGTTAATAAAAAACAAACTATAATCCATAATCAAAAATAGTAAACAATGATAATCAATCGACCACTCAATAGAGCCAGTCAACCGCTCCAGGAGCAAGAGGTCAACCGGTTACCGAAACGAGGCACGGCCTAAAGGTCGTCCTAGGTTCTAAGTTATAAATAAAATATTAGTGTGTGTATTATATATATAGATGTTATTATAAATAGGGATGCTAGTTCTCTATTTGGTAGTACTGGGACGTTGCGAGATTGGGAAAATGTTATTTATCTAACAGGGTCAATATTCACTTGGAGAGATTCTATCATAAATTGCACTAACAGGATGTTCTACGGTGGATTTGTAACACTGAAAATGATGCTTGATGGAATATGCGGTCCGACACTAACGGGAGTTCCATGGTATTCATGTTGACACGATGTGATGTTGTGTTGTCGATGGATCCTAACACGGTGCAATAAGAGGCATTATGTTACCATTGAAAGGTGGACACAGATGCAGCGACGATAAAACACCTTGGCAAGTCGACATGTTGGCTCCCCCTCAATGTGTAACTAGGATACGTGTAGGCGTAATATGAGAAACGTAGCACCATGGCCCGAATTGTGGTAAAACCTATACTGGAACAATTATGTGTAGTCGTATTATTGGGAACATAGTCCTATGTTTGAAAATTTTAGGGAAAATGTGGAATAGTTCCAATTGCTATTAGTCGATCGATAGTTGTCTTGAGATTCAATTAGTTGTTCGACCTTAAATATGAGGCTGCACAAATCATTGATATAGGTGTGCACTAAGCTAAACCCCTTAAATAAATGAAATAAGTAATTCAAATACACTTGTAGGACAACCTAGGTTACATAGAGTATTACTAAAGTCAATTGCATGTGATCATCATATATTAATGAAATAACTCATTACCAAACATAATCAGATTGTTTGATGTATTTCTATATACTATGGATTTGATTATGTACTGTTTTGAAACTATGTTTCGGATATTTTCTAAGATGACTATTTTCAGTATTTATATTTTTTATGCTTTCCGCTATGAGATCTAAAAGAGTAGTATATCTTAGATTTTCTTTGTACCTTTAGTGTTTGAAATATTTGAAAACCCTAATATTCTGTACTTCTTAACACCGATGCAAGTCCGAAAATTACCGTAGACTTTGGATTGGTGTGTTGGGAGATGTGGGTTATCACAAAACCATTAGAAATAATTTCTAAAAGGATAGAAACATTAGTTGAATGATATCATTTGAAAACAATAAATATATTGGTTTATGATAACCTATGAATAATCATTTACATTCCTGCAAATTTTCATGACTATTTGCACCAAAATTGGTCACAATACTCTTCGGGAGTCGTTGAAGAGATAATAGTGAAGAATGTAAATTCAAAACAGATATTATATAACAAAAACTCCAATCAACAGTAAAGTAAATGCGTAGACAAGCGATTTATAGTGGTTCGGCGTGTTGCCTACGTTCACTGTGAAGTTTTTTGATGTTTTATTGATTCTCTTTCAATAGATACAAGTTGTTATAGCGATCAACAGCAAGTTACAACTGGAAATTCGAAATCAACAGCTAATTATGATGTAGGATGGTGGAGATCTCGATCCGGTAGAGTCTGGACGCTTCAGAGTCGAAAAGATCCCTTTTCTGTTGGCTCTGGGGCTCTATTTATAGGCGTAGGCTGCTGATATTTCGTTGAAAACTCGGAAGACCACTTTGGCACATGAGGGGGCCCACACGCCCAGCCTCAGGAGATTTGGGCCCACTTTGGCATCGATTCGAACTCCATTCGAATCGATCAAGAATTCATCCAATTGAGGTGAAATTTGGTGTGGACACTCCTCGACATGAACGCAAGCTTCTGTGAAAATTTCGTGGCATTTGGATCAGTGGATTGAGAGATATGATGGATTCAAGATGGGGTTCATTGCGTGGCTGTTTGGTTCGAAACCGTCCATTCGAACCGATGGTTTCGAACCGATGGTGGCACGCGCCTTCGTGGTGACGTGGACCGCAAACCTCGAACCGATCCGGTCTTCACTTCGAGTTGACCGCTTCGACTCCATGTATCTCGGCGCATTCGAACCGATGGATGACACATCATCGTGGCTAGTTGACCCAGTGGACTCGAATGAAGCTTCATAGATGGGTTCGAACAAGGCTCCAATAATGGGTTCGAACAACTGATGCTCGGTGGATACGAACAAGGATTCTTTGGATGGATACGAGCTTTGCAACCCCTCCATGGACACGAGGTCCATCGATATGAACTAGATGGGTTCGAGGTTGATGGATTCGAACCGAGGCATTCCGATGGGTTCGAAGTCCATCGATTCAAAGGTGATCGGTTCGAATGGTGTTTGACGATGGGTTCGAAGACACCTACCTTGATGGGTTCGAAACCAGTGCTTTCCCCTTCAAGTTGAATCGATCATAACTTGAGCGTATGAACTCGGTTTGACTCGAAATTTGAGATGAAGGATTCTATGGTCTTTCTTGTCTTGTCCTATCAATTGTAGCACAATTCGGACTCGGACAAAATTCAGCGATATCCATAGCGAAACGAAGTATGGCCAATCTATGATACGAACTATCCTTTGTTTTCGATCGATCTTTTGGTATCACGGCTTTTCTGAAAAGTGGGACAACATTTTGCCCCCCAAAGTACGTCTTGTGGGAACATGACGTGCTTTGAATAGCTGCAATTTCTCTCTGAACAATTATTGCTCTCTTTTTTGTTGAGACTCGTACTCCGTATTGCTATAACCTTGCGTTGATATGATTGATTGCTGTATAATAGCGCTTTTCCGTTGGTTGTTGCATTTGTAACAAGATGAGTACTCGATCCCTGTAAATGTTTAAAAAATCGAATGTTAGTTTGAACCGATGCGCGAACGAAATATTTTTGAACCGATGCGCTTGAGCATCGATGGATTCGAAGTCCACACTCGTATGGATGGAGTACGCCCATGTTACGATGGGTACGAATCTGACATTCGAACCGATGACTTGGGCGAGTATGAAACGTTCATTCGTACCGATGAGAAAGAATGGGTACGGAATAGCAGTTCGCATCGATAGGAAATGATGGATACGAAATAGTCGTTCGTATCGATAGGCTGTGGATAGAGTCGCGAATCTGTTGATGTGAACAGGGGCTTCGAACCGATGTACCCATTGTTTGTTTCGCATCGGTGCAACTCGTCGCCCTGCTGTGTGTTTCGTACCGGTGAAGTGCGAGGGTAACTTCGAACCGACAGGGTCTTAGGCCGATGGCTTCGAATGTTGACCTCGAACCAATATGATGATGGACCGGTTGTGACCGGTTGAGTTAACTGGGATGCGAAATGGCCCGGTCACTTCCTAGGCCTCATATAAATAGCAAGGGGCCTCACTTTTTCACTTTTTACTTTTTACTGTTTTACTTTTTGCCTTGTGTTTTTTGTGCTCTGCATCGTTTCGAAGCCTTAGAGAAGAAAACACTGTGTCGCGTCACAGAACTAATCAAGATTCAAGTCTTCAATTCCTCGAATCCATTATTCAAACTAGGTAATTAGCCTCGAATTCAAATGGCAAAGTTATTTCAAACCCATCTCTTCTTCATCGATTGCTCACTCCGGTGGTTGCAAAACCAGATCTGGCTTGGGGGGACTTCGAATCGATTCGTGGGCTCGAGTTCGAATCGACGATGGCGGCGTCATTTTCCCTTGGATTTCGCATCGATCCCTGGAATGACTTTATGGGGGTGATGCAGTTCGCACAGATAGACCATCAGCTATCGGTTCGAAGTTCTCAACTTTGCATCAATACGAAGGGTATCGATTCGAACGTGGTCGATGTTAAGTTGAGGATTCCCTTATCGGTTCGAACCAATTAACCAAGGATCGATTCAAAGTTATCCTTCATGGATCGATTCGAACTTGACACCTGATCATCGATTCGAAGTGCGTCTTTCTGCATCGATTCGAAGCGACGTTAGTATGGGTTTGAATGAGTTCCCTTTGTTCGGTTCGAACCCTCTATGATGGATACCAAAGTTTGGTATTTTCTAAGCATAATTCCGGCGAGCTTCATTCTTGCATATTTGGACTTGATAATCACATTGTATACTTCACCACCTTTCGAAGCTCGCCGATGGAACCATACAACTTCTATCCAAATCAAATTCCATCATACAAACGGTTTAGTGATGACGGTCAGCGATGACGGTCATTATAACTGGGGAAATTAGCTTTGTCATTTTCATATTTCCTTTAACTCTGTGACACTTATTCAAGTAATGCATGGCACTGTACAACATACATTCATACACTTTGCACTGGGGAAATGCACAGGTCCTTTGTCGTCTAACGATGGTTTCTCATGAGTTAGCTAGTTATGAAACCTTCGAGTTCACAGCAGCAGGGGATTCAAAGTACAGTCACCCCGAGACTAGAGGTTCCAGACATTGAACCTGAGATCATCGGTCCAGCTCCGGACGAACTTCCCAATGCCTCTTTCATTGCCAATTCGTCGGATTCCGTTCAATCCAATATTTCTGAAGATATGTTGGGGAGAATATGCTTGAGGCACGACCTGTCACTGGATGACGTGTTATTGCCGGGGCCGAATGACAGACCACACAACCCGCCGGAGGGATATACAGCATTTAATCGCCACGCGTGCGCGGCTGGGACGCTTCCTCCGTTCAACGAGTACATAAGGGAAGTGTTGTCTTTTTTGAGGATCGCTCCATCTCAACTACACCCGAACGGATATGCCTCCGTGAATAGTTTATTCATCGTCTTCATGGAGTACCTTCATAGACCACCGATCCCGACCGAGATCAGATATCTATTTAATTTCAAAACTCGAGGTGATTACCCTTCCTTCACATTTCTGGAAGCGGTGAGGAACTGCCAAGTGGTCACTGGGTCCTGGACCAGGTTGAGTTATTACAGGACGGAATGGTTCTATGTTAGGTGTCCTCCGGGGTTTGGCCGGCGATGGTTATTCAGATGTGAGTGTAACTGAGTTATCAAGTAATTACTAAGGCAATTGCGGCCAAAGTGAAACTTATATTTTTTCTTTTTACAGCAACGATTCAGCGACCTGAGGGCGAACACTTTAAGGAGATGGTGCGAGTACTTCGAGAAGTCCCGAGTGAAGATAGGGATATCGAGTCGCTTTTGACTGATAGGAATCTCCGGACTTACGGGTTGATCGAACGGGGGCAGAGCATATAGTTTGACGGGGCATTAAGGACTGTCTCGAAAAAGCGAGTCAAGCATAAGAAACCCCAACTTATTATAGTCGAGGAGGCTGATTCTGAAAGAACCCACACCGATGATGAGCCGCTGACCGAGCCTACGGATGTAGTTCAGGATGTCGCAGAGCAGAGAAAAGGCAAGGCAGCCTTTGTCACGTCAACTAAGAAGGGAAGATGGAAATCGGTTGTCACGGCCCGATCCTCTCCCGGAGTTAGAATTTCGGAGATGTCCCCTCCGAGAACTGATAATCTTTACGAAGGGCTCGCCGATATTCCAATTCCGGACTACGTGTCCCTGCAACATGATGCCGGATTGGAAGAACTTTCAGAAACTTTAGTTTTGAGCGAGTCTTTTCCCACTGGTGTGGCAGACACAACCGGTTGGTCAGGGGGTTGCACATTCATACATATTTCACAACACTGCATAACCTTTGACTATAAACTACATGTTTCGAAAGGTGATTAATCCTATTTTATTTTGCTCTGTGGATACTATGTCTAGGCAAGGTTCGATGTTAAGGAGTCTCCGACAGGCCCGCAAGTCTTCATATTATGATTCGCGCAGACGGGAAGGGGACAGAGACTACGACTAGGGACGCTCTAGGTACTCTGGTCAAGAAAGATACGATACAGACAGAGGTTATAAGCGTCGATCTCGATCATGTACTCCTCCTCCTCCCAGAGATCCCATACAGCCTCCTGCTCATGTCTCTCGCCCTTCTGAATCTTCACATCATATGTCGGCCTCCTAATCTTCTAGGCATGAACCCCGCCGTTCCAGGAGCGAAACAATAACTACTACCGTTACGGAACAGCCCCCCATGGAAATTTTAGGGGAAGGAGCAATCAAGCTTGCTCAGCTGAAGAGAGATTTCCCAAACATCTGCATCGACAACTATATCTTTCCTCCACATTTAAA
The DNA here is from genome assembly GCA_030765085.1 of Allium cepa. Classification (NCBI taxonomy): domain Eukaryota; kingdom Viridiplantae; phylum Streptophyta; class Magnoliopsida; order Asparagales; family Amaryllidaceae; genus Allium; species Allium cepa. The sequence goes on from CM060931.1 coordinate 399,315,109, forward strand.
GAAAATCCCGAAGGAGGCTGAGCAATTGGTACATGACTACGTACACGACTTTTATGCTCAGTACAAAGCGTGGTCGAAAGCAGCTGACAAAGCATTGGCATTGGCCTTTGAGCGTGAGGCCACCATCGAGAGATTGCAGGCTGAATTAGCTCAAAAGAGCCGTATTATTGGGATGCTAAACACTGAAGCTGAATCTTCTCGGAAATCTGAAATGGAGGCTATCGAAAAGACCGACGAAGCCCAAGAAACGATGGATAGGATAAAACATGAGCATTATGCCATGGTAGAGGACATGGGCCATCGAAACACCCTGGTTACTGCTGAGAGGGACGCAGCCCTGAAGGAGTTAAACGAGCTTAAGTCCAAATTCTCCGAAATCGCCAAGGATAGGGATGATGCGAATAATGCAGCCCAGGAGGCGTGTGAACAAGCTGTGATTCTTCGGACTGAACGGGATGCAGTAGTAGCCAAGGTCCAGGTGGTCGAGATGGAGGTTGAGGAGAGAGTTCATCAAGCGGAGGCCAGGCTGGAGGCCGATATTGAAGATTTTCTCATCACTTACAATGACAATGTGTTGAGACACCGAAATTTGGCTTGCCTCCAAGATTACCCGGTACACCTCCGCGGCTCTTGGGGTTGATTGGTTGAGGAAGAAGAGGAAGCGCATCCGCATGAATCGGTCGACCGATTCGAACTCGAAAACCGGCTGCTGACAGATGATGAGAAGAAGATCCTCTATGACGCTATTATTGCTCATGAGAAGGAGATGGTTGGTAGCCGATCTCTGGAGGTTGGAGAGGGATCAAGTATTGAGCATCACTCTACTGTTACTGAAATCACCGCTCCACCTTCGGTAGTGCCCGTATCTGTGGTCGGTTCACAATCGATTCCTGCTTATGACCCAGAACAGCCACGGTTATCTCCCATTCGGGAGCACGTCTCTGAGGCCGTCCAACCGTCAACGAGTCAAACTGAGGAAGGTACTTTGAACACATCTCAAGTGTGTTTCTATTAAAGCATTTGTTTTGAAGTGATTTCTTATATCCCCTTCTCCTCTTTGTTCAGTAACCGAAACTACTCCGGCATCTTCGGCTCAGGAGTCTATTCCAGGGCAAAAAGCCATTACCACTGAAACAACTATCGTGACGACGGCAGTGTCTACTGAGGCGGCGCAGGGGAGATCCTTATCTCTTGACGAACAGATGGTGAGCGAGCTGCTTGGCCAACAGGGTGATCCTTTTACAGACTTGCCATTTATCATCAGTGATCTTCCGCCGACCTCTGGTTTTGTGACGCAGACCACAGTTGCCCCCAGCCAGGCCCAATCAGTCCGGGACGAGGAAATATTGGCCGAGATCAATGCCGAAATAGAGGATGTGGGGGCAAAGTGGTAGTATTGGTGGCAGCACGGCGGCGCAGAGTGCAGCACCTGTAAGGGTAGTATCATCAGGTGGCACTATCCCACCTTCCGTTGCGGTTCCAGTCCCTTCAACTCCTCCGGCAGGAAGCCTTCATTTAAGTTCAAGTTCTGAGGAGGACATGGACATTATGCCCCCGGCCGAAGAGCGGCCACCGGAGAGGAGACCCTCCAAAAGAAGGATTTCTGTTCCTAGTGATTCCGACGACGAACCACTGATAAGAAAGTCGAAAAAGAAGAAATAGATCGGCCTCTCAAGCAAATGTTTTGGTAGATAGGAACTTGTTTTCGTTTTTTGTTAGTAGGCCGTGTATAGATGCAGGTTCGGCCCCTGTAAGTAGGAATTCTTTTTGGAAGAACTTATTTGCACGTAAGTCTTTGTCTCTAGTTAGTTGAAATAAAATTCAGTTTCTTTGTTTCAATTCTCGTATTATTTGTGCTTAAGTGTTTGTAGTGTTTTCAGTCTGGTGTACTTGTGGTGTTTTTACCGTCAAGTAGGGTTCGTTTCATTTGCCAAGCCTGAGAATCTTGGTCACAAGTTGTGATCGATGAATAATTGAACTTCGGACATTGTATCACTTTGGTTAGCGATTAACACTTAGCTTTTTTGCCCCTAGTCTCGGGGAATAACATTTGTGTTCTGGTGGTTGAGTGTGTTTATTGCAAACCTTAAGCACATGTCCGCATTCTGGGGACTTAAGATAATTTGAGATCGATAATCCGGTTCGCACTCCGGGAATTCGAGAGTTATCGATGTTTGTAACATGGATCGCACTCCGAGGACCTGGAATTGATGTTTATGCTCCACTTCACGCTCTGGGAACTTGGAGTTAGTATTGATACTTCAGTTCACACTCCGAGAACTTTGACTTGGTATTTGTGCCCCAAATCACACTCCGGGAATTTGGAGATAGCATGTATGTTTGGGTTCGCACTTGGGGAACCTGTAATTTATGTATTTACTCCATTCACGTTCTGCGAAGTTGGTGTTAGCCACTGGATGGTCAGTCACATCTATGTGGGCTTTTTAGGAGTCCGTTCACACTCTGGGAATGATGGATTCGACGTTTATACTCCAATTCACGCTCTGGGAAGTTGGAGTCCGTTCGCACTCCGGGAACGGATTGTTGAATGTTTATACTCCAATTCACACTTTAGGAAGTTGTAGTCCGTTCGCACTCCGGGAACGAATTGTTGAATGTTTATACTCCAATTCACACTTTGGGAAGTTGGAGTCCGTTCGCACTCTGGGAACGAATTGTTGAATGTTTATACTCCAATTCACACTTTGGGAAGTTGGAGTCCGTTCGCACTCCGGGAACGAATTATTGAATGTTTATACTCCAATTCACACTCTGGAAAGTTGGAGTCCGTTCGCACTCCGGGAACGAATTATTGAATATTTATACTCCAATTCACACTCTGGGAAATTGGAGTCCGTTCGCACTCCGGGAACGAATTATTGAATGCTTATACTCCAATTCACACTCTGGGAAGTCGGAGTCCGTTCGCACTCCGGGAACGAATTATTGAATGCTTATACTCCAATTCACACTCTGGGAAGTCGGAGTCCGTTCGCACTCCGGGAATGAATTATTGAATGTTTATACTCCAATTCACACTCTGGGAAGTTGGAGTCCGTTCGCACTCCGGGAATGAATTGTTGAATGTTTATACTCCAATTCACACTCTGGGAAGTTGGAGTCCGTTCGCGCTCTGGGAACGAGTTATTAATAGGACTGTCGTGTGTTGGTCTAGTTCAGCCTTTGGTGCGTTGGCTGCCCCCGAGCTGGGGTTTCACTTAGTGAGTGGCCAGTCGTATAACAGTCACTCACTATTTGAATAAATTCCATTGTTTGATGGAACTTAGCTCTTCGTGTGTCATGATTGTTGAACGTTGTATTCGATGAATCACAGCTCTAGCTTGAAGAGATAGTATTTTATTGCTGAAATAAGAAAATATGGCAAAGTCAATGCCTTATTACAAATTCAAATTTCAGAATGTAAAGGAAATTGCAAAGTATTCATAGATTGAATGAGCCTGTCATGTGTGACAGTGACGAAGGTCTTCGTCGTTCCAGGCTCCTGAGTAAGCTGGTCCGCCACTGATGGCGTTTATCACCAATCTTCCACGAGGACAAGTCGAGTCCTCCTATCTCGGTCGATTGGGTTCATTGTTTTGATTTGATGGGCCCGCTTCTCTGGGCTGCGGCGTTCGCACAAACTGTTCCAGTTTCCTTTCTCTGATCTTCAACGAGGTCCTGTAAGTGACGGCACTCGTTCGTATTGTGCCCGTAGCTTTCATGGAACCTGCAAAACTTCCTTATCTGGATTTGTCTCTCTGACGACGGTCTTGGTGCAGGATTTTGATATTGAATCGTATCACAGGTTTGTAAGTACAAGTCCTCTAGTGATGTATTCAGAGGAGTGTAACTGTCAAACATTGGGTTCTTGCGCTGCGGGCCAGGATTTTGATCTCGTTTCCTGGTTTGATTCACGCTCTCTCTTGTCGAGCTTGTTTGTTTCTGACATTCAACTGAACTTTCCCGGAGCTCTCACCGGACTGTTTGATTGCAACATTGCTTTGGATCCCTTCCGTACTTGGCCCGGCATCGGTTTGCTTCCTAGACTGTTTCGCATCTTCTCGTCTCAGGAATTGAGCCGCTTTGGCATGGAAACGGTCCAACGATGCGGGTGGTTTCCCAGCTAACCAGTTGCCAAACTCAGAATCGGGGTCGATCCCTTTAGTCAACGCCATAAGGATGGAGTTATCGTTTGGATTACTGATCTCCGCACATGAAGTATGGAATCTCTCCAAGTATTTCCTGAGCGTCTCTCCAGGAGCTTGGGTGACGCTGGACAGAGTGTTGACATCTTTTGGCCTTGCGACGTGCATGCGGAATTGCTCGACGAATTTTGTGGCTAACTGGTCGAATGAAGAGATGGATCGAGGTGGCAATCGGGTGAACCACATGGTAGCGATGCCCCCCAAGGATATGGGGAAACTACGACATTTCACTGCATCGTCAGCCCTGGCAGCAGTCATTGATCATTCATATTTTAGAATATGTTGGTTGGGGTCGGAGTTTCCCTCGTACATGGGTAGAGTTGGCATTCGGAATAGCCGTGGGGGTTCGGCAGTAAGGATATCGTCCGTAAAAGGAGTGTGGCTTCGGGAGACTCCCCAATCGTCATTTGTGAATCCCTGGCTTTCACGGATCATCTGACGTATCATAGTTGAAAGATCCGGCATTTGCGCCGGAGTATGATCACGTTCCATACTTTGGGTTTGAACCGGATATCGTCGACGGTCCAAGTCTTGCCTCCTTGGCTCATAATCCTCCGGGACGTACGGTTCAGGAGTACGTCCGCTATGACGACGGTCCAGGTCCGACTGATTTTGGGCGTCGACCCCTGGTTCAGCCGCAACGTTAGTGGTGCGGTATTCTACGGTGCGGTGAGGAACGGCACCTCCTCGGGAGGAGGGTCCGGTTTGAAAACTGGCTGACGGACCAACTGTCAGTTGCCCGACGGTCAATGCCGGTTGATTTCCAGTGACTGGCATGCGACTCCCATCTAGTCGGGGTCGTGGTGATCGATTGTGGTAATCAGAAGATGAAGAACTTTCACTGGAGGAGCGAGAAGCATGATCTCTCGTGGATCTCTTTTGTTTCTGGCGATCCAGCTTGTTGATTAGCTCAGCGTTAGCGCGTAGCTGTTCTTCTAGTTGCCGCCGACTCTGGGTCATCTCTTGGAGTAGCAACTGCAACTCTTGTCGGGTAACCGGATCTGACGGTTCGGAGTGCCCAGTAGCATCTTGATTAGATGGAGGTGGCGGCACAGGATTCTGTCGATCCTGCTCTTCTTGATTAATAGCATTTGAGGTGGTTCTTGTGCTAACCATCTCGAAGGTTGAATTCCTTTCCTAGACTTTATGCAAATCTGAATAGAAGGGAAGGAGGTTGGATTTAATGATTTGGATCCTTCTCTTAGATATATTCAATCCAGTATCGATAACAGATCCAAAGAGCAGGAGAAAATCTGGGTTTTCTCAGTGAAAGCACCAAAGTGTTTGCACCAAAATTGGTCACAACACTCTTCGGGAGTCGTTGAAGAGATAATAGTAAAGAATGTAAATTCAAAACAGATATTATCTAACAAAAACTCCAATCAACAGTAAAGTAAATGTGTAGACAAGCGATTTATAGTGGTTCAGCATGTTGCCTACGTTCACTGTGAAGTGTTTTGATGTTTTATTGATTCTCTTTCAATAGATACAAGTTGTTATAGCAATCAACAGCAATTTACAACTTGAAATTCGAAATCAACAGCTAATTATGATGTAGGATGGTGGAGATCTCGATCCGGCAGAGTCTGGACGCTTCAGAGTCGAAAAGATCCCTTTTCTGTTGGCTCTGAGGCTCTATTTATAGGCGTAGGCTGCTGATATTTCGCTGAAAACTCGGGAGACCACTTCTGGCACATGAGGGGGCCCACACGCCCAGCCTCAGGAGATTTGGGCCCACTTTGGCATCGATTCGAACTCCATTCGAATCAATCAAGAATTCATCCAATTAAGGTGAAATTTGGTGTGGACACTCTTCGACATGAACGCAAGCTTCTGTGAAAATTTCATGGCATTTGGATCAGTGGATTGAGAGATATGATGGATTCGAGATGGGGTTCATTGCGTGGCTGTTTGGTTCAAAACCATCCATTCGAACCGATGGTTTCGAATCGATGGTGGCACGCGCCTTCGTGGTGACGTGGAGCGCAAACCTCGAACCGATTCGGTCTTCACTCCGAGTTGACCGCTTCGACTCCATGTATCTCGGCACATTCGAACCGATGGATGACACATCATCGTGGCTAGTTGACCCAGCGTACTCGAGTGAAGCTTCATAGATGGGTTCGAACAAGGATCCAATAATGGGTTCGAACAACTGATGCTCGGTGGATTCGAACAAGGATTATTTGGATGGATACAAGCTTTGCAACCCCTCCATGGGCACGAGTCCATCGATACGAACTAGATGGGTTCGAGGTTGATGGATTCGAACCTAGGCATTCCGATGGGTTCGAAGTCCATCGATTCGAAGGTGATCGGTTCGAATGGTGTTTGATGATGGGTTCGAAGACACCTACCTTGATGGGTTCGAAACCAGTGCTTTCCCCTTCAAGTTGAATCGATCATAACTTGAGCGTATGAACTCGGTTTGACTCGAAATTTGAGATGTAGGCTTCTATGGTCTTTCTTGTCTTGTCCTATCAATTGTAGCACAATTCGGACTCGGACAAAATTCATCGATATCCATAGCGAAACGAAGTATGGCCAATCTCTGATATGAACTATCCTTTGTTTTCGATCGATCTTTTGGTATCACGGCTTTGCCAAAAAGCGGGATAACGATGACAATCTGGATTCTTTTGCTATTTTGAAACTGCGGTCGAACTTGAACCCATAGCATGTTGGAATTCAGCGATTAACCTTGTTTTTTGTCCAAATTTGAAACTATGCGGATTCTTCATTTCAAATCGGATTTGAATGATTCTTTCTGAAAATTAAAGTAGGAATGTTGAACTACATTCCTGTAGAATTTCAAGTCATTTTGACTTTGTTAACTTGTTCAAACCTACCATCGAATATTGAGTCGCAACTTGTTTTGAAGGGATAATACTTAGTGTAATTTCCGTTATTTCGATATTTTCTTGATATTTCTTTCTGGATTTCATACACGGGTTTTACAATGTGTTTTATAATGCACTCAGTAGATTCAAAGCGGTGGAGGTGCAAAAAGTCATTGCGGGGATACAGCATGGATATAGCAGGATATAGTGGATGGCACTAAAATAGCATATAAAACTCGTACTTAATGTTTTTACAAATATATAAATGGTAATTAAATGAAAAATTATCATTCAATTGAATTATAAATAATAGATAAATAATTTTAAATAAAAACATGTGCGAATATACTTCAAATAAACGAAAAACTGTTATATAACATAATTGAATTTGGTAGAATATTAGAGTATTTTCATTTCTGAAAATATATTAAAAATTAAATCAAATAAATTAGTTTCATAATTTTATAATGTATAAATGCAATTTTTTAATTCATTTTATTAAAAAAGATATAGAGGGAATAGCGGAATATAGCGGAAATAACGGGATATAGCGGAAATAGCGGGGATTAAAGCGGAAAGGCTATATTCTGGGGCTATAGGGGAAAATCGTTGCGGTAGAAATCCGCTATGAGATATAGCGGGGTTGTAGCGGGCTGATAGCAGGGCATTAACTACACAGGTTTTTAAAATGTTTTTCAAATAAATGGGTTTTTGAAATTATTATTATATATTATTTTTTAAGTATAAAATTATATACTCTATAACAAGAGAATTTCAAAGGCAATTTCTAAAGCGATTTCGAAGCATTCCTAAAACTCGTTTTCTTCAACTTAAGTTCAATATAAAACACATAATTTTGCACTTCGAGCGAAGAGGGAGGAGAATTAAGTGATTGGATAAACGCACGAGTTTCCTACTAGTTATTATTATCACTTTCTATGTAGACAAATTGCTCCACAAATTAAGAATGGCCATACACCACTTCCATGGCCTAAGCGGCCATAGTCCCTCTAAGAAGCTGACCATGAAGGATGACTCCATGTAGTTAGTTAGCAGGCCGAGGTCTCGTTCGTTAATGGATTTAACCAGACAAATCACTCCACCAATGTCGTCTCTTCCTATCATTGTGAAGCAGAATTCACCAAGTGTTGAAATACGTTCCTGCAAATTTTCATGACAATCTGGGTTCTTTTGCTATTGTGAAACTACGGTCAAACTTGAACCCGTAGCAAGCTCGGATTCAGCGATTTAACCTTGTTTTTATTCCAACTTTGAAACGATGCGGATTCTTCATTTCAAATTGGATTTGAATGATTCTTTTTGCAAATTGAAGTAGGAATGTTAAACTACATTCCTGGAGAATTTCAAGTCATTTTGACACTATTAAGTTGTTCGAACCTACATGTCTCGAAGAGTTGGTTGTAGTTGAGAGGCTGGCCATAAAAGCAAAACATATGGTATCGGTGTGAGCTACGGTGGAGTTATCCACTATCTATAGACCGTCACACATGGTATCACAGCTACATCCCCTATTTTGGAAAGGATATAAAAAAGTAATAAAGGAGTTAGAAACATCAGTGTTTGATTTTTTTTATTTTGAAAAGTGTAAATTTGAAGTTTGAGTTGGTAGCCCCTTATCTTAAGCTCCGAACATGGAAAAATGTAGTAAAAAGTAATTTTCCATAACTATTCTAAGGCTTTCATTTTTACGAAAAAGTTAGTGTAAGACAATCATCTTTTGGTGTGCGCTTTTCTTTTTGGTAGTGAAACTTTTAAAATGTAAACTGAAAAGAAAGTAAAAGTAAGTAAAACCCATCCTTTTGAAAATAGTTCTATCGCATTTTGAAAAATAAAGTAAATTTATCACTTTTCTTGTAAAATACAGATTTTGAAGATTTCTTGTTTACGAAAGAAAAATTAGAAAGATACGTTTACGTGTTCATTTTTATAAACTAAGTTGTACCATTTTCCTAAAAATATAAATTGAAAAGAATGTGTCATTATTTTTATCATAAAAAGAACCGTTTGTTAAATTTAGCTAAGATCTTATAATTGTTGAAGCTCACTAGTTTTTTTTTTAAAATAAGATTTGGGAATTACAACAACCCACACCTTCTGACACGCCGATCTAATGCCTATTTTGACTTTTAGACTTGCACCATGTCAAGAAATATGGATCGTCGTGGTTTATAATATATCACAACACAGAGCCTAATACAAGCAGTTGTATTCTAAGATATATTACACTTTCAGAACTCTTAGTAAGAAGAATAAAACATATAACATAGGAAAATATCCACCTCCAAAAATATCAAAATCACAGTCATAGAAAACCAATACATGATCCAATACGGACATTGTAGAAATATCACTCCAAGTCAGACAAAAAAGATAAATAGTAATGATAAGATAGGTAAATACTTGGATAGAAAATATGGTAAAAGCTATTTCTAAAAATAAGTTCGACTCTTCCAGTATCAAGAATGGGATAGTGACCTACTTCCCTGTCCACCATGGTGGGTAAAAAATGGAAAAAAACAGGTCGGACACAAAGTCTGGTGATTGAGTACAGGTTTAATATAATGATCATATCTAGTTACTTTAAAACTACTCTAAAAGATATAGGGTATGATACAAGTGTTTGTAGATTCCTAAGGCCTGTTACCTAAGGGTCCTTTTCTAGTATATTCCTACATTACAATTTATGTAGGCTAATTCAATGGATCGAATGAAGGATCAAATTTCATATTTAATGATCAATCACCGCTCGTCTGGTTACTCACTTTGTAAGACACCGCCTTTTTAGCTACATAAAATGGAAGATACCGCCACTAGGCTACCGTGGAAATAAATTCCCACTTCTATAATGGCCATTAGGCTTGGGAATGATTCTCCCTCACTAGTCCTTGAGAAGAAGAACCTAAATGCTGAGCTGTCGGAATGTCTCATCATCTTTATTTGCTTCCACCTCTCGATCGTAGCGTTGGCTTCTTATTGCATGCTTCGGGTCCTCCTTTCTAATTATATCATGTGCATCAAAAATCATGTATACTAGGACCATTGGAACTTCCTATTAGTTCCATTTGCGAAAATACATCTCCTTGAATCGATTACTATCCTAAATTGTATAAACAATATTTACCCAACATGGCCATGACCAACCGTCCTCTTCTAGGGAACTAGCTTCCCTACAAGTCCTAGCATGCATAAGCTTCCCTTAAATATACCCATAATAATTCACACTACAAATTTTTTATTTATAAATTTGGACCTTAGGCAAAGTTTAATTTTCCAGCTTTTGTCCTAAACGGTTGACAGCTACCGGTCGACCGCTTTGGTTTTAGGGTCAATTGTTCGCATTATAAATTTGGGCTTCCTAGATATCTTATATAGGTTAATCATTAAATTATACATTAATTTGTGAACCCTAAGTATAAGTAACAATTTGCAATTAAATTTAAAGGTTGTTGATTTAGGGTTTCCAATTTTAAGAGAGAAATGGAAATATGCATCAATCTCCGATTAACAGTTTATTGACAATTTAAAACTAGGATTTTAGATTCAAACTTAGGGTTTAATCATATTAACATATTGAATTTAGGGTTTTATAACATTCTATTCAATTAATGTAGTTTAAGCTGACTATGGTAATCAACCTATCAAATTTGTGCCCACACACCTTAAGCCTAAGCTTTTCCTAATATATGGGATTGAGAATCGGCTCCCTAACCAATTCAATAGCTCCACCTTGATTCAGTGCTTCTAGTCTTATAGGTTGAATTGATTTGATTTTTTAGAAATTTTTAGGGTTTAGGTTTAGGGAAAATTTTGGCAGAATTTAGTTGCAGTAAAATTTCAGTTGAGAATTAGGGTTTCATTATTATGGTATTTATAGGGGTAGTGTTTTAGTTTGGGCCATTAGATTAGCTTAATGAATATTTTCTAAAAATCCGGTCCTCTCATCAAAGCCTTCGTCCCCAAGCAAATAAATCTCGTACATTCAACACGTCTTCGGAAAATTGATAATGTTCGAGTTTTCTCTCGTACAGGTCGACCGCTTTTACCACGGTTGACCGCTATCGGTTGACCTTGAACCCTTACGGATCGACCGGTGGCCTTATCAATATTTAAATTTTAAGTTTTTAAATTTTTAATTCATTTTAAAGCTTGTAACTTCCCTATATTAATAGAGAATTCAAAGTGTTATATATGAAAATCATCAGGAAATAGCTACGAACCCAATAGCATAAGTTTTGTAGCTAAATCCAAACATTTATAAAAATTTGCATGTAAGTCTTTTTTTTTTTTAGTTTATTCTTCTTATTAAATTTCAATCTAAAATCGTTTAAATTTTTAGGGTTTACACTCTCCCTACCTTAAAAGGATTTCGTCCTCAAAATCTCAAAGGATGGAAAATGCAACAACCAATAGCTATAACTATATACTCATCCATCATCCACGTGCAATCATTGTCCTTATTGCTTTTCTGATGCATCATGTACATATGTATGCAATGTGAAATGCACATGAGTCAATACTAATGCAAAAGTAGGCAGTCCATGTATCCAGTTGACCTCCTATCATGCAAAATGCCCATGATATGCATCCAAATGCACACAACATCCTAAATGATATATTATAATTCTATATGCATGCACAACTATTCGAACATATGCAACATCCATATGCATAACATCCACTAGCACCACAATAAACAAGAAATAATATGCAATTAGATATAAGTGTGCGAGTGTGTACCTAGAGGATTTATCATCCTAATGTGTAAAAGAGTACAATGCGAACGATCCATCCATCGGCATCCACCATTCATAACACATCCTATCGGCATGTTTAGAACCATTCCTGCCATTATATGGTCTCCACCTAAAGGGTATACCACATATGTTCTACATATAAGTAATTTATGCTTATAAGAATTACATCTGAATCGTATCGTAAAAGATTTGTGGGTGGGTAGCACAGATTTTTTCCTCGAGCTCCCATGTACTATATGTTGGGTCATCGCCCCCATTGGACTTTAACAAGTCTGATCTCCTTATTAGGGAACCATTTTATACCATGCTCAAAAGTAAGAATGGATGCACGGTGAAAAAGTGACTCTCGCTCTATCTCAAGCTCCTTCAACTGGCTCAGCTCGACCATAATAGTTGTTTCATGCAGGCAATTTCGCAATTGCAACATATGGAAAACATTATATACCGCCGTTGACTTCTCTAAAAGCTCTATTCTATATACCAACTTCCCTACTCTAGCCACTATCGGGAAGAGTCCAACAAATCTCGGTGCTAGCTTCCTCGAACTACCAAATCCCATCACCTGCCTAATGGATGAAACCTTCACAAATACCATGTTTCCCACTACGAACTCTAGCTCTGTATCTCTCCTATCAGTATAAGATTTCTGTCACATTCTCCTAAGAATCAAGTCCGCCTTCTTGGATGTCTCCCTCACCATATCTGGCCCAAGAATAATCATATCCATTGTATCACACCAACACGATGGTGATCTACAGGGTCTATCATACAATCCTCTGAAAGGTTCCATCTCAATGCAAGCCTAATAACTGTTGTTGTAGGTAAACTCTACCAATGATAAGTGATCCTCCCAAGAACCACCAAAATCTATAATGCACATCCGTAGCAAGTCCTTCAAAACCCAATTTGCTCTCTCTGTTTATCATCTGTCTACGGATGATATGCAGTACTCAAGCTCAACTCGCTTCCCAAAGCTTTCTATAGACCCTTCCATAACTCACAATTGAAAAGTGGATCTCGATCGCTAATAATGCTAATAGAAACTCCATGTAACCTAATGAACTCTCTTACATATAGAGTCGTCAACGACGTCGCTATCCTGTACTCCTTACTGGCATGAAATGAGCCACATACTCTACTACTTGCTTCTTCTTACTGAGCTAATAGAAGACTCGCTTCTGTTCACGATACATCTTGTCTCCACCGGGATGAATGGTCATCCTAGAACGGCGAGACTCCGCTAGGACCGCATCCATCAAATGTATACTACGGAGAACACAAATCCTATCATCTCTTTATAACCATCCTCTTGAGTTAAAGGCATACCTGTAACACCCCTAATTTTTTATAACATTATTAGGAGATTTAAATAGATAGATTAAATAGAATAACCTAAATGTTAAGTGATAAGAGGGTTGAGATTTGAATAAATTCAATTATGGTCATGCCTAATAAAATAATTGAATGGGCTTAAGAATGGTTTTTAGGTTGATTAAATTACATAAAGGATTTGCCGCCCATAACCCTTACCCTTATATATTTCCATTCCTACCTTTTTCTTCCTATTTACGTCATTTTTGAAAAAACAAAACGTAAAATGGAGGGGCCGGTCATTAAAAGAGAAATTAAATCAAAGGTAGAGATTCAAGCTTAGGGAAAATCAATCTCAATCCAATCTTATTATCTAAATCAAGGTGATTAATAATTCCATATCTATTTTTGGTTTGAATCATATGTTTCCGATTTAAGGGTAAAATCATTTTTATGATGAATTCGATGATGATATGATAGAATATTGATTTTTTTTAAATTTAAACAAGATTATTTAAATGGGATTATATAAGGTTTTAGGGTAAATCGGTTTATATTGATGTTTAAATGCCAAGGAAAAAATTTATGTCATGTAAAACATGATTTTGGAGTTGGGTTTCAATTTTGATGATTTTTCCAAGCTATGAAAAGATTGTTATGAATTTCCAAAAGAAAATAAGGTTTATAAATTTATTTCGGAAAATATAGTAAGAACTTAGGTCTTAAATTTTGACATGTTAGATAATATGACTAAAGTGAATTTCTTGAATTTTTAGGGATTTTTCCAACGTGATTTGCTACGCAAGTTAAATTATTTTAGAAGAGGGACTTCATTGTAATATTATTTTTGCTGAATGGAAGAGGTTATTTGATTTACTTAACCATGGTTAGATCTAAAATTAGCGACAGTTATTTTAGTAAAGAATTTGAAAAGTTAAGGCAACCAATCTAGTATTGACATGTGGCATGTTAGTTAGATAAAATTTTCTTTAAGTAGCATTAAACCAAGTTTACTCAGAAAAGTGGATTTTGCCTACTTTAGAAGTACCTTTCGACAAAGAGCTTTCACCTCGAACCTAGTCGAAACCAATTAAGACAAAACCAATACATAAGGTATCACAAAGATGGTACGCGGTGGACTGGCGAAAGGTGAAAGGCTAGGTGTCGAAAGTATGGCTTCTGGAGGAGTTGATACCTTGGCTTGTTTTAAAAAGAGAAGCGTCTACCTTAGTTTTATTTATGCCTTTGAAAGAGTCGAAGCATATGTTTTTGAAAGAGGTTTCCAAAAGGTTTCTAAAGATTTATAATTAACATAAGTTTGCTTTCGAATGAGTTTCTTTACTTATGAAAGAATGCTTTTAAAAGGAAAGGGTTCCGACCTACTCGAAGCCCTACTGCCGTTCTCTAGCCTTTCGATGGTGCTGAAGTCATCAATGCTTTCAAAAGGTAGTGTTAGTTTTTGAAGATGTTTTAAGCCTCTTACTAAACATTTTTGAAAGGGTCCAAGGGTTTTGATGGCAATGGCTTTCAATGAAGTTTCGACGCTATCCTTCAATGTTTATTTAAATTATTTAAAGCTTTCGAAAGAGATGGTGCCGATGCCATCATGCTTTCCCCAATATTGTAATACGATAAAGGATGCTTTCGAAAGAGATGCTTTCGTCTATATTCACTTTGACCCAAATAATATTTTATGTATAAACGTAATGCTTACGAAAGGGGGAGTTTCAATAATTTTGGAGGGGTTACTTCCAATTGTTTCGAAAGGGGTACTTTCAACTGGTTTCGAAGTTGTGCTTCTAAGGTTAAATGTTAATACTTTAATACAATCGAAAGGTTTCGAAAGGAAGCTTTTAAAATATTATAAAGGTTGGAGCCTAATGTTTAAAAGATAGAATTCAATGCTTTTGAAGGAAGTCATCCTATAAAGTCGAAAGCAAGGTTTCGAAAGGTTTTGTAACCCAAACTCATTTTTAAAAAGAAAACCCATGGCTAAATTAAAGGAGTTTTGAAATGATTTTAAGAAGAAGCTTTCCTCGATAAAATTATAGGTTAAAGGAATTAACCATGTTTGATATGAAAAGTGTTTCAAGGACATTAAACCCACATGAGTTATGTTTGCTTATTCAAATATAAATATATTCACATTATAATGGACCTAAAATAGCATTTTGGGGATAAAGGGAAGAAGAACCAGCTAGGTTGATCCAGTAGTGAATATAATTTAAGTTAGCTCCTGAATGTGTAGAATTGCATCCAGGAGGTCAGGAAGACTAGAAATAGGATGTTAAAATATTAAAGAAATATATTGGCAGGGCCAATAGATTCTCAGTAAGCCCATGAAAACTGTGCGTAGGAAAACATATTGGCACGGGCCAATAGGTTCATAGATAGCCCATGAAAACTATGTATAAAGGAGGATGTCAGAAAGACAGGTTCATAGTAAGCCCATGAAAACTATGATTTGATACTAGCAGGGGCCAGTAGGTTTGTGGTTAGCCCATGAAAACTATATCCAGATTAAGATATTAATAGATGACAATAGGTTCCTATCGACCGTGATAACTAGGGTAAGAAAGAATATTGGAGTCACCAATAGGTTCCTAGTCAACCCATGAAAACTAGGATAAAAGTAAAGGTATTGGTGTTACCAATAGGTTCATAGTGATCCCATGAAAACTATGTAACTGGACAGGGAGTCCTTAGATATTTTACCAGTTATTAGTCAGCACATGAAAACTAATAGGTTAATAGTAATTCTAGAAACTATGACTGAGATAGGTAGTCAGAATGAATGGGGATGGATAATCTAAAATTGATTCATTTGTTTTGCATATCATATTATATATTTTTTGAATTGTTCTAACCATTATGGATGCAGGAGCATGGTATATGGTTTTAAAAGGTTTTAAGATATTAATGAAGGGAAAACTCATTCCGCTAAGCGGCATGTCTCACTAGATAGCTAAATGATTTGACATGGTAGATTATTATTTATACCAAGCTTTATGTCTGACTCGAAGTTTATGTTTTCCCTTTAAACTCTCGGGCACTTAATTGATTTTGAGCAGTTTGAGAGTTGAAGTTTTCAGGTACCATAGTAGACAAATAAAGCTTCCGGAGACGTGCAGGAGGCATGATAGCTATATCGAGTTTTCTTATATTTGATTGCGTTGTTTTGTTTGTAATGGCAAAGCTGTTATATTGCCTATATATTCTCTGATCATTCAAGGGGGTATCTTCATATGTCGCTCTTGGCGTATGTTGTAATAAATATATTTTCTCTTAACATGGTTTACGATTGTGGGATTATGTAATAAATTGGAAATGATTTGATATGGAATGTGATCTTGTTTGAAGTTTAGAACTTTTCCATATTTATGTGTTTTCGTGTGTCAATGAATCTAACACCCCATATTTGGTTGTCGAAGATTAATAACTATGGATGACTGCAGCATCCGTAGCATTAGTTTTGGGCCTCCAAGTAGGGGGATGTTACAAATTGGTATCAGAGCATCGGTTTATGAAATTTAAAAGAAATTTAAACCTAAAAGATTTTCAAACATAATCCAATGAATTTGAAAATATGATCGGGGTTTGGGATAATCTTATAGTAACATACTTGTATTTGATATATATATATATATATATATATATATATATATAAGTATGTGTTCCCCTCTCTCTTAGACCTTTCTTTTCTATCTTGCTAAGGCTCGTATGCAAATTTACGAGAAAGAAGACATGAAAGCAAAAAACAGAAGAGGAAATCTAGGTGGAGGAAGCACCACAACCAATGAAAATGCTCGACCTAATACCAGGAGGAACCAAGGTTTACAGGCTAATGCTAACCCAAATGATGAAGCCAATGTGGGTGCTAGAAATCCATCGATAGATGTGGGAATGGTGTATCACTTATTAGCCAACCTTTTGCAATCTGAGGTTGCTGGTAATGTTGGAGAAGCTTATCCAGTGGCTCCAGTTGGGAATAACTATGCTGAGTTAAGCCGAGAATACACCAGTCTGGGTGGATAGCCATTTTTTGGAACGGAGGATGCTTTTGAAGTTGAGAATTGACTATTGCACTGTGAAAGGATCTTTACTGATTTAGGATTGGATGATGGAAAAAAGAGAAGGCTGACTCTAGGCAGTTGCAAGGGGGCGTGCTTCACTGGTGGAATAGTGCGAATGCCGCAGTTTCGGAGTAAGAGCTAACATGTGTTGATTTCAGCAGGAGGTTTGTGAAGAGGTTAGAGCAGAGGTTTCTATCTGAGGTTGCTAAGTCGGCATTGATGTGGAAGTTCATGGATCTAGTTCAAGGAGAGATGCCAGTAATCGGGTATGCTGCTAAATTTGATGAGCTGCCTCGATATGGATATCTATGGTTGACATTGACATTAGAAGGAATAAGAGGTTTATTCGAGGACTGAGACCTGAGCTTGCTAGAATGACAGTGACCCATATCCGAGAACCTTGTAATGTGGTGGTGGAGATGGCCATTGGCCATGAAGAGATGCTTGTTGTTTCTAACAAAGAGAAGCCAGTAGAATCCCAGAGTCCTTAGGGAAAGAAGAGGAAATTCTTTAAGAAGAAGGGAGCCTAGAAAGGGGATGCTCCCAAGAAGGCAAAGTTCGTTTTAGTTTGCTACGAATGTGACAAGAAGTGTCATTATGCAAATGAGTGCCGATCAGGTAAGGGGAAGAAAGCTGTAGATAAGTAGAATGTAAAGTGCTTCAATTGTGATCAAGTTGGGCATTATGTCCAAAGCCAATCGGACTAGACAAGGGAAAGGTCGTTGCTATTAGATCTTCATCTAAGCCAACTGCACCTAATAAAGGAAAGGCTGTGATGGAAGGTACATTTTTGATTCAGAGTATACCGGTTATGATACTATTTGATATTGGTGCATCACATTCATTTATATCCCAGTGTTTGTTTGATAGGTTATGCTTAGAACCCACATACCTTGTTACTTCCTTAAGGACTGTGAATCCAATAGAAGGGTACGCAACTATGGAGATGAGATGTGACCAGTTAGAACTTGATTTGATAAGTCATATGTTTGCACGTAGTCTATATGTTTTCGATTTTGTAGATTTCGGAATCATTTTAAGTATGGATTGATTGAGAAGTTATGAGGCAGGGATATTTTTCTAGGATGGGGAGATACCTTTGACACATCTTGATGGTCATAACCGAATTATATTCTCAGTAGAGAATTCTGACCAGAGTATTTGTCCTGTGTTAAGAGCAATGGAAGAGGGAGAAGATTCAAGTCAGGATCGAATAGAAAAAGAGTTTGTAGATGTCTTTGAGCTAGTCATAGGACTACAACCAAAACGAGCTGTTGAGTTTCGAATAGATCTTGGGCCAAGAACTGAACCTGTAAGTAGACCACCTAGCAGGATGACACCGACTGAGATGAAGAAATTGAAGGTGCAGCTAGTGGATCTAAAAGGGAGGAATTTTATTAGACTAAGCAGTTCATCTAGGGGAGCAGCCGCTGTATTCGTGAAGAAACCAGATGAGTCCTTGTGGATATGTATAGACTATCATAAGCTAAAAGGGAGGATGATAAAGAATAAGTATCATTTGCCAAGAATTGATGATCTGTTTGATCAGTTGAGTGGAAACAGAGTGTTTTCCCAATTGGATTTGGCGATGGGGTTCCATCAGTTAAGAGTGGTGGAGGATAGCATTCCTTTGACAGCATTCGAACTAGATATGGTTCGTATGAGTGGTTAGTAATGTCATTCGAGTTGATGCATGCACCTGATTTCTTTATGGATTTGATGAATCAAGTCTTCCAACAGTATTTGGACAGATTCATGTTAGTGTTTATAGATGACATTTTGGTATACTCCAAGAATGAAAGAGAGCATGAATATCATCTTAAAGTTGTGTTTGAGACGCTGAGGCAGAATCTGCTAAAGGCGAAGTTTTCCAAATTTCATTTTTGTAAGAAAGAGGTTAAGTTTCTTGATCACAAGGTTTCGGAGAAAGGATTGTCGATCGATCCAAATAAGATCAAAGTTGTAAATAATTGGAAGAAATCAGGGACGTTGACCGAGATTAGAAGTTTTCTTGAACTTCCTAGCTATTATCGGAGATTTATTAAGGATTTCTCATAGATAGCAGCGCCTTTGACTAAGCTTACTAGGAAGGAGGTGAAGTTTGTTTGGTCTGACAAATGTGAGGAAGCACTCCTTAAGTTAAAACATTTGTTGACCAATGCACTAGTGTTAGTAGTTCTAGACGGAAACCAAGGTTTGGTAGTATACACTGATGCATGTGGGACAGGATTGGGAGCCTTGTTAATGCAGATGGGTAAAGTGATTACTTACGCTACACGATAGCTTAGATCGCACGAAGTAAGATACCCTTCACTTGACTTAGAAATTAGCTGTGTTGATTTTTGCCTTGAAGATTTGGAGGCATTATCTCTTGGGGGATAGATTTGAGTTGTAAACCAATCATAAGTCTTTAAGATATTTATTTTCTTGGAAGGAGTTGAATATGAGACAGTAGAGGTGGCGGGAGTTTTTGGTTGCTTATGATTTTGGTATAGAATATACCCCAAGGCAAGTTAATAAAGTAGCGGATGCTCTTAGAAAAAGACATCAGAATGTGGTGTTAGCTATGCTGGCAGAGTGGAAGGATCTAAAAGTTTTGGCTAGTTATGGTGTGTAGTTAAGGTCGATTGCTAGTTCTAATTAGAGTACTGCCATGTTTTCCTATTTGGAAGTGTGACCAGTGTTGATCAAGTGAATTGCTTCTGAGTAGATGGAGGATCCGTTATTAGCCGAGAAGATCAAAAGGCTTGAGGTTGGAACTAAGGTCGATGATTTGAAAGATTTTTGTCTTAACCATAGAGGATGTTTGAAAACGAAGGGGCGACTATGCGTTCCAAAAATTGAAAACTTGAGGAGAGAAGTTCTTGATGAATATCATTGATCCAAGTTTACGATTCATCCAGAAGGGACCAAGAGCATCAAGATATGAAGAGGAGTTTCTATTGGGAAGGAATGAAGAGGGATGTTGGCTTGTGGGTTAGGCAGTGTGTAAATTGTCAACAAGTGAAAGCAGAACATCAAAAGCCAAATGGGTTACTTCAGCCTCTAGAGATTCCATTTGGAAATGGGGTTTGGTAGATGGGTTGCCCAGGTCAAGCCGAAAAAATGAGAGTATATGGGTCATTGTGGACAGGTTGACCAAAAGTGCCCATTCCATTCTAGTGAAGCCAACTAGGATGACACCTGTTTTGGCAAAGTTGTTTATGAAGAACATAGTTAGAATTTATGGAATTACTAGTAGCATAATCAGTGGCAGGGATGCTTTATTCACTAGAAAATTTTGGAAGAGTCTATAGGATGTGTTAGGCACTAAGCTCAAGATGAGTACCGCATATCACCTACAAAGGATGGGCAGACAGAGAGAATCAACAAGGTACTCCAGGATTTGTTGAGAGCTTGTGTGTTGGACTTTAATGGATCTTGAGAGGATCACCTACATTGGTTGATTTTTCCTATGATAATAGCTGCCTGACTAGTATAGAAATGGCGCATTTTGAAGCTTTGTATGGAAGGCCATGCAAATCCCTTGTATGTTGGTTAGAGACTGGAGACAGATTGATCTTAGGTCCAAATTTGGTTAGGGAGGCATCAGAGAAGATTGAGTCGATCCGAGAACGGATGAAGGAAGCTCAATCCAGACAGAAGAGATACACAGATAAGAGACGTAAAGACTTAGAGTTCTCACTTGGAGACAAGATTTTCATTAAAGTATCACCAATGAAGGGTGTGGCATAGTTTGGGAAGTCCGGGAAACTGGCACTGAGATAGGTTGGTCCATTTCAGATTATAGAAAGGATTGGAAAGCTCGCATACCGAGTAGAGTTGTCGAGTTGTATAGCAGCTGTCCATAATGTATTTCATGTATCTCATCTTCGCAAGTATGTGCATGATCCATAGACCACTATTCCTCCGACATGGTTGGATGATCTAGTTATAGAGCCTAATTTGACTTTTGTCAGACAACCGGTTCGGGTTTTAATGAGAGATGAGAAAATATTGAGGAACAAGACAGTTAAGTTGGTGAAAGTTCAATGGAGCGACAACGAGAAGGATTGTATTTGGAAGGCAGAGGATGGGATTCGAGATACTTATCATGATCTGCTTTGAGGGTATGTCTATATTAAATTTATATAGAGATTAGCTAGTCAGGGAGACTAGTGTCGTTGTTAGAAGTCGCTACAGATGATTACTATGTTCAGTTTTTAGTCCTTATTGAATTTCACGGATGAAATTCTTTAAGGAGGCAAGCCTGTAACGTCCCTAATTTTTGATAATATTATTCAGGAGATTTAATTAGATAAACTAAATAGAGAATGTAAATCTTAAGTGATAAGGGCATTGAGATTTGATAGATTCAATTAAGGCCGTGCCTAATAAAATATTAAATGGGCTTAAGAAGGGTTTTTAGATTAATT
Organism: Allium cepa; assembly: GCA_030765085.1. NCBI lineage: Eukaryota > Viridiplantae > Streptophyta > Magnoliopsida > Asparagales > Amaryllidaceae > Allium > Allium cepa. The sequence goes on from CM060931.1 coordinate 399,336,728, forward strand.
AAATTACATAAGGGTATATTAGGAATTTGCTACCCATAACCCTTACCTTATATATTTTTGGTCCTACCTTTTCTTCCTATTCACGTCATTTTTAAAACGTAAGAAGGACGGTCCAGCCACTAACAAGATAAATCAAATAAAAGGTTAGAGATTCAAGCTTAATGGAAATCAATGTCAATCCAATCTCCTTATCTAAATCAAGGTGAATAATAATTCCATCTCTATTTTTGGTTTGAATTGTATGTTTTTAAATTTAAGGGTAAATTTGTTTTTATGATGAATTGGATGATGATATGCTAGAATATTGATTTGTTTAAGTTAAACAAGATTATTTAAATGGGATTATACACGGTTTTAGAGTAAACCGATTTATTGATGTTTAAATTCCATGGAAATTTTTATGTTATGTATAACATAACTTTGGAGTTGGGTTTCAATTTTGATGATTTTTCCAAGCTATGGAAAGATTGTATGAACTTTCAAAGGAAAATATGGTTATTTGGGTTTATATATTTATTTCGAAAATTATAGTAAAAATTTGGGTCTGGAATTTTGATATGTTAAATAACATGAATAAAGTGAATTTCTAGAATTTTTGGGGATTTTTCTAAAGTGACTAGCTATGCAAATTAAATTATTTTAGAAGAGAGACATCTTTGCAATATTGTTTTTGCTTAATGGAAGGGCTTATTTGATTAACTTAACCAAATAAAATTAGCGGCAGTAATTTTAGTAAAGAAATTGAAAAAGTTAATGCAACCAATCTAGGGTTGACACATGGCAGGTTCGTTAGATAAAGGTTTGCTTTAAGTAGTATTAAACCAGGTTTACTTAGAAAAGTGAGTTTCGCCTACTTTAGAAGTACATTTTGACATTGATCTTTCTCCCTCAACCCATTCGAAACCTACTAAGTCGAAACCAATAAACAAGATATCATAAAGATGGTACATAGTGGATCGGAGAAAGGCGAAAGGCTAGGTGTCGAAAACATGGCTTCCGATGGAGTTGATACCTTGGCTTGTTTTAAAAAGAGAAGCGACTGCCTTTATTTTATTTAAGCCTTCAAAGGAGTCAAAGCCTATGTTTTTGAAAGAGGTTTCTAAAAGGTTTCGAAAGGATTGCCATTAACATAAGTTTGCTTCCGAATGGGTTTCTTTACTTATGAATGCTTTTAAAAGAAACGAGTTCCGACTTAGTCAAGCCCTACCGTCATTCTTTAACTTTTGGATGATGTTGAAGTCATCAATGCTTTCGAAAGATAGTGTTATTTTTTGAAGATGTTTTAAGCCTCTTCATAAATGTTTTCGAAAGCGTCCAAGGGTTTTGAAGGAAATGGCTTCGAAAGCGGTTTTGACGCTATCATTCAACGTTTGCTAAAATGTTTTAAAGCTTTCAAAAGAGATGGTGTCGATGCCATCATGTTTTCCCCAGTATTATTATATGATAAAGGATGGTGTCAAAAGAGATGCTTTCGCCTATATTCACTTTGACCCGAATAATATTTTTTGTATAAACGCAATGCTTATGAAAAGGGACATTCAATAATTTCGGAAGGGTTACTCCCAATGGTTTCGAAAGGGGTACTTTCAACTGGTTTCAAACTTATGATTCTAAGGTTAAATGTTAATACTGTAATGCAATCGAAAGGTTTTGAAAGGAAGGTTTAAAATATTAGAAAAGAAGAAGCCTAATGTTTTGAAGATAGATTTTAGTGCTTTCGAAGGAGATCATCCTATGAAGTTGAAAAGCAAGGTTTTGAAGGTTTCGAAATGTTTTGTAACCCAAACTAATTTTTAAAAGGAAAACCTATGGCTAAATTAAAGGAGTTTTGAAATGATTTTAGGAAGAAGCTTTCCTTGATAAAATTATAGGTTAAAGGGATTAACCATGTTTTATATAAAAGGTATTTCAAGGACATTAAACCCATAAGAGTGTTATTCTTATGTTATTACGTTTGCTTCTTCAAATATAAATATATTCACAATATAATGGACTCTTAACTGCCTTTTGGGGATAGAGGGTAGAAGAACTAGCTAGGTTGACCCAGTAGTGAATATAATTTAAGTTAGCTCCTGAATGAGTAGAATTGCATCCAAGAGTTCAGGAAGACCAGAATATAGGATGCTAAAATATTAAAGAAAGATATTGGCAGGGGCCAATAGGTTCTCGGTAAGCCCATGATAACTGTATTGGAAAACATATTGGCAGGGGCCAATAGGTTCATAGTTAGCCCATGAAAACTGTGTAAAAAGGAAGACGGCATAAAGACAGGTTCATAGTAAGCCCATGAAAAATATGATTTGATACAGGAAGGGGCTAGTAGGCCCATGAAAACTATATACGGATTAAAATATTGACTGTTGTCAATAGGTTCCTAGTCTGCCTATGAAAACTATGGTAAGAAGAAAGAATATTGGAGTCACCAATAGGTTCCTAGTCAAACCATAAAAACTAGGATAAAAGTAAAGATACTGGAGTTACCAATAGGTTCATAGTGATCCTATGAAAACTATGTAACTGGATAGGGTGTCCTTAGATATTTTACTGGCATTTAGTCAGCTGATGAAAACTAATAGGTTAATAGTAATCCTAGAAACTATAATTGAGACAGATAGTTAGATTGAATGGGGATGGGTAATCCAAAATTAATTCATTTGTTTTGCATATCATCATATTATATTGTTTTGAATTGCTTTATCCATTGTGGATGCAGGAGCACAATATGTGGTTTTAAAAGGTTTTAAGATATTAGTGAGGGGAACCTGTTCCACTAAGCAGCGTGGTCTTATTAGATATCTAAATGATTTGAGATGGTAGATTAATATTCATGCCAGGCTTTATGTCTGACTCAAAGTTTATGTTTTCCCCTTAAACTCTCGGGTACTCAATTGATTTTGAGTACTTTGAGAGTTGAGGTTTTCAGGTACCTTAGTAGATGAATAAAGCTTCCGAAGACGTGCGGGAGTCATGATAGCATATTGAGTGTTCTTTTATTTTTTTTCGTTGTGTTGTTTGTAATGGAAAAGTTGTTATATGGCCTTTATATACTCTGACCATCCAAGGGTGAATCTTCATATGTCGCTCTTGGCATATGTTGTAATAAATATATTTTCTCTAAACGTGGCTTACGATTGTGGGATTATGTAATAAATTGGAAATGATTTGATATGGAATGTGATATTGTTTGAAGTTTAAAATTTTTCCATATTCATGTGTTTCTATGTATCAATGAATCTAACAACGCCGTACTAGGTCTCCGAATATTAATAACTGTGGATGATTGTAGCATCCGTAGCCATTAGTTTTAGTCCTCCGAGTAGGGGGATGTTATAGTACTGCCTCAAGTGACTCGATGATTCTCCTATACGAGTCCTCTCAATAATATCTATTTGCTCCTTACCCTCCTACTAAGATCCAATACATTCCATTAATGTAGGTCGAACATCTAAAGCTGCTAGTAGTCCCGGGGTAATATTTGATGATGGTCAAAAATCAAAGGTCAAAGCATCTACCACTACATTACCCTTGCTTGGGACTCCAACTGTCTCCAAGAACAAGAACAAGGGACTCAACATTGCACGTTGTCTGCTCCAAGAACTGCACGTTGTCAAAGCATCAAAATCAAAGGTAAACTCCTACTGTCTCCACTCCAAGAACAAGGGACTCAACACTGCACGTTGTCTGCTCAAAGCATCTACCACTACATTACCCTTGCTTGGGGTATAAGAGATATCAAATTCATATGATGCCAAAATCTCCATTCACCTATGCTGGCTTATATTCAAGTCCTTTCAAAAAAGTAAATACATTAAGGACTTGTGATCCATAAATAGCTCAGATAACTCTCCTAAAATATAGTGCCTCTAGGACTTGAGCACAAAGACAATGGTTTCCAACTCAAGATCATGTGTAGGCTAGTTCTTCTCGTGGGTCCTCGGCTGCCTACTCACATAATTCACCACCCTTCCTTCTTGCACCAATATTGCGCCTAACCTTGCACCATAAGAATTGGTATAAACGTAAATGGCTTCGTCCTATCTAGTAACACCAAAACTGGAGCACTAGCCAATGCCTCCTTCAATTTGATAAAAGCACTTCACACTTCGCATCCCACGGAAAGACTAGATTCGTCTTGGTAAGATACTTAGTGGGGCATAAGATCTTCGCGAAGTCCTTATTGAACATGTGATAGTAGCCTGCTAAACTAAGAAAACTTCTCACCTTCATGGCATTCATCAGAATGTACCAATCCTGAGCTGATGCTACTTTACTAGGATCAACTGCTAAGCAAAATTCTGAGATGATGTGTCCCAAAAAGCGTACGTCCTCTCTCCAAAAGTAGCACTTCGAAAACTTCACCTTAAGCTTATGCGCTCGGACTATGCTGGGCATTTCTCCTAAATGTGACTCATGCTCTTCCTCACTCCTCGAGTATACAAGAATATCATCCACAAATATCATGACGAATTTCTTTAGCAACCCCCTAAATACTCGACTCGTCAAATCAACAAAGTAGGCAGGTGCATTGGTCAGGTCGAAGGGCATAACCAACCACTCATACAATCCATCGGGTGCACGAAACACTGTCTTCTGATAGTGTCCTTGGCTACATACAACTAATGGTATTCGATAGCCAAGTAATGCTATGAGAATACCCTAGCTCCAACCAACTAATCAATGACATCGTCTATGTGGGGTAGTAGATATCGATTCTTCTTTATTAGTTTATTTTGCTCCCTATAATCGACGTAGAGTCTTAGAGAACCATTTTCCATGGTAGCAAAGACGACTAGTGCTTCCCACTAAGAAATGCTCCTCCTGATAAAATGGTTCTCCAAAAACTCACTAATTTGCTTGTTAACTGGCATTTTTCATTTGGAGTCATATGCCTTATTGGTAAGAAAAAAAGTCGAGCAACAAGAAAGTTTCTAAACACGATCTCTCTCTGGGGCGAAGACCAGTAACCTTAACAAAAACATATAGCAAATCTCTAACTACAGGCATTGCACTAAGCTCATCGTATGATAGGTCGAATAAATATATGTAGCTCAACATAACAGATCCTCAAGGATTGCAATAAACCTCCATGTTACGTCCACTATACATGCTTAATCTAATGACCTTCCTATCGTAGTCTATAATAGCCCCATACATGGTCATCCAATCCATGCCCAATATCAACCCAAACCTAGAGAATCCCAATACAAAGGCATTACAATCAAACTTGACCCATAATATAAACAGCTTCAAACCCCTACATAACATAGAAAAATAAGCCAATCCTCCCATAGGGTTTGACACAACTACAGGGTCCATGGCTATACTAGTGTGTTAGTGTAAATCATCAACAATTCTACTTGAAATAAAAAATGTGAAGCCCCAATATCAAATAAAGTACGAATGGATAAACCAAAAAGAGTCAACATACCTTCGATCACTGCTTTCTTACCCTTGTATGCCACTTGTTGTGCACTCGAGCTAAAGACTGCCTCTAGTGCATAAGCCAGAATCACCTGAGTATAAGCTCTTGTTTGTGCTGTGCAAGCTTGCTTCAGATGTCCAAACTGATCGCACTTGTAGCACTTAACCTTTGAAAGATCTACACTTCACTCCTTCATGAAATGTCCCTTCTTGCCACACTTTCTACAGTGCATATCCTTCTTCAGTATCTTTCCCTTTGGTCCACCTCCACTGTTTTATTAGTTTCATTGTGCTTTTCCTTAATCCTTCTTGGTTCCTCTCTCTTGGCTTTACCTTTGGAGATAGTGTTTAGCAAAGCCATGTCTACTAAACCCTCATATGTAGCATCCATAAGAATATGACTCAAAGTTAAGTCCTGAAGAGTTTGGCTCGAATTTTTAGCAGATTTGAGAGCCTTTTTATGTAGTGTGTCAATCAATCCCATATCGAAGCTAGCTAGCTCATTGAACTGGTTGACATACTCCTTAATAGATAGATTTCTTTGCTTCAAATGAATGAATTTCTCTAACTGCACACCTTCCTTGACCCTGGAAACAAATTTCACCTCAAACCGCCTATGGAACTCATCCCAAGTGATCTCCTCTTGGTCAGTCTTAGTCTCAACTATCTCCCACCAGCTCAAAGCCTCACCCTATAACTACAACGTAGCCAACTTCATCTTTGCCTCATCAGTCAAACCCATCAACCCAAAGATCCTCTTACCAATGCAGATCCATGAATTTACCACATATGACTCCATCCCCATGTATAGCTGTCCTCTAAGATTTGAGAAATCTTTGCATAGATTAGCAAAATCTATAGCAATAGTTAAGTGGTGAAAGATGCATCTGTCGCTTCCTCTATGGGTCCTTTAGTGGGACTAAGCTTGGGTTGTCCCCTTGCCTGGAGATATCGGTGGAGCCAAATTGGAATGTTCATGCCTGAATCTCGATAGTGTCGCCTGAACCTGAACCTTTAGGATCAATCATCTGCTACGTATGAATTTTTAAGAATTCTATTAATAACTTTCACAAATATTATAGGCACGAATATAAGAGATAATGTTATCACGAATCAAAGATAGTATAGGCATGAAAAGTGAGAGTACAGTTTGCATAAAAAATTTTGGAAATGCTTTTTGAAGCATCTTTACTTATACATATATACACACACACACATACACACACTTTAAAAGTTTGTTCTGAAATCTTTACAAAAATTTTGGAAAATCTTTTGAAAATCCATTTTTTTCAAATATGTTCTCTATATACGGTCCTAATTCCTAAGGAACCTTGAACCAGTGCTTTGATACCAACTGTGATAACCTGCACCTAGCGACTAGGATACTATGGAAATAAATTCCCACTACTATCACTTCCACTAGGCTACTGGAAACGATTCCCTTCACTACACTTAGAGAGGAAGAACTCGAAATGCCGACCTATCGGAATGTCTCATTTGTGCATTATCTTTCACCTCTTGATCGTAGCATTGGCCTCTTAGCGCATGATCAAGGTCCTCCTTTCTAATTGTATTGTGTACATCAAGAATCATGCATACTATGACCTCTCATTGTGCTAGACACACTCTATCAGGCATGCATGTCGTCAACATGCCCACCATTAGAGCCTCCTATGAGTGCAATTTGCAAAAATACACTTCCTTGTGTCGATTACTACCTAAATTGGGTAAACAATATTTACCCAACACCGCCATGACCAAGCATCCGCTCTTAGGGAAATAGCTCCTATACAAGTCCTAACATACATCCAATTGCCCTTAAGTAGGCCCATAAAAATTCACATTATATATATTTTTGTTCATAAATTTAGGCCTTAGGCCAAGGTTTAATTTACCAATTTTTTGCCCTGAACGGTCGACCACCAAATCCCCATGGTCAACCGCTACCGATCAACCGCAAGGGTTCTAAGGTTGTCATTTGTATTATAAATTTTAAGGGTTTCTAACATATTTTAATCGAAAATTGTTGTACAAGTTAATCATTAAGTCGTACAGTGATTTATGAACCCTAATTATAGTCTAAGCAACAAATAGGATTTCAAGCGCTCTCCCTTAGCCTAGAATTCTCTGTGTATTTCTTTCACAATCAACTACGAGTTACTGTGCATGCATAGCGATCTAATTCCCAACTCCTTCGCTTTCTCTAACCCTACCATCAAAGCTTCATATCCGTCTCATTGTAGGTTCTTTCCTTCATGCGTTAAAAATACCACTCCTATGCTAGAGTCATGATTTTCAATGCTCCATCTACATACATCTACCATTTAAGAGCTTTTTCCTTTTAGGGTTTTACTTCGTTGTCTCTTATAGTAAACCCAATGATAAAGTCTGCTGGTGCTTATCCTTTGATTGTAGCTCATGGACGATAGGTTATCTCATACTGACTTAACTCAATACTACATTTATTAAGTCTTCACGAAGTATCAATCATGTGCAAAATTTGTCTCAGGGGCTGATTTGTAAGCACTTGGAGGGGTGCGACTGGGAATAGTGCTTCAACTTACGGATGCAATTAAAAGGTAGTATCCAAATTCTAAGTTAAGGGTTTATTGATTTAAAGTTTCCAAATTCAAGAGAGAAAGGAGAATATGAATCAATCTTCAATTAACAGTTTACTAACAATTTAAAACAAGGATTTTAGATTCAAACTTAGGATTTGATCATATTAGCATGTTTAGTTTATGGTTTTCTAGCATCCTAATCATTTACAATAGTTTAAACTAACTATGATAATCAACTTATCAAATTTGTGCCTGCTTACCTCAAGTTTAAGCTCTTCCTAGCACTTGCGCTTGAGAATCATGCCCCTAAATTGGTAGCTTTAACTTGCTTTAGTTGCTTCAAGTCTTTTAGGTTGAATTGATTTGATTTTTTAGAAATATTTGGGTTTTGGTTTTGGGAAATTTTGCAAAGCCTAGTTGTAGTAAATTTTAATTGAGAATTAGCATTTCATTACTATCGTACTAATAGGATAAGGTTTTAATTTGGTCCATTAGATTAGCTTAGGGAATATTTTCAAAAAATCTGGTCATCTCATCAAAGCCTTCATCCCTAAGCAAACAAATCTCATTCGTTCAACGCATCTTCAAAAAGTTGGTAGCATCAATTTTTATCGTATGCGAGTCGACCTCCCCTACCATGGTTGATGACTACCAATCACCTTAAACACTTACGGGTCAATCAGCGGCTTTATCAATTTTTAAAATTTAAGTTTTAAATTTTTAATTCATTCTAACACTCATAACTTCTGCATGCTAACTTAGATTTTGAAGTATTAGATATGAAAATCATTAGGATAATCACTGGCGCAAGTTCCATTCCAAATTTGTATATCCATAAAAAAATTCTTTTAAGTCCTTGTTTTATTTTGATTTAATTTATTATTAATTTTCGTTAAATTTCTATTAAATTTCTAGGGAGTTACACGAATCAAGGATTTTGAAGAAAAAAGAACAATAACTTTTCACTTGAAATTTGACTGGAGGTAAAAGATTTACATAGCCTATAAAATTTGGATTGCTGATGGTGAACTAGCTAGACTTGTTAGCATGCCAGTATGCTTCGGACTTGTTAATCTTGAGTACTATATAATTGTGAGAATTAGAAAATTTAGAGTAAAGAATGAAAATTATCATAATGATTAGGTGGCCTTTTCAATCGACCTTTGAATTAGAAGTGTAGAGCACCATATCGAATTTTCTGTAACAATAGTGAGTGAATACTACTTTGTGTTTATTTACCTCTATTATGGATTAAGTTGTTGAATCTTTTTACAGCATAGGTTGGAAGGTGTGATTTGGGTAAAACCTATTTAATTCCAAAATAAGGGAAAGGGCAGGAAAGATATCCTACTTTACTAAAGAATGTTATAGAGGCAAGAAGTTTTCTTTGTTTGGCTGGCTATTATAGCACTCCATTAAAAAACTTTGCAAAGATATCTATGCCATTGATGCATCTTACTAAAAAGATATAGTTTTCTTGTGGAACTTGAAACGTGAGCATCCTTTTATTAAGCTAAAGGAATCATTGACTAGTACACCTATTTTAGTATCTTTGACGGTTTGGAAGCGTTCGCACTATATACCAATGCTTGTGGTATGTGAGTAGGTACTGGATTGATGCAGAAAGCAGAGTTATTTGTTATACTAGTCCGTATTTGAAAGTACACGAGAAGAATTATCCAACCCATGATCTCGAGATTACAGCAATGTTTTTTCTCTCAAGTTTGGGAAGTGATTTAAATTATAATAAATCATAGGACTAAATTATTTATTTTTTGAACATTGCAAGAAGATGAAGATGGTTAGGATTGTTTTATGGATGGGCGTCGTTAATCTGACATTTCGGATGACGTTACACTACACTTGTTGATTTTAATTGGCGTATTATAAGTAACCAGGCAAGTAAATTATCGTCTTACCACACATGTTCTACGATGATATTTATGGAGTAGTGATGCTTGAGTTGCCGTTGCAACTACAAGTACATTATTTGGGGCTGATGTGATATATGATCCATATCATGTTCACTGGACTAGGACATCATCCATTTAGATGTTCCTAGATGAGTTTTTGGATACTATGCTAACTAAGCATTGAACATTATGTCTATTAGACTAACATAACAATACATCATTCCACTTTGAGTTGTCTCGACCATAAATTGGTTGGAATAAAATGATGATATGTTATGATTGGGAAAAGTTCGGCTTATGCATTAAGGAATGAAAAAAATGAAATGAACTAGATGACTATGTATGAAGCAGATGCAGCTATTACACCCGTATTTCCTGAACCCTTTTGAAGGCGCGATGATGCATGTAACAAATCAAAAGAACTGCTCCCACAAGAAAATATAGACTACAAGAATTGGAAGCAAAGAATATGGAGAGGTCCAGAAAGTACCGCGCCTAATCATTCAAACACAGTCTTGGCACAATTGCCATAGATTACTACCAGGTATGGGAACCGAACGGCCATAATTTTCGATACAATAGAAAGAACTATAGCACAACTTAGAAGTGGAACAAGATGTAGATACTGCACTGCCACACTAAAGTTGCATCAATGATACCAAAGTACAACATGTCCCCTCTTGAAAGGCTATGTGCAAATAGAGACATGTCGCACTCATAAATTAATATACAAAAATAATGGGTATGTGTTCGTTAACAATCTTATATCTATAGGCTAATAAAGAAGTGTGCCACCATCAGAATAGGCTAAGAAATGTGTCACCAATAGAATAGGTTAATAAAGAAAGGCTCTACCATTAGGATTTAACAAATAAAGAAGCACAAATAGAGGGATAATGGAAGAGGATTGTACTACAATCAAAATGTCAAATAAGCCCTAACATTATTCCTAAAGCTTATGCATTACTAACACTATGAAGTACAGTTCTATACTGCATTCACTGAGAACATCATAAGAAATACCATGCAGAATCAAAAACATCTCAAGGGCTGCAAACAAGGCCTCTCAAACAGCGCTCAAGCGCAAGTCCATGCTTGTAAGTAGACAGCAAAGATATAAGCTTCTCTAATCAATAACCTATGTAATCCAACACCAAAAGAAGTTCAACACGAAATAGCATAAGGTGACCATCCCCACAAATGATAGCTCGACCCTCTCACCAAATGTCGCTTAAACTCCGACTATCTACATCTGCATGGCAGTACCATGCAAAGGTGACACACTAAACAACATAATTTAGCCTTGTAAATATCAGTAACTCACAAGGAAGAAAAAAGGAACAACCCTCAACACCCATATGGCCAAAATGATAAAGCCGGCGCAGTTTACTCCAAAGAAGAAAGGGAAACAAATAAATACACTCTCATTCATGCAAGCAGACAATGCATGGGCCATTCACCCCTCAACGGCGGAAAGGCATAGCTCATCCAAAATTAGGGTTTAACACTTCAATTTCGAATTCCCCGCCAAAGCCTAGAATTCAACTGCTCAAATCAATATTTTTTGACAAAGACATGTCAGCAAACCATGCATATCGAATAAATGATATAGATGGATGACACATAGCATAAACCCAAGATGGAAATCAGAATAGCAGAAGAGGGATTATGGCGACCCATGTGCATCTTTGTATTATAAATAGAAAAATCATTATAACAAGAAAAGGATCGTTCTCAAATCTAATTTTTTTTAAGGTTAATAACAAAAAGTTTTGTCCTCTTTACCATTAATGCTTATACAAGGAATATAAAAGAAGAATGTGATACATCCCCATGCACGTAGGATTTTCTTTAACATTCAAACCACGTAAAATCCATTGTGTCTTTATCTTCTTCCGTATTTTTACATATCTAGATTTCAATGTTAGATTCTTTATCACCTAGTTTTTACTTGAATTAGATATTAATTTGATTTTACATTTTTAAAAACAGCTAAAGTGCAACTACGTGATTATGTATGCTTACAACAACATAATTACTGCCTAAAGGCTATATATATTACTTATATTTGTTGATTCTTCTTTATAGAAGTATGTTATATATACTTTCATGACTATTTGAGGTATTTTGAGATGAAAAATGTGAATAACATTTTTGGTATTATAAAAAGGGCCCGAACCTCGGTTTCCTATTTCGAATCAACTTTACGTATATCTCCTTTCATATACCATGAATACTATTGATTCCATTTGTAACACCCTTATTTTAGATAGTATTATTCAGGAGATTTAATTAGATAAATTAAATAAAATAATGTAGAGATTAGAGTGATAAGAAGTTAAGATTTGAAAACCAATTAGGGTTGCGCCATAACTAAATGGATTTATAAAAGTGAAAATTAGCCACAAGGGCCTCTTTAGCAAGTGCAATTAGTTTCTAGGACACACAACTGAAATAATTATTTTTAAGGACAAAATGCAAAACAATTAGTTTTTAAGGCCTAAAAATCTCTAAAATTATGTCCTCGAAAGTAATTGGGCTACTGACTTTGTCCTTAAAAGTAATTATTCTGTTTACTTTGGCCTTGAAATTAATTTCCGTGAATGTGTGTCCTAGAAACTAATTGGACTGCAAAGTTGTCCTTATAGTGAAATGCCCCTTTATAAAAATGGTTTATATGTTAAATGCTTAAGAGAATAAGGCAAGGGTAATATGGGAATAGTCATATGATATAACCCCATAACCCCTAAACTCTTACCTCATTCTAATTCACATTTACATAAATCAAAAACATCAACATAAGAGAAACAATGGCGGCCATAACCCTAGGAGAAGAGGAGCTAAAAATCAACTAGAGGCTAAGATTCAAGCTAGGAAGATTAAAGAAACAACAAATCTCAAGTTCCTTGTCCAAACAAGGTGAATAATAATCTAAACCATCTTATATATGTCTTCTTAAACATTTAAATTCGATTTATAAGGTTTAAGCCGTTTGGAGGGACGAATGATGATATGCACTGATTATATGCCATATTTTGATTTAAACAAGGTTTTGTGGAGTAGTATAATTCGATTTTAAGGTTAAAATTGTGCAAATTGATTTTTGAATTCCATGATGTTTGAATATGTTGTGTAAAACATTATTTTGGAGATGGGTGTAAATTTTCATAATATTCCAAGCTATGGATAATTTGTTATGAGTTTTGAATGGAAGAAATAGATAATTTTAGGTTCAAATTATTTTTGGCAATCATATAATGACTTCGGGTCTGAAATTTATATATGTTAGAAAACATTTAAAAGTGCATTAATGTGATTTTTGGGGAATTTTGCTAAGTATTTTACAATGGTTATAAAATTATTTAAGTTAAGGGACTTAAATGTTCTATATGTTTTATCAAGGGGAATGGCTTATTTGCTTAAAATATTTTAAATTGTTAATTTTGGATTCGACAGCCTTTTTAGGAAAAGGATTTTGATAAAGAAATGGAAACCAATTACATTTTGACAAATTAAGTAAGTTAGTGAAAAGAAATTACATTGAAAGGCATAAAATCAATTTTGTTATGAATTACAACTTTACCACTTCCTTTGCTTGCTTTCGTCACCATGCCTAGTAGGCCTTTCGAACTCGTTCAAAACCAATGCACATGGTATCAAGAAATTGATACATAGTATATTGGAGAAAGTCGAATGGGTCTGAGTTTAAGGCATGCTTTTGAAGGGGTTGAAGTCGCTTTTATAATCTTTCAAAACCATCAAATTGTCTTTGCTTTTAGAAAGGAGCTTTCGAAAGAGTTGCCCCCTCTTTGTACTCATTCCATACCTAGCTGCTCCATTCATACCTTTCGAATTAGTTAAGGCCGCTTTCTTTAAAACCTTAAAATAATGTATTCGAAAAAGGTGCTTTCGCCCTTTTACATAGAAGTTGCTTCCTTAATGCTTGCGAAAGGGTCCTTTTAGCCGCTTTTGTAAATGATATCGGAATCGATGGCTTCGAAAGGGTGGGTTTCAAAGCTATCATCTTCCCCTATTCTTTTTCTTAGGATTTATGCTTTCAAAAGCAAAGTTTTTTCTTTTTGTTCTTTTTGACCCAAAAGTTATAAATAATTTCAAACCCAATGATTTTGAAAGAGGCGTTTTCAAATGGTTTCCAAGCTATGCTTCTATAAATTCTTGCTTAAGTTAAATGCTTTCGAAAGGTATGTTTTATGTGTTCGAAAGTTATATCTTTAAATTTTTTGAAAGGAAGGTTTCGGTACTTGGTTTTAAGTAATGCATAAATTATATAGTCAAAAGCCTTAGTTTTCCAATTTGAGAACTTAATCTCATTTAAAAAGGTAAACCCATGGCAATATGAAAGAGTTTTGAAACGGCATTTAACTTTGGAATTTTGGAAGAAGCTTTCCACGCTAAAGATGGTGGGTTAAGGGTATTAACCATGTTCCATTAGAAATATGATTACAAGGAATTAAATCATAGATGTTTATAATATTATGTTTTGACCAATTGTCATGTATGCTTCTTCTGTAAACATATTCACTTCATAATTAACCCATAACTGCATTTTAGGGTGTTAAGGGCAGAACAACCAACTAGGATGACCAAGTAGTGAATATAGATTGAGTTAACTCCTGTATGGGTAGAATTACATCCAGAAGGTCAGACAGACCAAAATATAGGATGCCCAAAGACTGATCAAAGGATTATAGGTTTAAACGAGTTCTTAGTAAGACCATGAAAATTAAGTATGTAAATTGTTATTGGTAGGGGCCAATATGTTCTTAGTGATCCCATGAAAACTATATCCAGTAATTATTGAAAGAGATCAATAGGTTTATAATGATCCCATAAAAACTATAACATGAGAGATGTTATTGAAGGATCCAGTAGGTTTATAATGACCCTATAAAAACTATGATTAGATTATGTTATTTGCAGATACTAATATGTTCTTAGAGATCCCATGAAAACTATGAAACTGGACAAATGGTCTGTAAGTTTGGAATAGCTTATTAGTCAGCCCATGAAACATAATAGGCTAATAGTGACCCTAGAAACTACGACTTAAGACGGATAGTCAAGGAAACGGGGATGGGAAATCCAGATCATATCGCATGTTTACATATCATCACAATACATACTATTATGTTATGTCTTAACTATTGTGAATACAAGTGCACATCGTATGGTGATTTTAAATTGGGTTAAGATACAACTGAGGGAAAAACCCATTCCGCTAAGTTGCATGGACTCACTAGATATCCAAATGGTTCAAGATGGTAGGTTCTTGTTCATACAAGGCTTTTTGTCTGACTCGAAGTTTATGTTTTCCCCTTAAACTCTCGGGTGCTCAATTGATTTTGAGTAGTTTGAGAGTTAAGATTTTCAGGTTCTCCTTTAGATGAATAAGCTTCCGAAGACGTGTAGAAGGCAAGCTTGCTATTATGAGTTCTTTCTATTTGATTCCGCTATGGTTTGGATGTAATGGAAAAGTTGTTTAATTGCCTATATTTAGACTCTGATCAACCAAGGGGGCATCTTCATATGTCGCTCTTGGCGTATTTTGTAATAATTATATTTCACTAAGCGTGGTTCACGAATTAGGATTATGTAACGAATTTGAAATGTTATTTGAAGTAGAATGTGAAATTTGTTTTATGATTTAAATTTCTTTTCATATCCATTGTTTCATTAAATTAATATATCTATATTACGCCATTTGGTCATCGAGAATTAATAACTATGGATGACTACAGCATCCATAGTAGTTAATTTTGGGCCTCTAAATGGGGGATTTGACAAGTTGGTATTAGTGACAACACAATTAATAGAAATGCTCGACACAACACCATGTTGAATCCGGGTCGACGGACAAATGCTAATCCAAATGCAAATGCCAATGTAGATGTTGGAATCCCGCCAGTAGATATGGGGATGATGTATCAATTATTTGTCAATCTGATGCAAGCTGGAGCAGCTGTAGGAGAAGCAGGGGGGAATGCTGTAAATGTTAGAGGAGCTAATTCCATGGTCCCAATTGGCAATAAGTATGCTAAGATGAGCAGGGATTACACCAGTTTTGGTGTGAAGCCATTTTTGGGAACAGAGAAAGCTAAGTAGAAAACTAGTTATTGCACTGTGAAAGAGTTTTTGTTGACTTAGGATTAGATGATGAGCAGAAGAGGAGACTTGCTTCATGACAGTTGCAAGGAGCAACACTTTATTGGTGGAACAGTGTTACTATGGGAGTTCCCAAGGAAGAGTTGACTTAGGTAGAATTTCAAAGGAGATTCGAAGAGATTTTCCTGTCTGAAGTAGCCAAGTCAGTATTGCTGAAGAAATTCATGGACATAGTACAAAGTGAGATGTCTATGATTGAGTATGCTACGAAGTTTGATGAGTTGTCTATATATGGATATGCTACCATTGACAACGTCATTAAAAATAATAAGAAGTTTATTTGAGGGTTAAGACCTGAGATTGCAATGGAAACTATGCCACACAAGTACAGTTGTAGTGGAGATGGCAATTAGGAATGAAGAGATACTTTTTACTTCTAGGAACGAGAAGCAGATAGGAACTCAGGATTCTCAGGGTAAGAAGAGCAAATTCCTTAAGAAGAAAGGAGTTCGGAAAAAAGGAGTGCCAAGAAAGAGAAGGCCGATATAGTCTTCTACAAGTGCGATAAGAAGGGACATTATGATCATGAATGTCGAACTGGAAAAGGGAAAAAGATTGCAAATAAGAAAGTAGTGAAACGCTTCAACTGTGACCAGATTGGACACTACAAGAATCAGTGTCCAGAACCAGTCAGAGCAGACAAGGGAAAGGTTTATTATCTTTGGAACCAACTTCTTCTAGACCAACTGCTGTAGGGAAGGGAAAGACTATGATGGAAGGCACGCTTTCAATTCATAGTATACTGGTTAGGGTAACATTTGATATCGGTGCATCGCATTAATTTATATCTCAATGTTTGGTAGATAAGTTATGTTTGATACCCTCATATCTTGTTACTTCCTTAAGGGTTGCTATCTGATATGAGGGTATGAAACTGTAGGGATGAGATGTGACCAGTTAGAACTTAAATTGTTAGGTCATAAGTTCATACGTAGTTTGTATGTTTTTTATTTCGTAGGTTTCTGAATCATTTTGGGTATAGATTGGTTAGATAAATATGATGCTAGGATATTTTACCAAGATAGGGAAATATCACTGAGACACCTCAATAGTCATAACCGAATTATATACTAAGTGGAGAAATTATACTTAAGTGCTTGTGCTTTTCCAAATGTAATGGAAGTAGAAGAAGAGTTGACTCGGGTTCTGGTAGCAAAAGAGTTTGTAGATGTTTTTGAGCCAGTCATGGAACTACCATCAAAATGAGCCATTGAGTTTCGGATAGATCTTGTGCTAAGAGTAGAACTTGAAGGTAGACCACCTAGTAGGATAACACCTGCCGAGATGAAGGAATTGAAGGTGCAGCTAGTGGATTTAGAAAGAAAGAATTTTTTATTAAACCAAGCAGTTCGTCTTGGGGAGCGGCTATGGTGTTCATAAAGAAACTAGATGGGTCGTTAAGGATGTGTATCGACTATCGTAAGTCGAATGAGAAAACGGTCAAGAATAAGTATACTTTGTCGAGGATCGATGATCTATTTGATCAGTTGAGTGAAGCCAGAGTATTTTTCCAAATAGATTTGGCGACAGGTTTCCATTAGATAAGAGTGGTAGAGACCAGTATTCTATTGATGGCATTTTGGACTAGGTACGGTTTGTACGAGTGGTTAGTAATACCATTCAAGTTAACAAATGCGCCAGCTTTCTTCGTGGATTTGATGAACCGAGTTTTCCAAGAGCATTTGGATAAGTTCGTATTGGTATTCATAGATGACATTTTAGTATACTCTAAGGGTGAAAGAGGGCATGAAGTTCAACTTAGAGTAGTGCTTGAGACGCTAAGGCAGCATCAACTAAAAGCATAGTTTTCATAGTGTCATTTCTGGAAGAAAGAAGTTAAGTGTCATGGTCACGTGGTTTCAGAGAAGGGTTTTGTCAGTTGATCCGAATAAGATCGAGGTTGTTAACAACTAGAAGAGACCAGAGACAATGACTGAGATCAGAAGTTTTCTTGGACTCACTGGCTATTACCGGAGATTCATTTAGGATTTCTCGCGGATAGCAGCACCTTTGACTAAGCTAACCAGGAAGGACATAAAGTTCATTTGGTCTGACAAATATGAGGGAGTATTCCTTAGGTTAAAGCATTTGTTGACCAACGCACTTGTGTTAGTAGTTCCAAATGGGAATCAAGGATTAGTAGTGTATATGATGCCTGTGGAACCGGATTAGGGGATGTGTTGATGCAGAAAGGTAAAATTATTGCCTACGCTTCACGACATCGTTGACCGCATGTGGTGAGATATCCTACTCATGATCTAGAGTTGGCAGTGGTGATCTTTGCACTAAAAGTATGGAGACATTATCTCTTAGGGGAGAGATTTGAGTTATACACCAATCATAAGTCCTTAAGGTATTTATTCCATCAAAAGGAGTTGAATATGAGATAGCAGAGGTGGCTAGAGTTTTTAGCAGCTTATATTTTGGTATAGGGTATACACCTAGAAAGAAAATCAGGTAGTAGATGCTCTTAGCAAGAAACATCAGAATGTGTTGTTAGCCATGTTAACAGAATGGAAGGACTTAGAGGCTTTGACTACTTGTAGAGTGCAGTTAGGATCGACTACTAGTTCTAGCCAGAGCACTGCCATGTCATCTTGCTTGGAAGTTCAACCAGTAATGATCGAAAGGATTGCTTCTAAGCAGAAAGAGGATCCATTATTGGCCGACAAGATTAAAATGCAAGAGGTCAAAATCGAGATTGATGATCTAAAAGATTTTAGTCTTGACTAGAGGACATGGTTGAGAAAGAAGGGACGGTTATGTGTTTCGAATGTTGGGGACTTGGACATAAGGAGAGAATTTCTTAGAGAATGCCATCAATCAAAATTTACAATTCATCCTAGGGGAACCAAGATATATCAAGAAATGAAGATGAGTTTCTATTGGCAAGATATGAAGAAGGATGTTGGCTTATGGGTAAAGCGGTGTGTGAATTTTCAACATATGAAGGTCGAACATCAGAAGTCGAGTTTGTTACTTCAACCTTTGGAGATACCAATTTGGAAATGGGATTCGATATCCATGGATTTTATAGATGGGTCGCCAAGGTCGAATCGATTAAATGTAAGTATATGGGTCATAGTGGACAGGTTGACCAAAGGTGCCCATTTCATTCTGGTTAAGTCAACAAGGACAGCACCTTTTTTAGCTAGATTATTTATGGAGAACATAGTTAGACTACATGGGATTACTTGTATTATAGTAAGTGATAGAGATACTTTGTTTACTAGCGAGTTCTGAAAGAGTCTATATGAGGTCTTAGGTACTAAGCTCAAGATGAGTACTGCTTATCACCCTTAGATAGATGGGTAGACAAAGAGAGTCAACAATGTACTCGAGGATTTGATAAGAGCTTGCGTGCTAGATTTTGGTGGATCATGGGAAGATCGCCTACACTTAGTTAAGTTTTCATACAACAACAGTTATTAGACTGGCATAGGAATGGCGCCTTTTGAAGCATTGTATGGAAGGCCATGCAAGTCACCAGCATGTTGGCTAGAAACTAGAGACATATTAGTTTAGTTCCAGATCTGGTAAGAGAGGAAACAGAGAGGATTGAGTTGGTCCAAGCTAGGATGAAGGAAGCTCAGTGTAGATAAAAGAGTTACACGGTTAAGAGGCACAAGGATCTAGAGTTCTTAGTTGGAGATAGAATGTTCATTAAAGTATCACCGATGAAGGGTGTGGTATGATTCAAAAATTTAGGGTAAATGGCACCGAGATATGTTGGAACATTCCCAATTGTAGAGAGGATCGGAAGCTTATATATAGAGTAGAGTTGCTAAGTAGTTTGGCAGATGTTCATAATATATTTCATGTGTCTCATCTTCGTAAGTATGTGCATGATCCAGAGACTACTATTCCTCTGACTGCATTGGAAGACTTAATAGTAGAACCGACCTAACCATTGTTATGCATCCATTTTAGGTTGTAACGAGAGAGGAGAAGAGTTTAAGAAACAGGATAGTCAAGTTGGTGAAAGTTCAGTAGATCGACAACAAGAAGGACTGCACTTGGAAGACAGAAGACAGGATTAGAGATACTTATCCTGATCTATTATAAGGGTACGTTCTATATCTGTTACATATTATAGATAGTTTCCTAGTCGGGTAGGCTAGTATGGTAGTGGAGAGATTTTACAAATGATTACTATGCTTAGTATTTAGTCCTTGCTGAATTTGAGGAAGAAATTCTTTAAGGTGGAGAGCCTATAATGCCCCTAAGTTTAAATAGCATTATTCAAGAGATTTAATTAGATAACTTAAATAGAATAATGTAGAGATTAGAGTGATAAGGAAATTGAGATTTGAAAACCAATTAGGGTCGTGCCTTAACTAAATGGATTTATAAAAATGGTTTATAAGTTAACTGCCTAAGAGAATTAGGCAAGGGTAATATAGGAAAAGTTGTACACCATAACCCCATAACCGCTAAACCCTTACCTCATTCTCATTTTCATAAATCAAAAAAATAATCAAAGAAGAAACAGGGCTGGCTATAACCCAAGGAGAAGAGGAGCTCAAAATCAATTAGAGGCTAAGATTCAAGCTAGGAAGATTAAAGCAACAACAAATCTCAATTTCCTTATCCAAATAAAGTGAATAATAATCTAAACCATCTCATATATGTCTTCTTGAATATTTAAATTCAATTTTTAAGGTTTAAAATCATTTGGATGGACGAATGATGATATGGTTTGATTATATGTCATGTTTTAATTTAAACAAGCTTTTATGGAATAATATAATTTGATTTTAAGGTTAAAATCGTGCAAATTAATTTCTGAATGACATGATGTTTGAATATGTTGTGTAAAACATTGTCTTGTAGATAGTTTAAATTTTCATAAGCTATGGATAATTTATTATGAATTTTGAATAGAAGAAATAGATAATTTTAAGATTAAATTATTTATGGCAATTATATAATGACTTCGGGTCTGAAATTTATATATGTTAGAAAACATATTAAAAGAGTATTATTGTGATTTTTGGGGAATTTTCCTACGTATTTGCTATTGTTGTAAAATTATTTAAGTTAAGAGACTTAAATGATTTCTATGTTTTATCAAGGGGAAGGGCTTATTTGCTTAAAATATTTTAAGTTAGTTAGTAGTGAATTCGTCAGCCTTATTAGAAAAAGGATTTGGAAAACGAAATGGAAAGCAATTACATTTTGATAAATTAAACAACTTAGGTGAAAAGAAATTACTTTGAAAGGCATAAAATCAATTTTGCTATGAATTAAAACTTTACCACTTCCTTTGCTTGCTTTCATCACCATGCCCAGTAGGCCTTTCGAACTCGTTCCAAATCAATGCACATGGTATCAAGCAATTGGTACATTGGAGAAAGGCGGATATGTCTATATTGAAGATTTGCTTTCAAAAAGGTTGAAGTGACTTTTATAAGCTTTCAAAACCATCAATTTGTCTTTGCTTTTAGAAAGAAGCTTTCGAAAGAGTTGCCGTCATTTTGAACTTGTTTGATACCTAGCTACCGCATTCATACCTTTCAAATTAGTTAAGGCTACATTCTTCATAATCTTGAAATAATGTATTCGAAAGGGGTGCTTTCGCTTTTTTACTTATAAGACGCTTCCTTAATGCTTTCGAAAGGGTCCTTTTAGCCGCTTTTGTAAATGGTATCGAAGGCGATGGTTTTTAAAGGGTTGGCTTCGAAGCTATCCTCTTCCCGGGTTCTTTTTCTTAAGATTTATGCTTTCGAAAGCAAAGCTTTCGCTTTTGTTCTTTTTCACTCAGAAGTTATAACTAATGTCAAACCCAATGATTTTGAAAGAGATATTTTCAAATGGTTTGGAAACTATACTTCCATAAATTCTTGCTTAAGCTAAATACTTTTGAAAGGTATGTTTTATGTGTTCGAAAGTTATGTGCAAGTGTTTCAAAAGGAAGGTTTCAATCTTTCGAAAGATATGTCGGATGGTCTCGAAAGATAAAATCTAAGGTTTTAAGTAATGATATAAGGTATATAGTCGAAAGCCTTAGTTTTCAAATTTGAGAATCCAATCTCATTTTAAAAAGGTAAACCGTGACAATATGAAAAAGTTCTAAAATGGCATTTAACTTTAGAATTTTTGAAGAAGCTTTCCTAGATAAAGATGGCGGGTTAAGGGTATTAACCATGTTCCATTAGGAACATGATTACAAGGAATTAAATCATAAATGTTCATATTATTATGTTTTGATCAGTTGTCATGTATAATTCTTCTATAAACATATTCACTTCGTAATTGACCCATGCTGCATATTAGGGTGTTAAGGGCTAAATAACCAGCTACGGTGACACATTAGTGAATATACATTGAGTTAACTCCTGCATGAATAGAATTGCATCCAAGAGGTCAGATAGACCAGAATATAGGATGCCCAAAGACTAATCAAAGTATTATCAGTTCAGACAGGTCTTAGTAAGCGTATGATAACTATGTATGAAGATTGTATTGGCAGACGCCAATAGGTTCTTAGTGGTCTCATGAAAACTACGTCCAGAATAAGTTATTAAAAGAGATCAGTAGGTTTATAGTGATCGAATAAAAACAATGATATGATAGATGTTATTAGAGGATCCAATAGGTTCATAGACACCCCATGAAAACTATGATTAGATGATGTTATTGGTAGATACCAATAATGTTATCCGACCTTTTGGCTCGGCTATATTTAGATGGGCTATACAAGTTAGACTAGATTATCATCAAGGAAAACAACCTAAAGAGATGATTATTAGGCTCAGAGACTAAGCACAGGCAATGATATGAAGTGACGATCAATCTAGGCCAAGAGATAGACTCTCCAGAATATTCTAAGTATGGAATAATGCCTTCCCTAGGTGGGGGATCAGTACCTATCTCTTTCCCTAGGGGATCGGTACATATCATTAATTTTTATCCCAAACTTGGTAAGATCGATATAAAGTGACAAGGTAGGCCCCGTGAGGCTACATTTCAAGTTTTAGGTCATTTGGAGTTCGTATGCTCATGTTATGGGCAAATTACTTCACCTTTTAAAAGGGATTAGTATAAAAGAGACCGGTATAAAAGGGATCGTTCATATTCAGCTTTCATTACATATTACAACAATGATCGGTCAATAACTCAAAATCTACAGATACCATCAACACAAAACTTGGAGTACAAGCTAATTAAGACATGTGAAACACCCTGTATGGATCATATGGCATTCAGAGCAAGTTGGAGGGTTAGGTACCTATCCCTCTAGAGGGATCGGTAGAGATCAGAATTCAAGCAACACTACTTCACAAAAAATGCGATATCTCACAAACAGTATGTCGAAATTGCATGAAATTTAAGAATCACGTAGCTAACATTATGTGGCATCCCTCATAGGGATAGCAGCCCATTCGGATGCATTCATAGGGATTGGTACCAATCCCTATTGTGGGTCTCGATAGGCTTGCAAATTTTTGGGTAGCCCCATCTTGGTCTCCTAAACCTTCTGCCAGAATTTCAGTCTGATCTCACGTCTTCCCCTATAAATACAGTAGGCATGGAATCAGAAAAGGGATCCTACTTTCTCTACCGAGGCTCTGCCATTTTTATTCTTCACTTTTGTACTAATGGATCCTAGCTGATCCAAACACTCTTGTAATGATAATCAAGTGGAAGATCAATAAAAATATAAAGTGGGCGTAGACCAAGATTGATGAACCACTATAAAAATATATGTGTTAATTTATGGTATATGCCCTGTTTTAATTTCATTCTTCATTTAATCACTACTAGATTCTATCGGGTGTTGATGCCCCTTTTTGGCGTCAATATTTTGGTGCTTTCATTAAAAATGAATTCTCAGCTTGATTGGATCTCATCATCTAATTATGGATTCCCATATTCATGAGATAGATCTAGTTATTAACCTACAAACTTCCTATTCTACTCAAATTTGAAGGAAATCTAAAGGAAGCTGATAGTCATAGTTTGAGGAACTGAGTTTATATCCCGTGATTTTGGGGGATTTGATTATGCTAATGTTCTTATTTGGAGTTGTTCATGTGTTCATGTCCATTTGGAAGGGATTGTATTCACTCATGTATGCAAGGTCTTAGGATCGAATGTTGAAGTTTGCACTCAAGCTAAATGATGGTCAATCCCTCCCTGAAGGTCTAGATGGTTGATTCCTCCACACTTGCTCAATACCAATCCCTCCGGACTTGCTCAATATCTATCCCTCCAGACTTGCTCAATACCAAGCCCTCCACACTTTCTCAATATCGAGCCCTCCACACTTTCTCAATATCGATCCCTCCATGCTTGCTCAAGGCCGATCCCTCCAACTCCGTATGCCGAGCCCAATGCGGTAAGATGTTTGCAAACAAGGGATCGATACTATGTTACCAAACCCCTACACTAACGATCCCTCTCTCAAAAACCCACTGACCGATCCCCATACTCCCTATCCCTATACCCAAAAAAATGGATCGGGTACGATCCATTTTAAAATAATATAAATCGGGTATGATCCATTTATTTAAAAATACCAAACCCTTATCGCAGCTCAATTCCCCCGCATTTCGTATTCACAACTCAACTTAAATATGAAGCATTCTATCCACTTCCCTTATGTCATGTGACTGACTGGGGCATAGAGAATTAAGCGACTGCTTCTGAACATCAACCGAGGAACGAACAAGCAACTGCTACCCAAACGATACTCCCAAAGGTTGGAGAGCATAGCTGATGTGACTCTAAGCAAACCCAAGAAATTTTGGCCTAAAGCCAAACTCGGGTAAAACTAAGATTTTCTCCAAGCAATCGCTAAGATGACTCCAAGCATTGTTCTTCGCTGATCCAGCACTTCAAATTCTGCGACTCCAAGCAAACCAATTGCTGACTCCCGGCAAATAGCAGATTTTCTCAGGTCCTACTCCAAGTAAATTACCACTAATCTATCAGTACCGGTCCATCTTGCTTTGCTCATATCTTGGGCATGCATACATCATTTATAAGCATAACAAGTAGTTGTAACTTAAATACTAACCGGATTATCGATGCCTAAAGCATCTCCCCTAGTCGAAGCCTAATATTGAAGTCATTCAGTGTGCAGAATATCCAAGGAGATTCAATGTACCAATCATATTGGTTTACTCAGGGAAAACCGACCCTAAACTACATCTCATGAAATTCAAGTGGCATGTGAATTTCGCCAGAGCAATATGTGCGATCAAATGCAGACGCTTTCCGATGTTCCTCGAAGGTGTATTGATCATGCAATTTATATGATTATCGCCCAAATCCCTCTCCTCATTCAATCAACGGATCAGAAGTTTGTCGAGTAGTTTAGAATGCATGCGACTCACACAAAGGATGTGATGTCATTATCCAATTTATTCTAGATGCTAGTGAGGATATTATACTCATTGCGTCGATAAAGGGAATCGACCCCTATATAGATTTTGGCAACTAGTTAGCTGGAGAGCCTCCTACTACCATGGATCGTTTATATTACAAAGTGAATCAAAACCTAAGTAAGGAGGAGGAAGAGCAAACTAGGAGAAATAACAATACAGGCCCATTGGCTAAGGACTCAAATTCCAGGAGATGACCTAGGATCTCAAAATTCAACTCATATACTCCTTGGAAATATTCAACGGATAACATCTACTTGGAGAATCACGACTTAGAGCAATACTAAAAACCATCCTTAAGAGAGTCCACCGAGGCCCATAGAAAATCCACAGAATGTTGTATATTCCAAGATGCACATGGTCCTAACATTGGCGATTACAAACACCTCCGAGATGTGAGTGGAAAGCTAATTCGGAAAGGAAAGCTTCAAAGGTATGTGCAAGCCCTATAGAATGGCGGGTAGGGAACATCTGATGCCTATCAATAAAAAACTTTGATTATCGGTTGGACCGCTAAGGGTCGACATCCCATTGAAATGAGCTAAGGGCAAAGTGGAATACCAAGCATATGATGTCGCTTCACTTATCAATGAGATTTATTCCAATCTTCTTTGAATTATTTCTATTTCAATTTGAATTGTGTTGTGAACTACGACCAAGTTGAAATAAACTACTTCCAAATGATGCAGGTGACTAAGTACTTAGAATTGGGCGCCCACCAATCTCTGCAGACCATGGTCGGACATTTGGAGTTTCATCAAGATAAGCGTGATTCAACCACTCATCAGCTACCATATGCCCTTGGCTTAGGGCCAAGGATTCGAAATGGAAAAACCCGACAAGGTAAGGATCGAGCAAAAAGTGGACATGACTGATCGTCTACTCATCAACTTTGGTGCCTCACTTGGAGACCAAAGAAAGACTTGGAATGGATACAACCCAACCATCCAATCCTCGTCTCATAATTGAAGTTCACCAAAATACATATGCCTCTCCCGAAGCTCTGCAATCTTGAAATCTAACTAAAGTGGATGTGGTTTGATCGTCTACACTTCGACTCCTATCCTAGACGCAGAGGGCAATTCGGAAGCTCGACCTAAAGTATATGTGACTGACTGCCTACTCATAAACCACCATCCTCAACACATGGACATGGCTACAGCTTGATGTGGATGTCACCTGATTGTCCTACCCAAGCATGGATGTGATCCGACAATCCATCACTTACTCCCTTCCTTGACTTGCCAAGAGGAGCTACAACTACCAAGCGGATATGAATCGATCATCTCACTTGCCAAGATTTGTCTTTAATGCTGGGGCAGAATTCCATTCCATGATTGAACATGATTCGATCATTCATTCAATAACTCTGAGTCCCCAGAGTGCGGACTGGAATATAAACATAAATCGGGTGGATACGACTATCCACAAAACAACTGTAAATTCCCAAAGTGCAGACTGGAGTACAAACATAAATCGAGCGGATACCGACTGCCCGCAAAATAACTCTAAATCCCTAGAGTGTGGACTGGAGTATAAACATAAACTGGGAGGATACCAACTGCCTATGAAACAACTCTAAGTCCCAAGAGTGCAGACTGGAGTATAAACATAAATCGGGCGGATACCAACTGCCCGCAAAATAACTCTATGTCCCCAGAGTTCAGACTGGAGTATAAACACAAATCAGGCGGATACCGATTGTCCATGAAACAAATCTAAGTCCCCAGAGTGCAGACTAGAGTATAAACATAAATCGGGTGGATACGGACTGCCCACAAAACAACTTTAAGTCCTTAGAGTGTGGACTGGAGTACAAACATAAATCAGGCGGATACCTACTACCCGCAAAACAAGCCAGATAGGAACAAGATCAATGGTGGTCAGCCATGGGCAGAGGAGTTGATTTGGGGAAGATATAGCCTGCACCGTATATGTTCGAGAGTGAGAGAGGTAAACTAACTTGGGGGGTGTGAATATGTAAGTGAAATTCAGGAACCCTAACCTTGTAACCTACAAACCCAAATTAATCTAGAATATGCTCAATGTCTTTCAAATAAGTTATCTTAGAAGGAAAAGACAAAGAGGAAGAAGCAAACGAGGCTATTTCGAAATCATAATTAAAATTGCAAAATATACAGTAAAAAAGAAGTTTACAAAAAAAACTAGATCATTATTTCAATTTGAAAGAAAAATCTAAACTCAAAAGAGAATCAGCTTAATAGATAAATATTTTCTCATTTTCTCTATCATTCTTATTTTTCTTTTTTAATAACATAGGAAAATAAAAGAGCAAGAAAAAGAAAAAAGAAATATATACGTACCTCAGTCGAATGTTTGCCATACAAATGAAATAATGAAAAATTATAAGTCATCAATCGATTGATTAAATAATAAGAATAAGAAGCGCGAAAATCAAGATATATTTACAGATTGAATGAAGAGATTGATATTACGACTCTACAGAGGGTCAACCAACAGGGAAGAGACACGTGTGCGTGGGATGTGAGAAATAGACAAAAGTGATGGGATGTGGATACCAGGTACAAGCTCATACCCATCTATGATCATTGCAGACTTAGAGGGAAAATGGTACACCCGTATTTCGTGAACCCTATTGAAGGCAAGATGATGCAAGCAACAAATCCAAAAAGCCGCTCCCACTAGATAATATCGACCGAAAGAAGAGGAAGAAAAGAATAAGAAGAGGTCCAAAAAGTACTGCGTCCAATCATTCAAGCACAGTCCTGGCACAACAGCCATTGATGGCTATTAGGTATGGGAATGGACCTGTAGCCAAAATTTGAGATCCAATAGAAAGAACAATAACGCAACCTAGAAGTGGCAACAATATGTAGATACTGGGCTACCATACCAAAAGCTACATCAATGATACCAAAGTGCAACATATTCCCCCTAAAAGGCTATATGCAAATGGGGACGTGTCACACTCATAAATAAATATGCAAAAATAACGGTTGCGTTAACAATCTTATATCCGTAGGATAATAAAGAAGTGCACCGCCATCAGATTAAGCTAACAAAGAAGTGCGCCACCATCAGAATAGATTAATAAAGAAGTGTGCCGCTAGTAGAATAGGTTAATAAAGAAACACGCTGCCATCAGGACATAACAAACAAAGGAGCATAAAGAATAGATAAAGAAAGAGGACTGCATTACAATCAAAAGGCCAAATAAGCCCTAACATTAATCCTAAAGTTTATGCATTGCAAACACTTTCAGGTAGGGATCTATACTGCACCCACTAAGGACACCATAAGTAGCACCACATGGAATCAAAAACATTCCAAGGGCTACAACATGGAAGCTCAAACAGCGCTCAAGCGTAGGTCCACACTTATAAGTAGACAGCAAAGATATAAGCTTCCCTAATCAATCACTAGCGTAATCCAACACCAAGATCACTTTGGCACGGAATGGCGTAAGGCAAACATCCTCATAAATGATAGCTCGACCTCTCTCACCAAGCAGTTCAGCCTGAACTCTGATTTTCTCCATCTTTGGGGTAGTACCATGCCAATGTGGCACACTAGACATCATAGTTCAGCCTCGTAAATATTAAGAACTCAAAAGGTAGAACAAAAGCAAAACCCTCTACGCCCCTATGGCCAAAAGGATAAAGGCAGTGCAATTTACCTTGAAGAAAAAAGGGAAACGAATGGACATACTCTCATTCACACAGAAGACAATGTATGGGCCATTCACACCTCAAGGCCAAAAAGGCAAAGCCTGTCTAAATTTAGGGTCTCCCTCCTCAATTTCAAATGTTCCTACTTAAATTTTAAATTCCTTGCCAAAGCCCAAAATTCAACCGCGCAAATCAAGATTTTCCGTCGAAGGCACGTTAGTAATTTGTGCATAATCCAAAGGCGGAAATCAGAATTGCAGAACAGGGGTTATGGAAATCCATGTGCATCTTTGTACTATAAACAAAAAAAGCATTGTAGCAAGAAAGGGATCTTTCCTAAATTTGACATTTTTTAAGGTTAATGATGAAAAAATTTAGTACTCTCTACCATTAATGCTTTTACAAGTAATATAAATAAGGAAAGTGATATTTCCCCGTGGATGTAGGATTCTTTAACATCCGAACCACGTAAAATTTTCTTTGTCTTTATCTTTTTTGCATTTTTACTTACCTAGATTTTGGTGTTAGATTCTTTATCACATTTTTTTACTTGAATTAAATATCAATTTGATTTAACATTTTAGCAAACAATTAAAGTGCAACTACATAATTATGTAAGCTTCTAGCAACTTAATTATTACCTAAAGGAAAAGTTTGTATTACTTCAATTTGTTGATTCTAATTCACCGAAGTACGCTGACTGTTTGAGGTGTTGTAAGATGAAAAATCTCATCAACAGTAGCCTTAAGGTTTGCTACGATCCTAAGGGTTCGGTTATGTTGAATTACCTATATTTTCTCAGCCTGTCACATGATGAGTTAGATTTTGTACATATAGTCCAAGATTACAATAGAAAATGGATTTGAATTTTTGGTAAGATTTTTAGAGATGATAGTAGGATTCTTTCAAATCATCCCGTGGATTGGGAGGGACACTATTTATTTAAGGGTATATAGTTTGTGTTGCGAAATAGTAGCACGTAAACGAGGTACGCCTAGTCAACTACCTCTATTACTAAGACAATTTTAGCTCAGAATTTCACTTAAATTTAAGACTCCACTTAGACTTAGGATTTTAGTTTCCAGGTTTGAATAGGTGAGTGGGTTAGGGTTACCCTACCGAAATGCCTGAATGTTTACTTGCTTGTATGTCAATAGACTTAGGATATAATTTTCTACAGACTAGAAATGTGGCATCTTGGTATCATGACTGTTGTAAGACTGGAAGAGTGATAAAATAAGTAAAAAGATACAGCTTAAGTTGGACAAAATTAGAAAATAAGTTATGCTATTTTCACTAGTTTGAGAAATCACCAGTTTTTGATATTCTTGGGTGAAAATAAGGAATAGCAAAAGATCTAAGTTATTAGATACTAGGAGAGACACCATCCACTTTCGAATTGGCTTGCCTTTTCATCAGTATACTATTGGGATGATTTAAGGCATTGTGTATGTGCATTGGGGGTTACATAAGGCTAAATTTCTGTTAGAGCATAATTATGCTCAGATAATCTATTATGGTGCATGTCGATATCATTTTATTTGAGTTGGTAGCAAGGATTACAGAGGTTTTTCTATACACGTACATTTGGATTGAAGTTACATACCAGTAGTATGGTCGACAAATTAAGGTTGGAAGAATGATGTAGTTGAAAAGCTTGGGAAGTGGAAGAGAGAATTTGATCTTTTCATTTCGACTCTTTCCTAGAAGATTTTTCCATAAATAGAGGAAGATTGCACAAGATAGGAAGAAATCATATGCTAACAGGAGATGCATGAAGTTGAAGTTCGCAATGGATGACATGGTCTTTGTGAAGATCTTGCCACTTAGACATGTTATGAGATTGGTAGTTCAAGTAAGTTAGCACCAAGGTTTGTATGGCCTTTTCCAATTTTGGGTAGAGTAGGAAAGTTAGCTTGTAATGTGGAGCTTCCTGAAGAGTTGATGAGAGTTCACAATATTTTATATTTGTCACGTGTACGAAAGTGTTTACATGATTCAACTACCATAGTCGAGCTTCGTCGGTAATAAAACAGTGATGTAGAAAGTGAGTCACTTGTTCGCATTGCACCTACTTGCATTATTGAGTAGGGGCACAGCAACTCCGCAATAAAGTAAGTAGACAGGCTAGAGTCCAATGAGGAGATGATCCAATTGAGAGTGCTTGGGAGCCCCAAGGAGAAAATCCGAGCTACCCATCTAGAGCTCTTATCTGGATAGTCTCCATTTACGATAACTATAATTTCTTATATGCACAGAATTTAGCTTAGTGTATCACAAAGGTATGTAGGTATATTGATTTTAGGTGGTCAGTTAGTTCAAGAGACCGCCTACTTTATAGTACTTATATTTTTATATGCATTTCCTACTTATATATACATGCTGCATTAGAAATCTGAAACTAAGGACAAAGTTTGCATGTGGTTAATGGTTAAGTAAATGGTTGTAGGTATTGGTTTCACAAGCGAATTACATTTATCCATCCTTGAACATTTCGAGGATGAAATGCTTGTAAGGGAGGAAGAGCGTAACACCCAGAAAATTTTAATAACAAATTAAAATTTAAATATGGGAAAAAATATAATTTTACATAAAAGGACAAAATAATATATATTTTACAAAAGTTTGAATTAGGCCTCTGGCTTATTACATTCCATCTAGAACGTCGTTTACACTCAAAAAGCATATATAACTTGCTAAATTTGATAATACGGAGTGAAAATAGTAAAAAATATAGCCAGTGGCATTTTCGTAAATATACATTTTAAAAATTAGCCTATAAACCATAACTCTCAACTATAAATAAAGGCAAGCCTCCACTCTTCTCACTCGGGAACCCTAGCCTAAATTTTTGAATTGGAATAATTTAAGGAAAGTCCTAGGAAATGATAGATCTAATTATTGAATTGATAAATGAACATAAAACTATCTTTAGTCTGATAAATCTAAATTGTATAACATGTTTGGATTTATTTTGATAAACAAGGGATTATTTTATTAAAACCACCCTTAATCTTATAGATCTGATTTATTTATTGTTATATAAATAAAGGATAATTTTTATAGATCTGATTTATCTGATAAACTTGAAATGATTTTTGGATAGACTGGAATGAATAAACATATTTGTTGTAACTTATTTAGATACGATTTAATCTACATATAAATATACGTGATAATTGATTTGAGTGTACATATATAATCCCTTGAATATTTATATATATGTACATATATGTACATACATACATATACATATGCATGCATACATACATACATATATATAATTGACTTGAAATCCATTGACAAGTGTTAGAGGATAAAAAATCATTTGAAGTTGGATATGAAATATACTTAAAAATCCGGTTGCAAACAAGTCTTTAAATTTGTATGCAAAATCATGAAGAGATGAATAAAAATAACCGAAACAAACAAGTTACAAAAATACGAAAAACAGACTACATGCCTGACTAGATATCAAAAAATTCATTCATATGTCTAAAAATTAGTTTCAAACATCTGGATTTTAGGAAATCGTATTCTAAGATTTTTAACTTGTAAATTTGACATAATTTAAATGCCTAAATATATTTTCATACGTCTAAAAATTAAGTTAGATGTTTAAAAAAAGGCAGTAAAACATCTAAATGCCTGAGAATGTTTTTATTATTATTTGAATCAAGCAACTAGATGTTTGAATTGTATTCTCCAACGTATGAATTACTATAGCAGGCCCATGTTGAACATGGACCTATAACAGGCCAAGTAGGAAAGATCAGAGAAACTTGTTACCATTTCTTAGTTACTTGAAAGTGCGCATAGTTGAATGAGGTCGGGCTGTAAGCTGGAAACATACTGCATTTGGGTAAAGCCCTAGACTCTCGCTTCATGAAGTTGGAATGTGACACTCAATATGACAGGGATTATGTGGCAATTAGAAATTCTTATCATTTGTAGCTGGTCCTAGCCACAGACTGGATGAAGCTGGAAAGAGTGGACAAAGACGCTCATCCTAAAAGGATCAGTGAATCCTAGTTGAAGGGTGAATCAACCCTTGATTACTACTTGTGTAACAATATTAAAATTAGGAAGCCAGACTAGCAAGAAGATGCTTCAGTGCAAGGTGGCAAGAACCGTTGGATAGTGATCCAACGAACGGGTCGGGCATTGAATGCATACTCCACTTAGTATACTAATGTGAGATGGCAAGAACCATCGAACCATGGTTCGATGAATGGCCAGAAATTGGATATATATTCGATTAGGAGCACTGATACATAGATGGAAAGAATCATCATATAGTGATTCAATGAACATGCCGAGCCTAGGTGTATATTCAGGTAGATGTAACTCAAGCAATTACCAATAGAAAGGTCAGATGATGTATGGTGTCTACTATTAGGACCATATACTAGAAATGCCTCTAGGAATTACTCTATTTTAATATGCCTTACCTCTGAGTGGAGCTTTTATAAACTATAATTGGAGATTAACTTAAAATGTAAAATAATTAGCACCTTATATACATATTAAACACACACATAACATCTTGGGCGTAGGATATAACTAAACTTCAATCAATTGTTTACATGCTAGTGGTAAAATTTATTCACTGAACTTTATCTATTCCCCTCTATTTCTTCCTTTTATTATATATTACATAAGGACATGGCAATAAATGAGGTGATTTGGTCAAGTGCATGGAGTAGGCAGCATGACGTTGAAGATTTATTGATTTGCAATCTTTCTTTATGTACCTTATTGTATCTTTTATTCCAATTATTACTATGATATTATTAGGATAGTTTACATTTATCAAAGTTATGTTGCATTGGCATTTGGAGACATTATTCTGTTATTTATCGTTTGGACCATGGTTATTCTAAGATTGTGTTACATAGATTATTTTTAGTACATATAATTTATTTCCTTCCATTATGAGATCTAAAAGGGTAGAATTGTGTAAAGTCGTAATTTTGTCTGTATCATGTATACCATTTTAAAACCTAACGATTCGTACTTCTTAGCATGATGGCGGTTCAGAAGCCACTATTGGGCTTTGAATCAGTGTGTCCGGAGGTGCGGGTTGTTACAAGTGTCTATATTGAAGTTCAAGGTATTCTCAAGTCGAGAAAACCATGTAATACCATTACTTCTAGATTCACTATTTGACCTTAGTTATATTAAGTAATATAAAACTCTTAGTACGTTATTCCATATTTATCCTGTGACGACCCGACTTTCTCACCACAGAAAATCGCATCATTAAGAAGAAAGAAAGGGATAGAAAAGAGAAAAGAAAGAGAAGAAAGAAGAAACAACATCAGAATCTCAACAGCGGAACTAATAAATTATATTAATAACATAAATATTACATAGCACATAACACTAATCAGAGTTACACAGAATTTACATCACATACTAGACAGTTATAAACACCTGTCTAGTTATACAACTCAATACAACTCAGCAGAACAATACTAACACAGAGATCACACAGCGGAACTATAAATCTACACGCAGAAGCCCCCTGCTCCATTTCCTTCTCCATAATTCGTCAAAAGCTAACCTGAATCCCTTGGCTACTCGTAAAAATTTGAGTACCCAAGAGTTTAAGAAAACAAAAGATAAACTCTGGGTCAGACATGGGTCTGGTGTGAGTAACAGGTTAAAGTTGCTTAACTTTGAAAAACCTTTGAAAAGAAAAGGTATCACGTAAGACTTCCCACACATAAACATGGAAAAGTTTTTACCTTACGCTAACCAAAACAATTGATAGGAAATCCAGTGATATTATAATAGGTCTAGGGTTTTCAAGTAAATAAGAAATAGTCTAAATTGTTACATTTATTAAATTCCAGCTACTAGCCACAAAAGTGGGTAATACAATCAAAACTATTGGCACTTATTGGATTTTGGATTCCATACAATGGCAGGTCTACTGGGGTACCGCACGTCACAGTATGTGGCCTAGATCAACGTACCGAGGAGCCACCCTAACTCCCCTGCAACACAAGACCGGAATCATCCCTTACTGGACAGTCCCGAACAAGACAACCCCGCAGTTGGATTACATCCAACTGCCCACACAGTCGAAATAAAAAGGGACCTCTAGACAGGGGTAAATCTCGCTCTCCAGTGGGAGCCACCCACGAAGCCTTGTTGCTCCTCCCCTATTTTAGCCATTCCCGGTTGATGAGGCTTGAGGCTACGATTACCTTCAGAGAACACATCTCTTAGAATGCTCATCGTCCACCTGACGATGTTCTGAAAGCATTCAATCCATACAAGTTTGTTCCGGGTTCGAACGAAACCGAAGGCTTATCTCGTTACACTCATTTTGGAATCACCCTTAGAGTTAACGACGATAATCCTTGCACTCTGAATCACCATCTCGAACCTATAAGAACTATATCCGTCAAACTCATCACGGAATCACCCCCAGAGTTATACTGACGTAAGTCCTTACACCTCGAGTCTTCACTCTTCACAAGAGATTCACGACCTATCGTTAATTTGGATCGATGTGGTTTTCGGATATCCAAATATGGAAACCCGATCCCGGTCTCATCGAAATCCAAAGCGTGTCTTTTAAAGCTAAGTTGTTTTAAAAGTTTAAAACAATTTAATTATCTATATATCCAAATAGATAAGTCACAGATTCACATCAGATAATCAACATTATCATCATATCAGATAAACTATATTATCATTATCCAAAAAGATAATCTATATCAACATCACAATGCAACCAATGCATCCATATCACTCAACATTATCGATCTCATATTTGAGATTCAAACCATCTAAGGCAAACAACATTATCCATCCATATAAGCAACGATTTACCACACCAAATATAATTAATTTAAAATGAATTAAATTAATTACCTCATTTCTAATTAATTTAAAGTAAATTAAATTAATTACTTCATCATCACTAAACTTGCTTACATCATTATTAATTAATTGTCAATCAAATAATTAATCATCCTCCAATTATTTATTTTAATTAATCATCCCTGATTAATTAACCTTTAATTACATTCAAGTACTAATTAATTTCTTCAAATTTATTATATTTAACCAAATAAAGTAATTAATCTTTAATTACTTTCTTAAATTAACTATGAATTAATTACATTACTCCTTAATTAATTCCATTAATTAATTAATTCATTGATTAATTAATTCTAATTAAATCCATTTTAATTACATCATTAATTATAATGATTAATGATTTCTAATTACATTTTCTTTTTAAATTAATTACATTAAGTAATTTATCTTTATTCAAACCATAATTGTTAATCACCCTTGAATTAACTCCATTCAGTAATTAACTTCCCTTAATTACTCTACCAAATAAATTAATTACACCTTAATTAATTATCTCTAATTAATCCTTCGATTAATTTACAAAGTAATTATACTCAAATTACTTCATCATCAAATCACTTCAATTAATTACATACAGTAAATACCCATTAATTACTTCCCTAAGTAATTTTCTTCATTTAATTACATTAAGTAATTATACTTTACAATCATCAAATGATTATTTTAAATTAATTAAACTGAATTAATTAACTTAATCTAATCAAATTAAACTCAATTAATAAGTAATTAATTCCTTAATACTTCCATAAGTAATTACACTTAATAACTTACACAAATGATTATCTTTAAATTAATTCATCTAATTAATATTTAAAATTAATCACATTAATTAATTATTAAACAATCCTTAGTTAATAACCTTCATTAACTATTAACAACTCATTAATTATTTTTATAAAATAATTAACTTATTTTAATAATTATTAATCAAAATTTAATTAATCATTAATAACCCATTTAATTATCCCCTAATTATTTAAATAATTAAGTGTTAAAGTTAATTAATCCATTATTACTTGATTAATTAATTATTAATCATTAATTAAAAACTAATTCTTATTTAATTAAAGATTCTTAATTACACTTTAATTATTCTAAGAATAATTAATCTTAAACCCTTAAGATTAAACCCTTAATTACCATTTTATTAATTCATTAAATAAATTAATTATTCATTTAATTACCATAATAATTAAATGAAATACCAATTATTATTTAACTTTAACAAGTTTAAAAGATCAATCTAAAACCTTTAAATGATAAATAATATTTTTGTTATAAAAGAAATTTTATAAAAGTTAAAACAAATTTCTTTTTAAATTAAAACCATTTAAATTTTACATTATCATTCAAATTTGTTTAAATACTTAAATTTATAAAATTTAAATTTATTTTGAAACAAAGATTCAAATCCAAATTTGAATCAAATTTAAACTTTGTTTAAACATTACTTTATATTTCCATTTCCAAATTTAAATTCAAATTTCTTTAAAAACATTTTTAAACCATAAATCCCCTTTTAAAGTTATTTCAAACAAATTTGAAATTTGAAAACTTATTCATTTCCATCTTGACATTCAAATTAAAACTTGAATTCATAAAAAAAAATTGATTTAAAACATACTTTAAATTCTTGTTTAACAATTCAAATTCAATTAAATTTTTGAAACGGGCAAGTTTCAAATATGAGTAAACTAATTTGAGAAAAATCTCAGAGCAACTCGAGTATCATTTCTTTTGAACTAATTCAAATCAAATACGATCAGGCACAAAACTCTTAAACAACTAACACCTGAGCCTACTCGACATCTACTCCGAGTCCACCATCCCTCATCTTCGAGCAAATCATAAATCAACCCGACACAAACACGAGTTCCCCTTTTCTTCCCCAAAACAACTGATACCCAAGAACCCTGTGCACCTGCACCACCAGAGCAACCATCTCCGACCCCTCGCGACCCCCTATGCAAGTCACTGATCATCAATGAAAGCCATTCCGACCTTCGATTCAACTGCAGAAACCCCACATTCAAATTCGAACATTCGAGCTCGAAATCAATAGAAATGTCGATATAGGAATTTACCTGAATCACCAAATTCTGACCTCCAGGGAAGCTCCACCTCCGGCCACCTCTTCATCCTCACCTCATCTATCACCATCTCAAAACAGGGCAAGCTCGATCACTTATTTTAATCGCGGTGATCAATTTACTGATCATAGTAAAAAACTAGGGCTTATCAACTTCAATTCCAAATCCCCATCACCACACTGCATTAATCCTTCCTCCAGTATTTTTCCCTACAACTTAGTTCAAAAATCCATCACTAGAATCAATATTGGCCACTCTGATCACCTAGGTTGATGATTCAAACCCAAAATAGGTTTTCTGGTTAAACCCGAATTTCCCAATCAATCTCAATCTAAAAATTCAAATTTTAGTTTTAAAATTCACATCTTTGATCTTGTAACTTGTATATATTCTTAAATTACAGGATCCAGATGAATTAATTTTACTTATATAAGAATTTGTTCTGTTGCCTTATTGAGTTTCCAGAGATAATCCAGAATTTCTTATATTAAATAAAATTTAAACTTAGCTTATATATCACAACCATATTGTGTTTTAAAACTTAAATCTTAACACATACTAAATCACATGAAATTGATATTCCTAAGCCATTCTAAAATCTGAAACCCAAGTGCAGAGTTACAACAGCATGCACAATTTCAAATACTCATGTATACACCAATAATAACTTGTAAATAACACAAAATCACAATTTTTCCAGAGTATAATAATAAACTAAATTTATACTTAAAATCTAAAACAAAAAGAAGTTACCCACAGAGTTTTAGGGCAGAGCATCCAGGTTTTGACAGGTTTTGGGATCTGAATGTTTTATGAATTTTGAACTTCAAATTGCTATTGAACTTAAAACTTTAGTTCCACATTAACAGATGCATGTTTGCCTTTTTAAACTGCAGTTTCTTATTAAAACTTCATCTTGTATTTGTAATGCCTTCCTTGATTTCATTTGCAAGCTTTCCAAAAAAGTGCAGGCATGAATGTTTTCAAAATAGAAATGCAGGACTCAGTTGCTAAATGAATTCAGATACATGCTTTCCAGAAAACCATGAATTGCAGGCTCTCAGTTGCATGCAAGTTTTTGATGCTGCAATTTGATTTTCAGATGCATGCAGATATTGATTTAGCTTTGATGAAGTTGCATGCAGTTTTGTTTCCAGGTGAAAAATGTAGACATTCATTTAGCTTTGAAGTTGAAAAATGAATTTTAGGTATATATGAATTGAAGGACTACAGTTATGAGGATGGTTTTCCATTTCAGATTCACATGCATTACAGTTTTGAAGATAGTTTCAGATGGTTTGGGATGGAGGAGATATTAGTGCAGGGATTACAGATGGTTTATGAGGAGGTTTTCATATTTTACTAGAACAGATTTTTGGTTTTCTGTTTTCAAAAAAAAGAATTTTGCAGATCTTAGTTTTAAACAGAATTTCTCTGTTTTGATTTCAGATCTTAGCTGAAGATTTCACAAGGTTTTGAACATGGAGAATAGGAAGGAAAGAAGACAAAATGAGAAGGGATAAGTTTATATAAGTAAATTTTAAAAAAAAGAAAAAAAAAGAAAATTAAATAATACATTTGTTCTAACCTTAACATTTGTCATTTTGATTTATTTAATGGCTTACACATGTCAATTTAGGTGTTAGGAGATTAACACATGTCCTATGCGTATTTTAATTTAAATTTAAAATTGTTTATAAGCTTTTGAATCTTAATTTACTATTCTTATGTATATATAAATGAGTTTATCTCTTTTTAAATTGAAAAGAAATGAAAACAAACAAATTAAAAATATAGCTTATTCAAAAATATTGAAGTATTTATTCTATTAAATTTCAAAACACTAAATCCAAATTTTAAATTAATTTATCAGTCAAATTTTAAAGATCAAGTTATATACGGATGCATATATAACTCTTTTAAATTTAAAAATAACAAATCCTAATTCTAAAAATCTATTTATGTTTTATGGAAAACTAAGTATTATCATTTTTATTATTTGAAAATAACAAGTTAAACAATATTTAAAATGATTTATAAAAGAGATTATAATTTACTTCTATCACTTAACAAATTAAGATCATATGAAATTTGTATTGTAAATTCTTATATATAAATTTCAAGCAATATTTTGAAAATAAAATAAAACAAAGCTTTAATGTTAATCTAATTTAAATTCATATTTTAAGCTAAATAAAATTATAAATTTAAGCAAATAAAATTTTCCATAAGTATAAACCATAAAATTATTTATTGAATTGTTTTAGAAAGTTAAATGTTAAACTTAAATCAAAATTCAATTTATCAAATATAAATTAGAGTTAGAAAATTAATTCATTTACTAAATTCAAAATCAAAGTTTATCAATCTATAATATATACAATTATATATATTATAAACCGAAAACAGTTTACTAGCTTTAAAAAGATAAAATCTTCTAATTTAAATATTTACTAAAAGATGATTATTAGATCAATTCAAAATTTTATTATCAAAAATTATTAAATCAATTAAATTTTTAACATAGATTATTAAATTTATATTCCCCAATTTCCGGGATATCACATATCCAATAACCATTAGTACGTAACTCCTTAGTGTCCTTTGTAGCCATGAGCAATACACTGCCTAATATTTAGAGAGCGTTACATACTCTAATCAGATGAATCAATATTCTTTTTCGAAACACTTGACTATGAATATTTAAAATAATACGTTGTTTTAATATGATAAATGTCCTATGATTACAATGCATTGTAATTACTATCATAAAATATATCATTAAGGATTTTCTATTAATATACTTGAAATTAATTACTTAATTGATTATATCATAATATAACAAAGTCTATAATATAGATTAAACACATTTATTATGAACAACATTGGTTATTGACTTATATTTATATAACTAATTACATAATTGTAAATAATTACATTTCCTATCAGAATGGAGTTTTAAAATAAAGGAGAGTGAAAGAATTTTCAGCTAGATATAATGGAGGAGGCAAGAAAATAAAGCAAAGCAAAGTGCTTTAGGTTCCTTTTATAAGGGAGAGTGGACCAAAAGATCTAGCATAGATATCTCCCTTACCAAGTCAAAACCTGGACTTATTCCCCTTTAAAATTTGGCTAGCTATGTATAGGGTCCTTCATGAACCAAATTCCAAACCCATTGTTAAGTTATTTAGTTTAAATCCAATTTAAATTCTCATCGATAACGCATATCGATATGCACATATAAAAATTTTATATATAAGCACCCCATAAGTTACTGGCAACATCCCGAACAATTCTAGAAGCAACTTCATTTTACTAAATACATCCTCTACAATAAAAACAATAATAATTAATATTTTATAAATATTAATTGATTTTATTAATTCATAACTATTGCAAATCAATTAAATCAAGCATTGTTTTGGAGATTAATTATATTCGATTGTGCAATTCATAGGTGCAAATACAGTCCAACTACAACCTAGCTGGCTTATACATCAACTAGACAACCAAACAAACTGTTAATAACAATTCCTTTACATTTACAATGCAATCTCAGTCATGCAAATCAAATTCCAGCATTTATAAATACATCCAAACATGCACAAGGGTTGAACATCTCAAGTTCTCAAGCGTTTTACTTTCTTGATCTTGTCTCTTGTTATCCAAGCTATCATAAGAGAAGTATAATAAGAACCCTTCGTAGTAGACGTAGATCAACTTAGATCGAACTAATCTAAATCCTATGTCTCTTTACTTACTATGCGTCTTATTTTCTCACTTTACATTTTTAAATCAAGATATTAGTGAGTAACCTTTACTAATATCAACTCTTAACAATAGTTCGAGGTTGGCTAAAATATTAGTGAACGGTTGATTTTTGATTAGTGAAAGAAACTGTAGAAGGGATTCAACATTATTCGGTAATACATTATCATCACTCAAGATATCTACATATTATCCTAGCAAGAAAGAAATTTAAAATTTAAACATAGATATTGTCTTCATATTCAATAGTTATGACATATTTGGAATGGTATTTCTTATTTTGAAAGAACGTTTTCTTAGAAAAAATGTCTTTAAATTTTTGAATTTTGATAAATTTTAAAGAAAACGTGTTTATGTGTTTTTTACAAAAATACTTCGAGTTTTGAAGCATTTTATGCATTAATTAAGAATGCACTGACTTCGTTAACTTATCAACACTTGAGTGGGTATTTTTAATGAATTTGGATAAGGCTTCCCTCTTGGGAGCTTTTTTATCAGTTTTGACTGATTTGGATGACTCTATATTTTAGATGTTGTCATAACCCTTGCAGGTTTTTTATATCACCAATTCCCATTAGTTATAAAATTGATAAAACCATTGTAGTGTAATTGTAATAGTAATTCTCAACCTATTAATTGGGTATTTTGTAGGATTCTATTTTCTTCCAATTATATCCCTAGTAAATATATTTCAAACTTAGTCTTCACATTAAAAAACAAATCAAGTAATAAATTTTATCCAGCTTTATGATCGAGCTACATCTAAACTAGTTAGAACAATTGAACATAAAAATTACCAAGATGGAATATAGAGCGTCGACTACCAAACTTCTATATCGAACAAGGTGAAGATGTAAAGTAGTATAACTTGCTAAGAAGTTCCAAAACATCAACTCACTTCATTCACAAAATCAAAGTTTGAGGTCCATGCAAAGGCATGGATCGATACCGATCCATGAACAGGGATGGGTATTGATTCCCAATATTTGCTCAAACCCATCAACAACTCACACCACATGAAGTCAAGGTGTTTGCAAGGCGTAACATGCCAAGTGAGATGGTTCATTATTCAGATACAACTCAAACACTTAATGGACTAACCAAGTGCAAACAATCAACATTCTAACCAAAGAATTCAATCAAATTCAAGCTCGTATCGATATAACTAGATGCCAAGGACAAAGACACAAGCCAAACAAGCAAATACGATAACTCAAAGGAAGATTTGCCACATATCTTATGGATCGGTACTGATCCATAGGCATGGATCGGTACCAATCCATGGACATTGGTGATGTGGACTTGATCTCCTCAGCATAAGTCCTCTTGGACGTGGGCACGAACGCAGTAAAGAGGATTTCGGCAACCTGCAGTTATAAATAGAGAAGGAGAATGAAGGGTATTTTTTTAGGGATCTTATGGCTCTTTAACAAATTTTCTATACTTCTTCTATAATTTTAGGGATTGTCGTCAATCCGTAAGAACAAATTTGTAAAAACTCAACAGAAATCGAATAATAAAGTTTAAGTGGCCGTAGGTCAGAGTATTCGTCGAACCACTTAAATTGTCTATTCTTCTTTACTATTTATTACTTTCATGAGATTTTCATATTCATCACTTCACTGGGTGATTGTTCCATTTTTGGCCCAAACATTTTGGTACTTTCACTAAGAGGGTTGGATTGAACAACTTGAAACATGAAATTTGAAAAGATGACGAGACCAATAACCAGGAAAACTGCTACGAGAGGAAGACGACAAGGACATGGGGCAGCCAAGAAATATGCTCAGGATCTAACCCTTCTTCCATCTACATAACCACAGATGAGATGAAGACGATGATGATAGAAATGCCGAAGAGAACGATAGCCCTTAGAAAGAGATAATGGAGGGATTCTTCGCAAAAATAGGACTAATTGTAATAACTGGAGTTGTTATGGATCAGAACTGGAGACTGGAGACCATAACAAATTCCCTCGGAGACAAAACAGAGTTAGGTAGGAAAAAGAAACTCCATGGATCAGTACTGATCGTACAGGACTCGAGGGCATTGCTGACTTAAACTTGGATAGAGACAGTACACGCCTAGGAAATGATATTGAATACCAGAACATGAATCAAATATAGAGGTGTGATCAGAAGAATCATACCAGAATTTCCTCATAGGAATGGGAGGTAGAGTAAGGATGTGGAATGGAGGTTTCTGTAAGATGATAATGATAGGATC
The DNA here is from genome assembly GCA_030765085.1 of Allium cepa. Lineage (NCBI taxonomy): Eukaryota > Viridiplantae > Streptophyta > Magnoliopsida > Asparagales > Amaryllidaceae > Allium > Allium cepa. The sequence goes on from CM060931.1 coordinate 399,380,826, forward strand.
ATTGAGATCAGACGAGCGATGAATGGTGGACTGCCAGACCAGAGTATGGAGAATGTGAATAGAAATCCATTCACTCCCAACATCTGGTATGCAAGATATCCGCCCTATTTCAAGCAACCGACATTGGAAATGTAGAAAGAAAAACCGATTTAATGGTTCACCTAATGAAATACATCTAACATTTGAAGGTGTCGGGTGCATCCGAAGAAGTGATAGGACGGCTTTTCCCTTTATATTTAACAAACTTAGCAGCGATGTGGTTCCGACAGTTGGAAAATGGTTCCATTGGCACATGGATCGAGTTAGTCAATAGATTTATAAGGTAGTTCAAAGTGCATATTTCACGACCGAAGAACGTGATGATGTTATCGAGTGTGAAGCAAAGGGTCGAAGAGACCGTAAGGAGTTATCAGACTAGATTTAACGCGAAGGTTGTTGTGGTTCAAAGGCTAGGCCCGTCAGTGGTTCTGATGGTGATTGTTTCGGCAATTGGTAGCAAAAAGGATTTTAAGAATGCTTTGGAAAGGGATCCACCAGAAGATCTCATTGAATTTTATCATACGCCTGGAAGATACTTGCGCCAAAAGGATGTTGAGGGTGAAAAGGCTGAGGTTAATGCCGTGGATGAAAGAGGATCATCCATGATAAATGTAACGACCCAGAATTTGACCGCTTCAAAATATATAATTTAGAGTGATTTTAAATATAAAATATAAAAAAATTTATGATTTAAATAATATTCGATAAGATTTGGAAGTTGAAACAAACATAAAAATAGTAACATTTGCCTATATCGACAAAAGTGACAAAATGCTTATTTCAGAAAAGTATGTTTCAATGGTTAAATAAATTACCTTAATTAATTTATGAGTGTTTATATTTTTAAATAGAATTATGCAAATTTATTTTTAAACTTGGTTTACATAAATAAATAGTTTAACTAAAACGTCAAAATGTGACCGTAAAACATTTTGTCGAAAATCAACGTTTTGTTCAAATTAAGTTGTCGCAACGTCGTCGCATCTTTATTTTCTTATATAGGAATATATATTCAAATAGTGTAAGTATTAGTTAATTCCCCAACATGTTTACTTTTACTAAATAAGATTAGAAAACTTCTAGAAGTCATTAGTAAAAGTAAGTAAGAATTAACAAAAGTAAGAAAAAGTAAACATCAAATCACATCAAATCAAAGCCAACATAATTATGATATTCTTTACTTAATCTTTAAGTGACTAAGATATAAAGTAAGGATGTGAAAGATGATTTTAAGTATTGAAAAAGTGTAGATTACTTTAGGTTAAAGTAAGGTTAGTTTGGTAATTTGGTAAGAGGTTGTTTCGGTAAATTTACCACTTCTTTCTTTTTCTACAAATATCCACGTCCTTCTTCACTCTCATTCACATTTTTCTTCTCCTTCTTTTCTCAACCTTCTTCATCTTCTTCCTCTTCTCTTTAATGGCTTTTATGCCATATAAAAAATTAAAAAGAAATAGTGTCAAAATATTTATAAAATATTCAAAAGAAATCAATGTTTAGTCTTCAAATCAAACTCATCTTTTCTCCACATTTTACCTCTTATTTTCTCAGCCATAACTTCTTCAAAACCGACTCAAATTGTAAATTTATTTTTTTAAATCATGTATCTATCCAGTGGCTACAACTTTCCTGTGAACCACTTTGTCTCGTTATGAAGATAATCATGTCCAAAATCCACTTCTTTCAAGTGCATTTTCTGTCCCAGTTTTTAAGCCAGAGAATAGGCCATTTTGTTTTGATCATAACTTAATCATAAAAGATCCAAATTAAGAGATTATTTTTCTTAAACCATATAAAATTTCAGTGGTTATAACTTTTATGTTGATTAATTTCTTCAATTTTAAGGTTTGCTATACCTGAAACTCAATTCTTTGAAGTGCATTTTCGAGCTTTATTTTTGTGAATCCAAAAATAGCTCTTTTTCTTTCGACCATATCTTCCTCAAAATTAACCAAAATTAAGTGACTCTTTTTTTAAATTCAAGAGAAAAGAATTTGCAATAACTTTTCTGTTAACAAATTTTTCAAATTTTGAGAGTAAAAGAGTAAAAAAAAAGAGAGAATATGACCTATTTTTCGGGTCTAATTTTGAGAATTCAAGTTCAAAGCTCCACCACTTCTTCTTTATACTTTCGGCCAACTTCCATCTCAAGCCTTGGCCAAGCACTAGGAAGGAGGAATTCGAGCTTATATTTATTTGGTTTCGAAGCTTGGTAGGAAGTATGCGTTAGATCTTAAGTTCCTTGCCTTAAAGTTTGTTGGAGTGGAATTCAAAGTAAGTTACTTTTTATTTTATGTTCATTAAAACCATTGCTATGTTGAAATCACTTTAAGTGTTAAGTTGTTTGAAAACCCTTGTTAAATGGTTGTTTACTTTGTTTCCTAGAACAATGGTTTGATTTCCTTGCTTGATATAATGTTTGGATGATTAATTAAGTAATTTAAAATTTAGAAGTTAAATATTGAATGGGGTATGCGAAAATGACTCGTACATGTGTTTCGTCTGTGAGATTCAAGAAGACTTGGGAGAGGGACGAAACATGTCGAAGGGAAAGCCCGAATGCTCCAAAATAAATATCAAATCGTTAAAGTGTTATAAATATTTGATAGAATGAAGCATTGTTTGTCATTTATTATTGCGTTTATTTCATTGATTGATTGTTTGGATTAGGCTCGACCAGTTTATGAGCACTGATTATTATTTATTTATTATTGACTTTGCTCGACCAGTTTAAGAGCAATTTATTATCCATATGCATGGGCTGGGTAGAAAATAATTATAGGCTAATACCTTGTGATTTATTTCACAATTTGACTATAAGGTGTTTAGCGATAATATTTAGTTCACTTCAATTTAATGAATTGTTTTGAAAATTGGTTTTCAAATGGAATTGTTACGAAAAGTTTTCCTTTTAAAAGAAATAGAAATTTTTGGTAATGAATATTTTGAAGTTATATTATATAAAAGTGATTTATATAATCAATGGTTTTATAAAAGTGTTTTATAAAACGGAAAGAATTTCGAGGACTAAACTCGATGGCTTTAAGATGATTTTTGAACAGATTTGGGAAATGAAAATTATTATAGATTTGAAAGTACTTGTGTGTATTAGTGTGAAATGATTTATCGCTTCGGGATATAAAATGATTTGTTATGTTACCAATGATTCGGGTAACCCGTAACTAAAAATGTGGGCATGTGTTTTTGGTATAGTCCGCTCTTAGAATAGAGGGATATACTTATTTATCGATTGTATTAAGGCTGGGACCCAGTTGCCTTGTTATTAGGAGAAACCTCCTGATCTGGTTGCACATGGTTTGATATGTTTTATTACAATATTTGGGATTTCCAAATAAACTTTTCAAAAGTGATTTGATTTAAGATCCCTAAGTAAAGTATAATTTGAATATAAAGGATATATATATTTCAAAAGTTTTGAAATAAGAATTCGAGAATAAAGTCCAGAGAGATAATTTCCGTAAAGGTGATTAGATTTGAAAATCTAAATTTAAAGATTAGGCCTAAGTGGGTAGTTTTGGAAATTGCATATTTGTTTGTTGCATCGTAGGCTCCATGAGTCCTATTCGCGGTAGGAGAACTACGTTGGCTTGAACCTGTATCTAATTAGGTACCCAATTAGATAGGGGTACGTAGGCAGTCACAAGTGGTAGTGATGCAGCCCCTAAAATAATATAACCCTTTCATGTTTATTTGTTAATGGTTGTTGTTTATCTCCAGTTATTGTATTTTTCCTGCTTACTATTTTATTCCGTATTTGACATGTTTATTGAGTTAGCAGGAATGGCTATTACTGTCTCTCTTATTAGAGTTGCGCAGCGTTAGATTTATTTGTATTTGGTTTGTATATAAGCATACCTAGTAGATTAATTTGATTATTTTGATAAATTGTAAAATTGAAATTTTATCCTATACATTTAGTAATGTTGAATAATTATCAAATATGATGTATTTAGTTAGTAGTTTTCATTAGTAGTCTTAGAATGGACGGATTTTTTGGCAATTTTAACTGGTTCGAAAATCGGGGTCGTCACACATTGTATCAGAACTTAGGTTAGGTGCCTAAGTAATACTCGTCTAGAGTTAGTATATCAACCTAGGAATTTTATAAATGAAACTACCTTAAGTTGATAAATAAAATGGATAGGATAAGGTACCGTATCTCCGACCGGGGTTAGGGGTGATATTACTATTTTTGGTGTGCATAACTTTCGTTAATTGTTGTTTTTTCGTTATATTTTTTTTCATCCTTGTAATTTCGAGGACGAAATTCTTTTAAGTAGGGGAGAATGTAACGACCCAGAATTCGACCGCTTAATATATTATTTAGAATGATTTTAAAAATAAAATATAAAAATTTTATGATTTAAATAATATTCGACAGGATTTGGAAGTAGAAACAAACATAAAAATAGTAACATTGCCTATATCAACAAAAGTGACAAAATGCTTATTTCAGAAAAGTATGTTTAAATGGTTAAATAAATTATCTTAATTAATTTATGAGTGTTTATATTTTTAAATAGAATTATAAAAATTTATTTTTAAATTTGGTTTACATAAATAAATAGTTTAACTAAAACGTCAAAATGTGACCGTAAAACATTTTGTCGAAAATCAACGTTTTGTTCAAAATAAGTTGTCGCAACGTCGTCGCATCTTTATTTTCTTACATAGGAACATATATTCAAATAATGTAAGTATTAATTAATTCCCTAACATGTTTGCTTTTACTAAATAAGATTAGAAAACTTCTAGAAGTCGTTAGTAAAAGTAAGTAAGAATTAACAAAAGTAAGAATTAACAAAAGTAAGAAAAAGTAAACATCAAATCACATCAAATCAAAGCCAACATAATTATGATATTTTTTACTTAATCTTTAAGTGATTAAGACATAAAGTAAGGATGTGAAAGATGATGTTAAGTATTGAAAAAGTGTAGATTGCTTTAGGTTAAAGTAAGGTTAGTTTGGTAATTTGGTAAGAGATTGTTTCGGTAAATTTACCACTTCTTTCTTTTTCTATAAATATCCACCTCCTTTTTCACTTTCATTCACATTATTTATTCTTCTTCTTCTTCTTTTTTCAAGCTTCTTCATCTTCTTCCTCTTCTCATTAATGGCTTCTATGCCATATAAAAAATTAAAAAGAAATAATGTCAAAATATTTATAAAATATTCAAAAGAAATCAATGTTTATTCTCTTCAAATCAAACTCCTCTTTTCTCTACATTTTACCTCTTCTTCTCTCGGCCATAACTTCTTCAAAACCGACTCAAATTGTAATTTTTTTTAAATCATGTATTTTCCAGTGGCTACAACTTTCATAGTAACCACTTTGTCTCATTATGAAGATAATCATGTCCAAAATCCACTTCTTTCAAGTGCATTTCCTGGCCCAGTTTTTAAGCCAGAGAATAGGCCATTTTGTTTTGATCATAACAGGTCCAAATTAAGAAATTATTTTTTTTAAACCGTATATATAATTTCTGTGGCTATAACTTTTATGTTTATTACTTTTTCCAATTTTGAGCATTGTTATACCTGCAACTCAATTCCTTGAAGTGCATTTTCGAGCTTTATTTTTGTGAATCCAAGAATAGCTCTTTTTTCGACCATATCTTCCTCAAAATTAACCAAAATCAAGTGATTCTTTTTTTTAATTCAATAAAAGAACTTGCAACAACTTTTCTGTTAACAAGTTTTTCAAATTTTGGGAGTAAAAGAGTCAAAAATAAGAAAGAATATGACCTATTTTTCGGGTCTAATTTTGAGAATTCAAGTTCAAAGCTCCACCACTTCTTCTTTATACTTTCGGCCAATTTCCATCTCAAGCCTTGGCCAAGCACTAGGAAGAAGTAATTCGAGCTTATATTCATTTGGTTCCGAAGCACGGTAGGAAGTATGCGTTAGATCTTAAGTTCCTTGCCTTAAAGTTTGACGGAGTGGAATCCAAAGTAAGTTATTTCTTATTTTATGTTCATTAAAACCATTTCTATTTTGAAAGAACTTTAAGTCTTAAGTTGTTTGAAACCCTTGTTAAATGCTTGTTTACTTTGTTTCCTAGAACAATGGTTTGATTTCCTTGCTTGATATTATGTTTGGATGATTAATTAAGTAATTTAAAATTTAGAAGTTAAATATTGAATGGGGTATGCGGAAACGACTAGTACATGTGTTTCGTCTGTGAGATCCAAGGAGACTTAGGCGAGGGACGAAACATGTCGAAGGGAAAACACGAATGCTCTAAAATAAATATCAAACCGTTAAAGAGTTATAAATATTTGATAGAATGAAGCATTGTTTATCATTTATTATTGCGTTTATTTCATTGATTGATTGTTTGAATTAGGCTTGACCAGTTTATGAGCACTGATTATTGTTTATTGATTATTGACTTTGCTCGACCAGTTTATGAGTAATTTATTATCCATATGCATGGGCTGGGTAGATAATAATTGTGGCTAACACCTTGAGATTTATTTCACAATTTGACTATAAGGTGTTTAGCGGTAATATTTGGTTCACTTCAATTTAGTGAATTGTTTTGAAAATTGGTTTTCAAATGGAATTGTTATGAAAAATTTTCCTTTAAAAGAAATAGAAATGTTTGGTTATGAATATTTTGAAGTTATATTATATAAAAGTGATTTATATAATGATTGGTTTTATAAAAGTGTTTTATAGAACGGAAAGAATTTCGAGGACTAAACCCGATGGTTTTAAGATGATTTTTGAACAGATTTGGGAAATGAAAATTATTATGGATTTGAAAGTACTTGCGAGTATTAGTGTGAAATGATTTATCCCTTCGGGATATAAAATGATTTGTTATGTTACCAATGATTCGGGTAACCCATAACTAAAAAGGTGGGCATGTGTTTTTGGTATAGTCCGCTCTTAGAATAGAGGGATATACTTATTTATCGATTGTATTAAGGCTGGGACCCAGTTGCCTTGTTATTGGGAGAAACCTCCCGATCTGGTTGCATATGGTTTGATATGTTTTATTACAGTATTTGGGATTTCCAAATAAACTTTTCAAAAGTGATTTGATTTAAGATCTCAAAGTAAAGTATAATTTGAATATAAAGGATAAATATATATTACAAAAGTTTTGAAATAAGAATTCGAGAATAAAGTCCAAAGAGATCCATAAAGGTGATTAGATTTGAAAATCTAAATTTAAAGATTAGGCCTAAGTGGATAGTTTTGGGAATTGCATATTTGTTTGTTGCATCGTAGGCTCCATGAGTCCTATTTGCAGTAGGAGAACTATGTTGGCTTGATCCTGTATCTAATTGGGTACCCAATTAGATTGGGGTACGTAGGCAGTCACAAGTGGTAGTGATGCAGCCCCTAAAATGATATAACCCTTTCATGTTTATTTGTTAATGGTTGTTGTTTACTTCGTGTTATTGTATTTTTCCTGCTTACTATTTTATTCCGCATTTGACATGTTTATTGAGTTAGCAGGAATGGCAATTGCTGTCTTTCTTATTAGAGTTGCACGGCGTTAGATTTATTTGTATTTGGTTTGTATATAAGCATACCTAGTAGATTAATTTGATTACTCTGATAACTTGTAAAATTAAAATTTTATCCTATACATTTAGTAATGTTGAATAATTATCAAATATGGTGTATTTAGTTAGTAGTTTTCATTAGTAGTCTTAGAACGGATGGATTTTTTGGAAATTTTAACTGGTTTGAAAATCCGGGTCGTCACAATAGGATTTGGGAAAACCAAAGGAAACTGAAAGGCGGATGACGACTTTGGAGGACCATAGCCGTAGAGGACGGTACAAAAATTCTCTTCTTACAAAGAATTGACTGAAAATCCAAAGAGGATTTAGCTAGCTACCTAGGGGCAGATTCCCTACCGAAAACCAATGAAAAGAGAACTCACAGATTGGAAAAAAAGATCGGGAAAGTGTTGCCTACTCCATGAGCTGGAAGGGCATTAAACGAATGCTTGCAGGCATCTTCATTGCAACAACCCGTGCTTCTCGACACACCGTTCTAAGGCTCAATGTGGCTTACGGCCTCATGTCGTGTTGAGAAATACAAGTCGTTGGGATTTTATAATATGAAAGAGCATAATTATAATGGTAAGTTAGAAGACATTCTACACCTTTTGATTCCCAGTGGAAGGAATTAAAATATAAGTACACAAAAATAGACATCTTAAAAAACAGTCTCCAAAATACTTGTTTTACATATACATTGTTTCGAAGTACAATATAAGCTTTACAAACATTTTAATACGATTAGTGACTACAAGAGGAACAATGATTAATATGAGAACTCCAACGCAAAGTTCCTTTCTCCATATACTGTGTCCAATCAACTGCTAACTTGTTATTCTATGGTGGGAAATATGGAAAGGAGGTAATGGGCCAGACTAAAGTACGGTGAATGAGTTATGTGATTATCACGTACTGCTAACTTTAATACTATTCTAAATGACATAAGGTGTACTATAAGTGTCTGTGAATTCTTAAGTTCCATTACCTAAGGGTTCTTATCCAGCATAAAAGGTCAAAATATTGACCAAAAACCACACCAATGATCGGTTAACGTCCTTTGAGTTATCCAAAACTATCTATCATTACTATGCTCAAGAGGGGAATCTCGAAATGTAAACTCATACTATAAATCAATAGCATGACTCCTCGAATGCACCCACTATCCACCTCTCAATCATTGTGCTAAATATCTCCTATCGTAGCCTGTTATCGTCCTACTCTGGCATCCAGCTGTACCACGTCACATCAGAACCATGCGTATAAGAACTCCGGTTAGGACTAGGTTCACTCGCTTGTTATTTCCTATGTGCTACATGCCACCATGATGGAATACCACCCTAGTGTCTATGCGATATGTCATCCTAGCTAGCTCTTTATAGGTGATTTAAAACCCTACAATCTCTCGATAGGGGATTTACAGTCTTACACTTCTCTTGATAGTGGATCCACGGCCCCACCATCTTTTTGTAGGTTATTTACCGCCCTACACTTCTCTTGATAAGGGGATTTATAGCCCTACCTATCCTAGTATGTTTACTCAGCTCAGAAATAGACTCAAACAATCCATTTACCATTTGTAAATGTTTTCGAAACTATATAAATTTCATTACAACTTAGGAATCAAGCCGAGACTTAAATTTTGCATTTTTCATGTTCAACGGTTGATCACTTGAATGTTATGGTCGACTGCTACTTATCGACCGCTGGAAATTCCAAGTCGATCGATCATACTCTAAAGTTTTCGGTTTTCCACATATTTTTTATTGTCATTTTAGTTTGTTTAATTCTGTTAATTAGCGGTTTGTCCTTTGCAACGATTACACTAAACAAATAATTATAACGACCGGTTAATATTTCACAAATTTCATAAGTTTGGTAGAATTTTAATTTTAATTATTTAATCAAGTGTTTACAGTTAAATAATAAAAAGGTAAGCTAACATCACATTTGCCAATTTACAGTGATTTCACACTGCCCTAGATTATAGGCTTCAAATTAGAGATATGGAATATAATCATAAAATAGGTGTGTAAATCAATATCCATATTAATCATTTACTATAATTTATCCCTTAACATTTTAGCATATTCAATTGTAAAAGCAGTGTATACTTATAAACATCAAGTTAACATTTTACTATAATTTTTAATCTAAGATTTTAGATAGAGTTCCACCATTTAATTAGTAGAAAAGGGTGTGCTTGCATCAAATCAAGATTATCAAATTATAGGTTTTAAATCTAATCTAGTTTACATATTCCAATTCAAAAATCAAAGAGGTGTGCTAGCATTTAACCGCATATTTATCTGTTTAGCGTTAGTTCAGTTTCAGTTTACTAACAACCTAAATCAAATAGGATAGATCAAATTCAACTGTAAATAATCATCTAATTAAATTTTTCTCACTTATCTCAAGCCTAAGCTCTTAATATCTGCTTTGCCTGAAAATCGTCCCATCAAATCATTAGCTATGTCTTGATTTAGTTGCTTCTAGTCTTTTAGGATGAATTGTTTGATTTTGGAATTTTTAGGGTTTAGGGTTAAGAGAAAATTTGGCTAGAGTTTTATTAAATTAAACATCTAATGTAGAATTAGAGTTAAGTTAGACTAGAATTTATAGGGTTTGCAAATTAGTTTAGAGCCTTAGATTTAGGTTAGGGAATACTTCTCATCATTAGGTTCGTTCATCAAAACTTGGCCCGGGAGGAATGACAAAGCTATCAAAGAAGCGCTCAAAACAACGCCTAGGTTTTCGAATTTTCAGGTGCATGGTCGACCTAAGAAGGCCCATAGTTAACCTGTGCAGATTGACCATGCCCAACCAAGAGTCGGCCTATGCCCTTTTTCCTCTATTTTGTTCTCATATTTTCTGACGCCCATAACTTCTCCATACAAACTCATTTTTAAAGAGTTATATATAAAAATTACCTAGAAAATTGGTATGAACGCAACAGTGTAGGTTTTATAGTCAAATTCGAACATCTATGGAAAATTTTTTAGTGCTTATTTTAATTAATTTACTTTTCTAATTGAATTTTTTAAATTCATGGTAAATTTTCTATTAAATTTTCGAGGTGTTATATTACCGTCCCTTAAAAGGATTCTGTCCCTGAAAGCTTGAACGATGGAAAAATGTAACTAATGCACAAGGCAACCACTAACTACAACCATCTACTCATACATCATACATGGTAATCATTGTCCTTAGAAAATTTCCTAATGCAACATGTACATGTATAAGCAACGTGAGATGCACTTGAATATATGCTAGTACAAAAGAGTAGCTGGTCTACCGATCCAGTCGACTTCCTATCATGCATCCAAATGTATGTAACATCTTAAAAAACTTGTAATTCTACATGTATGCACAACCATTTCATCCATATGCAACATCCATATACATGATACTCAATCAGATAAACATGCATCCATATATATCATATCTAACTAGCTAGAAAATAAATAAGAGATAATATGAATATGTGTATACTACCTAGAGGATATACTGCCCTAACATGTTTAACAAGAAATAAAAATAATACATCCAATGGCCCAATTATCCATAACATGTCCAATTGACATGTTCACAACCATTTCCACCATCCAATTGTCTCTACCTAAGCTAGAACCTATTTACAAAAGTAATCTCTTCTAACTAAAATAGAAACGTGCTAAAAAGAGTTCAAGGTGGATAGCTCAGATTTTCTCCTCAAGCTTCCATGTACTTTTAACTGGACCATCTTCTTATAGGACTCTAACTATTTTAATTATCTCCTTAAAGAGTCGATTTTCCCATGCCTAAAACTATGGGTAGGTGCATGTCGAATAAGATACTTACTTATCCTTTTAACTTCCCTAACTGACATAGCTTGACTATGGTAACCGCATCACATAGACACTTTTGCAAGTTCCTAATGATGGCTCCTCAATAATTTAGTCGTGCTTTATCTTGCTTTGGGGATTTTCTACTTATTTGCTTTCCAATTATGGACTCAACTCCATAGACCATAAAGGACTCACCTTCTCGAACTATCCCATATGCCTCTTATCTGTACTTGCTTTCTGCCTATTTTATGTAATCCTTATCACTCTATAAAATAAATCTATCTACATTTTTCAACTGCAATTCTCATCCTTTACGACTAGCGTAAACCTTTAGTCCTAATGTACATGCATAGGTAATCCTTTGCAATCCTTGCTACTAACTCAAATGGTGTCGACATGCACCATGCTAAATAACTTGAGCATCTGTATTCTTTCCTGAAACTGTAACTCTATGAAATCCTTAATACATAGCATACAATTTTAACTCATCCAATGGTATATCTAGTCACCTCAACTTCTAGATACCAAGTAGGACAAACTGAATGTAGACTTTGTCTTCTACGGTACTTCCTATTTAGCTCTTTGCTATACCTTCATTTTCCTCATGGCTATCCAAACTGGTGATTTCCCAATTGTTTGAAATAGCAAAAAATTTTCCCATTTCAATTCAACTTAATTCATCTCTTTTTACTTTTGGATTGTTCCTCGATCTTTAAAAAGTCATGGTATCTATTTATCAGGTTTATGGTCTACATGGATCTATCTCAAGTTCTATCAGTGAAAGTTTTTCAACCTTAACAATAAAAGTCCTAAAATTCATTTATAACCTAGAATTATTCTAACATTGACGATAAGCACCTAAGTGGTGCTTTTGTTTGGGGCAACTGATATGCACATAGCTATGTATTCTAAGTTAGTCTTCCATGAATTTCCCTAAGTAAATACTTTTTTCCATCTGAGAGATGATTGAGAGTAATCCTTTTTACCCTTTTCTTCAAATCTTACCAAAAAAATCTGATCACCTTTTCTATGAAAATCGCCTTCGCATTCTCAATACATGTGAATAACTATATCTTTGAATTAACTATCCATTGCAAAATTTCAACTACTACTTTATTTAGGATATCTTTTGAAAGTTTTGAACTTTCAAAAAATTTGTTTCTCTATTCTTTGATGTCATCTCATAAATAAGACCTTTTTACTAAATTTGACCTCTTATCACTTCATTCCAATTATCCTATGATTGAGATAGTTTAATATGAGATTATACCTTGCCATTTTAATCTAATTGACATAATGACCAATACTTTAGTTTATACTTAGGGATTTTCGCATTTTAATGCGTTGGAACCACACTTTTCCCAAAAGGAGTGTGAATGTTGTAATTTTCCATAAATTATTTGGAAAAGGACTCGTGTCATGTTTGGATTCGCAAGGAATTATCTCTCTTGTTCGTTACTAAAATAGACAGTACAAATTATGGTAATTATCCCTATTTGGCACATCGTCTTGTTTTGGGTATATTCCTTGTTAATTCGAACAAGACACTTTATATTAAAACTTGATAATTTATAGAAAATTTCATTGTTGTACACTTCATCCAGGTGAATTAAAATACTACTTAAATCTCATATCTATTTAATAATAACTTCCAATTGTGTTTACTAATCCATACCAATTATCTAACAATTTACTGCAATAACTAATTTCACATTTTTACTTGCTTAAGTGATTTAAGTACCAATCTAGAGCTATTACATAACCTATAAGTTCTAGGAACTACTACTTCCCATTATTTTCCTTATTCAAGAATGTGCAACATTCAACCCTATAATTCCAAGATTTACTTCTAGGCATCCATGGAATACAACTATAACGACGTAAATACAATAACATATATAATGTAGATACCTTCCCAAACTTTTCCACCAAGTCTGCCCATAGCCTACAAGCGATTACATGATACCTAACTGTTTGTAGCCTACAAGTATCCTATTCTCATCTACATGGTACCAACTAATATACTATTGTTATAATGTCAAGTCTATACTTACTGTTCCATTTAAGATTGCATAATGTAATCAAGGAAATGCCTATTTGTTGCTTATCACTCTTAATATTGGTCAAAGTAAACCACATATGTCCTTTTAACACTTCAAATGGGAAAACTTCTTGACTTACTCTTTACTTATTTTGAAATAGTTTGCTCAAATCATACTTGGGTGGAGAAACACAAGGTGATGTTCACCTTTTACTACCACAGGAAGTTCGATCTAGTACTTTGTCTTTCCAATTCGATCGTTGATTGAAAAGGACATCAAATTTTCCTATTACCACTTATCTCTATCCTAACCATTCAATGCTTTCATATTTCATAGTCAAACTTGTCCCGATGCGCTATCTAATCATATTTATCTAGCTCTAATCTATTTCCTCTCTTTTAAGTTTGAGTGATAGCCATTATATTTTCACTTTTAACTTTTTAAATCAAAACCTTTAATTTTTACTATTACTGCAAAAATAATAAGTTTTTAAAACTTTAAAACCTTTCTTTTTATTTTAACAAACATTTCCTTTTTACTATGGTCATAACATTTCCTTTAATTAAATTATCAAAAACAATTAATTTAACTAGTAAAACGTGCATGAAAACACACCTTTCTAAAATCTTCTTTTATAAATAAGAAATTTTGACCAAAGCATATTTTAAAGATAATATGGTATTTTTAGCTTTTTTTTATTATTATTATTTTAGGGTATAACAGAAACATTTATAAAACATTTTTGGACGCATAACAATTTCTTTTTTTACAAAAGTGATTAAAAAGTTAGGACTTGCATACTTTTTTTTAAAAGTTCTACTGTTAAAAGCAGAGTGTTGATAAGTAAAACAATGTGCCCAGAAACAAATTAAAAATTTTAAAACAGTTAAGAAAAATAAATTTTCACCGAATTCTTTAATTTTTTTCTTTTTAAACGAATCCCATAAGGTTTATCTACCTATTTTGTATAAAGTCATAACAATTTTTTTCTATTTGAAATGTCAAATATCTACCCTTTTTATCTTTTCAGAAAACATTTTGATTGGTTTATCCTTATGTTGGAGTAGACAATAGCAACCTAATTACACAAGCCCACTGATGTCTAACAATGCTTTAAGTGTATAAAGCACTATCTTCCTTTCAAAAGATGGTTACCCAAGTTTATTTTCCAATATAGTGTCCAACTTCAATATGGAAATAATCTAGCCATACCTTTAAGTAAATAAGGTTCTTGCCATTATTACCAATATGAAAATAGAGTTTGTATTTTAGCTAGGGGAATTTTCCTTAAGTTTATAAAGTTCTCTTTCATGTCCCCCTTATATTGTCAACATCATATTCCTATTATATAGGTTTCATAGTAGCAATCTTCTTCATCTACCCTTAAATCCATAATTTACTTGCTACTACTAGTTGATATAGAAAACCTCTAATAACCTTTCTGGAGCTATTCCTCTAACATTTGTACTCATTCTTACTATCTACGATTGGGAATTATTTCCAACTTTTCCAAAGATAGCATAGGCACAAATAAAGGGAATTATGATATATAGAATAAATCTTTAGAAAACTTTTATATGTGTGTGTGTGTTTTCAAACCCCTTTCTTGAAAACTTTTTGGAAATATTTTGGAAAACCTTTTTGAAAAACCATTTTTAGAAAAAAATCAACTACGTTCGCTCAATACGTGGCTAAATCCTATAGAATCGTAAACCTAAGCTCTAACATCAAATATAACAACCAGCACTTCCCGACACACCGATGCAAAGCTCGGTGTGGCTTTTGGCCTCGCATTATGCTGCAAGCTGTTAGGATTTTACAACATTATAGAGCATAGTTATAATGGTAAGTTCTATGACATTCTACACCTTCAGATCTCATAGGAGAAGGAATTAAAATATAAGTACACAAAAATAGACATCGAAGAAAAAAATCACCAAATTACTTATTTTTACGTATACACTATTTTAAAGTACAATATAAATATTACAGTCATTTAATACGATAAGTGACTATGAGAGGAACAATATATAATATTAGACTTTCAACATTAAGCTCCTTTCTCCATGTACTATACCCAATAAACTACTAATCTGTCATCCTGTGGTGGGGAAAGATGGTAATGAGAAAGTGTGTCAAACTAAAGTATGGTGGATAGGTACAAGTATAATATGGAATAATTATGTGCGGTAAACTTCAATACTATTTTAAATGACATAGGGTGTACCATAAGTGTTTATGAATTCCTAAGGTCAATTATAGGGTTCTTATCTAGCACAACAGGTCGAAACACCGATAGAACCGCACATCAATGATCGGCCAACATCCTTGGAGTCATTCAAAACTACCTATCATTCCTACGCTCGAGTGTACCACGTCACACCAGAACCATGCATATAAGAACTCCGTTAGGACCGGGCTCACTCACTTGGTATCTCCATAAGTGTTGTGCACTACTACGATGCAATGCCACCCAAGCATCTATGCAATACATCGTCCTAGCTGGCTCTTAATAGGGGATTTACGACCCTACTATTTTTCGATAAAGGATTTAAGGCCCTACACTTTTCTTGATAGGGGATTTATGGCCCTACCATCTCTTTATATGGGATTTACATCCCTATACTTCTCTTAATAGGGGATTTACGACCCTACTAATCCTAATATGCTTACTTAGCTTAGAAATAGACTAAAACAATCCATTTTCCATCTATAATTTTTTTTTTTGAAATTATATAAATTTATTATAAACCTAGGCATCGAGACGATGTTAAAATTTCACATTTTTCACGTCTAATGGTCCGCTGCTTACCTGTATGGGCCACCGCAACCGATCGACCATTGGGAATTCTAGGTCGACCGATCGTCCTCTAAAATTTAGGGTTTTCTGCATATTTGTAACTGTCATTTTAGAATGTTTAATTGAATTAATTTGTTATTATTCCGCCTTTTGGCAAGGCCGTGATATCATGGAGATGGCTAAAAGGACTTGTGATCATCAAGGAAGGAAGCCCAAAGAGATGTTTATCAAGTTTAGAGATCAGCTATAAAAAAAGGCTATGGATGATAGTCAAGCAAATTCAAGCAAGCAGCATCTCAGAATTGGATAAGTATGGAGTTTCACTTCCCCCAGGTAAGGGATCGAATCAGATCAATATGGTAAGGAACGGATCAAATTAAATCACTATGCATGTGGATCACTCGAATTAGCAGCTCAACTCAACGATGAATGCTCAATATCTCAACAAACACCGGGAGAACTATGCAAATGACTATAGAAACATGAAGAGGGAGTGGAGGGGGACAAGCACAACCGATCGCGTGGTGCCACATGGCCCCCACCACCGATTGGTGACAACCTTTGGGAAGGCCCAAGTGGGCCCCAAACTTTCTAGATCGGTTTGTCTAGGCTTTGTTCTTCTGCTCGTGGATGTTCAACTGGATATTTGCATGTCTTCTCCTACAAATATAGGATCATTGGCTCATTATTGGGGATCTTCTTTTGTCTCTTCTTCATTGCCTCTCTTTCCTTCTTCCATTAATTTTCTATGGCTAAAACCAACTATATTTGTAATTCTATAGTATAATAAAAAGATTATTAGAGTGGACGTAGGCCAGAGTTTGCCAAAGCACTATAAAGTACATGTATTCATTTACTTTTTTGCTGTTGAATATGTGACCTGAGCATTTAATCCTCTGTCTAGAAGATATTATTGAATCTTCAGTGTTATCATATTAGTTGAGAATTTGTGACCAATTTTTATGCAAACATTATGGTATCAAAGCAAGGAGCATGGAGTCAAAGCCAATGGGCGGGAGAACGAAACAGAGTAGTCGAGGGCAGAACCCTCCACTACCAACCAGGAAGGATCGGCACAAATCGCTCATGGCAAGGGGGCATGCCCTAGGGTCCGGTTGGATTGGTTCACGGTAGGCTAGTGGTTAATGTTGCATGGTTGGTGCAGATCAAAATGCGGATGCACATCCGAAGGAGTATGTTTTAGGATACCCTCTTGAACTCGGAGGGCAAGCTAAAAATCATGATTGGAGGATACCTTTAGATGGCAATGATAGGTTTGCGGAGATGATTAGACAAACTATAAGAGGAGGATTAATGAATAGCAATCTGGAAGTTGTGAATATGAGTCCATTCACTTCTAATATCTGGCATGCTAGGAATCCACTGGAGTTCTAACTACTGATACTAGGGGCTTATGATGGAAAATCAGACCTTACTATTCATCTGATGAGGTACATGAAGCATATAGAGGTTCCGGAGGCATTAGAGAAAGAGATGGGGCCATGTTTTTCTTTTTACTTGGCAAATATAACTGAAATGTGGTTTAGGCAATTAGGGAACAGTTCTATTGGTACCTGGATGGAGTTGGTTAACAAATTCATGAGGTAATTTTGGGTCTACATTGCGAGACCCAAGAGTGTGATGACATTGAAAACACTGAATCAAAGGACCAGATAGTCCGTGCGGAATTTCGTAACATGGTTTAATGCAGCAGTTGCTTCCGTTGATCGGCAAGATCCACCAATGGTCTTAGTGACGGCAGTATTAGGAATAGCTTACGACACAAACTTTAAGGTTGCACTGGAACGGGATCCACCAATGGATTTTGGGGAATTTTATCACGAGGCTGAAAGGTTCCTACGGTAGGAGGATGTTAAGATCGGTAGAGAAGAGGTTAACGCGGTGAGGGATGGAGGACCATTTGGAGAAGATTCCGGCAAGGACAAAGGAAAGCGGAATGTAAATGATGGATTCAAAGGATTGAAGTAGAAAAGGAGTGAACCGAAGTTCTCTTCTTATACTGATTTGAATGAAATTTTGGAAAGGATTTATCTGGATACTCGAGGATGCCTTCCATAATGAACCGGTAAGGAGAGAGAACCAATGAAGCGTGAGTGGGCATCAGGAAAATACTATTTATCCTAAGAGATGGTATGGCACACTACCAACAATCGCAGGAACTTGAAGGATATGGTTGAGGAATACGTCAGGGATGGCAAGCTACCGTGGTTTATAAGGACTCGGACTGCAGTGATCGAACAGGAGCTACCACTATCAGCACCTAATGGAAATGGCCTTGGATCAAGGTCATGGATCGTCATCTCTTGATTAGGATGGCATGAACTAAATAAATAGTAAACTACACAGTAAAATGACTAAGTCGCTTACATATGTACGGGGTCGAGGTCGGCCCTTAGGCATGCTCTAAGATGATGACAACCCATCATGCCCAGAGAGGCAGTTTTTGGTTTTTTGGTTTTTTTGTTGCAGAAACTTATAATTTAATAAATGGATTTTGGAATGCTTAATTCTGATTTTAAAAGTAACAAATGAAACAGGCCACGGTTGTCCCAACTTGAGAGTCAGGGCAACAACCGTAAGGTGCGAGTCCCTTCACTAGAGAGCGGTAGGATGGACTCATACATGGATTAAGTCCTCGACTGAGGGATTAAGGCCAGAGAATAATACCCCATAGATCGCATTATGTTTTGACTAGAGAGACGGAATTGGAGAGCGAATGGGGACCTACAAGGGTCTAGAGAGACCATGATCGGCCTAGGAAGGCCATGACATCGCTTTATGTTCTGGTACATTGAACCGGAGTGTAGGAAGTAATGCCGCTTCCCCGGAGAGCAATAGGATTGGCTTACTTATCACTGTTCCCCCTTTCGCCAAAGAGTGACTGCATAGTGTCTTGTAGGAGCTCAGAGAGGTTGTGATCGTTCTAAAGAAACTATGAACCAGGCTATTTGTCCGATGAGACCCTGGAATTGGAAAACGATCCAATGAGATTATGAATTTGATTATTGGATTTGGATAGATATGGACCTGACTAAAGATTTGGACTTGTTTTGGAATTGGCTATTGACTTGAAATAGTAGTCAACCACCGTAACTTGGTTTGACAAAGGATTGGATTTTAGATTAGAAATTTGGTTATCGGTGGATTATATACTTCAGATCTATGGCAATTCAAAACACACCTATCTATCACAAGGCATGTTTGGGGGATAAATGTCCTGCCTTTTGGTAAGGCTATGATACCATGGAGTAGGCTAAATGGATTTGTTATCATCAAGGCAAAAAGCCCAAAGAGATGATTATTATGTTCAGAGATCAATTATAACCAGGACTATGGATAATAGTCAAGCGGAATCAAGCAAATAGCATCACAGAGTTGACTAAATATGGATTTGCACTTCCCCTAGGTAGGGGATTAGATCAGACCAATATGGTTAGGTACGGATCGCATCGGATCGCCAAGGCTATGGATCACTCGGATTGGCAATTCAACTCAACGATGATCGCTCAATATCTCAACAAACACCGGGAGAAATACGAAACGACTACGGAAAAAAGAAGAGGGAGTGGAGAGGGACAACCATAACCGTTCAGGTGGTGCTATGTGGTCCTTACCATTAATCGATGTTGATCCCTAGGGAAGGCCCAGGCTGTCCCCAAACTCTTTGGACCAGTCTGTCTTAGCTTCGGTCTTCTGCACGTGGATTTTCAAACTAGATATTTGCACGTCTTTTCCAATAAATATAGGATCATTGGCTCATTGCATGGGATCTTCTTTTGCCTCTTCATCATTATTGCTCTTTCCTTCTTCTATTAATTTTCTAAGGCTAAAACTACCTGTATTTGTAATCCTATAGTATAATAAAAAAATTATTGGAGTGGACATAGGTCAGAGTTTGCTGAACCACTATAAAATTCATGTGTTCATTTACTTTTTTTGCTATTGAATATGTGATTTGCGCATTTAATTCTCTGTTTGGAAATTTTGATTAAATCTATAGCGTTATCATATTAGTTGAGTGTTTGTGATCAATTTTGATGCAAACATTAGTGTTTGTCCTTTGCAGCGATTACACTAAACAAATAATTATAACAAGCAGTCAATATTTCATAAATTTCATACATTTGGTACAATTTCAATTTTGATCATTTAGTCTAGGGTTTACAGTTAAATAATAAAAAGGTATGTTAACACCGAATTTGCCAATTTATAGTTATTTCAACATTACCCTGGATTATAGGCTTCAAATTAGAGTTTTCCAATATAATCATAAAATAGCTGTCTAAATCAATATCCATGTTAACCAATTACTATAATTTATCTCTTAAGGTTTTAGCATATTCAATTGTAAAAGGTGTACAATAATGAATATCAATTAACCTTTTACTGTAATTTCTAATCTATGATTTTGGATAGGGTTTCACAATTTAATTAACAAAATAGGGTGTACTTACATCAAACCAGATTTATCAAATTATAGAATTTAAATCTAATCTATTTTTTAGATTTCAATTTAATAATCAAAGATGTGCGCTAGTATTTAACCTTAGATTTATCCGTTTACCGTTTCTTTGCTTTTAATTTACTAACAACGTAAATCAAACATGATAGATTAAATTAAACTGTAAATAATCACATAAGTAAATTTGTTCCTACTTATCTCAAGCTTAAGCTCTTCCTATTTGCTTTGCCTGAGAATCATCCCCCCAAATCGATAGCTTTGCCTTGATTTAGTTTTATTTAATCTTCTAGGTTGAATTGTTTGATTTTGGGAATTTTTAGGGTTGAGAAAATTTGGCCAGAGTTTAGTTATAGTAAACTTTTAATAGAGAGTTAGGGTTAAGTTAGGCTAGAATTTATAGGGTCTGCAAATTAGTTTAGAGCATAGATTTAGCTTAGGGAATATTTCCTGTCTTTAGGTTTGTTCATCAAAAGTTGGCTCGAAAGGAACGATCAAAGCCCCGAAGTAGTGCTCAAAACAATGCCCAGATTTTTGAATTTTAGAGTGCATGGTCGACCTACAAAAGCCTAAGGTGGAACTATACCCGTTGACCATGCCCAACCAAGGGTCAACCTATGCCCTATTTATTCTCTATTTTTTTCTCATATTTTTCGATGTCTGTAACTTCTCCATATGAACACCGTTTTCGAAGTGTTATATATAGAAATTGTCTAGAAAATCACTATGAATGCAATGGTGCGGATTTTGTTACGTGCGGATTTTGTAACAAAATTCAGATGTTTGTGGAAATTTTCTTTTCAGTCCATTTTTAATAAAATTTACTTTTCTTATTGAATTTTTATAAATACCTATTAAATTTTTAGGGCGTTACATTCGTGGTTTGATTAAGGAGCAAGTTAGAAACAATTAGTTACAATAGTATGTAAGGAACCAAGATGCAATGTAGCAAGAACAACCATTGCCTACAGTGAATCGAAGCAGCCTCGGATATTGGTCGGGGATAGTTATCCCATGATCAGGATGGCATGGGGTCAAGTTTGATTCCCATACTTTTCCTTTTGTTTTCAAAAAAATGATGTGGCATTACAATCAAGCCACTTACTCATGCACGAGACCTTGATCGATCTCCAAGCATGCTATAAGTTGAATACTAGGCTGTAGTGCCTAAATGGATGTTGTGATGTTTGTTTGATGTTTAGATTTGAATTCTGTAAACACTTGATTCAATAATCACGCTACTATGATAATTGATATTGATTCTGAAGCACCAATGGAAGTTGTTGCCCCAGATATTGATTTACGAATTGATTGATCGCAATAGTCCTGTCCGAAGAGACATGTCGATGGCCGTAAGGGATAGGTCTCATTGCCAAAGCGAGTGGATTGGGCTTATATGAGAGCAAGTCCCTTCATTGGAAAGTGAGCGGATTTCCCTTGCTTGTTAGACGTTGAGTTTCCTTGCTGGAGAGCGACCAAATTGGACTCAGCAAGGATCCAAAGAGATCGAACCCTTGTTTGGTTGTTATACGATCTGGAGAGATTACGAACTTAACCAACAATTCGGAGAGTTCATGGATTTTACCTACATGTGGAGAGATCATGGATTTAAACATAAATCCGTAGAGATCATGGATTTAAATAACAATCCTTAAAGATCTTTGATTTGACTAATGATTCAGGGAGATTAAGAATTCAACCAATGGCTGGAAAGGTCGAGGATTCGATTAACGATCTAGAGAGATTAAGGATTAAGCTAATGATTCGGAGTAGCCAAGAATTGAGTTGATCGTCGGGTGCATGGACCGTAGACCTCGAAAACTAGACATTGGTTTTAAACATTAATTGATGTTGAAACAATTCGATAGAAAATATTGAATTGAAGCACTGATTTTGATATATGATTATCAATTCCCAGAAGAGCACAGGATGATCCAGATAGTGATATGTTATACAATATAATAGTTCTTAGAGAACACAGAATGATGATTATCTATGAATGATCAAGTAAGGACTCGAGTCTTTAGCTATAGTAGTTTGGAATGATCTTTGATTTACAGGTGAATCTGATGGAACCTGATGAATCACTGCTATATGGCCAGTTAATAGCCAAAAAATTCAACTACTTATGAATAATCGATTACAATATTTTTTCTTGAACAAAGCATGCTTTCGAATCACAAGGCATGCTTTGGAGGGCAAATGTTATCCAGCATTGCGATGGAGCCACATCTAGACGAGTTAGAACAATCAAGCGGAAAATTTACCAAGTAAGAATCAAGAGCAATGACTGCCAAACTCAGATATCAAACAAGGTCAAGAAGTAAAGTCATATAACTTGCTAAGAAGATCCAAAACATCAATTCACTTCATTCACAAGATCAAAGTTTAAAATCCATGCAAAGGCATGGATTGTTACCAATCCATGAAAAAGGATCGGTATCAGTCCCCGATATTTGCTCAAATCCATTAACAACTCGTCCCAGACGAAGTCAAGCTATTTGCAAGGCATAACATGCTAAGTGAGATGGTTCGTTAGCCAGATACAACTTAAACACATGATGGACAAACCAAGTGCAATCAATCAACAGTCGAGCCAATGAATTCAATCAAATTCAAGATCGTATTTATACAACTAGATGCCAAGGACCAAGATACAAGCCAAACAAGCAGATACGACTACTCGAAAGAATATTTGCCACTCACCTTATGGATCGGTACTGATACATAGGCATGGATCAGTAACGATCCCTGGATGTTGGTGATGTGGCCACGACCTCCTCAACATAACTCCTCTTGGATGTGGGGAATGTGGGCACGAACGCGGTGGAGAGGATTTCAGCAACCTGCAATTATAAATAGAGGAGGAGGGGCATTATTTCATAATCTTTTGGTTCTTCTAACAAATTTCAGTACTTCTTCTATAATTTCAGGGACCATCACCAATCTATAAGAACAACTTTGTAAAACCTCAACATAAATCGAATAAAAAAGTTTAAGTAGATGTAGGCCGGAGTATTCACCGAACCACTATAAAATTGTGCGTTCTTCTTTTCTATTTCTTTTTATTTCCTGATATTTTCATATTTATCATTTACTGGGTGTTTGTGCCATTTTTGGTGCAAAGAGTAAATAAAAGGATGTATATATATGTGGTTTTACTTTTGTGAAAATTCTTATAGCCGATGTATATCAAACTCTCAAGCATGTCTTGGTTGGCAACAATAGTTAACATAAACCAGTCAAAACTATTACGATCATTAATGGTTAAAACCTTCCATGTTTTAGGATTTCGATAAAGTAGGATAAATATTCAAGAAATTTATTTAAAGAATAAATAATTCCTTTTAAATATATATATATATAATCGATATCATACTCATTTGATAATAATAGAAATTTAATTTACAACGGTTCGATAAATATATAATACTTGTTTTATAAAATTGACAAATTGCGTCGCATATCGATAAACCATTGTCGTATTTTTACAAATAGATTTGGATATTGATTTACATTATTTTATAAGTTAAATATACTTATTTTAGTTATTTAAATATAATAATAAATTTATTTTGAAGTTTTGTTTATATGAATAAATAGTTTAACAAAAATGTCAAAATGTGACCGGAAAACGTTTTGTCGAAAATCAACATTTTATTCAAAATAAGTTGCCGCAACGTTATCGCACCATTGTTAACATGTTTTAACATATGTATTACATGTTCTAATAACTAAACATGTTTACTTTTACTAAATATAATTAGAAAACTTCTTGAACACCATTAAGAAAAGTAAGTAAGTTTAAGAAAAGTTTGGTAATTTAATAAATTCAGTTGAGTGTGTTTCTCACGCTGGTTTACCAGACTGATCCAGGTGTTCTTCCCTTTCAACGCTCGGGTCAGACTGAGTATATTTACAGGTTCGGATTTGGTGCTTTTGGAGCTTCAGTAGGAAAGCTGGAGATCTTCATTTTTGTATACATGTATCTGTTTATTATCCGCTGCTTAGTTGTTATATACTATTGGCATTTGTGACGACAGATTATTATAACTGTCCAGGCTGATAACTATTGGATGATTGTTGAACGCTGATTTATGTATGTATATATAGTTTCTGTTTGGTAAAGATCGCTGTTATGATATTATATATTTTCTGCTGCGATGTGTGATTTTGTATTGTTCTGTTTTGTTCTCTCTTCTCTATTTCTTCTCTTTACTTCTTCTCTCTTCTTTTCTTTCACTTGAATTTCCGTCAGTTTATGCTTTTCGGGTTGGACATGTTTGGTTGATTGTCGATTCAAAGGGTGTGGATTTGCGGGTCGTCACACATGGTATCAGAGCTTAAATTTTGTATATTCCTAGACTTTGAAATTACTCATTATAGATAGGGACAGTAACACCCTAGATTGAGTTGAGTGTATTATACATATAAGTATGTATTTGTTAGTGATTATAAAAAAAATTATATTGTGTTTACTTATCCGTTGAGTTATTTGTGAATTCTGGTTGGTATGTGGGATGCCAGGTTATCGATAGGGATTTCTAAACACTTAAACGAGGCAAGTCGACATAGTATTATTTTGAATTGGGTAAATGAAATAATTTTACCTCTATTATATTTTATATATAATGGAAACATTTTTTCAGAATTATTATAGTGTATATAAATTGATTGTTTAGTTGTTGAAAATGTAAATATATACATGTTAATTAAAAAGCTGTTTGAATAATCTAAATAAAAACAACAATTGTAAAAGAGTAAATTATATAGCATATGAATTATAAAGTATAGAATTATAATTAATATGATTTATAATTCCGAAATAATCTTATATATAAGAAATGAAACTACATGAGTATATATATAAATATGAGTTATAAATAAAAATGGATCTAAACTATGAATTTGAGAATTTGAATCCCGTTGATTTTGAAAATTATTTTGAAAGTAAAATGATATTATATTGTTATAAATCTAAGTGAGATAAATGAATTTGGAATGATCAAATATAAGTGAAGTAAAATATTGAAATTGTATAAGTAAAAGATTTATAAATGTGATTTATAAATATAAAGAGAAATTTTCTAAAAGAATATAAAGCACTAAATTCACTATTGTTGCTAGGAAATAATAAGGATGATAACTACAGCATCATCAATATCATTTTTGAGTTCGTATGTGATGGATTGGCTACCAATAGTAAATTGAAATTGAAGTTTTATTTTGATAAACGAATTTGAATTTAAAATCCAAGTTGGAAATTGTTAAATATAAGTTAAATGAGTTTTGGACTTACAATATGAAATAATAAAATTTGAGTTAGTATAATAAATATATGATTTGAAATTTAACTAAAGGAAGATTAAATGAATTGAATTTGAACTAGATTGAATAAGCTGTTGAAATGGAAATTAAACGTAAGAGGTAAGTGATTGTATAATATGAATTTGGAAGTTTAAATAAACCTAAGTTGTAAAGTGATTGTATAACCATGAATTGAAATTATAAAATTAGTTTTGTGAATGTAAGTAAACTTAGGTAAATGTTCATGGAAGTTTAAATTAAAAGGTTGTATAACATATAAAATGGGAAAGTGTAAGTAAAACCAATTGTTAAAATGGTTAAAAAAAATTGTTAAGCAAAACAGAATCTGAATTTGAGTAGTGATATAAATTTGACTTAAGTTAAGTAATATGGAATTTGAATTAAATTAGAAGTAAACTTTAGTTGTATAGTGAAAGTAAATGTAAGTTGAAAATGAAATGAAACATAACATAAGTAATGTTGAATAAAGTTGATTTTGATAAATAAAATGAATATGCAAAGTAAATTTGAATAATAAGAAGTTAATGAACTGAAGTAGTTAAAGAATATGAATTTGAGTTATATAACAAAATTCAACTTTAGTTGTAAAATGAATTAGCAATCGAATTAGTGAATGGATTTGAAAATTTGGAGCAGTTGTTATAAGAAGTTCAACTAAATGATTTTGGGAAAGTAAAACATTTAAGTGATTTTGATAATCCAGTTTGAACGAATTGTTTTGAAAATTTAATGGTTTTTGTGACTTATTTTACTTGGTAATTTCGAGGACGAAATTCTTTTAAGTATGGGAGAATGTAACGATCCATAATTTTAACACCTTGAAAATAAGATATTTAAATATTTTAAACATTCAAATGTAGAATTTTTAAACTTAAACAATCATGTTTTATATGATAAATGAGAATGGTAAACTTATTTTTGATATTGAATAAAGAATTTGGTTTCCCATTGTAAACTTGACAAAAGTCGGATTTTGATAAAATAGGATAAATATTCAAGGAATTTGTTTAGAGGACAAATAATTCCTTTTAAATATATATATATATATATATATAATCGATATCAAACTCATTTGATAATAATAGTAATTTATAATGGTTCGATAAATGTATAAATCTTGTTTTACAAAATTGACAAATTTCGTCGCATATCGATAAATCAATGTCATATTTTTACAAATAGATTTGGATATTGATTTATGTTATTTCATAATTCAAATATACTTATTTTAGTTATTTAAATAAAATAAGAAATTTATTTTGAAGTTTGGTTTACATGAATAAATAGTTCAACAAAAACATCAAAATGTGACTGGAAAACATTTTGAGGAAAATCAACGTTTTATTCAAAATAAGTTGCCGCAATGTTATCGCACCTTTGTTAACATGTTTTAACATATGTATTACATATTCTAATAACTAAATATGTTTACTTTTACTAAATATAATTAGAAAACTTCTAGAACATCATTAGGAAAAGTAAGTTTAAGAAAAGTCAAAAGCAAACATCAAATCCAAATCACATCAAAATCCAACAAAATAATTCCATTTTTTACTTAATACCTAAGTGACTAAAATATAAAGTAAATATGTGAAAGATGATGTTAAGTATTGAAAAATTGGAGATTGCTTTCGGTCGAAGTAAGGTTAGTTTGGTAATTTGGTAAGAGGCTATTTTGGTAAATTTACCACTTCCTTCTTTTCCTATAAATACCGACCTTCTTCTTCACTTTCATTCACATTTCTTCTTCTTTTCTCGATATTTTTCATCTTCTTCCTCTCCTCTTTAATGGATTCCAAGCCATAGAAAAAATTAGAAAGAAATAATGTCAAAATATTTACTAAATATTCAAAAGAAATCAACGTTCATTCAAATCAAACTCATCTTTTCTCCATGTTTTACTTCTTCTTCTCCTGGCCATAACTTCTTCAAAAAAGAATCAAAATGCAAATTTTTTTTCCATTATGTATTTTTCCAGTTGCTAAGACTTTTATGTTGACCACTTTGTCTCATTCTAAAAGTAATCATGTCAAAAATCCACTTCTTTCCAGTGCATTCTCTGGCCCAAATTTTAAGTCAGAGATTAAGCCATTTTGTTTTGATCATAACTTGATTATAATAGATCCAAATTAAGGCATTCATTTTTTTAAACCATATGAAATTCCAGTGGCTACAACTTTTATGTCGATTATTTTTTTCCAATTTTTAGGTTTGCGATACCTGAAACTCAATTCTTTGAAGTATATTTTCGGGCTTTATATTTGTGAATTCGAGAATAGCTCCTTTTCTTTTGAACACATGTTCCTCAAAAATAATCAAAATCAAGTGATTGTTTTTTTTAAATTCAAGATAAAATAATTTTCAACAATTTTTCAGTTAACTAGTTTTTCAAATTTTGAGAGCAAGAGAGTCAAAAACAAGAGAGAAGATGACCTATTTTTCGAGTCTAATTTTGAGAATTCAAGTTCAAATCTCTACCACTTCTTCTCTATACTTTCGGCCAATCTCCATTTCGAAACTTGGCCAAGCATTCGGAAGGAGCAATTCGGGCTTATTTTTCATTTGATTCCAAGCATGGTAGGAAGTATGCATAAGATCTTAAAGTTCCTTGCCTTAAAGTTTGATGTAGTGGAATCCAAAGTGAGTACAACTCACTCTTTTGACTCGATGATATTTTTATATAAGTGAGAATAAATTTATTTTATGCTGATTGATGATTTTTTGGATGATATATGATATATTATCTATATAAAAATTGGTTTTTGGATATTTTTTGCCTATTGGAGCAGATAAGACCCTATATGTTTCCGTGTATGAGCAGATGACCTTTTGCACGTGCATCTGCCTAAAAGCGGACATTGTACACATATTTTCATATGTATATTTGTTGCAGGTGATTGGTTGGAGGGATCCAACTGGATTCTTCAACAGTATTGGTTTTATTTATAGATATTGATGTATATGCTGCTATCATGTGATATATGTTGTTTTGGTTTCCATGATTGACGCATTTAGTGTTGTTGCAGCATTGGGCCATATTTTAGAAATTTAAAAATGTTAAAGTGATGATTTCAAATTAAAAAGAATTTCAAAGTGATTTTTTGAAAATAGATGTTCTATTAATTTTTGGATTGTTAAATGGATTTATTTTAAATAAATAAATAAGAGTTATAATTTTTATGTTATAAAAATTATGATTTTTATGAAATATACTTAAGTATGATTTTTGGAGTTGTATAAGTTTTAATAACGGTTTGTAAATTATTGAGAGAATAAGTTTATTTAAATGGAAACAAAATATGATTTTTTTTGAAATATGGAGTTAACTATTTTGTAAATAGTTTAAATTGAGATTTTGAAATTATTATAAATGGTTTATATATAAGATTTATAAAATTGATGTTTTATAAATTAAATTGATGGAATTATAAAGGAGTTTTATATGTGTTAAAATGAAGTTATAAATGGAACTTATAAGTGAATAATATTTATTAATTGATGAATTTATAAAATGAATGAATTTGTAAATAAGAGAATTATAAGTGAATTAATCTATACTTTGGATTTTGGCATATAAACGAGATGTATGAGTTTGGTTAATAAAGGGATTTTGTAAATGGAAGTTTTTATAATATATAAATGGAATTATAAACATTGTTTTATAAATTCGAAATAAATTGAACTTCATAAGTTAAATATGAAAATTTATTAAAGGGGTTATATCCACAATTTTGGACAGTGAATAATCTTTTAAATTAAATAAATGTTTTGAAAGTGATATTTTTAAATGAAGTTAAATGGTTTGAAGATGTTTAAAAATTTGTTAAGTATCGAATATATAGATTTCAACATTCATTGTTGAAATAGACATTTTCGAGAAACAAGGAAATGATGGACTATAACACTGTTGTTATAGTAAATGATTTTCGAAAGAAGATGTTTTGTATAGTATATGGGATTTATATATCTATCTAATTTTTAAATCCCTATACTGGTGATTTTGGGTTGTCGTAACGATGTTTTACGCAACATTCGTTTTGACCCGAATAAATATGTTTAAGAAAATGTTTTCCTTACAGAATAAAATATATACTAAATCAGGATTTAAGTATATGTAATATTTTCTAAGTGTTGAGAATAAATTGATTTGTGAACTACTTATCACTAAATAAGTATATAGAAATGTTTTCCGATAGTGAAATGCGAAATGGTTTGAGAATATATCTTTTTAAAGACAATTTGTAGTGAATATTTGACAAATGATTTAATTAATAAAAGATTAATTAAAAGGGCCTAGTGATTGCTTATGTGCTAAATGTTGGGACTTGGTTTTGATTCATAACACAAAGCTATCACGACGATGACATATAGATTTGGTGACTACTACGACAAAAAGAGAATATATACTACAAGGAGACAAGACTTCAAAACCGGTGCATCAATTATGTTATTTTGTTTTTGAGTCATAGGTCAAGTTTGTTAAAGTCTCTCCTCGTTTACGTATATATTAGCTTATATATTTAATCTTCTTATTTCCAAATAATTTATACAAATATAAGCATATATAATATATATATATATATATATATTATTAGAGTGTTTAAAGTTATATATATTATATTATAAAAGTGTTTAAATTTATATATATTATTATCCCTGTGTAAACTATGCAAATTGCACCGATATTGCCAGGTCAGTCGAATGACCCAGATGTCACGACCCAAATTTTCCATTCCATTTAAACCAACTTTATACACACTCGTCAGCCAAATCACACGGAAAGACGGATAATGAAGGAAAGAAGGTAGAAATAGAAAGAAGATAGAAGGAAAGAGAACAAATCAGAACCTTACAGCGGAACGAATAAATTATAATATAAACAAATCTTTACACAAAACCCAAAACTGTTACTTTAATAACATATACAACTTTATATCATAGTTTACAACCGCACAAACTCGGACAGTTATATCAATCATGTCCTTACAACAATAACCTCACGACCAAAACATACCAAATAAAATCATCTACGAGAATACGTCTCCTGATCCAGCTCCTTCTCCTGAAGCTTCCACTCTTCCAGTTAACCCTGGAAATATGCTCGGTCTAACCCGAGCATATAGGAAAAACATCAAAGCCCGGGTCAGTCTGGTATACCAGCGTGAGAAACACATTCAACTTGATTATTACAGTTTGAAAATTCCTTTTGAAAACAAAAGCATCTCGTAAGACCACGCCACAAATAAACATGTCGGGTTTTTACCTTACGATAGCTAAAACATTTCTTATGAAATCCTCTGATATTATAATAGGGTCTATATACAAATACTTATTAAAATAGCTGAAATTGTTACATTATTAAATTCCAGCTACTAGCCACAGAGTGGGTAATACAAACAAAACTCGTACAAGGAGCGTAGGGAGAATGGATTTCTAACTAATGACTGGGCACTGGGGTACCACCTGCCACGGTACGTGGCCTAGATCACAGTACCGAGGATCACTCCCGGCCCTCTGCTACACAAGACCGGGACTATCCCTTAATGGACAATCCCGAGTAAGATTATCCCACGGTTGGGATCAGCAACCGCACCACTAAGATGAAATAAAAGGGACATCTAGACGGGGATGACCTCACCCTAAAATGGGTGCTACCCACCTAGCCTTGCTGCATAACCCCAGATTTTCAGTCATTCCCGGTTGATGAGGCTTGAGGCTAAGCGTTACCTTTTTAGAACATATCCCTTAGAATGCTCATCATCCACCTGACGACGTTCTGAAAGCATTCGTCCATACAAGTCCGTTCCGGGTTCGAACGGAACCGAAGGCACTATTCCTACTACATCCATTTTGGAATCACCCTTAGAATTAGTAGCGAGTAAACCTTGCACTTCACTGCTCCATCTTCGACTCCAAGCTTTTGTCTTCATCCCGAAAATGTATCGTTGGATCGAAGTGGTTTTCGAATTTCAAATCCGATCCCAGACTCTTCGAAACAACGTTCGTTATTTTCCGGTAAACTCAACCCCGGTTCTTTAGAAAATACTCCGACAAAATACAAGATCGGAGTTCACCTCCTAACCGTTAGTGAACGGATCTCCTTGTACTTCGTCCTAGAGAACAAACGAGTATATACATACGGTATAGCACCTCGATCGGTAACCGTACCATATAATTCTCGAGTCTCCTCTAGATATTTCCAAAGTCAGGTTTTGTCCAATTTTGATAGTTGGTTATTTAACTATCAAAGCAATCAATCAATAGAACAAAGTTATTTCCCATTGCAACCGTTAAACCTTGTTCACCTTTAAAAATCAAAGTGGATTACCATTTATTTAAGAAAGCTTATTTCATTTGAAATATATATAAAACTATTTCCTTTCAAATCATACTTATAAATTCCTAAATATCATTTCAAGTTTAATAAATTAATTATTCTTCATAAAAGTTATTATAATTTATTATTTAAACTACTTTTATTTAAGAGATTTTAATTTGAAGAAGATATGCTTAAATATTAATATAAATTGTCCTTTAAAGTGTCCTTACAAAATGACTTAATACTTGAAATAATTTAAAATTTTATTTATTTACAAAAATTATAACTTAAAAAGATTTTCAAAGGTAGGAATAAATAATCGCTTTCAATATTCCAAAATATTGATCAATCTTAAAAACATTTCTGAAAATAATATTTATTTATTTTTTTAAACAAAACTAATTTCACAAATCAATCCAAACAGAACAAGGCTTATCAGTCCCAACGGTACTTATCAATTCACATTTCATAATTCAAAATCATAGATATTCAAATCAATCAACTTCCATAGATCGATTCATAATATATTCTCAATATAATTAACAGGCACATAATAGATATATGAAAGAACAATAGATTAGAGATTATCATTACTAGAATAATTATACATATATAATCGGATCAATGGTTTACTTTGTCCCCGGAAATTTAGATTAACTATACAGCGGAATGGTGTCAGTTTCCGCTGTCCAGATGTCGTCCAGTTTAAAAAATCTAAATAAATACAACTAATCAGTTGGGAACATTTCAACAGTTTGACCATAAAATTATTCATTGGCATTCATTTCCAATTGATAATTAGATCATATCTAAACAAGCTTATACAATTTCATATATTTAACTTCACAATGGATCATATGACGACGTAACATTCGTCGATACGAACCATTCATTCCATAACACTTTATTTTATGAAATGATTATAATATAATATCACTTAAGGACTCGAATTCACTTTAAAGTATAAGCATTTATTTCCCTTTATTATTTCAATTATATTTCACTTTTTAAATTAATCATCCTTGATTAATTATTTTCTAATTACATTAAGTAATTAATTTTTAATTAATTACACAAATTAATTATTCTTAACCATTTACAGCAATTAACCTTTAATTGCTTTATTAATTAATCGACCATAATTAGTTACATTAAACCTCATATAATTTTAATTAATTATTTGATAATCATTATATTGATTAATTATTCCTTAATCAATCAATCAACCCTTAATTATTTTATTAAACATTATAAATTTAAAAATTTCTTAAGCACTTGATTAATACAAAAGCTTAATTGTATTAATCTTCTTAATCATCTTTACTTACTCAAATTATTCAAATAAACTGAAGTAAAAGATTTTTATCTTTTAAGTTAAATCAAATACTGATAATAATTTACTTAAATAACCATAATTAAGTATTAATATAAACAATTTATTATTATTAAAACCCATTGTTTTTAATTAAATCTTAAATAATATTTAAGATCAAAGATGTTGTTTAAAGGATTCACTTATATCATCATACTTGTTAAAATGTTGGAAAACAATATGAATTTAAAACTTTTATATATATCAAATTCTTTAAAATAATAAACTTGCTTTAAAACAAACCAGCCCTAAAGCACGGCCCAAAGTAACAGGCTCGACCCAATTACCTCACGCAACAAAACGGGCCCGAAGCCCAAACAAAAGATCACTGAACCATCCTTCCTTCATCCTAAAAACTCGTCTGAACCCACTACGGTTCCTCCTCCATGAAACCATCCCAAAATCGAAAGGCAATCACATCGCCTTGCAACAACATCCCTCGAATCAACGTTAACAATCGCCGAACCCAAAACGTCACTCATCCTCCAACGCGACGACGAACAACCCATCGCATAGCAACATGCTGCCTGGAACCACGTGCACTGATACGCGTGCACGTGTACGGCCATAACTCCGACCATCTCACTGTCACGACGCCTCAATCCAACTCCACATCGTTGCTCGAATCCAACATGCTAGTTGCCGAGATAAACTTCACTAACGATCAAAATTTCGAGCTCCAGATCGAGGATTTAAAAACGCGAAGTCCACACTCCACCACAAAACCAGCCTCTGCTTCCACAACTGACCACAACCTCGATCACCATCCCTACCATCGAGTGCTCACACATGCAGCTACCCTTTAGCCGAAACCCTAGAACTCCGGTTGCCTCCTCGTTTCTCAAAACCACCGTGAGATAACCATGGTTACAACCCCTCTTAAACCCTAAAAACAACATGCACGCACAACCAAAGGCCAAATCGAAAATTCCACCATGGTTAAACCTTTCCCCTCGACCCACTTCTTCTTCCAGAACCGGTCGTAGCTCCTCTCGACGATAAGATCGTCAGAAATTATTTTTTAAACCGAAAATCCATTATTTGGAATTTCTTACACTATATTCTATTAAAAATTACAATTCAACTTCTAAAAATCTTAATTTTATGAAAGAAGTCCAATTGCATGCTTGAATGTTTGTTTTAATTAAGTTGAGTTTCCACAAAAATAGGGTTACCTGCTGTAAAAACAAGCCTAAGACCACTACATAACATAATTTATTTTCAAACAATTTTTAACTTATACTACAAACATAAATAACCATTTTCCTAGTTCACAACATCAACATATTTAAACTGGAATAAAAGATATGAAATTTTGAAACAGAAATGAACATAAATGTTCATTGTTTAACAGGGCAGTAACTATCCAGATTTTGAGATAAGGTTTCTCACCTTCCACATTGATTCCAGCAGTCTTAAAGTTGAAGTTGAAGTCTTAAATTTAAAAGTTGAAATCTTTAAAATTGAAAACTTGAATTTGGCCTTTGAATTCTTCTGACGATCTGAATTTGAACAGGGATTTCTTCCAGTTGCTATACTCCCAGACTTGGTTAAACTGAGTAATTTCTTCTTCTATTAACTTTGATTTCTGATTGAAAATATTTGAACAGAGTTTTTTTCTAAGTTACTTGTATAAATTTTCAAACAACAGTCCAGATCTAAGACAATAGATATATATATACAACTTAGCAATTCAGCTAAGGGACAGAGAATGACTAGCTTGGTGGCTGAGATAGATATGGTCTCCTGTTGAGAATATTTTTGAAAAGAAACCAGAATCATTATGTTGGATTCTCAGATTTAAAGTGCCAAATGTTAGTTTGTTCCTTGATTAAAACTTTATCACTTAGTTCCCATTGTTTAACTTGTTAAAACTTTTTTTCTTTTCTGGTTTTGTTAATCTGTTTTTATTTAACAGTAAATAGTTTACAACTTTTTCTTTTAATGTCTATTCATATAAAACATACAAAAATAAAACATAGGTAAGTGTAATTCAAGAATTTAAACAGCCTATTAATATCATTGTCAAAGTGGTGTTGTGTTATATACATTTAAAACCAAAAGAAAATGCAAATGAGAAACTAGATTGAAATAATATTTTATTTAACTTAACATTTGGAATTTAATAATTATTATCTAAATTCACTCAAAACCTTCGATTAAATTCAAAGGTTTTACATTTTTAAAATAAAGGTGAGAAATAAACAAGAAGATTAACACTATCTATATATAAACAAATGAAATAAACACTATTTCGATGATGTTAGAGAGCCCATAGTTACTTATTGCCTTAAAAAATGAATGCTTGCACTTTACACAATTTTTTTAGAAATGAACTTGTTATTTTAAATTTTAGAACAGAAAATAATACTTATGAAACATTCTCTAGTCAATATATTTTCCTATACATGTGTTGCAAAACAAAAGCTACAAAAGTGGTTAAAATTATTTTAAGTATTCATGTATATATGTACCATATACACATTTTAATTTAAAATATAGAAATATATTATTTCAAAATAAATCAAGTCATTTCCTTCTTTTATAATATAAAAATATATGGCTTCAAAACAAACTAAGTCTCATTGATATTATGTGTAAATAGTTTCTCCTATTTATTTAAGTGATTTTTATACACATCAATTTATAACATTTTTCTCAACTAAATATTATAAATTTTTCTTTTAACTTATCATAACATATATAATTTTTCCTTATTCAAAGTAAATATATTTTAAAGAAACTTAAAATTATTTTATTCAATATAAACAACATTGTTTGTATATACCAAATCAAAGTATAACACCTTCACTTCATTAAGAATTTTCATCTAATTTTATTACATAAAGAAAAATTTATCATCCTATATGTAAAAATAATGGATTTTCAATAAATTTAAATTTCCTATTATATTTCAATCTTTAAAATAAATATACATATTTATCCTTGAAACAAATACATATATTAAATCTAAACAATATATACATATTTTACTTTAAAACAAAATATATATTCAAGAAATTTTATTTAAATCAACTTAATAATTTAACATAGTTTTGAAAACCCAAGTTATATTGATTTGGAAAAGAAAAAAAATTTATATAATGATTAATCATTGATTAATGGAAATATTGTATATTAAAATACAATATCATTGAATATTATAAATAATATTCACAACTCGGGCTGTCCAAAATCCTGGGTCGTTACATTTCTTCCCCCTTAAAAAAGTATTTCGTCCCTGAAATTCCATAGTTAAGCTAGTAAACATCATCCACTCACAATAAAATAGATCAATAACAACTCAAACTACACTGGTAAACATAAAGATTCACATAGTATATCAAAATATACATTACATTAAGCACTATCCAAAATATTCCTACAGATGTTATCACGATCATCAACCATACATATATACACAGATATGTAACTACCCTACCAAACACTTAACATCCATGACGTCCATGGGTCAAAACACATACAAAAACTATATATACATCCTAGAGAAAACAACCCAACTCCTACTACGGACTCCCACTATCGGAGTCCTCCCTCTCAGGTCCTGACAACTCCCTAACCTCTCTATCATTATCAGGAACCCGAACCTCCTCTGGATTAGGTACTCTATGAATGAAACCTTCACCAGCATCTAGTCCCTCATCAACTTCACCTATATTCCAATTGATAGCATCATCGTTCTCAGATTCGGGATCTTCTTCCACCTCGAATTCCTCCTCCACGTCGAACTCCTCTTCTTCTTCGACCTCAAATTCTTCTTCGTCGTCGAACTCCTCTTCTGAATCTTCCTGATGAGGTTGAGGCTGGGGCTAAGGCTGAGGCTGAGGCTAGGGATGAGGCTGGGGTTGCTCAACCGGCTCTTCAGGTGCCTCCGGCTCTTCTTCATACAAGGACAGCTCATTAAGTTCCGCCCTGATCATTCTGACTTTGTCCAAGTCACCCTCTCTTCTAGCTCGGGCCAAAGCTCCACCACGATGAATAATGCAGGTTCTCTATAATCAAAACCAAGTCCCAAAAATGAGATCCTAAGGTTTAGAATTCTACAAGTTAAGGAGTTCATCAAAGTTTATACTTCAAATTCATTCTACCACTTAGAATTCTCATTATCCAAGATTTTATAAAACCATCTTTTCAAAATAATCCAAGTATATATATTTGAAAAGTAATTATAGGTAGAAAAATACACACACACACACACACATATATAGTAAGTTTTTACAAACAACTTATTTCTTCAATCTGTAGATCCATGTATATATATATAACAAATAAATTGTTATAAGGTTTTAAAATTTCAAACATTCCCAATTAATTAACCTAATTAATAATTATAATTAATCACATTAATCAATCATCAGATAATCCGTAGTTAATGACCTTCACATTAACTATTAACAATTCTTTTAATTATAATTTATCTCTAATCACTGAATTAATTAAGTGTTAACTGTAACCTAATTAATCTTTAATTACTTGGTTAATTAATTTTATCTTTAAAGAGTGGAAAATTTGCCAAAAATTTACTAGTTTAAAAGCTTTTCAAATATCAATTTAAGAATTTTCCAAATTTCTCTAGTAAATAAACTTAGTAAGAATACATTTTCCACATATTCAAATTCTAAAGGGTTCAATTTCTAAGGGTATATTCTAGTCAAAAGGGAAACAAATGAATATACTTAAGGTTGATGGCTAAACTACTCAAAACCTAGATGATAAATTACTATCATCACAACCAATCATTTTAAACATCATATTTATTTAAAATCATACATCTTATATAGAAAATATATTTGGGTAAGATTATTTCATCTACCCCTTTTTAAAACGATATTGTGTCTGTTGGCCTGGTCCAAGTGTTTAGAGATCCTAACAATAACGTTAGCTACTCGTATTGACCAGAATCCGTATGCCACTTAACTGATCAATTAACACAATATAAAACCATTTTTATATAACTAACAAATACGCACTCTCGTATATATACACACTCAGAATCAACAGGTTGCTATAGACTCTATTTCTAATGAGCAACCTACTCGAACCTAGGTATTCACTCAACCTAGGCTCTGATACCACAATGTCACGACCCAAATTTTCCGTACCGATTTAAACCAAATTTAAACACACTCGTCAGCCAAATCACACGGAAAGACGGATAATGAAAGAAAGAAGGTAGAAACAGAAAGAAGATAGAAGGAAAGAGAACAAATCAGAACCTTACAGCGGAACGAATAAATTATAATATAAACAAATCTTTACACAAAACCCAAAACTGTTACTTTAATAACATATACAAACTTTATATCAGAGTTTACAACCACGCAAACTTGGACAGTTATATCAATCCAGTCCTTACAACAATAACCACACGACCAAAACAGACCAAATAAAATCATCTACTAGAATACGTCTCTTGATCCAGCTCCTTCTCCTGAAGCTTCCACCCTTCCAGTTAACCTTGGAAATAAACTCGGTCTGACCCGAGCATATAGGAAAAACACCAAAGCCCGGGTCAGTCTGGTATACCAGCGTGAGAAACACATTCAACTTGATTATTACAGTTTGAAAATTCCTTTTGAAAACAAAAGCATCTCATAAGACCACGCCACAAATAAACATGTCGGGTTTTTACCTTATGATAGCTAAATCATTTCTTATGAAATCCTCTGATATTATAATAGGGTCTATATACAAATACTTATTAAAATAGCCGAAATTGTTACATTATTAAATTCCAGCTACTAGCCACAGAGTGGGTAATACAAACAAAACTTGTACAAGGCACGTAGGGAGAATGGATTTCCAACTAATGACTAGGCACTAGGGTACCACCTGTCACGGTACGTGGCCTAGACCACAGTACCGAGGATCACTCCCGACCCCCTACAACACAAGACCGGGACTATCCCTTACTGGATAATCTCGAGTAAGATCACCCCACGGTTGGGATCAACAACCGCACCACTAAGCTAAAATAAAAGGGACATCTAGACAGGGATGACCTCACCCTGAAATGGGTGCTACCCACCTAGCCTTGCTACATAACACCTAATTTTCAGTCATTCCTGGTTGATGAGGCTTGAGGCTAAGCGTTTCCTTTTTAGAACATATCCCTTAGAATGCTCATCGTCCACCTGACGACGTTCTGAAAGCATCCGTCCATACAAGTCCTTTCCGGGTTCGAACGGAACCGAAGACACTATTCCTACTACATCCATTTTGGAATCACCCTTAGGATTAGTAGCGAGTAGCCCTTGCACTTCACTTCTCCATATTCGACTCCAAGATTTTGTCTTCATCCCAAAAAAGTACCGTTGGATCGAAGTGGTTTTCGAATTTCAAATCCGATCCCGGTCTCTCTGAAACAATGTTCGTTATTTTCCGATAAACTCAACCCCGGTTCTTTAGGAAATACTCCGACGAAATATAAGATCGAAGTTCACCACCTAACCGTTAGTGGACGGATCTCCTTGTACTTCGTCCTAGAGAACAAACGAGTATATACATACGGTATAGCACCTCGATCGGTAACCGTACCATATAATTCTCGAGTCTCCTCTAGATATTTCCAAAGTCAGGTTTTGTTCAATTTTGATAGTTGGTTATTTAACTATCAAAGCAATCAATCAATAGAACAAAGTTATTTCCCATTGCAACCGTTAGACCTTGTTCACCTTTAAAAATCCAAGTGGATTACCATTTATTTAAGAAAGCTTATTTCATTTGAAATATATATAAAACTATTTCCTTTCAAATCATACTTATAAATTCCCAAATATCATTTCAAGTTTAATAAATAAATTATTCTTCATAAAAGTTATTATAATTTATTATTTAAACTACTTTTATTTAAGAGTAATTTGAAGAAGATATGCTTAAATATTAATACAAATTGTCCTTTAAAGTGTCCTTACAAAATGACTTAATACTAGAAACAATTTAAAATTTTATTTATTTATAAAAATTATAACTTAAAAAGATTTTCAAAGGTAGGAATAAATAACCACTTTCAATATTCCAAAATATTGATCAATCTTAAAAACGTTTCTGAAAATAATATTTATTTATTTATTTATTTGAACAAAACTAATTTCACAAATCAATCCAAACAGAAAAAGTCTTGTCAGTCCCAACGATACTTATCAATTCACATTTCATGATTCACAATCACATATATTCAAATCAATCAACTTCCATAGATCGATTCAGAATATATTCTCATTATAATTAACAGGCACATAACATATATATGCAAGAACAACAGATTAGAGATTATCGTTACTAGAACAATTATACATATATAATCAGATCAATGGTTTACTCTATCCGTAGAAATTTAGATTAACTATACAACGGAATGGTGTCAGTTTTCACTGTCCAGATGTCATCCAGTTTAAACAATCTAAATAAATACAACTAATCAGTTGGGAACATTTCAACAGTTTGGCCGTAAAATTATTCAATGGCATTCATTTCCAATTGATAATTAGATCCTGTCTAAACAAGCTTATACGATTTCACATATTTAACTTCACACTGGATCATACGACGACGTAACATTCGTCGACACGAACCATTCATTCCATAACGCTTTATTTTATGAAATGATTATAATATAATATCACTTAAGGACTCGAATTCACTTCAAAGTATAAGCATTTATTTCCCTTTATTATTTCAATTATATTTCACTTTTTAAATTAATCATCCTTGA
The DNA here is from genome assembly GCA_030765085.1 of Allium cepa. NCBI lineage: Eukaryota > Viridiplantae > Streptophyta > Magnoliopsida > Asparagales > Amaryllidaceae > Allium > Allium cepa. Next base: position 399,422,310 of record CM060931.1, read on the forward strand.
TTAATTATTTTCTAATTACATTAAGTAATTAACTTTTAGTTAATTACACAAATTAACTTTTCTTAACCATTTACAGCAATTAACCTTTAATTGCTTTATTAATTAATCGACTATAATTAATTATATTAACCCTCATATGATTTTAATTAATTAATTGATAATCATTATATTGATTAATTATTCCTTAATCAACCAATCAACCCTTAATCATTGTATTAATTATTATAAATTTAAAATTTTCTTAAGCACTTGATTAATACAAAAGCATAATTATATTAATCTTCTTAATCATCTTTGCTTAATCAAATTATTCAAATAAACTTAAGTAAAAGAATTTTATCTTTTAAGTTAAATCAAATACTGATAACAATTTACTTAAATAACCATAATTAAGTATTAATATAAATAATTTATTATTAATAAAACCTATTGTTTTTAATTGAATCTTAAATAATATTTAAGATCAAAGATGTTGTTTAAAGGATTCACTTATATCATCATACTTGTGAAAATGTTGGAAAACAATATGAATTTAAAACTTTTATATATATCAGATTCTTTAAAATAATAAACTTGCTTTAAAACAAACCAGCCCAAAAGCACGGCCCAAAGTAACAGTCTCGACCCAATTATCTCACGCAACAAAATGGGCTCGAAGCCCGAACAAAAGATCACCGAACCATCCTTCCTTCATCACAAAAACTCGGCTGAACCCACTATGGTTCCTCCTCCAAGAAACCATCCCAAAATCGAAAGGCAATCACATCGCCTTGCAACAACATCCTTCGAATCAACGTTGACGATCGTCGAACCCAAAATGTCACTCATCCTCCAACGCGATGACGAAAAACCCATCGCATAGCAACATGCTGCCTGGAACCACGTGCACTGATACGCGTGCATGTGAACGGCCATAACCCCGGCCATCTCACTGTCGCGACGCCTCAATCCAGCTCCACATCGTTGCTCGAATCCAACATGCTAGTTGCCGAGACAAATTCCACTGACTATCAAAATTTCGAGCTCCAGATCAAGGATTTCAAAACGCGAAGTCCACACTCCACCACAAAACCACCCTCTGCTTCCATAACTGACCACAACCACGATCACCATCCCCCACCATCGAGTGCTCACACATGCGGCTACCCTTGAGCCGAAACCCTAGAACTCCGGTTGCCTCCTTGTTTCTCAAAACCACCGCGAGATAACCATGGTTACATCCCCTCTTAAACCCTAAAAACAACATGCACGCACAACCAAAGGCCAAATCGAAAATTCCGCAACGGTTAAACCTTTCCCCTCGACCCACTTCTTCTTCCAGAACCGGCCGTAGCTCCTCTCGATGATGAGATCGTCAGAAATTATTTTTTAAACCGAAAATCCATTATTTGGAATTTCTTACACTATATTGTATTAAAAATTACAATTCAACTTCTAAAAATCTTAATTTTATGAAAGAAATCGAATTGCATGCTTGAATGTTTGTTTTAATTAAGTTGAATTTCCACAAAAATAGGGTTACCTACTGTAAAAAGAAGCCTAAGACCACCACATAACATAATTTGTTTTCAAACAATTTTTAACTTATACTACAAACATAAGTAACCATTTTTCTAGTTCACAACATCAACATATTTAAACTGGAATAAAAGATATGAAATTTTGAAACAGAAATGAACATAAATGTTCATTGTTTAACAGGGCAGTAACTATCCAGATTTTGAGATAAGGTTTCTCACCTTCCACATTGATTCCAGCAGTCTTAAAGTTGTAGATGAATTCTTAAATTTAAAAGTTGAAATCTTTAAAATTGAAAACTTGAATTTGGCCTTTGAATTCTTCTGATGATCTAAATTATAACAGGGATTTCTTCCAGTTGCTATACTCCCAGACTTGGTTAAACTGAGTAATTTCTTCTTCTATTAACTTTGATTTCTGATTGAAATTATTTGAACAGAGGTCTTTTTTTAAGTTACTTGTATAAATTTTCAAACAATGGTCCAGATCTAAGACAATATACATACAACTTAGCAATTCAACTGAGGGACAGAGAATGACTAGCTTGGTGGCTGAGATAGATATGGTCTCCTGCTGAAAATATTTTTGAAAAGAAACCAAAATCATCATGTTGGATTCTCAGATTTAAAGTGCCAAATGTTAGTTTGTTCCTTGATTAAAACTTTATCACTTAATTCCCATTGTTTAACTTGTTAAAACTTTTTTTTCTTTTCTGGTTTTGTTAATCTGTTTTTATTTAACAGTAAATAGTTTGCAACTTTTTCTTTTAATGTGTATTAATATAAAACATACAAAAATAAAACATAGGCAAGTGTAATTCAAGAATTTAAACAGCTTATTAATATCATTGTCAAAGTAGTGTTGTGTTATATACATTTAAAACCAAAAGAAAATGCAAATGAGAAACTAGATTGAAATAATATTTTATTTAACTTAACATTTGGAATTTAATAATTATTATCTAAATTCACTCAAAGCCTTCGATTAAATTCAAAGGTTTTACATTTTTAAAATAAAGTTGAGAAATAAACAAGAAGATTAACACTATCTATATATAAATAAAATGAAATAAACACTATTTCGATGATGCTAGATAGCCCATAGTTACTTATTGATTTAAAAAATGAATGCTTTCACTTTACACAATTTTTTTAGAAATGAACTTGTTATTTTAAATTTTAGAACAGAAAATAATACTTATGAAACATTCTCTAGTCAACATATTTTTCTATACATGCGTTGCAAAACAAAAGCTACAAAAGTGGTTAAAATTATTTTAAGTATTCATGTATATATGTACCATATACACATTTTAATTTAAAATATGGAAATATATTGTTTCAAAATAAATCAAGTCATTTCCTTCTTTTATAATATAAAAATATATGACTTCAAAACAAACTAAGTCTCATTGATATTTATGTGTAAATAGTTTCTCCTATTTATTTAGGTGATTTTTATACACATCAATTTATAACATTTTTCTCAATTAAATATTATAAATTTTTCTTTCAACTTATCATAACATATATAAAATTTCCTTATTCAAAGTACATATATTTTTAAGAAACTTAAAATTATTTTGTTCAATATAACAACATTGTTTGTATATACCAAATCAAAGTATAACATCTTCACTTCATTAAGAATTTTAATCTAATTTTATTACATAAAAAAAATTATCATCCTATATATGAAAATAATGGATTTTCAATAAATTTAAATTTCCTATTATATTTCAATCTTTAAAATAAATATACATGTTTATCCTTGAAACAAATACATATGTCAAATCTAAACAATATATACATATTTTACTTTAAAACAAAATATATATTCAAGAAATTTTATTTAAATCAACTTAATAATTTAATATAGTTTTGAAAACCCAAGTTATATTGATTTAGAAAAGAAAAAAAATTATATAATGATTAATCATTGATTAATGGAAATATTGTATATTAAAATACAATATCATTGAATATTATAAATAATATTCATTACTCAGGATGTCCAAAATCCCGGGTCGTTACACCAGAGGCTCAGTCGACTGACCCAGAAATTTCTGTGTAACACGCACAGATGCATAGATATACAAATATATATTTAAAAATTCGTTTGAATATTCAATCGACTGACCTAGAGGTTCAGTTGACTGAATTTCTACAACGGCTACTTTTTGAAAAGACACGACTATTTGTGAAGAGTTACGAATCGCTACGAAAAGATTTGGACGCAACACTTCAATCGAAACTCTTTACCAACAGTTGCTGCTCTTTAACCTCTATAAATACATACTCCAACTTGATTCCATATCACTTACTCACAATCTGATTTGCTGTCGAATTTTCTTATCTTTCTAACCTAACTCTCTTGAATCTATTTGCTATTATACTTTTAATTATTCTATATTAAAGCAATATTATACCTTTCTATTCTTCATAAACTTCAAATATATATATTTATACTCGAGGAGAAGATTATAGGAAGGGTGTACTAAAAGTGACAAATTCGTGTTATTAGAACACACAAAGTCAAAACAATCTTTGTACTTGTTGAAGTCCTGTTCTGTTGCTCAGGCGTGTGAAATCCTCTTCGGCCGTTGAGGCGAAATCTTGTTCTGCTGCTCGGGTCCCTGTTCGGCTGCTCAGGGGTTGTATAGATTTGTTCCTCCGGATTAAGAGAGGGTTGTTGTTTTAGTGAAATTCCAGAAGGAGTCTGGGACTAGACGTAGGACGGTGCTCCGAACCAGAATAAAATCTCTGGTGTCATTTTATTATACTTCTTTTATATTCCGCACTATTTACTGTATTACTATCATCACTATACTCTGTATTATCACATATCCATATTACACGATCCATAACACACTTTCATTTGGTATCAGAGCCTAGAATTCTATCGATCATCACAACATCATAGAATAATGGCCAGAAAACGATCTAATCGAAATACAACGGGCAAAATCCCTGTCAAAGCCACTAGTGAGGACTACAAAAAGGTACTTTCTGATTTACAAATTTCAGTAAAAGATAATAATGAATTAAGTAGTATAAGCAATAAGATTTCAAAGCTTAATTTTATTATTTTAGAAAAGATGAAATCTTTTGAACTTGAAAATGAGAGATTGGAAAATAAGAAATTAGATTTAGAAAATCAACAGGGTGTTTTGAAAAATAATTTTGAGGCTCTTATAGATTTTCTAGACGAACAAAAAACTATGTTTGAAAGAGAAAAAGAAAATTTTTCTAAAGAAATTACAGATTTGAAAAGACAAAATGGTTTATTACAATCATCTTTAGATAATTCAGAATCTCGAATTTTTCTTCTCGAAAATGAGAACTGTAAGTTAAAAAAAGAGAATTCTGAATTCAACAAGCAAATTGATAATTTGAAAAACGATTATACTTCTTTTGAAAATAATAATAACAGCTTTAAAGCTAAATTTGATAAACTTAACACTGAAGTCACAAAATTTAATAAAGGTCAAAACGATTTAAACATGATTTTATCCAGTTCTAGACCATTACATGATAGAAGTGGTTTAGGATATAATAAAACTGATCATAGAAATAGCACTAGATATGCTTTCATGTATAGTAAATACGTTAGTGCTAGTACTAGATTATGAGTAAAGTCTAAATCCAATTTTATAGAAATTCAAATACTGCTATGACCAATAATGTTTATACTTTACAAAATCATCGACGGGAAATATGAATAAAAATTATCTAAGTATTTAGGTTCATGTTAATTGGAAAAATAGAGAAAAATACATTGACGATTCTTTTGATATGGTAGTTAATAATGAAAATTATACTTTTAAAGGTTCAACCGCACCCAAATGGGTATGATTTCCTAAAAATTAGGAAATTATAAGAACCTTGGGTATTGCATGCTTTAAATGTTAATTCTTTCAAATACCTTACATTATAAGTAGTAGTTATTTTGTTCTATATTGTTCATATTCTTTATTCCTTTTTGTCGATGACAAAGGGGGAGAAATATTATCACTAACATTTAGAATGCAGGATATAGATCGTCAAAGATTCAAGGGGAGTAGTGTTTATATTATATATACAGTGGAAGTATATATCTATTTACAGGTTGTCATCAATCAAAAAGGGGGAGAATGTTGAGACTTGGTTTTGATTCATGACACAAATTTATCACGACGACATACATATTTGACGACTGCTACGACAAAAAGAGAATATATACTACAAGGAGACAAGACTTCAAAACCGCTGCATCAATTATATTACTTTGTTTTTGAGTCTTAGGTCAATTTTGTTAAAATCTCTCCTCATTTACATATATGTTAGCTTATATATTTAATCATCTTATTTCCAAATAATTTATACATATATAAGCATATAATATATATATATTATAAAAGTGTTTAAAGTTACATATATTATTATACCTGTGTACACTATGCAAATTGCATAGATATTGCCAGGCCAGTCGACTGACCCAGAGGCTCGGTCGACTGACCTAGAAATTTCTCTGCAACATGCACAGATGAACAAATATACAAATAAATATTTTAAAATTCATTTGAATATTCAGTCGACTGACCTAAAGGTTTAGTTGACTGAATTTCTACAATGGCTACTTTTTGAAAAGACACGACTATTTGTGAAGAGTTATGAATCGACGCAAAACTTCAATCGAAACTCTCCATCAACAGTCGCTGCTCTTTAACCTCTATAAATACGTACTTCAACTTGATTCCATATCACTTACAATCTGATTTACTACCGAATTTTCTTATCTTTCTAATATAACTCTCTTGAATCTATTTGCTATTATACTTTCAATTATTCTGCATTAAAGCAATATTATACCTTTCTACTCTTCATAAACTTCAAATATATATATATTTATACTCGATGAGAATATTACAGGAAGGGTGTACTACAAGTGACAAATTCATGTTATTAGAACACATGAAGTCAAAACAATCTTAAAAAGTCATGTTCTGCTGCTCAGGCATGTGAAGTCCTCTTCGGCTGCTGAGGCAAAATCCTATTCTGCTACTCAGGTCCCTGTTCGGCTGCTCAGGGGTTGTATAGACCTGTTCCTCCGGGTTAAAAGAAGGTTGTTGTTTTAGTGAAAATCCAGAAGAAGCCTGGGACTGGACGTAGGACGGTGCTCTAAACCAGTATAAAAATCTCTGGTGTCATTTTATTATACTGCTTTTATATTCCACACTATTTACTTATTACTATCATCACTATACTCTGTATTATCACATATCCATATCACACGATCCATATCACACTTTCACTAAATAGTTGTTTATTTTCTTTGATAGTTAAATAACCGACTATCAAATTTGGCTATTTTAGTTACTCGACTTGATGTGGGAACTATTTAGTCGTACACTTAGTACGTAGCCTTCTTTGTAGGCTTGTTTATCATTTGTGTTGAGGATGTTGATTCGTATAGTGCAGAGTATTACTTCAATCTATCGAGCTTCCTTCTTGGCTGAACGATAGCAAGTTGAAAGTTGGAGACGTGATAAGTCTATGAGACTTAGTTTCTGTGTGAGGTTGAGAAATGCCTTTGCGTTGTTGGTGCGAAGAGACCGGGTTTATCCGAAACAACTTTGAACCAACATTTATGCGACGATTGTACAGGTTGGTTGTGATGATATTGATATTTAGGATTTTCATAGTGGAGGACTGCTTGTTGATCGTTTAGGGTTAAAATCCCAATATACATCCAATAGCAGTAGTCTCTTCGTTATGAAATATCCATTGCAAGGACTATTCACTACTAATCCTAGGGATTTTCGGACAGGATGTGGTAGGAAAGTACCTTCAATTTGTCATGTTCTTGGACAACTTGTATGGATGTTTGTCTGACATTGCATTTTTAAAGATTACATACATTGGTTTTGACAAACATACATCAGTGGTGGTGGAGAAGGCAACTTCTCTTAGTTTAACACCCTCCTTGAGATGTATGAGCTCAAGGGTTGTATTTTTATGGAAGGCAATTAGTAGTCAACTGAAATGGCCATATGGCATTCAAAGTGATGTGATCTGTGATATGTAAAAGGTAATCGTTACCTCAGGCCTCATCAACCTGAAATGACCAAAACAAGCTTAGATGCGGCTAGGCTAAGTGGGTCTCTCCTAAGTAGGATATGATCATCCTCTTCTAGATATACCTTTACACGCTATGACGTCGTGTATCTGATTATTGTGGTTTGTATGCTTAGAGGGCCCTCGAAAAAGGCCGATAACGACCGGAGGATGATATATTCGGTACCATCTAGTTATAGAGGTGGGTCGGCCTTGTGTTGGTAGAGGATCTTTTGTGATGGTCCTCGGTACATTCCTCTAGAGATGTACCGCCGGAAGGTAGTCCATTTACCTTGTTATTTGTATGGAAATCCAAACTCCACTACGTAGCTGCCATTTTATTTGTAGAGCCCAGTATGCTAATTTAATAATGGTAACAATTTCAACAATTTTGATTATTATTTATATACTAGATGCTAGTATTATATAACACAAATTTGATATGAAATATTTTAGTTATCGTGAGGTAAAAACATATCTGTGTTTATGTGTTGGCGTGTCCTACGAGATACTTTTGTTTTGAAAGAAAAGTTTGGTAATTTAATCAATTCAGTTGAGTGTGTTTCTCACACTGGTTTGCCGGATTGATCTGGGCGTTCTTCCCTTTCAATGCTCGGGTCAGACCGAGTATATTTACAGGTTCATATTTGGTGCTTTTGGAGCTTCAGTGGGAGAGCTGGAGATTTTCTTTTTTGTATACGCATATCTATTTATTATCCGTTTCTTATTTATTGTATATTATCGGCATTTCTAAGGACAGGTTATTATAATTGTCCAGGATGATAACTATTGATTGATTGTTGAACTCTGATTTATGTATGTATATACAGTTTATGTTTGGTAAAGATCATTGATATGATATTATATGTTTCCGCTACGATGTGAGATTCTATATTGTTCTATTTGGTTCTTTCTTCTCATTCTTTTCTTCACTTCTTCTCTCTTCTTTCCTTTCTCTTGATTTTCCGTTAGTATGTGCTTTTTGGGTCGGACATGTGTGGTTTATTGTCGATTCAAAGGGTATGGATTTGCGGGTCATCACATCAACGATCGGAGATTGTATGCAGTTTGAATGCAAATTGAAAATAGAGAATAAAAGATAAGAACTCAAGAATATTAAAATCGGTTAAGTTATTTGCATGTTGAATTCTTAAATCTATTTATAGAGATTAAACAGTTGCAATTATTCATGAAAGATGATATTGAAAAGGAACAGGTGCAACTATTGATTTGAAGAAGTTTCTCTTCGATGAAGAAAAGTGTCTTTTCATAAAAATAGTTGTTGAAAATATTCAGCCGGCTGAAATAATAATTCAGCCTTCTGAATTTGGTAAAATTGAAAACTGCAGAGAAATAGGTAAATTTTGGCCTAAAACAGCCGGCTGAATATTGTGAAACAATAAAATTGTTTCAACAAACAGACGGCTGAATGAGTTCATTCAGCCGGCTGTTTTTATTCAGCCGGCTGTTTTCAGCCTTTTGTGCATGTTTAAGCATGCGTGTGTATGTTTATATATACACACATACACCATTCAAGAGAGATTTTAATATTTGTAAACTCTAGACACGACACTCTATGACTAATAATACTTTGTCCTTCACCTTCGTCTTGTCTCTATCATGTGTATCTCTTCTTGTATCTCCATATACATACTTTCATCCCTTTTTGTACTGTGTTTCTTCATTTTGAATGTATTTGTTTGTCTCTTTTTGATGCTCATGTACTTGCGAATTAGCTTAGAGATTGTTTGGCATAATTGTATAGTTGTTGTCAATAAAATCCAACAATTGAGGTTCTAATATTCTCCCCCTTTTTGATAATGACAACTATACAAAATTTTTTGAAATATTCATTCTATATATAAAACAATATTAATATGTTTAAAGCTCCTCCTAAGTATAACATCTCCCCTTAAGTATAATATCTCCCTCTATCAATATGCATATGAATTTCTCCCCCTTTGTCATTATCAAAAAGAATGAGGGAACATAAATTTTATAAAATATCTTGTAAATAGCGGGATAAACTCAATATTAATTATGGAGAAAAATAAAATAGATTTTACCATATTTGCTGAAGTCCATATTTCATTGTAAGCACATAATTCTATTAAGTGTATGGAACATCCTTTAAAATTCCAAAATCTATCCTTTTCCTTTTGTTTCTCCGAGTATTTGGAGTAAATAATAATCATTTTTGGTACCCACTTACTATGTTAGGGTCCGAGTGCTAATAATAGGATGAAAATCTTTCCAAAATAGGTGTGGTTGTGTCTAAAAAAATAATGAAACAATTTTAAAATAACCATCGCTTATAATCTAAGGTATCATAAAAATAACTAGCATTTAAAGCATGCAATACCCAAGTTTCTTATAATTTCCTAATTTTTAGGAATCGATACCCATTTAGGTGTAGTTGAACCTTTATAGATTAGTTTTCATTACAAATGACATTCTTATAATAGTTGCTAATATAAAGTTGTTTATCATGATCAATCATATTAGCTGGAATCTATATCTTAATACTATTAGTCATTAGCTTAGTACTTGAAGAATAATTTCTATCATTTCTAAACAAAGTACTATTATGCCTGTAATTGATTTTAAAACTATCTTGGTTACTAGTACTAGCACTAAAATTAGTATACAAGAATGCATATCTAGTACTATTTTTACTTTTAGCTTGTTTATAGCCTAAACCGCTTTTATCATTGAGAGCTTTTAAATTTGTAACTAAGGAAGATAAGATATCTTTACGTTTGTTAAAATTTATTATTTTTGTATTTAATCTTTCAAAATTTGCTTTAGAATCACAAACTTCTTTTTGAAAAATATTATTATTAACTTCTAAAATCTCACATTCTTTTGACAATTCTAAAATCTTTTTAATTAAAGCTTCATTCTCTTTTTCAAGAGACAAAATTAAAAAACTAGAATTATTTAAAGAATTTCCCAAAAATGTATTTTTATTTTGCTAAAGATTGATTTCCTCCAAAGGATCATTGTTTTTATCTTCTAACTGCTCATTTTCTTTTTATAGGAAATTTTTTTGTAAAACAAGTTCTTCTACGATATTTTCAAAACATTTAGTTCGTTTTATCAAAAATTTATTTTTGTATTTTAAATTGGAAATTTCTTGCTCATAATCTTTTAACTTAGCTAAAGCAATTCGATTAACTTTATTCAAAGTTTTACAATCTTTTAATAATTCATCATGTACTAATAGAAGATCTTTATATAAAGAATCTAAGCAAACCAATTATGATCTGAATTTAGCCATGATGCATTTGTTTGTTTTCTATTTTGATTTTTTTTATTGCTCGTCCTCTTCTTATTGCCTTGACTAGATCTCTTTGTAGCCATTGATGTTGTTACGATCTCTAGAATCCCAGGCATTGATACCAAATGAAAGTGACCGTGCTCTAATACCAAATGAAAGTTACTATGCTCTGATACCAAATGAATGAAGCTATGCTATAGGATCACGTAATATGGATAACTACTTGTGCGGAATAATAATTAAGTAAGTAAATATAAAGCAGTAAAGTAAATGACACCAGAGATTTTTATACTGGTTCGAACTCCCGTTCTATATCCAGTCCCAGACTACTCCTAGAATTTAACTAGCAACCCTAACTTGACCTGGAGGAATAGGTTAACACCTCCTGAGAAACCGATTAGGACTTCTACGGCCTAAGCAACCAAATAAGACTTTACCGCCTAAGCAACCGAATAGAACTTCTACCGCCTGAGCAAGCGAACGGGATGTCTTTACAAATAAAAAAAGTATTTGACTGTAGTATGCTCTTTAAATAGCACAGATAAGTCAATAAAGTACAATCTTCCTATAATCTTCTCCTTTGTGATATATAGTATAACATGCTTGAAGAATGTGGAAGCTAGAGTGACTAATGATCGAAGATTGTACGCAATTTGAGTGCAATTGAAAATAGAGAATAAAAGATAAGAATTCAAGAATATTGAAATCAGTTAAGTTATTTGTTTATTGAATTCTAAAATCTATTTATAGAGATTAAACAGTTTCAATTATTCATGAAAGATAATATTGAAAAGGAATAGGTACAACTGTTGATTTGAAGAAGTTTCTCTTCGTTGAAGAGAAGTGTCTTTTCATAAAAATAGATATTGAAAATATTCGGTCGGTTGAAATAATAATTCAGCCTTCTGGATTTGGTAAAATCAAAAACAGCAATGAAACAGGCAAATTTTGGCCTAAAATAGCCAGCTGAATTAACTCATTCAGCTGGCTGAATTGACTCATTCAGCCGGCTGAATATTGTGAAACAATAAAATTGTTTCAGCAAACAGACGGTTGCATGAGTTCATTCAGCCGGTTGTTTTTAGCCTTTTGTGCATGTTTGAGCATATGTGTGTATGTTTATATACACACACACACACACACACACACCATTCAGGAGAGATTTTAACATTTGTAAACTCTACACACGACACTCTATGACTAATAATACTTTGTTTGCCACCTTCGTCTTGTCTCTATCATGTATATCTCTTCTTATATCTCCATACACATACTTTCATTCTTTTTTGTACTATGTATCTTCATTTTGAATGTATTTGTTTGTCTCTTTTTGATGCTCATGTACCTGCAAATTAGCTTAGAGATTCTTTGGCATAATTGTATAGTTATTGTCATTAAAATCCAATAATTGAAGTTCTAACAAGTCACCCTTAACTCGGCATCAAGTTGAGGGCAACAACTCGGGTCCGGGTTGTAAAAGCATGGGTCAGGCAATAATTAGCTTTTTGTGGACGACATGGTGAAGTGGAGAATGTGTAGAAGCATTTTGATGGGATTATTTTTCGGGGGATTACGTCTATAAATAGGAGGAGATGCTTACTTCTAAGGGACTTTTTATCCGATCTCTATTCTGAATTATTAATAACGAATGGTTAAGAAATTCAATTCTAAATAACACTATCGAATTCTTACCGAATTGTAAGCAACCGAGTTGTAAAAACAGCCTTGTAAAAACAGCTTTGTAAAAACAAAGAATGAACAGAAAATGATCAAGTGGACATAGGCCAAATATTTTTCGAACCATTATAAAAATTATGTGTTCTTTACCTATTCTAATCTTCTATAATATTCATATTCAATATTCCATTGGGTGTTTGTGTCATTTTTGGTCCAAATATTTTAGTGCTTTCATTAAGAGAACTCGGATTTGATGACTTGAAACTTGGATTAGAAAAGATGAAGAGGCCATGTACGTAGAAAGCTATGATTGAGGAAGTCAATAAGAACAATGGGACAACTAGGAAGCATCCTCAGGATCAAACCTCACATCCATCAATGTAACTAGATAAGAGATAGAGAAAATGGCGATGGAGCCACGAAATAGGATGGTAGCTCATTAAGAGGAACTGCTAAAGGGATTCTGTAGAAGAATAGAACAACAGAGAATGGCGGAAGTCGCAAGAAACCAGGTGTAAAGGCTGGAAGGCAAAATGAATGATGTGGAGCCATAGAATGAAGGCCAGGAATTGGATATACAACAACAAGAGTTGGAGTCAAGAGATCCTCATAGGAACCGAGGGCAGGATGAAGGTATAGATCAGAGATGTAACAACCCAAAATTTGACCATAATAATTAATTCATTAATTAATTAAATAATAAAATAACTTTGTGAAATTATCAAAATTGATCCACGAGAGTTGTACCAATAGGTCCGTGGTAATTTTTTGGTCAATTTCCATATATTGAATGTCAGAAACCAATCTAATATGAACAAGATAGGAATTAAACAAAATAAGCAGAAAAAATTATATATGGCAGGTCGACAGGTCGGTAGACCGCCCGGTCGACTCGCCTGCTGTTTTGGGGGAGAACGAAAAATCTTTCATTCTTTTGAATGATGGCACGAAGACTATGACATGTTATGCATTCTTCAAACCAATCCAGCCCCTCTATTCTTGCACCCGATGGCTGCTATTCAACCTATGACGTGGTTGCATCCTATTCAATCCCTAAATCCAATGGTCAGAGATCGACATTACCCTTATAAATAGACCCTTAGAGCTAATACTTTTTCGCATTTTAGGTTTCCTCCAATTGGGTTCACCTTTCTAGGAAGGACCCTAAACGGAATAATTTTTCCAAAGAGAAAAACATTATAAATTAAATTATATCACAACTTCAAATGGATAAGGGAAAACCAAGGGAAGAGCTTAGGACTGGAGGTGGGTTATTGTAATTATTTTAAGATCTCTTTAAGTAATTTAAAATAATAGGAATTCCACTAGTTATAGTTTTACTATGATTTTTGGAATAAACTTTTTAGCAGTTTTTATTTACAGTTTTTAGAATTATTTTTAGTCTATTTCTTTCTAGTTATTTATTTCGGTTAATTTTAGTTATTTCTGTTAATTATAGCTTTTCCATGTACTTATAGTTTATTTACAGTATTTTAATTTATTAACTGATATTTATGCGTTATTTACATCTTCTTCCTACCCCTTGGATTTTCTTCTATTTTCAACTTTCTTTTATTTCTCCTTCTTCTTTGCGTATGGATTAGAAAAGAATTAACGTGAAATTGGATTAAATTATAAGAATCCTGAAATGAGGAATGATAAGATGTAAATTATAAAGACTATAATAAAATGGAATTAAGACTGAAATTATGCCAAATTATGATATTAATTGAACTGAATTAAAGAGACTGGCCTATTTATAATTATGAGATGTAAATTATAAAGACCATAATATAAATGGAATTGGACTGAAATTATACCTAATTGCGATTAGAATTGGACTAATTAATTGGCTTAGTTATAACGTAGAATTATAACTAAAATAAGAGTAAAAGATGAAAGAAGCTTACTTTCACACTTTGACCTGGGGTTAAGTAATAAGCATGATTATAACGTATGTTATAATAAGAAAAAGAATAGAATAAGGCTTATTTTAAGACATAGGATAAATTAATAAGCACAAATAGTAGAGAAAAGTGTAAATTTATTTAAATAATTTGTCTAAGTTAATAAGCAAAGATGAAAGTAGGACCTGTACCATATAGCATTGCCTATTAAACAAACGGTGGTCCCACATTAGCCTGAAGTGAGACAAGGGCATGCTTATGCGAAAAAATGGTGGTAATTGGTCAATTAGAAGTCCAAATCACGGGGGTTTTGGATAAGGGAGCAACTAGATATTTTTTGGATGATTGGCCAATACCAACAGTATTTCCCCTATTGTTTCTATGGACACACGGTGTTCTCACATTAGCCTGAAGTGAGATGAGGGGCATGCTTATGCCGGACTTTGAGATAATAAGAAGACCTAATAGGTGGAGCAAAAGGTAGCATGGGCATGGTAGCAGTTACGCGTGCAACTTCCATTTTGGTGCTCAGTAATCGCTATGAGTTCCAAGCGCATAGTATGGGTATCTTTCGTAGACACCATTGCCTTCTGTGTAGAGAGCTATATATATCGTCCGGATCCACAGTGGGTGCTTTGTGCATCTTTCGTAGATACCATTGGCAGCTGTGTAGGGAGTTATATAGCGTCTAGTCTACAGTAAGGTCTATGGAGTAGTAGGCCGATCAAAAAGGGTAGAATTAGGGTTACATCCTGATTATAGGATTAGGAATTCGGCCTAATAAAGCAGAAATCAAGGACAAGTGCAAGCAATCAAAGTTAACCAATCTTATAAATTGAGCAATATTTAATCGTACTTATTTCCAGTTTATCTCTTTCCTATTTCCTTTTTATCCTTATTTATGCTAGAACTATTGTAGAGTGTGTTACTTTTATCTTGCTTAAAGACTCTAGTAATTACTATCATTCACGAGAATTTTAGTCTGACCCACACCACTATTTTACCCTTTCCCTCATAGGCAATCAAGGGAGAAGTTAGTAGATTGTGGTTGCTTGTAGTTTTCTTGGAGGTGATTCTACTATCTATTTCTTTTATTTTCAGCTTTTGCTTCTTTCTTTATACTGGCATTTAAGAGGGAAATTTGTACTCTGATTTTTATTGAGACTACGAGTTTTTATTTCATGTGACATGTTGGGTTTTGAGACATGCATGTTATATTTGGATTTTAACTTATTTGGTTTATGAAGCAATTATGAAGCTTTTGTTTTAAATAGTTATTATTTTAGTTTTCGCTGTTTTTACCTATTTTTGTCTCGTGAATCTTAGTCTCCATTAGTTTCAGTTATACCTTCAATGCACCACACCTTTTAATGTGTCCTTTTGGGTATATTAAGGGGTGTGGGGTGTTTCATTTGGTATCAAAGCCTAAGGCTGTAGGATTTCTAAATATTTATTTTAAAAGTAAAAGTATTTTCCAAAATAACTTGTTTTAAAAAGTATCTTTTAGAAAAGAACTCTCGGAAATAGTTTTTAAGTATAAAAGATTTTTTATGAAAATCACCTCAAAAGTCCAGTTCAATCTCCCTTCGACTCTTTTCTAAACTATCTTTTTCTTTTCGTAAAATGGCGGATGCCCCAAACCTTCTCGAGGGCATTCCAGTCCTAGCCTGGTTTCGTAGGTATCTATAACCCACAACTATAGAGGTGCATGGGCAAGCGCCCGACCCAGCACCAGCGGGTGGGAATCCCATCAACCCACTTGCCGCCATCAATTTCTCTAAGTTTTGTAAGGATTCTACGAGTTTGGACGGAAAGACATTTTCTGGCATAGAGAACTCAGAGGAGACGTGAGTTAAGTTGGAGAATATGGAGCAAAGGTTTAGTCAGTTAGATTTGGAGGACCGACAGAGTGGTCAACCTATATCTTGGCAGTTGGAAGAAGAGCTTAAGTTGGTTCCTACAAGCTCTAAGAGCCATGGTGGAAGGGTAAGAAGGATAAGAGGAAAAGGGAAGGTCCTCATAAGCGAATCAAGGAAAGTGGGAGATGTAAGCATTGTAGAATGACTGATCATTACGCAAAAGACTGAAAGAGAGAGAAGGTAAAGAAGTGTTACAGCTATGGACAACCCAGTCATCTTAGTATGTTTTGTTCTCAGAAAATAAGGCAAGGAGCGAGTGCACCTACAACGTATATTCAGGCTTTAGATGCAAATACCTTCCAACAGCGGACCAGATCGAGGTAGGAAAATTTGGTTTCTATTTTTGATTTTCCCATTAGGACTCTTTTCGATCCTAGAGCATCACACTCTTTCATCTCTAGTTCTTTGGTAGATTGTTTGCACTTAGACATCTCTTTAGTAGTAGACCCCATTGTTGTTTTAAACTGCATGGGAGGATCGACACTCTTGTCTATGGTTTTGTAAGGGTTTGAAAATTTATATCCTAGGCGTAGAATTTGACTGTGACACCTATATTTTGGGATTTTCAGGGTATGGGATGATTTTGGGAATGGATTGGCTATCTACATATGGAGCTATATTAGATTTCAAGAAGAGAGTTGTTAGACTAGAGACATGCATCAGTAGGACTCTCGAGATTTCTTGAGAACCATAAGGGTCGGTTATGTTGAGCTTTTTTATACCCTCGATTCATCATCATCAGAACTATATTCGATTTCCGTCGTCTGATATTTTTCCAAACATCTTTGAGGAGGTTAAGGCACTACCCCCTAAGAGAGAGATTGACTTCAAGGTTTATTTTGCTAGCCAGTAGCATTACCCACTGGGCATATGGCGTCTAGGGAAAGGAAGGGATTGAGCAAGCAGATCCGTGAGCTTTGAAGAAAGGTTTCATAAGAAGAAACATGTTATAATAGGGAGCACCGGTCATCTTTGCTACCAAAGCAGGTGTTCTCTTAGACTTTGCATTAACTATAGAGAATGGAATAAGCTCACAAAGAAGAACCATTATCCACTCTCTAGGATCGATGATCTTTTCATACAGTTAGTTGGCTCTTTGGTATTCTCCCAGCTTGATTTAGCCACTGGATTTCATCAGCTTAGGGTCGCTAATGATAACATTGATAAGACCGCATTTAGGACACCAAATGGATTCTTTGAGTGTCTAGTCAAGAATTTTGGCTTACAAATGTCCCAGCCTATTCTATAGATTTGACGAACCATGTTTTAGAGATGTCCTAAAATAAAGTTCGTGGTGGTATTTGTGGTCGACATTTTGGTGTTTTCCAAGAAGTATGGAAGAGCATGTTATTCATCCAAAGGAGGTTCTTTGTATGCTTCGTATTCGTCAGTTTAAAGCCGAGTTCTTAAAGTATCACTTTTGAAGTGCGTTTGTTGGGACGTAGAGAATGTTCACATATGGTTGAGATTTAAGAAACGGTTTTTTACATTTAGGATTGGGATTATGGAAATCCAAGATAGGTAGGAAAAGGATAGAGCTATACAATAAAATTCGGTAGATAAGCAGAGAAGAAAGTCCATGTGTAGGTAATTGTAGAAATTATAATTGTCTCAGACAAGTGGATTTGACGGTGATGCCTTAGAATAAATACGAGTATAAAGAGGAATAGGAGTAAAAGCCTTTATTTTAGGAAAAGTACTGTGTGGGTAGTAAGTAGGATGACCCACTTTATGCTAAGCCCGATAAAATGAAATTTTCGAAATTTAAAAGGTTAAAAAGAAGGTTTGTAATTGTTGGAATTGAAAATTTTCATTGTTAATATTTTCTTTCATAAAGTAAACATGGGTTTTTGAAGAATGGTATGAAATTTAAGTTGGTTTTTATATAATGAAAATTTAGAATTCCTTTTGAAGAATTACAGAGTATATATATAACTCACTAGTTTCATTATAAGTAAACAAAGATTTTAAACATAAAAACCTATTGTGTATCAAGTATCGAAAATGTAGATTAGAACTTTTATTATTGTAATAAATGTTTTCGTGAAAAATAAGTGGAGGTTAGGCTATAACACTATTGTTATAGTAAGCGACTCTCAAGAGAAATATTTTTACATAGGTATATAAGATTTATTGGTATTTATTTAATTGAATCCATACATTAGTATTTTATGGTTGTAGTAATGGTATTTTATGCAACATCCGTTTTAACCAAAATAAAAATGTATTTTAAAAGGTAATTTTTAAGTATAGAAACAAAATGGTTTGTAAACTACACTTATTATTAATAAGTATAAGTAAGTGTTTTGCAGTTATAGAAATATTAAAACAGTTTTGAAGATGAGTTTTTCTGAAAATAAAATATGTAAGTTAGATATTAGAAATATTTATCATGGAAGAATATAAATTAAACATACTTTAATCTATTGGAATGAAAATAATAACGGTATAATTCTCTATGAAACCAATAAAAATGTTTTGTGTAAGTCACAAAGAATACATGAAAGAGATGTACAAGATATGGGAAGCGCCGTATTTTGTATAGCATATTTCGAAAATATTAAATAAATTCCTTGTAACTTCACAAAAACATGAAGTCCTCTTTTAAAAGGTTCGTAGATTTTAGCATTAATAACTTCTCATAAGAGAAAGTAGTTCCAATACATTAAGATATGAGACTGTTAGGTGTAATAAGAAGCTGTTTTGAAAACACATAAAGGATATTTTTGAGATATTTTAAAAGAAATGGTTTGTTGAAAAAGTAAATAAGTTTCTGAAATGAAAAACTTAATAAAGTAAAATTTGAAAATTCAAATTTTTATAAAAGCGCTGTAAAAGTCTTTAAAAGAAAGAGAGTTATAAGTTTTAGACTTAAAAATTTGGAAGTTTTTCCCTCTAAGTTTAGGAAATAATATTAAGTGACCAAGTATTTTTGAAATTAATAGAAACTGAAAAGATAACACTTTTAAAGACAAAGATTTTATGATTTGATGTTTTAAAAAATTTAGAAACCTTAGTTTTTAAAACAAGGTGATAAATAGTAAACTAAACTCTTAAACGTGGAGTAGATAAGAATCGTTTCCTAGGTGTAACGGAAAAGGTGTAAGAAGATAGTAGTAATTACTTTTAGAAGTAATAATGGAAGTTTTTGTAAAGTGTATAGGACACTAGTAAGAACAGTAAAATGAAATTAGTAGGATAGTAAGACAAGCATGGTTGAGAATGGGTATTCTTGATTTTGGAAGAACTTGGGAAAAGCATCTTTCTTTAGTGGAATTCATATGGTAGTAGTTTTCAAGCTAGCATTGGAATGACAACTTTTGAAGCTCTTTTTGGAAGGTCGTGTAAGACGTCTTCATGTTGGTGGGAGTCTATGGAAAGGTTGCTTCTTAGTTCCAACATGGTTCGAGCGATTTCGGAGAAGACTAATTCGATAAGGAGAAAATTCGTATCTCATATCCACGTCTCTTTGATAATAGGTTTTAGTATTTTCTTTTTCCAACTTTATTTTTGAATAGGTTTTTTCCTTTATTATCATTTGGGAGGGTAGAACTTAGGATTTAACCTATGGATGGTAGGAATTGATGCAAACATGTTAATAGAACATGTTATGAATGATGTATGCTTGTGATTGCAAGTGTTTGTAAGTGGGTGCTAATGGACATATATAGGTACACTAGGCACTATTATTCTTTAGGGATCTGCCTAATTAGGACACTAGGGCATATGCATATGGATGTGTGCGCATTTTTACTTTATTTCCATGGTTTCTATAAATGGATGTTTATCACATGATTGTTGCATTTGGATGATGGTTGTAGCACGCATATCGAACTATCAGTTATCATTATGAAATTTTTGCATTCATCTGGATACATGGCACATGCATGATTGCATAAAAGAGGGTCAATTGAATCAGTGGATCGCCTAATCATTTGCATTAGCTAGGAACATTTACACTACACTAATTGCTTAAGTATCATAAATTTGACTAGAAAAACTTAAGGACAACGGATAAATGGTTGATGATTGAGTAGATGGTTATAGAACATGGATGAAAATATTTAGTCATTCTTTTATCTTTAGAGATTTTGGGGACGAAATCCATTAAGGAGGGGAGAGTGTAATCCGAATTTTAACCCGTAATAGTTAATCCATTAATTAATTAAATAATAATAAAATAACTTTGTGAAATTATTAGAATTGAGCCATGAGAGTTACACCACTATGTCTGCGGTAATTTTCTGGTTAATTTCCATATATAGAACGTCAAAAACCAAGCTAATATGAACAAGATAGGAATTAAACTAAATAAGCAGAATATACATATATACATGGTAGGTCGACCGGTCAGTCGACCTGGGCGCAAGGTGGTCGACCGCCCAAACAATCCACCTGATGTTTTTTAGGGGAGAATGAACAATTGTTTATTCTTTCGAATGTTGGCATAATTTTTTTAACTGATTATGACATGTTTTGCATTCTTCAAACCAATCTGGTCCCTCCATTCTTGCATCTGATGGCTGCTATTTAGCCTATGACGTGGTTGCATCCCATTCAGTCTCCAAATTCAATGGTCAGAGATCCACTTCCACCCCTATAAATAGACCCCTAGACCTAAAAAAATTCTCATTCTGGGTTTTCTCCAAATGGGTTCACCTTTTTAGGAAGGACCCTAAACGGAATAATTTTTCCAAGAAGAAAATCATTATTAATTAAATTATTTTACAACTCCAAGTGGATCAGGGAAGAGCAAAGGAAGAGCTTAGGATCGAAGGTGAGTGATTGTAATTATTTTAAGATTTCTTTAAGTAATTTAAAATAATAGGGTTTTCAATAGTTGTAGTTTTACTACGATTTTTGGAATAACCATTTTAGCAGTTTCATTTACAATTTTTAGAATTATTTTTATTCTATTTCTTTCTTGCTATTCTTTTCAGTTAATTTTAGTTATTTCTGTTAATTATAGCTTTTCCGTTTATTTACAGTTTTTTAATTTATTTACTGATATTTATGCGTTATTCACATCTTCTTCCTACACTTGGGATTTTCTTCTATTTTCAGTTTTCTTTTATTTCTCCATCTTCTTCGCCTATGGATTAGAATAGAATTAACGTGAAATTGGATTAAATTACAAGAATTCTGAAATAACGAAAGATAAGATGTAAATTATAAAGACTGTAATAAAATGGAATTAAGACTGAAATTATGCCTAACTATGATATTAATTGGACGGAATTAAAGAGATTGGCCTATTTATAATTATAATATGTAAATTATAAAGACCGTCATATAAATGTATGGGACTGAAATTATGCCTAATTATGATTAGAATTGGACAAATTAATTGGCTTAGTTATAACATAGAATTACAACTAAAAAAAGAGTAAAAGATGAAAGAAGCTTATTTTCACACTTAGACCTTGGGTTAAGTAATAAATATGATATAACGTAGGTTATAATAAGAAAAAGGACGGAATAAGGCTTATTTTAAGACTTAGGACAAATTAGTAAGCACATATAGTAGAGAAAAGTGTAAAGGCTTATTTAAATAATTTTTCTAAGTTAATAAGCAAAGACGAAAGTAGGACCTGTACCAAATAGCATTCCCTGTTAGACAAAACGGCGGTCTGACATTAGCCTGAAGTGAGACGAGGGCACGCTTATGCTAAAAATGGTAATAATTAGTCAATTAGAAGTCTAAATCACGGGGGAGTTGGATAAGGGGCGCAACTAGATATTGTTTGGATGATGGGCCAATACAACAGCATTTCCTTTATAGTTTCTATGGACACACGGTGGCCTCACATTAACTTGAAGTGGGATTAGGGGCATGCTTATGCTGGAGTTTGAGATAATAAGAAGACCTAATAGGTGGAGCAAAAGGTAGCATGGCCATGGTGGAAGTAACGCATGCGACTTCCATTCTGGTGCTCAGTAATCGCTATGAGTTCCAGGCGCTTAGTATGGGTGTCTTTCGTAGACACCATTGCCTTTTGTGTAGAGAGCTATATATGTCGACCAGATCCACGAGGGGTTCTTTGTGCAACTTTCATAAATACCATTGGCTGTTGTGTAGGGAGTTATATAACTTCTGGTCAGCAATAAGGTCTATGGAGTAGCAGGCCGATCAAAAAGTGTAGAATTAGGCAGAAATCAAGGACAAGTGCAAGCAATCAAAGTTAACCAATCTTATGAAATGAGCAATATTTAATCGTACTTATTTCCAGTTTATCTCTTTCATATTTCCTTTGTTATCCTTATTTATGCTAGAACTGTTGTAGAGTCTATTACTTTTATCTTGCTTAAAGACTCTAGTAATTACTGTCATTCACCAGACTTTTAGTCTGACACGCTCCTCTATTTTCCCCTTTTCCCCCATAGGCAATCAAGGGAGAAGTCGGTAGATTGCTGTTGCTTGGAGTTTTCTTAGAGGAGATTTTTACTATGTATTTCTTTTATTTTCATCTTTTCGTTCTTTCTTTGTACTGGCAGTTAAGAGGGATAATTGTACTCTGATTTTTGTTGAGACTACGAGTTTTTATTTCATGAGACATGTTGGCTTTTGACATATGTATGTTGTACTTGGATTTTAACTTATTTGGTTTATGAAGCAATTATGAGGCTTTTGTTTTAAATAAGTTATTATTTTAGTTTTCGCTATTTTCACCTATTTTTGTCATGTGAATCTTTGTCTCTGTTAGTTCAGTTATACCTACAATGCACCATGCCTTTTAATGTGTCATTTTAGGTATATATTAAGGGGTGTGGGGTGTTTCAAGAGACTTCCATTGGATAATAACGAAAGAATTTCTGAGATGATAAGAAGGGTGCTGAGAAATGGACCTCAAGAACGATGCTTTGAGGATGTGAACAGGAATCCGTTCACCCCAAACATCCGTTGCACAGGGAATCCACTAATTTCAAGCTACGGGCATCAAAGATGTTGATGGAAGTCATATCGGATCATTCACTTGATGAGATATATCTGACATATGGAAGTGTCGGGTGCTTCAAAGGAAGTGATTGGGCAGTATTTCCCATTGTGTTTGACAAATTTGGCGGCGATATAGTTTAGAGGGCAAAAGAATGGGTCCATAGTGTAACAACCCGCACCCTAGTAGGCACGAATTTTCATTAAATCGAAAACCCAAGTCCACCAAGATACGGATCGTCATTTTGGTATCCTACAAATAAAACAATGAATGCATATCAGAGCACTAATGATACAAGTCATAGGGGAATAAATTAAATATAGAAAGTCACATCACTACTAACCAAGATGTTTCAAGGTATAGTGTCCTTGTCAGCACCATATACGCCTAGTGCACTGATATCATATGGGTTGTAATGAGGAGAGGGTCAGAACAACGTTTTGGTGACTGGTAAATTATACACTTTGTACATAACACTAGTTTATGCCGATTTTCTTCCATTACAAGTTATGTCCTTTCATTTTTCATTTTTGCTTAGTCGTCTCAACTCCACGTTCGCGTACGATACGTCCCGTCTACTCATAGTAGATATAACTATGTATTCATATATATGTAAGTACCACGGTCCTCATTTGACCAAGATACTATTCTCGTTAGTATCCGTAATTCTGTACTACCAAGAATTATCTTCAATGACTATGTCAAATTGCCCACGGATAAAGTAGAACCTCCCATTAGTGTCTAGCAATGTGTCACTATAATTTACTCGTATTCTATCTCATTTCGCTTTGGGGTTTACTCATTTGTATGCTTCCAATTGTGGACTTAGCTCCACTAACTGCCCCATCTTTCTGAAAGAACTCTATCATGGGTTAACTAGCCATGTCCTAATAACAAAATAGCCAACAATTATGGTTGTGCATTACCCAACATGGCCTATCCTATTAGGAGGCATAGCCCATTTGGTGTAACCCCTTCTTTCCCGTTTTGACCGCTTTGGATTAATGACACACCCAACCTATGTAGCTACTACTCCTGATCTAGTGCCTACACCTGCTAACGTAGCTTCGAGCTGCTCACCATCCTATTTAGATTACATAATAAAATCAAGACAATACCCCCTTTTCTAATTTGAAGAAGACTCCACTTTTTATTAGGGTATTCCTTCATCTATACGCTAGTATATACTATCCATGGGTCCTACGGTTGGGTATGTCTCACATTAGCATAATGTATACACAACTGTTGGTAACCCCTTGCAATAGACATGCTTCTATTGTATAACACTGCTGACCTGGCATTCCAACCCCTACTAATGACTAATGTTATTTTTATCCATTTAAGGTATTTACATACTTATTTAATTCATACCCATCATAAAGCCATACCTAAGGCTACGCATATATATGTATGTATATGTATGTATGTATATGTATATGTATATGTGTGTGTGTGTATGTATATGTATATGTATATGTATATGTATGTATATATGTATGTATATGTATATGTGTATCTTCATTCATTCTTGTTTAATTACTGTTTCTCTACAGTTCATTGTTGACAATATTTTTTACTTTTCTATGCGTTTACATCTTATTTAATTTAAGGTTATTTAGCGCTTTCTTTTAAAAATACTTTCTTATTTACTATCATTTTTTATCCATTTCGTGTTTAATGACATAAGTTTGTCATTAGAGTTCAATGAATCTTACATATTTTTACTTTCTAATTACTTTTTTCCAATTATGTATTTTGAGTACCCTTTCTAACTGTTGTTCTCATTCCAATTTACTTCACTTTTTATTTTACTTGAGGACCTTATACTTTAATGCGTGGAACTACTTTCCCCTTCAAAAGGAATTGTTAACGATATAATTCTCCATAAATTACTTAAAATATTATTTGTGTATTGTGTGAAATTACAAGGAATAATATTTTATTTCTTTATTGGAATAGACAATACAAAATACAGGATTTTCCTTATTTTGTACATCTCTTTCTTTACATTTGCATTACTTGTTATTTCAAACAATACATCTTTATTTGTAACTTGGATGATTCATATTGACTTATATTGTTGCCCCTTTTTATTCCAATTGGTTAAATATGTCAAACCCCAACCTAATTACAATAAATCCTAATATAGTCAAATTAAATCTATTCCGTAATCATTACAAATATATAATTCATTATCCAATTCATTATTTACATTAATTCATTACGTGTATACAATAAATAATTCAAACCAAGATTTATATCTAATTATTATGCACTTACAAATAAATATCCAAATCAATTATAGATAGGCATAAATGAAATAGATCACAACGATATAAATCTAATCTTTTTACAAAACATATAATTTTCCCACTCACCTTACTTTTAGCTTTCCCATTCTCCAGATCTAGATCCACTCCCTTTTTATTTAACTCCCTCTTACTTCAAATCCAAAATAATAAAAAGAGTATTCACTCGTTAAAATTACATATTTGGGGAAAGGATTGAATTAAATTTTGAAATAGAGTTTTAAATTTATGATTTTACCTTTGTTTCAATTTTGAATTACTTTTACTTTTTTCTTCACTTATTTCCTGCTTTTCTCCACTTATATACATATATGC
Source organism: Allium cepa (assembly GCA_030765085.1). NCBI lineage: Eukaryota > Viridiplantae > Streptophyta > Magnoliopsida > Asparagales > Amaryllidaceae > Allium > Allium cepa. The sequence continues at coordinate 399,448,265 of CM060931.1, forward strand.
AATATAATATTTTGCGTTTAGAGATCTAGAAATTGTTTAAAGAGAATGGCACAGCTTCGCTCCATGACCTTGAAAATATAAGAAGAGAAATGAGAAATAGGCTTGTATTTATAGGGGTTTGGAGTCAACTTGGAGTGTTAGATGTATCCTATGCAATCTTTATTTTAATTAGAGATGCGCCTCAATTACTTCGTAAGCGAGTAAAATATTCATTTCAATCACATTTATCCGTTTGTTATTTGGAATCCATGATTTAACATAGGTAACGGTCGATCGCTTATATCCATGGATGGACCTGCTATCGGTCAACCTGGATGACTTATGGGTTAACCCGCCATCTTCTTTTAACAGTGTATTTATCTGCATCTTTGATTTTGTTAATTTTGTTACTTGTTTTGAACAATTCTGTTTGTTTCCTTCCTTTTTAATCCTAATTGCAATAATTAATTTCCACCTATATATATTCTTTTTCGATTTGATTTAACGTTAAAATTTCTTAACGTATAAGTTTTCATTAACGTTAGTAATTAGAATTAATTAATTTTTGTTAACATAATTACATATATAGTTATTTCCTATTCAAAAACTTCAAACATTAATAACTTTTTCATTTGAACTCCAATCAGAAAACATTATATATGAGAATTGATCAGAAAATCGTCATGAACTCAATGGTGCAAGTTTCGTAGCAAAATTCTAACATCTACAATGATTTTTATTTTTATCATTTAATAATTTTTATTTTGGATTAAAACTACAGGGTGTTACGATTACCACGTAGGTCCAGTTGGTAGACAGATTCATGAAATAGTCTCGAGTTTATATTGCATGATCGAAGAACGTGATGGTGCTTTCTAGTCTGAAGTAGAGGGCCGAAGGGACCTTAAGAAGTTACTTGACTTGACAAATGCGGCATCTGTTGTAGCTTATAAGTTAGATCCATCGATAGTTTTAATGATAGTTGTTTCGGGAGTTGTGATTAAAATTGATGTGAAAATTGCTTTGGAGATAGAACCACCTATGAATCTAGCATCTTTTTATTATTAAGCGGAGATATTTGTGTCATAAGGATGCAGAAGCCGAATGTACTGACGTGAAGGTTGTGGATGATGGAGGATCATCCAAAATAGGACATGGAAAAAGGAACCAGAAAACAAATGATGGCTTTAGAGGATCGAGGCGATAAAGGAGGGGCTAAAGTTTTCCACCTACATTGAACTAACATCGACCCCGGAGAGGATCTAGCTGAATGCTGAAAGACAGATCCCTTATAAGAAACAAGCAAAGAGAGAGCCCACGAATTGGGAGAAAATATCTGGAAAGTTTTGTATATTCCATGAGTTGGATGGGCATGAAACAAATTAGGCAGACATCTGCATGATTTGATCAAAGAACAGGGTCGGGGTAATTGATTACCACAATATGTCAAGATTTAAGTCAATATGGCACAAATTGTGGTAATACTGCATGAGCGACCACATCTATAATGGACGCATCTCGATACGGCCATGGATTTGGGTCAAGGATGGTTATCGAGTGATTGGGATGGATTAAACTTGGGTTTGATTTTTGTACTTTGCTTTCATCTTAAATAAATAGTGAATGGTGCTGCCAGGCTACTTACACTTATGTGAGATTATGATCGGTCCAAAGGCTTGCTTAGGGTTGGACGTCTGGGAGTGATACATGATAGGATTAGATATTTTAATGTATGCCTGATGCTTTGGGTGGGCTTTGTTGATATTTCGGACGTGATGAAACACCAACTGAGATTGATCACCCTTTGAAATTGATATATAAATTGATTGGACATGGTTCCCCATATCTAAGAGATGGGGTAATGAACCGAGAAGTACATGTTCCCTTATCGAAAAGCGAGTGGATGGACTTGTGTGGGACAGTGAATCCCATCACGGGAGAGTGGATAGAGTGATTGATAGAGTTAGGGGTATGCCCTAAGGGAAATTATGTAATTTGTTACGTATATCTAACTAGGTAACCAATCTTTTTCGAAATAAAGGTGTTTTCTTTCTATTATATACTTGATATAATTTGTTATATTAATTAACTAAATAATTAAAAGTGTGTATAATAGAAAATCCATAAATGGTACTTTTTGTGATAGTTGTTACAAAGTGTTGTAACCGTGCGTAATTTTCACAATAAAAATAAGTATACCATTTTAAATGTTCATAGTCATGATGCATTAAGACTGGATATCGATGTATCCATCGAGACTAGAGTGTGTAACGCTCCACAAATGTTGAGTAGTGTATTACTTATGGCTTCTAGGGCACCTAGAAGTTACATACTGATAGTTATTATATAACTATGGAATAACTCACTCGATAATTTTCTGTTGATTAATATAACTAAGGTCAAACAGAAAATATCGATGTGACTAATTTACATAATTCTCTCGGCTTGAGAATACTGTGGATCTTCAATACAAAAGCTCCGCTTTAATTATAATGAAATCATGGCATGATCTTCCATCGAGTGACTGTACATAGGTCGAATGTAAATATTAGAAATGAAGCACTATTCAATAGAGGATTTGTCTCTTTAGTTATATGGGGTTACTATCACGATCAACTCAAAGTCAAGTCTCTAGCAGAAGCATTTCAGCTGATAATAATTGTTATTACTGAACCACGGCCTTTGTGTTTGGAATATAGAGTAGAATATGGATGATTTTGGAATTTTGACCATTACCAAATTCAATAAGTCCAAAGTGATATAATTTTGACAAAGATAGTTAGTGTAAATAAATGTCACAACTGGTTAATGCTTAATAAAGTGAAATTGGATTCTACCGAAATGAAGTAAGCAATGAATTTGGCCAAAATGTCACGCCACCTGCTAAGTAAAATGTGAACGTTAACATTTGAAAACTTCGATGTTAAACGCTGACTAAATTTATACCTAACGAGTCACACAACCGATATGATGAATTCTCTTTAGAGCAAATGATTTGATTATTTTATAGTTATTATAAATTAATTAATATTTATGAAATATTAATTATAAATTTTTTAATATGATTTGAGGAATAAATATTATTGTATACTTATAATAGTTATAAATATATATCGATCGATATGCAGTATCGATAAGTAATTAAATTGGATTTAATTAATAATATTTATTTGGGCTTAAAATGGGTTTAAAGCCCATGAAAGGGGCTAGAAATTTCAACCAAAATGATGGCATTATGCAACCATAAGATGGTGCAACAAGGGCTTTGAGATGGAGGGCTAAGATGGAAGAGAATTGGCAAGAGATAATGTAAGATATTGACCCAAAAAATTCTCCAACTTCTCTTATATATAAGCATCTCCATCCTCAACCTTTAGAATTCCTTTTACTGCCTGGTATCTCAATTTTGTTGGTCAATCCATGCCTCCAAGAACTACACTAATTTTAGCAAAGGGTCTACGATTCATAGATTAGCAAATACCGAACTAAGAAGAGTTATAACTAGGAATATTCGTCATAGCAAGGTGTAATTCAAGGTATATGTTTAGGTATGGTCTTATTATTTCATATGACTTATAATTAATGTATAACATTCTATTTCTTGTTCAAATATGTGTCATAATTATATTATTAATTTGGTTAGATTCCTTTATGCATGGATGTTGTCACATATCGAATAGTTATATGTATGTATGCATAATATTAAAAAATTATATATACCTTATGTATTCAAAGCTAAATAAATTAATTTTAATTATTTTATTAATTAATTATATTTATGTTAATATGTCATGTTACATAATTAAAAGACTTATAATTATTTATGTCAGCATATCATGTTAAAATTGATCTTATATTTTTATATATGCAAAGTTATACTAAGTATAAATTTGGATAATACCAAAGTATTTTTTAGTAATTATTTGGTAATTTTGATATGATTTAAATTAAAATTTAAGTTGAATGATTCATGCAAAATAATAAAACCATTTTAGTTAATAATGTGGAATTAGTTGAACAACGTGATCTCAACAATGCTTTCACTGATTATTATAAAGATATCTTTAGCACTAAAAATAAGCATAGAGTTAGCGTTAGATGGAATGATCTTTATCCATCTGTCTTTAATATTAATCTTTCTGATTTAGAGGTTCCTTTTACTGAAGAGGAAATCCGAAAAGCCATTTTTGATTTGCCAGGAGATAAATCTCCGGGCCCGGATGGATTTCATATTTTCTTTTATCAATCTTTTTGGGAGGTTTTAAAATTAGACTTAATTTGTATGCGTAATGAATTTTATAATGGTAATCTCCAATTAGGTCGCTTTAATTTTGCTAATGTTATTTTATTACATAAAAAAGTTGGTGCTAATACTTTAAAAGATTATAGACCCATTTCATTGATTAACTGCTCAGTTAAAATTATCTCTAAAGTTTTAGCTAATAGACTTAGTTTAAAAATGGATGATTTAATAGACCGTTCTCAATCAGCTTTCATTAAAGGAAGAAATATCACTGATGGTGTAGCAGTTGTTCAAGAATACATTAATCTTTGTTGTAAAAATAATATAACTTGTGCTATTTTAAAATTAGATTTTGCTAAGGCTTTTGACTCGGTTGATTGGGATTTCCTTATTGATATTTTCCTTGCTAGAGGCTTTAGTAATAGATGGATTAACTGGATCATTAACTTGCTTAAAACTAGTAACTCAAGCATTATGGTTAATGGAATTTTGGGTAATAAAATTCAATCCAAGAGAGGATTGGGGCAAGGGGATCCTTTATCGCCCCTTCTGTTTAGCAGCTGATGTTTTTTCTAAGATTATTAAGAATGCTGTTAATAATAATCTCTTGGGTTTTATTGGTAATGATATTTCGAGTTTTGGTTTGTCTGTCCTTCAATTTGCTGATGATACTTTGCTTTTTTCCTCTCATCTTCCTAGGCACATCATTGCTCTAAAGTTTATTCTATATAGTTTTGAACTTTTATCAGGTTTAAAAATAAATTTTGATAAAAGTTCAGTTTTAGTTTTAAACGATTTTGATAAAATTGAAAATTTAGTTGCTAATTCTTTAAATTGTAATACTATGAGTTTTCCTTTTGACTATCTTGGTTTTGTTATTAGACCTTCAAAACTTAAGCATGAAGATTGGTTTTTAATCATTGATAAAGTTAAAAATAGGATTACTAATTGGAACGGGAGATTCTTATCTAGAGTTGGTAGACTAGTTTTGATAAACTCTGTTTTATCAGATCTCCCTATCTATTGGATGTCTATGCACCTCTTTCCTGATTGGGTGATAGATAAAATAGATAAAATTAGAAGTGACTTCCTTTGGAGTGGCGATAATCCAAACAGTAGCATTAAATGTTTAGTCAATTGGGATATTGTCTGCAAGTCCAAAAAAGAGGGTGGTTTAGGTGTCATTAATTTACGTAATATGAACTTGTCTCTTCTTAGTAAATGGTTATGGAAATTCAGAGATACTAGTGATAATGCCATTTGGAAGGTGATTATTTCTAAATTTTACTACAATGGTAGTTATAATCTCTATCAAATTAGTCCTTCGATTTATCGTAATCTTTCATACTTTTGGAAATCCATCTTAAAATGTAATGATATTTTCAACTTAGGTGTAAATATTATTGTTCATTCTGGTAATAACACATCTTTTTGGCATGATAGTTGGATTTCTGCTACTCCTCTTAAGATTGAATTTAAAGATTTATATGATATTTGTAACTTTAAATTTGCTTTTATTTCTGATGTTTTCAACTCTGAAAGTGACCCTCCTTGGATTTTCAATTTTAATAGTATTTTAGTAGGCTCAACTCTTAGACAGCTTTATTTGCTTTATTCTAAGCTAAATCTCTACAATATTGATAATGATAATGATAATGATTATATCAGCTGGGAGTGGGATAAGAGTAAGAAATATTCTTCTAATTCCTTTTACAAATTCATTAACTTTTCAGGTGTTTCTGACAATTGTTTTAAATTTATTTGGAAATCTAACACTCCTTCAAAATCTAAGATCCATATGTGGCTTATCATTCATGGTAAATTGAATACTATTGAACTTCTAAAAAAGAAAAATATTATTATTAATAATAATTGTTATTTTTGTAACACATACTTTGAAGATATTAATCATATTTATTACGAATGCATGGATACTCATTTTATTCTTATCAAGACCCTTAATATTTTTGATTTTAATATTAGTTCTAGAGTTACTGATTGTTTTTTCTATTGGAACTCTTTTAGATTTAATTTCAATAAGGATTTTAGATACTTGCTTGATACTATATTTATAGTCTCTTGTTGGTTCATTTGGTTTGAGAGCAATCAAAGGATTTTTAATAATAAAAATAATCACTATAATATTTTGATTATTTTAATTTCATCTTTCTACTTAAATTGGATTTCTAATCCCAAATATAAATTAGCCAAAAATAATTGCTTTAAGGATTATCTTAACAAGGTTAGAAATAACATTAACATATTCAAACTTAACTTTAATAATCTTGACCCTAATAATATTTTTATTAATTTCTATTCAAATTTAAATAATGTTCACATGACGCAGTATAATTTTCTTCCTATTTTAGGCCCTTAAAGTAGTTTCTTGTTTTGCTTTTATCTCTATTTTTATTTCCTTCTTTTTAGTCCTTTAGAATTGTTAGCTTTTGGTTCTAGCTTTTTCTTGCTTTAATTTTCATTTTGGTTTTTATTCTCACATATATGTATATAAAATCTATTTATATACATATATGTGATTCATTCTAACTTGGTTTTCTAGTTTTGTTTCAGGTTTGGTTTAGACAGGTTGCTAGTTTTCCCTTGACTGGTTTACAGGATAGCTTGCAGCTTTGTTCTGGTTGGCAGGATTGCTTTTCACAGGGATTCCGTTCGCGTCTTGCATTCCTTGGTGGCTACTCAGTGTCTTCTGAGTGGAGTTCTTCTTTTTAGTTCGCCCCTAGGTGTTCTTGTTTTTGGTTCTTCTCTTTTTTGTGGTTGTTGTATTTTAGTTTCTTTGGTTTTAGATACCTCTAACACTCTATTATCGGGCGGTGGCCTTGTCGGAGCTCGGTATTAGGGTTTTTTGGGCGCTGGAGTTGCCGGAGCTCATTTGAGGGGTATCTACTTCTTTATTTTTTTTCTAGTTGATAGCCTTGTCACCTGCCAGGCATGTTGGTAGCTCCATTATATTTGTTATATATATAGCTTCATGTGTGCTCTCCTCGTTTTTTAGAGGATCACACATTTCTCTCAAAATAAATATCTCAAAAACTATACATTAAATTTTATAAAATTTCTTCATCCCACATTAACGCTTGGTAAAAATTATAGAATTATAAAATCAAAATTATTATTTTTAAAAAATAATTTAATTATGTAGCTGAAATTAACTAAATAATAAAAATATAATATTGACAAATTATGGAATTTTTTTATAACCTTATAAAATCATATTTAATTAAAAAAGTTTAAAATTTGAAAAATATGTCATGAAAATACTTTTAACATTATTTTAATGCTTTTCAGCTAATATATATATACATAATTTAATAATATAAAATTATAATAAAATATTTTATGTGTTGTGTTTTAGATTTAGAATGCTATGAAAAATATATATTTAACTTTGTTTAATTTTTATAAATGGTATAATTATATATATACATATACATATATTTATATATATATATATATATATATATATATCTATGTGTGTGTGTGTTTATTTAAATACATATATTTATAAATAATTTCGATATTATAAATATAATTATATATAAATACATATATATACACTAATTCCTTACTGTAAAATATAAAAGTATATTATATTTAATAAAAAATTTGTATATTATATATATGTATATGTATGTATGTATATGCATATATATGTTTATATATATAGTCATTTATTTAATTAGTTATATATATTATCAATATTTTACATTTATGCAGTATATTATATATAGAAGTAAATATTTATACTTTATTATTTATTTAAACAACCTGTTTATACGTACATACATATATTTGGACAACATATAATATATATATAAGATGAGCTAACATGCCCGTTGTGATGCAAATTTCAACATTTATATACGAGCATTTTATACCTTGCATCAATTATTATGTTACACATGCACACGCATGCATGTTTGTATAAAATACATATGTGTACCATTATATTTAATTAAACTTGAATTAAATAAAATTCCTTTCATTATTTATAAATTTAAATGAAATAAAAGATTTTTTAAATCTAAATTTAGAAACGTTCTAAACAAATTAGACTTTATAGACAAAATAAAGATCCAATAGAATAATTTTTTTTGAAATTCACTCATAACTTCCGTTTCGGGCTGGTCCGGTTCCAATAATGGTATCCGAGCCTAATAGCCTATGCGGTCTATTTAGTCATATTAGGGTTAACTAATTAAATCCTACCCATATAGTAGGGTGTCTAGAAAAGTAGCTTCTAAGGTTGGGTTTGGGTAATCAAGTACTCTTCCCTACCTGGTTACTAGCCTGGCCCAAAATTATGGGGTAAGCTAAAAATGTTATCCCTAATAGTAAATGCCCAATTTAATCGGGCCTTGGAATAATTTTCAAAATTATTTGAAAAATTGAAATATAAGATTTTTATTATTTTAGAAGTTAAATTTAAAATAAGATATACAATAATATAATATAGTTATTTTAAAAAGATTGAAAAGTAATAGAAATTGATTTAAAAATTTATTAACAAAGCTAATAAAATAAATAAGTTAATTAATAAATAAATACACATATTATATATTATAATATATCCTATGTTATTTTAAAATGTTTGAAATAACATAAGTATACATGTATATATCAAATAAATATTGAAACTAACATAATTTAATTAAAATAGTTTAATTAAACAAATTAATTAGAAGGTTGATTAATTAAATAATATACACAAGTATGTGATATATGTATTACACTATAAAAGTTATAGTATATATTAAATAATAAATATAAATGTTATATTAATATGAAATTGATTAAAATGTTTATTAATTAAAATTAATTAAATAAAGATTTAATTAATATAATGTTATACATAAGACTATTATATAAATAATATGAAATATAAGATTTATATAATAATAAAACTTATACAATATGAATGTATAAATTAAAGGTGGAACAGCAAAGAAACCCTAACTAGGGAATAAATACATACGTAAATGTATGTATACCGTGATTTTTAATTTAACCAATACTTGAATCTTAAGAGTAATTTATAAGAATTATATTATTCTATAAGTTGATACCACTCAATATTTTATATATATATATATATATATATATATTGATGAATCTTTAATATAATGTTGCTCTCTGTCATATATATTAATAAATTACTTACATACTCCTTAGTTGTTGAGCAAACCAAGCTACAGATGTTCTGTGTAGTTTATTAATATATTGAATAGACGATGTAAGATAACTATATATTTCTGTTGACCAAACTCATGATACATATACTATACTTAGGCAGTCGTGATATGGTAGGTAGGAATGAATAATCTCTTTCGATTGTTAAGCAAACTTGAGATCGAAATAGGATTATGATAAGAAAACATAGGTCAAGAGTTGTATGTGATATAACCAATAAGACGTTATCCATCATCCATGGATCTATCATTTGTTAAGTAAACTCAAGCTAGGAATTCCAAGGCGGACGTGTCCTAATACCCGCTAGTGAAGTCGAAAGACTTCTATGTTTCGCCTAGGGTTTGGTGAAACATAAAAGACTAATGGGAGCCTTATTAGAAAAATGAAATGATAAACTTTAATATTTCTAATATGTTAAGAACATATGTTATATGATATTAATAATAATCTACATTGATAAATTTGTGCATTTAAAATGATTGATAGGACTTTATCAATTAAGATATATAATTAAATTGAATTGAAAATTAGCAAATAGAAATATATATACCTACTGCAGTGAATGCTTATTGCATGTTAACGTTTCAACAGTCATGCAAGCACCTGATTTTACAACCGCTAAATACGTTCGTAATTTAGTCGCTTATACATTTATTTGGTCGAGACTGTGTATTGCATTCTATAAGTTTCGAAACCTAAATGCAGTATAACTTTATGGATGTCAGATCCATATACCGTCGCATATAAGTGTTATATGGGGAACAGTCACAGTTCGTGGTGTATGAAACTTTGATGAAGTAAGTTCTGTCGAAATAAGCCAATAGATAATACTGTGAGATCGAGTATTCAATTTGATTAATTAAAAAAGGATCGTATTTTGTTAAATGTAATGCTAGACCATTATTAAAAAATAGATCTAAGAACTTGATAACTGAAACGTCAATTTGATCGGTTTACGTGAAGTGGAACATATTTTGTGTATTTAATTAAGGATGATTGAATGCGCTTTTGCAAAGAGTTCATTATGATATTGTAGCAAAGGCCTTTCATTTTAGTTTTCTGACTATTTGAAAGAAAAACGAATGTATAAGAATATATGTAGGGTACAGTTAGAATCAAGAGGGTGAATAATCATTTCTGCTTCATAAAGGAACAACGGAAACGAGAATTGTAATAATAAAGATTGATACTTAAAATTGAAATAAGAAATATGATTTCTATTTTGAAATGTATGTTAGTGTAGAAAAAAATTTCTATGAGATTTATATCTTTGAGTTTAAGATATTTGATCAAAGAACTCTCCACCGTAAACTAGTTGTAGTATATAAAATAAGTAATCTATATTAAGTGAATGACCTCCAATTTAGTATGATATTATAGTATTAGTAGAAATAGTGGGAGCATGCTATGTAACACTTATTGATCGCATCAAATTACGAAAATTATTGTCATAAAAAATACCGAACATTATTTATGGAATAATGATTGTTTTTCGATATCGACTGAAAAATTGACATGATTGTATTTCAATATGAATATTATGAATATTAATTATGAGATAAAACTATAATGTATTTTTTGTTTTCACAACAGAAATGATGCAATTAAAAATACAAAAGTATCTAAAATTATTTATAATTATTTTGAAATTAAAGAATAAGCCATATGTTTGAGAAATAATTTTATTATATGATTACAAATCATATGATATTGGTTAATTGTACCTCAAACAATTAAAGGCTATGCATCCATTTAATGGCACCATAAAAGTTGATGAACTCTTAGGATTGATACATATAGATGTATGCAATCGTAAGTCTATTAGTACAAAAGTGTTTCCACATACTTCGTCTTTTTTCGTTGATGAGTTATATCGTCATGGACATGCGTATTTGATACATGCGTAGTATATCTAAGATAGGTTCATGGAGTATAAAATGAAAGTAAATAATATAAAAAGTAATGGAAATGATTGTATTTGATCAAATAGGTGAGTATATTTGAAAGAGTTCCGAACGTACCTAAAAATGAATAAAGATTCAACCTAAAAAATCACTTCTTCTTGTGGTACATAATGATGTATCGGTAAAGAGTAATCAAGCTATGTTGGATAAAGTACAATTAATCATGAGTGAAGTTGAGTTAATTTCTTTCTACAAGGTCATGTGAATAACAGTAGTACACAAGGTTAATATTATTTCATCTAAATAGTAATTTGCAAAATCATATAAGATAAGGGATTATAAGAAACCCCAATATATCCTAGGCCAAGGAATTGGCAGATCGTGCAAGTCAAAAGTATGTACATAATAATTATTCATGAGGGATCTTGTATGAAACTCCCCAAAAGGAGTTTGGGAAGGATTGTCATTGGATGACATATTTATGTTTTGAACATAAATTTTATAAATTAGAACTAGATCAGTTTTAAATAAATGGCAATTCATAAAGTGTTTATGAATACATATTCCATTGCATGAGAAACAATTATTGTTTCAAAAATACCAACTTCATAGTATAGGAATTTCTTTGAGAAATTATTGATAGTAAAATGGAACTGGATACGATCCAAAGATAAAATCGATTAACATAAAGTGAAATAAAATTAACTAACCCAAACGAATACATCGCATTAGAGTGTCTAATAAGTATTCTCGCACATTGAAGAGAAATTGTGAGTTTCTTACCAATGTTGAAAATATATAATCCTCATTTATTTGATTAAAAAATTAAAAGTATCGACTCTATGATATGGTATGATGCGTAAATTCGAAGTAGATTCCAAGTACATTATCAAAATATGATTTTGATAGTTGTATCCGAGTAGATATGATCCATTAACTGTAAATGTGTCTTTATAAGAAAGACAAACGCGGTTGGAATATTATGAGCCACACTGATAAGAAAATCACTGTGAACTTCAATTGTTGAAATTACCGTAACTGATTCACCAATCAATGTGCTCAAGTTGGTACAGATTTTACTCACAAAATTATTGCATAGCACGATTTTTTGTTTTGGTATATATGTGTTGAAATAAAAAATTCTAAATAACGATTTAGAGTAAAATTGTTTACGCATAATAACCTAAGTGTCTCGAAGTCAGTGGAAGCGCTATTGAGTATGTGGGTTTTTGGATATGTTCCAAGAAATGATAAAAAGTATCATCTTAAAAGCATCAAAATTGAAGAAATGTTTTGATAGAAATATCAAATAGTTTGATTGTCAATCGACATGAAGAGGAAGTGTGCGCTCATAAAAAAGAACGTTGTTTGCTCAAAAGTTGGACAAACGTCTCTAAACTTGATTTTTTAGTTAAGTTTCATTTGATTTGATTTTTATGCTCTAATACATGATGGAATGAATTTCAGCAAGTGCAGAGACAGTTCACAAGTTCAAAATTTGGAAAGCAAATAAGAAAAGTAAATAACACAGAGTTTTTATAGTACTTCAGCCCGAATGTGCCTACATCCACTTTCCATCTTATTATCCTCCCTTTGATTTGATTACAAGTACAAGATATATTTGAAAAGAGTAAAGACTTTAAGTAGTCGAAGTGATGGATTTTCAGCAGAGTTTTCTCTCTTTTTCCCCAAAAATTCATCCCTATTGTTGTTGAGAAGCTCCCATATTTATAGAGTGGAGTTGTGAAGTATGGAGGATAAGTTATAGCTTCCTGATTTTGGTTCGGCATTTGGGCCAGGGACAGTTGGATTGATATTTGGGTCAGGAAGCTTGCCGGGACCGGTTGTCCTTCTTTGGCTTGGTTCGGTGATTCTGCCCTGGAGTACCTTATTTGCCGACCAAAAAGTTGATCCGGCGTATTTGTGTACCGGACCAAATATTTGGTCCGGTGATGGATGTGTCGTGCCGGACTAGATATTTGGTCCGGCATATTAAAAGATGTCGGACCAAATATTTGGTCCGACGTATCTGAGTATGTCGGATTAAATATTTAGTCCGGCATATCTAAGGATGCCGGACATATGTTTGGTTCGGTATTTATATCCCCTATACCCCTGCTTGTCATTGATTCATTCTTTTTTTCGTTTGCCAGAGAATCGAGCCAACAAACGTTAAAAGGTACATAGATATTTCTAAATCATAAGTAAATAACAAACTATTGATTGTTAATGATGTCCTTATGTTAAAATAAGTTTTAGCTGTTTCTAATATTCGACGTTGGAGTTGTGAATGATATCTTTTATAGCCAGTATAAAAGATATTGGGAATGTCCCAAATCGATATGCAAGAACACCTCGTTAAAATGTTTGAAATGTTCTCGTGTATTTATAAAATACTAGAGAATTGTTAACAGAAACAACAACTCCTTATGTAAGAGTATTTGCACTCAAACTTCACATGTGATATTGAGTATAATATGTCAATAAGAAATTCAAGTTAAAAATCTTTAAATTGAAAATATTCCAAATAAAAGGTTGCAGCCGATTCAATGGAAAACGGTAAGTACATCGCCTTGAATAGGCAGTAATAAAGAAATGTATACAAATATAAATGCACAAATTTATAACCAAACCGAGGGTAATTCCAAATATTGAGAATCTCATAATATTGTTATATGATAACAATGTCATGACATAGTTCATAACAGAACTTAAAGCTCACTGGAAGCTGTCAGTTAATGCCTGCTATGTCTCATAGCAGATTTCGACCCTATGATTTTCCCAAATAGCCTCAAAATAGCCTTTTCGCTTTAAGTCCTTCTATTTTTGCTATATCCCGCTATTCCTGCTATATCCCGCTATTCTCTATATCCGCTTTATATAAAATGAATTGAAAATGACATTTTTACATTATAGAAATTATGAAATTATATTTTTTATTTGAATTTTTTGAACATGTTTTCATAAACAAAAGTACTCTAATATTTAATTAAATTTCATTATGTTAAATATCATTTTATTACAATATATCTACACACCTTTTTATTTAAAATTAAATATGCATTATTATTATTAAAACGAATGTTAATTATGCATTTAATTATCATTTGCATATTTAAAAAATCATAAGTACAAGTTTTATATGCTATTTTAGAGTCAATATCCCTGTTATATCCTTGTTGTATCCCCGCTATGGCTTTTCGCACCTCCGCTACATTGAATCCGCTGAGAGTTTTAACTGCACAGACTGAAAGTCAAGAGACATACTCTAAATTGTTCCACATGATAAATGTAGTTTATCAACGTTGAGGAGAGATGATTGACAGAGTAGATAATTGAAGCGTAATAACATACCCGTTCAATGAGGGACTGACCCGATTGGATCAGAGAAAACCGATTAATGAAGTTGGAATAAAATTATATAATTGAGTCTAAGTGTAAATGGGAGCTGACAGAGTTAGTTGTATGCCCCAGGGGCAATTACGTAATTTGTTACATATATCTAACTAGATAACCATTCTTGTTCGAAATAAAAGGCGTTTTCTTTCTATTATATACTTAATATAATATGTTATATTAATTAATTAATGTAATTAAAAGATATTTAATAGAAAATCCATAAATTGTACATTTTGTGATAATAGTTACAAAGTGTTATAGCTGTGACTAATTTAGCACAATGAAAATAAATTTACCATTTAAAATGTTCTTAGGCAAGATGCATCGAGACTGAATATCGATGTATCCGTTGAAACTGGAGTATATAACACTCTCCAAATTTTGTGCAATATATTATTCGTGACTACTAGGGCACCTAGAGGTTAATTTCATACCGATAGTTATTGGATAACTATGTAACGACTCACTCGATAGTTTTCTGTTGGTTAATATAACTAAAGTCAAATAAAAAAATATCGATGTGATTGATTTACACAATTCTCTCAACCTGGGAATATTGTGGATCTTCAATATGAAAGCTACACTTTGATTATAGTTAAATATGGCATGGCATTCCATCAACTGACTATAGTTGGATCGAGTGGAAGTATTGGTGGTGAAACACTATTTAAGATAGGATTCATCTCTTTAGTTATATGAGGTTAGTAGCATGGTCAACTCTAATCAACTCAAAGTCAAAGTCTCTAGCCAGAGCATTTCGGTCAATAATAATTTTTATTATTGAACCAATGACTTTGTGTTTGGACTGTAGACTTGAATATGGACGAGTTGGAATTTTGACTATTACCACATTCAATAAGTTCAAAGTGATATAGTTTTGATGAAGAGAATTGGTGTAAAAATGTCACAACTGGGTAATGCTTAATAAAGTAAATTTGGATTTTACCAAAACTAAGTAAGCAATGAATTTGGAAAAATGTCACACAGCCGGCTAATTGAAGTATGGATGTTAACATTCGAATTGTTCGATGTCAACCGCTGACCAAATTTACAGCCGACGAGTCATACAGCCGATATGATAAATACTCTTTGGACCAAACGGTTTAATTAGTGTATACTTGTTATAAATTAATTAGTATTCATGAAATATTAGTTATAAAATTTTGAATATTTTTGTGAAATAATTATTATTTTTTATTCATAATTATTATAAATATATATATGTCAATCAATATGCAATATCGATAAGTAATTAAATTAGATTAAATTAGTAATATTTATTTTGGGCTTAAAATGGGTTTAAAGCCCATGAAAAGGACTGAAAATTTTGACCAAATGAGAGGTGTAACAAAGGCTATGAGATGGAGGGCTAAGATGGAAGAGAATTGGTAAGCGATAATGTAGGATTGATCCTAAAATCTTTCCAACTTCCCCTCTATATAAGCATTTCTATCCTCAACCTTCAGACGAATTTTTTCTACCTTCTGTCTCTATTTTGTTGGCCAAGCCATGTCTCCAAGAGCTGCATTAATATTTAAATCAAATCAACTCAAAGCTATAGCTATGTGATAGTAAAAGGTCTATGATTTAAGGATTTGCAATCTACCGAATTGAGAAAAGTTCTAAGGATGGATATTCATCGCAGCAAGGTGTACTTCAAGGCATAGGTTTTGGTACGGTCGTATTATTTCAAATGACTTATAATTAATGTATAGTATTCTATTGCTTGTTTATATATCAAAATTGTATTGTTAATTAGGTGAGGTTCCTATATATATGAATGTTGTCACGGATAGAATGGTTATATGTGTGTATGTATAATTAAAAAACATTTTTTTGTATAGATCTTATCTATACATAGCCAAATAATTTATTTTAATTTTTATTATTTTACAAATTAATTATATTTATATTAATATATTACATAGATTAAAAGACTTATAAATAATTAGACTATCGTATCATGTTAAATTTGATGTTATAGTTTTATATATGCAAATTTATACTAAATATAATTTTAGATAACAATAACGCATTTTTTAATAATTATTTACTAATTACAATATCATTTAAATTGAAGTATAAGCTTAATAATTCATACAAAATAATACACATTTTAGAAATTTAGTTTAAATTTTATAGAAAAATTCTTCATCACCATATTATTTCCCAATAAAAATCCTAGAATTAAAAAATCAAAATCATTATTTTAAAAAGATCATCTAATTATACGGTCAAAACTAATTAAATAAAAAAAATATAATTTCGAGTTAGAAAATTATGGAATTCTTTTTACGACATTATAATACCATATTCGAATTTTAAATTTTTAAAATTTTAAAAATATGCCAAAAAATATTTTTAACATTATTTTAATGCTTTTTGGCTAATATATATATATATATATATATATATATATATATATATATATATATAATTATAGTAAAATATTTGATGTGTTGTCTATTAGATCTGGGATGCTATAAAAAAAACTTTTTAATTTTCGTAATTGATATATATATAAATATTATATATATATATATATAAATACACATGTTTATAAATACTTTAGATGTTATAAATATAATTATATGTATATATATTAATTTATTATTGTAAAATTACGTGTATATTATACTTAGTAAAAAAATTCTATATTATGAGTATATATAAACACTTACATACATCTATATATATATATGTAGTATTTTATTTAATTAATATTTAGTTTATTATGTATATATGATTAATATTTTATGTTTATGAGATGTATATATTATATATCTATATATTAGTAAATATTTATATTTTAATATTTATTTAGATAACATGTTTATATATACGTACATATATTTGGACAACATACAATACATATAAGATGAGATAACATGTCTGTTGCGATGCAAATACCAACATTTATGTACAAGTGTTATTTGGCCTTTGACCTGGCTATATCCGAACTGACTAGACAAGTTAGACTCAGATGTCATTATGATCGGTAGCCGTAGAAACAATTGTGAGGTCCAGAAATTATGTACAGGCAATGATATGAAGCAACGATCAATCGAGACCAAGAGATAGACTCTCCAGAATATTCTAAGTATGAATTAGCACCTCCCCTAGGTAGGGGATTGGTGCCTATCCCTTCCTTAGGGGATTGTTACATATCCTCAATTTTTGTTCCAAATTAGGTAAGATCGATATAGAGTGACAAGGAAGGCCCCACGAGGCTATATTTCAAATCTCAAGTCGTTTGGAGTTTATATGCTCAAGTTACGGGAAAATTATTTCACCTAAGAAGGGGAATGTATAAAAGGGATCGTACAAAAGGGATCGGATCGTATTCAGTCCAACAATGCAACTCAACAGAAAATGATCGATATATCTAAATCCGGAAGTCCAATACACTTGAAACTTTGGAAACAAGAAGAAGGGATCTGTAACACCCCATATGTTTGGTAACATTATTTGGGATATTTAATTAGTTAAATTAAATAAAATAATGTGTAGATTAGGGGATTGAGATTGGATTTTCAATTAAGGGGCAGCCGTGCCATTTAAATAATGAATTAAATTAAGAGTTAAAATGAAATAGAGGAGGAATAAAATAGGAAAGAGGTCGTTCCTATATCCTTAAAACCTTGGTCATGTATTCCATACACATTCATTTCATTTGAAATTTTTTAGAACTCAAGGTCAGGCCACCATTAACAAGAGTAGGAGGAAAGACAAAGGGGAAGCTTAATCGACATCAAATTCATTCAAATCTCACATCCTTAATCTCTAAAGCTAAGGTGAATAATGTTTACATCTCATATTTGTTTTGTTTTCGGTTTTAATATGATTTACACATGTTCATAAAGCTAAGGTGAGTAATGATTGATTTGCCATGTTTTTGAATGATGGAATGATTACATATATATGTTGATAATTTACACATGTTCATATCGATTTTATGATATGTTTTTAAATGAAAAACCCTATTAAATGACATCTAAATGTCGTGCAAATTTTTATATAGACCAGAAATTATGTTTTAGAGATAGGTTTCAATTTTTAGAATTTTTGAAATTTCATGGATTTTATATGAATTTTCTAGTAAAGAAAATGTTAAGGGTTATAAATTATATACGGTTAAATAATAAAAGGTTTGGGTCTCGAATTTTTATACGTTAGAAAACGTACTAAAAGTGATTTTCTGGATTTTTTTTACATTTTCTCAAGTGTTTTAATGGATATATAAAATTATTTAAGGTATAAGACTTAAATGTTTTGTATATATATAAAAGGAGAAGGGGCTTTTTATAAATAAATCAAATTTGTTATTTCTGGAAATTGGTAGCACTTTTGGAAAAGAAAAAATGGAAACCAATCAGATTTAGACAAACAAGGCAGGTTAGGTATAAAAGAAATAGTTTAAAAGGACAAATAAACATGTTTTTCACCATTTCGATGCTTTCGAAACCAGATTTTGCCTCTTTACCTTTGCCTCCGACAGAATTAAAACCAATGCACATAGTATCAAGGAACTAGTACATAGTGAATTGTATGTAGGTGGAAGGTATAGGGTCGAAACCATGGGTTTCGGAGGTGTTGAGGCTTTACTTTGCTTTTAAATGAAAATGCACCTGTTAGCTTTCAACTAAGTGGTTTTCGACTATGTTGGCTTTGACTGGGCCAAATGGTTTTAAAAGAAAAGCTTTCGATTGGGTTGTGCCTTTGTTTTTAAATAATTGCTTTCGACTATGTTGAAACCATTTGTTTCCGCCTTTTTACCTTTCAACCCAGAGGGTTTCAAAGGGGTTGCTTTGTTTTCTAAATTTGGCAACTTCTCAAATGCTTTCGAAGGGATGGTTTTGACACCATCACTTCTTTACTTAGGAATGATTTTGAAAGGGATGCTTCCAACTTTAATAGGTTCCTAACTTTTGCTCTACTTGAGGCATAATCCAAATGGTTTTGACCGAAACGGCTTTCAAAGGTTTCGAAGGAGTAAAATTTTGAATGTTTTGAAAGATTTCCATGTATTTTAAATTGAACCCAATGGCTTTCGAAAGATTTAGTGTTTTAATGCTTTCGAAAGGGTTTTAAATGAAGGTTTCAAAGGGGTGGTTCCCTAATGATTTCGAAAGGTTTTGAAGGAAGGTTTTCCAATGATTTCGAAGGAGTTGAAAGAGAAGGTTTTTCTGGTTGTTTCGAAAGGATTAAAGGGAATGGTTTTCCTAAGGTTTCAAAAGGAAATGTTTAATGGTATTAAAAGAAAGATATCAAAGGTTTTTAAAGCTTTTGAAAGGAAGGATTTCCAATGCCTTCTAAAGGGTTTTGGGAATGGTTTCGAAAGGAAGATTTTGGCCTTTTAGCCTAGATTGAATAAAGGGTTTTACTTGGTTTATAAATAGGTACTTTCAATGGTTTCAAAAGGGGTACTTTTAGTAGATTCGGAAGGGGGACTTTCAAAGGTATAAATGTTTTCATCAACTAATATTTGAGTAAACTGTGTATATATATAAACATGGCAAGGTGATTTTGAGAAAAGCATAGAGATTGTATATATATTTTCCTTGTTTGAGTTTTATTTAAAGAATTAATTTATTTTCAAAGGGTTTTCAAGGAAAATTATAAGAAGGGATCTGTTAACCCGCCTTTTTGCAAGGCAGCATACAGGCAGATTTTACCCAACGGACTGCACAGTTATCGAGGCTGGAATATTATGGTTTTAATTCGAATGCATGGATGGACAATCGATTACAGATAATAAATATGAATATGAAGTTAGCATTCAGCACAGCCGATGGGTAAATGTTGTTGGGTACTTGGAATATAGATTTCGAGAAAGGTTGGGTTGCTTTGGGTCAGCCAAGGGGTTGCTTCGAGTCACCATGTGGTTTGCTTCGGGTCAGGAAAGTGTTTACTTTAGGTTATAACAGGATGTACTTCAGTCAGGTTGGCATTGGCATTGCCTCGAGTTTAGCTTCGGGTCGGCATTGGTGTTGCTTCGGGTTCTACTTCAGTTCGGCATAAGCTTGACTTCAAGATTCACTTTGGAATGGCATTGAACTAGGGGTCAGCATTTAATTCGGTTCAGTAGTTGGTCCACTTGGGGTCGGCATTGGGAAAAGATTGGGGTCGGGATGTTTTTTTGGGATCGGCATTACTTGGGGTCAGCATCAGGAAACCTTGGGGTCGACATCAAGAAAACTTTAGGTCGGCATTAGACTTGGGGTCAGCATTGGACTTGGGTTCGGCATTCATGTTACTTCGGGTCAGAATCAAAATTACTTTGGGTCAGTACTCGGGTCGGCATTGGATTCTAAGATCGGCATACTTGGAGGGGTCGGCATATTTTGAGGGATCAGCATCACTTCGGGTCGGCTATAGTTTGGCTTCAGGTCAGTGTTGGAGATTCTGATCGGCATATGAGAATGACTAGGGGTCGGCTATGGGTGCTGCTACAAGAGTCACTTCGGGTCGATGTGGCATGTGCTTTAGGTCAGCACTTAGGTCGGTAGGGGAGAGTTCATCTGGGGTCGGCTTACACATTACCTAGGGTTAGCATTCATTTTACTTTGGGTCATCAGTGAGTTTTCTTCGAATCAGCACTTTGGTCAGCAGAGGAGGATCAAACTTGGGGTCAGCTATGTTTTACTTGGGGTCGGAGACAAGCTTGCTTCGGGTTCTACTTCGAGTTTTGCGTCAGGTCAGCATATTTGACGAGTTGGGCTCCACGGCCTCTATGGTGGGCCCATGTAAGTGAGGAGGCCTTGTAGCTGGGATTTTGCCTATAAGTACTGCCAATGGGGCTTCAGAAAAGGGATTCTCATTCGGCTTCTCTTCATCTTCTTCTACAAAAAGCTACTCTGCCATTTTTGTTTCTAAAATTCTGGATTGTAACTGTAATTATATTTTAGTATAAATAAAAGGAAATTTCTATAGTGGACGTAGGTCGGAGTTAGCCGAACCACTATAAATCTTGTCTTTTTTACTGCTTTCGTTTTAATTTTGATTATTCTTCATATTATACTCTCTACGTATACTCTATCTATGATCTGTAACTGGATATTAGTGCTTTCACTTGTAATTGGGTGTTTGTGGTCAATTTTGGTGTAAACATTTTGGTTCTTTCATTGAGAAAGCTAGCACTCAGTGATTTAGAAGCCTAGATCTTGGATTTGAAATCTTAGGAACTTGGATTTGGGAAGCTATGGTTAGGCAATCAACAAGGAGACAAAGAACAGAGAGGAGTCATCATGAAGGAAGTCAGGAGGATTCCTCAGGAGCTAATCAGACCTCAATCTTCAATAACAAAGATGAGATAGAGATAATGATGGATGCTATGCAAGAAAGGATGTTGAAAAGTCAGGAGGAAATGATGCAGAACCTATTCCGACAGATTGGACAAGATAGAGCGCAAAATCAAAGGAATGGAGCTGTAGGGAATGCTGGAAATGAGGATCACGAAGCTAAAGCAGCAGGAACAGTGACAGTCCAGAATCAGTACCCAGTAAATGGAACAACCAGGATATGAGATAGAGTGGAGCCATCGGGAGCAGCCCCTGAACTCGAAGGCATGCCCCCGGATCATATTGGCTCGATTCTAGGTAAGATAGTAGGCAGTGCTATGCAATTTGACGTTGATTAGGATATGGATGCTCGTCCAGAAGGACAGGTTTCAGGATTCCCTCATGGACTTAGGGGCAGGATGGGAATGATGATCGAAAATAATCTGTGGATGCAAAAACAGCTAGAAATTGAAATCCAGGACTTGGAGTGGACATTAGCAAGCATAGACATGGATTTGATCACCCGGGGGGCAAACCCCGACTAAGGAGAATGGATTGGCACAACTACCAATGGAACTAGGGGTATGGATTTGGATGGCTTTGTTCGAGAATGGATAGCGATGATGGTATAGGAGCAGCTATCATCTGCCACAAATCGAAGCTAGCCCGGCTTAAGGGCATAGATCGTCATCTCTTGATGGAATGGAATAAGTAATAAACCCCATAGTAATACGGCTAAGTCACTTACACATATACGAAATTGAGGATGATCCTTAGGCATGCATTGAGATGACGATGAACCGTGGTGCTCGGCTTTATGAAATCTTGTTTTTTCTATTTACTGTAAACTTTGGTTTTACAGGTCATGTGGTTACGGTCCCGACCAGAGAGACGGGGAAAAAACCACGAGTTATGAGTCCTTTCTTCGGAGAGCGACTTGATGGACTCAAACACGAATTACATCCTCGACTAGGGATTGAGGCTGGAGTATAACACCCCATGGACAAGTCCTCAACCGGAGAGTCGCGGCCGGAGAATATAAGTCCTCGACCAGAAATTCGAGGCTAGAGAAGATAAGTCCTTGACCGAAGAGTCGAGGCAGGAGAAGATAAGTCCTCGACTGGGAATTGATGCCGGAGAAGGATACCCTACGGATTAAGTCCATGATCGAAGAGTCGAGGCCGGAGAAGAAAAACAATGGATAAGCCCTCGACCAGAGAGTCAAGGCCAGAGTAGGATAAAATGACCCGGAGAGGTCTATGGATTTGGATTTGGACCCGGCGACTTTCCGTATTTGGATATGAACTCGGCAAGGTCCTGGATATGGATTATAAGACTAGAAGAGTCTCAAATTTGGATATGGACCCGACGAAGTCCCGAATTTCGATATTGACCCGGTGAGGTCCCGATTCAGATTACAAGACTCGGAGAGGCCCTGGACTTGGATTAGACAATCTGGAGAGATCGTGGATTTAGTTACTGGATTTGAAGTGGATTCATAACTGGATATAGACTCAGAACAGTCATGGATTTCACTAACGATCCAGAGAGATCGAGGAATTGGATTGGCAATGGATTGGGCTCAACGTTGGACGATATGGCGGTCAACAGATTACGGACTTTGGATTTTGGACTTATGGGAATACGAAACATGCCTTTCGATCGCAAGGCATGTTTTGGGGACAGAGTGTTAACCCGCCTTTTGGCTAGGTAACATACAGGCGGATTTAACCCAACGGAGTGCACGATTATCGAGGCTGGAATATTATGGTTTTAATTTGAATGGATGGATGGACAATCAAATACGGATAATAAATATGAAATCAGCATTTAGCATAGTAGATGGAAAAACGATGTCAGGTACTTGGAATATGGATTTTGGGAAAGGTCGAATTGCTTTGGGTCATCCAAGGGGTTGCTTTTAGTCATCTTGTGGTTTGCTTCGGGTCAGGAAATTGTTTACTTCGGGTTATAACAAGATGTACTTAGGTTAGGTTAGCATTGGCATTGCTTCGGATTTAGCTTCGGGTTGGCATTGGTATTGCTACGGGTTCTACTTCGGGTCGGCATAGGCTTGACTTCAGGCTTCACTTTGGATCAGCATTGAACTAGGGGTCAGATTTACTTTGGGTCGGTAGTTGGTCGACTTGGGGTCGGCGTTAAGAAGAGATTGGGGTCGGCATGTTTGTTTGGGATCGGCATTGATTAGGGTCGGCCCGAAAAACTTTGAGTCGGCACTGGACTTGGGGTCGGCATTGAACTTGGGATCGGCATTCATGTCACTTCGGGTCAGAACCAAGATTGCTTCGGGTCAGTACTCAAGTCGAAATTGGATTCTGGGATCGGTATACTCGGAGGTGTCGGCATACTTTGTGGGATCGGCACCACTTCGAATCGACTATAGTCTGGCTTCGGGTCGGTGTTGGAGCTTCAAGTCGATAAGGATATGGGGTCGGGTATAGGTGCTGCTTTGGGATTCACTTTGGGTCGGTACGACATGTGCTTAGGGTCAGCACTTGGGTCGGTAGAGGAGAGTTCATTTGAGGTCGGCGTATACGTTACTTGGGGTCGCAATCCATTTTACTTCAGGTCATCGGTGAGTTCGCTTCAGGTCAGCACTCAGGTCGGTAGAGGAGGATCAAACTTGGGGTCGGTTATGTTTTACTTGGGGTCGGTGACGAGCTTGCTTCAGGTTCTACTTCGAGTTTTGCTTTTGGTCGGCGTATTTGGACGAGTTGGACTCGACGATCACTATGGTGGGCCCATGTATTAGCCGAGGTTTTGCCTATAAATACTGCCGGCGGGGCTTCAGAAAAGGGATTCTCGTTTGTCTTCTCTTCATCTTCTTCTAGAAAAAGCTACTCTGCCATTTTTGTTTCTAAAATTCCGGATTATAACTGTAATCAGATTTTAGTATAAATAAAAGGAAATTTCTGGAATGGACGTACGCCGGAGTTAGCCGAATCACTATAAATCTTGTCTTTTTTACTGCTTTCATTTTAATTTGATTATTCTTCATATTATACTCTCTACATATACTCTATCTGTGATATGTGACTGGATATTGGTGCTTTCACTTGCAATTGAGTGTTTGTGGCCAATTTTGGTGCAAACAGGATCCCTAAGTTAAATGACTCAGAAATTAGAATACCAGATGGAACCGGTATAGGTTGCGGCCTATACATTATTTATTAGCCCTAGCTTATTTGGTCCAAAATTTCAGTGTGTAGGGCTTTGTCACAAGTAAGACTAAAATTCTGATTACATGTAGAAAGGAATATATGTTTGTATACAGATAAGTTATTGGTGAGCCAACAAAACCATTAGGATCAAGTGACTCTGGAAGATGTTAAGTTAGGGACATATTTGTCTAGAAGAGAAGTATTTAATAGATGTTAAGGACAGACCGTCCAGAAAAGGAGTGTCTAACAGATGTTAGATAAATTTTGTTATATTGTTTGGTTGGCCCGAGTCAGCCAAAGGTTAGTGATTAGCCAAACAAAACTACCATTTTCGGACAGATGGTCCATTTATTACCTGATATATTTGTTGACATGATAATTCTTTACAGATTTTAACCAGTTTTGGTTGTTGGAAAAGAATTGCAAAAGATTTGCTTTAAAACGATGTTAGTGAGGGGAAACCCGTTCCGCTAGGCCGCGTAGTCTAACTTAACATAAAATAAACGAGATGTATAGTATTGTTCACACCAGGATTTATGTCTGACTCAAAATTTTTTTCCCCTTAAACTCCGGGTGCTCAAAATTGATTTGATTAGGCTGAGGATTGAGGTTTACAGGTTTTAGTTTTAGCGAATAAAGTTTCCGGATATGAGCACATGGCTGACGGATATCTACTTAGGAGTTATATTTTATTTTGCTTTGATTTCGCTGTGTATATTAAGTTAGATATGACTATATTAACTCTGATTAACTAAGGGGACATCGTCATATGTTGCTCTTGGCGTATTTTTGTAATGGTTATAATTGATCTTTACTTGGAAAACGTTATGGGATTATGTAACTTGGATATAAATTTATTTTGAATGTAATCAGTAAAATGTTTTATTTGGAAATCTGTGATTTTTTTTCAAATTCAAGTGCTTCTGATGTTATGGATACCATTATCATTACCGTATTTTGTCACTAGAAGTTAATACTATGAATAACTGCAGCGTCTGCTTTTGGCATCTAAATATGGGATGTTACAACTTGGTATCAGAGCATAGGTTTATGAATAACTTTAAACTAAAAATGATTTTTGAAAACATAATCCCTAGGAATTAGAGGAGGATTGGGTTATTGGATAATGCTATAGTAATGTACTTGTATTTGCTATACATAAGTATATGCTTTATCTCTAGTCTCCTATCTTTCTTAGGTTATTTTTCTGTATCTCATGACATTTGAATATAGATATGGATGGTGGAAGAGGAAGAGTTAACCCAGGAGGGGAGTGCACGAAGGGTAATGCCAAACCTAATGTGAGGAGGACCCAAGGTCAGGCACAAGTAGAGAATGTAGGTGCTGGAGTTCCGCAGATGGACATAGGAGTTATGTATCAATTTTTTATGAATATGATGCAAGTTGGAATTACGGCTAGAGTGGTAGAAGGAGATGTTGTAGGAGCAGGAGTTCCATAAGTTTCGGTAGTTAAAAATTATGCTAAGTTGAGTGGAGATTATACTAAGCTTAAAGGGAAGACATTTATTGGAACTGAGGATGCTATCAAGGTGGAAAATTTGCTATTGCACTATGAAAGGAATTTTGCAGACTTAGGGCTCAATGATGAGAAGAATAGGAGGCTTGCTTCTAGACAGCTTCAAGGAGCAGCTTTGTTTTGGTGGAATAGTGTGACTGTGGCAGAGGATGAGGAGACCATGACTTGGGCAGAGTTTTAAAGGAGGCTCCAGGAAAGGTTCACGTCGGTGATGGTGCAGCCTGTTTTAATCCGGAAGTTTTTTTGAACTAGAACAAGGAGAGATGACTGTTCTGGAGTATGCCAGTTGGTTTGAAGATTTGGCTAGATATAGTTATGCCACTGTTGACACGGTGATGAAGAGGAATGAGAAGTTTATCAGGGGATTGAAGCCTGAGTTAGCCAGGGCTACTTTACCGCATATTAGAGATCCCTGTGATGTGGTCGTAGAGATGGCTTTGAGGCATGAAGAGATGCTTGCTTGTCAAGGGAAGAATAAGGCGAAAGAAGTCCCAGTTAGGCAAGGTCAGAAGAGGAAGTTCTTTCACAAGAAGGGTGCTTAGAAGGGTGGAGCAGCCAAGAAAGGAAAGTCTGAGGTAGTTTGTTTCGAGTGTGATAAGAAGGGACATTTTGCTAATGAGTATCGTACCGAGAAGGCTAAAGAAGTGGTTGGGAAGAAGAACATCAGGTGCTTCAAATGCGATTAAATAGACCACTATAAGAATCAATGCAAGGAGCCCGTAAGGATGGAAAGGGTACGATGTATGCATTGGAGCCTGCTACTTCAAAGCCAACAGCTCCGAAGAAAGGAAAGGAATTTTTGGGAGGTATGCTTCAGATTCATGGTATGTCTGTTAGCATTCTCTTTGATACTGGCGCATTGAACTCTTTTATATCTAGATGTTTGATAGATAAACTTAACCTAGAATCCAAGTATTTAGTTACTTCCTTAGGGGTTGCGAATCCAATAGGAGGGTATGCAACTAAAGGTTTGAGATGTGACCAGTTAGATTTTGGCTTGTTAGGTCATTTTTTTTGCAGTTTGCAGTTTACATGTGTTTGATTTGTGGGTTCGGGATTTTTCTTGGGATGGATTGGTTAAGCGAGTACGATGCTAGGATATTTTGCCAGGATAGTAAAATATCACTTAGATACCCTAATTTTAGTGATAGGATTGTTTATACCGTACAAGGTTCTGGCGGTGAGGTGAATGCTTCGTTTGGTGTTATGGAATTGAAAGATGAGATGAATCGAGTTTTCGTGGTTAGAGAATTCACAGATGTTTTTGAGCCTATAGTTGGATTGCAACTAAAATGAGCCATTGAATTTCGGATAGATTTGGTTCTGGGAGCAGAACCAATAAGTAAGCCGCCAAGTAGGATGACTCCTAAATAGACGAGGGAGTTAAAGGAGCAGTTGGTGGATTTAGAAGGCAAGAGTTTTATCAAACAGGGTAGTTCACCTTGGAGGGTAGCCATGGTGTTTGCTAAGAAGCCAGATGGATCGTTAAGGTTATGTATCGATTATCGTGAGTTAGATGAGAAGATGATAATGAATCGATATCCATTGTCGAGAATTGACGATTTGTTTGATCATTTGAGTGGAGCCAAAATATTCTAAACTAGATTGGGCAATGAGTTTCCATCAGCTCCAAGTAGCAGAGGATAATACACCTTTGATGGTGTTTAGGACCAGATATGGATCATACAAATGGTTAGTTATGCCATTCGGACTGACTAATGCGCTGGCATTCTTTGTGGATTTGATGAACCGAGTTTTGCGAGAGCAGTAGGATAGGTTCGTATTGGTTTTCATAGATGATATATTGATATACTCTAAGGATGAAAGAGAGTATAAAGTTCATCTTAAATGGTGCTTGAGACGCTAAGGCAGAATTAGCTGAAGGCGAAGTTTTCGAAATGTCATTTCTAGAAGAAGGAAGTGAAGTTTCTAGGTCATGTACTTTCAGAGAAAGCGTTGTCAGTAGATTCAACTAAGATAGAAGCGGTGAATAATTAGAAGAGACCCGAAACAGTGATGGAGATAAAGGGTTTCCTTGGGTTGGGTGGTTATTATCGGAGGTTCATTAAGGATTTTTCGTGGATAGCGGCACCGATGACCAAGCTAACGAGAAAGGATGTGAAGTTTGTGTGGACCGATAAGTGTGAGGAAGCATTCCAGAGTTTGAACCACTTATTGACCCATGCAACGGTGTTGTTTGTTCCGAAAGGGAATCAAGATTTAGTGGTTTTTACAAATGCGCGTGGAACAGGGTTAGGAGCTGTGCTGATGCAGAGAGGTAAAGTGATTGTTTATGCTTCTAGACAGCTTAGACCGCATGAGTTTAGATATCGGACCCATGATTTGGAATTGACTGCACTGATTTTTGCATTAAATGTGTACAGACATTACCTTTTGGGGGAGAGATTTGAGTTATATACAAATCATAAGTCGCTGAAGTATTTGTTCTCTCAAAATGAGCTGAACATTAGACAGCAGAGGTGGTTAGAGTTTATCGCCGCTTACGATTTAGGATTGAGTACACACTGGGGAAAGACAACAAGGTTGCAGATGCACTTAGCACAAAACATCAGAATGCAGTGCTGGCGATGGTTGCTGAGTGGAAATATTTGGAAGCATTAGCAGATTGCAGAGTGCAGTGATGATCTGATACTGGGTCTAGCGGAGAAACCGTAGTATTATCTTGTTTGAAAGTTCGACCAATGATAATCGAAAGGATTGCTTCTAAATAGCAGGAGGATCTGGTATTAGCCAAATGGATCAAGAAGCTAAGAGATCGAACCGAGAGCGATGAATTGAAAGATTTCAGTCTTGGCCAGAATGGGTGGTTGAGAAAGAAAGGAAAATTATGTGTCTCGAGTGTAAGAAACATAAGGAAAGAAGTCTGGAAGGAATGAAATCATTCGAGGTTCTCTATTCATCGAGGAGAAACTAAGATATATCAGGAAATGAAGAGGAGTTTCTTCTGGGAAGGTATGAAGAGGGATTTTTTGCTTATGGTTAAAGCGGTGCTTGATTTGCTAACGGGTAAAGGCTGAACACCAGAAGCCAACTGGGTTATTTCAGCCATTAGATATTCCGGTATGGAAATAGGATTCTATTTCTATGGATTTTATTGACGGGTTGCCAAGGTCGAATAAGGGAAATGATAGTTTATGGGTCATAGTGGATAGAATGACCAAGAGTGCCCATTTAATTCCAGTTAAGTCAACCAGAATGGCACATGTTTTAGCAAAGTTATTTATGAAAGCTATAGTTCGACTGCGCGGAGTTCCTAGTAGTACAGTAACTGATAGAGATTCCTTATTCACTAGTGAATTCTGAAAGAATCTGCAGGAAGTTTTGGGAATCAAGCTCAAGATAAGTACCGCTTATCATCCGCAAACAAATGGGTAAATGGAAAGAGTTAACAAAATCTTGGAAGATTTGTTAAGAGCTTGTGTATTGAATTTCGGGAGATCATGGGAGGACCATCTACATTTAGTCAAATTTTCGTATAACAATAGTTATCATACTAGTATTGGGATGGCACCGTGTGAAGCTTTGTATGGAAGGCCATGCAAATCTCTCGTATGTTGGTTAAAGACCGGGGATGGGTTAGTTCTTGGTCTATATTTGGTTAGGGAAGCTGCAAAAAATATTAAGGTCATTTGGGCTAGAATGAAGGAGGCTCAGTCTAGGCAAAAGAGTTATGCAGATAAAAAAAGGAAAGACTTAGGGTTCCCAGTTGGAGACTAGGATTTCTTCAAAGTGCCACTGATGAAGGGTGTGATCAGATTTGGGAAATTAGGAAAGTTAGCACCGAGATTTTTTGGACCTTTTCCTATAAGTTAGAAGATCGAGAAACTCGCTTATACAGTAGAGTTATCGAGCAGTTTGGTGGGAGTCCATGATGTTTTCCATGTTTCCCATCTCAGAAAGTGCGTTAGAGACCCGGAGACTACTATCACACCCACTATGCTAGATGACTTAGTGGTAGAATCGAACTTGACTGTAATGAGAAAGCCGATTCTTAATATTCCGAGAGATGAGAAGAGGATTAGAAACAAGACGGTCAGATTAGTGAAATCCCAGTGGAGCGACGATGAGAGAGACTGTACTTAAGAGACTGAAAGCAGGGCTAGAGATACTTATCCTGACTTGTACGATGGTATGTTTTACCTCTTTGATTGATGTGTTATGTATCTTATAGTAATTTCAAGGATGAAACTATTTAAGGAGGGGAGTTTGTAAAACCCCATATTTTTGGTAACATTATTTGAAATATTTAATTAGTTAAATTAAATAATGTGTTGATTAGGGGATTGAGATTTGATTCTAATTAAGGGGTAGCCGTGCCATTTAAACAGTGAATTAAAATAAGAGTTAAAATGAAATATAGGAGGGGTAAAATAAGAAAGTGGCCATTCCTATATCCTTAAACCCTTGGCCATGTATCCCATACATGTTCATTTCATTTGAAATTTTAAAACTCAAGGTCGGCCACCATTAGCAAGAGTAAGAGGAAGGAAGATAAAGGGGAAGCTCAATCAAAATCAAATTCATTCAAATCTCACATCCTTAATCTCTAAAGCTAAGGTCAATATTGTTTACATCTCATATTTCTTTTATTATTGTTTTTAAGAAGAAATTCGAAGTATTTTGAATTGATTTGCTATGTTTTTAATGAATATATATACCTATTGATGATTTATACATATTCATATTGATTTTATAATATGTTTTGATATGAAAAACCCTATTAAATGACATCCAAATGCCTTGCAAATTTTTATATAGACCGTAAATTAATTCTTAGAGATGGGTTTCAATTTTCAGAATTTTATGAATTTTCACGGATTTTATATGAATTTTCTAGTAAAGAAAATATTGATTTGGTTTATAAATTATTTAAGGTTAAATAATAAAAGGTTTGGATCTGAAATTTTTACATGTTAGAAAACATATGAAAAGAGAATTTTTAGAATTTTTGTAAATTTTTCCTAAGTATTTTAATGGATATAAAAAATTATTTAAGGTATGGAACATAAATGTTTTATATATTTATAAAAGGAGAAAGGGCTTTTTGTAAATAAATCAAATTTGTTATTTTGGAAAATTGGCAGCACTTTTGGAAAAGTAAAAATGGAAACCAATCAGATTTAGACAAATAAGGCAGGTTAGGTACAAAAGAAATAGTTTAAAAGGACAAATAAACATGTTTTTCACTATTTCGATGCTTTTGGCACCAGGTTCCGCCTCTTTACTTTCACCTCCGACTTAGTCGAAACTAATGCCCATGGTATCAGGGAACTGATATGTAATGAATTGGATATAGGTGGAAGGTATAGGATTGAAACCATAAGTTCCGTAGGGGTTGAGGCTTTACTTTGCTTTTAAATGGAAATGCGCCTGCTAGCTTCCGACAAAGTGGCTTTTGACCAGGTTGGCTTCGACCAGGTCAAACGGTTATAAAAGAAAAGGTTTCGATTAGGTTGCGCCTTTGTTTTTAAATAATTTCTTTCAACTATGTCGAAACTATTTGCTGCTACCTTTTTACCTTTCGACCCAGAGTTTTTCGAAAGGGTTGTTTTATTTTCTAAAATTTGGCTATTTCTCCAATGCTTTCAAAGGGATGGTTTCGACACCGTCACTTCTTTACTTAGGAATGATTTCAAATGGGATGCTTTCAACTTTAATGGGTTTCTGATCTTTTGCTCTACTTGAAGGCATAATCCAAATGGTTTCGACCGAAACGATTTTTAAAGATTTCGAAGGAGTAAAATTTTGAATGGTTTCGAAAGGTTTCCACATGTTTTAAATTAAATCCAAAGGCTTTCGAAAGGTTTAGTGTTTTAATGCTTTCAAAAGGGTTTCAAATGAAGGTTTCGAAGGGATGGTTTCCCAATGATTTTGAAAGGTTTTGAAGGAAGGATTTCCAATGGTTTCGAAGGAGTCGAAAGTGAAGGTTTTTCTGGTTGTTTCCAAAAGGATTAAAGGGAATGGTTTTCCTAAGGTTTCGAAAGTCATGTTTAAAGATTTTAAAATAAAGATGTCTAAGGTTTTTAAAGCTTTCGAAAGGAAGGATTTCCAATGGATTTGAAAGGATTTTGAGAAAGGTTTCGAAAGGAAGGTTTTGGCCTTTCGACCTAGACTAAATAAAGGGGTTTACTTTGTTTAGAAAGAGGTACTTTCAATAGTTTCAAAAGGGGTACTTCTAATAGATTCGAAAGGGGGACTTTCAAAGGTACAAATGTTTTCATCGACTAATATTTAAGTAAAGTATACATATATAGACACACACACACATATATATATATATATGTATGTATGTATATGTATATGTATGTATATGTATGTATATGTATATGTGTATATATAAAATGGCAAGGTGATTTTGAGAAAAGCATAGAGATTATATATTTTTTCCTTGTTTGAGTTTGATTTAAAGATTTAAATCATTGTGAAAAAGTTTGAAAGGAAAATTATGGGAAGGGATCCCTAAGTTAAATGACTCAGATATTAGAATACCAAATGAGACTGGTGTAGGGTCACACCATATACATTAGCTATCATCCCTAGCGAATTTAGTCCAAAATTCCAGTGTGTAGGGCTTTATCACAGGTAAGACTAAAATTATAATTACACATAGAAAGGAATATATGTTTGTGTATAGATAGGTTATTGATGAGCCTACAAAACAAAAAGTGACTGTGTTGTAGGATCGAGTAAGATGGAATATAATAAATAATTAGTGCGAAAAATAAGAGTAGTAAAGTAAAACGACACCAGGAATTTTTATACTGGTTCGAACTCCCGTTCTACTACCAGTCCTAGACTCCTTCTGTAATTATAGCTAGCAACCCTTACTTAACCCGAAGGAACAGGTATTACACCGCCTGAGCAACAGAACAGGACTTGACCGCCTGAGCAACTGAACTGTACTTTCTTACAGACTAGATTTAACTTGACTTTGTGTGTTCCGAATAACACAGATTTTTCACTTTTAGTACACCCTTCCTATAATATTTTCCTCAAGATAGATGTGTATATTTGTGTGTATACGAAGAATAGGAAGATTAATATTGCTTGAAAAATATAGAAGTTAATACATAAGCAATGATTGTATGAGGGATTCCAAATAATGAACTCAAGATTGCTAAGTTCTATAGATCAAAAAGAGATTAGAAAATTAGGTAACTAGATCTATGAATCTTGAGTGTTTATACAGTGTGTGATGAGATGGGACTTCTGGAAATAGGTATCTTTTAGAAACTAAGAGATTTAACTATCCAAGAGGAAGATACCTTCTGATGAAAAGAAGTGACTTTTGGAAAAAATTAACAGTTGAAGTTTTCATTCAACCGAACATGTTTGGTCAGTCGACTAAATTCAAAACGTGCACAAAAATTTACACAGAGTCAGTCGACTGACCTCGTGTGCTTAGTCGACTGGCTTCGGGTTTTTTTTTTAACTTTTTACATAGCCTTGGTCGACTGTTCACATAGGTCAGTCGACTGAGTGTTGTTATTTCAGTGCACTAAAACATTTGTGTGTGTGTATGAAGATTATGAAACAAATGCAAGTTTGTAAAAGAATTTATGAGTGATGAACCTTGAGGATAGATTTTAACAAAGCTCTAAACTAGACTTTCTATATATATACACTCATTGACTCTAGTTAAGACCAATATCAAAATGAACCATATTTGAATCGATGAGTCCAAATTTGTCGTAGTCGTAGATTCGCGAATTCTCGTATCTTGTCAGCATTCAAAACCTCATGATCCAACATTCTCCCTTTTTTGATGATGACAACTCCATTTGTTACAAGCAAATCTACGGCAAGCTATGTTAAATTATCTTTCCCCCTGAATATATGCCTGCAACTTTGACATAGTATTCTTCCGCTAAATCTAAGCTATATTTCCTATCAATAATTCATATTTTCTCCCCCTTTGTCGTCAACAAAAAAGGAGAGTACTCAAAGTATAGAATATTAAAATACGAGTAATATGACACAGAAGCACATCTTTATGATTAAACACATAGCATATATAATATCAAGCACATTACATAGACAATGATATAATTACAGAGATAGAGTTTCATAGACAGACATAGTATATTACCACATGAAACAAAATACCAAATTGTTTGAAAGCAAGATAAAAGTCCAATAATAACATAGAAGTTCAAGATAGTAAGAGCAATTAAAAAGATCCTTACTCATCTCTGGAACTACCTTTATTTGAGCTCTTTTCATCGCCTTCAGTTTCTTCGTCACGGATTCGTTGCCAACTTCTTCGCCTTCTTCCTCTTCTTGTTCTTCATTTTAGGTTGAACAAGTAAAGTGCTCCATTGGTCATTTTCCATGAGATGTAGGCACTTGAACAGAGGTTGAAGAAGGTTGGGATTATGTGACTGCTTCCTAAACATTGTTGAGAAAACTCTTAATATGATTCAGCTTTTTATTGACCTTGGTGACGTTTTTGTCAACTCTAGAAACACTTGATTCCACCCAAGTTAGTTATTGATCAAGAAGTCTTTGGTTACGAGCAATGATAGTCACGATTTCTTATGGCCCGACTTAAGGATCCACTTCTTGAATTTCATAGACTTCCCTTTTGGGTGGAGGAGGTTGGTGAAACCCCCCACACCACTTAATATACCCAAAAGGACACATTAAAAGGCGTGATGCATTGTAGGTATAACTAAATCTAACAGAGACTAAGATTCACAAGACAAATATAGATAAAAATAGGGGAAACTTAAACTAATAACTTGATTAAATCAAAACTTCATAAATAAGTCAAATACAAAATATCGCATACATGTCTAAAAATCCAATATGTCTTATGAACAAAGACTTATAGTCTCAAAAATCAGAGTACAAAATATCCCTTATAATAAACCAGTATATAGAAAGAACAAAAACTGAAAATAAAAGATACATAGTAGAAATCTCCTCCAAGAAAACTCCAAGCAACAGCAATCTACAGACTTCTCCCTTGATTTCCTATGAGGGGAAAAGGGGAAAATAGAGGAGTAGGTCAGACTAAAAGTCTGGTGAATGATAGTAATTACTAGAGTCTTTAAGCAAGATAAATGTAATAGGCTCTACAGCAGTTCTAGCATAAATAAGGATAACAAAGGATATAGGAAAGAAATAAACTGGAAATAAGTATGTTTAAATATTGCTCAATTTATAACAAAGGTTAACTTTGATTGTTCGCACTTGTCCTTGATTTCTGCTTTGATTGGGCTGAATTCCTAATCCGATAATTAGGATGCAATCCTAATTTACCCTTTTTGATCGGCTTGCTACTCCATAGACCTTTCTGCAGACCAAATGCTATATAACTCTCTAACAGTAGCCAATGGTATATACGAAATATGCACAAAGCACCCACTATGGATCCGGATGACATATATAGCTCCCCACACAGAAGGCAACGATGTCTACGAAAGACACCCATACTAAGTGCTTGGAACTCATGATGATTACTGAGCTTGGAAGTCGCACACATAACTATCACCATGTCCATGAAACCTTTTGCTCCACCTATTGGGTCTTCTTATTACCTCAAACTCCAGCATAAACGTGCCCCTTATCCCACTTTAGGCCAACGTGAGATCACTGTGTGTCTATAAAAAATAGGGAAAATGCTTTTGGTACTGGCCCGTCATCCAAACAATATCTAGTTGTGCCCCTTATTCAAATCCCCCGTGATTTGGACTTCTAATTGACCAATTACTACCATTTGTAGCATAAGCGTGTCCTCTTCTTGCTTCTGGCTAATGTGAGACCACCGTTTTGTCTAATAGGTAATGCTATTTGGTATAGGTCCTACTTTCATCTTTGCTTATTAACTTAGGTAAATTATTTAAATAAGAGTTTACACTTTTCTCAACTATCTATGCTTATTAATTTATCCTAAGTCTTGAAATACGCCTTATTTTTTCCTTTTTCTTATTATAACATACATTATAATCATGCTTATTACTTAACCCAAGGTCTAAGTGTGAAAATAAGCTTCTTTCATCTTTTACTCCTTTTATTTATAATTCTAAGTTATAACTAGGCCAATCTTTTTAATTCAGTCTAATTAACGTCATAATTAGGCGTAATTTCAGTCCAGTTTCATTTATATTACAGTCTTTGAAATTTACATCTTATATTTCATTATTTCAGTTTTCTTAAAATTTAATCCATATTTGCGTTACTCCTATTCTAATCCATAAGCGAAGAAGGAGGAAAAAAAGAAAACCGAAAATAGAAGAAAATCCAAAGCGTAGGAAGAAGATGTAAATAACATATAAATAATAGTAAATAAACTAAAATACTGTAAATAAACTGTAAATAAATGGAAAAGCTATAATTAACAGAAATAAATAAAATTACTGAAAAGAATAGTTGAAAGGAAATAGATTGAAAATAATTCTTAAAATAACTGTAAATAAACTACTAAAATGGAGATTCCACAAATCATAGTAAAATTATAACTAATTGAAACCCTATTATTTTAAATTACTTAAAGAAATCTTAAAATAATTACAATCACTCACCTCTAGTCCTAAACTTTTCCCTTGGTTTTATCGGATCCATTTGGAGTTGTAAAATAATTTAATTTATAACGATTTTCTCCTTTGGAAAAATTATTTCGTTTAGAGTCCTTCCTAGAAAAGTGAACCCAATTGGAGAAAACCTAGAATAAGAAAAAGTGTTAGGCTATGGGTCTATTTATAGGGGCAGCGGTGGATCTCGGACCGTTGGATTTGGAGATTGAATAGGATGCAACCACATCATAGGTTGAATCGGAGCCATTGGATGCAAAAATAGATGGACCAGATTGGTCAGAAGAATGCAAAACACGTTAGTCGGTTAAAAAAATCATACCATCATTCGAACGAACGAACAATCGTTCGTTCGTTCGCCCCCAAAACAGCAGGCAGGTCAACCGCTTGGTGCCCATGTCGACCGACCGGTCGACCTGCATACATATATATATACACATATATGTATATACATATATGTATGTATATACATGTATGTATGTATATACATGTATGTATGTACATACATATGTATATACATATGTGTGTGTATATATATACATATATGTGTGTGTATCCTGCTTATACTTGATCATATTAGCTCGGTTTCTGACGTTCTATGTATGGAAATTGACCAAAATATTACCATGGACACAATGGTGCAACTTCCATGGCTTAGTTTTGATAATTTTACAAAGTTATTTTATTATCTAATTAATTAATGAATTAATTATTACGGGTTAAATTTTGGGTTGTTACATTCTCCCCTCCTTAAGGGAATTCGTCCTCGAAATCTCTAAAGATCAAAGAATGGACTAAATGTTTTCATCCAATTCTACAACCAACTACTCAATCATCAACCATTCATCCATTGTCCTTAAGTTTTTCTAATGCAATTTATGATACTTATGCAATTAGTGTAGTGTAAATGTTCCTAACTAATGCAAAAGATTATGCGGTCCACTGATTCAGTTGACCTCCTTTTATGCAATCATGTCTATGCCATGTATCCAAATGAATGCAAAAATTTCCTAATGATAATTGATAATTCTATATGCGTGCTACAAAAATCATCCAAATGCAGCAATCATGTGATAAACATCCATTTATAGCAACCGTGGAAATAAGATAAAAACGCGCACACATCCATATGCATATGCTCTAGTGTCCTAGTTAGGCCAATCCCTAAGGAATAATAGTGCCTAGTGTACCTATATGCATCCATTAGCATCCACTAGCAAACACTTGCAACCACTAGCATACATCATTCATAACATATTCTATTAACATGTTTACATTAAATCCTACCATCCAGAAGTTAAATCCTAAGTTCTACCCTCCCAAAGGATAATAAAGGAAAGAACTTATTCAAATCTAAAGATGGAAAAAGGAATTCTAAAACTTATCAAAAAGATAGGGATATGAAGTACGAATCTTCTCTTCTCCTTCCCAAGTAGCGTCTGCAACACCATCTCCCCATTACATCTTTACCGGTGGAACCTCCTTATTCCTTAATCGCTTGGTGTCTCTTTCAAAAATCTTCGTGGGGATACGCCGAATAGAAGCTTCCCTTTCTATCTCCACCTCCTCCAACTGACTAGGCCATATAACCTCCGCCGAGTCATGTAGGAACTTTCGCAAGTGCGAAACATGGAAAATGTCATTCACTCCTGCGAGCTTATCAGGTAGCCTTACTTTGTAAGTCATATTCCCAACTATCCCTATGATAGGAAATGGTCCAACAAATTTAGGGGCTAACTTTCCATTTTATCTGAACCTTACCACCTCCCTAAGCGGTGATACTTTGATAAAAACTAAGTCTCCAACCTCAAACTCTAAGTCTCTCCTTGCTTATCCGCATAAGACTTATGTCTGTCTTGAGCTGTCTTCATCCTCTGCAGAATCAAATCCACCCTCTCAGATGTCTCTCCGACCATATCGGTCCCAAGTAATAATTTCTCCGTAGACTCTACCCAACATGATGGGTCTTCCATGTAAAGTCTTAAATGGTGCCATTCCTATACTTGTTTGATAACTATTATTGTAGGCAAACTCAACCAATGGAAGATGCTCCTCCCAAGCACCTCCAAAGACCAAAATACACGTATGTAGTAAATCCTCAAGCACCCTATTTACCCTCTTCGTTTGGCCATCTATCGGGGGTGGTAGACCGTACTCAACCTAAGTTGCATCCCTAGTGCCTCCTGTAAGCTTCTTCAAAAATCACTAGTGAAAATGGGATCTCTATCACTAACAACACTAGAAGGAACTCCGTGTAGATGGACTCATTCGAATATACAAGGATGCCAAACATGAAGCCGTACGCTTACTCTTAACTGGGATGAAGTGGGCAATCCTGGTCAATCTATTAACAATCATCCAAATGCTAGTGTTCCCCTTCCTAGAACGGGGTAAACCATCAAAGAAACCATGGAAATACGGTCCCACTTCCACTCCGGCACATCTAAAAGCTAAAGCAATCCACCAAGCCTCTGCTGCTGTTCTTTTACCCTTTGGCATATGAGACACTTAGCTATGAATTCCGCCACATCCTTCTTCATGCCATCCCAATAGAACATCCTCTTCATATCCCGATACATTTTGTCACCACCCGGATGAATAGTCATACAGAAATGGTGCGCCTCCTGCAAAACTGCTCTCAACAAGTCACTTGCATGTGGAACACAAAGCCTTCCATCTCTCCTAAGCCACCCCCTGCTATCTATTGAATAACGTT
The DNA here is from genome assembly GCA_030765085.1 of Allium cepa. Classification (NCBI taxonomy): domain Eukaryota; kingdom Viridiplantae; phylum Streptophyta; class Magnoliopsida; order Asparagales; family Amaryllidaceae; genus Allium; species Allium cepa. The sequence continues at coordinate 399,488,269 of CM060931.1, forward strand.
GGAGATGCCTAGAGACCTCTCTTTGGCTAATCCTATCCATTATGTCCATGAGCTCTGAATCCTCCTGCTGCCTCGAGGCAATCTAATCCATAAGGTTAGGCCTCGCCTCTAATGTCGCCAACAATCCGAGAGTAATGTTCGTAGAGGGCTTAAAATCAAAAGTAGAAATAAATTCCAAACTCCTCCACTTTATGAAAAAAGGACTAAGGGTTGCTTTCTTTCTACTTAATGCATCCGCAACCATATCCCTTGCCATAGGTATAAGCTATCTCAAAATCATACGAGGCTAAAACTCCATCTACCTCTGTTGCCTCAAGTTCAAGTCCTTCTACGAGAATAGGTACTTCAAATACTTATGGTCGGTAAAAATCTCAAATCTCTCTCCAAGCAAATAGTGCCTCTAAGAATTAAGTGAAAAAACTATGGCAGCCAACTCCAAATCGTGGGTAGGGTAATTCTTCTCATGCGTCCTCAACTGCCTACTACCATAACACACTACCCTCCCTTCTTGCATCAACAATGCTCCATGACCTATTCTGCATGCATTAGTGTATACGGTGAAAGACTTAGCTCTGTCGAGTAAAACCAACACTGGTGCACTAGTAAGGGCTCTCTAAAGCTTCCTGAAGGAATCCTTACAATCTACATCCCACACGAAAGCTTTATTCTTCTTAGTAAGGCGTGTGAATGGTGCCGAAATCTTGGAAAAGTCTCTAATGAACTTCGTATAGTAGCCAGCCAATCCTAGGAAGCTCCTAACCTCGGTAATGTTTTTGGGGGCCTTCCAATCTTGCACTGCAATAACCTTGGCGGGGTCAACAGCCAAACCTTCCTTTAAAACTACGTGCCTCAAGAAACGAACTTTTTCTCTCCAAAATGACACTTCGAAAACTTAGATCTCAAATGATGACTACGAAGTGTGCGAAGAACTTCTTTTAAATGAACAGCATTCCCCTCCATATTCTTGGAAAATACCAAGATGTGTCTATGAGTACTACCACAAACTTATTTAGGACTAAAGACACGGCTCATCAAATCAATGAAATAGGCAGGAGCATTGTTTAGCCCAAAAGGCATAACCAACCACTCGAAGAATCCGTTCGGAGTCCTAAAGGCAATCTTATATATGTGTCATCAACGAATCTAAGCTGATGAAATCCTATGGCTAAATCAAGCTAAGAGAAAACCGAAGAACCTACAAATTGGTCAAAAAGATCATCAATCCTAAGGACTGGACATCGGTTCTTCTTGGTGAGCTTATTTAGTTCCCTATAGTCTACGCATAGCCGAAGAGAACCATCTACCTTAGTGGCGAAGATGACTGGCGCTCTCCACTCTGATATGCTCCTTCTTATGAATCCCTTCTCCAAAAGCTCACGGATCTGCTTGCTCAATTCTTTCCTCTCCCTATGTGCCATGTGCCTCACAAGTACTGCTATTGGCTTAGCATTCTCGATCAAATAAATCCTGAAGTCAATCTCTCTCTTAGGAGGTAGTCCCCTAACCTCCTCAAAGGCATTTACAAAATATCTGATAATGGGAACCGAATGCAACTCTGACGAAGATGAATCGAGGGAATAGAGAAAACTCAACATGACTGATCCTTACGGGTTGCAAGACACCTCTAGAGTCCTACCACTACAAGTCTCAAGTCTAAAGACTCTCCTCTCGCAGTCTAATATAGTTCCATATGTGAATAGCCAATCCATCCTTAAGATCATCCCATATCCTGAGAATCCTAAAACATAGGCATCGCAGTCAAATTCTATGCCCAGGATAAAGATTTTCAAACCCCTAAAAACTATAGATAAGTGTGTCAATCCTCTTAAGGGATTTGAAACAATAATGGGCTCTACTACTAATGATATGTCCAAGTGCAAACAATCTACAGAGAACTAGGGATAAAAGAGTGTGATGCTCCAGAATCAAATAAAGTTGAAATGGGAAAATCAGATATAGAAATCAAACCTTCAACTGTGGCTTTCCTACATTTATCTGAAATGCTACTGGAAGGTGCTGCGTCTCACACCTGAACCTATGCCACTGGCGCACTCGCTTCCTGACAAGCTTTCTGGGAACAACTCCTACTCATATGACCGGGCCTCCCACAAACATAGCACTTGCCCTTCATCTTATCCTTCCTGCAATCCTTGGCTATATGTTCAACATTCCCACAACTATGGCACTTTACTCCCTTCTTAATCTGCTTCTGAGGACCATCACCTTTCTTCTTCTTCTTGTTATTTTCCCACCACTTCTTCTTTGAACCTTCTGACTTAACCTCCTCTTTAGACTCTCCCTCCTTGATGGTATCCGACATAAGTGCTATCTCGACCAAAGACTCATAAGTAGTTCCCATCGGTACATGACTCAACAATAATCCCCGAAGGGGTTGATTCAATCCCTTTGCAAACATCATATCTTTCTAATGTTGCATGTTCACCAAATCCATACCAAACCATGACATCTCATTGAATTGATTAATGTATTCCTTAACAGACAAACTCCCTTGCTTCAAATCTTTCGTCTGAGACAGAAATTCCTATCGAATCGCTTTCGAAATCCATCCCAAGTAATATTTCTTCCCTCCAACTCGATCACCTCCCACCAATAAGATGCCTACTCCTTTAGCTACCAAGCGGCTAGCTGAACTTGCTACTGACGATCCAATCATAAAAGAACAAAACTCATCTCCATCACTCTGTGTCCCTAAGCCATGCTCTTGCATCCACAAAAGTCTCCTTGCCAGAAAAAGTCTACCTGCCCAAACTCGCAAAACCTTTACAAAGCTTTGAGAAATTGATAGTGGCAGGTGGGTTGATGGGATTCCCACCCGCTGGTGTAGGACTGGGACAGGCCTGTGCACCTCTGGAGTAGTGGCTTGTAAGGACCTATGAAACCAGGCTGGGACTGAAATGCGCTCGGGAAGGTTTGGGGCATTAGTCATTCTACGAAAAGAAAACGATAGTTTAGGAAAGAGTCAAAGGGAGATTGAACTGGACTTGTGATGGGATTTTTATAAAAATTCTTTTATGCTTAGAATCACTTCTGAAAGTTCTTTTTTGAAAATACTTTTAAACAAGTTATTTGGAAAAAAAATACTTTACTTTTAAAAATAATTTTTTTTTTGAAATTCTGTAACCTTATGCTCTAATACCAAGTGAAACAACCCATACCTCTTAATATACCCAAAAGGACAAATTAAAAGGCGTGGTGCATTGTAGGTATAACTAAAGCTAACAGAGACTAAGATTCACAAGACAAATATAGGAAAAAAACAGCGAAAACTTAAAATAATAACTTAATTAAAACAAAACTTCATAATTGCTTCATAAATAGGTCAAATACCAATTACATGTCTAAAAATCCAATATATCTCATGAACAAAACTCATAGTCTCAAAAATCAGAGTACATAATGTACCTTATAATAAGTCAGTACAGAGAAAGAACAAAAGCTGAAAATAAAAGAAATAAATGGTAGAAATCTCCTCTAAGAAAACTCCAAGCAACAGCAATCTACTGACTTCTCCTATGATTTCCTATGGATGGAAAATGGGGAAAATAGAGGAGTGGGTCAGATTAAAAGTATGGTGAATGATAGTAATTACTTGAGTCTTTAGGCAAGATAAAAGTAATAGACTCTACAACAGTTCTAGCATAAATAAGGATAACAAAGGAAATAGGAAAGAAATAAACTAGAAATAAGTACGATTAAATATTGTTCAATTTATAAGATAGGTTAACTTTGATTGCTTGCACTTGTCCTTGATTTCAGATTTGATTAGGCTGAATTCCTAATCATGTAATTAGGATGTAACCCTAATTGTACGCTTTTTGATCGGCTTGTTACTCCATGACCTTTCTACGGACCAGACGCTATATAACTCCCTACGCAGCAGCCAATGGAATCTACAAAATATGCACAAAGCACCCATTATGGATTCGGACGACATATATAGCTCCCTATACAAAATACAACGGTGTCTACGAAAGACAACCACACTAAGCACTTGGAACTCATAGCGATTACTGAGCACCCGATTGGAAGTCGCACGCGTAACTGCCACCATGCCCATGCTACCTTTTGCTCCACCTATTGGGTCTTCTTATTACCTCAAACTTCAGCATAAGCGTGCCCCTCATCCTACTTCAGGCTAGCGTGAGATCACCGTGTGTCCATAGAAAATAGGGGAAATGCTGTTGGTACTAGCCCGTCATCTAAACAATATCTAGTTGCGCCCCTTATCCAAATCCCCCGTGATTTGGACTTCTAATTGACTAATTACTACCATTTTTAGCATAAGCGTGCCATCACCTCGCTTCAGGCTAATGTGAGACCATCGTTTTGTCTAATAGGGTATGCTATTCGGTACATGTCCTACTTTCATCTTTACATATTAACTTAGGTAAATTATTTAAATAAGCCTTTACATTTTTCTCAACTATATATGCTTTTTAATTTATGCTAAGTCTTAAAATAAGCCTTATTCTATTATTTTTCTTATTATAACCTATGTTATAATCATTCTTATTACTTAACCCAAGCTCTAAGTGTGAAAATAAGCTTCTTTCATCTTTTACTTCTTTTAGTTATAATTTTAAGTTATAACTAGGTCAAATTTTTAATTAGTCCAGTTAACATCATAATTAGGCGTAGTTTCTATCCAATTCCATTTATATTGCAGTCTTTGAAATTTACATCTTATATTCCATTATTTCAGTTTTCTTACAATTTAATCCGTATTCGCATTAATCCTATTCTAATCCATACACGAAGAAGAAGGAGGAATAAAATAAAACTGAAAATAAAAGAAAATCCAAAGCGTAGGAAGAAGATGTAAATATCATATAAATAACAGTAAATAAACTAAAATACTGTAAATAAACTATAAACAAATGGAAAAGCTATAATTAACAGAATTAAACTAAAATTACTGAAAAAAATAGTTGAAAGAAAATAGACTAAAAATAATTCTAAAAAAAACTGTAAATAAACTACTGAGAAGGCTATTCCAAAAATTGTAGTAAAACTAAATTATTGGAGACCCTATTATTTTAAATTACTTAAAAAAATCTTAAAATAATTGTAATCACTCGCCTCCGGTCCTAAGCTTTTCCTTTGGTCTTCCTGTCCACTTAGAGTTGTAAAATAATTTAATTTATAATGATTTTCTCCTTTGAAAAAATTATTCCATTTAGGGTCCTTCCTTAAAAGGTGAACCCAATCGTAGAAAATCTAGAATGAGAAAAAATATTAGGTCTATGGGTCTATTTATAGGGGTAGAAGTGGATCTCGGACCGTTGGATTTGGAGATTGAATAAGATGCAACCACATCATAGGTTGAATAGGAGCTATTGGATGCAAAAATAGATGGACCGGATTGGTCAGAAGAATACAAAACACGTCAGTCGGTTAAAAAAATCATACCATCATTCGAAAGAACGAACAACCATTCGTTTTCCCCCAAAACAATAGGCAGGTCGACCAAGCGGTCGACCGCTGCCTATATATACATATGTATATATATATATGTATGTATGTATGTATGTATGTATATTTCATTTCCTGCTTATTTTGTTTATTTTATAACTTGGTGATATTAGCCAGTTTCTAACGTTCTATATATGGAAACTGACTAGAAAATTACCACGGACACAATAGTGCAACTTCCGTGGCTTAATTTGATAATTTCACAAAGTTATTTTATTATCTAATTAATTAACGAATAAATTATTATGGGTTAAATTTTGGGTTGTTGCAGTTGGGATGGTGATGAGGCTTGAAGATGGGGAGTTTGTTAACGAGTTGATGGTTGAGCTCGATCCAAGGCTTGGTTTGCAAGCCAATGTTCATAAGTGATGATGATGTGGTCAAGGTATTGTTTTGGTAGATTCATAAGACTAAGAGTCTTGGTATTCGAAGAGACGATGGTCGAGCAGTCGGATTCGGCAAAAGGAACATTGAATGCTTGAGAATGCGCATAATGTATGTGCCATAGTATATCATTCGCATCCGACCTTGTTAAAAGCTGGGAATTCATCCAAGATGACCTTAGTCCAGGCATACAAGGATTGAAAATCTCTCTGATATACCTTCTCATAACTTCCAGTGCGAGGGTTGATGTTGTGGATAAGTGCACGATGCATTATGCAAGCATTGGGTCGTAGCGCTACCGCCTTCAACTCCATCAAGTTGTCGGAAAGGAACATATGGCTCACATGATGTCTTGTTTCCATGTTTACTACTATTTCCCCTGACTCTTCACCTTCCTCTGGACATTGTAGAATCATTGCCGGTCATGAAGGAAAATTCACATACCACATACAAAAGTCCAAATAGCATCATCGGGGTTTGAGATGACATGGTGGTCAAGATTCAAGTTTGCGTAGAAGAGTTTGACAAGAAGATGATTAATCTTGTTGTTGTTTGCAGCATAGTCAATGAGATGCTCTAACCCACTATATGATCCAAGTCTTGAATCGCATATGAAGAGAAATCTGGGAATTTGACAAAGGATCCTTTAAAAATTCGAGAGTTTTTCATTTTGTCAAAACGTTGCACCGCTTTCTCATTGTGTAGCCACCCTCTTATTTGAGAGTCGGAAGGACCTGTTGAGGCTTAGGATTGTCAAGCGCATTTGGGAGCCATTTGTTAAACTAGGGTTTGGAGTAGAAGTAGTAGTTTGAAAATTTGAAGATTTTGAAGTAGAGGAAGGGGTTAATGGCAGAGATTTGATTTGAAGTAAAAAGTGAAATAGGTAAAAGTAGAAAAGTGTTTTTGAAGTGGTTGGTAGAAGGGAAGACCGGGTTACCCATTATCAATCGACTGAAGCTTCATAGTCAGTCAACTGAATAGTATGTAAAAATTAAATTTTAAGGGGTTAGTCGACTGACTACAGAGGATCGGTCGACTAAACTCTTCTCAAGAGATTTTAGTGTAAAATAGCCATATTCAATCGACTGTTTTGGTAAGTCAGTCGACTGACTGCAGGTAAAAATTATAGTGAAAACATTGGTTCAGCCAACTGATTGCACTCCTTCAGTCGACTGATTCTGATGAATATGGAGGGTGAAACTTTTTTTAAGCATATGCAATGTATTTTTGAATAATAATTTTATAATAGAATAAAAGGAAGGATATATTATTCAGTGTGAACAAAAATAGAAATATAAAAGTACAATATATGAAGAAAATTAAGAGGATTTTGATAAGGAGGACGGAGTATGGTAGTCATCCAGTTCTGCTTTCGTATTCTCCTAAAGAGGTCGCAGTGGTGACCAACCATGTCTATGCTCCCATGAATTTAGAGAAACCGGTGGACATTGAGGTGAAAGTTCCCACGAATTACGACGTAAAGGAGAAGTAGGTTGGCGAACCGTGTTGTGCGATGATAAACCTTGGAATTTTAGAGCCATTTTTTCAAGAAAGCTTACGCGCTTCGATTTCACATTTTTCTCGTAGTATAGTTCTCGTTGTAATTCGAGTGTCTCTCGTTGATAGTGATGGATATGGTCTATCTTTTCTTTGGTAGACGGCGATCCAAAAAAATAGAGAGCGTTTAGCTCTTTTAACAAGAGGAGTGTAACTGGTGAAAGTGGAAGGTGGAACAATGGGGATGGGCTCATAAATTGGAGTAGGTGTTGGAAGATTTACTAATTCTGAGCTAATGGAAGTATAAGATAGTGAGGATGAAAAAAAATTGTTTTCAGAAGACATGATGATTAAACAAAGTAAAGAGCTAGTGTTGTAGGATCGAGTAATCTGGAATATAATAAATAACTAGTGTGGAAAATAATAGCAGTAAAGTAAAATGACACCAAGAATTTCCATACTTCTTCGAACTCTCATTCTACGTCCAGTCCCAGACTTCTTCTGGAATTATAGTTAGCAACCTTACTTAACCCGAAGGAACAGGTATTACACCGCTTGAGCAACCGAACAGGACTTGACCGCCTAAGCAACAAAGCAGGACTTGACCGCCTGAGTAACCGAACAGGACTTTCTTACAAACTGGATTTAAGTTGACTTTGTGTGTTCTGAATAACATGGATTTGTCACTTGCACTACACCCTTCCTATAATCTTTTCCTTAAGGTAGATGTGTATATTTGTGCATGTATAAAGAATAGGAAGATCATTATTGCTTGAAAATTATAGAAGTGAATATGTAAGCAATGATTGTATGAGAGATTGTAAATAATGAACTCAAGATTGCAAAGTGCTATAGATCAAAAAGAGATTAGAAAATTAGGTAATTAGATCTACGAATCTTGGGTGCTTATATAGTGTGTGATGAGATGTGACTTCTGGAGATAGGTATCTGTTAGAAACTAAGAGATGTAACCATCCAGGAGGAAGATAACTTCTGATGAAAAGAAGTTACTTGTGGAAAAATTGACAGTGGCAGTTTTCAGTCGACTGAACATGCTTGGTCGGTCGATTAGATTCAAAACGTGCACAAAAATTTGCACAATGTCAGTCGACTGACCTAGTGTTTCAGTTGAATGGCTTATGGTTTTTTTTAAAAAGTTTTTACATAGCCTCAGTCGACTTTTCATAGGGGTCAGTTGATTGACTGTTATTTTAGTGCACTAAAACATTTGTGTGTGCATATGAAGATTATAAAATGAATGCAAGTTTGTAAAAGAATTTGTGAGTGATGAATCTTGAGGATAGATTTTAACAAAGCTCTAAACTAGACTTTCTATATAGATACAATTATTGACTCTAGTTAAGACCAATATCAAAACGAAACATATTTGAGTCGATGAGTCCGGATTTGTCATAGTCGTAGATTCGTGACTTTCATATCTTATCAGCATTCAAAACCTTATGATCCAACAAAAACCATTAGGATCAGTTGACCCTGGGAGATGTTAAGTTAAGGATAGATCATCCAGAAGAGATGTATTTAACAGATAGTTAAGGACGGATTGTCCAGAAGAGGAGTGTATAACAAATGTTAGATAAATTTTGTTATATTGTCTGGTAGGCCCGAGTCAGCCAAAGGTTAGTAGTTAGCCAAATAGAACTACCGTTTCGAACAAATAGTCCATTTATTACGTGATATGTTTGTTTACATGATAGTGCTTTACACATTTCAACCAGTTTTGGTTGTAGGAAAAGAATTGCAAAAGATATGTTTTAAAAGGATGTTAGTGAGGGGAAACTCATTCCGCTAGGTGGTGTGGTCTCACTTAACATAAAATAAAAGAGATGTATAGTATTATTCACACCAAGCATTATGTCTAACTCGAAGTTTTTGTTTTCCTCTTAAACTCTCGGGTGCTCAAAATTGATTTGAGTAGGTTGAGAGTTGAGGTTTATAGGTTATAGTTCGGGTGAATAAAGCTTTTGGAAACGATCAGGAGGCTGACAGATTGCTAATTAGGAGTTATAGTTTATTTTGCTTTGATTCTGCTATGTATATTAAGTCAGATATGACTATATTAGCTCTGACCAACCAAGGGGACATCGTCATATGTCACTCTTGGCGTATTTTTGTAATGATTATAATTGATCTTCACCTGGGAAAGTTAAGGGATTATGTAACTTGGATAAGAATTTATTTTGAAATTTAATCGGTAAAATATTGTTTATGGAAATGTGTGATTTTGTTCGTATTCAAGTGTTTCTGATATTATGGATACCACTAGCATTACCGTATTTTGTCACCAGAAGTTAATACTATGGATGACCGCAGTATCTATAGCGCTTAACTTTTAGCCTCTATATACGGGATATTATAGGACCCTAAGGAGTCCACCCTAGGGATCACACCCTAAAAAGCACAAGAAAGAGGGATCAGCCTAATTAGACAACATCACATGTTGTAACAAAGATTGATCAATAACTCAAGTTTTACTAATACAATTGACATGAAACTTGGAGTCTAAGCATAATACAACACAGAGAAGCTCCTATAGAGATCGCACCTTCAAAATCATCAATCATAGGGATTGGCCTCGATCCCTTTTTTGGGGATTTGAGCCATGCGATAACTCATGTGGGCCCTATGGATATGGAAAGCCTTCTGCTGAATTTTCATGGAGATATTTCATCGTCTTCCTCTATAAATACAGACTTGATTGTTTATTTTTGAGACTTTTACGCTTCTAGTTGCTTTGTATTCTTTTGTAACTAAGGATTTTCATCTGATCCCTCTTGTACTCGGTTCACAAAGTGATTAATAAAGCCATCTCTTTAAAGTGGACGTAGATAAACAACGCCGAACCACTATAAACTACCATGTCTCTGTTATTTGCTTATTTCTTATTGATTTACTGCTATATTCTCTCTGTTTACATTTAATATTCTTCATTTATCACTCCATAAAATCTCTATTGGGTGTTTGTGCAAATTTTTGGTGCAAACATTTTGGTGCTTTCACTGAGAGTTGAATTCTCAACTTGATTGGATCTCATCATCTACTTGGATCCCATATTCGTGAGATAGATCCAGCTTTCCAACAAGTTTCCTATTCTATTAAGGTTTAAAGAGATCTATAAGGAAACTATATACAATGCCTTCTAGGAGGGAGTAAGCCATTGCTATCTCCTTACGACTTGCTGATGAAGCAGTTGAGGACATGAAGATCGCTCTTTTGGAAGGAGGAACGCAGTAGGAAGCCATGGACGTACAAGCTTCCTTTGGAATAATCACTAACTCTAATATGGAGAGTCTGGGGAAAGTGTTCCAAGAGACATATGCAGAACTACAGAAACATATTCAAGTCCGAGAAATTTAACCTTTCAATTTCAAATTCAAAGTTGGATATGCAAGTTCTGTTGTCCGTTATAGTCACACATTCAAGTTCTGGGATTGGTTGTGATTGTTCATACAGTTTATATGGATTGGTTTGCTCAAGTGTTCAAGCTCGATTCAAAGGCTTAAAATCGGCTAAGTCTCCATAGCTAATCCCTTTATCTCAACATAACCGATCCCTCTCTCAAAGCCAAAATAACTTATCCTTCCATACTCTAAAATGACCAATCCCTCCATACTCCATCATGATCGATCACTCCTTTGGGTCTAGAATCGATCCCTCCTTCTTAGGGACTAGAACTGATCCCTTCATGATCGATCCCTCCACATCTATCAACACTGATCCCCTGAATGATCGATCCATCAATTTCATGATCACTCCAAGTCCTCCGCTCACTACAACTGCTCCCTATACCTATTCAACGTCCAATCCCTAAGCAAATACCAATTGGTTACAAAAGATCGGTGACTAAATAAAAAAGTGAAGAAGGAAGGGATTGGTTAATAAAAAAACTCAAAAAAAAAAAAAGATTTTCGGTGCCAAGCACACGAACTCATGCCACAGTGCAATGCTCCCGCATTCTGGATTCGTAATTGAAATTAAAGTGGTGCGTTCTATCCACTTTCCCTACGTCCTACAACTGACCCGAGCATAAGGGATCAAATGGCAATTGCTGAATTATAGCAAAGGAATGGACAAGAAATTTCTACTCAAAGGGTACTCCCAAAGGCTGGAGAACCAAGGTGATATGAAGCGAACTGAGATCGGTTACCGGATCAGGCTTCCAAGGTAGATTATGGCTGCTCTCAGCTGACCAACTTATAAACACCTAATTTGGCAGCTATGGTACGATGGCTTTTGTGACGACTGCCTTACGCCGCTTATTATGCCATCTCGAAGTACAGCCATCCTTCATCAAAGTTGTCACTTATCATTATGGAACCTCCATCATTGAGTCACGAGTGGTGGTGGTCAAAAACCATCAAAACATTTGTCGAAAAACTCCCTTCAAGGCCTACCAAAAGTCGAACTCAGGTAATCACCAAGATTTTCTCCAAGAAAACACCAACATGACTCTAAGCACTGTTTGTCGCCAACCCAGCACTTCAAATTCAACAATTCCAAGCAAATAACAAATTTTTTCAAGTCGAACTCCAAGAAAATTATCACCGATTCGTTAATATCGGTCCATCTTGTTTTGGTCATAACTTCGGCATATTGACTCCAAATGACTTGAAATTTGGTATGCAACCTCAAGGGGACTTCCTTACTGCCTTACATGGATAGCACCCCATTTGGGTGAAAGTTTGGGGATCATCATCGATCCGCGATCCCATCCTAATTGATTCGCCATTCGATTGGCGTACTCAATCATAAAATGTTGGACAATCATGCATACAACATTCACGGGAAGCTGTAACTTGAAAATAGACCGGATTAACGACAATTGGAGCATCTTCCCTAGTTGATACCAATTCATCAAAGTCGTTCATCGTGTAGAATATCCAAGTAAATTCAACGTATCGACCATGCCAGCATATTCTGTAAATATAGACCCCCGATAACATCTCATGAAGTATGACTCGCATATGGATCGTGCTAGAGAGATGGATACCATCGAATTCTCCCATATTCCTTGAATGAATAACGATCATGCAGTTTACAAAGTTATCACAAGGTCCTTCTCCTAATCCGATCAACTAGATCATAAGTTTGTCAAGCAATTCAAGATGCATGCAACTCACACCGAGGATGTGATGTCATTATCCAATTTATTCCAAGCGTTAGGCAAGCCGCTCAAAGACTTCCTATAGAGATTCAACGTCGTCGTCACTACAGTGAGCAATCCCAACAATAATATCATACTGATGGCGTTGATAAGGGGAATCGACCCCAAGATAGACTTTAGCGACTGGTAAGCTGGAGAGCTTCCTATGACCGTGGATCGTTTCTGTTACAAAGTGAACCAGAACCTAAGCAAGGAGAAGGTAGAACCGACTAGGAGTAGAACGATGCCATCCCATTGGCTGAAGGAATTCAAAGCAAATGCAACATTAAAGCCTTAGATATGGACTTAGATTCTAGGAGACGACCCAGAATCCTAAAATTCGACTCATATACTCCTTTGAACGATTCGAACGAAAACATATACTTGGAGACTCACAAATCTAAGCGATACTAAAAACCAGCCTTGAGAGAGTCCACCGAGACCCAGAGAAAATTCAAAAAATGTTGTATATTTCAAGATACACATGGTCATAACATTGACAATTATAGACACCTTCGAGATATGGTCCAAAAGACGATATGGAAAGGAAAATTTCGACAATATGTGCAAGCCCTGCAGAATGGTAGGCATGGAACATCTGACCACTATCAATAAAGAACTCTGATTATCAGTTGGACCACCTACGATCGATTTCCAATTGAGAAGGGCTGGGGTGAAGTGGAATAGCGAGCATACGATGTTGCTTCACTTATCAATAAGATTTATTTAAATTTCAATTATGTTGTAAACTACGACCAGCTTGAACTAAACTACTTTCAAACAATGTAGGTGGCCAGGTACCTAAAGTTGGGCACCAATCAACCTCTGCGGACCATGAACCGACCTTTGGAGGATCATCAAGACAAGCGTAATTCAACCGCTCATCGGCTATCATATAACCCTGACTTGGGGGCAAGGACTTAAAATGGAAAGTGGATGTGACTCGACCATCCACTTCCTACTCTGTGCTTCCATTCTGATAGAACATCTATGCCTTACCCAAAGCCTGACAAGGTCAGAATCCAATACAAAGTGGACACGACTGGCCATCCATTAATAAACCTCCACGTTTGACATAAAGACAGGATAAACACTTGCAGTGGATGCAACTCGACCATCCACTCCCTAACTTATACTTTAAGTTCGCCGAAATACTTATGCCTCTCCCAAAGCATAGCAAGATTATGGTCCAACTAAAGTGGATGTGATATGACCATCCACATATTAACTCCTGCCCTGGACATAGGAGGCAGTCTGGGAGCTCGACTTAAAGTAGGCATGATTAACAATTTACTCTTAACCATCGCCCTTGACACGAGGACACAACTGCAACGTGAGGTGGATGTGACTTGACCGTCCACACAATAACTCTCTCCTTTGGCTTGCCAAGAGGAGTACGAAGCAAATTGGATAAGACCTGACCGTCCAACCCAAGCATGGACCATGGATGTGGTCTAACCATCCACCGCTTAATCACCAAGTGGATGTGAATCAACCGTCCACTCACCAACTTTTTCCATGACACTAGGCGAAGAATTCCTTCCCACGAACAAACATGACTCGATTATTCATTTGACAACTCTTACATTGCCCTGACAGGTGGAGTATAAATCAAAAACGGGTGTGACTGACCATCCATCATAAAACTCTGGTCCTAGGAGCGTGGACGGAGCATAAGCACAAAAGATGGACATGGTTTGACCATCCATTGACAAACCCTGGTCTTCAGAGTGCGGACTGGAGTATAAACAACAAACGGGTATGACTGGCCATCCATCGAAAAACTCTGGTCCACAAGTGCGGATTGGAGTATAAACACCAAATGGGTGCGATTGACCGCCCCTCAACAAACTGTGGTCCCCAGAGTACGGATAAGAGTATAGGTAGATAATGGACGTGGTTCGACCATTCATCTACTAACTCTCCCCTGTAAACTGACAGGCTGAGTATAAAACATAAAACGAATGTGACATGACTATCCACTAATCAACTCCTTCACACGATTCGACGTGAAGAACTCGAAGTAAGAGTGAACTTGATATGACCGACCACTTTTCGACTTCCGCCCCTGACTTGGCGGTGGAAGAAATGACTAAGGAAAATGTGGTTCGACCATATTCCGGAATATCCCTAAGTCCCAAGAGTGAGGACTGGAGTATAAGAACAAACTGGGTGTGATTCCACCACCCACCAATAAACTCTTCTCCTCAGAATGTGGATATGAGTATAAACAAATAGATGAATGTGGTTTGACCGCTCATTATTTCATAAACTCCGACCTAAATTCGACGGGAGGAGTATAAACTCACTATGGATGGAATTCGACCATCCACGAGCTAACTCCTAACCAAGTCTGGAGGCAGGAGTACAATTTACTATAAGCTAAATACGTTAGCTCACTGTAGCTCCAGCTTGGGGATTCTTTATGACTCAAGGCAATGACTACAGGGAGTCCTTAATAAAAAAACCAATCGGAACGACAGTCGAATTTACGGGTTACCGACTATATCGTACCATCGGATTGAGGGTCAATATCGATCTACACTAACTACAAATGGATGCGACCCGAACGTCTATTGAATACTCCGGTCACCAGAATGTGGATTGGAGAATAAACCATGAATGAATGTAACTTGACCATTCGTTCTTCGTCACCCTTTTAGATGAGCATGACCCCACCGCTCCTGAGCTAATTCTATCATTTGGTCCAACAGTAGAACATAAATCAAAATCAACATGACATGACCATCCACTACACCAGAAAATTCCTTTCATAGCGTTGAAAAAGGTTTACCATAACTTTTAGTAGCATTTCGGTAAACACTGCGATAAGACATGTAACTAAAAGTCTAAAAAAATTTGTAGCGTTGTAGAAAACGGTACGAAAACTTGACCTATTGTAGAGTTATAGAAACGCTACAAAAAGTTTCATACTTTTAGTAGCATGTCATATCGTAGTATTTACCGAAATGCTACTAAAAATTTTAATAGTGTTTTATCAAAGCTACGAAAGTTGCATTGGGTTTACATTTATATCCACAACGTTTTTTAAACGCAACTAAAAATTATTAACTGTTTTGAGCATTCTTTATACGCTACCATTTCTTGTAATGGCTTGTATCATTTCCAGTCATCACTCACATAATAGTCTTATTAAAACCAGTAATCAATCACTTAATCGTCGTATTCAAACCAACAATCAATCAATCATATAATCATCATACTCAAATAATTAAAAAAGACATTAGTCACATAATCAAATATAGTATCCATAATCATTTCGATAATAGTTTCTCGACAAAATGAGCAAATTCACATAAAATCCATAACAATTCATAAACAAGTTTACATAACAAGTATTAATAAAATGTTATAATATATATAACAATTAAAGCCATGTTCATTACTTGATTACCCACAATTCTTTGCAGTAGCTGGTCTTTACTCCAAAATAGCTAATTACCTGTAGACAAATTTAACAATCAACGGATGATTATGAAATTGTTTTTCATATTTAAAGTATATTGAACATCCTTGGTTAAAGTTTTATTAAATTTAAACAATTTTTATCAAACTTAGTTAACTTAGTTAAAATTTTATAAAACTTGGTTAATTTTTATAATAAACTTATATAATTGTTAAAAACTTATTAACATGGTTAAATTCTAATAAAACTTAATTAATTTGTCTAAGTTTATTTATTAGTTAAATTCATAAAACTTATTAATTTGTCTACATTTATTTAATTTTTATAAATCGTAGTTAAATTATATAAAACTTAGTTAATTTTTAAAATTTTGGTTAATTTTTATAAAATTAGTTAAATATTTATAAAGCTCAATTAACTTATTTATAACTTTATTTATATTAACTCAAACTTATTATTTATCTCAATTGCTAAAACTTAAAATGTTATAACTTATATTTTAATTAACTTAAACTTATAAATTATCTCAAACATAAACTTTATTAACTTGGTTAATTTTTATAAATTATCTCAAACTTATAAATTTTTCATAAACTTAGTTAATTTATTATTATTATTGTAAACTTAGTTAATTTATTATTATTATTATTAGTATAAACTTAATTAATTTTATAAACTTAATTCTTTTTTTATAAAACGTAGCTAACTTAGTTAATTTTTATAAACTTAGTTTTAGTTATTATTGTTGTTGTTATTATTAATTATAAAACTTAGTTGACTTAGTTAATTTATTATTATTATTATAAACTTAGTTAATTTTTATCAAACTATATTTTATTATTATTGTAAACTTAGTTAATTTTTTATCAAACTAACTTTATTATTATTATTATTAACTTGTTAATTTTTATAATACTTAGTTAATTTTTATAAACGTATTTAAATTTTATAAAACGTAGTTAATTTATTCAAACCATTGTTTACTATTATATCTTATGGTATAACAATACAAAGTTTTCTTATATTTAATTAGCATAGTATTTTTATTAGCATAATTCTTATTGTTCTTTTTTTTGAAAGCTAGAATTCAAATCACTTGTTTACAACATTTGAAACTGTTGAAATATTTGAATTATTGCAACACAGTTTTGATTCAGAGTACTTGGTACAATTGTGTATTGAATTGAAATGGAACAGATATCTTTTATTGATTGCAAAAAGTGTTGCTATACAATGTATTCAATAGAAGCTTTTATATACAAATTGGAGCAGATGGGCTGAGGCACTGAACCGGCCCATGATAATACATCAATGGTGCAGATGAGCTTTAAACAATGCACGGTGCTGATTGCTTATCCAAATTGATATATACACGGATTGCTAACTGAGTCAAACGTAACTCTTATCTCCATTAATTCCCCCCTCGAACCCTAGCTCTGGATTTAGGGTTAGGGTTTGAGACGAATTTCTGCAGCTGTAGGGAGGAAAATTTGATGTCGATCTGATATCTTCTTCTTCTAGTTCTTTATTTCTGGAGTATGTCGCGATTTGAGCTTCGATTTGTTCAGATCTGATTTTAGCCGTGCCGTGGCAGAGAGAAGTTTGGACTTTCTCTGGTTGTTTGAAGGGACGAAAATTTGCTTGACTTTGCTCAGCGGGATTCTTGTTCTCTATGACTCTGAGATCTCTTTTAAACTGCAGGAAGCTTTTCTTCGATAATGACTTGGTTAGGGTATCGGCTATTCGGTAAGTTGCAGGTAAATGGTTTATTTGTAGATTTCCCTTAGCAACTTGATCTCGAACGAAATGCAAGTCTATTTCGATGTGTTTGGTTCTAGAATGCATTATGGGGTTTGCTGTCATGTAGACTGCACTTTGATTGTCACACCATAGTGTTTCTTTGATGTTTGCATCTAGTTTTAGCTCTTTCATGATTGATTGAAGCCACATTACTTCTGCTGTTGCACTAGCTATGCTTCTGTACTCGGCTTCGGTACTAGATCGAGAGATGGTTGTTTGCTTTTTTGAGCTCCATGATATTAAGTTGCCTCTAATAAATATGCAATATCCTGTAATTGATTTCCTGTCATCTGGGTCTGTAGCCCAATCAGAATCTGAATATCCTGTGATGTTGAGATTTCTGCTGGCTTTGAACACTAGTCCATGATTAATTGTGCCTTTTAGATATCGTAGAATCCTTTTTATTCCCTTCCAGTGTTCATTCAGTGGGTTCTGCATAAATTGAGAAAGTTTGTTAACACTAAAAGCAATGTCTGGTCGTGTTATAGTGACATACTGTAATGCCCCTATAACACTTCTGTACTGTTTGATATTATCTATGACTTCTCCCTTATTTTTAGAGAAATTTTGATGACTGATCATGGGAGTAGCCATAGATTTTACATCTTCCATTTTTGTCTTTGCTAGTAATTCTGATATATATTTTTTCTGGCACAAGATAATCTCTGAGTTTGATATCTTATGTACTTCAGTTCCCAGAAAATAATTGAGATATCCAAGATCCTTAATAGAGAATTCTTTATTCAGATAACATATGACTTTGTTGATCTCATCCTGATTGTTACCTGTGACAATTAAATCATCAACATAGATTAATATGTAAATAATTGAGAATGAATTGCTTTTGATAAATAATGAGGTGTCTGATTTGATAGATTGATATCCTATTGACATTAGAGTTGATTTCAGCCTATCAAACCAAACCCTCGGTGCTTGTTTTAGCCCATATATGGCCTTGTTTAATTTGCATACAAGACTTGAATCTTGTTTATATCCTGGTGGTTGTTTCATGTAAATTTCTTCCTTTAATTTTCCATTTAGGAAGGCATTGTTAACATCCAATTGCCTTATATTCCATCCTTTATGTAAGGCAATTGTGATGATGAGCCTTATAGTGGTGGGTTTGACTACTGGACTAAATGTCTCTGTAAAGTCAAACCCATACTGTTGGGTATATCCCTTGGCTACTAGTCTTGCTTTGTATTTATTGATGGTTCCATCAGGATTCCTTTTTATCTTATATGTCCATCTGCAGCCTATAACATTTTTGTGTGCAGGTGGACATACAAGATTCCATGTTTTATTTTTCATAAGAGCATTGTACTCTTCATCCATTGCTGCTTTCCAGTTTTTATTCTTTGCAGCCTGATCAAAGGTGAATGGTTCACTAGAGTTTGTATTGACCATGTATACCTTGGGTTTAAAGATCCCACTTTTAGCTCTGGTGATCATGTGATGGATGGGTCTGACAGGAGTTTCAGCTTGAGGTAATTCTGAGCTTTTACTTTGATCTGTGTTGCTTTCAGTATGTTGATCTTCCTCATTTGTTGAGTGTGCAGGTGAGTTGATGGCATGACTGTGATCATCTTCACATTCTGTATTGTGTTGAGCAGATGCAGATGAATGTGTTTGATGATCATCAATAGTCCTTCTTATTTCTGCTGTGCTCCTGTCTCCAGATATTAGTGGTAACTCAGGTATAGATATGTTTGGATTTAACACTTTTGCTGTTGTTTTTACTTCAGCACTTTTGAAGGGAAAAACTTTTTCATTAAAAGCAACATGTCTGCTGATAAAAAAATTTCCATTATCATCAAGACACTTGTACCCTTTTTGATTAGAGGTATACCCCAAAAATGTGCATTGTTTTGACCTGAAATTTAATTTATTACTGTTGTAAGGTCTTAAACATGGAAAACATAAGCACCCAAATGCTTTTAAACTGTGGTAATCTGGTTTTACCCCTTGTAATTTTTCAATGGGGGTTATACCATCTAAAGTTTTGGTTGGTAGTCTATTAATAAGATAGACAGCAGTGCTAAAAGCCTCTGGCCAAAACTTTAGTGGTAGATTTGCATGACTCAGTAGACTGAGTCCTGATTCAACCACGTGCCTGTGTTTTCTCTCTGCTACGCCGTTTTGTTCTAAGGTGTAGGGACAAGTGAATCGTTGAACTATGCCTTTTTCTCTAAAATACTCCTTAAGAGACTTATACTCAGTTCCTCCATCTGATTGAATAGTCTTGACATAAGTGTCAAACTGTTTTTCAATCATTGTGATGAAGTTTATTACAATATCATGTGTGTCAGATTTATTTTTCAGAAAGTATATCCAAGTGTGTCTTGTGTGAGCATCTACAAATGATATATAATATTTATACCCATAGTCTGAATATATTGGGGCAGGTCCCCAGAGGTCAGTAGCAATAAGTTCAAATGGTTTAGTGTATTTAGTTGTTGAATTGCCAAATGGTAGTTTGTGGCTTTTTCCCATTTGGCAGTGAGTGCATACATATGGAACAGATATGCTATTACAAACTATATTATTCTCATTTAGAATTTGCTTAACTATTTTAACATTGGGATGACCAAGTCTGTAATGCCATAAATCAAATACATTGTCATTGTTTTCAATTTCACAATGATTACAACAGTTTTCATCATCTTTCTGACATGCACAGTTCACAGATTTAAATCTGTACAGTCCACCTTCAGCATCACCCTGCAATAAAATTTCTCTAGTTAATATATCTCCAACAACACAATGCTTAGGAAAGAATTCAAAGTAGACTTTATTATCGCTAGCAAATTAAGACACACTCATGAGATTCTTTTTGATCTTTGGAACTCTTAGTAGATTATGTAGAAATAACTGTTTCTTTCCTTTAATAACAGCATTTCCTATGTGTGAAATATTGATGCACTTACCATTACCCATACAAATGGATTTTTTACCTTTGTACTCTCTATTGCCAAGGTTTAAATTTTCAAGATTGTTGGTTATATGATTAGTTGCCCCTGAATCTGAATACCAGCAGTCATCATTTGTTGATTGATTATTTTCACTAGAATTGTGCTCCCTATTTTCAGATTGATTACTGAAACTTGCTTGAGCTATATTGGCACTATAATTTCCACTTTTTTTATTGTTGTTCTGATTAGAGTATCTCAGATAGCATTTTATGGCAGTGTGTCCAATCTTTTCACAAATTTGACATTTTGGTCTGTTATTGTTGTTGTATCTGCCCCTTCCTCTTGATCTGTTGGAAAATTCTCCTCTCTGTGTTCCTCTTCTTTGAGTGTTTTGATCTGTCTTGTTGTTGCTTTGGGCTCTGTTTTTTTAAGTGGTGGTATAATTGGCTGTAAATTCTGATTCTTGTGGCCTTTTGTTATCAATTCTTGCCTCATGAGATAATAGTATAGAGTAGACATCATCAAGTGATGGTAAATCCTTTCGTGATGCAATAACTGCAATAACAGATTCATATTCTTCACTTAATCCATTGAGAATAATTAGAATATGTTCTGAATCTGAAATTTTATGGTTTGCTGCTTCTAATGAATCACATATTGATTTGATTTTGAAAATGTATTCCCTTATTGTGTTGTTGTCCTTCCTTATGCTATGAAGTTGTCTTTTGTAGTACATCACTTTAGCAGCTGACTGTGTATTGAATACTTTCTCAATGGTTATCCATATATCATTAGCAGTCTTGCATCCAATGACATGAGATAGAAGATTTGTGCTTATTGATGATAAAAGTCAAGATCATATCAATCTGTCTTGTCTGTGATATCTGATGTAATCCTCATTGCTTACTATTTTGTTTTCTTGATCAGTTATACACTTGGGAGGAATTGCAATTGTTCCAAAAATGTGGCCTTCAAGCCCATATCCTTGTACTGCAGTTTCTATTTGCAGTTTCCAGAGAAGAAAATTGTCTTCGTTTAGTTGAACTGTAACAAGATTGCTCTGTGGGCTAATTACAGTTTTGATAAGTTTTTCAACAGCAAGATTGGATTCATTGTTACTGCCTCCACTTGCAGAACTAGCTATACTTGGTTGATTATTTGATTCATCACCCATGATGATATTCAATATACAAGAGATATACGGAGACAGCAATCAAGGAAAGCAAAATGATAGAGAAATCAATCAATTTAATTCAGAGATTAAAGGTACTTAAGTCAAGAATTTCTCACAGTAAGTTTTGTGCAGCCGTATCACATATATGATGATCTTGATCTGATATGTTGTCCAGGGAGGCACTTTCTTTGATTTGAGATGATTCTTGATTTCTTGTTTTCCTTCTTTTCTGATTTTCTTGATTGGTTTTTCTTCTTGAGGCTGTGAAGGAATTCTGATGCAGCCACTACGGTTTGGCACGGCGCAGAATTGAATCACGGTCTTCACTAAATCCTTCAGATGATGAAATATAATTTCTGATGAGGATTATCACCCAAATGATGATATTACTCTGATGGGAATTTGATCGAATGAGCAGATGGTTGTTAAGCCTTTAGTGGCTCCGATACCATGTTGAAATATTTGAATTATTGCAACACAGTTTTGATTCAGAGTACTTGGTACAATTGTGTATTGAATTGAAATGGAACAGATATCTTTTATTGATTGCAAAAAGTGTTGCTATACAATGTATTCAATAGAAGCTTTTATATACAAATTGGAGCAGATGGGCTGAGGCATTGAACCGGCCCATGATAATACATCAATGGTGCAGATGAGCTTTAAACAATGCACGGTGCTGATTGCTTATCCAAATTGATATATACACAGATTGCTAACTGAGTCAAACGTAACTCTTATCTCCATTAATTGAAACATAATAATAAAAATGTACGTTGTTTTTGTTTGTCAAGGTATAACACACTGATTAGTTCACTTAAAATAATTATTAATCCCCTACTAAGTACTAGGCACAAACTGATACTCACTTTTTTCACTATAGCTAGCATCCCATAGTCATATCTTAAATTTTAATAGCCATGTCAAAAACTAAACCTATACTAATATGATTAGCCAATAAGATGGTGAATATAGCCAAAGTTAGGAGAAGGTTATCTTCAACTAACATAATTAATTATCAGATGCTTTAAGCTTTATAATTACTTCATTGGATATTTCTATGTCATCCTTGGGAGCCGCTTGAACATGCTCACTGCACTTCACTAGCTACCTCATCACGCTGTCCCAAGCTCATTATCCTCGACTTCATCACATAGCTACTACTGCAATCAGAAAGCTCCTCACCACGCTTCAGCTATCATGACTAAGCACACAAAGTCTCCTTCATTTAAAGTGACTTTGATTAGTATAAATAAGATAATTATTGCAAATTACTAACAGATTGTGTCATCCAACCTTTGAAACATTTCATTTTTGTATGTTCTCACAGTATTAATTCAAGCAATTTCTTCTTCTTATTACATCATGTTCGCTTATCTTTCCAACTCCCGTACTTCTGCTGAAAATACTTAACAGACTGGCAACTGACAAATATTCATTTTTGATTTATGTCTGAATCTATAAAAGCAGAGCATCAGCTACAAAGTCTTGCAGGACTCGGAATGAATGAAAATAGAAATAGTAAGGATGAAATATCGAATATACCTACAATGATTGTTTAGTAGTTTGGCCCTGCATTGTAGTCCTAGTAATCTTTGTGGTTATATCATCAGGGACACCCTTTTTTTCTGGTATGGAAATTGAAAATGTCCGTCATTAGAAGCCAATTTGTTGCTTTAAAATCAAAACAAATAATGAGGCTGGCAAAGCATGTTTCTTAGTTCATAAGATTTTCTATCTTTGCATGAATATGGTTATCAAATCAAAATTGACATCCATAATGGAACAGCGAAATCTAAACTAGAAACCTATTTACTTAACATCTACATAACATACTGTTGAAGTAGTGGTCTTTCATTATAATTTTGTTTTATGGTTTAATAACAAATATAGTCATACTTTTCTATAAATAATTTTTAAAGAAAATGTATAAATAAAGAGGCCTCATGTGCATATGATATCATTGAGCATCCTATCAGCACCCATAAGTTATAAGCTCTCGTTGCCTGATATTGTATGCATTTTGATGCACCTCCACTGTTCTCTTGACAATAAGTTCAACTCAAATTATCCTCAACCTTATTATACGTAGCGATATTAACCATGCTTCATTATTCTGCTTGTATTTTTCATGTTTTACCTATTCAAATCTTGTTTCATGTTCAAGAATCAACTTCGTGCACACTTCAGCTTGTATCTCTCATGTTTCGACTAGTCATATCCTATTCACAACGTAATAGCTTCAGGACATGTGAAGGAAATTTTGGATCAACTTGTCTCATGTCAACCCATGCATGCTACATTTCACGCCACAGTCCCACTGAGTTGTATTACACTACTACAGTTCATGCTAGGTTAAAGTCAAAATTCAGAACTTGTGCTATTAGTAAAATTGAAGTTTCTTATTTGCTTGAGCACGAAATTTTACTTTGGCATGATAGATTGGGACACATAAATTTCCGCAAAATGAAAACCTTATCAAACTTGGGATTAATTCCAAAATTCCAAGTAGGTAAAACCTACACATGTGAGACATGTGTAGAAGCAAAAATGGTCAAACAACCATTTAAATCTGTTGACAGAAGCACCGAACCATTAGGTTTGGTACATACAGATTTGTGTGATTTTAAATCACTACATACAAGAGGTGAGAAAAAGTATTTTATTACTTTTATTGACGATTATACGCGATATTGCTATGTATATCTTTTAAATAGTAAAGATGAAGCAATAACAGCGTTTATAAAATACAAGGCTGAGGTAGAAAATCAGTTAAATAAAAAGATCAAGATATTGAGATCTGATCGAGGTGGAGAATATGAATCACCATTTGAACAGTTCTGTGCCGAAAATGGTATAATTCATCAAACAACAGCTCCATATTCACCACAACAAAATGGTGTAGCCGAGAGGAAGAACGGAACATTAAAAGATATGATTAATGCAATGCTCTTAACCTCTGGTCTACCGACGAGCTTGTGAGGGGAAGCTTTAAATATGTCTAATCACATATTAAACAAAGTTTCTCACAATAAAACGGGAACAATTCCATATGAGATATGGAAAGGACACAAACAAAGCTTTAAATACCTCAAAGTGTGGGGGTGCTTGGCAAAAGTTCCAGTTCCGCCTCCCAAGAGAGTCAAACTTGGACCAAAAACAGTAGATTGCTATTATCTTGGGCCAGCCCAAAATAGTAGTGCCTACAGATTTTTGGTATTCAAGTCTGATATAAATGATATTCATGTAAATACAATCATGGAATCAAGAGATGCCTCGTTATTTGAAGATGTGTTCCCACATAAAAGAAACGATGGAAATCCTGTCCCAAAATGGACAAGAGATAACAGAGATGAGACATGTGAAGATGAAACTCATCAGGACAACGAGGAGATTGAACCAAAAAAAAACGTAAGGGCAAGAACTTCCAAAACATTTGGTTCGGATTTTTTAACTTATATGTTAGAACACGAACCTCAAACGTACAAGGAAGTAATGTCATCTTCTGAATCTTCATGTTGGAAAGAAGCAATTCAAAGTGAGATTGATTCAATTCTAAGTAATAAAACTTGGGAAATTGTTGATATTCCACCAGGAATAAAACCAATTGGCTGCAAATGGATTTTCAAGAAGAAAATGAAAGCAGATGGCTCTATCGACAAGTATAAAGCCAGATTAGTAGTCAAAGGATATCGTCAAAAAGAAGGAGTAGACTTCTTTGATACATATTCGCCGGTAACACGAATAACCTCTATAAGAATGTTAATAGCAATTGCATCCATCTATAATCTAGAGATTCATCAATGGATGTAAAAATAGCATTTTTAAATGGAAATCTCGATGAGGAGATTTACATGGAGCAACCTGAGGGATTTATTTCCAAAGGAAATGAAAACAAAGTCTGTAGATTAGTCAAATCATTATACGGACTAAAACAAGCTCCAAAGCAATGGCACGCAAAATTTGATAGTGTCATGATGAGAAATGGTTTTCGTATAAATGAATGTGACAAATGTGTTTATTATAAATAACTTGGACAATCATATGTGATGATTTGTCTATATGTGGACGATATGCTAATATTCGGTCCAAATACTCAGGTAATTGAGACCATAAAAAAATGTTGATCAACAATTTCGACATGAAAGACTTGGGTGTTGCAGATATTATTTTGGGAATAAAAATAATAAGAACATCTAATAGAATTGAGTTATCTCAATCACATTATGTAGAAAAAGTGATTGAAAGATTTCAAAACTTTGGAATTAAAGGAGTAAATACACCTTTTAATCCATCAGAAGTACCGCATAAAAACACTAATGAGAGTGTAATGCAACTGGAATATTCTCGTGTAATAGGATGTCTCATGTATCTCATGAATTGCACAAGACCAGATATAGCTTATGCAGTAAGTCGACTAAGCAGGTATACAAGTAATCCAGGGAAGGAACACTGGAAAGCACTAATGAGAGTGTTGGAATATTTAAAGAATACCACTAATTTTTTCTTACATTATGGAAAATATCCTGCCGTCTTAGAAGGATTTAGTGATGCAAACTGGATTGCAGATTCAGGGGAATCAAAATCAACGAGTGGTTATGTCTTTACCCTAGCAGGGGCAGCAGTGTCATGGAAATCTACTAAACAAACATGCATAGCTCGATCCACTATGGAATCAGAGTTTATTGCATTAGATAAAATAGGCGAAGAAGCAGAATGGCTTCGTCACTTTTTAGAAGATATTCCGTTTTGGCCTAAACCTGTACCGGCCATATGTATACACTGTGATAACCAAGCTGCGCTAAGTAGAGCGCACAATTTTGTGTATAATGGAAAGTCACGACATATTCGTCGACGCCATAACACAGTTAGGCAGTTACTCTCTAATGGAACTATTTCCATTGATTATGTGAAGACAAATGATAACTAGCGGATCCATTAACTAAAGGTTTATCAAGAGAGAAAATTGACTGCGCATCGAGGGGAATGGGTTTAAAAGCCTAAACCAACAAGAGTTACCTTATACGGAAACCTATCCTAGCGACTGGAGATCCCACGGACTAGGATCAATAGGCAAACCAGTTATGAGTAACTCAAGAAGTAATGCATTTGTCTGGACTTGGTCCAACTCCATTCCTATGGTGCACAATATAAATGCATGCCTACAGAAGTATTTAAAGGTTAAAACTATGTTTTTTAATGATGACCATATCTTGGAAATAACAAATGGGGTATATGTAGGATACTCTTAATGGTTGCGATCACCTATGTTAGTGTGAGCTGGGTCGGCTCTATGAGAATATTAAAAGGCTTTTATTCTCTAAAAACACTCGCAGAACCAAAAATTGTTCAGGACCAAAATGAACACAATCAAGAGATTGGATGAGAAGGGAATCAATGCTTCGTAAAGCTTATTGTCTGGATATACAATAAAGGCCGACGGTTCAAGATGAAATAATTCACCGATTAGCCAAGTAGATCCGATAAGTTTTAACTAGGAAAAGTTCAAAGTGAAATATCTACTTATCCACGATAAAGCATTATTCCGTATGTACTCTGTGATATTTCGCTTTGTCTGGAGAATATGTATATTATCATTCATGTGGGGGATTGTTGGAATTCCTAAAGAACAAGTGAATGAAAAATACATAAAGTCCCACATCGCCTAAAATACTAAGAAATCTAAGTATATTAATAGATTTCTCAAGTGGAGGTTGGGGGCCTGGAGCTCCCAAATGTATGCTTCGTTGTGAGGAGGGAGATCATGCATCTCCACCAGACACGCGCGCGCCGCTGCCGTCCGTCCGACCGGGCCGGGCCGGGTTTGGATTTGGGTCTAATATGATACTCGTATTTTTACTGCAAACTGGACCGGGCTTTTTAGCAGTTGCAGGCTAAACGAACGGACATGACTGTTCATAGGCGGACGCGGGTTGAATAGGCGCGAACAGTAGCGGGTGCGACCAGTTAGAAGCAAACAGGCGCGAGCCGATTGAACCGGACGCGGACGAACAGATGCGACCCGACTGTAGAGGTGCAGGCGGTACAAGCGGGTGCGAAACAGTACCGTTGGACGCAAGCAGATGCGACCAGTAGCAGGCGGGTGCGACCCGTTAACAAACAGCAGCGACCAAAAGGCAAACGGGTGTGACCCGTCAAGCGGACGCGACTGTTTGAAGGGATGCGGACGAATTTATAAATAGGAGAGAATGCTGATCACATTCTCATCCAATTCCAATCTAATTTCTTTGCTCTACTGCTCTATATTCCATACATATCACAGAGTTGACATACTCATTACAATCTCGTGCAGATTACGTCTGTTGTATCTTGGGAGAGTTTTGAAATAAAATTCTTAAGGAAATTATTACGACAAGCCTCAGACGGAATTTCCTTTATATATTGGTTAGATTCATTGTAATCTTTTCAGTTTATAAGTTGTATTATTTCTTACAATAGTATAACGTTGTTGTTGTAATTTATTTACAACGTAACTTATTGTTACATTTATCTAATACAGAATTCCAGCGTAGTGGAATTCTAATTAATAAACTTGTGCGACGAGTTTATTGTAGCGTGCTATCTGTTTTAGTACAATAGACATATAACAGTATTTTGTAATTCTTGCTTCATTTATTTTCTTTACTGTTATATATACACAAATAGGTCTCTATAGAATTAGCACATCAGTTTGGCGAGTTGGTAGCTGAGTCTAAATCAAAAGAATTGTTGCATTACACGGAGAAGCCTAAAACTTTTGTAAGTACTCAGTTCTGTATATGTGCTAATTCCCCTAGTGTCTGTAAACTATTGTGTGCTATACTTAATTTATATGTCCAGGTAAGTGATCACGTCAACCATGGAGTGTGTATATTTACACCAGAGATCTTTTATGCTATCCAAGATGACTCATGCAGTGGAGAGATAAAGGAATCTATTATTTATTACATCACACATGTATACTTTGAACATGAGAGCCACATACTTTTGGATGAGACTGTCCCAGAAGATGAACAAACTAAACTAGCTTTTCCTCCTTCAAATACCCTCCGCTTCTTGTCACCTTCCATGAGTGTATCAAACAAAATAAATGATCAACTTTTAAACATGTCAATGGGCATACACTAGGTGGCTACAAGGATTGCATATATAAAATGTCTAACCTTAAGCTCTAACCATTTTCTTATATTATTATTTTTTACAAAATGAAACTTACCAAGTATACCCTTAAATTGTTTTCTATAAGTAAATCAAGAAGATACCTTAGACATAAAAATAAATGTTGTTTGCAAGCATCAAAATTACGCATATCCTTATTACCCTTAAATACACTTTTGGAAAGTCATTAAAAATCAATGTGTAAATTCCCATATTATTTCACTATAAGGCATCTAATAGTCTCTGAATCCAGTCAAGACTGAGAACGCAGGCCTTTAGCAAAAGAAATTTAACATCTGAAATTTTGAAATGGAACAAAAGAAGGCATCATTTAAACATTTACACCTTTATTGTCCTGTATAATTGTCAAAGGTATTTATAAGACGTAATATATAGGAAGGTACACGTTAAAAAGATCGAACACTGCATATATATTACTAAAGGATAAAAAATGTGTACAGTGCAGAGCAACTTTGGTCATATTTAACAGAGCATCATCAAAACACACTCGATTTCATATCTGTCAAGTGATCGAATACCCAGTTAACTATATCGCAAAAGTTGCAACAGGGAAAGATTCGACTTGGCTTTCCAATAAACACCTGGCGAGCCTAGCTGAATTAATGGCTTGACGGGGAATTGGACATAGGTGACTGGTCAGACACCTACCAGGTACAACACACAACGGCACATAACCTCTTGCACCATCAAGCTTAGTCTACAAATCTCTAAAAATAGAGGCACTCAAATTTCCAGTTTTAGATTCAAGTAAGCAAAAGTCACCAGGTGAGACCTAGAAAGCACCTGACATTGAAATAGATGGTGGAGAAGGCGAGGCCAGATCTAGTGGACAATGTAATATTGCCTAAATATAATCAAATTAATGACAATAATACTATGATACAACAAAGAACTCTCCAGTAATTGGTATTAACAGATTATACTAAAATCTAATTGAAGCACAAATTACAGAGTTACAAGCCTCAGATGGCTGACCTTAAATTACAAAATATAAAGTTCATATAATTCATTTCTTCTTAAACAGTGATCCATTAGTAAAGGGCATTAATTAAAATTATTCAAGTGATAATGTTGCAAGCATAATGTAGCTCCCAAGGTTTACATAATATATTCAGTTCAAATTAATGGATATTTTCTCCGAGAACAAGCTGGCTTACCATAGTTTTAGTCTCCAACGTATAATACTGGCCTGTTATATAATACCATCTATATTATAACTTTGATAATACTATATAAATCATTAATTCATCAACTATTTATGTGATGGTGGATAAGGGATTTGGTGACATCTTTAGTAAAACTATAGCAATTGGGATATAAAAATTTAGGTTTATGTTTCTGCACTCTTTTTCTTCAGCACCAACTGTGCTTATCACATATTTGGAAAAACCTAACCATCTGTTACAAAACCAGTCAATGTAGAGGGATTCTTTTCTAGCATATTTTCAAAGACAGTCCACCGACAAAGTTGACGCGCTCAGTTTTAACATAAAATAACAAATAGACATCAAGAAATTAGACTCGCATCGGCTAAAAAACTAGCTAAAACAAGTTATATTGTCCTAAAAATCTAGTAAAGGATACACTAAATATTTCAAAAAATGTATGAAAGAATATTTGGTTAATAGTTACACGACATAGTAGGTTTGTGAAAAAAATTACGTATGAAAGCACTCGAAGGACAATAATTTAGTGTAATTAATTTTAAACTTCACTATTTTGAAAGATAAGCATCTATTGCATTGTCATATCTTTTAATATATGTATAAAAACTAAATTTCCATAAAGAGCAAAAAAACCTTACAAGGACTATCGATAACATCATTAATTGCGTTAGCATATTCAAATTCCTCATCATTGTCTTCTGTGGAGGGTTAATGAAGCAAGGAAACATTTGAGTAAGCAGGCATCACAAATTGTTTCCCAACATTGACCTAAAACAATGGAAGCATCGACTTAGAACAATATTATTTGAAGTTAGAGCATTTCGGAGCATATATCATGAAAGGTGACATTTTATTGATAAAAGGCGATAACATAGACAAACTATAATGCACATCGACTGTAGATGGTAGGGTTGATAATATAGATAGCTTATAATGCACATAAGATTAAAGTAAAAATCTCAAACTTATAAATTTTTCATAAACTTAGTTAATTTATTATTATTGTTAATTTAGTTAATCTATTATTATTATTATTATAAACTTAAATAAATTTTATACACTTATTATTTTTTTATAAAACTTAGATAACTTATTTAATTTTTATAAACTTATTTTTAGTTATTATTGTTGTTATTAATTATAAAACTTAGTTGACTTAGTTAATTTATTATAATTATTATTATAAACTTAGTTAATTTTATCAAACTATAGTTTATTATTATTATAAACTTAGTTAATTTTTTATCAAACTTACTTTATTATTATTATTATTATTAACTTGTTAATTTTTATAATACTTAGTTAATTCTATAAACGTATTTAATTTTTTAAAAATTAGTTAACTTATTCAAACTATTGTTTATTGTTATTATTATTATTAAACTCATAAATTATCTCAATTGCTAAAACTTAAAATATTATAACATATTTTAATTAACTTAAGCCTATAAATTATCTCAAACTTAATCTCTATTATCTTAGTTAATTTTCATAAATAAATTTTTCATAAACTGAGTTAATTTATTATTATTGTAAACTTAGTTAATTTTTATAAACTTGTTTAATTTTATAAAACTTAGTTAACTTAGTTAATATTTATAAACTTAGTTTTTGTTATTATTGTTATTACTTATTAAACTTAGTTGACTTAGTTATATTGTTATTATTATTATAAACTTAGTTAATTTTTATCAAATGA
Organism: Allium cepa; assembly: GCA_030765085.1. Taxonomy (NCBI): domain Eukaryota; kingdom Viridiplantae; phylum Streptophyta; class Magnoliopsida; order Asparagales; family Amaryllidaceae; genus Allium; species Allium cepa. The sequence goes on from CM060931.1 coordinate 399,520,161, forward strand.
TAGTTTATTATTGTTGTTGTTGTTGTTATAAATTAAGTTTACTTTTTATCAAACTTAGTTTATTATTATTATTATTAATGAAAAAGATACCAAGACAATTTTGTGTAAAATTTGATATTCAACCAGTTTATCATTAACAAGCATTTTAGCAAGTGTGAACCCAAAATAAAGTTAATGTATGAATAAGATAGTTTTTTAAACCAGAAGGATTAGTTGTAAATGAGGTGTGAAGTATTGATTATGTGTTATTTTGTAAATTAATGATATATAAATACAGTTAAAAATCAAAGGTTTTTAATTTCATAGTGTGAATAACTAACTCTAGTAGAGGGATGAGTAACCCAAACCACTAGATTAACTAATAGTCAAGTACGAAAACAATGGATAACTATCTACAATTTATCATATACTGATTTAAATAATGAATAAAGAAATCAAAAACCCTAGACTGCTCCCTTGTTGGGGTTGCTTCAGTAAAGATACATCTATAATATGATTATATATTTTACAGTATGTTGATACTGACATCATTCCGGATGAGCTTAAAGAAGATGATGCTGTAGTTGGTGGTTTCTTGCCTATGCATGTGATCGTGAAAGGTATTTATATTTATTAAATAGTTGGCATATCAGTATGTTCATTTGGTTATCTGGTTTGACCATGAATTGAGCTTTATGTACGAAAATGCAAAAATAAGTGGACAAGTAAATTTGGAGGCTAAAATTAATCAAACTTGAAAATTACTTTTCGATTTTACTTGAGAACGAATAATGACATGCTTTTGACTTCGATAAGCAGAGCTAATATGCAGATTTGGATCACATGCTCTGCTGCAGAACAGAGTATCATGTGAGCAATGATATAATTAATATTGATGTTGTTTCCCCTTTCATTTACCAAGCAGGCAAAAGTTAACAGCAGAGAAAATGTAAGCTTGGATACTTGGTTTTTGCAGCAAATTTTTTGAATAGGTTAATCTTATTCCCGTACCATCTTCGACTAGTAGTTTTCACCACGGTATATAGCATCATAATTATGGTGACAAGGACTAGTAGTGCACTATAGAACTGCCTTCTATACTACTAAAATTTTTGCAATGACTCCACTATCTTGTCTTCTAACTAAAACCTTGAAGGACAAGTAGCATATGACTTTAATATTTACTATTAATTAAACCTTCTAACAATGGTTTGCATTCATAATCATTATTATTGGATAATTTCAAAACAAATTCTCCATCTTTCTCACTAGGAAATAATTTATAGAGCGATTATATTTCAATTCTATATTACATCGTTCACTACAGCTGCATGCTACAATGTTCAAGAAATATTCATTTTGAAAATGCGATTACTTATTGAAAATCAAAAAATATATATCCTAGTATATGATATGCAAAAAGTATTCCAACTTTTCAAAATAGACATACTTGAACTGCGTAATATGTAGATGCATTGAGACTATTAACTCAAAATACAAAAATGGTAGCTTCATAAATACTTACCAAGTGAGCAAGATGGAATTTGTTCTAAATTTATCTAGCAATAATGATTATGAAAGTAATCTATCTTAAGAATTTTATTTAATAGCAAATAGTTATAAGAAGGTCTGTTAAAATAATTGGCTTCATGTTTCTCGAAGTTTATGCTATATGTGGGATCCCTACAGATTTTTTAGCAATGTCGCAAGAAGTTTTGTAGTGCATTATTAGTCCATGACATCATGGTTGTGATGTGCTATATTTTTGTCAAGCAGTTACTAGCAGGAGAAGGTATGTCATAATCAAATGTTTAAATGAAACTACAAACTTTTGTGCTGAAAATTTACAAAATCAGAAAACACTTCTTAGCACTTAGTGGAAATCATAAATGTGGTCAGACAAGGTAACCTTTGATATTTTTTCATGTTCTATAATCAAAAAACTTTTCTTCTTTAGCTAAATTTATTTCCTTTTTTATTGCTTCTGTTGCTTATTGCTAAAGGCGCTTATAGCTGTAAATATTTACAACTAATCAATATTGTTCATTTAACTCTTTTTTATTTAAAAATAAAATAATAATTTATTTTAGCAAACACAACAAATATCTTATATAGTTTTGCAAAAATAAATGCCATAACCCAAAACAAAATCTGAAACCAAAATTTCTGTAGCCTTGGATACTGACCAGAATTTATGAGATGTTAAAAGACTAAAACCAAAATTGTAACTTAAATCTTAAACCACCCTTGGTTTACATACAAAGTAAGGTATGTACATGTAAAATATAAAGGAGTAAAAAGAGAGGGAAAAGAAAGTGGAATTCTTCTATGTATAAGACAACAATGCAATGAAGTAAAACAGAAGTTTATTAGTGCTATCATGATAGATAGAAGCGAAGAGATCTTTCATTATGAAATTTAGCCAAGATAATTAGAAAATAGGCAACAAGGTTACCTCCATAATAAACAACAGCCTGACCAATGCTATAATGCGTAACAGACCCAAAATACGCTAATGCTAATGCAGCCAACATGCCTGGAACACCAACTGCAAAATGCATGGATAGGAATGTATAATATGTTGGGATCCCTCCTTAATTGGAGAGTTTCTAGAAAATTCTAGACGTTTCTAGAGAAATCTAGAATTTTCTAGAATGTTCCGGAGAACTCTAGAGAAGTGTAGAACTCTCTAGAAGCTTGTGGAAGAGTGTGGAACCCTCTAGAATATTCTAGAGATGTGTGGAACCTTCTGAAACCTTACGGAAGAGTATGGAAGAATAAAGAAGGGAATGAAAGAGTGTAGAGATTCCTAGAGAGTGTGGAGAATTCTAGAGAATCAATCTCTACCGTCGGATGCAAGTAATCTCCACCATTCATTATAGAGGTTGAGTAGTATAAATAGGAGAAGGAGCCCTATTACTAGCCATCCAAAAATCCAAGAAAGAAGCCACTTCTTATAGTGAGAAAAAACTTGAGAGTTAGAGAGATCCTCTTTGAGAGAAAAGAGTGATAGCTTGAGAAGTCTTTATCCTCAAGCTTGAGTGAGCCACCAAGTGTGAGTTACTTTTGTAATCATATTATTGTAATCCTACTATTCTTTTGTATAGTGGAAGAATCTCCATATTGAAGAATTATAAACTCTTGTGTTTCCGTTGCTACTTTTAATCTTAAAGTGCCTATCTTAACTTCACGAAGCGGGGAAGACCAAGATTTCCCCAACAGTGGTATAAGAGCCAGGTTCATCCGTAGCCGTAATCAAGCTCGTGTAAGTTCAAGATGGAGGATATTGTCGCTCATGATGGAGACATGTTCAAGCTCACATCTAACAACTACTCCTATTGGAAGCCAATGATGAAGGACCACTTGTATTGTAAGGATTTGCATGAGCCCATCATCTACAAAAACAAGGTGGAAGGAAAGAGTGATGCTCAGTGGGAACTGTTGAACGTAAGGCTGTTGCTATGATCCATAAGTACATCGACAAAACTCTCTTCGAGTATGTTTCTACTTATACCAATGCCTATGAATTATGGAAAAAGCTTGAGTCCATGATTCATAAGAAAACGCCTCGCAACAAGGCCAATTTAGTTCAACGGTTGGTGAAATTGGAGTATAAGGATGGTCATAGTATGATTGAGCACTTGAATAACTTCAAGGAGCTCGTAAATCAACTAACAAAAATTGATATGAAGATTGATGATGAGCTACAAGCCCTTCTACTCCTTAATTCCGTACCGGAAAGTTGGGACACACTTGTTGTCACGCTAAGTAACTCAGCTCCGGAAGAAAAGTTAACTATGGATACCGTCAGTGACAGCCTTCTTGGTGAAGAGCAAGGAGAATGGAACGAGATGAGTCTATCAATCCCGAAGCTAATGTTGTTGAGAATCAGGGTAGGAATGAAACCCGTGGACGTAATAAGAGCCGAAATCCCCATCAATCTCGAGGTAGATCCAAGTCACTCTTGAAGATTGCATGCTATTACTGTGGAAGGATGGGTCACAAGAAAATGGAATGTCGAAGCTTCAAAAGAGACCAAAAGGCCGGTAATGTTAAGCCTGACCAAATAAGCCTAATAAAGAAGCAAGAAGAAAAGAGTACTACTGCCATAGTATTAAAGGAAGATCTGCTATATCTCGTTGGTGAAAGTAATATTCTAAACATTGCTTGTGATGAGAGTTCTTGGATTGTTGATTCTGGTGCTTCCTTCCATGTTACTCCACATGAAAACTTCTTCTCATCCTACCAAAGAGGTGACTTTGGCACGGTGCAAATGGAAAATCAAGATAGAAGCAAGATTCTTGGAATAGGAAACATCACTCTGACGACAAGCACCGGGTGCAAGCTTGTTTTGAAAGATGTGAGGCATGTCCCGACCATGCGCCTCAGTCTTATCTCCGCTGTAAAGCTAGATGATGACGGTCTAATGAACTACTTTGGTGAAGGGAAGTGGAAGCTCACCAAAGAAAGTTTGACAATAGCTCGAGAAAAAAAGGTAGGATCATTGTATGTAATGCAAGCTAAGCTATGCAAAGGAGAAGAAAACATCTCTACTGATGATATGGACACATGGCATAAACGACTTGGGCACATTAGTGAGAAAGGTCTTCACATACTCGCTCAGAAACAACTCCTCCCTAATGTGGAAGGTAAACCACTTCATCCTTGTGCTCATTGTTTAGCTGGAAAACAACATAGGGTTGCTTTCCAAAGATCTTCTCCGCCCACAAGAAGAAAGAATATTCTAGACCTCGTGCACACTGACGTATGTTCGATGTCTGAGAGATCCATTGGTGGTGCTCTATATTTTGTCACCTTCATTGATGATCATTCAAGGAAAGTACGGTTGCACCTGTTAAAATCAAAGGATCAAGTGCTTGATGCCTTCAAAGAAGTCCATGCTCTGGTGGAGCGTGAGACTGGACGGAAGATCAAGTGTGTACGATTAGATAACGGAGGTGAGTATAGAGGTCCTTCTGAAAACCATTGCAAGAAATATAGCATTAGGCTAGAGAAGACTCCACCCAAGACACCACAATTGAATGGGCTAGCTGAGAGAATGAACCGAACCATTGAAGAAAGAGTTCGTTGTGTGCTCTCTCATGCTAAGTTACCCAAATCATTCTGGGGAGAAGCTATAATGGCTGTGGCCGACATTGTCAACCTCACACCATCAGTTCCTTTGGATGGGTCCATTCCTGAGGAAGTTTGGACGGGCAAGAGGGCTTCATATAATCATCTCAAGGTGTTCGGGTGCAGGGCATTTGTTCGCATCCCCAAAGATGAGAGAGCTAAGCTTGATGCAAAGACAAAGGAGTGTATTTATCTTCGTTCACCTAAGGATGAATTTGGGTACCGGTTGTGGGACCCAATTAACAGGAGGGTTATTCGCAGTAGAGACGTTGTATTCTTCAAAGACCAAACAATTGAAGATATCAAGAATTCAGAGAGGCCAAGATTGAGAAGCAGTAAGAACATTGAACCTACTCTGGTTCGACATGAAGATAACAACACACAAGAAAGCAGTGAAGCTGAAGATCATGAAATTCATGATGAACCAGTTCAGGAAGAACCTCAATCTAGCACTCCAATCGCACCAGAGCCAAGACCATCCTCAAGGGACAGAAGACCATCCACCCGATACAACACAGAGGAGTACGTTACGCTCACTGATGAGGGGGAGCCTCAAAGCTATAAAGAAGCAATGAGTGATTGTCATAAAGAAGAGTGGAGAATAGCCATACAAGAAGAAATGCAATCCTTGCATGAGAATAACACATATGAACTAGTGGAGCTACCAAAAGAGAGAAGAGCTTTGAAGAATAAGTGGGTGTATAGAATCAAGACCGAAGAGAACTGTTCAAAGCCTCGCTATAAAGCTCGATTAGTCGTCAAAGGATTTGGACAAGAAAAAGGCACTGACTTTGAAGAGATATTCTCTCCCGTGGTAAAGATGTCATCAATCCGAGTTGTGCTTAGCCTAGCAGCCTGCAAGATTTGGAGATTGAACAACTCGATGTCAAGACGGCGTTTCTACATGGTGACCTAGAGGAAGAGATCTACATGGAACAGCCTGAGGGATTCAAAGTTCCAAGCAAAGAAGATCTAGCGTGCCGCCTCACAAAGAGTCTGTATGGACTTAAGCAAGCACCAAGGCAATGGTACAAGAAGTTTGACGCATTCATGGCAGAACATGATTTCAAAAAGACGGAAAGCGATCATTGTGTCTTCATAAAGAGGTATGTAAGTGGTGACTTTCTCATACTTCTGCTCTATGTTGATGATATGCTAATCATTGGACAAGACCGCATAAAGATAGCTGCTTTAAAGAAAGATCTAAGCAAGAGCTTTTCCATGAAAGATTTGGGGCCGGCTAAACAGATTCTTGGGATGAGAATAACTCGTGATAGATCAAAAAGACTGTTATGGCTATCCCAAGAGAGATATATCAAGAAAGTCTTGGAAAGGTTCAACATGCACAAATCAAAGCCGGTTAACACTCCACTAGCTGGGCACTTTAAGCTAAGTTCGAAGCAGAGTCCGACAAGTGAAAAAGACAAGGAGGAAATGAAGAAGAAACCATACTCATCTGTAGTAGGCAGTCTCATGTACGCAATGATATGCACAAGACCAGATATCGCTTACGCAGTTGGTGTTGTCAGTCGCTTCTTGGCTAACCCAGGGAATGAGCATTGGGTTGCAGTCAAATGGATCCTCCGATATCTACGTGGAACTTCCAAAAGATGTTTATGCTTTGGAAAAGGAAAACCTGTGTTAGAAGGATATACAGATGCAGACTTGGCTGGTGACATTGATTCAAGAAAATCAACATCAGGATACCTAACCACTTTTGCAGGGGGAGCTATTTCATGGCAATCAAAGCTGCAAAAGTGTATTGCCATATCCACTACAGAGGCAGAGTATATCGCAACTACTGAAGCTTGCAAGGAGATGTTATGGGTGAAGAACTTGCTACATGAATTGGGAGTGGATCAAGAAAAGTATGTCTTGAAGTGTGACAATCAAAGTGAAATTTACTTGGCAAAGAATTCAACATTTCATTCCCGCACAAAGCATATTGATACAAGATATCACTGGATCCGAGAGGAAAAGCAAATACATCTTGACAAGGTTCACACAGATGAGAACTGGTCTGACATGATGACCAAGGTAGTACCATCAAAGAAGTTTGAAGACTGCTGTCAAGGTACCGGCGTACTACTAACCCCCAATTAAGTCGGGAGGGGGAGATTTGTTGGGATCCCTCCTTAATTAGAGAGTTTCTAGAAAATTCTAGACGTTTCTAGAGAAATCTAAAAAATTTTAGAATGTTCCGAAGAACTCTAGAGAAGTGTAGAACTCTCTAGAAGCTTGTGGAAGAGTGTGGAACCCTCTGGAATATTCTAGAGATGTGCGGAACCTTCTGGAACCTTACGGAAGAGTATGGAAGAATAAAGAAGGGAATGGAAGAGTGTAGAGATTCCTAGAGAGTGTGGAGCACTCTAGAGAATCAATCTCTACCGTCGGATGCAAGTAATCTCCACCATTCATTATGGAGGTTGAGTAGTATAAATAGGAGAAGGATCCCTATTACTGGCCATCCAAGAATCCAAGAAAGAAGCCACTTCTTAGAGTGAGAAAAAACTTGAGAGTTAGAGAGATCCTCTTTGAGAGAAAAGAGTGATAGCTTGAGAAGTCTTTATCCTCAAGCTTGAGTGAGCCACAAGTGTGAGTTACTTTTGTAATCATATTATTGTAATCCTACTATTCTTTTGTATAGTGGAAGAATCTCCATATTGGAGAATTATAAACTCTTGTGCTTCCATTGCTACTTTTAATCTTAAAGTGCCTATCTTAACTTCACGAAGTGGGGAAGACCGAGATTTCCCCAACATAGTACAATACCCCAACATGCCCAGTTTGACTTGCGAATAGATAATGAATGAAAAAAATATCATGCTTGAAGAACGCCAAATGCAGCAGGCCAACTCAAAGAGAAAGACTTCAGAAATTTCGCAACAGAACCAAACATCCATGTAACAATTCCTAGGCTTGTGAGTTGATTTGCCATTCCAACTATTACTGCAAACCAAGCTAAGGTGTCCTATGCAGACATTTCGCTTAAGCAATCATCCCAATCTAGAATACCTAGTATTAGGAGGATCGATAGGCCAACAATAGCTGCCCTACACTAGCAATGCCAAGAGTTTCTATGTAGACAAAACATGAAAACAAAGTTGAGAATGAGTTTATTCTGCATATATTGTCATTTATGTTACCGATTTAACTCCATAGGCTCTCTACAATTGCAATATTAAAAATATGTCACAATTTGAATTATACATTCTTGTCGCAAAATAGTGAAATTGATTTACTAATGGCAGATTCCATAAGACAAATAAATACTCTCCTGTAGATGCAGTATTTAGGTTTTCTATTGTATTTTGAGAAGCATATGTAGTGAAACAATGAACAATTAAATTCAAGTTATCAAGTATTTATAGGTTATGATGTCTACTGTATAGTAGAATGTTATTATTCCCCTAAAGTCTAGATGAGTTCTACAACTCATCTTTCCTGATATAGATACTAATAATAGTTTGTATTAGATAACTATTAAAGGTGATCATAACTATCAGAAATCCAACTAATAAACAACTAAAAACATATATATTAACTATTCATGTGTGTAGCACATAAGTACCAATAACGAAGTCAAATAGACAACATATCCAACAAACTTTTTAGAAAAAAATTATCCAACTGTATAACAGAAATATAATAACTACACAAACATATCAAATACTCATAAATATAGGTAGTGAAGACAAACCTAAATTGACGGTGACGTCGACTATACAACGAAAGCTATGGAAGAATAACGAAACAGGCTATTGATTTCGTGTGACTACATAATGCCCAAAATCGATGGTGACATCGACATCTCAAAATCGACGGTGACCGGCGATGATTCAACCCAAGGTAGGGAAGCTTCAGGCGAAGTCGAATTTGTCTTACCGCGGCTCTAATTTGAAGGCAGGTCGCTCCGATCTAAAGCAGCACAATCCGACTTCGAGGCATAATTTTTGAAGCAAACAGTTGAGTCAAGCGATGAATGTTGCGATTGATAAACAACAATTTGGTTTGATGTGTTGGGGATGATCTCTGTATAGTAGATGTTTTAAAGACTATAGAGGAGGAGTTGGGATTAGGTAAATTTTAAGATTTAATTTTGTTTTTTTGCGCTGGCAACCTAAGAGAATGAAAATTAGATGGCATGTTAAGCGGGAAAAATGAAACAAAGGCCCCTAGAACCTATTCCTAAGAACGTTGTAGTTAAATTTGAATTAAAGAAAAAGTTGCATTCAGTGTTCAAATGCTGCCAAAATAACAATTTTTTGTAGTGATCTGCAAACTGATCCTGCCCTTGGCTCGATAGAGGGAGCATTAGTCACAGATTAGATGTGACTAATTATCCATTCTTTGGCCCTTGTCCAGAGTATGGCGACATCTACATCAAAAGTGGATGTGATTGACCGTCCAGTACTCAGCTTATGCCCGAAATCTGATGGGGCATTGAAGTCTTTCTCCAGAAAGAAAAAGCTAGAATATAATCCAGAATAAGAATGACTCATCCTTCCATCAACTAATTCGATCCCACGAATCGACAAAAAAGAATGTAAAGATAAAACAGATGTGACATGCCCGTCCACTTGTCGACATTTACCCATTACTTGGGGGCACGAGCAAGAATCAAGATGAATGTGAACCGACCATTCATTAATCAATTCTAAGTCTTCGGAGCTTAGGTGGGAGTATAAACACGACTATAATGAGACTCAACCGTCCATGCAGTACATTTATCAACTCGAGATCGACGGCAGAAGTGTGATCATCCAAAGACTGACTGCAATAGCAAAATACGGTGACTCATAGCTAGTGTTTGCAATGACTTGAGGCTACGACCGAAAGGGTGCTTAGAGATAGAATGATCGGATCAATGCCTAGGCTCATGGGAGACTGATTATTATTCCAACCTAAATAACAAGCAACAGATCGGGAATACATTGAATGGAAAGCGCGTCACTTGAATACACAAGAAAATTCAAATTCAAAGCAAGAGCCAGCCATGCAGCTACACGCAACACGAGGCTGAACCATACTCGACATTTGATTCGACGTGCTTCTAAGCCTGATCTTCAACCATTGTAGATAATCATTCAAAGCATCTAGAACCCATCACTATCAGACTCACCAGCTCATGACGAGATCCGAAAATTCAACCAAAGCGATCGTCATACACATGTCATCCTAACCGGCTACCATGCCATTGACTATGCATTACAAAAATACTCGAACATAGGAATTGACATCAAATCCAACTGTCGTTCTCCATGCCTACAAACACCGCCAAAGTGTAGAAGTTACAAGACTTTCCTAGGCAAGGGGCTGGCACTGATTCCATCACCTATGCGACTTTGCAAACCCAATTCAAACGTCCCTCGTGGTAAGTATAGTTTAGTGTGGTGCTGTGCAGTGTAATACAGTTCAATATTATATGGCAGTTATGGCGAAACTCAGGAGTTCGACCGGAGTGACTGTCATCACTAACCGTCCAATCGGATTTCACGTCGATGGTTATGCGAAACAGTTACGTTCAAATTCAGGAATTGGCTTTCGCCGTATAAGAATCTAACATTGATATTCAAATTCATTCAGGGCACGTGTTACAATCCTTTCAAGTACAAACATGCTAATTTATTCAAGTCTGAAGTGGTAAACATCCGATTCAAGGCTATATGTTAGTTCAAGTATGCAAGTCATCTATGGCATATCCCATTGTTCGATTTCGAGTTCATATGGTCTAGTATGTTCATTTCAAACCAAAAATTGCTTAAATCTTATCAGAACCGATCCTACTACTTGGACAAATCCACTTAAGCATTTTTCAGCTCACGACATAAGGCTAATATCAAGCAACAACACCACAGTCAGTTCTATAAAGGTATAGACTAAAAAGATAAAGAAGAGGAGACTAAAAAATCCAAGGCTACACCCGTTGAGCTTATCATTGACATTACTTCAGCCATGATGACCTATCACGGGTCTTGAAGATCAGATCATAGCTTAGTGCAACGATGATGAAGGAATTAGTTGGCTTTCTCCGAGCAAATCTTAATGTGTTCACTTGGAGCCATTTTGACATGTGTGTGATATCACCGACTATCGCAAGTCATTCATTGAATATTGACCTGAGGCATGTCTCGATGAAACAAAAGCGACACGGCATGGATCCGGAGAGATCTGCTACATTTAAAGAGGAGATGGAAAAACTAAAAAACAATGGTTTTATCTGCGACGACCTCTACCCGAAATGGGTATCCAATCTAGTTCTTGTTAGAAAAGCTAATGGAAAGTGGTGGACAAGCATCGATTACTCAGACCTGAACAAGGCTTGCCTAAACGACAGCTTTCCACTTTTGAGGATCGTTCAGCTGGTAGACTCAACCACTGGATATGAGCTGCTTTCATTTATGGATGCATACTTCGGATATAACCAAATCCTGATGCACGTCTCTGACCAGGAGCACACTAGCTTTATTACTAATCTAGGGTTATATTGTTATATTGTGATGTCGTTTGAACTAAATAATACTAAGGCTACTTATCAAAGGCTAATCAACCTGATATTCAAAGATCAGATCGGGCGATCGATGAAAGTATATATGGATGATATGCTCATGAAGTCATGGCGATCAAACGACTACATCGATGACTTGGTGGAGACGTTCAGTGTTCTCCAAAACTATGGAATGAAACTCAATCCCTTGAAATACCCTTTCGGGGTTGCGTCAAGTTCTAGGTCTCGTTGTTAACTATAGCGAAGTCGAGGATCCAAGAAGATTCAAGTAATTTGAAACATCTAAGCGCCAAAGATGATTAATCTGGTATAGAGCCTTAATGGGAAGATCGCCGACTTAAGCAAATTCATCTCCAAGGCCTGTATTCCTTCTTTGATTTAATTAGAAGAACGAAGAGAAACTTTGAATGGATGCAGGATCGCATAAATGCATTTCAAGCTCTGGTAGATCACTTAGAGATATATCTTATCCTATCCAATCCATTGGATCGTGAAGACTTATACATCATTTAGTGGTGTCAGTACACCCTACAAGTGTCGCGCTATTACAAAAGGGCATTGGATCCAAAGGCCAGTATATTACGTTAACCAGTTATTGACAGGTACCGAGAGAAACTATCCGAAGTTGGAAAAGCTCGCGTATTGCCTGTTGATTGCATTGCGAAAGCTTTGCCCTTACTTTTAGGCTCGCCCCATCAACGTCTACACCGACCAGCCGTTACGACGGATCCTACAATGACCTAAGACGTTTGAAAGGCTGCTCAAATGGAATATTGAACTAAGCCAATTCTATATCACTTATCTCCCTCGGAGAGCTATCCAGGGACAGACATTGTGGACTTTATAGCTGAATTCACTACACCAGACGACTCTCCATAGAGTAATGGAGAACCGACCAACCGGTGGAAAATGTACACGGATGAAGCATCGCCAGAGTCATGTCAGTGACTCCAGAGGAACGATCTATCGGATGCGCCTTGAAACTCGACTCCCTTGAAACAAATAACAAAGTTGAGTATGAAGCCTTGATCGTCGGGCTTAAATTTTCCAGAGAACTGTGAGTGAAAACTTTACAAATCTTTTATGATTCCCGGTTAGTAGTATGCTAAGTCAGGGGAGATTATCAGGCTAGGGGCAGCAACTTGCTCCTTATCTCAGTCGGGTCCAAGAGATACTGGTTTACTTCGAGTTTTACACCATTACATACACCCTAGAAAACAAAATGAGGAAGCAGACTCACTGGCCAAGCTGGTCAGTTCTAAGGATGCACAATAAATGGGCTTGTTCTCGGTTGAAGTACTAAATGCTTCGATCATCGACCGGATAGAGATTAATTGGGTTCTGGAGACGGAGCCGAAAAGGGAGTCATGGATGACTCCTACCAAAAGTTATCTACAACGAGGGATCCTTCCTAGACGGAGGAATGAAAAACGATTGATCCTCCTCAAAGCTTCACGCTGCATCATCCAAGAAGGAGTCATATATAGTAAGGGTTTCTCCATTCCTATGCTTCGATGTATCGCCCATGATTAAATTAAATGAGTCTTGATAGAAGTCTATGAAGGAGAATGTGGTGATCACATCAAGGGGAAAACCCTAACAAAAAATACTCTGCTAAGGGTATTACTAGCAATTATCAATCGAGATGCAGCCGACCATGCAAGACAATGAGGAGAGTGCTAGATATTTGCAAAAATTCCAAGAGCACCATCGACGAAAATTACTCAAATGGTCATGGTATTGACATCATCATCTCCTTGTCGATTTCTAAAGGTGGTAAAAAATACACCATCGTAATAGTTGATAATTTCACCAAATGGGCTGAAGTTGAACCTTCAACCGTGACCACAGTGAAAAAAGTAATAAACTTTGTTTTTCGAAACATCATCTGTCAATTTTGATCTTCACTGAACAATCGTAACTAATAGCAGGATCTAATTCGGCAGTGCCGAACTCAAAGACTTCTACCGTCGGCATCTTGAGAAAAGATTCGTGGCATTTGCTCACCCTCAAGCTAATGGAAAAGTGGAAGCTATTAACAAAATCATAAAGTCCATTCTGAAGAAGAGTTTGGAAAAGGCTAGAGGTGTAACAACCTGTAAATTTTGATAATTAAAACTATTAAATTTAATAAGATTTTAGAATTTAAATATTGTGAGAAATTAAAATTTTTGATTTATTAATGAGAAAATAATTAGAATATAAATTTAATTTTGTTGTTTGTATGTTATTACTAATTATTTAAGCAAGTTAATTTATAACCCTTATGTGTAAACAACAATTTTGTAAATTTATTTAAGTTACTGTAAAAAGAATTCAATTGTTTCAATTATCTTTCCATTAATTAGGTTCCATTCCAAATTTTAAAGTTGAAATTTATTGCAGTTAATTTGATTTGGAATCTTTAAATAATAGGAAAAGAGAATTTAATTTAAATTAATGGCGTTTAATGAAAGAAATGTTCCATTTTAAAGTGTAATTTTGTTATTAATTACAATTATGTCGATTTGAAATCTTTCGGTTTAAAAGAGTTAAAAGAAAATATTAATTGTAATTAATGGATTTAACGAAAGAAATGTACGTTATTGTTAAAATAAAAAGAATGTTTTAATGAAAACAAAATGAATGTTGTTGTTTTTAAAGTAAGTATAATTTTATAAAAAGAAGAAAAAAATATGAATTTTGAAACAACATTTTACGGTCGTTAAATAGCAGTCTTTGGCAATATAGAGGTGATTCTAATGTTAATCGTAAAATTTAGAATGAATTAAATATTTTAAGTTCGTGATTGTGTGCTGAGAAAAATGTCGATTTTGAATTTGAATTTGGAATCATGGTTCACCTTTTATTTAATGTAGCGGTGGTCCCGTTACCTTAATTGGTATGTACAAATTTTATTTATTGTATGTTAATAAAACTTTTAAATTGGAATCAATTTGAGTTGATTTGGGGTAAACGAAATTAATTGAATTGAAATACGTTTCCACACTGAATTAATGTGGCATTATATTAATTTCGAAGCATGAAACGTGATGTTCATCATGAATTCATATTCGTGCATGTTTCATATTTTGTTGCTTTTGATAAATAATATCTCATTTGTTTTTTTTCTCTTCTTTGTTCACTTTCACATTTCAACTATTCATGTTAAATAAAAAAACAAAAACTCTCTCTTTATTTCATAAAACTTTCATTTATTCTCAGCCTATTCATTTTCCATTCTTATTGTTATTTGTACATTCTCTCACCTACTTTTGTTCATCCTAATTCTTATACACCTCTTGCATTTGCATCTAAGAATTTACTTTTACATGTTGTAAATTTTAGTACTCGTTCTTTTTTTTAACTTCTACCTGTACTAATTCATCCATTAACTTTTTGTTTCCAATGCATTAAATACTTGCATATTCATGCATGTTAACCTATTCAAACTTGCAATTCTTCATTTATGTAACAATCCAAAGTTTTATTAAATATTTTAATTCATTTTATTTAAAACTTTGGTGTTTTATCTAAAATTTGAATTTTAAAAATTTTCCAATAAAGTTTGGATTTTTGTTCGTAATTTCCTTTCCAAATATAATAAAATAAATAATTTCTGTATATATATATATATATATATATATATTTCATATATATTCATCTTTATTTTATCTTTTTATCTTATTTTTGACATTCATTTTATTATTTGAATTGTTATGTGTTTATATCTCTTATTTATTGCTTGGAAAAAATTTCAATGGGTATATGTTATATTATCTTAAAGGCATATCTTTTTAAAATTTTATTTATTTTGTTTATTGAATGTTTCTTTGTATATATCTTTTAATTAATGGTAAGGAAACAAATCAAATTGACATATGTTACTTTGCTTTAATTTGGCATATGTTATATTTGCTTTATTTCTTACCTCTTTATTTTCCTATCTATTTATTTCCTACCATAGTTGTTCATAACTTATGTTATTTTCTATTTGTTTGTATACATTTTAATTTATTTATTTGGATGTTCATTTGTATATTTTGTATTTAATAGTTGGAAATGAATCAATTAGTTGTACGTTACGTTGTTTTGTTTTGGCATAAGTTTCATTGGCTTTATTTCTTGCCTTTATTTGCTTAAGCCTATTTATTTACTGCCTTAGCCGTCCACTTCCTATTCCTCAAACCCTAGCCGCCTCCTGCACATCAAATCACGTACATAAACAAAGGATCCTATCTCCCTTCCATTTGCATCCCTAGAAAGAAACTACTGTAAGTTTTAATGGCCTCTTCCTCCCTTCTTTTTACTTTTTCTTTTATTTTTCTTGTGTTCTCTTCATGAAATTCTCGGCCTCCACCCCTAATCCGACCACCATCTCTTCTCCCCTTTCACCATGACTGGCCATCCACTCCTCCTCACCACCCCATGCCTTGGCCATGACCCTAAAAGCTAGATCCACCGCAAATTTTGACCAAAACCATCACAAACCTTCCATTTTCACCACTTCTTCCTATTACTCACCTCGGCCACAATTCCTCCACCTCCACCAATCCAAGCCATGACCAAACACCCCCTTGCCGTGTGCCTTGACCCAAATTAGCACATAGGCCGAGCCAAAATCCACTAGATCCATGCCTTGTAGCCTTCCATGCCATGTATTTGCCTCTATTCACCTTCCTCATGCCATAGCCGTACCCTATGACCTATAACCTAGCCTAACTTACATCTAGACACCACGGCCGAGCCTATGGGTGATGGGGCCGAGCCTATAAAGGTTGTGGCCAAGCCACTTGATGATTCATTCCATTTGGTTTCACTTTAAATTCAATTTTTGCTCTTTGATTTGATAAAAAATTTGTATTGAATTTTGTTCTCATGGTTTAATTCCCAAATGTAACATCCTGCCTTTTTGTACGCTTTAAATCGACGATAAACCACACATGTCGGACTTAAACCATATAGAAGGGTGGATTGTTATTGTGGTGAATAAGAAAAGCAAACAAAGAAAAAAACAAAACAAAATCTTTGCAGCGGAATGACAAAATATAATAATCAAATAGCGGTTCATGAAGGTGTTTACAAAACATTTGATTATACTAATACAATATAGAATCAGAGTTACGCATACCAGAGAATAGTAATTAACAATGCAGCGGAACAGTATGAATATGGTGGAATAATATAATAAATAATAGTAATACAATCTTCGTCTTTGTCCTCCAGAAATAAAGTCTTCAAATCCTAAAATGCTCAGGCTGACCCGAGCGAATTGAAAAGACAAAACACTCGAGTCAAAACTAAAAGATCTTATGTAAGTTAAATCAACGGTAAATAATATGAGTGGAACGGCATCAGAGATGTTTATGGGATTTGACATCTCCTATCAAGTGTCTAACGTGAGTGCAATAACTTAAGAGATGCTCGGGATTCACATGGATCCATTAAACTATTTACTATGTAGTAATATTCCGCTATTATAATAATGTCTATAGTAAAATAAACTTACTTTTAAATAGCGTTAAGGCTTTACATTTTACACCTTAACACGTAATAGTCCCAGTAGTCCATCCAGCATCAGCGCATCTCTAGATCGGGAGACTATCCTAAATACTCCACGGGCTATGCGAGAAATCCAAACTCGTACAAAGCGCGCTATTGTAGGTGACACGGCACATAAGGCAACGCCAGGGTAGTTATACCAATTATGCACACGGGCTGGTGGTGACGCATAGCGCGCAGCTACCGCCCACCTCGAGCCATACCCTCAAAAATCAAATATCAAAAGTGGCCACCAAATCAATCTCATAGTCGGAATATAACATCGAAGGGGTGTGTCCGATAAGAGGGGCTACCTCACTGGCCCGAGATCGCTCCTATTTTGGCCACCTTAAGCCAACTCACGGGAGTAGGGTCCACGTTCATACCTCAAAGGACGTTGCTACCATCCTACTTCATTCTGTAATCTCCACCGCGTACACGGTTGTTGAAGTGGTTTTCGGAGTTGGCAGAGAGTATAACAACTTCCGATTCCGGTCTCTTTAACAACCAAACGTTATTACAACACTACGGTCATTTTCAAAATAGTTTATACTTTAAAACCAAATATCATTGTCCTTTTCAAAACCAAATCAATACGATATCATTTTCATTCAAATATATCCTTTCTAAAATCATAACACTTTCAAATTTATAACATTTCGAAATCAAAACACTTGAATATAACGCTTTCAAATTTAATACCTTGAAACACATAACTTTGAAACATAACTTCCATCACTTAAATGGTTTAAATATTTAAAATAATTTATATAATAAAATAGCTCTTCAATTTCACAAATCAATTCCAAAACAACTCAAATTTCTAAATTTTAAATTTAACCAACTCCCAAATCATAAATTTCAATTCAATTCAGTTTCCAAATAAGCTATTTCAAATTTATCGATTTCAAAACATATTTGATCCACAAAATAAACCATTTTAAATTCAATATATTTCAAACTTTAAGTATTCAACAGTTTCAAAACTAAGTTTGGTAATTATAATTCAACAATTCAATTTTCTATTATCTAGTTTTGAAATATTTTACATAATAAATCCATTATCATTTAAATAAAACTCAAATTACAAATAACTAAATATTTCCTTTAATTTATTTATACTTGAAATATTCGTTTAATTCACCTTAACCAATATCAAGTTATAAAAACCATACCCTCAAAAATTCCAAATTCAATAAATTTCACATCAAGCTTATTTCAGTTTAATTCTTAAATAAATTCAATTTCAAATACATCTCAAATTTACCTTCCAACCTTAATTTGTTTAAATCAATATAAATTCTATATTTAAATAATATTTAAATACTTAATCATATTATCTTCAAAAAAATCAAACTTATTATTAAGCCCATTCTGTATTAACACAAATTTATACGTAGCTTAAAAATCGAGACCAAAATAACATTTATATAATATCTAAAATCAATATTTATATAAAACCATATATTTCTTTACAAAACCATATAAATCATTTCAAAATATTTTTATATATAGACCGCAGTGTCTGTATATAATTTTCTATCCTATGGTCAAGTGATACGGATATTTATCATTTCAATCCGTAATTTAAAATATAAATACGGTTATATATCATTTCAAACCACAATCCCAAATGAAATAAAAATCCATAACAACTTGCAGTTTATAACAATATAAAATACAACATCCATTCATCCAGTATCAATTATCAAGCATTTATCACAATCATCATCCAATTCAATCAATAACATCAATATAGAACAGATGATAAATAACAAGTATTTACTGGCAGTTTATATGCAATAATAAATTAAATAACTATGTTATCCAAATAAATTCAAATAAACTGAGATGATGATTCAAAATATGCTAGACGGTCATAAATAAATTTCTAATCATATCATAAATCAATTTAACAAACATAAGAAATTTTAGAAGTTGTGAGTGGATTAAAACACTCACCTTTTGAATTTAAATTGAATTTAAACCCAAAATTTGAATAGTCTCAAAATTCGTCCAAAGCAACATCCAAAAGTCCAAAATTTTGATACAATCCAAACACAAGAGACCGTGCTTGAATTGGACCTCGTACGTGAGAGTTATATCGATTAGAACATTTGAATTTAAATAAACATTAAAATAAACAAACAAATGAGATTTCGCTACATCACCTCGGTCAACATAACCCTAACTCGTGAAACACGTGACCACTTGTTCGACTATGCTGTAGCCGCCACTGTGCTTCCATCAATTCGTCATCCATCGCTCATCTATATTCCGATCTGACGTCGGCATGCCACCAACCACCTCCGACCGCCCCTAAACCCCATGCCTGGCACATCCCGGTTATCCCCATACGAACTGCCATCGTTCGATATTTCGGCCAGATCTGGCGATCTGGAGCACCTACGACCATCAGTGATCGTATGGATGGACTTGCCTCGACCCCTACTTCACGTCCACGCCCTCCGATCGGCTCCATGGCTCGAATCCACCGTTAAATGAGGCAACGACATATAGACGGACGGAATTCATCCTCGATTTCTAGCTAAACAATAAACCAGAATGAAAAACAAATCATTGCATAAGAATGCACTCGTCGAGAGCTTTTCGACTATATATAATTTGATGTAGGTTGAGGAGTTTGAATTTTTATTGTTGGATTTTGAATTGGAATTGAGTTGGAAATCTGGTTTTGATTTGTCTGCCATTGAAATGAGGAGGTGAGAATGAATTGTACATACAGACAAATGACAATGAAGAACGATTATGGTTTATAATGAGGTATTTATACACAAAGATGAAAATAGAATAAAACAGACAAGATTGAATTTACACGTTGAACGATAAATGGCCCGAAAAGCCCGTTCCGACTCCGGAACGAAAATGGATCAACCCATATATCAAAGTATATGTTTTTGAATATTTTAAACTCAATGGAGTAGGTTTCAATTTCTAATTCCATTGTATGGAGAAGTTACATTAAAATCAACAGATTTCAACTGATTTCAATTTAATTTATTTCTAGGCTTTTCAAGCCCGTACGATCAAACGACAAGCCTGATCGTTATGAAACTTGAATCCTATAATAATTCACCGTTACGGATCCAATGAAACTAGTTTCGTCGAAATCTGAGTCGGTGGACAAAATGACTATTTTTCAGTTAATTAAATTAATTAATATTAAATTAATTAAATCGCTATTTAAATTCAAATTCTATAATTTATAAATTTTATCAACTTGAATTACTTTAGTAATTTATAATCCTTTATAACCAAATTTCATATCAATTTAAAGTTGATTAAATTCACCAATTATAGTATTAAATTCCAATTTCAGTAAATCCATTAATCATCGATTGAAATTCCGATAAATATATTTATTTGATTTCTCAATCTTGCTATTAAATCAATTATTAACTTATGGATATAACTACCATTGGTATATGTCTTATTGCATTAATAGTTTCAAATTTCATCTTAGTTTCAATTAATTTAGTATCTAATTTCATTTCTTACAATAACCACTTATTATAAATTGAATCCAATTAATTATAATTAATTTCAATTAAACTGAATTGATTCAACCCTAATTTTTTTATTAAGTTTATATTACTGTATAAACCTACTTAATATTTGTTTGTCTTTCATTACACTACTATATTCGAATATCCATCTTTCCTTTGTATTAACTACTATTTCCATTTTATTATATTTGCAAAATATATACATTAATTACGATTTATATTCTCAATTAATTTATTTACTTGGTATCATACTTTTATTACATTAATTACTACCTTATAAATAAATTTAAGTTTCTTTTTAATTTACATTCATACTTTCCGTTTACTACATTAATTCTCATTAATAACATTAAAGATTTCCTAATTAAATTTAGTGGACCAATTCATTTATTTATACAACACTTACTCTTATTTACTTATATTCAAATTTTATTCTTAGATATAACGGTTACAATTAAATTAATAGGCTAATTGAATAGTAACTTACAACCGTTACTATTACTTTAATTCACATCAATGAATTCATTACTCACAACAAATGTTACCCTTCTTATATACCCAATCTTTATTCGCTGGTCATTTATTTCGTATTATTTCATTCATAAATTTTAATGTTTGCATTTGTTTTATTACATTAATTTATAGCCAAGTATACCAATTTTCATCACTTCACTAAATTGTAATTTCTCTTCAATTGTTAATAACTAGTTTTAACTTCCATGGTTGCATTTCATTCTAGTTAATATTTTTATTAATAATTCACTAATTTTTATTTCCTTCAATATCAAATTCAAAAATCTTATTAAATTAACAATTTTAATTATTGAAAATTTACGGGTCATTACACTCTCCCCCACTCAAAACTTTTCGTCCCCAAAAAGGAAAAAGAAGGGAAAAGAAAGAATTAAATAAACAATACATCTTAAAAATATTAACTTTATAAACAAATAAATTTACAAAATTAATTATTTTAAATAGAATATACCAATTTTATAACCATTTAATCTTTTTATACTCACGTTAATAAAGTTTGGAAAACATTTTCAAAATTTTCTAAGTCCAAAATTTACGGAAAAATTTCGGTAGAGTCTCCTTTGTATGGAGAGGCTCGAAAAAAAATATAATATCAAATATAACAATATATATCACAAATAATATATCCCACAACGGGAAAAATAATACAATAACGCTATAAAACCGTAATCCGAGAACGTACCTATTTGTCGAGCAATTAATTAATGCTTATTTTATGAAACCAAAAACAGTAGCAATTGCTTTCATAACCTGTATTTCACTTATATAATCCCAAAAGGTTAACAATTATATAAAATGAAATATTTAAAGTTGTTTCAACCACCAACAAACAAATCAATAATAATCACTTGCAATCACAACATACAACCGTCATATGAAGTCAATAAAATCAACCATCCATATATCCATAGCAAACAAAATAAATAGTTGTTCGGGTTTAAAACTTTAAATTGTACAGAATGGATAATAAACTACTAAGTGCACCATTTACTCAACGGTCTTAGAAGAAACTATAGATTATTCATACATCCAAACAACTTTAAAGTATCCTTGCCCAAACAACCATAAACCAAACAAATAACAATTTCAAACAATAGATCAAGCTCATTCTTAATAATTTCATTTCGTAATATTTGCTGTTTGATTTCCTTTTCATTCATATAATGATTCATCTAATTTACATTTATTTCTTGCAAATTTTCAACTTCCATTCAGAAATAAATCTCAAATTTACCTTCCGACCTTAATTTTTTAAATCAATATTATTAAAATAAAATTTAAATACTTAACCATATTATCTTCAAAAAAGTCAAACTTATTATTAAGCCTATTCTACATTAAAACAAATTTATACGTAGCTTAAAAATCGAGATCAAAATAACATTTATATAATATCTTAAATCAATATTTATATAAAACCATATATTTCTTTACAAAACCATAAAAATCATTTCAAAATATTTTTATATATAGACTGTAATGTTTGTACATAATTTTCTATCCTATGGTCAAATGATATGAATATTTATCATTTCAATCTGTAATTTAAAATATAAATAGGTTATATATCATTTCAAACCGCAATCCTGAATGAAATAAAAATCCAAAAAACTTGCAGCTTATAATAGTATAAAATACAACATCCATTCATTCAATATCAATCATCAAACATTTATCACAATCATCATCCAATTCAATCAATAACATCAATATAGAATAGATAATAAATAACAGATATTTACTGGTGGTTTATATGCAATAATAAACTAAATAACTATTTTATCCAAATAAATTCAAATAAACTGAGATGATGATTCAAAATATGTCAAACAGTCATAAATAAATTTCTAATCATATCATAAATCAATTTAACAAGCATAATAAATTTTAGAAGTTGTGAGTGGGTTAAAACACTCACATTTTGAATTTAAATTGAATTTAAATCCAATTTAAACCCAAAATTGGAACAGTCTTAGAATTCGTCCAAACCAGCATC
Organism: Allium cepa; assembly: GCA_030765085.1. NCBI lineage: Eukaryota > Viridiplantae > Streptophyta > Magnoliopsida > Asparagales > Amaryllidaceae > Allium > Allium cepa. Next base: position 399,543,358 of record CM060931.1, read on the forward strand.
AAAAAGTCCGAAATTTCGATACGATCCAAACGCAAGAGACCGCGCGTGAATTGGACCTCATACGTGAAAGTTACATCGATTAGAACATTTGAATTTAAATAAACATTAAAACAAACAAACAAATGAGATTTTGCCACATCACCTCGGTCAACAGAACCCTAACCCGTGAAACACGCGACCTCTCGTTCGACTATGCTATAGCCGCCATCGTGCTTCCATCAATTCGCCGTCCATTGCTCATCTATATTCCTATCTGACGTCGCCACGCCACCAACCACCTCCGGTCGCCCCTAGACCCCATGCGTGGCACGTCCCGGCCATCCCCATACGAACCGCCACCGTTCGATATTTCGGCCAGATCTGGCAATCTGAAGCACATGCGACCATCAGCAACCGTATGGACAGACTTGCCTCTACCCCTACTTCACGTCCACGCCCTCCGATTGACTCCATGGCTCGAATCCATCGTTAAATGAGGCGACCTATGGACGGCTGGAATTTGTCCTCGATTTCTGGCTAAACAGTGAACCAGAATGAAAAAAAAAAACATGTCTAAACAGTGAAACTTCAATAACTCATGTTTTCGAATTTGATGTACCTAAAACAAAGGCAAGAAGTATAAACATGAAAGCTAAATCTCATTGTTCATTTTTTTTAAAGGCTTCTTGCAAATGAAGGCAAGGTGATGAGAAAAGGTGCGGATGTGGTTGAGGAAGAAATAGATGTTCACACGTTTTTTTGAGCATATCTTCGGTAAAAATGAATTGGCAGTAACTAAGTGGAGGTATAAAGTTATGTTGACATTGAGACTTTGAGGAAAAAAATAGAGGCCCTGATGTTTGAAAAATAATGATGTTCTAGGGGAAAGAATGAGATATGATATGAAACAAAAGAAGAAAGGCAAGTAACAAACGAAATAGGTATGGAAGGGATAAATAAAATGAAGATATACGATTTAAGTAAATGCTTTGGGCAATAAAATAAACAAAACGGAAGAATGAGAAAGGATGAGAATTCACGTTTCAACTACTCAGAGAATTGTGATAAAACCAAAATGTGGAAATAAAGGCAGGTGTATTGAATAATAAGGAAATGAAAGGACCACTTAGAATCTAATTAATTGCATGTTCCACTCAATTAAATATAGTAGCACCAAACATACTTTTTATACACCCGTTTTAAACAAAATTAATATATAATAAATAAATTTGAATACAACAACCAATGTAACGTTACACAAAATAAAAGATGATCCAAAACTCAAATTCAAGTTATACGAAATATTAATAAAATAGTATATATACACAAATTTAATAAGAAAATATATAAAATAAATCATAGATTGACTCACATTGCCAAATGCCTAGGGAAAGGATTGGAAAAACACTAAAGGCTTAGGCACTCATGTGTATTCCTTTTGTTTAAAGCATGCAGAAGGTATAAATGTTTGAAGAAAGAGACAAAATAACGAGAATGAGAAGAAATAAATATGGAGGAGCAGCATAGTTTGTGAAAGGAGGAGGTGACAAAAGAATATAAAAATACGGTAAGTTTTTTAAAGAAACGATGTGGTTAGGTGTTTAATAAATATAAACATGAATAAGCTAGCAAGAATGATGCACGTGCATTAAATATGAATTGTCAATATTCACTAATGAGTTAATTATAAAAATGTTAACACTAAATAGAATATGATCATTTGGAAGCTTATAAATGAAAAATAACAAATTTGAATAAGTTAATGTGCATGAACATGCGAGTATTTAATGCATTGGAAATGAAAAGTTAATGGACGAATTAATAAAGGCAGAAGTTGTAAAAAAGAATGAATACTAAAAGTTGCAACATGTAAAAGCAAATGCTTAGATGAAAATACAAGAGGTATATAAGAATTAGGCCGAACAAAAGTAGGTGAGGGAATGTACATTTAACAATAAGAATGAAAAATGAATAGACTGAGAATAAATGAAAGTTTTATGAAATAAAGAGAGAGTTTTTGTTTTTTTATGTGAATGGTTGAAATGCGAAAGTGAACAAGACAGAGGAAAAAAATGAATGAGATAGTAGTTATCAAAAGCAATAAAATATGAAACGTGCACGAATATGAATTCATCATTCACAAACAATCGTTACAGTTCTTATATGATATTAATTTTATTCAATTACCATTAACTATCTATTTCATACAATAATTAAACATTTACATTTGTTTCTTATATTCAATTTTAAAACCAAGTATAACACTTACGTTATTTCAATTAATTGCAGTCTCATTCAAGTTGCTCATAATTAACTTACATCAACATTGCTACAACTCATTCTAGTTATTATTTCCCATTAATAAATCACAAGTTTCTATTTCTTCAAGTATTAAATAACAAAAATTATTAAATTAACCAATTTAAATTTTCAAAAACTTATGGGTCGTTACACTCTCCCTCACTTAAAACTTTTCGTCTCCGAAAAGGAAAAAGAAGGAAAAAGAAGGAATCAAGAAATCAATATATCTTATTCAAAATATTAAATTTATAATCGATTAATTTACAAAGTAAAATAGTTTTAAATAAAATATATCAATTTATAAATAATTAAATTCTTTTATATTCAAATTAACAAAAGTTTTGAAAAACATTTCATAAAATTTTCTAAGTTCAAAATTTATGAAAAATTTCGGTAGAGTCTCCTTTGTACGGAGAGGCTCGGGAGAAATATCAATAATAATAATATATATCAAAATTTTCAAAACAATATATCCCAACAGTGGGAAAAACAATACAATATCGCTATAAAACCGTAATCCAAGAACATACCTATTTGTCGGGCAAATAACGCTTATTTTATAAAACCAAAACCAGTAGCAATTGCTTCCATAACCTGTATTCCACTTATATAATCCAAAGATGTTAAAAACTATATGGAAGTGAAATGATTATATTGTTTTAAATTAGTAACAACAATCAACATAACATAACAACAATCACTTTCAACCAAAAGCATATCATCATCACATAAAATCAAAATAAATGAATACAACATAACAACAATCATTTTCAAACAGGCATACAATCTTCACAAGGGATCAAAGTAATCAACCATTTCTGAAGTTACAATCATTAAATTTAATATAGTATTCATTTTATTATTTACTTTAATTATCAATAGCTTCAAACATTATCTTAAGTTCATAATTTTTTGCTTACAATATTCACTTTTTATTTAATTTTATTTAATAGCATTACAGTTATAACTCAGGTTTTTAACTATTTTCATATCAAATTTCTTATTTATAAAAATAAATTTCATTGAACGCTTTTATTATTTAAGTTTTTCTTGTATGATATTCTGTTACATATCCTTATTTAACATCACAACTTTTAATATTCTGGTAAGTTATATATATGTTTCTAAGAATGTAATTGAAAGTTACACAAGTTTATCTTATTTCATTTTAGTAAATAAATGCTCAATAGTTATCATTTTTTATTTTCATTTCCATTTTTTTTACAAGCTACAAATTTCAAATTCCTTGTATATTTCATTTATATCTTAGCGTTTAATTTCTTACTTTCAACTTCAGAAGATCCAATTATTAAATAGTTAAAATTTTGTCCCATTACAATAATTGAAATTTTAATTTTAATTTACTTTAGTTTATTTTACTGGTTTTTTCTCATAATTTATTTTTCCATTCATTTATACATATAAAGATCAATCACTTACATCATTTGTTTTCCATTAAGGGTTTAAGTCATTAATGAATCATTTCATAAAATATTACTTAAGCTTCTACCGCCTTACTTAAGTTTATTACTTAATTCGGTAATTGAATAAAAATTTAAGTTTTTGGTATTCGCCCTTGAAGAGAAAAGAAATATTTCAATATATTTAAAAATTCAATTAAAACATTTAACCTCATTCACTTAGTAAGAATATAAGATACATTAAAAACGTCCTCATAGCATTATGCAAAGATTTGCAGAAGTCTAAACAATGTTAGAAATTTATATCAAAACATTATAATAAGCATTAAAATAAGGTTCCTTAAATCCAAAATTTTATTGGACGCGTTATTTTTAAAATAAGTATAAACTCAATATTATTAAACTAAAATTAATAGTATACTTGAATCTTACATTAAATTTCTAAATCAAAGTGTAAAATTTCATACCTTCATAATAAAATTAAACGCCTGTTTAAAAATGAATATTCAAATCATGGAAAAACAATTATTATGGTTTAATACAAAATTCAAATAGTAAATAAACCTATAAAATTTACTATTAGTACTTCGAAATCAAGTAAATATTTCAAACTATACTTCCAACATAGGGATTCAAATTTATTTGTCAAGTATATTGCTACAAATAAACTTTATAAATCAAAATTTTCTTCTTTCCATTTATATAATATCTTTAAATTATAAATTCAAAGAAACTTATATAAATTTTACTTGAAATATTCATTTGAAAGCTTTATTTGCAAATCAATCATCTTTAATACTTTTCAAAAATTCATTTGTAAAGTTTCTTGCTTCATTTGAAAATACCATTTAAATAATTTAAATAACATTTTATAAATATATGTAAACTATTTGAAAACAAACATTTACATCATTACTTATATTTGCAAAGAAACTATTGAAAAACATTAAATCCATTATTTATAAATTTGTAATTTTATCTTAAGATACTTTTCGAACATTATCAATAAATCAATAATCATTCACTTTAAATATATTTTATTTAATTAATAACTTTTAAAATATTTACGGCACTAATAAATTACTAGTAAACCATGTTGTATATAATTAAACAATATTTTAAACATTTTAAAGTATTTAGAATTGATAGAAAAAATGATCAAAATATCTTTTATATAATACTTTATCAAAATACTTTTATAACTCGATGTCTTAACAGGTTTATCCTCATTCTTACAGACTCTGGCCATGCGTTGATCAAGCGCAAGGCTATAATTCTCCAAGTGCTTAGTAGACCTATTTCAACATCAAGTGAAAATACTTTAAAATAGGTATGAGAAGTACCGCTCAAAATCCAATGTCAGATGATGATAATAAGATAGCAGTGGCCTGATGTTGATCCAATATTTACGCAATGGACATAAAACTTTCTAGAAGATCCTTCTACCTTCCGGATTCCAGAAAAATATCATAGCCAGTTCGTAAACAAGAAACCATCGACCCCTGCTGCAGTGGTACACCGCTGATTCAATGATTTATGCAATGGATGCACTTCCTTCCTGGAAGATCCATAAAAAACAGATCCCAAGATCGAAAGTGCCTCCATTGGGAAACTAAAGTACCACCTACCCTGAAAAAAAAAATCAAGGAACTCTTGAGTTTAAGTCCGGAAAACCATATCGGTTCGAATCCATTTCTAAAATCACCCAAGTCCATTATGGTTATCGGTCGAATCCATTCCTGGATTCCCCAAGTCCATCTGGGTCGAAGCATATCATACTATACTTCTTCATGGACGTTACTTTCCCACACCTCTTATTTCAAAATATAACATACCATATAATACCCTTTCAAAATCATAGCTTCAAATATCGCACTTATATAAATTCCGTTATATATAAGATTTCATTTTCAAATAAAGTACTTTCCAAAGTCAATAATCTCGAATATATCAAATCATTTTATATAAATTCCGTTATATATAAGATTTATCTCTTCAGATTGAATACCTTCCAAAATCAAAAGTTTCAAAATCACTTGTACTTATATAAAGTTCATCTCATACAAGAATCAAAAAATTTCCAAAATAAATTTCACTGTATGAAAAGCCATATGGGATTGAACATCTTTGTTTTATAAAAGGTTTTGAATTTAGAATAGTTTTGTATTTTTTTATATAAAATGGTTGTATAAAATAGTTTGTAAATAAAATAGTTTTGTAAAAATGGTTTTAAATCAATAGTAGTTTTGCATAGAAGAAAAATAATTTAAGCCAAGCCAGTTGATGATTCATTCCATTTGGTTTCACTTTAAATTCACTTTTGCTCTTTGATTTGATAAAAAATTTGTATTGAATTTTGTTCTCATGGTTTAATCCACATTGGTTTATGAAAAATCATATATTTACAATTGTTTATTTATTTGATTTACAAGATCTAAATTTGGTTGTTACTTCTTCCCAAATCTTGTCGTGCCTTCTCGTTCTTTGCGGTGTGTGGATCTTTTTGTTTTAATTGAGCTCTAGCTTCAGGAAAGGTGAGTTATTCACTCTAGACATTACGTACTTATATTATTGTGAAATGATGACAAGTGGATATGTATGAACTGATATATTATTTATATATGTCTGGGATGTGATTTTATGATGTTAAATCCTATTTATAAATTGTTGTATCATCTAATATGAGATATTGCATTTAACTGTTCATTTTACTTCTGCCTCTCACACTGCAAGTTCCCTTATCACTATGGATTGAAATGATGCATACCCGAACGGACTTTAGAATAAGGAAAATCATTATGGGCTGATATGATAGGCACGATTGATTTTTATTGTATTTATTTTTCTTAGGATTGCGGGTTTGAAATGATAGAACCCAGATTTTTCTTTTAAACTACGGATTGATATGATATATTATATGTATCACTTGACCTAGGTTAGAAAATATTATACAGACTTGTGGTTATTTTTAAAGTATTATTTTTGAAGTATTAAGTATTTTCAAATATTAAAATATGAATAGCTTAGATTGGATTTAAATGATTTAAATGAATCGTATTTTTATTTTCTATAAGTTAAAGGTATAAATAAATAAATGGAAAAAGTGTATTTTTTTTAAATATGACTTAACTTGGGATTTGCAAAATTTGGTTAAATGAAAATATTAAGTTAGGTAAATAAATGGAGATTTAAAATTTAGGAGATGGGTATGTTAAATAAATTAAGTTATCGGTTGAAATAAAAGTTAAGAAATTTGTGAAGTATTGACTTAACAAATGAAGTTATATTAAATTGGATATTTATTTATAAAAGGTTATTTTATTAAAATTTATAAGTTAAATAATGTCCAAATAAATTTTGAAAGGTGGAATAGGTTTGTTGAGTTAAAATAAGAAAATTTGAAAATATATTATTTAAAGAGTGCAATAGAAATTATAGTAATTCTAAAATGCCGTGGTTAAATGAACTATAGCTGAAAATACACTAAAAGACCTATAAAAGCATTTCTGAAGTGCTATAAATTCTGGAAATTTAACTATGGCTGAAAATACACTAAAAGACCTATAACAACATTTCTGAAGTGCTGTAAATTCTGGAAATTTAAACTATGGCTGAAAATACCTATAACAACATTTTTGAAGTGCTGTAGATTTTGGAAATTTAAAATATATGGTTGAAAATACACTAAAAGACCTATAACGGCATTTTTGAAGTGCTGTAAATTCTAGAAATTTGAACTCTCGCTGGAAATACACTGAAAACATACAACAACACTCCTAAAGTGCTGCAGTTTCTGAATTTGAACTATGCTTTGATATATACTAAATATACCTATCGTAGCAATTTATAGGTGCTGCAATTTTGAAAATTTCAATGCTTTGAAATGTTGAAATTGAACTAATAAACTTAGGAATTTCTGAAATTCTGGAAATTAATAATTGATTTAAAAGGATAACTACTTCATATTTAAATGGTTTAAATATATTATTTTGATTTGGAATATAAACCATTTTTGAAATTTATGACCATGGGTAATAATAACGTTATTTGTTAAAGAGACCGTGATCGGATATTGGCATACTCTCTATCGATACCGAAACCACTTTAACAACCGTGTACGCGGTGGAGATTCCAGAATGAAGTAGGATGGCGGCGACGTTCTGTTGAGGTATGTATGTGGACCCGACTCCCGTGAGTTGACATAAGGTGGCTAAAACAGAAGCGATTTCGGGCCAGTGAGGTAGCTCCTCTTATCAGACACACTTCTTCATATGTCATTCTATTACTTTGTGGTTGATTGGCGCGCACCTTTGATTTTTGGGAGTGTGGCTCGAGGTGGGCGGTAGCTGCGCGCTATGCGTCACCACCAACCCAGATGCGTAATTGGTATATCTACCCTGGCATTGTCTTGTTATGCTGTGTCACCTACCCTAGTGAGCCTTGTACGAGTTTGGTTTACTCCCGTAGCCCATGGAGTATTTAGGGCAGTCTCCGGATCTGGAGATACGCTGATACTGAATGGACTACTAGGACTATTATGTATTAAGGTGGAAAATGTAAAGCCTTAGAGCTATTTTAAAATAAGTTATCTTTACTAATAGACATTATTATAATTGTGAAATATTACTATAGTTTAATGGATCCTTAGAGAATGAGCGGTCTCAAGCATCCTTTAAGTTAATTGTACCTTTATATTACAGTTTGCTTGAGTTGGTTTACATTGTATAAGTATGTATGTCCTGACTCGAGTGTTTGTGTTTATTTCTTACGCTTGGGTCAGCCTGAGTACAACAACTTGGATCTATCTTCTGGAAGCTAGAGATTTCTGGAGTTATCTATTTATCAAGTTGTTGTCTATTTCAGTTTCAGTATTTCTATTTCAGCTCATGTACTAGAGACATATGTATTTAGGATTTTCTACTACATTTGTTTCAGAACTGTTTTTGTTTTCCATACTATGTATTTTGGTACTTGTTTTGAAACTGATTTGTAGTGGCTTCATGAACCACTATGGTTATTTTTTATTTCTGCTGCGAGTTATCCTGATTTTATCTGCGTCTGTGATTCTGCGATTGGTTTTATTTGCTCCAAATTACATTGCAATCTTCTGTTTTGAATTATTCAAGTCATACATGTGTGGATTTATTGTCGATTTGAATGGTCCAAAATAGTGGATCGTTACATTTGGTATCAGAGCTTTGGTTTTAAGCAAACCTTAGCCTGCGGAGTAAAAACTCATTAGAGATAGGGTAGAAATACCCTAAAATGAGTGAAATCAATCTCAAAATCTTTTCTTCGTGAGAGAATGTATTTTAAAGTATAAAATAATTTTGAATGATTTTCAAAGGATTTTTAAAAGAAGTATTTTGATATAAGTTTTCCTTGCTTTTCAAATTTTATAAACTTCTTTCTTTACCTTTATCCACCTTGTTAGTAAATTTCTTGTACGGGATATTTAATTCCCGCTAAATCTTATTTTGTTTTATCTAATCTTGTTTTTGTTTCTCAATTACCTCCGTCCTAAAACTCATTCTTGATTTTTCAGTATGGATAGAAGGAATGCAAGAGGTAGGGGGCATGATGCTACCCCAGTCAGGTTCACTAAGCTTTGCAAGGAATATACTGAGCTTGGTGGCACCAAGTTCATAGCATCTGAGAGCATCATTGAAGCTCAACAGTGGTTGAGGGATTTGGAGAGAATATTCTTCGGTCTTGAGATCACTAATGTCCAGCAGCATCAGTTGGCGGCTTGGCAATTGTAAGAAGCAGCTTTGGATTGGCGGCTTGGCAATTGAAAGGTTCACTTAAGGTCCCTTCTCATCAAGTGGCTTCTTACGACCTCTATTTCTGTAACAACCCGCATATTTTACGATTGAATATTTAAATATTTTATTTAAATACTTCATCGTTAGTCGGATTATAGTTTGAAAAGCTACATTTTGCAAATAGTCGAATTAGAACTCGAGACCACTTCCATTGAGTCCAAAATGCCGTTTGCAACCTTTTTGAGTATAAACATCGATATGTTTTGAGTTGAGTGAATTTCGCTATTTTTCACTTAGGGCTTTGGCTTTGGGTTTGGGTTCAGCCCACTAACCCAACTCATCTTATATCATTACTCCATCTCCTCTCCTCTTTATTACTTCACTTTCATTTCCTAATACTCAAGCTTCATCAAAAATGGAGGAAGAGATTGAAAACTAAAATCCTAAGCCCTAGGTTCTTTGCAAATTCAATTTATGGCTCCAAATTCAAAGAGAAGCTATTGGTAAGCATCCTCTTCTTCTTCTCCAACTCATTCTACCTTCAATTTCAGAAATTCCTAAACGTAATTTAGGAAATGATCTTCTTTTGAGCTTAGATTCAAGCTTCTTGGGTTAGAATTGAAGAGTGATTGTTCTTGCCTTGCTCTACAGCTTTTTCTTCATTGTTTTGAGTAAAAGGCGATATTTTTATCTCACATCTACGTCTATAACTATCTTTGATTGTTGAGTATGAATTCCTAACACTTATTCATGTGCATTTGCTTTTGATTTGGATTGAATTGGTGAATATTTCAATTTTTGGAGTTTTGAAGTCAAATCTTTGAAAATCCTAACTTTGAAGTTTGAACATGTTTGTGGAGTGTGTCGAGGAGCCTATAGGACTGGGTTGTCGCGTGGCATAAATCCCTAGTTGCAATTGTTCGATCGATTGGCTCCGTTTGGATTCTTGCTCCTTTGGGGAATAGGCTGGAAATGCTGGGTAACATGCACCATTCGACTGCCACTCTGAGTCCAGTCGACTGACCTGTAACCCGAGAGTTTTTCAAGGTCTGGTCCAGTCGACTGTTCTCAGAGAGCCAGTTGACCGACCTGCTTGTATTCAGCCTAGTTTGCCTGTTTCGCCTATTTTGCTTGAAATTCCAATTTTTATCGATTCGTGGTTTTCCGATATGTTGTTATCATTTATTATCGACTTTGATGACTTCTATTTTGGAATTTTTGGGTATATCCATTTTGATGGATTTGATATCGATTTCTTTGGATTTAATTTACGTCTTCGAATGTGAATTTTGGTGATTGATTGTTTCTACAATCATTTTTGTGATTTGTCACTTCTAAATTCAAAGGTTTCTATACTAGTAGTAAATATTCAAACTCTTTTACAAAGATGATTTCAACTCTATTTTCAATATCAAATTCGTTTATAAAACCGTTTTCCAACCTATTAGTATATACAAACCTTTACCTCACTCGTATGAGAAATCTAATTAAACGGCTTAGTAAAACAAGTGGTATGAAACGCTTGCATTTACTTCTGAGGTTAATTCTTGGACTTGTTCGATTGAATCTCTCGTGACAATTTTCGAGTGGAGACTTACAGTTTGTTCGTAAATATTTAAGTTAAGCTAGTGGTTATGAGACATGAAGCTAAACTCGTATATTTACTAGCTTAGTGTAATTGACACTTCTTGATGATCGATGATGATCATTTTATGGTTTAGACTAGCAATGTGCGATGTCTCTTTGTCCACGTGGGGGAAAGTACCTCGTCATATTGAGCTTCGTCTTATTTCTTTTATGGGCTAGCGTCCCATGTTCTTTTATGCTATTCGGCTCATCGGATGTACCTTATTATACTACATCGATGTCCTGGCTTTTCGATTCATTGGATGTACCGTTATTGTATTGCGTCAATGTTCCGAATTGTTTGAGTTTCAGTTCATCGGATGTACCGTTATTGTACTACATCGATGTCCCGGCTTTTCGATTCATTGGACTACCGTTTGTACTGCGTCGATGTTTCGAATTTATGGTTCGCGACCATGGAATAGCGTTCCGTTTGTGATACACGTGTTGGGAGATTTCATGCTCCCGTTTGGGATTGGCCATCCCCTTGTGGTTTCTGGATTTCTAATTGATGATTTCTGGAATTTATGTTTCATCAATTTTTGCGATTGGCAACGATGTGTTTGTCAATACTCGTGGCTTGGTGAATAAAATAAAGAATATGACATTCTTTTTTATGCTATGAGATTCTTGAGATATTGTATGACTCTTGTTGATTTTCTAAAGTATACTTGTCATGGTATGACATTTTTGGTCATCATACGTTTTTGTTATATCTCTTATCCTATCTCATTTTTTTATCTGATATTTATAGCTAGACTGATCCATTTATTATTTTCTTATTAAATAATACTCGGGTCAGACTGAGATATTACAGGTGCTGCCTCATGACTTCTTATCTGGGACCATCATTTGACTTTTGGATAACTACTTAGCTTGTAGTTTTTGGTTGTATACATTTGAAATATTGACTCCTTGATGTATACATGTTCTTTTGTCTAGCACTTATATCTATTCTTTTGTGATGTAATAGATCTTATATGACCACTACTTTGATATACACTTTTATGTGATATATTCATATCTGTTTCCGCCTTTGTGATATGAATTATCTATGACTGATTTGTGTTATGTTTATTTCTATATTTGTTTCCGAAGCCCACGTAGCCATTGTGTAGTAGTTTTGTGATTGTGTCGATATGTCGGATTTCCTATTGAGATGAAAAGTTACATTTTTATCTGGCCTATCGATACTCGCATAAAGCAATTATACAGATGGTTGCTCCTCAATAGCCTTATTCTTCATGCTAGTTGACGGCATTACTCCATAGTATCCTTGGCTAGCATGAGTATAGAGGTGGGGCGTCACAATTTCATTATTAAAAAATAGAAAAAAGGAATTGCAATCTAATTGTAATTAAACTATAAGGAATTAGCGACGATCCGCGAGCGTACAAATGCATCAGGGAGCTAACGATAAAGACATGTACCTGAACATGCACGTGTATATCTAACAATTCAAATTTTGAAATCGAAAGAAATTGAATTCTAACCTGAAGCTTTCAAAAATGAAACTGAATCGGATAGTCAAAGCTTACTAGCCCCGTAGAACCGTACATAGATAACAACTGATGGAATACAATTCTGAATTTATACTATTGGAAATCGACCAAGTGTCATGACAATCAAAAAGAGATATGACACTTTGGGAAAATAACTCAACAGAAAGATAACAACTATTCAATAAACCGAATGGATTTCTTTCTTACGACACTGACATTTTCCGATTTAAAGCACGCCATGGTCGACAGAAGATGCACTTATCCATCCTTTTGACCCGACAATATTCAAACTGACTGGACTAGTTAGACTCGGCTGTCATCAAGGACAGTAGCCCGTAGCGATGATTGTGAGATCTAGAAATCAATTGTATGCAATGATATGAAATGACGATCAACCGAGACCAAAAGATAGACTCTCTAGAATATTCTAAGTATGGGTTAGTACCTCCCTAAGTAGGGAATCAGTGCCTATCCCTTCCCCTAAGGGATTGGTACATATCCTCAACTGTTATCTCAAACTAAGTGAGATCGATGTAGAGTGACAAGGAAGACTCCGTGAGGCTACATTTCAAATCTCAAGTTGTTTGGAGTTTGTATGCTCAAGTTATGGACAAATTACTTCACCTAAGAAAGGGATCGTAGAAAAGGGATCGGATCATATTCAGCTTAACACGCAACTTAACAGAAAACGATCGATATCTCAAAATCCAAAAGTCCAATACACTTGAAACTTTGGCAATAAGAAGAGAGGACCCTAAAGAGTCCACCCGAGGGATCACACCCCAAAAGGTACAAGAAAGAGGGACCGGCCATCTTTCCTCTAGAGGGATCGGCCTAAATCAGACAACATCACATGTTGCAACAAAGATCGATCAATAACTCAAGTTCTACTAATCCAATTGGCATGAAACTTGGAGGTTAAGCTAATACAACATGGAGAAGCTCCCATGGAGATCGCACCTAAAATCATCAATCATAGGGATCGGCTCCGATCCTTATTTCTAGGGATTTGGACCATGCGATCCCTCCTGTGGGCCCCTATGGATCTGGAGAGCCTTTTGCCGAATTTTCGAAGAGATATTTCACCGTCTTCTTTTATAAATACAGACTTGATTGTTCATTTTTGAGACTTTTATGTTGCTTATTGCTTTGTATTCTTTTGTAACTAAGGATTTTCATCCAATCCCTCTTGTACCCAGTTTACAAAGTGATTGATAAAGCTATCTCTTCAAAATTGACGTAGGCGAACAACCCCGAACCACTATAAACTATGGTATCTCTGTTATTTGCTTATTTCTTATTGCTTTACTGCCATCTACTTACATTTGCCATTCTTCATGTATTACTCTATAAAATCTCTATTGGATGTTTGTGTCAATTTTTGGTGCAAACAATAGGCATGTTGTACCATGCATAAATTATTATGTTATACATGCACACACATACATATGTGTATATGATACATACGTGTACTATTATATTTAATTAAACTTGAATTAAATAAAATTCCATTCATTATTTGTAAATTTAAATGAAATAAAAGGTTTTATTTAAATTAAATTTAGAAATGTTCTAAATAAATTAGAATTCATAGGCCCAACAAAGATCTAATAGAATACAATTCTTTTGAAATTCATCCATAACTTTCAGTGTAGGCTGACCTAGTTCCAACATGGGTTCGCTCGGATAACAAGTCCCCTTATCGAAGAGTAAGTGGATGGACACGCCTGGATAAAGAGTCCTCCCTCGTAGGAAAGCGAGTGGATAGGCTCGCACTGGATGGCAAGTCCCATTACCGAAGTGTAATCAGATGGATGCGCTCGATAGTGATTCCTCCATTAAAGAGTAAGCTGATGGACTTCTTGGATATTAGGTCCCCAAGTTGGAGAGCGAGCGGATTAGGCTCAATCTAGATATGTGATCTGCTAAAATTAGAAATTGGGTTGGAAATATGAACCAAATAGATCAGAAATTAGATTGGAAATATGATCTAAAGAGATCAGAAATTGGATTGGATATATGATACAAAGAGATCAAAATTTGGATCGAATATATGATTACGTAATCCGAAGAGATCGGAAGTTAAATTGGATATCGATTATGCGATCCTAAAGGATTAGAAACTAGACATTGGGATTTTGAATGCCATTTGGCTTTAAAATGATTTGACAATGATTATTGGATTATGTCATTGCTTCAGTTCTGTAGGACTTACTTATAATGGGACACAATGTGATATTAGATGATTTATAAGTAACGTTCTAATCGGTGGTAATGTGCAACGGTAATTGATGATGCTTGATCGCATGATATATGATATATTATATTCTAGTTGAACATGGATTATATTGGTTTTGATATGTGATGGTTTACTCCCGGGAGAACACGAGACAACTTTGATTCATATCTCTCTCTTTTCCTCCTCCTCCGTTGTTGTTGTTGAGAGAGATATCTCTCTCTTTTCCTCCTCCTCCGTTGTTGTTGTTGAGAGAGATGTCTGGAAAACCTTTTACTTACAGGTGAATCCAAAGGAACATGATGATTCGCCGCGATTTATTCAGTCGATAACTAGAGAGCTCAACTACTAATGGTTCGCCGACTTTGATATTTATTCTTAAGCAAAACACACATTTTATTCACAAGGCATGCTCTAGGATTTTGTGGGGTTGGGAAGGGAGGTTAAAGTGTTATCAGCAAAATTTCCACAGTTTTCGAACAGACTTAAATGATTGAATTGGAATAAAGAATAATGAAGAAATGGATGCAAATACTTAAAAAAACATCACAAGACGATAGAGTGAAGGAGTACAAAAATAATAATTGAAAAGTGAACATGACTTCACAACTCGACGAAGCATGTATCAGACCCGAGTCATGTCGAGGTAGAACCTAGGAGAAGTGAAGAAAAACCTGAGTAAATGTTGAAGGAAGAAATAAATACAAGTACAAACCAACGTCCAAGTTGCTTCTAGACAGGCTCGAGCCAAACACGAACTCGACCCGAGTCACTATCAACTTGGTGTGAGTTGAAGGACACAACTCCGGTCCGATTGTAAAGCGTGGGTGGGGGCAATTATGAGCCTTTTGTGTACGATGTGGTGAAGTGCAAAAGCATTTTGTGGAGCTTATTTCAAGGATTTTCATCTACAAATAAGAGGAGCGACTTACTTCAAATGAACTTTTTTTTGATATCTATTCTAAATTACTAATGATGACTAGTTGAGAAATTAATTTTAGAACAACACTATGTTGAATTCTTATCGGGTTGTAAAAATAGCTTTGTAAATACAAAGAATAATGAATATAAAACGATCAAGTGGACGTTGAATGAAGTATTTGTTCAACTACTATAAAAATTATGTATTTTTTCTTTATAATTTTCACATTTGATATTTAATTGGATTTTGTGTATTTTTTATCCAAAGCCACGTCGAGTTCGAAGGTATGCTAGTGAATGAAGTTTATGGATTTAAAAAAAAAAAAACTCTTGTCCAAACGTTTTCTTTCTGTCGGAGATTCTTTAAACCCGATTGAATTGCCTTCTTTAAAAACAAATCTCCAAATCTAGATCCAAAATCTCCCGATTTCTTATAATGGTGGCATCGCCGAAATCGCTAGAAGATCCACTCGATCAGTTCTCGAAAGATCCACTGCTGTCCCCGTTCCTTTCCCCAACTTTCTCTCCCACCGCCTTCTCCTCCACTGCGCTTTCCACCAACACAACACTCTCCACCACCGAAGCCCTCCAGTCCGCCATCCGCCTTCTCTCCGACCATCAACGCCAGCACATCCTATCTAATCACTCCTCTCTTGTCTCTCACCTCCATTCCTTACACCTCGCAACTACTCACTTATCGTCGTTGAGGAACTCTACAAGTTCGCTGCAGCAAAGTTTGCAGTTGCTGAGGCAGAATTTGTCTGAGCCGAGGAAGAAGATTGAGGAGAAAACGGTACAGTTGAGTAATTTGAACGAGGTGACAGAGATTGTTTATGGGGTTGGAAGGTTGCTGAAGCTTTCGAGGAAGTTGAGGGAGTTGATGGACGATGATAGGAAGGCAGTTGATCTTGCTAAGGCCGCCGAGATGCATAGGGAAATTGAGGTCTACTTTTCTCTTTCCTCTTGATAGTAAACATTAGCAATGTATTGGTGTGTAATATCTATGCTGCTGGTAGAAATGCAAATATTTACACACCAACTATTATACCACCTAATATAATATCGAAATTTCATAAATTACCAGCACAAAAGTACCATGAAACTTGTGTCTTTTACTTCATATATCACAAGGAATGTTGAGTCAACTGCCATAACGCTATAATTATTTTGCAAAATAACCAAGGTGTATCATGCCACGAGTAATCAAAAATCATGTACATTATCATATCGATACACGTTTATGGTATGCTACATGTGAATGGAAGTTGTATGTTCTTTGTAATGCGGAGAGTTACAATTTTACTCGAGCTACAGAAATGTCACCATAGCTTAGAATAATTTATATTTGATTTCGTTCATGGGATTATTATTTATTTAGCATGCTGCTATAACCACCCAAAAAATTATTTCTAGCTACCATGAAATTTTTAGTAGACATCAATTTTTTATATATGCTACTTAACACCAAATTCAACCTTTTCATTCGGTCTTAAACAACCGTGCGTCTTTGATTTTAGACGGCTGTTCATAGCCGTACGGTGATAAACAACCGTGTGCCTTTGATTTCCGACGGTTGTTCATGCCATAGTAATAAATGATAAAAAAATAATAATGAATGGTATTAGTAAATGTGTAAGCAAAGTTTGTATGGTGGCCATTAGTTATGGAAGCCAGAAGTAATTTTCTGGCAGCCTATAGTAATACACTTTATTTAAGCATTCAACCGTAAGATGCAAACCATTTACAAGTGAAGTATTTCCCTATTTAAACAAAAGGAAACTTCTGGTATACAAAAGTTTACAGCTGCGGTTAAAACTAAATAATAATAGTAGTAGTGGTAGTAGTAGTAATAATAATAATAAAATTAGTGGCTCTAGTTCAAGGTCTTGAGTTCCGTTAGCTGATCATTTTTCAATCAAACAGGTTCTGTATGAGGAACGTGGATTGAATGGGATATCAGTTGTCGAAGAAGAGATCAGGTGGTTATCAGAAACAGGTTCACGATTAAGATCAGAGGCAATCAAAGCAGTCGAGAAAGGAATGGATGAGATGAATCAAAATGATATTTGGTGCGGGCTTCAAGTGTTTTACAATTTGGGTGAATTGAGATCTACAGTTGATGCACTGGTTAATAAGTACAAAGGAATTGGAGTCAAAAGCGTGAGTGCTGCTTTGGATTTGAAAGCAATTGCTGCTTCAAGTGGATATAGTGGCGGTGGACCAGGGGGTATTCAGAGAAGTGGAACTCCCCAGATTGGTGGTGGAAAAAGAGCAGGCGAGGCATTATGGGAAAGGTTGACTAAATGTATGGACGAGTTGCATAAAGTTACGATGGCTGTTTGGCAACTACAAACCGTTCTTGCAAAAAAACGAGTTCCTTTTACTCAAGTGCTGTTTCTGCATGAGGTGTGGCAAGAAGGAGAATTATTATTGACTGATAGAGTATGGGAAGCTTTAGTGAAAGCTTTTGCTTCTCAAATGAAGTCGGTTTTCACAGGTTCTAGTTTTGTGAAAGAAGTATTTACAAATGGTTATCCTAAACTTTTTACTATGATCGAGAATCTGATCGAGAGGATTGAGAGGGATACTGATGTTAGAGGTGTTTTGCCTGCCGTTAGTAATGAAGGGAAGGATCAAATGGTTGATGCGATTAATATTTTCCAGACTGCTTTTCTAGCTCAGTGCTTGAGCAGGTTATCTGATTACGTCAATAGCATATTCCCTATGTCTAGTAGAGGAACGATTCCTTCGAAAGATCAAATCTCTAGAATCGTGATGAGAGTTCAAGAGGAGATTGAAGTAGTTAAGCTTCACGGGCATTTGATGCTTCTTGTTCTGCATGAAATTAGCAAAGTTCTTATGTTGTTAGCTGAAAGAGCCGAGTACCAGGTATCAACAGGTCCTGAATCAAAACAAGTAACAGGCCCTGCCACTCCTGCCCAAATAAAAAACTTCGCTTTATGCCAATACTTACAAGAGATACATACTAAACTTAGCACAACTGCTTCTTTACTTCCTAATGTCGCGGAAGATGTATTATCTCCACCTCTAGATGTGATTTATGGCGTTGCCTGTGATTCAGTAACCACTCTATTCAAATCCATGCTCGATAAATTAGAGTCGTGTATTTTACAGATACACGATCAGGACTTTGGTAGCCAAGGAATGGATGCAACAATGGACAATAATGCATCAGCTTACATGGATGAAATTCAAAAATCCACAATCCACTTTCGGACTGAATTCTTATCCAAACTGTTACCATCTTCATCTACAACTCGAACAGAAACCATATGTACTCAGCTAGTTCGAAAAATGGCTTCTCGGGTGCTTAGCTTTTTCATTAGACATGCTGCATTAGTAAGGCCTTTGTCCGAGTCGGGCAAACTGAGAATGGCTAGGGATATGGCGGAGCTTGAACTTGCTGTAGGTCAAAACCTGTTTCCGGTTGAACAGCTTGGAGCTCCATATAGAGCTCTTAGAGCATTCCGTCCAGTAATATTTCTGGATACATCTCAACTTTCTGGGTCTCCTTTACTGCAAGATTTGCCACCTAGTGTTATTCTACATCATTTATATTCTAGAGGACCAGATGAGTTGCAATCGCCTATGCAGAGAAATAAACTGACGCCTTTGCAGTATTCTCTGTGGTTAGATTCACAGGGAGAGGATCAGATTTGGAAAGGGATAAAGGCGACATTAGATGATTATGAGATGAAAGTTAGAGCCAGAGGAGATAAAGAGTTCAGCCCTGTATATCCTCTTATGCTTCAAATTGGTGCCAAGGTGGCTGATGCTTCTTAATCTGGGTAACAAGAGGAGGTATATATGCTACTTTTTACACACATTTGGCATCTATATGTGTGGTGTTATTACACATAGGTGAATAAAGATAAATTTTGGATGTGGGACTGTATGCGATTGTATGAAATATCCGATTCAATGTTAATTCTTTTTTATTCATCATCTTTTTTCGTACCCATTGCAATGCAACTTGTGTTTAATTGCAGTTACTCTTGTTATATTGCCATTGCTAGTCATACAAGGTGCATTTGGAGGCCACTTGGATAACTTGATAGTTAAATGATAGCTCTATCAATTTACATAGAGAATGAAATTAACTGTAAACCGAGAGGTAAGGTATTGTGTCAATGGCCACTGTATTGAACGGGTAACACACATATTGTAGCTTAATGTTTTCTTGGAATCGATCTTTAGCTGTGTAAATAGGATTCTGTGATTGAGATGATCCTTTATAATGTTATTAGGAAACCATGCAAGTATGAGTAGTTATTAATCACAACATGAGCATGAATAAAAGGGAAGGTGAAAACATAGATTGATGGCAATTAGAAAACAACCTTATGTTAAAGCACCTAGGTTCTTCTACCCCCACTAATTCACGTGCATGGCCAAATCTCATGATTATGGTATCCAAAGCATAGATTCACGACCAACTAAAAATTGATTTCTTGAAATGTTAATAGGATTCTAGCCAAATTGTAACTTTTATATGGTATTATTATAATCGTTACCATTTTCATGCTGAAAAACACTAAAAATTGCCGTCCAAAGTCCAAGCGTTGGTGGTCTGTATATATAGTTGAGCCTGAACAAGTGCCCATCTTATTTCTCTAATCCATTTTAGCTATTTATACTAGCATATGACAGACACAGTGTATGCACGGACATGCATGGATGTAAAGGTGCAGTAAAATAGAAATCATTTAAAAGAGTAGTTATGTAATTTTGATGATGGTTGAAATGGTAACACACCAATATATACGCCTAATTCCCTTCATCAGTAGTAGAAATTTAATTAACTTCTTAATCGATGGATGATTGAAAACCTATGGGCAGACGTGAGATGAAAAATGAAGACAATTATTGAGCTTGTGTTACAGTGAAAATATAGTTCATAGCATTTAGTATGAGTACTGCCATGGAAGCAAAATATAAGAGCTTTCTCTGCTGGGATGCTCTTAAGACATTGCTATTTATTCAGCATGAAGGCCATTTTGGTTTTATATTGTGGGAATTAGTGGTGATACTTTTTCTATCTCCTTTTGGCGGATGTACATTCTATCTTTGCTTATTTGGAACTTTGCTTATTTGGAAACTAGAACTAATTAAAAGTACGGGAATTTTCTTCCAACACCCTTCCTAACTTTCAAAATTCACTTCCTCCCTTTGTTTTTACCTTTTGTCAAAAACATGTTGCATGAAAAACCTGTCACACTGCACATATTTGCAGTCTACACTGCAAATATATGCATTCTACTATTTGCAGTTGCAGTTGCAATTGCACATTTTTTTATACTATAAATATTTGTTTTTAAAAAAATATGCAGTTAGAACTGTAAATATTTGCAGTGTATGGTGCATGTTTTCATTGAAAATATTGACATGAATGTTTCATGAAACTTGTTCTTAAGAAGGGTTTTTCGGATAGCGTGCGGGAGCCTCGTGCATTGGGTTTCACCTTTTTTATTTTATTTTTTATTTTTTTAAGTTTGAAAATAAGGGGCGGATCCTAATTTTCACTACAAGCAATGTCAGCTTCTTTTGTCTACCAAATGCCAATTGTTGTATTCTTGGCAACTGTTACTGTTAGTCATCTTTACTGTGGATCACAACGGTAACCTTAGTTGTAAGCCGTGAACTTGCACTTTAGAGTTGTGTGAGTTTTTGGCCACTGGATGTTAGTTTTTATTCAGCACTATCACGTGACATTATTTTGTAGGCAATATGGATCTCTTTATAACCTTGAAGATGGCATGCCTCTGCATTCTAAATTTAATTTATTTATCAGTGCCCCCAACCATTGATTTTGACTTGTTATCTGTCTACTGTGTCATTTTGTTTCTTATATGCTGAACTTATGGACACTTTACATTACATGCTGAGAAGTTCCTGCATATTTTGATATTTAAGTATTTGCTTCTATTGTCCCCCTATCATTGTTTTTATATCCTTTTCTAATGTCTGGACCCCCTATCATTGTGTATATATATCCTTTTCTAATGTCTGGAGATGAATCTGAGCAATAGTTGGTTGATTCTGAAGTGCTCTCATGGAAGCAAAAGAAAGATCACTCAGTTTGTCTTATAAAAGCCATTTAGAAGCTAAAGGAACTCAAAGTAAAGGTCTTTTGAGGTATAACTGTTCTTAGCGATTTTAATTCATATTTTGTTCCTACTTATGTTTTCAAATTTTCACCTTGCATGTCGGGTACATGTTTTTACATAGATTGGAGGGGGGAAAAATTAAATAAGATGCCTGAACTCCAACTGTATGGTAATACTTATATTGGCTTTTTGTCACAGTTGACACTGAAAATTTTCTTAGTTTTGCTCTTTCAATAAACCATGTTCTGTGTTAATGCTGAACTATACATGAAACCGCTTTCCAACTGTGAGAAAAATGAAAGCGGAATGAAAAAGGAAAATTAAAGGGAAATGGGAATAATAAGTTGGGTGTGTTTTGGATTCATCAAACCTCGACCCAGCATCACTCAGTTCTTCAGTTTCGACGGGATAGAGTGCTAAACTACAAACTCCTCTTGAAATTGCATTATCTGAACCGAGTGACAAGCTATTACTTGCTATTATTTTACCTTGAGTGCCAACATTGTACTTTGGTAGGAATCCGAAGGAGCCTTTTCAAGCACTTTCATGCATGAACCGAAGTCGTGTTGCTCATTCTCCCTGGTGACCTGCCTATAGTGACATCAAAGTACCTATAGCCATGATGATTTGATAGATTTGATTACAGTAACGTCGAGTTAGTGGGTCCAATTAATGCCTTTGACTCCCCAACTGGGATTATTCTTTGCCCGCTCTTTGGCTTGGAAAGCAAGAGCAAGAACGTGCTCCCTGTAGAAAGTAGGTAGCTAATATTGGTATTGAGAGCAGTGCTACCTGGCACTAACGGTTGCATTGGCTATGCTTTTGTTCTTTGGATAACGTAACGATTTTCTTCATCACTGAATTCAACTTAAGTTATGCCCTAACACAAAACCATCGTAGGGTTGGGAGTAGAGCGTCATGGGGTTGGCGCATCTCGTTGGGCGTGTAGGATATACATCGGAAACTCCAACATCTTTCTTGGGAAAAGTTTCTTTTTTGGTATGTAACACCTCACCTCGGTATAGCACTTCGCTTTTGGTTTTCGAAATAATCTATTGCTTCTCCAAACGAGCTCTAGTGAGGTGATCAAAGGGAAGAATGAGTGAAGTATGTGCTCGAGGGCAGTCATGATTAGCGAAGGAAGCTTGGATGGTGGCGAGGTCGGTTGATAAAAATAGAATGTTTTTTTGAGTGGTTCATTCGTTCTTGAAAAGATATGGAGCCAATGGATCAATGAAAAATAGAATGAATGATAGACGCTTTGTGTTGTCCACTCGTGATTTTTGTTGAAATAATTTTTTTAGTGATTATTTTAATATAATTAGCTAAAGCCCTGATCAATACATTTCAAAGTTTTAAATCTCGGATTTCGGTCTCGTTTATTTTGAAATTTTCACACAAGCTATCTTGTATCAGAGGAGATCTCGGACGAGATGAGTGTATTCAGGTGTACATCTCGAATCTTAAAGTACATCCCGAGAATATCTTTGAGCAATTTTTGTATCTAAAGTTGATGTTTTAATCATTTTATTAACAACTATAATTTTGAGAATACAATTAAGGGTAACATACTTGATTTGCATAGGAAAAAAAACTAATATTAATGTTTTGGAGAAGAGTGATAGTTTGATTAGCTTAATTTATTTGAAAATGATTGAATATCATCCTCTCTTAATAAGATAAAAAGTAAAAAATACGTTCAAGGAGTTCTTCAATGGTAATTGGATTGAGTAGTTTCTTTTGAATTTATTAAAAAAAAAAAAAGAGAAGAAAATAATATAATTTAGGATGAAATTTTGGATTGAAATTTTAATCCAAATTTCGGGTGAGATTTGAATATATCAAAAGAGACGAGGGTCGAGGAAGATATTAAGGAGATTTGAAGTTTCGTTTCGTTTAAGTGTGAAAAGGAGATCTCGGGGATGAGCTTGGACGAGACATAGAAGATTTAAAACCATGATACAATTAATGATGCAAATACAACAATCTCGAATTACTAGTGCATATATACAAATACAACAATTTTGAATTACAAGTGCATGTATACAATTACAACAATATCGAATCCAAATATAATGAAACAAATAATGATATAAAATTAGAAAACAGTGACTCGTAGGCCTGTGAATAGTCGGATACGAATTCGAATTATGTCATATCCGTATCCGAAATCATTTAAGATACTTCAGATGCAGACGAATATCGAATATTCTTCGACCAGTTCACAACTAACAAATCTAAAATAATAAATAGAAAATTTTGATTCATTATAAATCTATTTCAATACTAAAAATATAAATAATAATAAATATGCTAAAAAATTAATTTTAAGCAGCAAATATTCATTTTTGTACACGTTAATTTTTTTACCTAAATAAATTAGTAAACAACAATAATTTCACTTACTAAAATATATAAAAAATAACTATAATCTTGATAAAACCCGAACGGATAATTATCAGGCGTAAATATGGTCATATTCGCATCCATATTCATTTTTTAGATATCGGATAATGTTTCATATTTCGGATACGAACACGGACGATTTTGAATTTTTTGGATGGTCACTGACAGCACTAGTGATGCGAATGCAATTATTCATCAAAATCTTGTTGTAACTAGTTCATTTTTTATGGTATCTTAAATGATCAACGTTTCATTTCTTATGTTTCATCAAAGTTTTTCTTTTCTTTTTTGTTCAACGTTTGAGGGCTTATTACGAAAGGTATTCATCAAGACCAAATCAGAATCATTATTAAATGACATATTTTTATTGTCACTATTGTATTTTCGTACAATATGAATAGGCAATGCAGCGACGATCATCCTTATTTAGGCTTTAAAACTGTAAGTTGCCGTATTCTTTATGATCACAAATTTTCATTTATATTTCAAAGGCAATTTTAGTTGCTATACGTACGATCAAGTGATAGAAATTAATTTTTTCTTTCTTCGATTTTGATTGATTTTGAATTCCACGAAAAAACGGAATACGATATCTTGCATGTTGATACATGTTATGCCCTTTTTTTATCAACAGAAAATAAAGAGAATAGAGATGAGAATTTATTAGAAATAGACAACATGAATTGGAAAAACAATGGAATAAGACTCGAAGTTAACTCTAGGACAAAGCTCAAATAACGTCTATATTGAGCAAATTATCAAAGCAGAAAAGGACTTAAAACCGTGGAAAATAGGTTGAAGAGTAAACTTAGAGAAACGTCTTAAAATAGTCTGGAAAAAACCCAAAAATAACGCTTAAATTTTGGAATCAAAGCATGCTTCAGGTTCGTGTAGTCTTGGCCCTGGAGCCTACTCCAGGGCAGCGTTCGGATGAATGCTCCATTGGAGAGCTTAAAGCATTCCTTAATTGAAGCAGTCATGAGCATTCCAAGGTAGTGCTCAAGCACCGCATAAGAATGCTTTCATCAGTAGACATATGAAATTTATCAAAGATAACATAAATTCAGAAAAACATGGGAAAAATGACTTGAAGTTAGCTTTAGGTCAAAGCTCAAAATAACGTCCGAATTGAACAAATTATCAAAGTAGAAGGAGGATTTAAAATTGTGTAAAATAGGCAGAAGAAGAAATTTAGAGAAACATCCAAAAATAGTTGAAAAAAGACAAAAAAAGCACTCAAATTTGGATCCAAAATATACTTTAGGTCCGCTTAAAGCGAGCCTGGAGCATGCTTCGGGGCAGTGCTCGAATGAGAGCTCCATTGGAGTGCTCAAAGCGCTCCTTAATCGAGGCGCTCATGAGCACTCCAAGCGAACGCTCCATAAAAGGGCTCTCACGAGTCAAAACATGCTTCAGGGTAGCCCGTGAGCACCCAAGCTATCAAAAAAATGAAGCAGCCAAATCTTTATTAAAGCTCATTGTCTTTATTACATCAATGTTTTTAACTTAAACACACAAAAGCATAAGCAGTGTCCTAAGATGCTGACATTAATGAGGGAAAAAATACTCTCTTATTGACATATACAACCAACTTAATCAGACTTATTAACTCAGTCTATATCAGACTAATACTCCAGGAAAATAGGAACAGTAGGCAAAGTAAGTTGCACTAATTTTCAACATTCGCTCTTACTGCATGCTTACTGTTTGCGCCAAAAGTGGTCACAAACACCCTGTTGTATATGAAAACACCAATATCCAATATTTAGATCTAAACTGAGAAATATAGATTCATAGATTACAGAATACATTGCAGAAAACTAAATGAACATGCAAGTTTTATAGTGGTTTGGCAAAATTCGGTCTACGTTCATTCTCATAATCTTTTATTTATACTGTAAGATTACAAGTACAGTTTTTTTTTTCCATATAAAATTAATGGAGGAAGAGATAACAAGTGATGGAGGAGAGCCAGTTGAAAAGTTTCTTGCAACGAGCCAAGTCTGCTGTATTTATAGGTGAAGACGTGCATGGATCGGGTTGAAATTTCACAATAAGAACCTCTAGATCCGTACGACCCGATCCACCAATTTTCAGATCGATCGCACACCATATGAACGATCAGTGTCGATCATTCATATTAGCTTCAATGGGGGTGCGATCATTCCTGCGGGGTCCAATACTAGTCCATGCTCCCAAAGTTTCGCGTTATTTCGACTTACCGTTTGAGATATCGATCGATCTTCGTTGTTTTGAGCAGAAAATGGATCATGGAAGATCATTCCATACTTGCACTTTTTGGGGTGCAATCATTCTAGTGAGTTTCCGATGATGTCAGCTACTTGCTTTTCAAATTTTGTGCTATTCCGACTTACCATTTATGAGATATCGCGTTTTTCGTGAAGTTGCGTTGAGTTGTAATCAATCATGGGCGATCGTTCCATATGCGCTCCTTTTGATGTGCGACTATTCCGGTGACTTTTTCATGATGTTAGCTGCATGCTCTTCAAATTTCGTGTCATTCCGACTTACCTTTTGTGAGATATCGCGTTTTCTGTGGAGTTGAATTGGGTTGTTTGCGCTGAAAATCGATCTGATCCCTCTTCTTTTGTCCATAACTCGAGCTACAAACTCCAATCAACTTGAAATTTGAAATATAGCCTTATAGGGCCTTCCTTATCACTTCATACCGATTGCACCTTAATTGGGATAAAAATTGGGGAACCGATCCAGTACGTTTCCTAGGTGAAGCACCAATTTCATTCTTAGCTATTTTTTGAGCGTTGTCCATTCGAATCCATTCAACTATCTATTATAGTTTCAACTGTAATCGATTTTCAAGTCATCCATTTTAGCCAAATCCATGGTATCATGCCCTAACCAAAATGCGGGATAACATTTGCCTCCCAAAACATGCCTTGCGGTAGGAAGGCGTGTTTCGAATTGCTATAAATCCAAAATCCATAATCCATAATCCATTGATAGCCGAATATTCCAATCCAGAATCTAATCCATTGTTAATCCAATACCTTGTCTCTCCAGATCGTTAATTGTGGTCGTTCGAGACCGTTAATCAGACCTGTAGCCATTCTAGGCTGGCGTTTATTCGAGGCTGATGGTGCCGTTCAAGGCGAGTGGTGGTCGTTCGTGACCGATAGCCGTTCGTGGGAGATGATGGTCGTTCGTGACCGATTGTCATTCAAGACAGAAGATGATCGCATGCGATCGAGTGCCGTTCGGGGAGAATGATGAACGTACATGATCAAGTGCCGTTCAAGGTGATATATGATCGTTCGAGATTGAGTATCGTTCGGGGCGAAATGTGATCATTCGAGATCGAATGCCGTTCGGGGCGAAATGTGATCGTTTGAGATCGATTGTTGTTCGAGACGAAATGTGATCGTTCGAGATCAATCGTCATTCGAGGTGAAATACTTGTTTTTCACATTCAAGAAAGTTCCCAAATCATTTGTTATGGAGGTTTATTGCCATCTCAGAGCATGCCTAGGGACTGACCTCGATCCCGTATATGTGTAAGTGACTTAGCCGTTTTAATGTGGAGTTTCTTTTACTTCACGCCATCCCGATCAAGAGATGACAGCTTATGCCCTTATGCCGGGCTTGCTCCAATTTGTGGTGGATGATGGTTGCTTCTATTCCATCACCAATCTCCATTTTCTTACAGAGCCCTCCAAATCCATGCCCCCAGTTCCATGGGGAGTAGTGTCGATCCATCTTCCTCGGTCGTGGCTTGCCCTAGTTGGTTCCAATCCATATTAAGATAGCTAGTTTCCGCTCCAAGTTCTAGATGCCAATTTCAAACTATTCCATCATCCATAAGTGGTCTCCCATCATCATTTCCATCTTGCTTCCGAGCCTACGAAGGAATCCCAGATTATCCTCTTTCAGACGCGCATCCAAGTTCCGATTTGACACCAAACTGCTCAACATTGTCCAACACTCCACCTAGGATTGATCCAGCATAACTTGGGGGCATGATTCCGAGTCTAGATCGGTCGGCATTGATAGTTTAGAACGATCTACCAATCGTTACGTGTTCCCCGTGGACTGCCCTCGGCTGTACTACTCCATGCTGCTGTCTGTTAGCTTCGTTTCCTCGGTCCTGATTATGGTTTTCCTCAGCCTCTGCTGGTCCAACTCCGTCATCCATATTTCCAGCATTTCCTGCTAATTCATTTTCTGGGTTTTGCGCTCCAGCTTGTCCAATTTGTCGATGTAGATTCTGCATCATCTCCTCCTATCTCTTTAGCATCCTTTCCTGCATAGCATCCATCTCCTTTCCATCTCGTCTCTGGTGATGAAGACAGGTTTGATTTGCTCCAGAAGATGTCTCTTGACTTCCATCATGATGGCTCTTATCCACCGTCTGTCTTCTTGTTGATGGCTTTACCATCACTCTAAATCCAAGCTCTCTAGTTGATTCCAAATCTGAACTTCAAATCCACGTGGGCTAGCTTTCTCAGTGAAAGCACAAAAATGTTTGTGCTAAAAAGGTGTTGAATCATGAGTTTTGATTCATGACAAGCTTCAACGATCAACGATGAGATTAGACGATCAAAGCGACAAAAAGAGAAAGCTATACACACGTGGTGAACTACAAAGGAAACTAGACTTCAAACCCGAGTACGCTATAAAAATCTTTATTGTTTGAGTCGTAGTTATAGTTTGTAACTGTTAAAATCACTCCTTAAGTAGTTTACACACGCTATACAAAATTTTTAAATATATATATGCACAAAAAAAAATAGTGTGCACTAGTGCTCACTATGCAAAAAAAGCACAGCTCAGTCGACTGGACTGAATCCACCAATCGGCTGAATCTGTATTCTTTGCACAGACATACACACGTGCACACCACTTTAAATATTCAGTCAACTAGATATTTTTGACCAGTCGACTGACCGTACGCAACTACCATATTTCCTAAAGGGATGCTTCTCTTTGCGAAGAGTAACGATCCAATTCGAAGAGTAACGGATGCAACTCTTGATTGAAACTCTTCGCAAACATTAGCAACCTTATATACTATATATATAGATCTAAATTCTTGATTTTAATAATCCAATTTACTTCAACCTATTCTATTCTCTGATCTATATTTCTTGACTATATTTCTGCACTCTAAAAGCTTTCTAATCAAAGACATATTGCTTGAATCTCAGAGTTAATTATTATATACTTCGATTCAAAGCAACATCTTCCTTTCTAATATTCACACACACAATACTTGAGGATATGATTATAGGAAGAGTGTACTATCAAAGATAAATCAGTGTTATCAAGAACACAAAGCGTCAACAACTTTATCGAAATTGTAGAAGTCATGTTAGTTTGTATCAGGTGGAAAAGTCCTCTTCGGCTGTTGAGGCGGGAAGATCCTGTTCGGCTGCTCAGGTGTTGTATACCTATTCCTTCGGTTTAAGCGACGGTTTATTGAGTGAAATTCCAGAGGAAAGTCTGGGGCTGGACGTAGAACAGGAAGTTCGAACCAGTATAAAAACTCCTGGTGTGCTTATTCTTACTTAATTTACTATTATTATCTATTTTCGCATTTAGATTATAATACATTCCATATTACACGATCCTAAGTGTTAGCTATACGGCACACGCACTTTCAATTGGCATCAGAGCACGGTCAGCTAATAACCGTTACACAGTTATTTGATATATTCTAGTAATATGGAAAATAACACTAACAACAGTTTTATAGAAGGCCAATCCACTGCACGACCACCACTATTCAATGACATGAGTCACGTTTATTGGTCTACACGTATGAGGATTTATATGCAAGCAAATGATTTTGATTCATGGAATATCACATAATCTGAATATCATGTACCCACAACTGAATTTTGTACATGGTCGAACACAAAAAAACTAGATGCTGCTGCAAATGCTAAAGCTATGAATATGTTGTTTTCCTCCTTGGACAAGAATGAGTTTAATCGTGTCAGCGTGTTCAATAATGCATATGAAATATGGCGAACACTAAAAATAACTCATGAAGGTACTAACAAGGTTAAACAAAGCAGGATATCTATGCTTAAGAATCGATTTCAAAATTTTAGAATGGAGAAAAATGAGTCCATTAATGATATGTATTCCAGATTCCAAGATATTTATCACTCATTATTAGGACTAGAAGAAATTTTTTCTGATTTTGATATAGTATCAAAAATCCTAAACTCTTTAACGGATGAACGGGAAAGAAAGGTCTTAGCTATTGAAGAAGCAAACAATCTTTCCATTATGATACCAGAACAATTAATAAGAAATCTAATGTCATATGAAGTGAATTTGCAGGCAAAGAAAGTTCAAGCACAGGATAAGAAGAATCTAGCATTTCAAGCAGAAAAAGATGTTTCAGATTCAGATGAAGAGGATATGACATTTACTGCAAAAAAATTCAAAAAGTTTTTGAAATTCAAAAAGAATAACAAGTTCAGGAATAACAAAGTAACTCCAACAACAATACTGATAGCAACAAACCATCATTTTCAGTCATGCAATGCTATGAATGTCATAAGAATGGCCTTATGAAGAGAGATTGTCCATAACATAAAAAGAACAAATTCAAGAAGGACAAATTCAGAAAGAAAGCCATTTCAATCACTTGGGACGAATCAGACTCATCAGATAGTGATAGTGACAGTGGCAGCGACAATGAACAAGCTAATGTGTGCTTCATGGCCACAGAAGATGACGTAAGTGATTTGAGTTTTGATGATATAGTAGAAATTAATTCAGAATTAATAGATTTAGTAAAACAGATTAAAAAGAAGAATATGGAATTAATCGAAAAACTGAATAGGTCAGAATTAGAAGTGAGTATGCTAAAAGATGAGAAGAAAATTCTAGAAGAGGAACTTGAGAATACTCAAGAATCTAATTCTAATTTAACCTTCCAAATATCTATGATTACTGAAGAAATAAAAATTCAGAAAAATAAGAATGATGATCTATCAGTAGATATTAAAGATTTAGAATCTGGCTATAAAATTTTAGAATTGGAAAATTCCAGTCTCAAAACAAAATTAGAAATATACAAAATTATAAAATATTTCTAAAAATATTTCTAATTTTAATAAAGGAAGAGAGAATCTTTCTAAAACTATAAAAAATTCTCAATCTACCTCAAATAAATCATGACTAGGATATAAAAATTTATTTAAACAAGAATTTGGAAAAGGTTTGCATAACGTTAAAAATAGGTTCTAAAAGGATATTAAAACAACAGTTTCTAAGGAAATTAAAACTATAAAAATATGGATTCCTAAAACAAATAATAATTTGATTAGGAATAAATATATTAAATCATTCATGGAAATTATTCATTATAATGATAATTATATTTTTTAAGGGAACTCTGAACCCTACTGGGTTTGGCTTCCTAAGATTTAACCTTTAGGGCCCTAACGGAGGAAGTGTGTGCCAATATTATTCTTTATTTTTTGCAGGTATCACTTAAAAAGAGAGGAAAATGGATATTGGAGAGCGGCTGCTCTAACATATGACTGGCACTAAAGATATGCTAATCAACATCATCTACTCGAATGGTGGATCAGTCACATTTGGAGATAACTCCAAAGGCCATATCATCGGCAAAGGCGATGTCAGCAGGAACACGGTTGAACGGTGGAACAAAATGAAGGAATCAAGATTTCTAGAAGGACCGTTTGTGGTTTACTCCGACTTCAATGCATATGGAATTCAATATTTGGTAAGAAGAAGTCATTTGGAATTGCTATTAGACTACAATCAAAACAAGGTAAAAATCAATCACACTATGGTGAAATTACTTCTTGCAAATCTCAATCTAGATAACCAAACTCCAAAGAATAGAGATAATTGTGTTTGGAGTTTAGTTTGTGGGCGACAAGTATTTTTCACTTTAGCAAGAATAGGACACATACTTCACACTCCGGTAGATGGAATACCATTGGAAGACTTGAATTGCGATATTAATATTCGAGACAAGATAAGTCATCGTTTCCTTGAAGATAATATGAAAGAATTGAAATCTATTTCCCTATGACCGACGACAAGAATTTTGCATCGTGCCTTAATGAAAACAGTACTCCCAAGAACCGGATCATATGAATTGGTATACCCGGAGAACTATAGAGCATTGTACGCTATATATGGAAATGTTGAAATAAATTGGCTAAAACTTATTCTTGATGAACTTCTAGTCTTCAATCAAAGGAAACAAAATATAATTTACTACGGAGAATACATTATGAGATTGCTTTTGGATCTTCGGGTGCAATACCCTACTCAGACACTTCAATTGTAAAAACTCTTAATAGTCGGATGATAAGCCTCATGAAATTACCCTCAATACCCCTCTGTATCATGACATTCCAAGAATGACAAAACGTCCCCAAGAACATCAAGAAGAAGCACCACCGCAAAGACAAAGCGATGAAATTCGAACCATTGCACCTTCCCAAGGAACACGCGAATCAATCGATCTTATAGCTTGCAATCAAATGATATTAGATTCACGTGTCAAACTCCTCGACAAGAAATTTGATAAGAAGTTCAATAAGATAAAGAGCTTCTTTGGCATATTATGGGAAGCTATCTCTTGCACCACTAGTTCATCTACCTCATCTGGAAAACAACCGACACCGGAATTTACGTGGACAACATCGAATGAGGAAATAGAAAGTGATATGGACAAAGATAAGGGGAAGAAGCCAATGATTTCCAGAGATGACGAAGAAGAAGAATCCGATGAATGATAGGGAAAATGGAAGTGAAAATTATATTTTTTGGTAGGTTTTCTTTTGTGAAAAACTATGACATGCTTTAAGATGTTAGGCATGTGACGTTTGTGCTTTCGTGATGTTTGTATTCGTAAAACAATGTCTGTGATGTAATATGTTTGTGAATGTTTATATGATAATGATTATGTTCATATTTGTAATGATTCGTAATGTCTCACTCTACAAATATTTGTTAGTACTATGTGATTATTGAATTAAGTATCCCTTTTTGTCAATGATTAAAGAGGGGGGGGGGATTTATGTACTAACTTTTTATGCAGGAATAGAAAAGGCGCCACACATTCAGGGGGAGGAATATATAATCTAAGTCATATATTTCCATATATGAAGAATCGTCAAAATCGGTTGTCATCAATCAAAAAGGGAGAAAATGTTGAATCATGAGTTTTAATTCATGACAAGCTTCAACGATCAACGATGAGATTAGACGATCAAAGCGACAAAAAGAGAAAGCTATACACACGTGGTGAACTACAAAGGAAACTAGACTTCAAACCCGAGTACGCTATAAAAATCTTTATTGTTTGAGTCGTAGTTTTATAATTGTTAAAATCACTCCTCAAGCAGTTTACACACATTATACAAAAGTTATATACACACACACACACACATAACAGTGTGCACTAGTGCTCACTGTGCAAAAAAGCATAGATCAGTCGACTGGATTGAATCCACCAGTCGACTGAATCTGTGTTCTTTGCACAGACACGCACACGTGCACACCACTTTGAATATTCAATGAACTATATATTTTTGACCAATCGACTGACTGTACGCAGTTGTCGTATTTCCTGAAGGGATGCTTCTCTTTGTGAAGAGTAACGATCCAATTCGAAGAGTTACAGATGCAACTCTTGATTGAAACTCTTCGCGAACAGTAGCAACCTTATATACTATATATATTGTTCTAAATCCATGATTTTAATAATCCAATTTACTTAAATCTATTCTACTCTCTGATCTATATTTCTTGACTATATTTCTGCACTCTAAAAGCTTTCTAATCAAAGATATATTGCTTGAATCTCAGAGTTAATTATTATATACTACGATTCAAAGCAATATCTTCCTTTCTAATCTTCACACATACAATATATACTTGATGATCTGATTGTAGGAAGGGTGCACTATCAAAGAAAAATCAGTATTATCAAGAACACAAAGCGTCAACAACTTTATCGAAATTGTAGAAGTCCAGTTAGTTTGTATCAGGCGGAAAAGTCCTCTTCGGCTGCTGAGACGGAAAAATCATGTTCGGTTGCTCAGGTGTTGTATACCTATTCCTCTGGGTTAAGTGACGGGTTATTGAGTGAAATTCCAGAGGGAAGTCTGGGACTGGACGTAGAATGGGACGTTTGAACCAGTATAAGAAATCCTGATGTGCTTATTCTTACTTACTTTACTATTATTATCTGTTTCCGCATTTAGATTATAATACATTCCATATTACACGATCCTAAGTGTTAGCTATATGACATATGCACTTTCAAAACGGTCACATACACTCGGTTGTAGGTGAAAACATAAATATTCAATATTTAGATCCAAATAGAGAAATATAGATTCACATATCACAGAATAGATTGCAGAAAAGTAAATGAACACACAAGTTTTATAGTGGTTCGACAAACTCCGGCATACGTCCACTTCCATAATCTTTTATTTTTACTGTAGTATCATAAGTATAGTTGTTTTTGTCTTAGAAAATTAATGTAGCTAGCGATAAGAAGTGACGGAGGAGTGCCAGCCGAAAAGTCCCTTGCAATGAGCTGAGTCCTTTGTATTTATAGGTGAAAACGTGCATGGATCGGGCTGAAATTTCGCAAGAAGAACCTCCAGATTCGTACGACCTAATCCACCAACTTTCAGATCGATCACGCACATATGAACTATCCATGGCGGATCATTTATATTAGCTCCAATAGGGGTGTGATCATTCCTATGAGGTCCCACATGCCTCTAGTCCATGGTCTCAAAGTTTCGCCCGACTTACCAATTATGAGATATCGACCGATCTTCATTATTTTGAGTAGAAAATGGATCATGAGAGATCATTCCATACTTTCTCCTTTTGGGGTTCGGTCATTCTGGTGAGTTCCCCATGATATTAGTTACTTTCTCTCCAAATTTCGTGTCATTCCGACTTACTGTTTGTGAGATATAACGTTTTCCGTGAAGTTGATGGAGTTGTAATCAATCATGGGCGATTGTTCCATACATGCTCCTTTTGAGGTGTGATCATCCGGTGAGTTTCTCATGATGTTAGGTACTTGCTCTTCAAATTTTACGTCATTTCGACTTACCGTTTGTGAGATATCGTGTTTTCGTGGAGTTGGGTTGGGTTGTTTGTGCTGAAAATCGATTCGATCCCTCTTCTTTTGCCCATAACTCGAGCATACGAACTCCAATCGATTTGAAATTTGAAATGTAGTCTCATGGGCCCTTCTTGTTACTTCATCCCAATTGAACCTTGATTGGGACAAAAATTGGGGATCTGATCCAATCTGTTGCCTAAGTGAAGTGCCAATTCCATTGGCCATTTTTGAGTGCTATTCATCCTAATCCATTCAACTATCGTCCATAGTTTCAATTGTAATCGATTTTCAATCCATCCATTTTATCCAAATCTATAGTATACCGACCTGATCAAAAGGCGTTGTAACACTTACTATCGATGTTACCCTGAGTTCTCCTAATCATTTCAAATTTTGGTTTTGCGAGGGCCTTTGCAAATATCAATGATTTGATTAGTAGTTTGAACTCCTCGTAGCTCAATTTCTTGACTCAATCCCTTTACTCGAATAAAATGGTAATGAATATCAACGTGCTTAGTCCTGTGAAATGATAAATTTGATAGTAATTTTATGGCACTCTCATTATCATAATACGTTGGCAATGTATAATCAAGTTTGGAGAAAATATCCTTTATCAAACACTTTAGCTATATGCATTCTTGTGTAGGCATTGCTGCAACAATATATTTAGCCTATGTGCTAGAGAAAGCAACGATAGCTTGTTTCTTACTGCACCATGAGAATGCTGTTGACCCCACGCCGAAATAATACACAGAAGTTGATCGACGATTTGTTAAGTCACCATCCCAATCAACATCACTAAACTGCTTAAAAATAAAATGACCCCCTTCTTATACATAAGACCAAATGAGAGTGTTCCTTTTATGTATCTTATAATTCTCCTTTCTAGCATTCAAAGGAGAAGTTCTTGGATTTTGCATAAACTGAGAAATGACACCAACATAGTAAGAAATTTCCGCTCCTGTGAGAGTTTGATATTTTAAGTTGCCAATAAATTCACCATCCCAATCCCAATCAACATCACTAAACCGCTTCAAAATAAAATGACCTTCCTTATACATAAAGAGCAAATGAGAGTGTTCCCTTTATGTATCTCATAATTCTCCTTTCTAGCATTTAGTACAGAAGTTTTTGAATTTTGCATAACCTGAGAAATGACACCAACACAATAAGCAATTTCCGCTCCTATGATAGTTAGAAATTTTAAACTGCTCATAAAGTTGTCTAAATCGTCTTGCATTTTGCAACAATTTTCCATCCTCTTTATTCATATTTTAATGTGTATCTATAAGGGCAGCCATTTCTTTCAACTCTCCCATGTTAAAACGATTTGGTAAGTTCTTTGCATAACTTCTTTGATAAATAAGATAACATTTGCCAGATTTTGTCACTTCCAAGCTGAGAAAACAACCAATTTCACTAAGTTTTTTCATTTCAAAATGAATTGACAAATTGTAACGACGAGGATTTTTCGCGTTTGAAAATCGACATCCATACTTTACATCGTACTCGAATGTTGTAGATTCGATCGTTCAAATCCGAGTCGCCGGAGCTTATAACACAATTAAGTAAACAACACAGCGGAAGAAAAAGAATAATACATTGATATACAACATTGATACAATAGATATCAATATACATCAGAGATATGATACAATAAAATAGCAGCGGAAAAGAAACAGATAACATCAGCAGCGGAACAAATAACTCTAAGATAGTCTTCAAAGAAGAACTCCAAAAATGCAACTCCATCTCCAAGAACCAATCCAACAATAGATCGAACTCCCAATAACGACGCACAAAGATAAGCAAGTGCAGTCCGTGTCCAAAGACTGAACTAGCTCCAGATAATCCACTAAATCTGACTATCTGAAAAACCCAACTCTAGACTGCTCGTGTAGAAAATTTTGAGCACCCAGAATTTAGGAAAGAAACAATAAACTGCGGATCAGTCATGGGACTGGTGTGAGCAACAAAAATAGTTTATCTTTAAAAAAAACAAAGAAATATTTTAAAATAGATTCGCAATGCTTTTTTAGAAATGAGACTACCATAAGGCCTCCCGCACACACACACACAATGAAAACGCAGAATCGGAGGAGATTTCTCCTTATGATAGTCAAAGATGCTTGATACGCATTAAAAAGAAACATTTGATATTATTACTAGTGCATAGTGTAGGAAAAATCATTTCGAGAGTAAAGATATAAATCTTAGCCAACATACGACCATTATCGTATGTCTACTATAGCTACCATGTTCAATAGCAGGTTACCGCCACATTCCATGGCAGGTTATACAACTAAAATCATACAAGATCGTATTGTTTCTTTGGATTTACAACAAATGGTCAGGCCAAGGAACTTCCCATTGCCACATGGAAACGCCTCTGAAAGGACGTCCCGAGAACCTAACCGGATCTCTGCCAACACAAGGCCGGGTTACCCCTAACTGGGTAACTACTGACACGAGTATGTCATCCCCCGGTCCTTTAGGACCTTTATCCGAGCGCTCGATAACCAACATCACACAGTAATAAATAAAGTGTTTCAACATGAGTAAGTATCTGGGCTCCATACCATGATACCATCCCTTTCCAGAAGGAAATGAACATACCCTAAAGGGCGCTACCCCCAATAACCTTACCGCATCTTTCCTGTTTCGACCATTTTGGGGTGTGAGGTTCGACGAAGTCTCGTCCACAAAGCTACGCTTTTTACAAAAGCCATGCTTTGATCAACAAATGATAAGCAGCACTCAGCATGCCACATTACCAAATTGGGAATATATCGCTGATAACCTTCAACTACATAACCTCTAAGCTCGTACGTCTCAGAGAAGGGTGTTAATGCTAAGAGAATAAATTCTCCGCCACCAATAGAAATGTAATTGAAAGAAATCTGCTTTATATCTCAAAATGTAATGTCAGACACGTAACCATACAAGTCTGTTCCGGGTTCGAACAGAACCGAAGGCACTTCCAAAGAAGTCCTTGCAATCCGGATATTCACTAATCGCATCCGGACTTCCCATCACATATGGAGTCTCTATACCGGGGACCAGTCGATGCAAAGACATTCGATGAGTTGTCCTCTCGTTTTCGAAAATATCCGGTCTTCACCACCGGTCTTCAAATGCTATCCATAACGATGTATCACATATTCGGAATGGGATATATGACACAAAGGTCCTCTTCCGGCTAAACCGAATAGTGAGCGCAGTATTTCAAAAACATATGGATATTGGGATTTCAATTAAGTCACAACTTAAAACCCAAAACTTTCTTTAAACGGCTAAACAAATTACCATTTCAAATCTTTAAACAAAAAGATTAATTTCACAAAGATCCATTCATAGATTTCCAAAACAATTTCATTTCAATCGGATTAACCCATTAAATCTTTAAATCAAAGATTTAACTTATAGTTTCAAACCTTTTCCAAAACTTGGAAGTCATTTTCATTTTCAAACTTGAAATTCTTTTTAACACAAATTGGACGTTCATTTCTTATGTGAAAGCTTTTATTATTTGAAAACAAACAGTTTTCGTTTCAGAAAAATCCAATTATATTTACACGAGTTAAAGCCCTTGAATTTAAATTCAAATTCCCAAATCAATACATTTAAAGTTGTTTAACCCATATATAACTGGTATAACATCTTTAATTCCTAGTTTCAAATCCTAGAATTCAATTTCAAATCTTGTATTTAAGTTTAAATCAAATTATTTAAACTTCATACTCTATCAAGTTATTCAAAATAAATCTCATCTTTGAAATTCCATTTCAAAAGCTTTTCACTTTAAACCCAATCTTATTCTCAAACCATTTGAATTTAAAAATTCAAACTCAAAACTATTTTCAAAAATTTGTGACTTAATCGATTTCCTCGTGAAATCCATATTTGTGTGTGTATAAGTGTGGTTCAGGGGTTTAACACAATAGTGCAACATCAATCAATCATCACAGATTAAAACACAGAAATATAGTTGATAAGCGATATAAACTATAATGCTTATCA
This sequence comes from Allium cepa, assembly GCA_030765085.1. NCBI lineage: Eukaryota > Viridiplantae > Streptophyta > Magnoliopsida > Asparagales > Amaryllidaceae > Allium > Allium cepa. The sequence continues at coordinate 399,582,794 of CM060931.1, forward strand.
TCCATTCACAGATTTACAGATGATATACAAATTTATTACAAATAAATGAATAAGATACACAGCTCAATCCACAGAACAAAATATTACAGATCAGATAGGACAATCAATCCAAGGCATCTCATACCATACAATCATTTATAAGCAAGGTCAAGTATTCAATAATCATTTATAAGCAGAATTAATCAATTGATTAATCCTAATTTATTCAATTATTTCCAATCAAATTTATTCAATTCTGATTTATTAATTTCAAATCATTTGATATAAATTAATTTATCAATCACCTTAATTAATTAAATTATTCTTAATTAATCATATTTATTAAATTAATTTTTTTAAACCAATTTCAGAATTAATTATCCCTTTAATTAATTATTTAAAGAAATTTAACCTTTAGTTACTTACCATAAAGAAATCGTCTCATAACAATTTATCATTAATTCCCAATTTATCTAATGATTTTCTTAAATAAATTAACTTTAATTAATCAATTTATCCAGAATTAATTACAATAAGTGATTAATCTTTAATTACTTTCATTAAGTAATTACATTTAAGCAATTTACAATTGATTATCTAAATTAATAAATCCAATTAATTAATAACATTAATTACTTTAATCAATACTTAATAATCCTTAGTTAATTAATAACATTTCTTAATCACTTTTAATTTATTTCTAATTATAAAATTTATCTAAATCATTGATTAACTATTAATCATTCATTAATTAACTTAAGTAGTTAATAACAAATTTATCAATCACTTAAACATTTATTAATTCAAACTCTAATTACTATTTTAAAGTAATCATTCTTAATTACTTTCCAAAATAAGTAATCAATATTAATTAGTCATCTTAATTAACATTTTTATAAGTTCTTCTTGAAAACTTTGAAAATCAAATTATTATTAATATAACTTGAATGTTAATAAAATTTATACTTAATTAAATTTATTACTTAATTAAAATATTAACAAGGTTTTAAAACACGGTTAAGCATTAACTAAAGTAATTAGAACTTATGTTAAAGTTTTAACCTTAATCGTTAAATACTTATCTAAATTTATAGTGTTAAACTATTTAAAACAAGCGCTTAACTTTATTTTGTTTTATAACCTTATGTGGCAGTTTGTCTCAAACCCGAGAATCTCCTGGTTCCACTCGAGTAATGCTTCGGGTTGCTCATCAATATTCCCCGAGGCACTCACCTATACGCTCGTCTTCTTCTCCTTCTTTTTTTTTCATTTATTTGTTCCAGTAAGTTTTAAGGTTTTAAACAAAGTAAAGAGATCAGGAAACACGTTACTTCACTCGAACTCACTCTGCAACAACCCGAAGCTACCACCACATCTACTCGAGCATGGCTCGAGACGCAGACCTTCATGCCACTGACACCAAAACCCACCGCCGTGCATGTGTACGGCGGCGCCACAGAGCTCCGGCGAACACTCACATTGTCGGCGAGTCATAAAATCACCCACGACTCGAAATCAAGCTCGATTTGCTAACAGAAAATCGAATTCGAAAATTTGCCTACAGTTCGAAACCTGTAGCTCAAACCAACCACAAAACCTCCTTGCCATCACTGCAGGCACCAACGAAGTCGCCTATATTGTGGCCAGACGACGACAATACGAAATGCTACCAACCTCCAAAAATTCATGCAACTCGGTCACGTTTGGACAACGAACACGCCTCTTCTACAGACATGAACAAAACTTGAACTTAAGCCCTAATTTGAATTCGTCCTCTTAATCCTCACAATAGAAAATTATCTGATAATTTTCTCGAAATCGCCAATGTTCACACTTGCTTCAACACAATTTTCAACATTTATAATTGATTCAATGATTCGAAAATGGGAAAAATGCAATTTCGGTTCACCTACAAACTGCTCATTAACCCCCCATCTAAAAATTTTGATTTTAACTTTAAAAATCATATTAAAGTATAAGGATTCAGATTATATACTTGAATCTCTAAATCACTATAGTCTAATTTTATCAAAGTTTGACTTTTGCACTGTAAAATCAAATTTATTCATACTGTATATTATTTTGCTTCCTTGAAACCATTTTTAAATTATAGTTCACACTTAAATACACATGTTTTGTTTAGAAATCAAAGTGTAACAATGATCAAGTGATTTAATATTTGGAATTTTTTTTTGAATCCAGCCTGATATTCTGAAACAAGAAACAGAGATGGTTCAACATATACAGGCATTCACATAAAAAAATTTGCATAGAGGAAATTTTACGTATATATACCTATATACAAAACAACTTCAAACCCTGACTTTATAATCATCAGATGAATATACTTAATTGGATTTACGTTTGGTTACTCACCTTAGAAAAATGCAGAGAGATTATATCTTGAGAACAGGAAGGCTTGAAAAAAAACTGGGATTTGAAAACTTGCATCTATATTTGATTTATGAAACTTTGCCTTGTTTGAAACTTTAGAAACTGGAATGCTAAGACAGGAACATGATGATTCAACTTGATTCCAGGCTTGCAGTTTGAAGATGGAATCTGGTTACAGCTTATAGAAAATTGTTTACAGGGTTTTGGTTTTGAGGGAAGATGATTACAGGTTTGCATTTGTCTTATGAACGAAAGTGAAAAGGAAACTTGATATAAAGAAAACAAGTGCAGAGGCTAAGTTGTATTTGTACAAGCATTTATTTCTATGCCATACTTATCCCCTTTATTACCATTCGTATGTACTTATTTCTGTATAAACAAATGATGATATCTTTTCCTTATGTCCTTCAGCCTTGCATATCTACATGCTTACCATACCATTTCTTTACTTTATTTTGTACCTCTAGTATGTATTTTATTTTATTGTTTTGACTTATTCCTTGCATATACATATGGTTATAGTACATATATTTCCAGCCTGCAAATACATGCATACTATATAATTCTAGACTCACTTAAGTTCTCATTTTAAAGTTGTTATATTTATTTTTATTATATTAGCTTGTATATTTATTTCTATTCTTACATGACTACTTATTTTTATTTCTATTTATTTTTAAAACCATTTATTTAAGAATTTATTTCAAATCCAATATATACATATATATTCACATATATACAAATTTTCAAATTCATATGACTTAATATATTTTCTATTTGAATCGAGGAAACTCGCTGCCATTTATAATCAATTTTACAATTTTAATTCAAAAATTCATTTAAATTATCAATTTAAATTCATAAAAATCTGGGGTCGTTACAAACTTCGCACCTTAGAAGAATTTCGTCCTCGAAATTCGTAAGCATGAAAACAACACAGAGATAGACAGATTCGATCTCCTATAATTCCTCAAACTTAAGATATGAATTCCAAACTCAAGTCGGAATATCTCAGAATACATACCAATTTGTCCCTCTTTGGACTTTGGTATTCACGAGAAATTACAATAGAATTTCAAATTTGGTTTTAAACGAAATTGTTTTATCGATTCAATTCAAATTTATCCTCATATTCTATTAATCAGTTTAACTCAATTTAAAATTTCAAATTTCAAATTCATTAAGGTTTAAATCAAAAACTGATAAGAAACCTATGAAGATACGAAGTAAGGATTTTCTACAATGGTACGTAGGGCATCACCACACCGAAACTTCTTTCTAGAGCTGTCACGAAGCAATCAAAAGAATTTGGAAAGACGAATCAAAGAAGATTGATAGAGAAAGATCGTTTCCACTCTTGCAGGGTATTGACCATTTATAGTGGTATTTCCCTGTCCCCTATCTCGTTCTCTTCTTGCACTCATACTTACTATCAGTGGATAGTAAAAGAATTTACTGAGACATTCGAACGGATATCTTAGGGATATACTCATTCTAATGTATACTTCACCAATCTCTAATGAGCTACTTAATGTGTTATACTCCTGAGCTAAAGTTTAAGCCTCAGCTCTGATACCAAAATGTAACGACGAGGATTTTTCGCGTTCGAAAATCGACATCCATACTTTACATCGTACTCGAATGTCGCAGATTCGATCGTTCAAATCTGAGTCGCCAGAGCTTATAGCACAATTAAGTAAACAACATAGCGGAAGAAAAAGAATAATACATTGATATACAACATTGATACAATATCTGATACAATAGATATCAATATACATCAGAGATATGATACAATAAAATAGCAGCGGAAAAGAAACAGATAACATCAGCAGCGGAACAAATAACTCTAAGATAGTCTTCAAAGAAGAACTCCAAAACTTCAACTCCTTCTCCAAGAACCAATCCAGCAATAGCTTGAACTCCCAATAACGATGCACAAAGATCAAGTGCAGTCCGTGTCCAAAGACCGAACTAGCTCCAGATAATCCACTAAATCTGACTATCTGAAAAACCCAACTCTAGACTGCTCGTGTAGAAAAATTTTGAGCACCCAGAGTTTAGGAAAGAAACAGTAAACTCCGGATCAGTCATGGGACTGGTGTGAGCAACAAAAATAGTTTATCTTTAAAAAAAAAAAGAAATATTTTAAAATAGATTCACAATGCTTTTTTAGAAACGAGACTACCATAAGGCCTCCCGCACACACACAATGCAAACGCAGAATCGGAGGAGATTTCTCCTTATGATAGTCAAAGATGCTTGATACGCATTAAAAAGAAACATTTGATATTATTACTAGTGCATAGTGTAGGAAAAATCATTTCGAAAGCAAAGATATAAATCTTAGCCAACATACGACCATTATCGTATGTCTACTATAGCTACCATGTTCAATAGCAGGTTACCGCCATATTCCATGGAAGGTTATACAACTAAAATCGTACAAGATCGTATTGTTTCTTTGGATTTCCAACAAATGGTCAGGCCAAGGAACTTCCCATTGCCACATGGAAACGCCTCTGGAAGGATGTCCCGAGAACCTAACCGGATCTCTGCCAACACAAGGCCGGGTTACCCCTAACTGGGTAACTATTGACACGAGTATGTCATCCCCCGGTCCTTTAGGACCTTTATCCGAGCGCTCGATAACCAACATCACACAGTAATAAATAAAGTGTTTCAACATGAGTAAGTATCTGGGCTCCATACCATGATACCACCCCTTTCCAGAAGGAAATGAACATACCCTAAAGGGCGCTACCCCCAATAACCTTGCCGCATCTTTCCTGTTTCGACCATTTCGGGGTGTGAGGTTCGACGAAGTCTCGTCCACAAAGCTACGCTTTTTACAAAAGCCACGCTTTGATCAACAAATGATCAGCAGCAATCAGCATGCCACATTACCAAATTGGGAATATATCACTGATAACCTTCAACTACATAACCTCTAAGCTCGTACGTCTCAGAGAAGGGTGTTAATGCTAAGAGAATAAATTCTCCGCCACCAGCAGAAATGTATTTGAAAGAAATCTGCTTTATATCTCAAAATGTAATGTCAGACACGTAACCATACAAGTCTGTTACGGGTTCGAACAGAACCGAAGGCACTTCCAAAGAAGCCTTGCAATACGGATATTCACTAATCGCGTTCGGACTTCCCATCACATATGGAGTCTCTATACCGGGGACCAGTCGATGCAAAGACATTCGACGAGTTGCCCACTTGTTTTCGAAAATATCCGGTCTTCACCACCGGTCTTCAAATGCTATCCATAAGGACGTATCACATATTCGGAATGGGATATATGACACAAAGGTCCTCTCCCGGCTAAACCGAATAGTGAGCGCAGTATTTCAAAAACATATGGATATTGGGATTTCAATTAAGTCACAACTTAAAACCCAAAACTTTCTTTAAATGGTTAACAAATTACCATTTCAAATCTTTAAACAAAAAGATTAATTTCACAAAGATCCATTCATAGATTTCCAAAACAATTTCATTTCAATAGGGTTAACCCATTAAATCTTTAAATCAAAGATTTAACTTATTGTTTCAAACCTTTTCCAAAACTTGGAAGCCATTTTCATTTTCAGACTTGAAATTCTTTTTAACACAAATTGGATGTTCATTTCTTATGTGAAAGCTTTTATTATTTGAAAACAAACAGTTTTCGTTTCAGAAAAATCCAATTCTATTTACACGAGTTAAAGCCCTTGAATTTAAATTAAAATTCCCAAATCAATACATTTAAAGTAGTTTAACCCATATATAACTGGTATAACATCTTTAATTCCTAGTTTCAAATCCTAGAATTCAATTTCAAATCTTGTATTTAAGTTTAAATCAAATTATTTAAACTTTATACTTTATCAAGTTATTCAAAATAAATCTCATCTTTGAAATTCCATTTCAAAAGCTTTTCACTTTAAACCCAATCTTATTTTCAAACCATTTGAATTTAAAAATTCAAACTCAAAACTATTTTCAAAAATTTGTGACTTAATCGATTTCCTCGGAAATCCATATTTGTGTGTGTATAAGTGTGGTTCAGGGGTTTAACACAATAGTGCAACATCAATCAATCATCACAGATTAAAACACAGAAATATAGTTGATAAGCGATATAAACTGTAATGCTTATCATCCATTCACAGATTTACAGATGATATACAAATTTATTACAAATAAATGAATAAGATACACAGCTCAATCCACAGAACAAAATATTACAGATCGGATAGGACAATCAATCCAAGGCATCTCATACCATACAATCATTTATAAGCAAGGTCAAGTATTCAATAATCATTTATAAGCAGAATTAATCAATTGATTAATCCTAATTTATTCAATTATTTCCAATCAAATTTATTCAATTCTGATTTATTAATTTCAAATCATTTGATATAAATTAATTTATCAATCACCTTAATTAATTAAATTATTCTTAATTAATCATATTTATTAAATTAATTTTTTTTAAACCAATTTCAGAATTAATTATCCCTTTAATTAATTATTTAAAGAAATTTAACCTTTACTTACTTACCATAAAGAAATCGTCTCATAACAATTTATCATTAATTCCCAATTTATCTAATGATTTTCTTAAATAAATTAACTTTAATTAATCAATTTATCTAGAATTAATTACAATAAGTGATTAATCTTTAATTACTTTCATTAAGTAATTACATTTAAGCAATTTATAATTGATTATCTAAATTAATAAATCCAATTAATTAATAACATTAATCACTTTAATCAATACTTAATAATCCTTAGTTAATTAATAACATTTCTTAATCACTTTTAATTTATTTCTAATTGTAAAATTTATCTAAATCATTGATTAACTATTAATCATTCATTAATTAACTTAAGTAGTTAATAACAAATTTATCAATCACTTAAACATTTATTAATTCAAACTCTAATTACTATTTTAAAGTAATCAGTCTTAATTACTTTCCAAAATAAGTAATCAATATTAATTAGTCATCTTAATTAACATTTTTATAAGTTCTTCTTGAAAACTTTGAAAATCAAATTATTATTAATATAACTTGAATGTTAATAAACTTTATACTTAATTAAATTTATTACTTAATTAAAATATTAACAAGGTTTAAAACACGGTTAAGCATTAACTAAAGTAATTAGAGCTTGTGTAAAGTTTTAACCTTAATCGTTAAATACTTATCTAAATTTACAGTGTTTAAACTATTTAAAACAAGGGCTTAACTTTATTTTGTTTTATAACATTATGTGCCAGTTTGTCTCAAACCCGAGAATCTCTTGGTTCCACTCGAGTAATGCTTCGGGTTCCTCATCAATATTCCCCGAGGCACTCACCTATACGCTCGTCTTCTTCTCCTTCTTTTTTTTTCATTTATTTGTTCCAGTAAGTTTTAAGGTTTTAAACAAAGTAAAGAGATCAGGAAACACGTTACTTCACTCGAACTCACTCTGCAACAACCCGAAGCTACCACCACATCTACTCGAGCATGGCTCGAGACGCAGACCTTCATGCCACTAACACCAAAACCCACCGCCGTGCATGTGTACGGCGGCGCCACAGAGCTCCGGCGAACACTCACATTGTCGGCGAGTCATAAAATCACCCACGACTCGAAATCAAAGCTCGATTTACTAACAGAAAATCGAATTCGAAAATTTTCCTATAGCTCGAAACCTGTAGCTCAAACCACACCACAAAACCTCCTTGCCACCGCTGCAGGCACCACCGAAGTCGCCTATATTGCGGCCACACGACGACAATACGAAATGCTACCAACCTCCAAAAATTCATGCAACTCGGTCAGGTTTGGATAACGAACACGCCTCTTCCACAGACATGAACAAAACTTGAACTTAAGCCCTAATTTGGATTCGTCCTCTTAATCCTCACAATAGAAAAATTATCTGATAATTTTCTCGAAATCGCCAATGTTCACACTTGCTTCAACACAATTTTCATCATTTATAATTGATTCAATGATTCGAAAATGGGAAAAATGCAATTTCGGTTCACCTACAAACTGCTCATTAACCCCCCATCTAAAAATTTTGATTTTAACTTTAAAAATCATATTAAAGTATAAGGATTCAGATTATATACTTGAATCTCTAAATCACTATAGTCGAATTTTATCAAAGTTTGACTTTTGCACCGTAAAATCAAATTTATTCATACTGTATATTATTTTGCTTCCTTGAAACTATTTTTAAATTATAGTTCACACTTAAATACACATGTTTTGTTTAGAAATAAAAGTTTAACAATGATCAAGTGATTTAATATTTGGATTTTTTTTTTTGAATCCAGCCCGATATTCTGAAACAAGAAACAGAGATGGTTCAACATATATTGGCATTCACATAAAAAAAATTACACAGAGGAAATTTTACGTATATATACCTATATACAAAACAACTTCAAACCTTGACTTTATAATCATCAAATGAATATACTTAATTGGATTTACGTTTGGTTACTCACCTTAGAAAAATGCAGAGAGATTATATCTTGAGAACAGGAAGGCTTGAAAAAAAACTGGGATTTGAAAACTTGCATCTATATTTGATTTATGAAACTTTGCGTTGTTTGAAACTTTAGAAACTGGAATGCTAAGACAGGAACATGATGATTCGACTTGATTCCAGGCTTGCAGTTTGAAGATGGAATCTGGTTACAGCTTATAGAAAATTGTTTACAGGGTTTTGGTTTTGAGGGAAGATGATTACAGGTTTGCATTTGTCTTATGAACGAAAGTGAAAAGGAAACTTGATATAAAGAAAACAAGTGCAGAGGCTAAGTTGTGTTTGTACACGCATTTATTTCTATGCCATACTTATCCCCTTTATTACCATTCGTATGTACTTATATCTGTACAAACAAATGATGATATCTTTTCCTTATGTCCTTCAGCCTTGCATATCTACATGCTTACCATACCATTTCTTTACTTTATTTTGTACCTCTAGTATGTATTTTATTTTATTGTTTTGACTTATTCCTTGCATATACATATGGTTATAGTACATATATTTCCAGCCTGCAAATACATGTATACTATATAATTCTAGACTCACTTAAGTTCTCATTTTAAAGTTGTTATATTTATTTTTATTATATTAGCTTGTATATTTATTTCTATTCTTACATGACTACTTATTTTTATTTCTATTTATTTTTAAAACCATTTATTTAAGAATTTATTTCAAATCCAATATATACATATATATTCACATATATACAAATTTTCAAATTCATATGACTTAATATATTTTCTATTTGAATCGGGGAAACTCGCTGCCATTTATAATCAATTTTACAATTTTAATTCAAAAATTCATTTAAATTATCAATTTAAATTCATTAAAAATCCGGGGTCGTTACACAAATCATTTCTCAAACGGAAAATTTCAGTTTCGTCCTCTTCTGTAATTATCATATCATTCACATTTGGTAAAACTAGTAAATGTTATCTAATTCTGGTTTTACAAATAAACTTGAGTTGGAGTTGGAAACGACAAAACCACCATAAAAATAAAGCATTGAGTAATTTTACCATACCAAGCATGTGGTGCTTGCTTAAGACCATGCAACGTTTTTCTTAGATGACAAACATGACTAGGAATTGTTGAGAAATGAATCCTTGGGGTTGCTCCGTCAATACTTCACAATCCAATTCACTATACAGAAAAGCGTTCTTTATATCAAGTTGCTGGAATATCTGTTTTTTATATGCATCAAGTGAAAAAAAATTGATCCTATTGTAATCTTTTTTGCCAATGGATTGACAATATTCTCATAATCTAGTCCATAACTTTGTGAAAAACCATATTAACTATGCCATCTGTTTTTTTTTCTTCAAATGGGAGACCCATTTGCAAGAGACTGGTGTACAATTATTTGGTTTAGGCACCGACTTCCATGTTACATTTTTCTGTAAAAGCTTCATATTTTTCTTTCATTACCTTTTTCCACTTCTCATTATGGCTTGTAACATGTTGATTCATCGTCAACTTGTGCTCTAACAAAAAATGTGCATGGGTTCATCTTGCATTGATTTTTCATAGTCATTAAGATAATTTGGTTGAGTCTTCTTCCTTGTTGTTTTTCTCATCACTTGCTCATTCTCTTATAAAGTTGGAGTGTTTAATCTTGAAACTGGTGGAGCAAATAACTCCAAATTGTCTTGTTCATCATCAAGAGCAATATCTTTGACAGTCGACTACTGAGTCGAATTCCAAGAAGAAACCTCGTTACAAACCGCATCTCTTGATGTGATAAACTTCTATGTTGCTGGGTTCATACAATTTCGTCCTTTCCTATATGAATTATAGCCAATAAAATGCACTTCTTTGCTTTTATGTCTAGTTTAGGCTGATTATTTTTGGTATGTGAATATAACACATGGAGCCAAATACACGGAAGTAATCAACATTTGGTTTTGAATTATATAACAATTCAAATGGAGTCTTTTCTTTACCTGGCCAAGAAGGTAGTCGATTTAACACATGACATGCACACTGCATTACTTGGGCCAAAAAGTTCTCGAGGAACGTTCTTATCATGTAGTCATGAAAGATATATCGATGTTAGATGTGCCAACTTCCGTTTTTCCATGGAGTGTTAGGACATGCCATTTGTCGTTGGATGTTGTTATCATCGCAATATGTGAAGAATTCCTCCGACATGAATTCATCACTGTTATTACTTCTTAAGCATTTAATTTTCTTCTCAAACTTCTTGCTTATAATATCATTGAATTCAACAAACTTAAGTCGTGCTTTGCCCTTTCCTTCAAAAAATAGACCCATGTGTACCTGGAATAATCATCTATTAACACCATAACATAGTGATAACCACTACAACTTGCTAATTTTGTTGGGACCATGAGATCCGTATAGATCAATTCAAATAGCTCGGATCGTCGATTTGATGAGATTTTGAAAAGAAGATGATTTGATTTTCCACATCGACATTCTTGACAAATCATAACTTCACCTATGTTTCAAACCATCTGTTAGCTTATTTGAGGATATAATTTTTAACAATCAATAGCCCAAATGGCTTAATCGAGCATGCCAAATGGTTGCATTCTCAATTTGACTTGTCTTCTTAACATACGCCTCCCCTAGAAGCATAACAAATAAAAAAAATCTCCTTTCTCGCCTACAAGAACAACATCAGCTACCATATTTTGTTACATTATCAAACACTTAATATCTTTTGGACCAAATAGAATATATTTTCCAGAATTAGTTATTTGAGAAGTTGAAACTGAAATTTTCTTCCAACGTGGAACTTGATAGACATCATCTAACTTCATGTTTGCATTGTTCGCACCAATATTCACTACACATCCCTTAATCACAGGACGAGTTGAGTTATCAACTGTGATTATAACTCGTTCACCATCATGTTGACGCAACTCCAAAAATTATAGATCATTTCTAGTTACATGATAGGAGCAAATCAATGATCCATTCCTAGTTGTAGTCGACGTAGTTAACTGGTGTTTCATATCTTTTGATTACTTCTGTAATAAAGCATTTCTTCCAATTGGTTGCTCATTTTCTTCAATTTCAAAAGCAGCATTTGTTTTAGAAAGTTGAACACGACAGTTTCTCTTGATATGTCCAATCATTCCGCATTTGTGACATCTAATATACTTGTTACCTTGTGAACCGCCCTGTATCTTCTTTTCATTCACACTTTCTGGCTGGGTCCTTTCTTCCTGGAATAAAACAACACCAGGTTCTGAATCGAAATTGTTGGCCATCTATGAAGCTAAAGCATTTTGATTACAAAGCCAGTTCTCTAACTCTTCAGCTTATGGTTGAGTTGACCACCCTTGAATCAAAGTAATGAAGGGTAAGCATACCATCTTTAAACCATGAATGAGATATCGACGTAAACGAGTTTCATAGAGTTTTTCATCCATATCAAACTTTGTAATTTCAGCAATAGTGTTCTTTATTTTTAGAAAGTATTTTGAAATTGACATGCCTCCTTTTTTGTCATGGCTAGCTCGTTTTCTAAAATCCGCGAACTTGATGTGTTCTTAGGAAACAACCTTTTAAGAGTCTCCCATACTTTCTTTGGTTGGTCCATATCTCGAATATGATTAATAAACTCCTTGTTGACAGATGTTCTTAGAGCAAACAATGCTTTTCCGCATTTGATTTTCCATTTCCTTCATAGTTCGGTATTGTCACTAGTATCTGCTGCGATCTGTGTATCAATGCCACAAATTTGTTCTCAAAGATCTTGGAACTTGAAGATAAGCTTCCATACACATTCTCCGACACTTATAGTTTGTACATATAAGCTTTTCCATGCTATATATATATATATATATATATATATATATATATATTTTATAATAGTTGTAATAGCTTTGGTGTCACACTTTTTTGGTATCAACGTGAACTGCCAAAAATGCCCCTATATATATTATCCAATCTTAATTACTTAAAAATAGGATATAATACTAAATTTCTTTTACAAATTCAAATGCCCATAAAAGTAGGATTTAATAACTAAACATGCTTTAAAATTTAAAACGCTTCTAAAAATAGATAGGACCTAAAATTAAACATTCTTTACAGATTCAAAATACTTCTTTACAAAATATCACTTGAAAATAAAAATTATTTTTTTGACTGATTAAACATATATAATTTAGAAGAAAAACAACTCACGCGCAAAGCGCGTTCCATTACACTCGTATATATATATATTGCCTAAAATGCTGAAATTAATGAGAGAAAAATACTCACTTATGGACACATACACCAAACTTATTCAAACACTTGTTAACTCGGTCTATATCAGAATAATACTCCAGAAAATAGGAACACTAGACAATAGTTCATTGCCAAGCTCAGGTTTGGTCATCGACATCATTTCGCTCAACTCAAAGAAAAAGGCTCTTCTCAAAAAAGAGAAACTAACATGAAGGTTTTAATGAACGGTTTACAACTGCAAATACCTACCTTCAGTATAGTAGACGGAAAGCAATTTCTCCTCAACAAGATATGCCAGAACTCCACAACATTCTCCACTTCACTATTCTCTTCACTCGTCAATTACCAAAAATTCACTATAACTCCAAAATAGTACATGTTAAGATAAATGATGAAGACAATGGTTAATGAAGATACAAAGAATGCAGGTCAATATTAAATCGAATCTTTGCAGAAATATGGTATCTCCATTTTAATTTTCTATGTTGCTATTTACTATTCTTTATCTTCACTATTTTCTATTTTACAAAATTTGAACGAGTCGATATTTCTGCATTTTCTTTTGAATTGTTTGTTAAAAATCATTTGACGTATGCATCAATTTTGGCACAAACAATTTAGCAGTGTCATTGAGATTGCATATCCTCTCTCTTTTTAATTTTTGAAGTTCCTTTTTTAACTAAACTCTTCTTTTTGATTTTTAGTGTGGAAATTTTTTTCGATTTGTTTTTATTTTGAAAAATTACTCACTCTTTTCATTGTTTTAAAATTAAGAAGAAACGATCACTACTTTTCGTTGCTTTTAATTCTGATTTGAAAAAATCCTTTGTAAAGAAAATGATCTTTCTTAAAACAAAAAACACTTTGCCAACAATGATTTTTACAAGACAAGAAACCTCTTCAAATGATAAACAAAGTGATGCTCCTTTAGCTTCTTTTTGATCTGTTACTATGAGGAATTGGGGACTAAAATGTGTTGAGATGAAAACTGTGATCGAGATAGTGAGTAGAGAACAAGCTGAACAACGACCCCTACTACTAACATTGCTTGAAAGGTTATACGTCTAGTATACCAAAACAGGGAATAATCAATTATAAACTCGTCGCACAAGTTTATAATTCAGATTTCCACTACACTGGAATTCTATCGTAATTATTTTAACAATATGAATGTTGTAAATAAATTACAACAACAGCGTTACACTATTTTGAATAAATAGTATAACCAGAATAACGGATAAAATATAGAATAATGTATATAAATATACAAACAGACTAGAATTCTAACCGGATTATGTATGAGGCTCGTCGTAACGATTTCCTTAAGAATTTTATTTCAAAATTCTCCCAAGATACAACAGACGAAATCTGCACGAGATTGTAATGAGTATGTCAACTCTGTGATATATATAGAGCGGTAGAGAAAAGAAACAGAGGAAAAACAAAACTGAATTGGATTTAGAATGTGATCAGTATTCTGTCCTATTTACAGTTTTGTCCGCATCCCTTCAAACAGTCGCGTCCGTTGTCTTTTGGTCGCTGCTGTTCGTTAACGGGTCGCACCTGCCCGTTACTGCGTCCAACGGTACTGTTTCGCACCCGCTCGTACCGCTTGGTACTGTTTCGCCCGCGCCTCTTCAGTCGGGTCGCACCCGCATCTGTTCGCCCGTGTCCGTTTCAATCGGCTCAAACGGGTCGCACCCGCTACTGCTCGTGCCTATTCAACCCGCTCGCTTCAGAAGTCGCACCTCCTCAGCAATCCGCGTCCGTTCTTATAGCATGCAACTGTTAAAAAGCCCGGTCCAGTTGAAGTAAAAATACGAGTACCATATTAGACCCAAACCCGGCTAGGTCGGACGGACGGCGGCGCGCACACGCGTGTGTGGTGGAGATGCATGATCTCCCTCCTCACAACAAAGCATACATTTGGGTGACCCTAGGCCCCAACACCTTCATTGCAAAGCCATATGTATATTGGAATGGTTTTGCAAATTTGACGATGTGAGACAAGTGTATTTCATTTACACTAGGAATTCCAACAGAATCCATGTATTCAAAATGTTCTAGGTGAACAAATCAATAAACATGTTCGAACAATCTAAGCATACATGTTAATCCAGACAATCTAAATCATTGCCTTGCTGAAGATAGCTTGTGACATTCAAGACAACCAAGGCTGATAAGACCAAAATAGACCCGATTGAGTTCTTTTCCCTCAACCCCTGGTTGGCATGCTAACATAGCAAGAGCTAGAGATGGACAAAATAGTCCATTTCACCCTTTGAAGGACCACGATCCTTGCAAATAAAGGTGATCCAATTCGGGTCTGAAACCACCTCCGAGGTATTACTCGATTCCCAACAGGGCGGGATCGTGCTCCTTTTTACCATCATGACAGAAATTATAGACGATCCAGAGAGAACATCAGATCGATACGAAAACTTAAGATGAACAGACCGAGTGCACGTTCAAAGAAGACAAGATGGTTCTTGGATTTGGATGAAGAGTCAGGAAACTCATTGTTATCCTACACACCAGTAGCGTGAACTCCATGTGAGTTCAAGATGCCTCAAATGGGACAATCTAATGGGACAGCTGATCTCGTCGATCGTCTGCTCAGATAAAATACCCACATGGATGCAGTTCGTGTTCCAGGTGCAATAAAGTGCAGAAGCTTTCCAATATTCTTGATTGGGATCACAGCCCATTGGGTATGGATAAATTACCAAAAGGTGTTATCACATTCAAAACATTAAGTGACAAGAAGGAGAATCTCTAAAAAATCATGTATCCATAGTTTTCGGAGCTCGCAAACATTCTCGATTACCAAAACAGCTAATGATGAACAAAACTCATAACTTACCAGAATTTTACCGAAATGTGGAAAAATTAAGCCAATTCGAAGAACCACAAGCCGATGGACCAGTCGACAACCCAATGGATAAAGGAAAGCATAAAGCTGAAGGCCAGAGGGTATATGCAAAAGGGGCCCTTTGACTCAATCCATCGAACATGCTTACTTGGTCACTCAAGGCTCTATTCCATATCAGAAGCAATAACTAAAACTAGATACAAAATAAGATAGAAAAATTGACAAATATTGCCGTTTTCATAACTCATTCAGACACATCAATGATTGTCGTTACTTAAAAGACATAATCGAGGATCAACTCCAACAAAGTGAATTCCAGTAGTATGTTAACAACCAACTCCTTAAGCATAACCACCACCATGGTCCAACCTTGGCAGTTACAAAAGCAACATGTTTTAGGGCTCTTCCTCCGCGTGAAGTCTCTTAAGGCTAGCCACTAGGATTTCATTTTCAATCATATACTTTGTTATTTCAATAAAAACCAAAAGTTTTAATCGCTTTAAGAACACAACATAATATTTCTAACAGGAAATCTTCGCCTTCCAATGTTAGAGGCACACAGTTACATTCAAACATAATTGTATTGATTTGAGCATTCGACTCAGCTTGACGTTATGTCAAAACTGTACTGATTTGAGCATTCCACTCAGCTTGTGGTTACATCATAATCATACTGACTCGAGCATCCAACTTGGTTTGTAGTGTCCCTTTAATAGACATGTCATATTGATCTGAATATTCAACTTGGCTTGTGATACATCGTCGTGTTGAACTAAATATCCAACTCGGCTTGTGGTACAACGAGGACCCATAATTGTATTGACTTGAGCATTCGACTTGGTTTACGTTTGCCCTGGGAAATTCAAACATCAGTCTCATTGATGAATGCATTGTACTGACCTGAGCCATTGAGTTAGCTTATGACTGCGACGCCGTACTAATCCGACATTTCGACTCAGCTTGCGGTTACATTGGGAATCAATAACTGTACATACTCAAGCATCCAACTCGACTTGCGATTGTCCCTAGAAAGTATAACTTTGATCCTTATTCAACTTAGACTGCTCGTAAGCAAAAACCTGCCTTGCAATGACCTGCCTTTTGGACGCTTTAAGCAGACATACATATCGGACTCAAACTATTCAAAAAGGTAGATTGTTATAGGGTAAATAAGAAAAAGTAGAGAAAGAAAAAAAAACAAAACTGAATCTCGCGGCGGAACGATAAAATATAATAATCAAATAACAGTTCATAAAGCTGTTTACAAAACATTTGATTATACTTATACAACACAGAATCAGAGTCACACATATCAGAGATAAATAAATAATGCAACAGAACAGTATGAATGCACTGGAATAAATATAGTAAATAGTAGTGGTACAAATCTTTGTCTTTGTTCTCCAGAAATAAGGTCTCCAAATCTTGAAATGCTCAGGCTGACCCGAACGAATTAAAAAGACAAAACACTCGAGTCAGAACTAAAAGTTCTTATGTAAGTTAAATCAACGACAAATATGAATGTGACGGCGTCAGAGATGTTTACAGGTCTTAACATCTCATATCCAGTGTCTAACGTGAGTACAGTAAATTAAGAGATGTTCGGGATTTATTTCTCTCAATGATCCGTTAAACTATCTACTATGTAGTACAATACGCTATTATAATATATCTACAGTAAAATAAAAGTATTAAAATAGAGTTAAGGCGTTACCCATATCCCCCTTAACACATTTTATATATTCTCATAGTCTATACAGTACCGTAGGCTCCTCCGTGAGGTTTACCCAAAGGGCACCCCATAAGTATGGTACAAAACAAACTCGTAGAAGGCGTTCTAGTGCATGTAAACATGGTACTCGAGGAAATGACAGTGTAGATTTACCAATTGCAGAACCAGGCTGGTGGTAACGCATAACGGCTACTACCACCCACCTCGAAACACATTTGCATAATCAAAATCAAAGGGTGGCCACCAAATCATCAAAATGTCATAAAATGGTATCGAAGAAGCATGTCTGATTGGAATAATGACCTCAGTCGGTCCAGGTATAGCTCCTATTTTAGTCACATCTAAGCTGACTCATGGGAGTCAGGGTCACATCATACCACATAAATCGTTCGCCAAACCATACTACTTCATTTTTGAAATCTCCACAACGCATACAGTTGTTAATGTGGTTTTGGGTATTGGCATAGAGTATGACAATATCTGACTCTGGTCTCTTTAACAACCAAACGCTTATTTCACACCGGATGGTTCTCTTACATTTCCAAAACCATTTCATAATTGATTTCAAATTATCATATTCAATTCAAACCATATCACTTTCGAAACTATATTCAGTTTGAAATCATATCGTTTCCAAAATCATAATTGCTTTAAAAAGTCATATTTCCAAAATAGGTTAAATGCTTACTTCAAAATCATCATATTTAATTAAATATAACATTTAAATCCCAACTTAGGTTATAACATCATTTAACCATATTTTCTTTTAAACCGGTGAATTTGAATATAAACACTTCCCTCCACTTATTCTGGAAATTTAGAAATTAGTTTAAATAATTGTAAATAGTAAAAATAGTTATGAATAGTAAAATACTCTAAAATAGTTTAGTTATAGATTAAAGATACTGTTAAATTGATTTAAGATAGTTAAACAATTTTAAAATAGTTAAATATAATTAAAATAGATTAAATAGCTTTAAAATATATTAATTAGATTTAAAATAAGTTAAAACGGGTTAATTATTTTAAAATAAATTAAATGGTTTACAATAGGTTAAAACGATTTAATATAGTTATATAGGTTAAAATAGTTTAATAGTTTGAAAATCTTAATAATTAAAGTCTTTAAAATAATATAATTTTTAAACAGTTTATATTGAAATATGAGTTTGAAATTAATATCAATTTAACTATTTATTTTATTCCAGCATATCTGGACCAATACAATTCCAAATCAATAAAACCAAATTCTGAATCTTCAATTCAAACTCTTTCCAATCCATGCTTGAAATATCACTTTAAATTATTCAAATTTCAATACATTTCAAAATTATCTTTCAAACCAATTCAATAACTCAATTCTGATAAGTTTCACTATTATTTAAAATTCAACTGTAAAATTTCAATTTAGTTCCTTCAACAATTCCTTTTAAACCAATTTCAGTTTCAACATAAAACTTAAATTTCGATAATAACTCAATTTATATAAATCAAATTCTTATTCCAAAATATCATTCAATTAAGTTCAAAAATTAAGGATTCAAAAATCATTTAATTTAACTAATCCGGTGTCCGTATATAATTCTCTACCCTAGGATCAAGTAATACAGATATTTATCATTTCAATCTGTAATTTTAAAATTATACGGTTATATATCATTTCAAACCGCAATCCCGAATTTAAATAAAATCCATAAAATCGCTCGAATCTATCATTTCAAACCATAACGATTTTTTCTTAATCTATAGATCGTTCGAGTATATATCATTTTAATCCATAATGAATTTCCATATAATAACTGAGGGAACTTGCAGAGTGATAGCATTTCATAAATCAAATATTGCATCAAATCATCCAATAATAAATTAAAAAATCCATCACAGTCATCATCCAATTCATCCAATAAATATCAAAAAATAACAGATTATTATATACAGGAAATTAACTGGCACTTTAAATTCAATAATAAATTAAATGACAATTTAATTCAAAATAAATTCAAATTAACAGGAATAGCCATTTAAAAATATCAAACAGCCATGAATAATTTCCTAATCACATCATAAATTAACATAAGAAATTTTAGAAGTTGTGAGTGGGTCAAAACACTGACAAGAATTTAAATCGAATAAAATCCAATTTAAGCCCAAATTTCAAACAGGTTCAGAATTCGTCCAAACCAGCGTCAAAATGTCCGGAATTTCGACACGATCCCAATGAAACAAACCGCGCATGAATCGGACCTCGCATGCAAAATTATGTCGATTAGAACATTTTAAAGTTTGAAATAAATTCAAATAATAAAAAAGATAACGTTACATGTCACCTCAACCCTAGCGCTCAACAGGTAGGCACGTGAACCAGGCCTCGCGTTCGAACATCAGAGTACGCCGCCACCCTAAAGCACTGATCGTCGACCATCCTAGACCCTGCCACCTCAATCCAACGACGCCACCATGATGAACATCTCCGGCCGACCATGCCCCGGCTCCATGCCCAGTCTTGGCTCCACCTCTTACGGCCACTGTCGCCTTGCTTTGCTCGCCAATCTCCGCGATTCCTCTGACCATTTCAAGAAACGAACACTACCAAAAGGGCCTGCTTAACCTCCTCTCCGCGACGGTGCCTTTCAATCGTTGATCGGACGATGATCAGCCGTTGGATCGAAAACCCTAGGAATGGACGGCCGACGTTCAACCTTGATTTCTAGACAAACAGTGCCTTCGATTGAAAAACGAATTCCCCCAGTAAATTGTGCTCGTCTAGAGCTTCGAATTCATATATAATTTGATAGGGTTTGAGGAATTTCATTTTTGAAATTAAATTTGCAAATTTGAGAATTAGGGTTTTGTTTGTCTGGCATTGAGAAGAAGAAGACAGAGAGAATTGTACGTACAAACAAATGAGAATAAGGAGATAAGGTTTATAACGGGCTACTTATAGGTAGGTTAGAAATAGAAATAAATGGACAGATTGATTTTTCAAGTTTGAATGATAAACGACCCAAAAAGCCCGTTCTGTCTTCGAAATGAAAATGAATCATCACATATATCAAAATAGATGATTTTGATATTTTAAACTCAATGGGACAGCTTTCGAGTCCTAATGCCATCGTATGAAGAAGTTATGTTAAAATCACCTTATTTCAAATTGATTTCAATTTAAATTGATTTCTAAGCGTTTCGAGTTCGGACGAACAAACGACAAGTCCGATCGCCACAAAACTTGAGACCTTATAAAAATTCATCGTTACAGATTCGATGAAACTAGTTTGGTTGAAATCCGAGACAGTGGCCAAAATAGCTATTTTCACATTAATTAAATAAATTAATATTAGATTACTTAATTCACTTTTTAGTTCAATATTTATTAACTAACAAATTTCATCATTTTTGATTACTTAGACATTTATAATAATTCAAATTAAGTTTACACATCAATTCAGTGTTTAAATTTTTACTAATTATAGTTTTCAATTTCAGCTGTAATTAAATCCAATTAATTATAATTTAATACCAGTAAATTGTTTAAATTTGATTTCAGACTTTTATATTCAATCAATTAATGCTCAGTTAACCTAGTTAATATTTGTTTATATCTTATTTCATTAATATGCTACAAATTTCATCTTTTATTTGTATTAACTACTATATTTCAATTTTATTGAAATTTTGTCAATTTCACACATTAATTATAATTTAAAAATCCCAAATTAATTAATTTATCTTGATTTCACTCTTTTATTAAATCAACTATTACATTATGAATATAATTAACGTTTCTATTTATTTTATTTCATTAAATTACCATTAACAGTATACTATTTCATTAATTAATTTGATATTTACATTTGTTCTCCTATATGGTTTGGCGAGGTTTTAGTCAGCCACCGGCCTCTCCTTGTCGCCTTCGTTAATCCGCCTCTGATGTTCGCCACCTTGTCATCTGATCCCCAATCCAGTCGTCCTCCAGATACATCGTCTCCTGTCATGGAAACTCCGCCTGGATTCCCCCGATATCCCCTGTAGATCCACCTCCAGGTGATAATGAAGGATTTACAACTGTGGTATCTCGTAAATGGAAAAGTGTGATGAATAATTTAATCCAACCAAAAACTGGTAGCATGACAAATGAAACTCCTCAACAAAAAGTGAAAAACCCTAATCGACAAAAAAATCACAATCATCGCACCTCTATTAATAACGACAGCCATTTGCCCCAATCTGGTCTCAGATCCGCTCCCACTAGATGGAATTTCTCTACCACTGCTAGTCGGGCGTGGAGTGAAGTGGTTAAAGGTAATAACATACCTACTGCTATCCCACTAAAGTTCTATCAACCGCGTGAATTGAATTCCATTCAATGTGCCAAAATGTCTGATGAGGTCATGCTAAAAGCAAAAAAACAATGGGACAATGCAATAGTGGTATACGTAGTCGGCCCTAAACCATACTATCCATTTTTCAAAGACTATATTCATAGAGTCTGGAAACCAGCAGATGAATTCTCGATTTATTCAAAAGAAAATGGATTCTATGTGATAAAATTCAATAGTAAACAAGACTGTGGTAACATTCTGGAAGGAGGACCATATTATTATAACAAAAAATTGATGATGATGAAGAGATGGTCTTTGGGAATGCAACTCAACAAAGAGCTTCTTCATTCAATTCCAATATGGATTCGTCTCCTTAATCTTCCCCTAGATTACTGGACAGAGGAAGGGATTAGCCGTGTTGCTTTGGTGCTGGGCGCCCCAATTAGACTGGATAAATACACTGAAGGTATCATCAAAATTGTTTACGCAAGAGTACTAATCGAGATCAAAAACTCCTTTAATTTACCTTGTAAAATTCCTATTATAACTGAAGATGAAAAACTGATATGGCAAGAAGTGGCATACGAATGGAAACCATCGATATGTACAAATTGTTCAAGTTTTGGACACACTGAAATTCACTGCCAATTTCATAAAGCTTGGATGCCAAAAACAAATGAGAAACACACACTTGAAGGAGATGCTAACATGGTTATTGATTCCGATGGAAATAATTTGAGACGACGAAAGCAAAAACCAAGAAACTCAAATTTTTCAGTTCAACTCTAATATGGCACCAGATCATGCAGAACCAGAAAAGCCCACTGAACAACAGCATAGTAAGACAGTCATAGATATAACAGATCAGAACTCTTCAGTAGAAGACCTAATTATCCATCCAGATACAGTCAGTTCGATTGTTAATACAAATACAACTCAAACTGATTTGAACAAAGAAAATAACAAAAGGTTACTGACAAGGGTCACAAACTCAGAAAGTACAAATATTCAGTCAAACAACAGTAATGCGCATGCTCTAACATGGATACAAGAGTTGATTCTCTAGACAAAAATTCCATCTCTACGTTCAACTCCAAACAGTGCAACACGAGAAAAATCAGGACTGACGAGGTCCTATTCGAATTCAAAGCCACAGCACAACCTGACGTGGTAGACAACCCTGCTTGGATATCCATGGTTAGTCAGCTAAAAGGAAAAAATAAAAATTCGAAGAAAGCAAAATTACAGGGGAATTCTACTCCCCTAGAAAATGGTAGTAATTCTGAAAGTTCTCAATAGATGGAGTTCCTCTTCTGGAATATAAGGGGTATGAATGCCCCTGTCAAACAATTGGAAATTATCTCTCTTATAAACAGTAATAGATTTTCTTTTATTAGTATTCTGGAAAATAAACTATCTTTAGATAGCATTGATAAATTTACGAATAAGATACACCCAAAATGGAAGTTCTCTCATAACATTTTAGATGACCAAAAAAGTCGCATTTTTATTCTTTGAGATTCGACTCAGTGGTCTAACATTATATGCCACACGAATGAACAGTATATCTCTTGTATCCTACATAATGCGAGTGGTTTTAGCATGATATGTACATCTATCTATGCATTTAATGAGGAATTGAGGAGACAAGATCTATGGAACTATATCATTGATCAATCCTTGAAAGTTAATCTTCCTTGGATAGTGGTAGGAGATTTTAATGCTATTTTAACCCCTACTGATAGATTAAATAATGGCATTCATAATGAAAGAGGCAATCAGAATTTCTTGGATTGTATTAATAAATCTAATCTCATTGAGCCAAATTTCTCAGGAAACCATTACACTTGGAGAGGAGGTCTCAATTTCTCTATACACAGTAAAATTGACAGGGTCTTTGTTAATAAGTTATGGACAGATAAATTAAGCAATTTCGGTATAAATTTTGGCAATCATTCCATAAGCGATCACACCCCTACCATGGTGAAATTTGCTCAGATAAAAAGGAATAGAAATCTCATACCTTTCAAATACAATAATGCGTGGCATCTTCAAAAAGGATACCAGCAAACTGTTCAGTTGGCATTGGAGCACGAATACGCAGGTAATCATCTCTACACTCTCCTCTGTAAAATTAAAAATGCTAAGAATGCATTGAAAGCCTGGACATCTAAAAAAATCAACATATATTCCAAATGGAAAAACTAAAAGAGGAAGCAAACTACATCTACAATCAATTAGTCCGAGATCCTCTTAATATCAATCTTTCAGAAGAATATATTGGTAAAAACTCTCAAATTCATGGAATTATGAGATGTATTGCATCAGAAAATGCACAAAGAATGAAAATTAATTGGCTGACGAAAGGAGATAAGCCAACAGAATTTTTTTCTCCAAAATCAAACCTATGAAATCAGGTAGGAGAAATAATCTTATTCTTAATGATAATGGGTCTTGGTCTTCAGCATCAGAAAGTATAGCTCATTCAGGTATAAATTATTCAGATCTTTTCAATACGCCGAATATCACATTTCAATTTCCAGACATAACTTGCAAGAAAATATTGTCAGAAAATGCAAAATATGATTTATGCAGACCCTTTCTGTTAGAGGAAGTAAAAAGTGCTATTTTTCAAATAAATGACAATAGCTCGTCCTGATGGCATTAATTCCAAATTTTACAAACTCCACTGGGAACAAATCAAATACGATGTATGCAATGTTATGAATGGTATTCTCCATACTGGGAAAATCATTAAAGAGATCAATCATACGTTTACATGTCTTATACCTAAAACACCAAATGCGAAAGATATGACTGACTTCAAACCGATATCATTGTGCAATGTGTCGTATAAAATTCTAGCAAATCTTCTCTGTAATCGTATGAAAAGATATCTAGATAACCTTATCTCTTACAACCAGAACGCCTTTATTCCTGGTAGAGTAATCACTGAAAATTCTCTTATGGCCTACGAAATGATCAGAAGTTTTAACAGGAAAAATTCTAACAACTTATGTCTGAAAATTGATCTGCATAAGGCGTATGATAGAATCAATAGAGAATTTATTCATCATATGCTGATATCGATGAATTTCCCTCCCCAATTTGTGGATCTCATTTATAATGTATCTCTACCCCAATTTTTACGGTTTTAGTAGAAGGCACACCTTATGGGTTCATTAACAGTTCGAGAGGCCTTCGGCAAGGTGATCCCCTTTCCCCGTATCTATTTGCCATTTCTATGCAACTTCTAACTATAAAGTTTGACATGGAATTTTTCAAAGGTAATATAAAACCCATATATCCAACAGAACCGATGATTACTCGTCTGATATATGCAGATGACATCCTGATTATATCCAAAGCATCTACTGAAAAGCCAAGTGTATCAAGCATATCTTTCAAGATTTAAATTGTATTGCAGGATTGGAATTAAACAACAATAAATCTACGTTATTTCTTAGTAAAGGTGCCACAAACAAAAATCAAATAGCTAACATTTTAAACTTAAGTATTGGTAGCCTGCCAATAACTTATTTGAGCATCCCTTTATCATATAATAAACTAAGAGCAAGGGACTTCGGATTGCTGATAGATAAGGTAAATAAAAAATTCAGCCAATGGCAGAGCAAAATGCTTAATATAAGTGGAAGAGCTGAATTAATTAAGAATGTCATTTATCCCATGATTCAATTTTAGCTGCAATTTATCCACTTTCCTCTAACTGTTATACAAAGAATAAATTCATTGTGTGCCAATTTTCTATGGAAATCTAAATCTCATAACATATGCTGGGAAGATATATGCAAAACTAAGAGTGAAGGAGGATTTGGTATAAGGAAAATCGAAGACTTATCTAAAGCAGTGGCCGTTAACCTCTTGTGGAAATTTATCAATGGTGAATCGCTATGGGATAAATGGACTAAAAATAGATATAATAAAAAAGATAATTTCTGGTCTGCTATGACAAAACAATCTGATTCATTCATTTGGAAAATAATACTCCGTGCTAGACAGTGGTGTAATGGACTAATTAACAGGAATATTGTCAATGGAGAAACCACAAACTTATGGCTAGATCCTTGGATCAATGGATCCACATTACTTAATATAGTTGGCAGGAGGGACATGGATAGGGTAAATCAGTGTAATGCAAAAAATCTCTTTGCTAATTCTAATAATAACTGGAAACAAAGCATAAACAATATCCCCCCTCAATTTCATGATATCATCCATAATATCAACATCCAAACACACAAAGAAAAGGATTACTGGGTCTGGAAACTAAATTGCAGTGAGCGATGCTCAATGAAATCTGCATGGAATCAAGTCAGAAACAAGCACATAGAACACTTCTGGACCAAAATTATATGGGATAAGGGGTGTGCGCCAAAAATGTCTATTTGTGCACTCATGGCTATACAAAATAAGTTAAATACTTTGGAGCGTGTGAGCAGATGGAATCATAATATAGACCAACAATGTACTCTGTGCTCTACTGCATTAGAGAACAGAGACCACTTATTTTTTCATTGCCCATATTCGAGAAGAATACTAGACAATATTATGCAGAAAATCAGGGTAGACTGTAAACGATATTGCAATATTTATCAAATTCTGGATTGAATCAGATAAAGACAAGATAAGGACATTATACTAAGACAAATTACCAACTTAACTTTCACTTCCCTGATCTGGAACATATGGTGCGAAAGGAACAACATAATCTTCAGAGGAATCGAGATGCCAGAGGAAGTCAGAACCACCCTAATCTTACAAGATGTTAGAATTCTTCTGCAATATATTCTGAAAAACCAAGTGATAAACTCGGAAACGAGACTTATCTTGAATAATCTGAACTTCGAAGCATTTCTTCAAAGCATCAGCAACCTCCATGAAGGCTTCCCGGTCTCGTCCTAAATGCTTCTGCATTCGCTTCCCCTTTTTTCCTTGCCCTGACCTCTCTTCGAAGACTCGGAATTCTGGAGTTTTGGGAATTCTGCTGGACCTTTTCTCTCCCATTTTTGATTTAGATCTATGTTTTTTCTTTCTCTCTCCTGCATACTGATTATCCCATGTGATAAATTACTTCATCAACATGTTGGAGATGACGCCCTTCTACACGTGATGTCCTCTTGCCGGCTCCTTGTTTTTGTTCTCTTTTCCTTTAAATATTATAATGATTATTGATCAAGATGATTTTACGGATGGTTTTGAATGTGTTATAAGTTTAGTTTACTCCTCCATCTGTTCAACAACTTGGTTTCAATAATTATGATCTTGTATTGTTAATATATGGAAATGATATGTACTCTTTTTCCTTGTAAGGTACCCGTTTAGGTTAGGGGGATTGCAAGGTTTTAATGAGGCATATCATGGAAATATATGCTTTCTTTTCTTCTGTTATTAAAGTACCTTTTTCCAAAAAAAAGTATAACCTTCAAATCATTTCAATTGATTGGAATTTCATTCAAACTATTAGTAATTAACTTAAGTTTACATTGTTACATTCCATTCTATTTATTATCCCCATTATAAATCTTAAATTTTAATTCCTTCCAACAATAAATTTCAAATTTTTATTAAATTAACAAATTTTTGTTTACCAAAAATTACGGGTCATTACACTCTCTCTCACTCAAAACTTTTCGTTCCCGAAAAGAAAAAGAAGGGAAAAGAAGGAATTTAGAAATCAATATCTTATTCAAAATATTAAATTTATAAACAAATAAATTTACAAAATTAAATATTTTAAATAAAATATATCAATTTATAACAAGTAAATCCTTTCATATTCTAGTTACAAGAGTTTGGAAAATATTTCATTAAAATTTTCTAAGTCCAAAATTCATAGAAAATTTCGGCAGAGTCTCCTTTGTACGGAGAGGCTCGGGAGAAATAATAATATCAAAATATAACAATACATATCATATCTTCCAAAATAATATATGCCATCATGGGAAAAATAATATAATATCGCTATAAAACCGTAATTCGAGAACGTACTTATTTGTCGGGCAAACAAGGCTTAAATTATGAAACCAAAAATAGTAGCAATTGCTTTCATAACCTATATTTTACTTATATAATCCAAAGGAGTTAATAATTATATAGAAGAGATATATTTTGAGTTGTTTCAACTAATAACAAAACAAATCAATGCAACATAACAACAATCATTTGCAAACAAGCACAAAATCATCACATGAAATCAAAGAGATAAACCATTCATCCATATCAAGCAAAACAAATGGTTTGTTTGGGTTTAGACACTTTAATCACATAGGATGAAAAATAAACTACTAAGTATACCATTTACTCAACAGTCTTAGATAAAGCTCAATAGACTATTTACACATCCTAAACAAATAGAAGTATCCTTTTCCAAGCTTCCCATAGTGCAAAACAAAAAAATTCCACACATTATTTAAATTTATTCTTATTAGTTTCTTTGTCAACATTTGCAATTTCTTTTTCTTTTTCATAGATACAAGGGTTATTTCTATAATTACATTTATTTCTCACAAATTCAACTCCTATTCATATAATACTTAATTCCATCTATTTACATTCATTTATTTACGTATGTTATTTTCATTTTCTTACATATGTTACTCATATATAATTATTTAAACATATGTAAATCAATTCTTAAAATACCATATAGGTTTCTTTGTAAATAAATTCACATCCATTCATTCAGTGCTTATTTCCATTTATTTTCATCTATTCCTTACAGAATTCATTTTTTTTCCATTTATTCATACTTTATCCATTTTCATTGCTCTATATTCATTTGCTTACATATGTTCTTCCCTTTTTTTCTCTTTCATTTATTCATTTATCATTTATTCATACACAGTTATTTCATTTCATTATTTTATATTCATCTCTTTACATAAGTTATTTCCATTCAACGGTTTATCATAGTCAATGAATTCATTATTTAAGTTTTATATATATTTTATTTAGTTTCCATTTACTAATTCATATACTTGATTTCCTTTAGACCTTAATATTCATTAGTGTATAAGTTCATACTTAGGTTTCTTTACATTTTTATTTACATTCATTTCATTATATAGCATCATCGACTATTAAATCCATTTCCTGGATCATTTCAACTTTTCTGAAGTTATAGCCATTAAATTTTAATACAATATTCATTTAATTATTCACTTTAATTATCAATAGCTTCAAACATTATCTTATGTTCATAATCCTCTACCCATTGTACTCATTTTATTATTACCTTCTATTTAGTAGAATTTCAATTATAACTTAAGTTTATAATTATTTTCATATCAAATTTCTTATTTATAAAATTAAATTTCATTGAACACTTTCATTATTTAAGCTTTTCTTGTATAATATTCCATTACATATTCTAATTAACATTTCAACTTTTAATAATTTGGTAAGTTATATATAAATGTCTTTTAGAGTGCAATAGAAAGTTACATAAGTTTCTCTTATTTATTTAGTTAACAAAATGTTCAATAGTTAACATTTCTTAATCTCATTTTCCTTTTTATTTACGGTTTACCAAATTTTAGTTTCTTATATTTTCACTAATCATTTTAACATCAAGTTTCTTAATTTCAGTTTAGAAGTTTCCAATTATTAATATAGTCAAGATTCATTCATTACAATAATTTCAATTTCTAATTTGTATAAACTTAAGAACTGAACAACCGGGTTTCATTTCAATTATTCCAAGATAATTTATATAATCGTATCTTTTATATATACCAAATCATTTTTTTGGAATTTGAAAATCAAAATTAATTTATCAAAACAGTTTGTGCAGTAAAATTACTACAACGGTCTTCCCACTTTGAAACTCGAAAATGAACGTCGATGATGCGTGCACTCATCATCGAAATTATTTTCCAGCGATAGAGAAGGCAGTACAGAACTTATTCCTTCCAAAATTCAACATTTATTTCAATTCATGTTAAATATTTATATCATAAAATACTTTAAATACCACTAGAATTATATTCCAAAATCATTCGAAAGAAATTTTAAAACTCTTGGAACTTCAGTTCTAAACTTCCCATTTATATTCATTTTACTTGTAAACCCTACTTTACAATCAATGTTTATAAAATCTCTCTACCTAACAAACAAAATATTACGACAAAATATATCATTTATAAAATTATTATTTTATACACAAAAATATATAATAGGCAAAATTATTTCATTTACCTATATTTCAAAACAAATATTGTGTCGTTTGTCCTATTAAGTGTTTAGAAATCCCTATCGATGTCATAGCGTCATATGCACCAACCAGAATTTATAAATACAGAACGGAACAATTCAGCACAATATAAAAACATTTATAACACTAACAAATACACCCTCTCATATATATTCACTCAGCGACTAATTCTGTGGTATTACTACCCTATTAATAAAGAGTCAGACCCCACAAAGCTAAGGTTATCGCAAAACCAAAACTCTGATACCAACTGTGACGACTTACCTTTTGGACATTTTAAGCAGACACACATGTCAGACTCAAACCATTCAAAATGGAAGATTGTTATGGGTAAATAAGGAAAAGCAGAGAAAGAAAGAAAAACAGAATCTCGTAGCGGAATAACAAAATATAATAATCAAATAACAGTCCATGAAGTTGTTTACAAAACATTTGATTATACTTATACAACACAGAATCAGAGTTACATATATCAGAGATAAATCAATAATGCAGCGAAACAGTATGAATGCAGTGGAATAAATATAGTAAATAATAGTAGTACAAATCTTAATCTTCGTTCTCCAAAAATAAGTTTTTAAATCCTGAAATGCTCAAGCTGACCCGAGCGAATTGAAAAGACAAAACACTCGAGTCAAACTAAAAGATCTTATGTAAGTTAAATCAACGATAAATATGAGTGTGACAGCATCAAAGATGTTTATGAGTTTTGATATTTCCTATCCAGTGTCTAACATGAGTGCGGTAACTTAAGAGATGTTCGGGATTTACATTTTCTAAGGATCTGTTAAACTATCTACTATGTAGTACAATACGCTATTATAATATATTTACAGTAAAATAAAAGTATTAAAATAGCGTTAAGGCATTACCCATATCCCCTTTAACACATTTTACGTATTCTCATAGTCTATACAGTACCGTAGGCTCCTCCGTGAGGTTTACCTAGAGGGTACCCCATAGGTATGGTACAAAACAAACTCTTAGAAGGCGCTCTAGAGCATGTGAACACGGCACTCGAGGCAATGCCAGGGTAGATTTACCAATTACAGAACTGGGCTGGTGGTAACGCATAGTAGCTACTACCGCCTGCCACGGAACACACTCCCATAATCAAAATCAAGGGGTGGCCACCGAATCATCACAAATGTCAAAATATGGTATCGAACAAGCATGTCTGATCGGAGGAATGACCTCACTTGGCCCAGGTATAGCTCCTGTTTTAGTCACATCTAAGCTGACTCACGCGAGTCAGGGTCACGTCATACCTCATACAAAAATCGTTCGCCAAACCATCCTACTTCATTTCTGAAATCTCCACCATGTACACAGTTGTTAAAGTGGTTTCCAGTATTAGCAGAGAGTATGATAATATCCTATCTCGGTCACTTTAACAACCAAACGCTTATTTCACACCGGATGGTTCTTTTACATTTCCAAAACCATTTCATAATTGATACCAAAATATCATATTCAATTCAAACCATATCACTTTCGAAATTATATTCACTTTGAAATCATATTCATCTTTGAAATCATATCGTTTCCAAAATCATAATTGCTTTAAAAAGTCATATTTCCAAAATAGGTTAAATCCTTACTTCAAAATCATCGTATTCAATTAAATATGACAATTAAATCCCAACTTTGGTTATAACATCATTTAACCATATTCGCTTTTAAACCAGTGAATTTGAATATAAACACTTCCCTCTACTTAGTCTAGAAATTTATAGTTAGTTTAAATAATTGTAAATAGTTAAAATAGTTATGAATAGTTAAAATACTCCAAAATAGTTTAGTTATAGATTAAAGTTACTGTTAAATTGATTTAATATAGTTAAATAATTTTAAAATAGATTAAATATAATTAAAATAGATAGATTAATTAGATTTAAATTAAGTTAAAACGGGTTAATTAGTTTAAAATAAATTAAATGGTTTACAATAGGTAAAAATGATTTAATGTAGTTAATATAGGTTAAAATAGTTTGAAAATCTTAATAATTAAAGTCTTTAAAATAATATAATTTTAAAACATATTATATTAAAATATGAGTTTGAAATTAATATCAATTTAACTATTTATTCTATTCCAGCATATCTGGACCATTACAATTCCCAATCAACAAAACCCAATTTCAAATCTTAAATTCAAACTCTTTCCAATCCATGCTTGAAATATCACTTTAAATTATTCAAATTTCAATACATTTCAAAGTTATCTTTCAAACAAATTAAATAACTCAATTCTGATAAGTTTCACTATTATTTCAAATTCTACTTTAAAATTTCAATTTAATTCCTTCAACAATTCCTTTTAAACCAATTTCAATGCAAAACTTGAATTTTAATAATAATTCAATTTATATAAATCAAATTCTTATTCCAAAATATCATTCAATTAAATTCAAATTAAGGATTCAAAATTCATTTAATTTAACTAATCCGGTGTCCGTATATAATTCTCTACCCTAGGGACAAGTAATACGGATATTTATCATTTCAACCCATAATTTTAAAACTATACGGTTATATATCATCTTAAACCGCAATCCCGATTTTAAATAAAATCCATAAAATCGCTCGAGTCTATCATTTCAAACCATAACGATTTTTCCTTAAATTATAGATCGTTCGGGTATATATCATTTCAACCCATAATGATTTTTCAAATAATAACTAAGGGAACTTGTAGAGCGATAGCATTTCATAAATCAAATATTACATCAAATCATCCAATAATAAATTCAAAAATCAACCACAATCATCATCCAATTCATCCAATAAATATCAACAAATAACAAATTATTATACATAGGAAATTAATTGGCAATTTAAATTTTATAATAAAGTAAATGACAATTTAATTCAAAATAAATTCAAATTAATAGGAATAGCCATTTAAAAATATCAAACATCCATGAATAAATTCCTAATCACATCATAAATTTAATTTAACCAACATAAGAAATTTTAGAAGTTGTGAGTGGGTCAAAACACTCACCTTTGAATTTAAATTGAATAATATCCAATTTAAGTCTAATACCAAACCAGCGTCAAAATGTCTGAAATTTAGATACGATCCCAATGAAACAAACCGCGCGTGAATCGGGCCTCGTATGCAAAATTATGTCGATTAGAACATTTTAAAGTTTGAAATAAATTCAAATAATAATAAAAAAGATAATGTTACACGTCGCCTCAACCCTAGCGCTCAATTGGTACGCACATGAACCATGCCTCGCGTTCGAATATCAGAGTATGCTGCCACCCTAAAGCACCGATCGCCGACCATCCTAGACCCTGCCACCTCGATCCAACGACGCTACCATGATGAGCATCTCCGGCCGACTGTGATGTCCCGGCCATTTGGGCAATATTTATTTAATAATTTCCATTAATAATTATTTTAAAATGTGAAATGTTGATTTAATAATCTAATTCAACAGAAATTATCTTTTGAAAACTAATAATTCTTTAGTTTGACAAATGTTATCTTTTCAAAATTTATAATAATGATAACGATAATTTAATTTGGGAATCTTATTCTTTTCAAAGTTAAAAATATTTAAACGATAAAATTTATCTTTCTAAGCTAATTTAAAAGTATATTCTATTTATAATGTATATATGTGTATACATTGTAAATAGGGAGTTTGATTTTAATTTAAATTTAATAAGAATGTTTCAAATTTATAATATATATATGTGTATAAATTGTGAATTGGAAAATTTGATTGAAATTAAAATAGAAAATTTTCAAAAGTTTGTTTAAAAATCTATCTTATATCTTCAAAAGTAATTAAAATAAATATTTATTTTTAAAAATATAATAGTTTAAATTGTATATTATAATAAAAGTTTATTTTGTTTTCTTTTAAAAAAAATTGTTTTTTTTAAAATAGACTTTGTTCATATACATTAAAGTACAATGATTTAGTTGAAACTTTAAAATAAGGTATAATTCAATATCTTTTTTTTAAAAAAAATTCTTTCCTTAAAATTTAGCTTTGAAAATATAATTTTAAAAAGATACAAATAAACATTAAAATATGTAATTATATAAAGAAATTCATATGTAAACATGTAAGGCTAATTGAAAATAAACATAAAAACATGTTAAAATAAATAAGAAATTGATTTAATTTTTTTTTGAACATTTATAAAATTAAGTGATCATTTCAAAAAAAATGAAGAGAAACATTTGTAAGGTTATTATACCATGAGAAAGACACTTGTAAATCACTCTACGACCTAATGTAACAAGTGGCATTTGTTTTATTTATTTTTGAAAACATTTTATTAAAAATATATTAAGTAGAAAACTTGGCAAATCATTTTAGTTCAAACATTCTCTTCAAAAGGAAAACTGAAAATCAGATTTAAAGAAAAGTTCAAAACCAAATACAACTTAAGTTCAAAAATCTGCAAAACAAATCTGCTGAAGTTTTCAAGTTTGTAATCTAAATGAAGATCAATTCCAACTCTAAGCAAAAGAAAATGGAGGTCAACTGCACAACCTCTTTGGATCCACTGCATATAGATTTAATGCATCACCAGGTTGAACTTCATCAATCAAATATTAGCTGTTACAGGAACAATGCTCTCTGCTTCTTCATATGTGAGTAAACTTCTGTTTTTAAAAACAGTTCTTTCTTTTTAAAATCAAAGCTAAAGCAAATTCCAGAACTCAAGTTTCAAATTCAAACTGCTTTTCAAAAATCAAAACAGCTGTAAATAAACTGCTTTGTCTTCATTTTAAGGTGAGTATCTTCACAATTTAAAAAGCTTAAATATATCTGTTGCATGTGGATTAATAGAAATAAGCATGCTTTGTATGATTGTATTGTGATGAATCTTCTCTGTGTGTGTATACATATGTGTGTGTGTTTGTGTGTGTTGCCAGGTATCTGTATACCTGTTCTTGTTTTTAAAACTAAGATTTTAATAGAGATCCATTACCACTTGATTTGATCTCAGTTAGGATTTGAGATGTAAACAAAAGTTGTTTGTTTAGTATGGATTTATGTTTATAAATTATAATTAAGATAAGTTAAGAATCTAGTTGTCTCTGTAAACTATAGAACAGTCATTGTTTAAAATAAGCAAAATCTCAAATATCTTAAAATATTAAATCAGGTTTATAACTTGAATGCTTATATGAAATCATGATTTTTTAAACTAAAATCACATTTTTTTTAGTTAAGTATTGAATGAGCATTACTGGGTTGACCAGAAAATGGGTTTTGGGGTTTATCTGATGATCTAGTGGATCTGGAATGTTGTAGTTCTTCCTGGAGGTGGAGGAATGATTGGTGAGTGGAGGAAAAATCGTAGGTGGATGGTTAAAGATAGGTGGCGACAGTGGTTGCTCATTTTATTTTCTAAACCTAGTTTTCTGGTGGTCAGAATTTTGATGCTTCTCGATTCCTCTGGTGCATCGAGTGTTGCAGGGTTTTGGGGATTGGAAGAGGGGATGTAGGCGAAGGTTTGGCCGGAGTCGCAGGTGCTCTGATGGTCGGAGATGAGTTGACGAGGAGTTGACAGGGTTGGGCATTGTTTGTAGTGTCGAGTTCCAGGTTTTTTTGGCTAGCTCGAATTTGATTTCGAGCTACTGTGTGAATTCTTATGGGATCATGTTTGGAGATGGTCGGCGACGTGATGAAGGTGGTGATGATGGCTGGAGGCTGCCAGAGCCACGGTGCATGTGCACCGTGCATTTTATAGTTCCGGTGAACTTTTGGGTTTGAGCAGAGAATGGAACTCGAGTTTTGCTCGAAGCATTTAGGGTTTTGTCTCGAAGCATTAGTAGGTGGTCTCGGGTCAATGGTTGGTTTCAGGTTTTATAACCTGACAGTGTTAAGTTTTTTTAAAATTTAAATGAAATTTAAATTTAAAGTAGGATTTAAAACAGGGGTTTTAAATTCAAAGTTTAAGTTTGGATTCAAATGAACTTTTGAATCCTAAGTTTTAAAATGAAAATTTTAAATTTAAAGCAAGATTAAATCAAGTCTAAATATGGATTCAAGTTTACTATGTATCCAAATCTTGAATTTAAATCAGTTTTGTAAATTTAAATGTTGAACAAGTTTAAATGTTTTAAAGTAGATTTTAAAAGTGAATTTGTTTTCAAATAAATGTTTAAACTTGATAAAATTCTTTATAAAAGGTTTCCTTTAATATTTGAATGAAAAGTTATGAAGTGTTTAACTTAAATTTGGAAGTTAAGTAATCAGTTTATTTTAAAGCTTGATTTCTTTTAATAAAATTAAGTAATTTAGTTTAAACTTTTTCTTATATAAATAATGAATATTCTTTACATTTATTTTAAGGTTTATAAATTTATTAAAATTTGGATAAATGTTTAAATGGTTAAACATTTTGAATATTAAATTCAAAATGGAATTTGAATTTAAATTTAGAAGTGTAATGTTTTAAATACACTTGAATGTTAATGAAGTCATTAATAAAGTAAATGAATTATCTTAGAAATAATTAAGATAATAAAAGAATTAAATTTATAAGAGAATTAAGGAATGACTTATTTATTTGATTTTAAATTAATGATTTAGATTAATTTATAATTAGAGATGATTAATAATGATTAATCTAAGATAAATTCT
Source organism: Allium cepa (assembly GCA_030765085.1). NCBI lineage: Eukaryota > Viridiplantae > Streptophyta > Magnoliopsida > Asparagales > Amaryllidaceae > Allium > Allium cepa. The sequence continues at coordinate 399,619,717 of CM060931.1, forward strand.
TAAGAAAGTAGTTAAAGAAAATGTTATTAGTTAATAAAGATAATTATCTAAGGATTATTAAGTAATTAATTAATGTGATTAATTTTGATAATCAATTAGATTAATTAATTGAAGATAATCAATTGTAAATTGTTAAGCATAATTACTTGATAAAAGTAATTAAGGGATTAATTACTTATTGAAATTAATTATGATAATGTGATTAGTTTAAGTTAATTAATTTAGTTTAATTAATTTAAAAAAATTATTTGATGATTTAGTAAGAGTAATTACTTAATGTAATTAATGGAGCATAATTACTTAAGGAAGTAATAAATGATAATTACTAAAATGTAATTAGTGAAAGATGATTTATAATGAAGTAATTTGGGTAATTACTTTTGTAATTAATCAAGGGATTAATTAATGAAGATAATTAATTATGGAATAATTAATTTGTTAATGAGTAATTAAGGGTAGTTAATTACTGGATTGATATTAATCAAGGGTGATTAATAATTGTATTTTAAATTTTAGATTAATTACTAAATGTAATTAATTTAAATAAAGTAATTAATTTAAATATAAATTAGAGATCATTAATTAATATAATTAATGATGTAATTAAGAATTGTTTAATTAAGGAATAATTAATAATAAAGTGATTAATTAATGTAATTAATTAAGGGTAAATGTACTTAATTATAGTTAATTAATAAATAAAGTAACTAAATGTTAATTACTAATGATTAAGGTTAATTAATTTGTGAAATTAATTAAAGACTAATTACTTATTGTAATTAGAGAATGATTAATCAAAGGTGTTTAAATCAAGATGAATACTTAGAAAATGATTAATTAACTAGATTATAATTAATTAATGGATATATAAGCAGGATTTATAGATGTAGTAATTAATTTAATTTACTTTAAATTAATTAGAGATAGAAGTAATTAACTTAATTCATTTTAAACTAATTATAGATGGTGGTTAATAAATCATTGTTTATGGATGAATATTGATATTTCATTGAATGGTTGTGATCTCAGTAATGAGATAAGCAATATCTATATGATATGGATGCTTAGTTAAAGTATGATAATATGGATTATCTGTTTGTGATGATAATACAGATTATCTGTTTATGATGAAAATGTGATTATCTATTGTGATATGTGAATTATCTATCTGTGTTTATATAGATAATGACGAATTGAATTGTTTTAACTTTAAAATCACTTGGCCATTAAGATGGCGTTTGGATTTCGATGAGACCGGGATCGGGTTTCCAACTTTGGAATTCCGAAAACCACATCGATCCAAATTAAACGTTAGGTCGTGAATCTCAAGTGAAGAGTGAAGACTAGAGGTGTAAGGACTATTCGTGTTAATACTCTGAGGGTGATTCCAATACGAGTTTAACGGGGGTAGTACTTTCAGGTTCGAGATGAAGATTCAGAGTGCAATGGCTATTGTCGTTAACTCTGAGGGTGATTCCAAAATGAGTGTAACGAGATAGTGGCTTCGGTTTCGTTCGAACCCGGATCGAACTTGTATGGATTGAATGCTTTCAGAACATCGTCAGGTAGACGATGAGCATTCTAAGATTGATGTGTCCTATAAAGGTAATCGTAGCCTCAAGCCTCACCAACCGAGAATGGCTAAAACAGGGGAGGTGCAGCAAGGCTAAGTGGGTCATGCCCAAGTAGGACGAGATTTACCCCTGTCTAGAGGTCCCTTTTTATTTCGGCTGTGTGGGCAGTTGGCGACAGCCATCTACGGGGTTGTCTTGTTCGGGACTGTCGAGTAAGGGATGGTTTCGACTTTGTGTTGCAGGGGATTGGGAGTAATCCTCCATACGGTGATCTAGGCCGCGTACTGTGACGGGCGGTACCCTAGTAGCCCTGCCATTGTATGGAATCCAAACTCCAATAAGTAGCCCTACCATTGTATGTATACCATTTACTCAACAGTCTTAGATAAAGCTCAATAGACTATTTATACTCCTAAACAAATAGAAGTATCCTTTTACAAACTTCCCATAGGCCAAAACAAACAACAAATTCCAAACATTATTTAAGTTTATTCTTATTAATTTCTTTCTCAGCATTTGCAGTTTATTTTTCTTTTTCATAGATACAAGGTTATTTCTTTAGTTACATTTATTTCTCACAAATTCAACTCCTATTCATATAATACTTAATTCCATCTATTTACATTCATTTATTTATATATGTTATTTACATTTTCTTACAAATGTTACTCATATATAATTATTTAAACAAATGTAAATCATTCATAAAATACCATATAGGTTTCTTTGTAAATAAATTCGCATCCATTCATTTAGTGCTTATTTCCATTTATTTTCATCCATTCCTTACAAAATTCATTTTTTTCCTCATTTATTCATACTTTACCCATTTTCATTAATCTATATTCATTTGCTTACATATGTTCTTCCCTTTTTTCTCTCTTTCATTTATTCATTTATCATATTCATACACTGTTATTTCATTTCATTATTTTATATTCATTTCTTTACATAAGTTATTTCCATTCAATGGTTTATAATAGTCAATGAATTCATTATTTAAGTTTTACATACATTTTATTTCAGTTTAGTTTCCATTTATTAATTCATATACTTGATTTCCTTTAGACCTTAATATTCATTAGTGTATAAGTTCATAATTAGGTTTCTTTAATTTTTTATCTACATTTATTTCATTATATAGTGTCATTGACTATTAAATCCATTTCCTGGATCATTTCAATTTTTTTGATGTTATAGCCATTAAATTTTAATATAGCATTCATTTTAATTATTCACTTTAATTATCAATAGCTTCGAACATTAACTTAAGTTCATAATCCTCTACCCACCGTACTCATTTTATTATTACCTTCTATTTAGTAGAATTTCAATTATAACTTAAGTTTATAACTATTTTCATATCAAAATTCTTATTTATAAAATTAAATTTCATTGAACACTTCCATTATTTAAGCTTTTCTTCTATAATATTCCATAACATATTCTAATTAACATTTCAACTTTTAATAATTTGGTAAGTTATATATATAAATGTCTTTTAGAGTGCATTAGAATGTTACACAAGTTTCTCTTATTTATTTAGTTAACAAAATGTTCAATAGTTACCATTTCTTAATCTCATTTTCCTTTTTATTTACGGTTTACCAAATTTTAGTTTCTTATATTTTCACTAATCATTTTAACATCAAGTTTCATAATTTCAATTTAGAAGTTCCCAATTATTAATATAGTCAAGAATTATTCATTACAATGATTTCAATTTCTAATTTGTAGAAACTTAAGAACTAAACAACCGGGTTTTATTTCAATTATTCCAAGATAATTTATATAATTGTATCTTTTATATACATCAAATCATTTTTTCTGGAATTTGAAAATCAAGATTAATTTATCAAAACAATTTGTGCATTAAAATTACTACAACGGTTTTTCCATTTTGAAACTCGAAAATGAACGTTGATGATACATGCACTCGTCACCAAAATTATTTTCCAGCGACAGAAAGGGGAGTACAGAACTTATTCCTTCCAAAATTCCTTTAAAACATTTCTTTCAAATCGTATTGAAATATTTATATCAGAAAATACTTTAAATACTACTAGTATTATATTCCAAAATAATTCAAAATAAATTTTCAAACTCTCGGAACTTCAGTTCTAAACTTCCCATTTATATTCATTTTACTTGTAAACCCTACTTTACAATCAATGTTTATAAAACTCTCTACCTAACAAACAAGATATTACAACCAAATATATCATTTATAAAATTATTATTTTATATACAAAAATATATAATAGGCAAAATTATTTTCATTTAGCTATATTTCAAAACAAATATTATGACCGTTTGTCCTATTAAGTGTTTAGAAATTCCTACCGATGTCATAGCGTCCTATGCACCAACCAAAATTTATATATACAAAACGGAACAAATCAGCACAATATAAAAATATTTATAACACTAACAAATACGCTCTCTCATATGTATACACTCAACGACTAATTCTATGGTATTACTACCATATTAATAAAGAGTCATACCCCACAAAGATAAGGTTATCGCTAAACCAAAGCTCTGATACCAACTGTAACGACCTGCCTTTTGGATCTTTTAAGCAGACACACATGTCGGACTCAAACCATTCAAAAGGGTAGATTGTTATGGGGTAAATAAGAAAAAGAGGAGAAAGAAAAAAACAAAACAGAATCTCACAGCAGAATGACTAAATATAATAATCAAATAACAGTTCATGAAGCATTTTACAAAACATTTGATTATACTTATATAACACAGAATCAGAGTTACATATATCAGAGAAAAATCAATAATGCAGCGGAACACTATGAATGCAGTGGAATAAATATAGTAAATAATAGTAGTACAAATCTTTGTCTTTGTTCTCTAGATATAAGGTCTCCAAATCCTAAAATGCTCAGGCTGGCCCGAGCGAATGGAAAAGACAAAACACTCGAGCCAAAACTAAAAAATCTTATGTAAGTTAAATCAACGGTAAATATGAGTGTGACGACATCAAAATGTTTACGGGTGTTGACATCTCCTATATAGTGTCTAATGTAAGTGCGGTAACTTAAGAGATGTTCGGGATTTACATCTCCTAAGGATCCGTTAAACTATCTACTATGTAGTACAATACACTATTATAATATGTCTATAGTAAAATAAAAGTATTAAAATAGCATTAAAGGTGTTACCCATACCCCCTTAACACATTGTATATATTCCCATAGTCTATAAAGTACCGTAGGCTCCTCCGTGAGGTTTACCCAGAGAGCACCCCATAGGTATGGTACAAAACAAACTCTTAGAAGGCGCTTTAGAGAATGTGAACACGGCACTCGAGGCAATGCCAGGGTAGATTTACCAACTGCAGAACCGGGCTGGTGGTAACGCATAGCAGCTACTACCGCCCACCTCGGAACACATTCCCATAATCAAAATCAAGGGGTGGCCACCAAATCATCACAAATGTCATAATATGGTATCGAAGAAGCATGTTCGATCGGAGGAATGACCTCACTTGGCCCAGGTATAGATTAAAGATACTGTTAAATTGACCTAAGATCGTTAAATAATTTTAAAATAGATTAAATATAATTAAAATGGATTAATAGCTTTAAACTAGATTAATTAGATTTAAAACAAGTTAAAACGGGTTAATTAGTTTAAAATAAATTAAATGGTTTACAATAGGTTAAAACGATTTAATGTAGTTAATATAGGTTAAAATAGTTTAATACTTTGAAAATTTTAATAATTAAAGTCTTTAAAATAATATAATTTTAAAACAGTTTATATTAAAATATGAGTTTGAAATTAATATCAATTTAACTATTTATTTTATTCCAGCATATCTGGACCATGACAATTCCAAATCAACAAAACCCAATTTCGAATCTTCAATTCAAACTCTTTCCAATCCATGCTTGAAATATCACTTTAAATTATTCAAATTTCAATACATTTCAAAGTTATCTTTCAAACCAATTCAATAACTCAATTCTGATAAGTTTCACTATTATTTCAAATTCAACTTTAAAATTTCAATTTAATTCCTTCAACAATTCCTTTTAAACCAATTTCAATTTCAACATAAGACTTGATTTTCGATAATAATTCAATTTATATAAATCAAATTCTTATTCCAAAATACCATTGAACTAAATTAAAAAATTAAGGATTCAAAAGTCATTTAATTTAACCAATCCGGTGTTCGTATATAATTCTCTACCCTGGGGTCAAGTGATACAGATATTTATCATTTCAAACTGTAATTTTAAAATTATATGGTTATATATCATTTCAAACCGCAATCCCAAGTTTAAATAAAATCCATAAAATTGCTCGAGTCAATCATTTCAAACCATAATGATTTTTCCTTAATTTATAGATCGTTCAGGTATATATCATTTCAATCCATAATGATTTTTCAAATAATAACTAAGGGAACTTGTAGAGTGATAGCATTTCACAAATCAAATATTGCATCAAATTATCCAATAATAAATTCGAAAATCCATCACAATCATCATCCAATAAGTATCAACAAATAACATATTATTATATATACAGGAAATTAACTGGCAATTTAAATTCAATAATAAATTAAACAACAATTTAATTCAAAATAAATTCAAATTAATAGGAATAGTTATTTAAAAATATCAAACAGCCATGAATAAATTCCTAATCGCATCATAAATTTCATTTAACTAACATAAGAAATTTTAGAAGTTATGAGTGGGTCAAAACACTCATCTTTGAATTTAAATCGAATAAAATCCAATTTAAGCTCAAAATTCAAACAGTCACAGAATTCGTCCAAACCTGCGTCAAAAATACAAAATTTTGATACGATCCCAATGAAACAAACTGCGCCTGAATCAGACCTCTTATGCAAAATTATGTCGATTAGATCATTTTAAAGTTTGAAATAAATTCAAATAATAAAAAAAAGATAACGTTACACGTCACCTCAACCCTAGCGCTCAACAGGTATGCGCGCGAACCTGACCTCGCGTTCACATCAGAGTACACCGCCACCTTAAAGCACTGATCGCCGACCATCCTAGACCCCACCACCTCGATCCAACAATGCCACCATGATGAGCATCTCCGGGCGACCATGCCTCGGCTCCACGCCCAGTCTCGGCTCCACCTCTTACGATCGTCGCCACCTTGTTTTGCTCGCCAATCTCCGTGATTCCCTCTGACCATCTCGAGAAACGAACACTACCACAAGGGCCTGCTCAACCTCCTCTCCCCAACGGCACCTACCGATCGTCGATCCGATGACGATCCACCATTGGATCGAAAACCCTAGGAATGGACGACCGACGTTCAATATCGATTTATGGACAAATAGTTCCCCCGAATGAAAAACAAATTCCACCAGTAAATTACGCTCGTCGAGAGCTTTGAAATCATATATAATTTGATAGGGTTTGAGGAATTTTATTTTGAAATTGAATTTGCAAATTTGGGAATTAGGGTTTTGTTTGTCTGCCATTGAGAAGAAGAAGCAGAGAGAATTATATGTACAAACAAATGAAAATAAGATGAAGTTAAGATTTATAATGGGCTATTTATAGGTAGGTCGGAAATAGAAATGAATAGACAAGATTGATTTTTCAAGTTTGAACGATAAATGACCCGTAAAGCCCGTTCTATCTCCGGAATGAAAATGAGTCATCCCATATATCAAAATAGATGATTTTGATATTTTTAAACTCAATGGAATAGGTTTCGAGTCCTGATTTCATCGTATGGAGAAGTTATGTTAAAATCAGCTTATTTCAAATTGATTTCTAGATGTTTCGAGTCCGTACGATCAAACGACAAGTCCGATCGCTACAAAACTTGAAACCTTACAAAAAATCACCGTTATGGATCCGATGAAACTAGTTTGGTCGAAACATGAGATAGTGGCCAAAGTGGCTATTTTCACATTAACTAAATAAATTAATATTAATTTAATTAATTCACTTTTTAGTTCAATATTTATTAACTAACAAATTTCATCATTTTTGATTACTTATTTATAATAATTCAAAATAAGTTTACACATCAGTTCAGTGTTTAAAATTTTACTAATTACAGTGTTCAATTTCAACTGTAATTAAATCCAATTAATTATAATTTAATTCCAATAAATTATTTAAATTTGATTTCAGACTTTATATTCAACCAATTATTGCTCAATTAATCTAGTTAATATTTGTTTATATCTTATTTCATTAATATGTTACAAATTTCATCTTTTATTTGTATTAAATACTGTATTTCAATTTTATTGAAATATTGTCAATTTCACACATTAATTATAATTTAAAAATCCCAAATAAATTTATTTATCTTGATTTCACTCTTTTATTAAATCAGCTATTACATTATGAATATAATTAACATTTCTATTTATTTTATTACATTCAATTACCATTAACGGTATATTATTTCATTAGTTAATTCGATATTTACATTTATTCTCCTATATTCACTTCATAACCAAGTATAACCTTCAAATCATTTCAATTGATTGGAATATCATTCAAACTATTAGTAATTAACTTAAGTTTACATTGTTACATTCCATTCTATTTATTATCCCCATTATAAATCTTAAATTTTATTTCTTCCAACATTAAATTACAAATTTTTATTAAATTAACTAGTTTTTTTAATCGAAAATCAGGGGTCTTTACATGCCTTTGGTTTCGACTCAAAATTAGTATTATTTTTACCAATATGGAGTTTAACATTAAGGACTTGAAAAAGTGTTGCAGTTGGCTACCTTATGCACATAAAAGTCTTTAAGAGTCGAAGAGTTCAATGGTCCAAAATTTAAAAATTTCATCCTATCATCATAGCATGTTTCACACTATGTAATGGGTTTTAAAGAGTCCCCGAGTACAAGACCATATTGTGAAAGCTCAATGTTAATACAATAGAGAACGTCATTTGATTTGCTTACACATATATGACATTACTCAACATCTCAAAGCATTATCTAAGCACAATCTCATCATTTGACTAGCTTATACATATATTAGATTACTTTACATCTCAAAGCAAGCTATGGGCTTAGTCACATTATCCTTCGACATCATTCGATTGCCTTACTCATATATGAGATTACATCTCAAAGCACGCTCTAAGCTCAGACACAATATCCATTGGCATATTTGTTAACAAAATTAATTTTCATCTTAATCATCATCTAAGGACAGTCATAACAGCTGTTAGCAACTTAATTCCCCAAATTCAACCACATTTACAATAAATCTATGCAAAGTGTTCAAAAATGGAAGGTTTTAAAAATCGAAATCCAGATTGAAACTGTCAAAGAAGAATCAAACATGTATTAAAGAGCCCCAACATTTAAGTCTTAAAATGTCCATTTCATTGAACATAAAACAAACATTTTGAGGGCCGGGAGTTATTTTCATTTTTGTCAATAGAAATAAATAGAGGAAAATTGAGAGTTTATAAAAAAAAGATAACATAAATTTAGAAAAGCATTGGAAACAAGATATGAAATCAACGTAGGTCAAAGCTCAAAATAATGTTTAGATTGAGCAAATAATCAAAGTAGATAAGTATATATAACAATGAAAATAGGTTTAAAATGGATTCGAAATGCTCGAAAATGGATCGGAAAAAGCTAAAAAGAGCCTTCGAAATTGGATCTGAAACATGCTTTGGTCCATGTAGAGCTGGCTCTGGATCATGCTTCAAGGCAACATGGTTAAATGAGTGCTCCATTAGAGTGCTCAAGCACTCCATTGGCCCATGAGTGCCCAAGCTCGAAACAAAAGAGGAGGCTTCGGTCCATTGCCAAGCTCTGCTCCTACCTTCGACATCACTCCACTCTGCTTGAAAAAAAGGGATATGCTTGATAGAAGAGAAATTCGAAGGAAGCTGCCAATTAACAGTTCACAACTATAAATATCTGACTTCATAATAGAGAGAGGGAAATAATTTCTCCTTAGAAAAATGTATCAGAATTCTACAGCTTACTTCACTCCACTATTTTCTGCACTCATCCCTTAACAAAGAATACATTGCAACTCCAAAATTTTACTTGTAAATGTAAAAGATGAATATGATGATTGATGAAGACATAAAGAACATTGGTGAATATTAAATTAGACCTCTTTAAAAAATATGGTGTCCCAATTTTATTTTTCTATGTTGTTGTTTTCTCTTCTTACGTTCTATATTTTATGTCTACTTTCTAAGCTACAGATGAGTTTGATATTTTTGCATGTTTCAAATATAACAAAACAACAACAACTAAACCATTATTTCCAAACAAGTTGAAGTCGGCTAGAGATGGAATACAAAACTAAATGACAAAGTCAATTTAAAAGCAATAACAACAACAATAATAAAAACTCATGATAATAATAGTAAAATAAAGTAAAATAATCAAAAAAATAACAATGACAATAACAATATTAAATAAGTAAAATAAAAATAAAGATTAAAAAATAAATTAAAAAATATAAAGAAATTAAAAAACATGATGATAATAATACTAATAATAATAGTCAAGGTTCGAGAATTTGATTTCGGTATCGGTTTCGATCATTTGAAATTTTATAAGTTTCGATCAATTTCGAAAGTTTGGCTTCTTATTTCGGTTTCGGTCCTAATATTGTATTTCTGTATATTAATGAAAAAGTAATGATAAAAATTAAAAATGTAATAATATAATATACAACACTATTAAATAAACATGGATGAAATTTAATTTTGCCTAAATAACCTTAAATTATAAATAAGTTAACCCTAATATAACTTAACCAACCAAACTATCACTTACTATTTTCTTTTAAACATATCAAAGACCTAAGTTAAATTCCAAAAGGCTATTACCATTCAGCCCATCTAAACCCTAACCAATATTAACCCTTGCCCCATTGATCAATCAAATTATCTCAGCAATGAAGAAAAAATCTCACGAAAAGATGAAAAAAAATGAAAGAAAGAAAAATAATATCAAGCTCGAAGGTCAGAGGTGAACATCTCATCGTAGGTAACTGAAGTCTAGGAAGATGCTCGAACGGCTGAAGTCGAACTCGATTTTTAGGTTGTTTTTTGGTTAAATTTGATTCTCCTTTGATTTATGGTGTTCTTTACCTTTTTTATTTATAATTAAAGCAGCAGTTGCAAAAAAATTAATTTTTTTGATTTTTTCTATCGACGAGCAACGGAATGAGATTTTGACATCATCCCGTCTCCAACCGGAACCGAGTCGAGATGGTCGGAATCTCATGGTTCCAGCCGGAACCTAATACCTTGGTAATAACGGTACTAATAGTAATAGGGACGAAGACCAAATACTACTTCTTAGGCTCCTATTTACTAGTCCTATATTCTAAAACCTATAACAGTGCCCCTAAACAAACCCTAAGCAAAAAACTCTTAGCTCATGGTTCTGGTATGTGGATCTCTAACTTCTACGCGCTCATGTCCTACACCAGCTCTTCGAATATATTTCAATTCTTCAAGTCCCTTTTACTACTTCCTCCCATGTCAACCTTAGTCGACCTCTATCTCTTTTTGAGAATTCGATGTGGCCTATAATTCCAATGTGCACAAGTGCCTTGGGAGGTCCCATTGGAGATGTCCCAACCATTTTAAGCGGTGTTGGACTAGCTTCTCTTCAATTGGTGCTACTCTAAGTTTGTCACGTATATCATCATTTCTAATTCGATCTCGTTTTGTGTGACCACAGCTCCATCGCATTATACGCATCTCTGCTACACTTATCTTTTAGGCGTTTTGTCTTTTAGGATGCCAACATTTTGCACCATACAACATCACATGTCTGATTGCCGTTATATAGAACTTTTCTTTAAACTTTTGTGGGACTTTCTTGTCACAGAATGCCAAACGCAAGTCATCATTTCACCCATCCCGCTCGAATTCTAAAACCACCATCTTCATCAGTCTCACCATCATAATGTAACATTGATCCTAAATATAGAAAGGATTCCTTCTTGGGCACTACTTTTCCAGCCAAAGTGACATCTCCATCCTCTGACCTGACACCGCTGAACTCGCACTTTACCCAAAAACCCTTTAATTCTAAAGTCCGCCTTCATAACGTCAATTGTCTATCAACCCCTATCCTACTTTCATCAATTAGCACAACATTATCAGCAAAAAGCATACATCAAAGAATCTCATTTTGTATACCCTGCGTAACCTTATCCATCACCAGGAAAAAAATGTAGGGGCTTAAAGCCGACCCTTGATGTAATCCAGCGTTAATAGGAAAGTTACTGGTTTCACCATCGCATGCTTTGACACTAGTCACAACATCATCGTACATAAGGATGGCAATGGGGCGGGTCTAGAGTCTAAAACCGGTTGACCCGCCCCTGGTTTGACCCGCCATGACCTGCCTATTGGATCATCAAGGCGGGTAGACCCAAGATCAATTCTTAAAAGCTTAGGGTCTAGGGTCGGGTCGGGGCTTAGCAGATCCGCCCTAAGCCGACCCACACCACTGAGATCTCATAAAATCACTTTATTACTATAATAATGATTTATTAATATTTTATACATAAGCGGTTATGACATGGATATTCTAGTGTTCAATTTAATAAGTTATATGATCTTTATGGTATTAAGTGTGAGAAATGCGGATTAAGGATCTTAAGGCTAAGAATAAACACTAAAGGGGGGGCGAATAGTATTTTAAAGAATTGTTAAATCTTTTTGAGTTTTTGTTAATTTAAACACAAATGTATGCAATATTCAGACACAGATATGATCAAAGAATCAAACACAAATGCAAATATAAAGTAAAAGCAGTAAAGTAAAGAACACACCGGATTTTATACTGGTTCGGAGTTACCCTACATCCAGTCCCGCACACAAGTATGGATTTCCTTTCAAAAACAATCTTTACAATTACACCCTTGATTTCAAGGCTACGAGGTACACCCTCCAGAATCACAATGCTCTGGGTAGAGATACTTGATTTCTCGGGCAACAAGTTCACCCAATTGATTTCCAAGGCTACAATCACACCTTTTACGCTTGATTGATTTTCAAGGCTACAATCACACTTTTTCTCGCTAAGTTGATTATAAAAAGCCTATAACTCTGAATATCACTAAGGATCTTGTTGAGATAGTGATAGAAAATCAAACCAGAGATAATCTAGTTAGATTCAATGTTGATTTCGGTAGAGTAATGATAAGAATTTGTATATAGAAATGTGGAAGAAGAAGAGGAGTGAAAAACCAGAAAAACTGTCTTAAAATTCGTTGAAACTAACCCCTATTTATAGAGGAACAACAGTCATGTCCTTTCGTGAAGAGTTATGACGAATAGACACTTCTTTTGAAATTTAAATTTTGAACTCAACTGACACCATGTCGACATGGGGTACATGAGTATGTCGACATCCCAAAGGGATTTTTGGTGTTTTGATTTTCTTTGAAAACAACCTTTATTTTATATTAAAACTATTTTAAACTTTATAAATATACTTGACTATATTTAAAATACATAAGTAAGTATAAAGAATAATATATACAAAATTTTGCTATAATTTTATATTTAAAATCTAAGCATAAATATTTAAAAGTTAAATATATTATATTTAAAAGATAGTTTAAAAACAAGGATAATTTGATTTTGAAATCAAAGATTATTTTGAGGCTAAAAGTATTTGAAATCAGGATAGATGTTTTTGATGCTTTTAAAAGGAAGGTTTTGAAATTATTTTGAAAACAAGATATAATTTTGAAAAACCATTTTGAACAAAATGTTAGTGGATACAAAACAATGTTCCACTAGATTTTTCGTAGGTTCCATCCTACTTAGGGTTCCATCCCTTTAACAGGCTCAAAGTGGATTCCATTCCACGAATAAATTGGATTTTAAGATGCCAGTGCTTTTCTAGGAATTTTAACAAAATTTCAAATTAAAGAATAAATTACTTGAATTCTTGAACTCTTGATAATCTTGATACTCATGAGTCTTCAATCTTGATATCTTGAATCTCTATACTGTACAGTCTTCATTCTTGGTACCTGGATGGTTAAATCCGGTATATACATATATATCTAAATTTATACTGTTAGTATTTATATTTTATAATCTATTCTAAGGTTGTTGTCATCAAAACCATCATCTCACGGACTAACATTAAGTTGCATCACCAATAATTATATAATAACATATACATGTTTTCTTGAACCATTATCATGCACCTTATTTTTATTACCTTACTTATCATTGTAAAGACATTGATATTTATATTTATTATACCACTTAGTGACAATTCCTCTTACAAATAAAATAAATAAATACATGTACGTAAGCACAAAATTTTGAATGAATATGTAAAGTCTCAACAGGTCTTGGGGCGGGTTGGATCTACCCTGACCTGTATGGGTTCGGTCACGGGGAGAAATTCCAGACCCACAAAGATCTATATGGCGGGTTTGGGGCAGGGTTTAGAAAACCTAGGGCGGGTCCAGGGAATAAAAAACTCGTTCCAACCCGCTCCATTGCCATTCCTAATCGTACATACCTTTGATAAGGGTAATGTACTTTATCGGGACTCTCTTCTTTTACAGATCCCACCACATAACATTTCTCGACACTTTGTTATAAGCTTTCACGAAATCCATAAATATCATGTTTAGATCGTTCTTTTTCTTTCTAAATCTCTTCGTAAGTTATCTTATCAAGAAAATTGCCTTTATGGTCGACCTTCCAAACATGAAGCCAAATTGGTTCTTTAAAACGCTTGTCATCCTTCTTAATCGAAGTTCAGTGACTCTCTCCCAAAGCTTCATTGTATGATTCATAAGCTTAAATCCTTTATAGTATGCGCAAATTTGAATATCTCCTTTATTTTTGATGATTGCAATTAATTTTCTTCTCCTTCAATCATCTGACATCTTGTTTGATTAGAAAATATTATTAAACAACTTAGTCAGTTGTGTTATCCATGCATCTCCAAGTCATCTCCACACCTCAATGGGATGTCATCAGGTCCCAACGCCTTGTCTGTTTCATCGTTTTAGCACCTCCTTTACTTCGGACCCTTGAATTCTCCGAACAAAATGTCTACTAGTGTCATCAAAAGAGTCATCCATCTCGATCGTAATGCTATCACCTTATTCATTAAATAGCTTGTCGAAGTATTCTCTCTATCTATTTTTATCTTATCATCCTTCACTAAAAGTCTATTATTCTCATTATTGATGCATTTAACTTGGTTGGAGTCTGTCGTCTTCCTCTCGCAGAGCTTTGCTATCATATAGACGTTTTTTCATCTTCCTTCGTACTTAGATTTTGATATAAATCTCCATATGCCCAACCCCTTGCTTCGCTCACCGCCCTCTTTGTGTTTTTCTTTGCCGCTTTGTACTTTTGCATGTTGTCCTCGCTTCTGTGATGATGCAAACATTTAAGCATTCCTTCTTCTATTTGATAGCCTTTTGCACATCACCGTTTCACCACCACGAATCTTTAGGTTTGCGTTTATTTCCTTTTGTTATCCTAAACACGGAAATGTGTGTTGCCATCTCATCTCACATGTCATTTGCTTCTCCTTCCATATTCTATGCCCCTTCTCCCATCACTCTTTCCTTAAACACCCATAAGTCATCTCATTTGAGCTTGTATCATTTCTTTCGACTAATCTTGGCTTCTTTATCCTGTCGAATACGTATCCGAAGACGAAACTCAAACATCAAAAGTTGATGTTGTGAGATGACACATTCTCCAGGTATGACTTTGCAACCTACACAAGATCATTTATCATCTCTTCTAATAAGGACAAAAGTCAATCTACTTAGAGTGTTGGTCACTACTGAAAGTAACTAAACGTGATTGTCTCTTTCTAAAGAAGGTATTAGCTATCAAGAGGCCATAAGCAATAGAAAAATTCTATATTTCTTCTCCTTCTTGGTTTCTATCGCCGTATCCAAAACCACCATGCACTCTCTCAAACCCCCATTAGTTGTGCCAATATGGCCATTGAAATCTCCTTCTATGAAAACTTTTTCGCTACTAGATACATCTTTGACTATGCCATCTAGCTCTTTCTAGAAATTCCTCTTTGCAGCTTCACTTAGGCCTACTTGTGGGGGCATATGCACTAATTATGTTCAGAAGCATATCACCAACTACCAGCTTGACTAGGATAATCGTGTCCCCTTGTCTTCTAATGTTGATCACTCCGTTACTAAGGTTCTTGTCAATTAAGATGTCTACCTCGTTCTTGTTACATTCTTTTCCTATGTATCATAACTTGAAGCATGTGTTCTCCACCTCATTCGCCTTCCAGCCCATTCATTTGGTCTCCTGATTGCATAAGATATTCATACATCTCCTAGTCATATTATCAACTATCTCTCTTGATTTTTCTGTTAAGGACCCTAAATTCCAACTACCTGAACCGAATCCTAGTTTCATCGACCAGCTTCTTTGCTCCTTGCACCCGTCGAGTAAACTGCGAAGACCCCTACTCATTTATCACTACATCGGGACATCGATGTAGCGTGCCACTAAGAGAGTGACGACCCAGCCCTTGTATATTTATCACCATACCCGGCCTTGATATGGCGCGTCACTAAGGGAGTGACGATCCAACCCTTGCTTATTTATCATCATACTCGAGCCTCGATATGGTGCTTCGCTAAGAGGGTTACATCCCAAATAAATATAATAAGGTTCCATTTTCATATGAGAGACTATGATTTTTATGTTGGTTCGCCTAGTCTATGACAATCCTCCTCCTTCATCCTGGCTTGAGACGGACTGTATAGAAAACTACACAGACATAGTTTTTGCATGTTTCAAATACTTATGAAAATGAACTAGATCTGACTAAAATTGACGTGTTAAAAGTCATTTGACATTTGTGTCAACTTTGGTACAATTAATAAGGGAATAAATAACTATCTTGAAGCATATATCGAGAATTAACTAAATAATACCGATCTGCATATGATAAGGAAAGTGATAATTTGTATCATTTATAACTAGTCCAAATATCTTAA
The DNA here is from genome assembly GCA_030765085.1 of Allium cepa. Lineage (NCBI taxonomy): Eukaryota > Viridiplantae > Streptophyta > Magnoliopsida > Asparagales > Amaryllidaceae > Allium > Allium cepa. The sequence goes on from CM060931.1 coordinate 399,636,314, forward strand.
TGATGTGTAGTTCCTTCCCATTCAATTAGATTATCGGATGCGTTAGATGCATGAAAGTTGAAGAAATAAAATCATCGATTTGAACGAAGGCGGTGGTTCAACTTAAAATCTTTGAACACGAGGATAAAGTTTCTTTTTCAAAAACATAGTCACAACGCTCGCAACTTGCAAAACTAGAAAGTCGAAGCCAACTAAACGGAAGATATATTTTAGAATGAAGTGGCATGAATATATAACGAGAACTCAACATAGGAGGACTCACGTTGCACTAAAACACTACTTTGGACAAGTGAATAAGTTGATCCAAAAGGGGAAAAATGTTTGTAGTAAGCCGAATGGTCAAAGGACTATGGGTAGTATTCCACTGGATTATGAGAAAGATTACATGACCGCATTTAGAAATGATGATGGTGAAATTTTTTTGGCTCCGTCTATTAACCCCCCGGTATTTTCTATTCACCCCTCGGTTAAAATTTTAAATTTTTATTCCAATTATATACTTTAATGGTTAAATGGATATCTCATTTAATTTATTGTGTCTATTCATCTCTCTTCCATGTGCTTCCCTCTACTGAAATTGACATGGAGGATACGAGCACTACAGATGACTACGTACACAAAATCAGGTATGTTTCCTTCATAGCTGCTACAATATTAGGAACTAACATAGTCATAGTGCCATATACACTAGGAATTGCTCAAAACCTAGTTTACTATATACTACGAAATGATGAAAACATCGTCTGTAAAATACTACGTTCGTTTTTTTATTTTGTAGATTGGATGGGTGGCCCAAGAAGATCAAGAAATTGTCATGGATTATAATAATGAGTTCAGAACATATGATGTATGTAATTTATTTTACTATTATGTAAATTAACACATTTTCTAAATTGAAATCTCTCATTTTTTTATTGCATGAAGGTATTTCTAAATAGATAAGAATGGATTGATTCTACGGCTAAAAAGAATGCGATGGTAGTGGTAGTTTTAAAATCGGATATTAACAGTAGCGATAGAAATCCAAGAATTATATTTGGATGTGAGAGAAGTGGAGCATATAAAGAGTACAAAGGCAAGAAATCTAACAGTATTAGATTAACAAGTATAAAAAAGTGCAATTGTCCATTTCGTTTGAAAGGGGTTAAACTTCATAGTTCAAATAATTGGAAATTAGAAGTAATATGCGGTGTTCATAATCATTCTGCACTTTACAGTTTGGAAGGTCACTCTTTTCTTGGTCGATTAATGGAGGATGAAAAAAATTAGCCGTTGTGTACAAAAACATGGTGAAGCCAAAAGCCATTTTGCACACTATAAAACAAAACGATCCATCCAATATTACAACAATTAAAACGGTAAATAATGTGCTTTCTAGGCACAAGAAGATGGATATAGCGGGTCGTTCTCAAATACAATATCTTCTAAGAAAAATTACGAAAAAAATTACTTCGAATGGCATCGTACTACCTTAGATGGAAGTGATACAATTATTGACATATTTTGGGCTCATCCTACAAGTATAGATATGCTAAGAACATTTCCACATCTTCTTGTTACGGACTGTACTTACAAAACAAACAAATATAGAATGCCGTTGTTGGAGATTATCAACGTCAGGTCAACTAATCAAACCTTTTGCATTACTATTGCATATCTCGTATCAGAATAGGAAAATTACTATCTTTGGGCTTTAAATCGTCTTAAATCGGTAATGATTGATTGCGATGTAGAAATGCCAAGTGTCATTGTCACGGATAGGGAGATAGCATTGATTAATGCCATTAACATTGTTTTTCTCCAAGCAGCTCATATCCTGTGCAAGTGGCATATCGAAAAAAATATTCTTGCTTTTATTCAAAGAAGAGTTACGGGTATAAAAAAAGAAGTAAAAAAATAATTTTTTCAAGATTCGGCAAATTTATGTGAGTCCGAAAATATTGAGCAATATAACAATAATCTATAAGATTTGCATGTCCAGCAAGGTGAGTACCCAAAGTTAATAATACATATTACTGAAAATTGGCTTGATACATGGAAAGATCGATTTGCACATACTTGGATTGAAAATTTTATGCACTTTGGAAACTACACATCAAATAGGTAAGACACTTACTTTTATATTTATTTATTTAGTTTAGTTTATTTATAACAATAACTTAATATCTATTTTCTTTTAGAGCCGATGCCGCACATGCTAAATCGAAAAAATATTTGGCCACCAGCCAGTGCAACTTCGAAAGCGCATGGGAGAGCATGCATTCATTGCTTGAGCTATCGTTTACTAAACTAAGAGCTTCATTTGAAACAAGTCTATGAAAAGTAGCTCGTGTTTATCATAAAAAAGAATTTAAAACTTTACGTGGTGCAGTTTCACTTGCGGCAATGGATCTAATTCATTTTGAGCTTCTACAGATAAATTCTTATGAAATTGTAGATGATGACTTACGCGGATGTGTTGTTCATAAAACACACGGACTTCCATGCTTTCATGTATTAGCAAAACTCGGTCGAAATGTAGAAATAACTTTGGATTTGATTCATGTTCATTGGACTAGATTGCATATTATAAAAATGGGAGAGAAAAGAAATTTTAATATGAAGAAAAAGCTTGAAGAAATGCTAAATGAAGTTATGAAATTGGAATTACCACATCAAATGAAAGTCTATAAGAAGATAAAAGAGATTGTTTATCCACAAACGTCAACTCTTGCATCTTCGATTAGCAAAGTCAAAACCCGAGGACGATCTCATAATAAAATTGATCTTTCAACAAAACGGTTGTCTTCCGTGTTTGAGCTAGGTGAATGTGCTTCAACCAAATGTAACATAGCTAAAAACAAAAGGTTGATCCTTGTATTTCGGTGAAGAAAGAAAAATTGATTATTCGTAGACCTAAAAATATAAATTTAGGTGTGTATGAAAATTTCATACCAAAAAGTGGAAGCCTTATATCGAAGGAATTGTAGACGTGAGCATGGATGATAATTGTGGATTTAGATGTGTTGCTTCTTTTTTAGGATTAGGAGAATATCGAGGTAAATCTGTAAGGAATTAATGGAAGTACTTAAAGAACATCAAGAGATGTATGAACAAGTGTTTATTGAAAACGGTAGAACCACCTATTTGCTAAATGTGCTTAATCACGAATTTGACAGTGCCGAACCAAGTAAATGGATGTTTAAGCCCAAGATTGCTACGAAATATAATATTATCATTTTTAGCATCAGTGAGAGTTTGAGTTTGAGTTTGACTATACCACCTTTAAGAGGAAAAAATTCCATCTCAATTGCATCGTCGTGAATTAGGGATTGTTCATGTAAACAATGACCATTTTGTTCAAATATTATGCGTTATTCATTTTATTTTCCACAAATAGATGAAGGATTTACAGTTACAATGAAATGTTTTTATTTGTATAAGCCGTCTTACAAGCGAACCATTCGGTACCACCAGCATATATCAAGTGGTTTACTAATTGTCATGTTGAAGCTGAACAATAGGAACATACAATACGAGATAGAAGAGAAGAAGGGAAATGGTGGAAAACTGTGAAAACATGGCTTCGTGGGAAAATTATGACAGTGTTATTTTAAGTTAAATTGTAGTTTGAAATTGAAAATGTTGACATTTTTTTGAAATCGTTCTAGTATCTTTGAAATTGAAATTGTCGTTTTGAAATTAAAATTGTTGAATATAATGTACTTTTGAAATTGAAATTGTGGTTTGTATATGCTATCTCTAAATCATTGCCAAGAGGCATGCAGTACTTGTTAAAATATGAGACATTATTTGTTTGCTTCAGGAATGCAGAGGTGAGTGCAATACAATGGACGTGGTCTTTTAAGAAGTCGCATTCCACTTAAACATTGAATTTAAAGAAATCACGTTTTTGCAGGACGAGGTCTGTAGAAAATTAAAGCTTGATACAAACGTTAACTACGTGTTACCCTCATTGTATACAGGGTCTTCATAATCAACATAACCCGAGAGTTTTCCACATCAAACAACAACACGTGAACGAGGTGAACGAGGTCAACATTAAAATTGTGTCAAGTAGAAACTTTGTTACCATATCTATCACGTCTATAGCTGATGTTGCATTTAATACCGGCAATGTGTGCTATAAACGAGGTTAATTGGCAACCATCGTTTTTTTCCTAACGTTGTTTGTATGTAAGTGCCGTTTTATACAAGGTAGTGTCCACAAATTTAACCTGAGAGTTGTGTACAACAAATAAGAAATTGTGGGCGAGGACTGCATATAAAAAACGTCCAGTTGAGACGTGGTCAACTACGGAGACCACGCCCGGCTAGGGCGAGGTATAAAGGTAAATGTAGCTAAGGACAAACGTTATCTGCAGGTTATCGTCGTTCTATATAGGGTCAAGAATTTTCACCTTAACCCGAGAGTTTCAAACAACAGGAATTAAGCCAAGAATGAGGTCTACATAAAAATGGCGTTAGGACAGGACGTGGTAAGTGTATTGCCCTCATTCATGCCTGATGTTGTCAACTTATCGACCTCGTTTATCCTGAACTATGTTGCCTAGGTAATCTCGTTGTATACAGGTTCGATAGATAATATGCTGCTCATGTATGAAATCACAACTAATAAGTATAGAAGAACACATGATTACAGACAATTAACACAAAATCATAGATAATATGGACAGAAAAATACAATCACAAACTGAAACATAGATAATATGAACTGAATTACAAATTGAATCACAAATTGTAAAAGCAACAAACTGAACCAGGAATAATTTGTACATAAGAACGGAATCAAAAACAACACATGAATCACATATTTTCCAACTGAAGCAACACTTGTTAACAAACATCCATTTGAACAAAATAACATAACCATCCGTCAAACTACAAATCAACCATTCGTAAACTACAAAATAACCATCCAATTTAACAGCAAAAAGAGTTGAAATAGTTCCACAACAAAAAGTACACTAACTGAAAAGCACTAGCTAAAACTAATGATCATTTTTAACAAAACGAGCACAAATCTTTTTAACTTTAGTGAGGGCTTTGTGGATTCTACCAAGATGAGCCAAGCGTGCAGTCTCCAGTTGCGATGAAACCAGGATTATGCCTTCACTAATCACATCATTAAGCTCTTCGTGGCTCTACAATGAAAATTGATAATAAGTTATTATTGCAAAATCAGATACAAAAGAATAGTATATTGACTTTTACTATGTATAAATGATCATACGAAGGTCGATTGTTACGATGAATAATCTGTTCATTAATCAGATGAACTTTTAACACGGTGCGAGGGTAATATCAATCAAAATAATCACTTTTCACCGTTTCGGTTGATTTACACAGAGGAATGAAACGATACTGCGCACTAACAACATGATTTCTCGCTTTCACACGCCGATTTCTTTCGGAAGCCGTTAGAGGATTGCGCGTTGGCTTTTTTGAACTTTCTGCAACGAAAAAACTGTGCGAACGTCAGTCATTTCAAACACAATGTAGCAAATTGTTTTATGTAGAATTATTGAAAGGTTTTGTGCTTCTTAATTCATATGCATTAAAATCCATATGTATTAAAATACAGCTTATTTCTTCCATAATGAACATGAAATATGACTAATAGTTCGTCCATAATGTTAGTTTGCCTATTATGTTGGCCTACAAAATAAAAATAAAAATAGTAACAAATGCATTTGGTAAAGTAATTCCATCCATAATGCTAGTTCTTTAGTGTAAATATATAGTTACAACTAGAAACCATTCCCAACCGCAAGCAATGGCAAAGATATGATTTAGTGTAAATATATAGTTACAACAATTTGCAATAGTCACTATGGTTGAGTTACTAAGGTTATGACAGGGAGCTATATTACAATAGTGGATCTAGCACCTTAATTATATAGTTATATAACAGTAAGACAAGTAGAAAAAAATCGTAGACACTTATTGCCCACTCAAAGCACAGATGAACAGTTCAAAACTACCTGATACGCAACAAAGCAATAAGGCAGCAAAGTAGGTGTCAATCTAAAGCAACATGAGACTCCACAGATGTGCATATATATGATGTGTTCAAATATGCACACGACACCTACACACACAGAAACATGCACATGTACTCGCAAAAGCATGCCTCGCATACACAGAAACATGCATTTGAACTTTAATCACCTGTTATCGGCAAAGTAACCCTCATAATATATTCGATTCATTTGTACTCATTAAACTTATTTATTTTCAGGAAATAAAAGTGCTTAGTCAATTGGAGCACCCAAGTATTGTGAAGTATATCGGGAGTGAAATGGTGAGCATTATTCTCTCCATATTTTAATCTGTCATGCTGGCTGTTTCGTTTTGCATTCTTATAAGAAAGATAACTTTTAGTTCTTCAGGAATTAGGAATCCTTGGTTCTTATTACAACATAGGAACTCAAAAAATATTCACAGGTTCAGATTTTACTTTGGCTCATCACTAAACATAGGAACTCATGAATAGATAATGGAACTGCACTTGTTTACAGTGATCGATGTTGATTTATTATCTTCATCCAATATTATCCAATTGTAACTTTTGTTATCTGATGAGCATCGGAGGCTAAACTGCATGAGCAACTAGAGTATGTCGAGTGAATATTCTGACCGAAAACTGTGTACCCGACTAACCACGTTCCACGCGAACGAGGTTGTTGAACCAACCTCGTGCACCCAACACGTAGGTGTTGTCATAATCATGTTCGCGGCGGACGAGGTTGGTTCAGCAACCTTGTTCGTATGGAACGTGGTTGTTCACACTACTCTACCGATCAATCCAAACTCAATTCGAATAAAATCGATCCAGCATTGAAACGAACTCGATTCAAATATAATTCGATTCGCATAGAATTCGATTCGTTAAATCACGTATCATGCTGATGTTTGCTCCTTCTTCCTTCTCCATGGCGACAACGACTGGAAAATTGAGCACGAAAAGGGAGAGATTTGAGTGGCTGAGCGGTTGGGGTTTGAGGGTTTGAGAGAGTATGGAACAATAGGTTGAGCGGCTTTTTCTTTTATAGAAAATGAATGGTAGTTTTGAAAGTAGACGGAATGCGAAAAGCAAAAGATGGGGGTGGATATTTTTTTTAAAAACAAATGGGTATGAAAAACAATATACGGGGTGAGAATAGACGGAACCAAATATTTCCTTCATGAGTAAACTGATGAGGTGTTAATGAGTAAACTTATAAGCTGTTAACAAAAAGTAATAGAGCTGTTATGGTAATGATTACTGTTACCATTTTGTAAATACCGTTACCGTACCGTACCCTTTTTACTGGTAAACTAAAATTGTTTACCGTTTCCGTTACCCATTGGCTGGTATACCGATGATTGTATACCGATAAACTGGTAACCGTTACACTAGTATGGTAAATTACCGTTTGTCCAGAAAAACAATAAGTTGATATATTTTTACACTAAACGATGATTCATTAGATATATCATTGTGTCACTTAATTAAGGAAATAGAAAAGAAGTGTATTTATCATCATTCGAGCTGAATTACTGAAATAAATTAAACTACTTTTTTGCTTTCAAATGTCTGTAATATAACATCTTACATGAATATTAATGTATTATGAATAGACTGGGAAATTGGCATTATCGTTAGTTTTGAAAAAAATATTAGCAATGTTTTAGCGTAGAAAATAAATACATTTATCGTTACCATCGATTATACTTTTATGCCGACTTCACTGGAAACTGGGCACCGTAATGCAATGGAACGGTAACGGTAAATTTAGGGTTGCCATAGCAGCGCCGCAAAGCAGGATGTGGTCTGATATCAACAGGGGTGGGGATAAAGCCGCTTTACAACTAAACAAGGAGAACTTCACTCAATTCAAACTCAGGATTTGAATCATCTCCTTTTGTACACCTCAATTCAATACTAATGGTTGTAGTGCCTCTTTTCACAACAGTGGATCAGCTTGACCTGGAGGTGTCAAAGTTGCTAAAGATAAACAATCAGCTATTGAGGCGCTAAATGCACGAGATGACAACTTCAATTCCTCGAGGAGCATCAACTAGCAGTAGCCTGACAATTCCAAGAGATTGAGTGTAAAATGAAGTAAGATGGAGATGATCTCCTACCGATGATTATCAATTTATGCATGTCGAACAGAGGTCAACGTCGTGGGTTTAAGTTTCATCTTAAAGAACCGTTGAAGGAAGGAAGCTCAGAGTGAAATAGCTTCCGATTCGGACTAGTAACGGTATTTTGTTGAGGAAGTTCTTGTAAAATGAACTGAATCGAAATTGTTAAGCTGATAGCGTGAGTTTTAAACCAAATTGAATTTGTTTCTGTAGTTGATAATTTCAAATTACATTGAATGAATTAGGAATATGAAATTACATTACATTGAAATAATAAAAAAGCCATACAACTAAACTTGTGTATAGTACTAATTGTATATTGTTTGTAGCAAATAAGGGAAAAGAAGTGCTAAAATTTTGGGTAACAGTTATGTACTGTTTAAGTCGAGATATCAAAGTTTCTGAAACTCGGATGGTAGCAGATAATATCATAGCCACCCTATCAGCATGATGCTTGTCTTCATACTCATCCTATTGGAAATGCTCTTACATTGATCTCACCATTGTTGTTGTTCTTGCTATGGTATAATCTAAAGCTCTCTTTTTCATTCCTTGGATGGTATAAAGCTTTTTTATTGAAAAATGCCTTAACTTTGATTTTATTTGAAATCTTAGCAATGAGTTTTGTAGGATCGATTTCACCCTAGAGGGGGGGTGAATAGGGTGATAGTGTTAATTATAAAAATTAATCGCGGAAGCTTATAAACTAATATTAACACAGATCACAGAATATTACCAGCACAGAAATAAATAGCAAAGTAAATAAAATGCAGAACAGAACAACACAGAATTTACCCAGCTTCGGCAAAACCCTGCCTACGTGCTGCCCCAAGGTTTCTACTAGAAATTAGAAAGTCCCTCGCTTACACATGTAAACTCGCTATACCCGCTATTGACTATTCTAACTCTACGCTCAAAACCTTGACCACAACTCAACTACCGAGTTGCAAATTCCCAAACTACACTCTGTAGTTTGCACCCTAGTCACACGACTAGAAAATTAAAACCGTTTAAAAAAGAAAATGCAAATTAAAAACAAAATAAAATAAAATAACCCTATTTAAACAATTAAAAAACCCTTTGTATAACAAAGAAAGAAAAACCAGGCCGGCCCAATATTTATTCCTTTTATTTTCTTCGGCCCTATTTCTTTTGTGATAATGTCGGCTATCTCTGTTTCTTCCTTCGTTCCTCCTGATTGCAAAATTAGGGCTTTTGTTTCTCTGATCCAAATTCAGGGTTATTGAAGCGCCGCTTCAGGTTGGTCGAATCGAAACTAATGATTTTTAGTTGCTTGCCTTTTCGATTCGTTGTTGCTTTGAATTGTAGACGGCTACTTTGAGTTCGGCTGAGTGATATGGTATGTGATTTCCTTTTTATTTGTTCTTCTTTGTTGTACTCGAACTCTCTGCAATGCCGATGATGATTATTGGGTTTTATATAGGATTCCAATTCCTATTTTTGCGTTCGTATAGATTGATTTGAATTTGTCAATTAATTTGTTCGGCCGTTGATTTTAGCTTGGATGTTTGAGATGATTGCTGACTTCTTCAATTCACGTATATTTGATTTCTTGATTGTCACGGCTTCAATTTTGTACCTGTTCAACTTCGGCCTTGACTCGTTCATCTTGGTTTTGAATTTGATAATCACGGCTTTGAATCTGACTTTGATAAAAGAAAAACTTTGACTTGATTTAAGCATCACTTGATTTTATTCTGAACATTTTAAACTGAGTATTCTTGTATCATTGCTGCCTTGGCTTTGGTATTTTCTCTGTTGGCATTTTGGTTTACCACATGTGCCTGCTTTAGTCTCGGTTCTTCACTTTGTAAGTGGGCTGGTGCATCTTGACACTGTTGCATTGTTGTTGTTGTTACTGGTTGGGTCTGCACATCCACCTGTTGTTGTAATCATGTACGAACTGATGCTGCACTTGGTCTTTGTTGTGGTCTGGTCCTGTGATGTTGAGGCTGTGCTTAGTCATTTGTCTGCACTTTCACTTGAACTTGTAGTCTGAGCTCGTATGAATTTGTTCATTGTATTGCTCCTTGAGTTGCTGTACTTTTGACAGAAATACTTCACTTGATTCTCGTTTGCACTTTGTAGTTGATGTACTGCATGTCCATTGATTTGAGGCTGATCATAGCATTCATGTGTACTTGTTGCCTTGTATTCCATATGCATGCATATAGCCATACTGTTGCATATTAGTGTGCTTCTGTCTTTGACTATCTTTCTTTCAGTGCTTAGTGTCTTGACTTCATTGCTTGTTTCACTTGTACTATTGCCTTGTTGACTGCATCACCATACTCGCAGTTTTGACTTGCATTGGTGCAGTTTCCATTCATGTTGCCTCTTGTGTATGCATTTGCATATTGCTTGTTCACTGTGTCACTTAGATGCATATGTTAGCACTGTGCATTGACTTAAGCTTCTCTTTGGTCATAATTATTGAACTTGAGTCTGTTTCAACTTGATGTTGCTTTATCTGCCACTGTTGTTTACTTGAGTTGAACCTGTCTGGGTTTGACCTTGTACTTGATTTGTTAGCTGTGCATTTTGTTTTGCACACACGAGTAGGCGAGGCAGTGCACACAGTGTACTGCAGCCACTTTTGTTCCTGATAAAATACTGATATGCACAGATACAAAAATATGATGACGAACAACCCAAATAACTGAGGCAAACAATATTTTCGAAAATCATCTTTTATTTTGAATTGCAAAAATATTTTATTTTCAATTTTACTGCGTTAGTGAATATTTTTGCAGATTTCTCAGATGCTGGATTCAAACTGGATTGCAGTTGAAGATAAAAAATACGAGTGTGAGTGGTATGTAGTGAGGTGAATATGTAAATGAGAAATGTGATGTAATTGCAATCAAATTTGTATAGTATAGTGAGAGCTTGAAATTGTATTATTCAAAATTGTAATAAATATTTGTTTGAATAAAATATTCGTTTGAATTTAAAATCTGTGTTATTTATTTTATTCAGCAAATATTTATTTGATCTGTGAAAATAAATAGTATATTAACAAATACATTTAAACGAATGTATATATGTTTATTATCATCAAACAAAAATCATATAGCGCAAAGCGCATATTCAACAATCTCCCCCTTTTGATGATAACAAACATATATTTAAGATTTTGAATATTTAAATGTATTTGATAATTTCATTTGCTCCCCCTATTTGAATGCTTCCTTTCTATATGATACTCCCCCTACATATATGACTCCCCCTACGTATATGCATACAAATAAAAATGTGCAAATGAGTCTATATGCATATTGAAAACTTCTTTGACCTTTTCTCTCCCTTTTTACAAAATCTTAACTTTTCTCTCCCCCTTTTGTTATCAGCAAAAGTATAATAGTAATAGAAAAATAGAGATATAGTGATCGATATTAATTCAACATTAAAACTCAATTGAATATAAAAATTAAATTTCGATAAAAAATCAAACAAAAATCATAAATCCTTTAATTGACGCATATTCCACTTTAGAATGATATGAATGATTTCAACAACTAAAACCATATAGTCATGTCTATTTGTGGTATATTTATTTCAGGATATTTGAATATCTACTAACCATGCATAACCGTTAGGACTTTTAAATGAGATTAGTAGTATTCACAATTTTTTATTTTTATTTTAAAAATGAATTCAAGTATCTTCTAACCACGCATAACCGTGAGGACTTTTAAATGGGATTAGAATCAACTTGTCTATTTAACCAATTAATTTTGATATGCGTTCCATACATGCATAACCGTGAGGACTTTTAAATGAGCATGGAAGCACATAATCAAAAATCCAAGTAATTCACCCATGCATAACCGTGAGGACTTTTAAATGAGAGTGAAAACTTTGGATATTTATTTTATTGCTAAAAGTATAATAAATTGAAGCACAAATGATTTCCCGTTTAAAATACCACATATTGACATACTATATAGAATTTTTGATGAGTGATGGTCGTTAGAAATATGAAAGATATAGAGATGGTCATGGAATTTTTACCAATAAAAAGTTTTATAACTCTTGTCTAAATTTCTAAAGAAATTTACTAATTATATTGTCTCGAGTCATAATATATGATTAATATCAATACTCATCTTATTTTCAATCACTATATATCTTTTCAGATAATTATTAGGGGGTCAGATTAGTTAATATAGTTATTTAAAATCGATTTCAAAAATAGTTATAAAATCAAGTTTTCTTAAATAACTAATCCGATACAAGGTCAAAAATGTTTTTCTAGAAGGGGTTTTATAAGAAAATTTTCTGCTAAAAAAAATTTATTTCAAATGAAAAATATGCAGACATTCTCTTTGAAAAACGATGCAGCAAATGAATGTGTCAGGAAATAATCACGTTCCACTAGTAATTTTTCTATCAACTATATTACCAGTGTAATCTGCATCAGAAATTTTCACTCAATATTCACTCGATGGATTTCAAAGACCAGATTGTGAAATTTCAACAAACTATCTCAGAATTATTTCCAACAAATTTTAAATGAAATTCTCTTGGTTTTGAATTTGAAATCGTGTCAATCAAACAAATATCATTGTCAGTTTTAGAAGCCGAGAATAACCAGTTATATTCATGAGTAATTCAACAATCATTTCAAAACAGTTTCTTGAAGTTTCAACAATTTCATAAAGTTTCTTAAAATCCTTTTCACAATATTTAAATAGAATTCATTAGGATTTTAAGATGAAGCCATGTAAATAAAAGAAACCGTGAATATAGATTTAGCCAAAAATATTATAACCAAAAGTATTATCATCCAAAAAAAACACTATTTTTATCCCAAACTTATATATCAAGTAATTCTAGAGAATTTTATAGTGTTTTGGCATAAGAATATAATTGGCTAACAATGTTGAATAAAGTCAGAATCAAAATCATTATCATATCATCATCATATAATTGGCTGATTTTAATTCAGAATATGGTGCAGATTATCACATTTAATATATCGTTTAAATAAATATACCTTTACCTGTCTTTACCTTTACGATATTTCTCGTGTTGTTCATTGTGATTCTGTCACCTTTATACTAGGCTAAGGAACTTTGCTTTGTCGCCCCTTGTGTTTCTGGAACAGCCAAAAACCAGATAACACCGTTGTTGTTCCTTAGCCTGCCACCACACCTACATGGGAGAAGTTTTATGTGACCTATTTGTTTTTATAGGTCCATGGTTGTTGGTGGCAGAATAATTATAACAATAATTTTGTGGAGACCCAAAACTATTTATAATCGTTCCCTTCGGTACCCAAATTTGTTTAACTTTGAGAGTTTTTATATTTGTGCCTTTTGGAACCCAAATTGGTATAGTTTTCTCATGTTTGGGTCTATACCAACAATTATTGTGATTGTGTCCATATTTTCTACAAATTGTGCACATAGAATTAACTTGATTAATATTGCTTTCAACAGTTTTCGAATTATTATATCCAAGTCCTTGTCTAACCGTATTAACAGTTTGCTTTCCTAATAGCATATTCAACGATTTTTCACTTTTTGAAAATTTATCTAAAGTCGTTGATAATTGTTGGACTTGTGTTTTGAGAGAATTATTTTCGTTCAACAATTGAGTGCACTTTTTGATAGAATTTTCTCTCCTAGTATTTTCATTTTCTTTTAAAATCAGAATTTCATTTTCAAGTGATTTTATATTGATTTCTGATTTTCTAATTTCCTCTTCGAATGTTGGACACTTATCACACTTAGGGATCCTACTCTGATAGGTTTTAACTAATTGGTCAAGTTGTTCATTACATTCTATCAAAGTATCCTTTTGAGATTCAAGTTTGGCGTATTTTTCCCTAAGTCGTTCATAACAGCCGTTTATTTCATGAAAATATATAAGCAACTCAGAATGGGTAAGTTTTGATACCTCACTTGGCTCGTCATCGTCACTGTCAGTTGTATCACCTTGAAGACACAATTCTGCTTTTTCGCTTTCACTGCCAGTGCTTTGATCATTCTCGTCTATTTCATCCCAAGTGGCTGCAAAACTTTTCTTTTTCTGTTTCTTTCCATGGCTGAGTTTAATTTGTGGACAATCGGGCTTGATATGGCCGGGTTTGTTGCATTTGTAACAGATGATCTTCTGTTCTTCTGAGTGGTCAAATGCTTTGCATATTCTGCTTTTCAATTCCTGATTTCGAGCTGGATTTCCGTGTTTACGATGCCATTTTTTGAATTTCTTTATTAACAACTCTAGTTCTTCTGCACCATCATCATCGTCATCGTCATCACTTTTAGTTGTTCCTTTGAGAGCTATCGATTTCTTTCGAGTATCTCCTTCTTCACGCTCTTCTTTGAATTTCATCTCTAGCTCATATGTGGTGAGATTTCCGATGAGTTCTTCAACTTTGAGTTGTTTTAAATCTTTCGATTCTTGTATGGCAGTTACTTTTGCTTCAAAGTTTCGTGGAAGGACTCTGAGTATTTTTCGGACTATTTCCAATTCGGTATATGTTTTTCCGAGAGCTTTTGATTTGTATACGATATTGGAGAGTCGTCCGTACATCTCTTTGACATTTTCTTCCTTCGCCATTTTGAAGTTCTCGTATTCGCTGCTTAGCATTGCAAGGCGAGATTCTTTAACTTGAGATGTTCCTTCGTGAGTCACTTCGAGCGTGTGCCATATTTCCTGCGCAGCTAGACAATGTGAGACACGATTAAATTCAAATTGATCTAATGAACAGATAATAGAATTCATAGCTTTGGCATTAGTATTCTGTAATTTATTTTCTAATTCTGTCCATTGTTCCTTTGGTTTCTCTATTTCCTGATTATCTACAGTTATAGTTGGTATCCTATAACCTGTTTCAACAATATCCCAAGCGTCAATGGTTTTCAAAAAAATTTTCATCCTATTTTTCCAAAAAGCATATTCACCATTAAACATTGGTGGTCTAACTATGGATTGACCTTCTGCAAAAGCATTATTAAAAGAAGCCATTTTAAAAATTCGAATTTTTAAAACAAAAACTGATTTTTTTTTTAAAAAAAAATCGAATTTTTTTAAAACAGATGTTGACTTCTATTCCTGTCCTAGCTCTGATACCACTTGTAGGATCGATTTCACCCTAGAGGGGGGGTGAATAGGGTGATAGTGTTAATTATAAAAATTAATCGCGGAAGCTTATAAACTAATATTAACACAGATCACAGAATATTACCAGCACAGAAATAAATAGCAAAGTAAATAAAATGCAGAACAGAACAACACAGAATTTACCCAGCTTCGGCAAAACCCTGCCTACGTGCTGCCCCAAGGTTTCTACTAGAAATTAGAAAGTCCCTCGCTTACACATGTAAACTCGCTATACCCGCTATTGACTATTCTAACTCTACGCTCAAAACCTTGACCACAACTCAACTACCGAGTTGCAAATTCCCAAACTACACTCCGTAGTTTGCACCCTAGTCACACGACTAGAAAATTAAAACCGTTTAAAAAAGAAAATGCAAATTAAAAACAAAATAAAATAAAATAACCCTATTTAAACAATTAAAAAACCCTTTGTATAACAAAGAAAGAAAAACCAGGCCGGCCCAATATTTATTCCTTTTATTTTCTTCGGCCCTATTTCTTTTGTGATAATGTCGGCTATCTCTGTTTCTTCCTTCGTTCCTCCTGATTGCAAAATTAGGGCTTTTGTTTCTCTGATCCAAATTCAGGGTTATTGAAGCGCCGCTTCAGGTTGGTCGAATCGAAACTAATGATTTTTAGTTGCTTGCCTTTTCGATTCGTTGTTGCTTTGAATTGTAGACGGCTACTTTGAGTTCGGCTGAGTGATATGGTATGTGATTTCCTTTTTATTTGTTCTTCTTTGTTGTACTCGAACTCTCTGCAATGCCGATGATGATTATTGGGTTTTATATAGGATTCCAATTCCTATTTTTGCGTTCGTATAGATTGATTTGAATTTGTCAATTAATTTGTTCGGCCGTTGATTTTAGCTTGGATGTTTGAGATGATTGCTGACTTCTTCAATTCACGTATATTTGATTTCTTGATTGTCACGGCTTCAATTTTGTACCTGTTCAACTTCGGCCTTGACTCGTTCATCTTGGTTTTGAATTTGATAATCACGGCTTTGAATCTGACTTTGATAAAAGAAAAACTTTGACTTGATTTAAGCATCACTTGATTTTATTCTGAACATTTTAAACTGAGTATTCTTGTATCATTGCTGCCTTGGCTTTGGTATTTTCTCTGTTGGCATTTTGGTTTACCACATGTGCCTGCTTTAGTCTCGGTTCTTCACTTTGTAAGTGGGCTGGTGCATCTTGACACTGTTGCATTGTTGTTGTTGTTACTGGTTGGGTCTGCACATCCACCTGTTGTTGTAATCATGTACGAACTGATGCTGCACTTGGTCTTTGTTGTGGTCTGGTCCTGTGATGTTGAGGCTGTGCTTAGTCATTTGTCTGCACTTTCACTTGAACTTGTAGTCTGAGCTCGTATGAATTTGTTCATTGTATTGCTCCTTGAGTTGCTGTACTTTTGACAGAAATACTTCACTTGATTCTCGTTTGCACTTTGTAGTTGATGTACTGCATGTCCATTGATTTGAGGCTGATCATAGCATTCATGTGTACTTGTTGCCTTGTATTCCATATGCATGCATATAGCCATACTGTTGCATATTAGTGTGCTTCTGTCTTTGACTATCTTTCTTTCAGTGCTTAGTGTCTTGACTTCATTGCTTGTTTCACTTGTACTATTGCCTTGTTGACTGCATCACCATACTCGCAGTTTTGACTTGCATTGGTGCAGTTTCCATTCATGTTGCCTCTTGTGTATGCATTTGCATATTGCTTGTTCACTGTGTCACTTAGATGCATATGTTAGCACTGTGCATTGACTTAAGCTTCTCTTTGGTCATAATTATTGAACTTGAGTCTGTTTCAACTTGATGTTGCTTTATCTGCCACTGTTGTTTACTTGAGTTGAACCTGTCCGGGTTTGACCTTGTACTTGATT
The DNA here is from genome assembly GCA_030765085.1 of Allium cepa. Classification (NCBI taxonomy): domain Eukaryota; kingdom Viridiplantae; phylum Streptophyta; class Magnoliopsida; order Asparagales; family Amaryllidaceae; genus Allium; species Allium cepa. The sequence goes on from CM060931.1 coordinate 399,653,477, forward strand.
TGTTAGCTGTGCATTTTGTTTTGCACACACGAGTAGGCGAGGCAGTGCACACAGTGTACTGCAGCCACTTTTGTTTCTGATAAAATACTGATATGCACAGATACAAAAATATGATGACGAACAACCCAAATAACTGAGGCAAACAATATTTTCGAAAATCATCTTTTATTTTGAATTGCAAAAATATTTTATTTTCAATTTTACTGCGTTAGTCAATATTTTTGCAGATTTCTCAGATGCTGGATTCAAACTGGATTGCAGTTGAAGATAAAAAATACGAGTGTGAGTGGTATGTAGTGAGGTGAATATGTAAATGAGAAATGTGATGTAATTGCAATTAAATTTGTATAGTATAGTGAGAGCTTGAAATTGTATTATTCAAAATTGTAATAAATATTTGTTTGAATAAAATATTCGTTTGAATTTAAAATCTGTGTTATTTATTTTATTCAGCAAATATTTATTTGATCTGTGAAAATAAATAGTATATTAACAAATACATTTAAACGAATGTATATATGTTTATTATCATCAAACAAAAATCATATAGCGCAAAGCGCATATTCAACAAGTTTGATATCATCTTAATTTGGGGCCGCTAACTTCCCCGCTTGTGAAGTTGGACCTGACCCTCCTATGTTTATTTTAGTACATTTATTTCTATATCCCTAAAAGTTGAACTAAAATCTATCAAGACTAAACAACGTTTGTCAAAATTTTCATTGAAAACGGCAGAACAAATTAAAGTAGACAAGTCCAGTAAAATGATTATTTGGGACCTATGTGTAATATTGTGATCATTATGATGTCAGTAGGTCAACTGTCAATTACATGTATTATGCTTGCATTTTCCGTGAATCCAAATGATTTTTTGTGAAGTTTTGATGAACTTGAAGTTGTGAATTAAGTTTGATTGATCATATAGGACATTTGATTTTGCTATTGAAGGTGCTTAATCGTTACTTAAGCAATTGTTTAGCAATAATTTGCAATTAATAAAAGGCAAGTTAGTGCATAAGCATGCTTGAAAGAACGATAAAAGAAAATCAAGTGAATCCAATTTTTTTCTGTTGACCCAATATAATATAACATATGTTTGTCCAGTACTGACTTGTATAAAAAGAAACAAAAGGCAATTTAGTGATGATTTTGGTTCAAAAATCGATGAGGATAATGATATACATGTTTCTAATGTTCAATGTTTGGTTTACACAGAACAATGATATACTTTTAGTGTTATTATGTTCCTTACGTCATAAATTTTTGTTTTGTTGTGGAGACTTGAATTGAACTATATCTGGGAATACTAAACATGGGACTTGTTCTTGTCTGATAACTTGATAATTATATAACTCTGAACGTGGTGCATTCAAAAAACAAAATCATTACTGCTTTTCAAACTTCTTTGCATGGAAACAAAGTCTTTAAGTCGAGTTAAAAAATGATGTTAAAGTTGAAATAGAAGGGCATTGGCTCGATTTCTTTTGGACGCAAGCGTGCCATTACACAGACTAAGTAAAATATAATTTGCAGGTGCGTTTAGTTGTTAATATTTTGTCTCATAGGAAAAAATCGATTTTGTATATGAACTGAGTGAAAGTTTGAGAATTCTTTACCATAGAAGTACAAGTATGTGCAGGTATTGCTCTTAAGCATTAATTTTGTGGCTTTTGTTGATTGTATATCACTGATTTGTAAAACAGAGTGAAACACTCATGTTATTATACAGCTTGATAAATTATCGTGAATATGTACACATGGTATTACTTCAGTGTTACACTGCTGTAGGTTGAACGTGCTACTTTGTTTTTTTGCACAGGGAGGGTGGAAAGGTCTATAGCCTGTAGCTTTGGCTTTTAACTCTAATCAATAGAACCTGTAGACTTTTCATTGCCTAATGAAGTTGAGCAACAAATGACAACGGGGATTATTTGCATTATGAAAGCTGGTTCTACAAGCGAAGATAAGTAACAAAATTAACTGTATGGCATGTAATGTAAATTCTCAGTAAATTTTCAGCTTAAGATTAATTTCATCTACATTTCCTCATGCAGTAAATTGCTGTTAAAAGAAATGTGAGAGCTTATTCAGGAAATATGCCAAATTTGCATTTTAATTGCATGCTGTGACGGATTCAATGGCCGGTAAAATCAAATTACTGGTGTTAAAAGGCAAAAGCTATGGCCGTGGTAAGTTTACAAAAACTGTGTTAGATGAATCATTCTGAGTACTATGTTTTAATTTTGTCAGTTCGTGCGTTATGACTTTGTTATGACATATTACACAAATTAGGCTTTGTATCATTTCATCGCACTCTATAACTACGAGCTTTACGGCACGCATTTCACGCGCGATGAAAAAGAATGAATTGTTTTTCTACAAATTGTATTTATTTAATATGTTCAAAAGAAAGTGATTTCAATATATATTTAGTCACATTTTTATGTTGAATCATACGTAGGTAATTTGAATTTTTTTTCTAAGTTGTAATATCTAGTTTCTTGTGAGTTTAAATTTTTATTTATATTATTAATTAATAAAAAACAAAATTGTAAGTAGTTCATTTGTTAGATTCTATTTTTAAGTATTATTAAGACGTAGTAAATATTTGTAGAGAGATTTTGAATTTGTAAAAGAAGTTTAATTGTCAGATCCTAATGTTAAGCGATGCTAAATTTTAATAATATCTGTAAAGAAGTATTTTTGGTATTTCATGCTTATACCGAAAAAGTGTGACATCAAATATATCACAACTATTAATAAAGACTTACATATAAAATGCAATTTTGAAAGTTCACGGTCAGACTAAAAGTTTGCGCTTTCACACCAACTATTAATAAAGATGTCATATTTTTAAGTGTAGATGAACATTTCGAATTTGTAAAGAAGTTTAACCACTAGATCCTATTTTTAGGGGATATTAACATTTGTTAATATCGGACAAGTTTAACTGTTAGATCATATTTTTAAGGAATATTAAGATTTGTTAATACCGTAGAGGAGGATTTTTGGTAGTTCACGTTGAAAAAAAAAAGTGTGACGCCAAACATATTACAATTATTATTAAAGATTTATTGTCATACAAAGTGGCACACAATCAAGCTTGGATTTATCTTGGGAGAATTTTGTGAGAAATCCTTGTGATTTGTTATTAATTCTTTGTGACCTTTTTGGATATACTTAACAAAAAGCGTAGCCAAGCAAAACATAGTAATCAATTAAAGCCTAGTTTAGCCTACTCAATATATATAAATATAGTATTGGTGTGAAGATAGCATAGATAAATTGGCTGAAGAAAAAAATGAGGTCCACCATCCACAAACCGACCCAACGGCCCACCAACAAAAGAATATTTATTTATTATTATTTATAAAAATACTAAAGAATGACAAAAGTGAGAAGGGTTGCATGTCATTGTCATTCTAGAACATAAGGCAAACAAGTGAAAGATAATGATGTATCTTAAGCCAATGAGAAGCAACATCCCACTGTTGTACTTATGCTAACATTATTATATATTCAGTTTTGTTAAACTACCTTTAAAGTAGTTTTAGTCTTAATATTGATTAATATTATGTCTCTTATCAGTTGTTTCTTTCTATACATTCTGATCAGGATTGGCTCTCTTTTTTTTTTTTTTTATAATAATTTATAGATTGTTAAAGGTTCAACACCCACACACATTTTGATAGTTTTATCTAATACATAGAACAAGACACATTCAATCAAAGATAACATTAACAAGAAACAATCACATATAGCAAGACATGCCAAAATGCTAATAAGGATGTTAATTAACAAAACATTCAAATTAATAATTACTAACAATTTTCAGAGGAAAAAAAGGAAGCTAGTTTATTTTTGACAGAACAACAATTTAGTTGATTATATACTGAATATCTCATGTAGCAATCAAATAGGTCCTTGTCGAAGAGGTAACATTCCAATAAAATCATACACCATCGGGAGAAATGTCAGTATTGGTTGTATAATTCTGAACAAACCCCCAATATTAAATTGCATAGAGTTGGCTATAGAACAAAATTATTCATATGTTATTACTTAAACAGTTATCAACTCATTCATAATGTACGATAATTTAAGACTAACACACGTATCAACAATCTAAATTAACAAGACACATATGCCATGCTCAACTGTAGTTTATTAGTTAGATGTCACGCCTTTACATATATATGTTGAGTACTGGTCTACAAATATTTAAAACAAGTATTCCACACAAATAAAGTAATGCAACTTTTGGTGCAACTAGATATCGTATGTTTTAAGTGATAATTCCTATCCTTTCAATTTTTGGAACTTTTTTTAGTTTACGGAAAATTATATTGGAATCTTTTGAGTTACACTTGAACAGAACTATAAGAGGTAATATATGTTAATTGAAGTAATGATTGATTCTAAAATACAGCTTTACTTTGTCCATCGACGTGTCAAAATATTTCATTGTTGGTCCATATATGATTCTAAAAACTAGAATTTAATAAAATACATAATGAATTAAATGAATGATGTTTATAAGTGAACATTTGTAAAAGACTGGAAATTACAGATGTGAAAAGTTAAGTATAGAGAAATAATCTAGTAATACCCATAAGGATAGCGTAGTTGGTTAGGATATGTGGCGCTCACATTTAAAGTCGCGTGTTTATTTCTAGTGCAGAAGTAAGGTAGAACATTTGTAAAAGAATATGAAAATCCCAGATATGAAAAGCTTTATTAATTAGGAAAAAATGGAGAAGTCATATATGAAAACATGGATGTAGCATGCTGCATGGACAAAATATAAGCTTATTAAGTGATCCTTTTGTATATGTCATTAGAAATTGGACTGTATTACAAACGTAAACTAGAGCGATTTTCCTAGAACAAAAATAAGGTATAAATACGAAGGCATGAGTATGAAGACTGAATATGAATATGATATGATAGCAATACCAATAATAACAGTGAAGAAAAACTAGATTAAATAAAGGGGTAGCGTGAAAATCTTTTGCTGTCCTGCCGTCCAAATCGAGCTTAATACTCTTTATGAACATAACATATAACATTTCACTTGCCACCCCACGCGCAATTGATGGAAACTAGAGCCTCCTCTCTCTTGCTTTACAATCCATAATCATTTCCGTATGATCATGTCTATTTTATATTTGTATCTTATTTTTACTACCTTCTATATATATGACATTGATGTATATGCCTTGGAACAATCTCTACCTACATAAATTCTCTTTATACTTACATTTAACCAAAATTCAGTTGTCCTTCCCTCTACTTCTCTTGTATTGCCATTGGAACATCATACTGGAAAACAAAATCAAATTCACTGCCAGTGTTTGCTTGACTCAAATCAGGTATATATTTACATATATCTTGGTTAATTAGTTGTAGCGTGAAGTGTTATTGATAGATAATTTGTGCATTTAAAGTGCATGTGGCTTTGTGATCATAATCTTGTTCTTCAGCATACAATATTCTTGAGGGGGAATTAATTTAAAGGACAAAAATCTCTGTATTTTTTGCCTCAAGGACACGACCTCAATATTTTTGCCACAAGGACAAACATTCTTCTAAAATTTATTCACAAGGACAAACATTTTCCAAAATTATTCATAAGGACAACAAAACTGATACCGAGCTAAAAACTGATACCTAAAAACTGCTACCGATAACTACAAACTGATACCGAAAAACTGCTACCGATAACTAAAAACTGATACCTACAGAAAGTTGTCCTTCAGGATAAAATATTGAAGGTCTGTCCTTGAGGCTAAAAAGCTGTGAAATTTTGTCCTTGACAATAATTTCCTGATATTCTTGATTTGTAAACTAAGTACATAACACCTCACATTTGTAGGGGTTGATCTGCATAAATGTACGTCTTCTAATGATTTGTCTAAAATTTTACTTGTTATCCTTTTACTTTCTTAAACAGATTGTTAAATTTTGTTTGTTGATATTGGGTGTGGTTGATGTGAGGAAAAATAATAATATTATCCATGGAGTACATTTTAAGTCACAATCTACATATCACATGCTTGAAGTTCGAAAGTAGTCAAATATATTGTCCCCTTTTTATTTTAGGTTAGTTAGCACTAAAGCTTGTCTCATTCTCATATCAGACACCACGCAAACAAATTTGGTAGGGATGTTATAGCTAGGGTTTCACAACTCCATCTTTACATGTTATAGCTGGGCTTCACAACTCCATCTTTACATACATGTATGTATGTTTGTGAACCGGTTTTCCTGTATCCATCACCCGACAATCTTTATAAAAAATACGTGACAAAAAGCAATATAAACTAGCTATTTTTATATTTTTTTATTTTTTTTGCTTTAACATACAAGTCTACATAATTGGGATCCACCACTATATAACAATAATTATATTCTATAATGATGCAATGAAATATTTGTAGGTGGATATAAAATCATATTCAACAAGATTTGGCAGAAATGGAATGTTGTGTCCCACCAGGATTTAGGTTCCATCCAACTGAAGAAGAGCTCGTTGGATATTACCTTACCCGAAAAGTCGCATCCCAAAAAATTGATCTTGGTGTCATCAATGACATTGACTTGTATAGGATTGAGCCATGGGATCTGCAAGGTTCGTTATTTATTTTAGTGAATAACCCAAATTTCTCAACAAATAATTAGTCTTAAGTTTAGTAATATATTAGGGTGCACATTGGAAACCCTAGGAGAACTTATCACATTATGGACATACAATCTTGATTTAGTTTGGGTCGGTCAAACATTTATATGGCTGAATGTAGCAGGAGTTCTTGACTTTTCAATTTGAATAAACTAAACACATTCTGTCATTTTCTGTATCTAACTTCTATGTTCAATTTTCTTTTTTGTTAGAGCTATCATAGTGAAGCGGTGACTTTGGAATAAGAAACATGGTGTTATTCCCACATATAGATTACACATAAAATTTCAATATATCTCTTTCCTGATGTAATCCATATCAATATCAATCTTCGGATACTATATGAGTGTACATAAGAAAGAAAAAGACAACTTTGAATTACAGTTTTTACTATAAAGCCACTCAAACTTTCTTTATTCTTCTACACTTTCTTGTCAAAATACTTGTTATTATCACTTGTCACGATCTTGTATTATTCTCTTCACTTAAGCTTATTTTATTTGTTGCTTGAATTGTTTGAAATGGAAGGGTGATGATCTATTTTTAGTTGCTCCTGTGATGAGAAAAGTCTAGACAAAGATAAATCTTAGAGAGTAGAGGAAATATATTTCTGTCTTTTCTTGATTAAGAGAGCTTTGAAATAATTTAGACATATCTTAGTTTAGTTTTAGATTAAAAGAGCTCTACAATTTTTAAGAATACTCCAGAATATGTGTGGGACAACTGTTGATATTTGATAAGATATTTTCCACATTAGTAAACCATAATTGATAAACAGTTTCCTTCATGTTTTAATCTAATTTCAGCAAATGGCATCAAGTGCAAGTCTCAATTTGCAATGACAGATTTACATCCCTTAGCTATTTATTTGAGGTTACCGAGCTTTTGAATTTCTAATTGTTGACGACATTTTCTCATTATTTATGATGATAGAGAGATGCAAGCTTGGTTATGAGCAACAAAGTGAGTGGTACTTCTTTAGCCACAAGGACAAGAAGTACCCGAGTGGAACTCGAACTAATAGAGCAACCAATGCTGGATTTTGGAAGGCAACTGGGAGAGACAAGGAAGTGCTTTCAAAATCTAGAGTCATCGGCCTGAGGAAGACCCTTGTATTTTATGAAGGCCGTGCCCCAAATGGAAGGAAAAGTGATTGGATCATGCATGAATATCGTCTTCAATCTGAACATGGCCCTTCCCAGGTAAGTCATTAATCAAACCTGTTCTCTCCCAATATATGTATGTATGTATGTATGTATGTATATATATCAAATTATGAAAACTACAACACTCGTGTGAAACTATTGCAGGAAGAAGGATGGGTGGTATGTAGGGCATTCAAAAAGCCAATTCCGAACCCTAGGCCATCATACTACAATAGTTACAGTCCTTACAGCGTTAGAGAACAAAACCAATATGAACAACTCAATGACCTTATCACCCGACCTACTCAAAATATCATAGAATCAAATCAAGTACCTAATCATATCTTCGATCAACCACTCGGATCGATGGTCGTAAGCAAACTCAATGAGCCTAAAGTGATCACTAGTCGAGGCATCTTCGAGTACATTCCACAAGTTGATAGTCCTAGTATATCCACGACGAATATTGCTGCTCGTGATCAATGTTGCAAAAGAGATGATTCAAAAGGGCAATTTGTTGATTGGAAAGCACTTGATAATCTTCTTGCTTCACAACTAAATGAGTCAACTTCTTGTTCTAACTCGAAATTTCCAATGGTCAGTCTTTTGGATCAATATGATATGAATGATCCTAGCCATGAAGATGAGTTTCTTGCATCATTTGACGGTTAGAAGAATTTCAGAAGAAACATAGATGTTCATAATGCAAGTTTAAGGGACATCTTGTAAAGCATTGCATGCAGAAGTCATGATGATATAATAATTATATTATATATATAGTTTGTGATTAAGAAATTACTAATTGGAGGGGTAATTTTTAATTGTGTTATATTAATCTATCATTTAATAACTAATTGAATTGTAAACTATATGTTGCAGACATTGTTTTGCCCTAGCGTGCTGTTTTTTATCTTATTTTTTGGTTTGCCTTCTATGGCTTGGATAAATATGATTACAAAATTCATACGGTTGGGCTACAAATGTACTATAAGGTCTTATGTTTTTGTGGCAGGTTTTGTTACGCTATGATGCTTGCATGTGTTTAATTTTATTGCATACTACTCGGTACTCGCTATTCACTATTGTTTTTGTTGTTTGACGTTATAGCATTGCGATGCACAAAAACATTTGATGCATGTTTTGGTAGACCGTAGAACCGCTGACCAGATTGGTTGTTGGGGGAACAGCTATCGTGTGGAGGTAGGTTAAGTTTAGAGTCTTTTCTAGTCCCATGTTATAAGTATGATGCTAAAAGCATTTGAGTTGCTACTTTCTGACACCCTATAGTAGTAGGAATGGTAAAATCAAGTGCCTTTAGGTTCGCATCCATCGTGATATTAGGAAGTAAGAATTTGGATATTTTCAATAATACACTGTTAAAAACAATAATTCTTGTTCAACCAGATGAATAACGTAGGAGAATATTACAACGACATTATATTTATGACCATCATTTTATCCTCCTTTAAATCTGAAGTCGTATGTAACGATCTGTATTCTACATATCGAAGGATCGTAGAATATTAATATTATTTTTATATGAGGCCGTACGATTCTATGATTTTGGATATCCTTAGATTTTTTATCGAACAATATTGATCTTGAAAATCTTATATGATCTATAACTTTTGACGCGAGTCACATTGGAGTAGGCCTGTCAATGGATATCCGAAAAATTCGAAATCCGTTCGGCTCCGTATCCGAAAAAATGGATATTATCCGATATCCGAAAAGCGGATGCGGATATCTGATATCCGAAAGAAAATCGGATGCTGATATGGGCATATCCGAATTAGAAAAACATCCGTCCGATCAAAAAAAAATGAGAACTGAAAACAAATATTATCTATTGTTTTTGTTTGTTTTTGTTTATTTAAATTGTTGTAATATCGTACAAACTTGTTTATTTCGGATGTGGATATTCAGTTTCGGATGCGGATATTCAATTCCGGATGTGGATATTCAATTTTGGGATGCGGATATTTCGAATATTCGAAAATATCCGCATTTTATTTTCGGATGTGGATATTTTCGGATATCCGAAAAATATCCGCGGACACGGATGTGGATGCGAATGCTAATTCTCTGATATCTGCAGATATCGGATGCGGATTCAGATGCGGATTTAAATTTTCGAATGCAGATGCGGATACAGCCATATCCGCATCCGTTTGCATCCGTTGACTGCCCTACATTGGAGACTGAAACAAGTTCCGTGGGATGATGTTTTCTCCTTTTGTAGAGTGGTAATAATAGAAAACTGATTTAATGTTAGGGAGATATGGTTGTTTGAATTTTTGCTTGATTTTGGACAGCTTAATGGGTAATTAGTGGATTAATGGTTTGGTGCAGTCCATTTCGAGATTAGCATGAGGTTGGGGTTGATGGGGCTTCTTTCCATCATTTTACACTTCCTAAAAATAGAGAGAAACTCCCATTAACCCTCATTTTAGCAAAAACATTATCCTAATCCCCATGTTAAGTAGCCAAAACGTGTCATTAGATGAAGATTAACGAGATTATCATTTTGGATTGGACATTTGCTACTTGAGATCATCTTGGAAATGCTGTTCATTCTTGGGATTCGTGCTTTTTAGCATTGCTTGGATTGCTTGGATTCAGATGAGTGGCTTTAAGCCTCTACTAACTAATTAGCCACTATTTGATCTTTAATGATACTTTTAAATGATTTTCAAACTATAAATTATGTTTTAAACCCTTTTTTATTACATATGTAAAATTCAAATGATTTGTAAAATTAGTGTTCTTATGGATCTACTTTGTTCTTATGGTTCTACCTTAGATTTTGGATTTATTTTTATACGTACAGATCTATGCTTGTTAGGATATATTACATGTAATGATTGCTTGAATGTGTGATGTTTTATTTACTTTACAACCTTGATGGTCATCGTACATCGGTCCGGCACCATTACAACGCATTATACAGGTATGATTGGACGCTAGAGGTGTAAGACGGTCGTTACATTTAGTATCAGAGCTTAAGTTGTGTAGTTTAACCTAATAGACACTGTGATCCAGTAGAGATAGGACATGAGTTCTCATCCTAGACTGGATCAAGAGTGTGTGTGTACGAGAGCGCGTACTTGTTATATATTTTGGTTTTCAAAACTATATAGTAGTATATAAGTCGCACTACACACACGAGTATTACTTAAGTGAGATTCCTTATAGAGAGCCTAATCATCCTTATCACAAATTAAAGGACGAGTCGTCAAACAAGGAATGCTGCTAGGAACTCCGTCTCTGGAGTTGAAGAGGGAGCTGGCTCGGGAGCTGCTAATTTTGATTTGCAGACCAAGTTCAATACCATGACGCGAAACATGCGACAAAATGCTAAAGTAGCTGCACCGAATGTTTCAATTGAAGGTGGTGCTCCAGTGTAGGCACTTAGAGCAGATTTTGCTAAGTTGTACAAGGACGTTGCTAGCCTTAGTGGAAAACCGTTCCAAGGAACAGAGTCGGCGATGGAAGTGCAGGATTGGCTTGATACATGCAAAAGGGTCTTCGATGACTTAGAGCTGAATGATGCTATGAAGAGGCGATTGACTTCTCAACAGCTTCAGGTGCGAGCCATGAACTGGTGGAATGCTGTGAAGATCGATACTCTTGAAGACCAGTTCACATAGGACTAGTTCAAAGCCAGATTCAAAGAGAAGTTTTTACCGATAGCTCAAAAGTCAGTCTTGTTCCATAAGTTTGTGGATATAAAGCAAGGAGATATGACTATCTTCGAGTATGTTGCTGAGTTCAATGCCTATTCAAAATATGTGATGTCTTTCATTGAAACTCCATCAAAGAAGAATGAGAAGTTCATCATCTGCTCGGATGATTACTTGGAAGAGAAACCGTGAGCCATATTGACATGACTTTCGAGATGTTAGTCGAAAAGGCCTTGAGGCATGAGAGTCTTTATCATAAGCCAAGGGTTATTGTTCCCAAAGATGAGCCAAAGCCGCAATTGGGCGGGGAAGGCAAGAAGAAGTGAAACAATAAGAGGAAGCTGTTTCAGAACAAATGTGGCTAAAAGAAGAGCAAGCTTACTCCAACTTGCTACAATTTCTTAGAGAAGGGTCACTATAGTAGAGAATGTAAAGCACGAGTGAAAAAAATGCTACAACTGCAACAAGCTTGGGGATATGCAGAAGGATCGTCTAGAGTCGTTGAAGTAGAAGCAAGTGGTGAAAGCATATGCTATCAATGCCGCTCTAACTTCGTCAAATGCTCCATAGGTGAAAGAGAAAGGGAAGGCATTGTTATTCAAGGTATGCTTTCCATTTATAATGTTTCATATGAATTTTGTCTGATACAGAGGCTTTTAGTGAGCTAGTAGATAAATTGGGATTGAGATCTGAAATTGTTGATCGACCTTTGATTGTGACGAACCTTGTTGGAGGCTCCACTCGCATGTTATGATTTTTTATTGTTTGGTCTTATCGAATCATGGATGTTCTTTTGATTGTGATATTTGTTTGGTTGAAAAGGTCGATCGAATGGCGACTTAGTTATATGAATACATTACGGATCGATAGCTACCGATCCATATGAGTTTAAATTATGTGCGATCGTTATAGGGCAACAAGGAGGGCCAAATAAGGCTACATTCCAAGTTTCAAGTCATTTGAAGTTCGTCTGTCCGAGTTAAGAAGTCGAATTTTGGCTAAGGCATGGATCGGTACAGATCCATAGGCATAGATCGTTGGAGGAGTACTTCATGTGGAGGAGCATGACTTATTTGAGCTAAAGTGTGGGATTGGTGGTTATGGATCGATAGCTACCGATCAGTGACTATCGATCGGTAGTGGAAATTGTGAGGTGACTTCAAGTACTTCCTAAGTTTTCTTCAAGACATAATGGTGTTTGATTTGAGAATTTGTTGCATGTTTACCTTAAACTCGTGTCAAACCAAACACTTGGCCAAATATGGCTAACAGAGGTATCGGTTCGAACGATAAGGTTCGGCAAAGATTTTCGACGACAATGGCACATGGTTTAACGATGTTGATTACATGATGAGAAGCGATGGCTTCGATGATGGATAGCTATGCTTGGGGATGCAGAATAGATGACTATGAGTCGGATTGAGGGAACCATTGGATGAAGGTTACGGGACGAATGACGATACTCTACTGATGATGATTATGGAGAATTGTCCTAACTGTGGTGACTTCATGACGGGAGTCGTAAGATCAGTTCCAGGATGATCTCTACTATAAATGACGTGTGCAAATGGATCGTTGAAACTTGAGGGTTCAAAGAGTACTCGTAAAGCAATGGTAATATGTGGTACCCATTTGGACCATGGCGGGTCCTGATCTCCATAACGAGCGATCTTTACCCTGGATTAGACATGGTAAGCGATCTAGTTCTTGGTATACTGAGTGGCATGGATTCGAGTATTGAGGAACCGTGACATTGAGTAATCTTTGAATATGATGGGTCATTCGAGTTATCACGTATCCAATGCACCGCGTGAGTGAATGTAGGATAGATGATGTATGTTATGTTTGCTTGATTACTTATCACCATGGGAATGTCACATAAGGTCGATATTATTGATGTAGATTCTAGACACCCCTTAGTACTTTGATGTATAATACACCCATGATGATTATGATGTAGAGTAGTGTATATCTTGTATATGTGCTAACTTTATGGATGTAGGGATAGGTCAGGTGTGATCCTTCATACCATTTGTCCTATTATAATGGTATATTAGTGTTTAGAGATTTTCAACCACTCACACTAGACGATTGTATGACTTGAAATTTTCTGCTTTGCTTGCTATTATTCTGGATGCTCTTAAATGAGTAGATTATGGATATCAGGTCTGGTAAGCATGTGGAGCTGGATGGAGGATGAGTAGGAGATCACATCCTCGTAATACTATATTTACTTATTTGTTTTTCCACTGCACAACACTATGGAGCTTGCTAGTATCTTTATTATTTAGAGACAGTTTGCTTATAAGTTATTGATAGATGTATAACTCTATCACTTATGTTGTATACTGTATGGATCTATTTACTCTAATATCTATGGTTCATTCGGTTATTGCTGTCTTTTCCATTTTATATTTGAGATGTTTACTATTATATTTATTCGATGCGCCATGAGATATACCACAAGTTCTATGATATTTTATTTACTTTACAACTTGACAGTCATCCTATATCGGTTGGGAATGCACTACACAAATATGATTGGATGCTTGAGGTATAGGGTGGTCGTCACACCGTATAAACCTTATACTTATTTTGATAGTTCTTCTAGCACTGCCTTATTAAGAAATACCAACTAAACACTAAAAAAATACCCGAAGATGTTAATGTAGTCAAAAAAATAGTTTGACTAGATCAAGAATAAAAAACTTAAAATTAGGAACCATCCCTTATTTTCAAGTTTTGTATGTGCAAAACCCTTCTTAAAAACATATTTTAAATTACATCCATATTTTTAAATTTAGAAAATAATTACTTTTTTGAAAATTAAATCTAAACTTTGGTCACATTTTTGTAAAATCAAAACCATTTTTTTCGAAAAGACGCAAATATTTGCAAATTTCTTTTCAAACATTTCCAGTCTAGAAACTTCAAATATTTACAGATACTTGCAGAGTTCTCGCAAATATTTGTAAGATATTTCTGTAAATATTTGCAAGATGTTTTTGCAAATGTTTGTAATTTTTTTTATTAAATACGATGAAACTCAAACATATGGTTTTTTAAACTTTTAATCGAGATGGGCAATTGTGTATTTTGAAACCTAAATAGTGTATTTTACAAATTTTCCCAAAAATATAGGTTCAAAGGCGGTAAGTTTTTTTTTTTGCCAATTATTTAAACAAGCATCGAAAAATTTGTAACAAAATATTAAATAATTGCAAAAAAATATTTGTACCATAACGTTCCATTAAAAAAAATGATTTATTGATATTTTCAAACCAAAACAATAAAGTATGTACCTTACAGATTAGTTGTTTATCTCTGCATGTAAAGGTTTTTGGATCCAATCCATTTGGTAACACTTCACCAACGTTTGAAAAACAACAACCATATGTACTGTAATCTAAAGTTGCATACATACATTCAACAATTCTATCATTAAATAAATTGTGATTCTATTTATCAAACATTTAGCAAGTCATTTTGAGCACACGACATTAAGCTAGTCAGTTTAAGCGATAAATATATTTGTACTGCATTTATTCAATTAGATATGTTATGGTAATGCCTACCGCTACCATATTTCAACATTACCATACGATTTTCACGGGCAATCCAAAAATCGCATAACTGTATCGTTGGTTTACCGACAGTTGGATATCGATAAACTGTTAAATGTTACACTGATAATGGTAAATTGTCGTTCTGTTTGAAAAAAAATCAAAATTTCTTTATATTTTTTCGTAATGTAATGCATTTCATTGTACATTTTTGTTTATCACTTTAAAATCAATTAAAAATGTATCTAGAGTCATTTAGACTAAATTCAAGACTAATTCTTATCATTGGCTTGCTTCTCTTTGAAAAAAATGAATAAAAGTGAATAAAGAGGAAAAGAAAAGTTATAAATATGTTGGGAAATTACCATCACCATTGATTTTTTAAAAATATCGTCATCATTTTACCGTTAAAAATGGTAAATTTAACATTGCTGAACCGACTGTGTTAGTATACCAACTTAGGATAAAATATTAAAGAGCATCTATTTATTACAAAACTAATTGGGGATGTAAAGTTTTATCTCTTAGAATTTATAAAAGATCAATTATAGTAACTTAAGGAGGTGAGATAATTGTGATGACCACCCTACACCTTTAGTACCCAAATAAACATCTGGTACCATAAAGATTGCATTGCATCGATACCCGACCGATATAGAGTGGTAGTCAGGAGTGAAATAACATAAATCCAAAGCATAATCTTTCATATATCTCACAACGTATAGACAATATATAATAACCAACATAGATATAAAACAGACGAGATTGTAATATAACGAAATTAACCAGAATAAATCAGAGTGCATCGGCCATCACAGTGACACAAAACAAGTGGAAATAGAGCTTATACATCTGAATAATAAACTCAAAACAAAAAACAACCTCTAATAATAAATAGTACCGACTTAGCTCCACAATACTGCACGACAGAATATAGTGGTAATGACTTCGATTATGGATATATGAAATGTAAGTCTCCTACTCATCTTTCGCACTGCTCCATGTGCTATTTCATATTGTTATCTCAATCTACCGATTTAAGAGTTTCCAAGATTACAAGAAGCAATGCAAGTAACCTTGGGTCAGACAATAGTCTGGTATAGGTGACCTATAATCTCAAAATAGATATAAAAACCATATAGTAATGTAGGAATATATAGTATGGAGAATCATTCCTAACATGTCCCTGCATCCAATTAGTTAACGCATAGACATGATATATACTGCACCATCATCATATGTGTGTAGTATACTAAGAACAATGCAACGTATCAGGATACCTAATTCACTAATACCCACATTACATGACAACCATCTAAAAACACAGGAATCATAACAAATACAACAAACATAGTAATCACCAACCAAATCTCTCATCACCTACTAATATGTCATTGGGTATATGATAAATTGTATGACCATCACTAAGGTTAGTGACTATACTATGTCACAATTACATCGATGCTCTAACAAATACCATCACTAAGGTACTGTCATCACTAAGGCGAGCCAGACCATCACTATGGTCTAGAGTACACAGTGAACATTATCACATACCCCTACTCTATGAACATACATCACATCTTCGAGTTACCAATAAACTCTAAACATGTCTTAATAGTAGAATATGTCGTAAGTTCCACTTAACAAGCGTACATCATCGAATGTGAACACTTTCCACTTGAACTTCTCTATCCAGATAACCTACATCATTGAGTCATCAAAGGTTCACTACTTCTTTGGTTGCTTCAATGATCTCAACCTCATCCCCATGCTATCCTCGAAGTCACCCCATGCTCAGCCATGAGCAAGCCTCATGTAACACCATCGTTTTCTCGCATTTCTTCACTATGGCTTGATCGATCAGTAATTGATCATATCTCACAATCCAAACATCCAAACAATGTGTGAATGATCATGCTAGCTCTACATCTCATGCCGACCATCCCCTATAATCGCAAGTGGATTTGGTTGATCGGTTGTGACCGATCCCACCGACACTTAGCCAATTTTCTCATGTTTTCTTTCCCAAGCCCAAAGTTGATATGTCCATGCCTCGAAGTTACTTTCATCTTTCCCTACGTATCCATGCCCTAATCACTTAGCTAATTTTTCTAAGGTTAGATCGACCAATGGCAGATCCTCTTTCATGTTTTTGGCTTTAAGGACCAGAGTTTTTCTCATGCATGCCTTGGCTTTGTGTTGTAACAACCCTCATATTTTACAATTGAGTATTTAAATATTTTATTTAAATATTTTATCGTTAGTCAGATAACAGTCCGAAAAGTTACCTTTTTGCATACGGTCGAACCAGGACTCGAGACACCTTCCATTGAGTTCAAAATGTCGTTTGCAACCTTTTTGAGTATAAGCTTCGATATGTTTGGAGTAAGTTGATTTTTTTGCTACTTTTTCTACAGGGCTTTGGTTTTGGGTTCAGCTCATTTGCCCAATTCTGGTTATATCAACCCAACCCCTCTCCACTTCTCTTAATTCATTCCCCATTTCCTAACTCTCTCAAGCTCAAGAGAAAAATGGGGAAAAATATTGGAAGTTAGAATTCCTAAAACTTCATGCCCTAGTTCATTTGCAAAATTCAAGTTCTTGCTCCAAATCCAAAGAGAAGCCATTGGTAAGCCTTCTCTTCATCTCCTCCAACTCTTTCCTTCTTCTATTTCAGAAATTTCCTAAACCTAACTTAGGAAATATTTTACTTGTAAGCTTAGATTGAAGCTTCTTGGGTTGGAATTGAAGAGTGTTTGTCTTTGCCCTGCTCTATAGCTTCTCCTTCATAGATTTTGTGTAAAGGTGAGATTTTTATCTCACATCTTTGTCTATAACTAACTTTGATTGTTGGGTATGAATTCCTAACACTTATTCATATGCATTTGATTTTTGATTTGGATTGGTTTTGTGAATATTACAATTTTTAGTGTTTTGGGTTCAAATCTTTAAAGATCCTAACTTTGATGTTTGAACATATTTTTTGTGATGCATCGAGGAGCCAATAGGACCGGGTAGCCGATGGGCGTAATCCCTTAGTGTCCATGCTCGATCGGTTGCGAATTGGGAGAGTTTGCACTTCAATTAATAGGGCAGAAAAATGCATGGCATCAGGTTCGGTCGACCGAACCCCCTGGGCCGGTCAACCGAAGCTGTAGCCGAAACTTTCTGGTTCGGTCGGCCGACTCAGGGAGTCCGGTCAACCGATCTGCTCCTATTCTCCTGTTTCCCTATTTTGCCTATTGTGCTCATTTTGCTTTGCTTTTCCAATTGTTAATCGATTCTTCTTCTCCAATTAGTTGTTATCACCTTTGTCGACTTTGATAACTTCTATTTTTGGAATTTTTGGGTATTTCCACTTTGATGGATTCAGTATCGATTTCTTTGGATTTTTTTATTCACGTCTTCGAATGTGAATTTTAGTGATTGATTGTTTCTACAATCATTTTTGTGATTTGTCACTTCAAAATATAAAGGTTTTCAATGCTGGTAGTAAATATCAAAACCCTTTCTTCAAAACGATTTCAACACTATTTTATTACAAAGCTCGTTTCTTAAACAGTTTTCCAATCTACTAGTATATACAAACCTTTATCTCACTCGTATGAGAAATCTAATTAAATGACTTAGTAAAAAAAGTGGTATGAAACGTTTGCGTTTACTTCGTCGGTTAATTCTTGGACTTGTTCGATTGAATTTCTTGTGACAATTTTCGAGTGGAGACTTACAGTTTGTTCGTAAATATTTAAGTTAAGCTAGTCGTTATGGGACATGAAGCTAAGCTCATATATTTACTAGCTTAGTGTAATTGACACTTC
Source organism: Allium cepa (assembly GCA_030765085.1). Lineage (NCBI taxonomy): Eukaryota > Viridiplantae > Streptophyta > Magnoliopsida > Asparagales > Amaryllidaceae > Allium > Allium cepa. Next base: position 399,672,368 of record CM060931.1, read on the forward strand.
TTGATGATCGATGATGATCATTTTTGTGATTATGACTAGCGCTATGCTATGTTTCTTTGTCCACGTAGGGGACAGTACCTCGTTTTATTGAGTTTCGTCTCATTTTTATTATAGGCTAACGACCTATTTATTTCTTGGGGTTTCGACCCAATTTTTGTGGGCTAGCGACCTACGTTTTTACGGAGTTCGGATCTTTAGGGGTACCATTGTACTACGTCGTTGTTCTGAATTTTACGAGTTTCGGGTTCTTCGGGCGTACCGTTGTACTACGTCGTTGTTCCGAACTATTTGAGTTTCTGGTTCCTCGGACGTACTGTTGTACTACGTCGTTGCACCGGCTCCATGGTTAGCGACCATGGGATAGCGTCCCGTTTGTGATACACGTGTTGGTGAGTTTTCATACTCCCGTTTTGTGATAGGCCTCCCCCTTTTTGTGATTGATCATTTCTACGATCATTTTTGTGATTTCTGGATTTCCATTGATGATTTCTAGAATTTGTGTTTCACCAATTTTCGTGATTTTCATTGATATGAGTTATCATTATTTGTGCATTGGTGAATTTGTGTGTCATTTACTTTTAGTGAATGAAGATATTGAGTATGACATTCCTTTTGATCTTTAAGAAGATTCTTGTGATATTGATTAATCTCTTGTTGATTTTCAATTACTTATTTATCACAGCTTGGCATTGTGATTATTATACGATTAGTCATATCTCTTATTCTATATCATTTCATCTGATATTTATAGCTAGACTGATCCGTTTATTATTTTCTTATTAAATAACACTCGGGTCAGACCGAGATGTTACAGGTGCTTCTGCTTGACTTCACTTCTGGGATTATCATCCTGACTTTTGGCTAACTACTTAGATTAGTAGTTTTTGTTGTATACCTTTGAGATATAGACTCCTAGATGTATACATATTCTTTCGTCTAGCACTTGTAACCATTCTTTTGTGATATTATGGATCTTGTTTGACCACTACTCTGATGTACACTTTCATGTGTTATATTCATATCTTTTTCCGCCTCTGTGATATGGATGACTGTGACTGATTTGTGCTATATTTATTTCTATTGTTTCCGAAGAATATATATAGCCACTATGTAGTAGCCTTGAGTTTGTATCGGCATGTCGGACTTCCTTGTACTACCTGACATGTTGGTGCTCGTGCAAAGCAATTACACGGATGGTCGCTCCTCAACAGCCTTATTCTCCGCTCTAGTTGACGGCATTACCCCGTAATGTTCTTGGCTAGAGTGGGTATAGAGGTGGGGCGTCACAGCTTGGTATCAGAGCCAAACTTCAGAACAATGTAGAATAATCTAGCAAGGATCATCGTCCTAAGTCCTTCTTAGGAGTCGTGCTTTAGGATTTAATTCGAGTCTTCGTACCGATTCATCCTATTTTCTTTATGATTCCTTGTTTTATCTATCAAGATTTCCTGATATTCATTTGGTGAATAACCTTTTCCTTCTTCTTTCTTTCTTTCTTAAGGAAGAGAAATGGTTAGACCTGGCCGTCCCACCGTCGGTCAATCTAGTGCTACTCCTCAGGATGAAGTTTTTATGTCTGCCCAGTAGCTTCTTGATCTAGTAAAGAATGATCAAGCAGCCGGTTCTAATCCGGAACCTACTCACCCTAAGTCTGGATTTGCATGCTTGTGCAACGATTATACCAACTTAGGTGGGAAGCCATTTAAAGGTTCTGAAACCATTATTGAAGTCCAGGCTTGTCTAAGAGCATGCGATCGAATCTTTTCTCGCATGAATCTTATTGATCTTCACCGAGTTCAGGTGGCTTCTAGTATGCTCCAAGAAAGAGCATTAGACTGGTACGAGCTTCTGGTTTCTGAAATAATTGAAGCTGATCTTACTTGAGAGAAATTTCGGGAACGATTCGAGTTAAAATTTGTGCCGGAAGCTGATAAGGTGACATTAGCTCGTCGTTTCATCGACCTTGTTCAAGGTGAATCCTCCGTGGCAGACTATGTCGCGTATTTTGAATCTCTTTCTAAATACGGGGTTGAATACGTTAATACCCCATTGCAGAAAAATTAGAGATTCGTCTATGGCTTGAATAAAAATCTCAAGAAGCCATTACTTCTAAAGCTAGAAGTTTCTTTTGATCAACTTATTGATATCGCTCTTCGGCTTGAAGAGGCAGATAGGAGAGTGATGCTGATGTTGTGGGTGCCAAACCAAAATTCAACAACAACAAGAAAAGGCCTATTAAGTTCAAAGGGTCTTATCCCAATAAAAAAGGGAAGCAAGCAATTCCGGTAGCAAAGGCTTCTGCCCCTAGTAGTGGGCAATGCTACAATTGTGGTTCTAAAGACCATTATGCCAATAGATGTCCGAAACCTCTCTTTTGTCGCTATTGCAAAAGTTTGGATCATTATTTATCTTCTTGTCCCAAACTTCAAAATAGGAAGGAGGGAAAACTTAATGCTACTCAAGCCCCTGACAACACATCTCGTGATAAAGGTATTTCTCATTCTATCCTTGATGACATTATTTTATTTCGTGATCATCCTATTCGAGTTCTTTTTGATACGGGTGCGTCCCATTCTTTTATATCAAAAGAACTTGTTGATACCTTTTATTGGAATGTTTTGTGTTTAATGACTTCATTGAGAATTGCGAATCCAGTTGGTGGATCCGCAACAATTAGTTTATTGTGCAAAGATGCCGAAATTATTTTGTGTGATAACTCTTTCCGTGCCGATTTGCATGTTATGTGTTTACCTTGGCTTCGGAATGATTTTGGGAATGGATTGGCTTAACCGCTATGAAGCTCAAATCCTATGTCCTGAGCAAACTATTCATCTTTGACATTCTCAATCTTTTAAGCAGATTTCTATTGGTCTTAAAGATTCGGATTCCAGCTTGGTTGCATCTTTATATTCTTTAAATCCTCACGATGACGATAATGATGATGAGGAAGATATTATTTCTCTTATTCACATTGTTCGTGAATTTTCTGACATATTTGAGCCCGTTTTAGGATTACCACCTAAGTGAGCAATTGAGTTCAGAATTAATCTCATTCCTGTAGCTCAACCTATTACTCGTCCTCCTTATCGCATGTCCAATAAGGAGAATGAGGAGATGTACAAACAATTATCCGAATTGGAGACGAAGCAATTTATTCGCTCTAGTTCCTCTCCTTGGGGAGCTTCGGCTATTTTTGTGAAGAAATCTGATGGTACACTTAGGCTATGCGTTGACTATCGCAAGCTTAATGATCTTACTATCAAAAATAAATATCCTTTACCTCGGATTGATGATTTATTCGATCAACTTAGTGGTGCTAGAGTCTTCTCATAATTAGACTTAGCTACCGGTTTCCATCAGCTTCGTATTGCAGAGGATAGCATTCCTTTGACATCGTTCCGTACTCGTTATGGATCTTATGAATGGCTTGTTATGCCATTTGGTTTAACGAATGCTCGGGCTTATTTCGTTGACCTTATGAATCGAGTTTTCAAAGACTTCCTCGATCGGTTTCTTCTCATCTTTATTGATGATATTCTTGTGTATTCTAAAACCGAGGAGGAACATGAAAAGCATCTTCAGATTGTGTTGGAAACTCTTAGGAGCAATCAATTGAAAGCAAAATTTTCTAAATGCCATTTTTGGCAATCTCATGTGAAAATTCTTGGTCATATTATTTCCGAATCCGGAATTTTCGTGGATCCTTCAAAGATTGAAGCAATTCAAAATTGGAAGAGACTAGAGAGTGTAACGGAAATCCGTAGCTTTCTCAGATTGGCGGGCTATTACCGTCGTTTTATTAAAGACTTTTCTATAATTGTCATGCCTCTTACTAGCTTAACAAAGAAATGTGTTAAATACATTTGGTTGGTCAAATGTGAAGCTTCTTTTTAGAAATTAAAAGAACTCCTTTCCGATGCTCCTATTCTTGTTATTCCCGAGGGGAATCAAGATTTTGTTGTTTATACCGATGCTAGTCGCGTTGGTTTGGGTGCCGTTATTATGCAAAAAGAACGTGTTATTGCTTATGCTTCTAGGCAATTAAAGCCTGCTGAGACTAAATATGCCACTCATGATTTAGAGCTCGCGGCTATTGTTTTCGCCCTTCGTATTTGGCGTCATTATCTTTTGGGAGAAAAATTTATTCTTTATACCGATCATAAATCTTTGAAGTATCTATTTTCTCAAAAGGAACTTAATTTGCGTCAACAATGTTGGCTTGAATTCCTTGCATCTTATGATCTTGATATTCTTTATACTCCCGGAAAGGGAAATCGTGTTGCCGATGCACTTAGTCGCAAGCAACAAGCGGTTGTTCCTATGATGATATCCGAATGGAATGATCTCGGGGTTTTATCCACTTATGAGATTCGAGATCGTGTTTCCGATTTATGTTCATCTCTTGTTTTATATAGCCTTGAGGCTCATTCTTCTCTTTTTGACCTCATTCTTGAAGCTTAAAAGCTAGATCCAGAATTGGCTCTTCTTGGCCAAAATTTTCGGGATAAAACTGATATTGAAGGTTTGAAAGACTTCGATATTGATTCTCGTGGCGGTATTCGAAAATTTGGTAGACTTGTCGTGCCAAATATTAGTACTCTTCGTAAAGACATTTTAGAAGATTCTCATCGTTCTAAATTTACCATTCATCCCGGTAGTAGTAAAATGTACGCGGATATGAAGCGACTTTATTATTGGGAGGGAATGAAATCTGATATTGCTAACTTTGTTAAGTGTTGCATGACTTGCCAACTTGTCAAGGCCGAACACCAAAGGCCAGGCGGGTTATTACAACCTTTAGAAATTCCAATTTGGAAGTGGGATCAAATTTCCATGGATTTATAGACGGCCTTCCCCGTTCTCGTTCGGGTCATGACAGCTTATGGGTGATAGTGGATAGACTTACTAAATCTGCCTATTTTATTCCCGTTCGGTCTAACCGGACCGTTCCTCTTTTGGCCAAACTCTTTATTAAAGAAATTGTAAAATTGCATGGAGTTCCTTCTTCTGTTGTTAGTGATCGTGATCCATTGTTTACTAGTGGATTTTGGAAGAGTCTTCAAAAAGCTTTGGGAACGAAGCTTAATTTTAGCACCGCTTATCATCCCCAGTCTGATGGACAAACTGAGAGTGTGAATCAAACTCTTGAAGATCTTCTTCATGCATGTGTTCTTGATTTTGGTGAAAGTTGGGAAGATCATATTTCTCTTGTCGAGTTTTCCTATAATAATAGCTTCCAATCTACTATTGGTATGGCACCTTTTGAGGCACTTTATGGAAGGCCATGTCGATCTCCTTCTTGTTAGCTTGAGGCCGGTGAGAAGCTGGTTTTAGGTCCATATTTTATTTGTGATTCCACAGAGAAGATTGACCTTATCCGTCATAGGATGAAAAAAGCCCAGAGTAGACAAAAATCCTATGCCGATAACCGAAAAAGGAAATTAGAATTTTCTGTGGGGGATTTTGTGTTTGTTCGTGTTTCACCTATGAAAGGTGTTATGCGTTTCAGTCGATCGGGAAAGTTAGCACCTCTATATATTGGTCCATTTCCCATCACCGAATGTATTGGTTCCGTTGCTTATCGCCTTTTATTACCGGCTCAATTTTCTGCTATTCATGACGTATTTCACGTTTCTCAATTACGGAAATGCCTTCGAGATTCCGATTCTATTCTTGAGCCCGGTGTTGTAGAAGAAATTGAAGTTTCGCCTAATTTAACTTATGAGCAACATCCTATTCGTATTATTGCTTCGGAGGTCAAACGCCTTCGAAATAAAGATGTTCCGCTTGTTAAGGTTCAATGGTCCTCAAATCCTAAGGATTTCTCTTGGGAATCTAGAGAATTCATCGAGCGAACACATCCGGACTTACTTGCTCGTGCTCTTTGAGGTGAACTCCTTATTTCAAATTCCTTTTGTGTTGAATATGCTTTTATGGTTGTTACTATATATATTCTTCTTAAATATTGTGAGGACGCAATTTCTTTAAGGAGGAGAGTCTGTAATAACCCGCATATTTTACGATTGAGTATTTAAATATTTTACCATTAGTCGGATTATAGTCCGAAAAGTTACCTTTTTGCATACGGTCGAATCAGGACTCGAGACACCTTCCATTGAGTTCAAAATGCCGTTTGCAACCTTTTGAGTATAAGCTTCGATATGTTTGGAGTAAGTTGATTTTTTTGCTACTTTTTCTATAGGGCTTTGGGTTTGGGTTCAGCTCATTTGCCCAATTCTGGTTATATCAACCCAACCCCTCTCCACTTCTCTTCATTCATTCCTCATTTCCTAACTCTCTCAAGCTCAAGAGAATAATGGGGGAAAAGATTGGAAGTTAGATTCCTAAAACTTCAAGCCCTAGTTCATTTGCAAAATTCAAGTTCATGCTCCAAATCCAAAGAGAAGCCATTGGTAAGCCTTCTCTTCATCTCCTCCAACTCTTTCCTTCTTCTATTTTAGAAATTTCCTAAACCTAACTTAGAAAATATTTTACTTGTAAGCTTAGATTGAAGCTTCTTGGGTTGGAATTGAAGAGTGTTTGTCTTTGCCTTGCTCTATAGCTCTCCTTCATAGATTTTGTGTAAAGGTAAGAGTTTTATCTCACATCTTTGTCTATAACTATATTTGATTGTTGGGTATGAATTCTTAACACTTGTTCATGTGCATTTGATTTTTGATTTGGAATGGTTTTGTAATTATTTCCAATTTTTAGTTTTTTGGGTTCAAATCTTTAAAGATCCTAACTTTGATGTTTGAACATGTTTTTGGTTATGCATCGAGGAGCCAATAGGACCGGGTAGCCGTTGGGCGTAATCCCTTAGCATCCATGCTCGATCGGTTGCGAATTGGGAGAGTTTGCACTTCAATTAATAGGGCAGAAAAATGCATGGCATCAGGTTCGGCCGACCGAACCCCCTGGGCCAGTCGACCGAAGCTGTAGCTGAAACTTTCTGTTTCTGGTTCGGTCGGCCGACTCAGGGAGTCCGGTCAACCGATCTGCTCCTATTCTTCTATTTCCCTGTTTTGCCTATTGTGCTCATTTTGCTTTGCTTTTCCAATTGTTAATCGATTCTTCTTCTCCGATTAGTTGTTATCACCTTTGTTGACTTTGATAACTTCTATTTTTGAAAATTTTGGGTATTTCCACTTTGATGGATTCGGTATCGATTTCTTTGGATTTTTTTATTCACGTCTTCAAATGTGAATTTTAGTGATTGATTGTTTCTACAATCATTTTTGTGATTTGTCACTTCAAAATATAAAGGTTTTCAATGCTAGTAGTATATATCAAAACCCTTTCTTCAAACGATTTCAACACTATTTTATTACAAAGCTCGTTTCTTAAACCGTTTTCCAATCTACTAGTATATACAAACCTTTACCTCACTCGTATGAGAAATCTAATTAAACGACTTAGTAAAACAAGTGGTATGAAACGCTTGCGTTTACTTCGTCGGTTAATTCTTGGACTTGTTCGATTGAATTTCTTGTGACAATTTTCGAGTAGAGACTTACAGTTTGTTCGTAAATATTTAAGTTAAGCTAGTGGTTATGGGACATGAAGCTACTCTCATATATTTACTAGCTTAGTGTAATTGACACTTCTTGATGATCGATGATGATCATTTTTGTGATTATGACTAGCGCTATGCTATGTTTCTTTGTCCACGTAGGGGAAAATACCTCGTTTTATTGAGTTTCGTCTCATTTTTATTATAGGCTAATGACCTATTTATTTCTTGGGGTTTCGACCCAATTTTTGTGGGCTAGCGACCCACGTTTTTATGGAGTTCGGATCTTCGGGCGTACCGTTGTGCTACGTCGTTATTTCGAATTTTACGAGTTTCGGGTTCTTCGGGCGTACCGTTGTACGACGTCGTTGCACCGGCTCTATGGTTAGCGACCATGGGATAGCGTCCCGTTTGTGATACACGTGTTGGTGAGTTTTCATACTCCCGTTTTGTGATAGGCCTCCCCCTTTTTGTGATTGATCGTTTCTACGATCATTTTTGTGATTTTTGGATTTGCATTGATGATTTCTAGAATTTGTGTTTCTCCAATTTTCGTGATTTTCATTGACATGAGTTATCATTATTTGTGCATTGGTGAATTTGTGTGTCATTTACTTTTAGTGAATGAAGATATTGAGTATGACATTCCTTTTGATCTTTGAGAAGATTCTTGTGATATTGATTAATCTCTTGTTGATTTTCAATTACTTATTTATCATACCTTGGCATTGTGATTATTATACGATTAGTCATATCTCTTATTCTATATCATTTCATCTGATATTTATAGCTAGACTGATCCGTTTATTATTTTCTTATTAAATAATACTCGAATCAGACCGAGATGTTACAGGTGCTTCTGCTTGACTTCACTTCTGGGATTATCATCCTGACTTTTGGCTAACTACTTAGATTAGTAGTTTTTGTTGTATACCTTTGAGATATAGACTCCTAGATGTATACATATTCTTTTGTCTAGCCCTTGTAACCATTCTTTTGTGATATTGTGGATCTTGTTTGACCACTACTCTGATGTACACTTTCATGTGTTATATTCATATCTTTTTCCTCCTCTGTGATATGGATGACTGTGACTGATTTGTGTTATGTTTATTTCTATGTTTGTTTCCGAAGAATATATATAGCCACTGTGTAGTAGCGTTGAGTTTGTATCGGCATGTCGGACTTCCTTGTACTATCTGACATGTTGGTGCTCGCGCAAAGCAATTACATGGACGGTCGCTCCTCAACAGCCTTGTTCTCCGCTCTAGTTGACGGCATTACCCCATAATGTTCTTGGCTAGAGTGGGTATAAAGGTGGGGCGTCACATGTGTCATCACCCAACTTAACCTCATCGAACCTTTATAACCCAAACTTGATCGATATAGAACCATTTGGGTCATTTGACACCAATTGATCATCACTTAGCCAGAGTTTGGCTAAGTCATTTTCAAGCCAAACTGCATCGATTCCTATCTGATTTGTTGCTTTGATATGAATCCAATCTTTGTTCTACATCAGTATTCTCTCTAGAACCGATCCATTTAAAAAACCGCTATCAATACACTATCATCCAAACAGCACTCACCTATTGATGTGCAATTAATTAAAATCACAAAAATGAGGTAGATCTGGTCTAAACATCAAATGCTGAATCCTAAAGCACCCTAAAACGTTAATTAGTATATTTCGGTTCTAGTATACTCTTAATTGCTTGACTAGGCTACATTTAGTAAGGATTTAATGGAAGGTTTTATTAGAAATGAATTAATTGAGGCTAGGGATAATTTCTAGGAAGTGGAATGGTGATTTGAACTATCCTACTACTGGGTTAGGCGCAATACCCGAAATCACTTAATAGGCTTAATTTGGGCTTAAGCTAATTACTCACTAATCTTCCTAAATACTATCAAACTTAAAACACCATATCTCATAAACCGTAAGGCCAAGAATATATTATTACCACTCCATGGAAATGAAAATCATTGAATACTTCATTTGGAAGTGGTTTCAAACCCTAGTTTGGCATATATAAAAAGTAAAGTAGATACACATCAACTATTCCTTTCAACAAAATTATCAACTAAGGCTTACGACATTCAACTACTAAGCCTTACAACATTCAACCAACTATTCCCTATGACACATTATCAACTACACCTTACGTCACGTTATCAACAAATTATAAAGGCATTCAACTACTAAGCCTTGTGACATTCAATCAACATAGCCTTCAAATCCTTAGTAAATAATAATGTTAAGTTTCTAAATCCTTACTGTATAGCAAGGATAGATTTTCAAATAGTCACTATATGATGAGGTTAGATCTTCAAAACCCTTACCACAAGGTAAGCCTTGTTATACATATATTTGGCATACAAGTTATTTCGCATAATGGAAACTTACTACATATAGCCTTCAGCATGTAGTTACTTTCATCTTTATGGAAAATTATTATACATAGCCTTCGGCATACAACTACTTTTGACTTTACGGCACCTTACTATACGTAGCTTTCAGCATGTAATTACTTTTTCCTTAATGAAATCTTACTATACATAGTATTTTTCATATAATTACTTTCGCCTTTGTGGTACCTTACTATACATAGCCTTCGGCATACAATTACTTTTGCCTTAATGATACCTACTATATATAGCCTATGACAAACAATTACTTTGGTCTTTATAACACCTTACTATACATAGCCTTCGGCACACAATTACTTTTGCCATTATGACACATTACTGTACATAGCATTCAACATACTGTTACTTTCACCTTTATGGCAACTTACTATATATAACCTTTAGGCATACAATTACTTTCGACTTAATGACATCTTACTATACATATCCTTAGGCATACAATTACTTTTGCCTTTATGGCACCTTACTAAGCATAGAGTTAAACCAATTTTTGGTCTAACATCAAAATACTTTGAAAAACATAAAATTCAAATAAAATTCTAAATATGCCCATAATCGAAATAAAATATGTCCAGAATGCCCAAAATGTCCAAGGTTTAAGGCATCTTTCTTTCATATGAAATTCGAGTACATACGCAATATCCGTTATCCATTAGCCAAAATGTAAAAGTATAAGCCATCTCCTTTGTTGTAGTTCAAAATTTCAAGACGAGGGTCAATATGAAGTCTTCCATTTCTGTAGGTCTTTATGTTCAAAATTTCGAGTCATCTTCTTCTTCGTCAACCATTAAAGGAGTTCTCAAGCTCTTAAGAGAGCTTAGAAATGTAGAATCCAAAAAATTAATTTGTGCTAAGAAAGAGGGAGAAAAGAGGCATCCATTCTCGTGTAGGGGTAGGTCTCTATTTATAATGGTTAGAGAGTAGCATGAATTACTTGTATTGGTTGATTGAAGTTGGCGTAGATCAATGACTTAGCAAGGTGGATGGTCTTGATAGTGTCATACGTCATAATCTCAGGATTATAGTAGTTCACGTGGAACGCTATCTTAGCCATGACATTAACAAAGATGGCATGATTGTATAGGGGTGCTTGAATGCTTTACTATGTATATTTTCCTTCACATTGATGCACTTCCTCTTCACATGATTTATTTCTATTCTTTTGTGTTGAACGTCACCCATATCTTCTGTTAATATATTCTTTAAACTGATTTCTTTGACATGTAACCACTCGTATACTTTAGTGAGTACATCTTATTGTAGCATCCTTAACTTCCCCGTTTCCTCAATATATTTCTCCACTTCAATATCACATCTTTCTATATTTTCCAATAGCTCTTTTATATTTATTTACGTTTATTTTCCAATGTGCTATAGTAGTATAAATCTCAACATGCAATGGCCATGTGGATCTCATCATGCGGCTGCTCTTTATCATCTTGTTATAGTTTTTCTTTATCAACTTGAGATAGCCTTCTATCATCAACTTACGATAGCCTTGTATCATCAACTTTTGATAGTTTTCTATGGTGCCAACTTATGATGGCTTTGACCCTATTAACTTATGATAGCCCATTGCTTCAACCTGTGATAGCTTAAGGCTAGCAACTTGCGATAGCTTGTTGTTTCTGTAGGATCGATTTCACCCTAGAGGGGGGGTGAATAGGGTGATGCTATTAATTATAAAAATTATTGTGGAAGATTATAAAATTATTTCAACACAGATATATCAAAATAATAGCAGCACAGATAATAGTGCAGAAATAGAACGACACAGAATTTACCCTGCTTCGGAAAAACCCTGCCTACGTGCGACCCCCAAGGTTTCTACTAGAAATTAAGCAGTCAGACGCTTACGCGCGTAAACTCGAGACACCCACTATCGACTAGCCTTAATTCTACGCTCAAAACCCTGCCACAACTCAGCCATTGAGTTGCGAATTCTCAAACTACGCCACGTAGTTTGTCCCCTAATCACACTACCAGAAATTACAATGGTTTAAAATGGAAAATACAATTTAAGCGCAATTTTTTAAAGAAAAACAAAACCCTAAATTATAAGCCATTTATTATAAACCAGCACAAAATTAAAGGCCGACCCAATTTTTTTCTATCTCTAATAGGCCCATCCTTATTTGGTGAAAATGGCAGCTCTTGTTTCGTTCGTTCCTCAATCTGGAATTAGGGCTTGTGAAATTTTGTGAAGCCGCCGACTTTGTTGATCGATTAAGTGGATATTTGCGTGTAGCTTTGATCGATCGTTTCCTCGTTGCTCACTTCGGCTGCTTCGACGAGTTCAATTCGTAAATCTGGTATGTGATCTTTGCTTTTGCTTCTTCTGATTTGCTTGCTTGAACTCAATGACTTTTTGCCGATGATGTTGATTGCTTATATAAGGTTCAAATCCCTATTTTTTCGTTCGTATATAATCATTTGAATTCGTCAATTTATCTTGCTCGCCCGGTCGATGTTGCTTGGATGCTTGAGATTGATTCTGACTTTATCAATTTCGTATATTTATGATTTCTTGATTGACACTGTGTTGATTTCAATTTCTTGGCTACCACGGCTTCGAATTCTTTTTGCATTTGACTTTGGCATTTTGATTTTCGACCCACGGCTTCTTCTGACACTTGTAGATTGACTTCGGTCATTTTTGAACCTTCCTGACTTTGCTCTATTGACATCACTGAATTTCGGCTTTAGTAAAACTGTTAATTGATGTTCATGATTTTTGAACCATTTTTGGCTTATTCAAATTCTTTGACAACCACGGCATTTTTTATACTATGATTTCGATACTGTACTTGATTGCTTGCATGTATATGTATGCATTCATATGTATATATGTGCCATCATCTTGTACATCTCCGTCTCGAGTAGTTCTGCGTTGTTGTGGCTATGCGTTTGTTCGAACTTGCCACCACTGTATCATTTACCGATTTACTTGATTTCATGTTCACCACTGAGACTGCTGTTTCATGACTTCGACATATATGCTGTTTGCAATTGTTTCATTTGATGTGTTGTAGCTGCTGTCCATTTTGGTTTTGCTTTAGCCTGGCATTGTCACTTGTAGTTGTAGTGTTGCAGTCTTTAACTTGTACTCTTCAGGCAGTTTGCATACAGTTGCATTGTTGGTCTTGTATCACTTGCTGTTCATTAGTTTTGGCTTCTCTCTGGTCATGGCTGATCTCTGGTTTACTTTGACCTGATCTGATGCATGTTGTATCTGCATTCACCACTGTTTGTACACTTTCATTCTGGTGTGTCTTTGATGATGATTGACTACTTGTTGTTCATGTAGATATGTACTTTAGTCTGAAGCTTGTGTTCATCTTTGTTGCAACATTGTGTACATGTGTGCACATTGATGTATATGCATTTGTTGAGTTGTTTCACTGATGCATCACTTGTTGCCATTCACTTGAAATCAGTTGCATTCGTCTGGTTTGGTGCAGTTTCATGTTGCCACCTCTGTTTGCTTTCACCACTTTGCACTGTGGTGTCTCTGACCAATCTGGGTTGAACATTTTGATTTTCTAGTTTATCACTTGCTGTTGCATGGTGAACTTGTTTCTTGAGTTTGAGTCATTTGTTTCAGCTACCATGTGTATACATACATCTATGCATGTATATATGTGTTGTATTTCCTTGTAATCTTCGTTGCACTGTGATTCCTCTAGCCTGTTTTCATTTTGCATGTACTCGGCCTTCATATATACTTGATGTGTGCTGTGCATTTGTATTTGTGTTGTGTTCATTGTATCTGTACATATAGATGTTGTTTGGTTGACACACTTGTAGTTTGTACCACTGCCTTGGTTATATTTGACTGTCATGACCATTTGAACTAAGCATGTTGAATTGGGTTATAGCCTCGGCTCTGTCCACTGTTGTATTATGTTGACTTCGTATATTTGTCACTCCAAGTCTGAGTGTTATTCATGCATCCAGGTGTGCATTCGTACTTGAAGTACCTGTCGACTTTGCTTACTGGCTGGTTGACATGTATGTATGCATGGACTGTCTAGTTCTAGTCATTGTCGATCTGGTTCATTTGTTGGGTCATCATTTTTGGCAGTTCTTGTTTCATTTCATTTTTAATTTTTACCTGTGTTGAATACAGCTTTAAAGCTCGGGTTTGACCTTGTGCTGATATTGTGACATTATTTTTATTGCACTTGAGTTGAACCCGGCGTTTTGGGTTTGACCTGTGCTCACCTGTCCCTGTAATTTTATCAAGTGTATATATCGGTATGCACGGCCTTGTAGCATGTACAGTGATACACTGTGCAACTCACAAGCCGTTCGTGTATGATGAATTTGAATTTAAATGATGACGAACAACCCAAATAACTAAGGCAAATAAAATTTTCAAAATTACATTTTATTTTATACTGCAGAAATATTTTATTTTCAATTTTATTGCGTCAATGTACATTTTTGCAGATTGCTCAGATGCTGGATTCACATTGGAATGAACTTGAAGATAAATACGAGTGTGAGTGATATGTAGTGAGGTGCAAATGTAAATGTGAATTGTGATGTAATCGAATTTGTATTGTAATTGAAATTGTATATATATAGTGAGAGCTTGAAATTTGTACTATTCAAAAATTGTAATAAACATTTGTTTGAATAAAATTTCTGTTTGAATTCAAATTCTGTGTTATTTATGTTATTCAGAAAATATTTATTTAATCTATGAAAAAAATAGTATATTAACAAATACATTTAAATGAATATATATATATGTTTATTATCATCAAACAAAAATTATATACTCGCATATTCAACAATCTCCCCCTTTTGATGATAACAAACATATATTTAAGATTTTGAATATATTAAATGTATTTGACTATTGAATTTGCTCTCCCTATTTGAATGCTTTCTCTCTACACAAAGCTCCCCCTTCATATATGCATACAATTAAAAATATGCAAATGAGCCTAGATGCAAATAGAAAATATTTGACCTTTACTTGATTTTATTTGACAAAATCTTAATTTTTCTCTCCCCCTTTTGTTATCAGTAAAAGAGTAATAGTGTTAGAAAAATAGAGATAAAGTGATAGATAGTAATACAACTTTAAAACTCAATTGAATATAAATATTAAATTTCAATAAAAAATCAAACAAAAATCATAAATACTCTGTTAGGCGTATATTCCACTTTTAGAATGATGGGAATGATACCATCATATAAAACCATACATTTGTGTCTATTTGTGGTATATTTATATCATGAATTTGAATATCTACCAACCATGCATAATCGTTAGGACTTTTAAATGAGATTAGTAGTATTCCAATTTTATTTTAAAAAATGAATTCAAGTATCTTCTAACCACGCATAACCGTGAGGACTTTTAAATGGGATTAGAATCAACTTGTTTATTTAAAAAATCAATTTTGATATGCGTTCCATACATGCATAACCGTGAGGACTTTTAAATGAGCATGGAAGCACATAACAAATTCCAAGTAATTCACCAATGCATAACCATGAGAACTTTTAAACGAGAGTGAATACTTTGGATTTTATTTTATTATTATTATTATTATTATTTTTTATTAAAAAATATAAAATGAAAAATGAATGATTCCCGATTGAATTTTGATGAGTGATGGTCGTTAGAGATATGATAGAAATAGAGATGGTCATGGAATTTTTACCAACAAAAAGTTTTATAACTCTTGTTTAAATTTCTAAAGAAATTTACTAATTATACCGTCTCGAGTCATAATATATGATAAATACCAACACTCATCACTTTTTCAATCACTATTTATCTTTTTGATAATTAGTAGGGAGTCAGATTAGTCAATGTTATAATTTAAAAATTAAATTCAAAAATAATTATAAAATCAATTTTTCTAAAAATGACCAATCTGAAGACAAGGTCAAAAATGATTTTCTAGAAGGGGTTTTATGAGAAAAAATTTCTTCTATTTGAAAATTATTTGAAATGAAAAATATGCAGATATTTTCTTTGAAAAACGATGCAGTTACTAAATGTCTCAACATAAATCACGTTCCACTAGTAATTTTTCTACCAACTAGATTACTCGTGTAATCTGCTTCTGAATTTTTCTTTCACTCAAAATTATCATTAATTGATTTTGATAGACCAGACCATGAAGTGTGCACCAAAATGTCTTAAAATCATTTTTAACAACTTTTTAAATGAAATTCTCTTGAATTTGAATTGAGGCCGTGTAAATAATCAAAAACCGTGAATATAGAGTCAGCCGTAAAATAACCAAATTTATTATCATTTACCAATAAAACACTGTCATTAATCCAAACTATTACATATGAAGTAGTTCAAAGAGATTTTTATAGTGTTCTTGGCATTAGAATATAATTGGCCAACAATTTTGAATAAGTCAGAATCAAAATCATCATTTATTTCATCATCACATTATTGGCTGATTTAATTCTGATTACAGTGCACATTATCACATTTACTATATCGTTCAAAATAAATATACCATTACCTGTTTTACCTTTACGATAATTTTTCACGGTTGCCCATTGTGATTCTGCCAGCTTTGTACTAGGCTAAGGAACTTCGCTTTGTCGTCCGTTGTGTTTCTGGAACAGCCAGAATCTAGATAACACTTGTTGTTCCTTAGCCTGCCACCACTCCTACACGATAAAAGTTTTTTGTGACCTATTTGTTTTTATAGGTCCATGATTGTTAGTGGCAGAATATTTTGAAAAATAATTTTGTGGAGACCCAAAACTATTTATATATGTTCCTTTTGGCACCGGATTTGTTTAACTTTGAGAGATTTTATATTTGTGCCTTTTGGAACCCAAATTAGTATATTTTTCACGTGTTTGGGTCTATACCAACAATTGTTTTGATTGTGTCCAAATTTTCTAAAAATTGTGCACATTGAATTGACTTGATTAATTTCATTTCTAACATTTTCAGATTGATTATATCCAAGTCCTTGTCTAACTGTATTAACAGTTTGCTTCCCTAATAACATATTTAACGATTTTTCACTTTTGGAAAATTTATCTAAAGTCGTTGACAATTGTTGGACTTGTGTTTTGAGAGATTCATTTTCGTTCAATAATTGTGTGCACTTTTTAATAGAGTTCTCTCTCCTGGTATTTTCACTCTCTTTCAAAATCAGAATTTCATTTTCAAGTGATTTTATATTAATTTCTGATTTTTTATTTTCTTCTTCAAACAAACGACACTTGGCACACTTAGAGCACTTATTTTAATAGTTTTTAACTAATTGTTCAAGCTGATCATTTACTTCAATCAAACTATCTCTTTGTGATTCAATTTAGCATATTTCTCCCTAAGTCATTCAATACAGCCATTTACTTCGTGGAAATATATAAGTAGTTGTAAGTGAGTGAGTTTTGATACCTCGTTTGGCTCGTCATCGTCGCTATTAGTTATATTACCTCGAAGGCACATATCTACTTTCTCACTCTCACTGCTAGTACTTTGATTATCTTCATCAATTGCATTCCACGTGGCTGCAAAATTTCTTCTTTTTGATTTCTTTTCAAACTCGTGTCGGTTTTAAGGACAATTGGGCTTGATGTGTCCGGGTTGGTTGCACTTATGACAAACGATCTCCCGTTCTTCTGGATTGTCTAGTACTTTGTCTATTCTGCTTTTCAATTTCTGATTTAGAGCTGGATTTCTATATTTGCGGTTCCACCTTTTGAACTTTTTCATTATTAACGCCAGCTCAGTTGCTCCATCATCATCGTCACCATCATCACTTTTAGTTGTTCCTTTGAGAGCTATTGATTTCTTTCGAGTATCTCCTCCTTCACGCTCTTCCTTGAATTTCATTTCTAGCTCATAAGTGGTGAGATTTTCGATGAGTTCTTCAACTTTGATTTGTTTTAAAATTTTCGATTCTTGAATGGCAGTCACTTTTGCTTCAAAACCTCATGGAAGGACTTTGAGGATTTTTTGGACTATCTCCAACTCTGTGTATGATTTTCCAAGAGCTTTTGATTTGTATACAATATTGGAAAGTCATCCATACATCTCTTTAACATTTTCTTCCTTCGCCATTGTGAATTTCTCGTATTCGCTGCTTAGCATGGCAAGGCGAGATTCTTTGACTTGCGACGTTCCTTCGTGAGTCACTTCAAGTGTGTGCCATATTTCCTGTGCAGTTAGACAATGTGAGACACGATTAAATTCAAATTGATCCAATGAACAAATAATCGAATTCATAACTTTGGCATTAGTATTCTATAACTTATTTTCTAGATCTATCCATTGATCCTTCGGTTTATTTATTCCCTGATTATTTACAATTATAGTTGGTGCTCTATACCCTATCTCAACACTATCCCAAGCATCGATGGTTTTTAGAAAAATTTCCATCCTATTTTTCGAGTAAGCATATTCACCATTGAACATTAGTGGTCTAACTATGGATTGACCCTCTGCGAAAGCAGTATCAAAAGAAGCCATTTTAAAAATTCAAATTTTTAAAACAAAAATTGGTTTTTGAAAAATTAATTTTTTTTAAAAACAAAAATGGATTTTGTACCTTGCTCTGATACCACTTGTAGGATCGATTTCACCCAAGAGGGGAAGGGGGTGAATAGGGTGATGCTATTAATTATAAAAATTATTGCGGAAGCTTATAAAATTATTTCAACACAGATATATCAAAATAATAGTAGCACAGATAATAACTGAATAATAAATACAGAAATATAACGACATGGAATTTACCCAGCTTCGGCAAAATCCTACCTACGTGCTGCCCCTAAGGTTTCTACTAGAAATTAAGCAGTCAGATGCTTACACACGTAAACTCGCGACACCCGCTATCGACTAGCCTTAACTCTACGCTCAAAACCCTACCACAACTCAGCCACTGAGTTGCGAATTCTCAAACTACGCCGCGTAGTTTCTCCCATAGTCACACGACTAGAAATTACAATGGTTTAAAATGGAAAATACAATTTAAGCACAATTTAAAAAAACAAAACCCTAAATTATAAGCCTTTTATTGTAAACCAACACAAAAGTAAAGGCCGACCCAATTTTCTTCTGTCTCTAATCGGCCCGTCCTTATTTGGCGAAAATGGCAGCTCTTGTTTCGTTCGTTCCTCAATCTGGAATTAGGGCTTGTGAAATTTTGTGTAGCCGCCGACTTTGTTGATCGATTAAGTGGATATTCGCGTGTAGCTTTGATCGATCGTTTCCTCGTTGCTCACTTCGGCTGCTTCGACGAGTTCAATTCGTAAATCTGGTATGTGATCTTTGCTTTTGCTTCTTCTGATTTGCTTGCTTGAACTCGATGACTTTTTTCCGATGATGTTGATTGCTTAAATAAGATTCGAATCCCTATTTTTTCGTTCGTATATAATCAGTTGAATAAGTCAATTTATCTTGCTCGGCCGGTCGATGTTGCTTGGATGCTTGAGATTGATTCTGACTTTATCAATTTCGTATATTTATGATTTCTTGATTGACACGGTGTTGATTTCGATTTGTTAGCTACCACGGTTTCGAATTCTTTTTGCATTTGACTTTGGCATTTTGATTTTTGCCCCACGGCTTCTTCTGATGCTTGTAGATTGACTTCGGTCATTTTTGAACCTTCTTGACTTTGCTCTGTTGACATCACTGAATTTCGGCTTTGGTAAAACTGTTAATTGATGTTCATGACTTTTGAACCGTATTTGGCTTGTTCAAATTCTTTGACAACCACGATATTTTTTATACTATGATTTCGATACTGTACTTGATTTCTTGCACGTATATATATATATGCATTCATATGTATATATGTGCTATCATCTTGCACATCTCCGTCTCGAGTAGTTCTGCATTGTTGTGGCTATGCGTTTGTTCGAACTTGCCACTACTGTATCATTTACTGATTTACTTGATTTCATGGTTCACCACTGAGACTGGTGTTTCATGATTTCGACATATATGATGTTTGCAACTGTTTCATTTGATGTGTTGTAGCTGCTGTCCATTTTGGTTTTGCTTTGGCCTGGCATTGTCACTTGTAGTTGTAGTGTTGCGGTCTTTAACTTGTACTCTTCAGGCAGTTTGCATACAGTTGCATTGTTGGTCTTGTATCACTTGCTGTTCATTAGCTTTGGCTTCTTTCTGGTCATGGCTAATCTTTGGTTTACTTTGACCTGATCTGATGCATATTGTATCTGCATTCACCACTGTTTGTACACTTTCATTCTGGTGTGTCTTTGATGATGCTTGACTACTTGTTGTTCATGTAGATATGTACTTTAGTCTGAAGCTTGTGTTCATCTTTGTTGTAGCATTGTGTACGTGTGTGCACATTGATGTATATGCATTTGTTGAGTTGTTTCACTGATGCATCACTTGTTGCCATTCACTTGAAATCAGCTGCATTCGTCTGGTTTGGTGCAGTTTCATGTTGCCACCTCTGTTTTCTTTCACCACTTTGCACTGTGGTTTCTCAGACCAATCCAGGTTGAACATTTTGATTTTCTGGTTTATCACTTGCTGTTGCATGTTGAACTTGTTTCTTGAGTTTGAGTCATTTGTTTCAGCTACCATGTGTATACATGCATCTATGTATGTATATATGTGTTGTATTTCCTTGTAATCTTCATTGCCTTGTGATTCCTCTAGCCTGTTTTCATTTTGCATGTACTCTGGCCTTCATGTATACTTGATGTGTGCTGTGCATTTGTATTGGTGTTGTGTTCATTGTGTCTGTACATATAGATGTTGTTTGGTTGACACACTTATAGTTTGTACCACTGCCTTGGTTCTGTTTGACTGTCATGACCATTTGAACTAAGCATGTTGAATTGGGTTATAGCCTCGACTTTGTCCACTGTTGTATTATGTTGACTTCGTATATTTGTCACCCCAAGTATGAGTGTTGTTCATGCATCCAGCTGTGCATTCCTACTTGAAGTACTTGTCGACTTTGCTTGCTGCCTGGTTAACATGTATGTATGCATGGACTGTCTAGTTTTAGTCATTGTTGATCTAGTTCATTTGTTGGGTCATCATTTTTGGCAGTTCTTGTTTCATTTCATTTTTAATTTGCACCTGTGTTAAATCCAACTTTAAAGCTCGGGTTTGACCTTGTGCTGATATTGTGACATTATTTTTATTGCACTTGAGTTGAACCCGGCATTTTGGGTTTGACCTGTGCTCACATGTCCCTGTGATTTTATCAAGTGTATATATCGGTGTGCACGGCCTTGTGGCATGTACAGTGATACACTGTGCATGTCACAAGCTGTTTGTGTATGATGAATTCGAATTTAAATGATGACGAACAACCCCAATAACCGAGGCGAATAGAATCTTCAAAATTACATTTTATTTTATACTGCAAAAATATTTTTATTTTCAATTTTACTGCGTCAATGTACATTTTTGCAGATTGCTCAGATGCTGGATTCATATTGGAATAAAGTTGAAGATAAATACGAGTGTGAATGATATGTAGTGAGGTGCAAATGTAAATGTGAATTGTGATGCAATCAAATTTGTATTGTAATTGAAATTGTATATATATAGTGAGGGCTTGAAATTTGTACTATTCAAAAATTAGAATAAATATTTGTTTGAATAAAATTTCTGTTTGAATTCAAATTCTGTGTTATTTATTTTATTCAGCAAATATTTATTTAATCAATGAAAAAAATAGTATATTAACAAATACGTTTAAATGAATATATATATATATATATGTTTATTATCATCAAACAAAAATCATATACTTGCATATTCAACAGTTTCAACTTGCGATGGCTTATAGAATCTACTTGCGATTGCCCAATTGTTTCAACCTATGATAGCTCATGGCTATCAACTTATGATAACTCTACGCCCAATATGTGATGCTTATGCTCAATGTTCGATGGCCTTCATTCCTTAATGTGCTGTAGATTTAAAGTGTGATAACTTTCAAAGTACGATAGCTTTCGAAGTGCAATAGCTCCATACTTCCAACCTGATAGAGTTAGGGGTATACCTTACGGATAATTTTGTAGTTTATTGTAATTAATTAATTATGTAATCAATTCTCGTTCAAAATAAAGGTGTTTTCTCTCTGTTATATATTTATATATTATAATACGTTATAAATAATTAAATATTTAATTATAATATATTTAACAGAATACCCATAAATTATGTGTTCTTGATAGTAATTACAAATAGTTGTAATCATGCGTACTGTATCACAATATGATAAACACATCATTTTAAATGTTCCTTGTCAAGATGCATCGAGACTGGATGTCGATGAATCCATTAAGACTAAAGCACGTAACCTTCTCTAACTATTGGGCAATGTATTACTCATGATTGTTGGAAGCACTAAGGGGTTACGTATTGATAATTATTGGACAACTATGGAATGACTCACTTGATAGTTTTCTTTTGGTTAATATAATTAAGGTCAAACAGAAAATATCGATGTGACTAATTTACATAGTTCTCTTGATTTGAGAATACCATCGATCTTTAATATGAAAGCTTCAAGCAGTCATAACATGGCACGACGCCCACCGAATGACTATAGTTGGGTCGAGTATAAGTATTGGAAGTAAAATACTATTCAAGAGAGGACTCTTCAGTTATATGGGGTTTGTATCACGGTAATGTAGAGTCAACTTAAATTCAAAATCTCCGTTCAGATAAATTAATAATAGTTGTTATTATTGAACCAAGGACTTTGTGTTTGGAGTATAGAATTGAATATTAATGATGCTGGAATTTTGGCGACTACCAAATTCCAGAAGTTCAAAGTGATATAGTTTTGATGAAGAGAATTGGTGTAAACAGTTATCACTACTAGGTAACGCTTAGTAAAGTAAAACTGAGTTTTACCGAAATTGATTAAACGAAAATTTGGCCATAATGTCACTCTACCTGCTAAGTGACGTGTGAAAATTAATATTCGAATTGTTCGATATTAATTGCTGACCAAATTTACATTTAAGAATCATACAACCAAAATGATGAATGCACCTTTTATCATTTGATTTAATTAATTTATATTTTTTATAAGTTAATTGAATAATTTTTAATTATGAAATATTAATTATAAAATTCTGTATTTAATTCGATGAACAATGTTAAACATTGTATTTATAATAGTTATAAATGCATTGAATGATATAAAATATCGGTACATGTTTAAATTGTGATTTAAATGTGACGGACATCGTTCGATTTGGATTTGTTTTGAGGCCCGTATAGCGCATGCATATTTCGACCAGAAATAACTTGGTTAGGCTGGGTGTAACATCCCTAATTTTAGCCTAACATTATTTAGGATATTTGATTGGATAGATTAAATAGAATAATGTAAGTAATTAAGGAGAATGAGATTTGAAGATTTATAAGGTCGAGTCATTAATAATGAACTAAGTAAGATTATTTAAAGATTTATCATATAAGAGAATATTGAGGGGCATAATAGGTAGATCCATCCTTTTTAACTCATAAACCCACTCCCCTCATATCATTCTCATTTTTCATAACATCAAAATAATCAAAGATAAGAAGTTAAGGTCGATAATTAAACTAGTTAAGGAGGATCGCGAAATCAAAGGGGATTCAAGAGAAAGCTAAGGAAACTAAAGCAAACATAAATCTCAACTCCAACAATCAATTAAACATGAATAATACATGAACCATCACTTTTGGTTTTATCTGAATCCTTTTGATGTTTATGGCCATGTTATGATAGTTTAATCATTGTTTGGGTAGAATAATGATTTATGAAGTTTTTATGAAATATTTAAGTGGGTTTTAAAGGAAAAATCAAAGTTTTAAATCTTCAAATGCTTTGATTATATGTTGGGTAAAATATTAATTTGGAGATGGGTTTTAAATTTCATAATTTTCCAAGTTAAAATAAATATTTTTTGAATTTTTGAAGGGGAAATTGGGTTAATATTGGGTTTTAATTGTTAAGAATAACTGAATATAGTTTTTAGCCCTAAAATTTTTATACAGTAAAGAATATGTTTAAGGAATTTTTAGGGAATTTTCCCAAGTGATTTTAAATTTCTATGACTTTATTATGCTAGGTAAGCATTTAAATGGATAATTAATTAAGGGTATTAATTAGTTTGATTAATGTTTTGGGACTTTGAAAACTGAGTGCGGTAGAATTCTGAAAAAGATTTGGGTCGGGAAATTTTATTATCCAATAGGAATTTGACAAAGAGTAAGATTTGGTGAAAAGTATTTACTTTTAGTAGAAATAAATTAGTTTTCACGATAATAATAATACCATGCCATTACATCGTCGCCGTGCATATAGAAGCACCGTTACTATAAATGTCGACATTGATATAGTGGTAAGCTTAGGATAGCTACTTCAGTAACTATGGAATGATTCCAACTGTGTCCACATCGTTCTCGTTGACAACCTATCGTTGGTGGCATAGCCTTATCATGATTCATCTAAAGGTTTAGTGGTGTGATTATTGAGGCGGCCTCTTATCATTTACGCCGCCATTAATGATGCCGAATGTCTTCAGCAATGTTTTTAAAGTTATGTCGATCCTTCCATTTCGATTGCTTTCAACGCTAAGGATATTGATGTCGCCTGTTTTAACATCGACACTATATATATGTGAATATATATTTTTGGCATAATAGCTGAAGAATGTTACTATTATTTTATAATGACATCTCTAGTCTTGATGTTTCCATTCAGCCATGTCAGTGTCATTGTTCTTGCTTATATTAACACTAAGCTTGTTTTGAAAAGGGCGGCAACGTATATGTTATCTACGTCGACGATATCATCTTCGACATGGAATTCTATACTTAAAAGAATTTAAGTTTTGTCTTTTACCTTTGACAGAGGTCGACATTGTTTTAATACTGTGTGTGTTATATGCTATCTTATTAAAGGCAGAGAGCCTTATGCCTCTTTGTCGACATTGTTATTGATGTCGACATTGATCTTTAATAACCTGTTTAAAGGCAACGAGCCTTATGTTTTATGACTTTGACTTTAAAACTTAATTGAGGATAACAATATTTATATTGCTATATGTTAAAATTATATGAAGTTGACATTATATACCGGGGGTACCAAGGTAGAATAAACTCGACACTAATCATTGGGGATACCAACGTATGTTTTAATGAATTTGACATAGATCATTGGGGATACCAACGCATGTCATTATGAGATGTTATAACTTTAAGGGGAGATAAACTAATTGAGGATACCAATAGACATATGCTAAACAAGTGGGTAACATGAATTAAATTGTTAAATGATTGATTCATAGTCATCCTAGGAAAACTATGGGATATGAGACAGATAGTGCACATCATGTCAAAGATGGATAGTCTCTAAATGGTTAATGAAGGGTTCATAGTCATCCTAGGAAAACTATGTGATGCATGATGGATAGTCCACATCATTTTAAATAGATGAAACCATATGTGATGAGTTAGAGTTCATATGGGAGGGTTGGATAATCCATAAAATTGTTTATATGTAAGATGAATAGTTCATATAACTTTGATAATGCAACAGGGGATGATGGGTAGTCAACATAGTAAGGGATGAGTAATCTAAAGAATTAATATATGTGAGATGGGAAGTCCACATAAGTATAAGATGGATAGTCAATGAAAATTTAGATGGGTAGTCTAATAACTTAGGATGGGTAATATAGTGTATATTGCATGTTTTCATATCAGTATATTATTAAGTTATAACCATTGTGGATGCAAGAGCATAATATATGGTTGAGATATTTTGGTTAAGATACTATGAGGGGAAAACCCATTCCGCTTAGTGGTATGGTCTCACTAGATATCTAATGGGTTCGAGATGGTAGGTTCTTATCCACGCCAAATTGTTGTATAACCTGAAGTTTTTGTTTTTCCCCTTAAACTCTCGGTACTCATTTGATTAGGTAAGGAGTAAGGGTTTTCAGGTTTTCAGTTAGACGAATAAGCTTTCGGTGATGTGCAGGGGATAATCTAGCTATTTAGAATTACCTATCAATCCACTGTGTTGTTTGGTTTTGTATGTATGGATGTAACGATAAATTATATAATTGCAAAGTATTAAACTCTGATCAACCAAGAGGGCATCTTCATATGTCAATCTTGGAGTATTTTGTAATAATTATAATTTATCTGAACGTAGGTTTTCGAATAGGATTATGTTACGAAAATGAGATATCATTTGTGAAATGAAATGTGAAAATTTGTTAAGAAAAATCGTGTTTAATTTTTTTCATATTCATGTGCTTTTGATTATATGATTAATACAGCCGCATTTTTTCACTGGAAATTAATACCATGGATGACCGCAGCATTCGCAGCACTTAATTTCAGGCCTCAAAACGGGGGATGTTACACTGGCCAAATGCTGGCTAGAGAGGGAGATTTTTGAATGGTTAAAAAGAGTTAAATTGATAAAAGAGAGACAAGGATGTTATCCACTTTCTCTCCACTTGACTTCCTATTTAAGTTTCGCTATGACAACTCGCACCCCTCAACACATCGTTCCAAAGCCTAGGGTGACTTTCGAACTCGCGTTGGTGCCTAGTAGTTTGAGCTATTGGATTTTAATAACATTAAAAAGACTAAGAATAAACATATATGATCTAAGATATACTACATTTTCATAACTCATAGCGGAAGGAACAAAATATAAATATGGAAAATAACCATCTCAGAAAAATATCTCAAAACACAGTCATAGAAAAATAGTACATATTCAAATACAGAGTACACAAAAATATAACCTATGGTCCAGAAAAATTTTGAGTACTAATAAGATAGACAGTTACATGAAAGGTAAATAAAATGATAAGCAATTACTGTGATGAAATCACCTCTCCACATACTGAAATTGGGCCAATCACTTGCTGCCCTGACCTCCTATAGGGAAAAGAAAGAATAAAGGGTGGGATCGAACTAAAGTCCGGTGAATGAGTACATGTTTAATATATGGTGATCAAGTGTAGTTGACTTTAATTCTACTTTATGTGACCTAGGGTGCTCAACAGGTGTCCGTGTATTCATAGGGCCTACTACCAGAGGTTTTTTTTTTAATATACACTTACACGAACTACTAGTGCAGGCTTCTATAGAGATCGAACTATGGATCGAACCTCAATAACTAATGTTCGGCCACCGCTACTAGAGATACTCAACATACGGTAATCCTACACTTTTTTGTATGAGACAACATACCGTATTACGACCATGCGTAACTATCTCGCATAGGTTTCCACATTATTTCCACATAGGAATAAATTTTCCACAACTGCAACTACACGTACCCCAACTATGCATTAAGGGGGAGCCTAAAACGCTGACTTGCCGGTGTGTCCTATGTCTACATCCATGCCCACTTCTCAATGGTAGTTTATGCCTCTTATGTCACATGCCAGGATCCATCAAGAACACAGTATCATGTCGCGTTAGTATCAGTGGATACTGAGGAACTCTGGTTGTGGGGGCCCCCCACACTTGATTAGGAATCAATCAATGGTTCATCCACTATAGAACCTTCTATGAGTGTCGTTTGCAATAAAGTCGCTCCCCAGCGGAATAATCGACCCCATATTAGATAAAGAGCATTTACCCAACACCGCAATGTTATAGCTTCATCTCATAGGGAAATAACTTCCATACTATATCTAATATCCACATATGTATATAATATGACTATACATGCTACTAATATTTTCAACCTAGGCCATAGGCCGAGGTTCAGATTATGCATCTGGGTCATCTACAAGACGACCGCTTGCGATCGACCATTCAAGATGAATGATCGATTGGTCGCTAATTTTAGGATTTTTCTTATAGTTTATTCGATTTTGAATTTTTTATTAGTTTCATTAGTTTTGGGACTTCGACAGTGAACCGAACTTTTAATTTACAATCATACAATCTTTGCAATTTACCCTACTTCTTATTCAATTTAAATTCATAGATTTACACAAGTTTAAATAGATTAGTCTAACTTATCATTAACAATTTATAGGACTTATACTTGATTTAAACATGGATTTAATCTAGGTTAATTCCTTATTTAATAGATTTACATCTTTCTAATTTGACATCGAATTCAGATATGAACAATTAAGGTTTGCAATTTAATTACAAACATCCTAGATCAGATAGTGTAAGCTGAAATTAACTACAATCAATCAACTTATTAAAAATGTCCTCACTCATCTTGATCATAAATTCGCACAGAAACCTACCCCGGTTTGCATGCCACTTCCTAGATTTGACATTATTAAATTCTCTTATTTATTTTTATTTTATTATTCAAGAATTTACAAGTTGATAAGAAAGAATTTGATAAAGTTTTAATGTACAATGAATTTCTAATAAATTAAGATTTAGGTTAGAACTGTATTTATAGTGGTTTTAGATTAATACGGAGCATCGATTTTCCTTGGTAGAGTATTTGCTTTCATCTCATATGCTCATCATTTACTTCGCATGAAAATAAAATCTTTCATTCAATCAAGCTCGTCCATTCACCGTTACCTTCAACATTAACCAGTTGACCACTTATAGGGACCGGACAATCGATGAACCCTAGGGGTCGACCGCTTCGGTTATGTTATTTATAATTTTTTTATATTTTTATTTATTTCATTTTCAAATTTTTAAGACACTCGTAACTTCTCCGCAATGACAATGAGTATAAAGTGTTATATATGAAATTGCCGAGAAAATCGCTATGAACACAATGGTGCAAGTTTCATAGTCAAATTTGGATATTTATGAAAATTTTATTTTCGCCCTTGTTTTATTTAATTTAATTCTTTTATTAAATTTTCTGCTTAAATTTTCCAAGTGTTATGTTCTCCTCATTAAAAGCATTTTGTCCTCGAGATCTTAAAGGATGAAAAATGTAACTCTACGTGCAAAAATCAATAGATATAACCATCTATACATCCATCATCCATAGACATCCATTGTCCTTTGTAAATTTCTAATGCAATATATGTATATGCAAGTGTGAAATGCACGTGAACCTATACTAATGCAAGGAGTAACTGGTCTTCTGATCTAGTTGACCTCTTTCATGCATGTGCTCATGCCATGTACCCCAGATGTATGCATCATAAGTAAATATACTTGCAATTCTACATATATACACAACCATTCAATGTATATGCAACATCCATATGCATAATACCGAACAAGATAAAGAAAATAAATAAGAGATGATGTGCATATATTTATTACCTAGAAAGTATATTTTCCTAATTGTGTTAAAGAAACAATCCAAATAATACATCCACTGGCATCCATCATCCATCATCCATAACATGTCCTAACAACACATTTGCAACCATTCCTACCGTCGAATGGCCTTTACCTAAAGGGTATACCAAAGTTAAGTTCTAATGCATAAGTAAGCTATACTTATTAGCTTTAAATTAGAAACATACCAGAAAAGAGTTATGGGTGGGTAGCTTTGATCTTTTCCTCAGGCTCTCATGTACTCTCCGCTAGATCGTCTCCTCATTGGACCTTAACAAGTTTGATTTCTTTATTGTGGAGTCTCTTTGTACCATCTTAAGAATACAAGTGGATGCATAATGAAGAAGTGGCTTCTTCTCTACCTCCACCTCCTCTAGCTTACTCGGTTTGACTATGATAGTTGAATCATGCAAACATTTTCACAAGTGTGACACATGGAAACAATCATATACTCCTGCCAGCTTGTCAGTAAACTTTACTGTATATACCACTTCCCTATCTTAACAATAATTATAAAAGGTCCTACAAACCTCGGTACTAGCTCCTCCGAACTACCAAATCTAATAACGTGCCTAAGCGGTAAGACCTTCACAAACACCATGTTGCCCATTGCGAACTCTAACTACATACACCTTCTGTCATCATAAGATTTCTGCCTATCTCGCATGGTTTTCATCCTTTTATGGATCAAGTCTACTTTCTGCGATGTATCCCTCACGATGTTCGGTCCAAGAATAAACCTATCTGTAGTGTCCCACCAACATGATGGCGATATACAGGGTCTTCCATAGAGTGCCTTAAATGGTGTCCTCCTAATGCTCGCTTGACAGCTATTATTATAGGTAAATTCCACGAATGATATGTGATCCTTCCAAGAGCCTCCAAAATCTAAGATGTACATCCAAAGTAAGTCCTTAGATACCTGATTCACTCTCTCCGTTTGTCCATCCTTCTGCGGGTTATAAATGGTACTTAAGCTCGATTCGATGTCCAAAGCCTCCTATAGACTCCTTCAAAACTTGCTAGTGAAAAGTAGATCTCGGTTGCTAACGATGCTAGTAGGAACTCCTTGTAACCTAACAACCTCTCTCATGTATAGAGTCACCAATGATGCCGCCGTCCTCATACCCCTAATCGGAATAAAATAAGCACATTTAATTATCCTATCAACTATGATCCAAATACTCTCATTCCCTCTCCTACTCCTCGGTGAACCATTGACGAAGTCCATAGAAATGCTCTCCCACTTCCGCTAAGGAATATTCAAGGGTGGCAACAATCCTGTTGGCTTCTTCTTCTCCGCCTTTACCCTTTGGCAAGCCATACATCAAGCTGTATACTTCGTTACATGCTTCTTCTTCCCTGTCCAGTATAAGACTCTCTTCATATCGTGGTGCTTTTTGTCTCCATAGGGATGAATGGTCATCTTCGAGCGATGAGACTCTGCTAGTACCATGTCAATCAACTTCACAATGAAAGGAACACATAATCGACCATCTCTCCATAACCATCCCTTTTGAGTCAATGGCATAACAAATCAAATGACTCAACTGCTCTCCTCTACTAAGCTTCTCAATAATATCAACTAACTCCTTATCTTGCTTCTGATTGGACCTAACATGTTCCAAAAGTGTAGGCTGCACATCCAAAGCTGCTAATAATCCCGGGATAACGTTCGAGGATGGTCGGAGAATAAATGTAGAAATGAACTCCAAATGCCTTTGCTCCAAGAATAAAGGACTTAATACTGCATGTTGTTTACTTAAGGTATCAGGCCACCACATTGCCATTGCTTGGGGTATATGAGATATCGAAATTGTACGATGCCAAAAACTCCATCCACCATTGCTGCCTTAAATTCAAGTCCTTTTGGAAGAATAAATACTCAAAGGCTTGTGATATGTATACATCTCAAATCCATCCCTTAAAAGATAATGCCTCCATGACTTGAGCGCAAAGACAATGTTTGCTAACTCAAGATCATGGATATGGTAATTCTCTCTTGGACCTTCAAAAGTCGACTAGCGTAACTCACCACTCTTCCTTGTTGCATCAGGACCACTCCCAACCCCATACCACAAGCGTCAGATGTACTGTAAATACTTTCATACCATCGTATAATACTAAAATGGATGCACTAGTCAATGCCTCCTTCAACTTAATAAATGCATATTCACACTTCGTGTCCCATGTGAAAACTAAATTCTTCTTGGTGAGGCGGGTCAAAGAGGTAGAGATGATCATGAATTCCTTAATGAACTTCCAATAGTAGCCCATCAAACCAAGGAAACTCCTCACTTTTGTGACATTCTTCGGCGCATGCTAATTCTGAACTTTAGCAACTTTATTAGGATCGACCGCCAGGTCTTCGAGAAAATGTGTCCCAAAAAGCTTTCGCCAAAAGTGGAACTTCGAAAATTTTGCCTTCAGCCTATGCTCACGGAGTGTATTGAGCATTTCTTCTATGTGCAATCTGTGCTCCTCCATTCTCTTCGAATAGACTAAATTTTCATCAACAAATACTATGATGAACTTGTTAAGCAACCCTTTGAAAACTCGGTTAATCAGATCAACAAAGTATGTAGGTACATTGGCCAGTTCGAAGGGCATGACTAACCGCTCATAAGTCCATCAGATGTACGAAAAGTAGTTGTCTAGATGCTATCCTCACCTTCACGCAGTTGTCGGAATCCAGTTGCCAAATCAAGCCGTGAGAACACCTTCACTCTAACCAACCGATCAAAGAGATCATCTATATGGAACAGTGGATGACGATTCTTCTTTACCATTTTATTTGGTTCCCTATAGTTGACGCAAAACCTTATAGAACCAGCCTCCTTGATGGTAAAGACAATCGGTGCTCCACATTCTGAAATGCTCCTTCTAATTAAGCCCTTCTCCAACAGCTCGTTTACTTGCTTGTTAACCTCACGTCGCTCCTTAGGAGCCATATGCCTCAAGGGTAAAGCAACATGTCTGGCATTCTGTACAAGGTAAATTTAGAACTCGATCTCTCACGGTAATGGGAGATTGGTAACCTTGGAAAAGACGTTTGGGAAATCTCTAACTACAAGCACTGAATCCAGCTCGTCATATGATAGATCTAATGAATATAAATAACTTATAAATAACTCATCATAACCAATCCTTCATCCAATCCATGCCCAATATCAACCCAAACTTAGAAAATCCTAAGACAGAAGCATCGCAATCGAACTCGATCCTTAAAATTAATAATTTCTAACCCTTACATACTTTAAACAAATAGGTCAATCTTCCTACAGGGTTTAACACAACTACAAAGTCTATAACTATGCTAGTGTCTAAGTGTAACTCATCTACCAGACTACTAGAAATGAAAGAGTATGATGCCCCTGTGTTGAATAAAGCACGAATGGGTAAACTAGATAAAGTCAAGACACCTACAATCGCAACATTCTTTCCCTTATCTACAACGGGTGGCGCACTCGAGCTTGGTATTACATCCAATGCAAAAGCTGGGACCACCTGAGTAGAGGTCTTCTGAGGTGTTGGACACTCCCGGTTTATGTGCCCGAACTCATTGTAATTGTAAATTTTTATCTTTGAACTATCTATCTTGCACTCTTTCGTGAAATGTCCCTTCTTGCCACACTTCCTACAATGCATATCCTGCTTCTTGATCTTTCTCTTGGGTCTAAATCCTCCCTTGCGCTGATTTTTCTGCTGCGCTTTTCCTTCAGTCTACTTGGGTTCTTCCTTTGCTTCGTCCTTGGAGATGGTATTGTGCAAGGCCATCTCCACTAAACCTTAATATGTTGGATACATGAAAATATGACATAGAGCTAAACCTTGAAGGGGTTGATTTAGCCCATCAGCAAACTTCAAAGACTTTTTATGTGAGGTATTGATCAACTCCATCTCGAACCTAACAAAATCATTGAATTGATTAACATATTCCTTTATTGACATATCTCCTTGCTTCAGATGAATATACTTCTCCTACTGCACTCCCTCTTTAGCTATAGACAAAATCTTCATCTCAAACTTCTCCTAAACTCCCCCTAAGTGAACTCACTGCCATCAGTCTCTGCCTCAACTACCTTCCACTAACTCAGGGCCCCCCTATAACTACTAAGTGGCTAGAAGCCTCCTTACCTCATCAGCAAGGCTCATAAATCCAAAAATCCTCTCAAAATTATGAATCTATGTCCCCGAATCTACATATGGCTCAGTCCTTAAATATGGCTTTCCTCCAAGGCTCATGTAGTTCTTACATAACTTAGCAAAATCAATGGTAGGTGGGCAGAAATAGCACCTGTCGCTCTCTCCATGGGTCCTCTAACGGGATTAAGCTCGGCTTGTCCCTTCACTTAAAGATACCGATAGAACCAAATCAAAACATCCATGACTAGAATCTCGGCTGCGTCGCCTAAGCCTGAACCTGCGAGATCACTAATCTTCCAACAATGAATTATAAGGATTTATCAGTAACTTTTCACAGATAATATAGGTAAGTATAAGAGAGAGATATTATGCTTAAATTCTTTTTGGACAACCTTTTGCAAAACTTTTATCCAGACATACATACATACGTACACACACACACACACACACACACACACATCTACTTTGAAAACCCATTTTGAAAACTTTTTGAAAAGACATTTTGAGAAATCACTTTTTTTGAAAACTTCTCAAGTATGTTGTTTCAGTGTGTCCTTATTCCTAAGGAATTTTGAACCTTGCTCCGATAGCAAATGTGACAATCTATACCTCTTGACATTCCAATCCAAAGCCTAAGGCGACTTTCGAACTCACGTCAATGCCAAGAAGTATGAGCTAACTGGCTTTTATAACATTACAAAGACTAAGATTAAATAGATGTGACCTAAGATATACTATACTTTTAGAACTCATAGAGGAAGGAATGAAATATAGGAAATATATATCCTAGAAAATATTTCAAAACACAATCTTAAAAAATATTACATAGTCAAATATAGAGTATATAGAAACACAACCCATAATTTGACAAAATACTAAGTACAAATAAGATAGACAGTTACATGGAGGGTAATAAAAGGATAAGCAACTACTGTGATGAGCTCGCCCCTCGACGTACTGAAATCGGGCCAATCACCTACTACCCTATCCTACCATGGTGGGGAGAAGAAAGGAAAATGGAAGGGGTCCGACAAAAGTCTAGTGAATGAGTACGTGTTTAATACATGGTGATTAAGTGTAACAGACTTTAATTCTACTCTATGCGCCCTAAGGTGCTCAACAAGTGTCCATGTATTCCTAAGGTCCTTTACCTAAAGGATTTTATTTAATACACATCTACACTAACTACTGGTGCAGACTCCTACTTGGATCGAACTATGGATCGAACTTCAATAACTAACGATTGGCCACTACCACTAGAGCTACTAAACATAGGTTCATCCTACAAATTTTCTATATGAGACTACATCTCATATTACGACTATGCTTAACCATCTCGCATATGTTTCTATATTATTTTCACATGGGAATAAGTTTCCCCCAACTACGACTATATGTACCCCCAATATGAATCGAGAGGGAACCCAAAACATTGACCCACTGATGTTTCTCATCGTTTGCATCCGTGTCCACCTCTCAATGGTAGTTTATGCCTCTTATTGCAAGCGCTGGGATGCATCAAGAACACGGTATCACGTCGCATCAGTATCCATGTATACCAAGGAACTCCCATTATGGCGGACCTACTCTTCATTAGGTATAAGTCAGTGCTGCACGTCCATCGTCGAACCTCCTATGAGTGCAATTTGCGATAGAATTGCCCATAGTCAAATAATCGACCTTATATTGAGGTAAATAGCATTTCCCGATCCTGCAACGTTCTAGCATCATCTTATAGGGAACTAGATTTACTACTATCTATAACATTCACGTATATATGTAATATAACTATATATACTGCTAATGTTTTTATTTGTAACTTAGGTCTAGGTCCAGATTACGCATCTCAGTCGTCTATCGGTCGACCGCTTAGGGTGGACGGTCGACCGATCGTAGAGAAAATTTTAGGGTTTTGCTTATAGTTTGTTCGGTTTTGAATTCTTTAATAGTTTCATCAGTTATGGGATTTCGATAATGAACCCTAGCTTTTAATTTACAGTAATACAGTCATTGCAATTTACCCCACTTCTTATTTAATTTAAATTCATAGATTTACACAAGTTTAAATAGATTAGTTTAACTTATCATTAACAATTTATAGGGATTTCTACTTAATTTAAACAGGGATTTAATATTGGTTGATTCCTATTTAAAGGTTTAAATCTTTGTATTTCAACATCAAATTCAAATATGAACAATTAGGGTTTACAATTTAATTAATTACATCCTAGTTCAGATACTGTAAATTAAAATTAACTACAATTAATCAACTTATTAAAAATGTTCTCATTCACCTCAGACCCCGGCTTTCTCCTTACTTCGCATGGAAATCTACCCCTTTGCGCTTGACCTTTCCAAGATCCAACATTCTTGAGTTTCGTATTTATTTTTATTTTATTATTGAAGAATTTATAAATAGAGAGGAAAGAATTCGACTGAGTTTCAGTATACTAATGAATTTATAATGAATTAGGGTTTAGGTTAGCAATGTTTTATAGGGATTTTAGGTAAATACTAAGTGTTGATTTTCTCTATTAGAATATTCACTTTCATCTCGAATGCTTATGATTTACTTCGCACACAAGTAAAATTTATCGTTCAATCACGCTCATCCATTCGCCTCTTAGATATGCGATTTTTAACATTAACCGATCAACACTTATAGGGGCAGATCGACCTCTACCGTTCGACCGATGGACCCTAGGGGTCGATTGCTTCGATTCTTATAACTAAGAAAGTTTTATACTTTAATTTGTTTCGTTTTTGAAATTTTTAAATGCTCATGACTTCTCCATGCTAACTTAAGTCTTATATATGAAAATTGCCCATAAAATTGCAACAAACACAATTGTGCAAATTTCATAGCCAAATTTGGACGTTTGTGAAACTTTATTTTTGCCCTTGTTTTATTTTATTTAATTCTTTTATTAAATTTTCCGCTTAAATTTTCGGGGTGTTACATCCACCTTTTACACCATTCCTTCATATATTTTTGCTTATCCTTCTACTTGCAAATTTTGGCCAAAACTGCTCCATACCGAACCCCAAATTATCCAAGCAAAAATCTCATCAAAACTCTACGTTTCGGTTCTAAGAGCCATTTCATCATTTCAAAATGAGATCTTTAGGCATTTGTCAAAGATATGATTCTGATTTAGTAATATTTCAATTTCTTTTTTTAATCAATTATTCATATGTTAGATAGACATTACCACGAATCGGTATATTACTGTACTGTTACATGTTGATGGTTATGTATATATATGAGCATAAAAATGTAATTTTATTGAATGTAAGTACTCTTATCGCTCACGGCCTAATGATAAATTTTTTATTTTTTATTATCATTATTATATGATTTTATTAATCAAACCTAGTAATAAAATATTAATTCAAATGACACGTATTTAAAAATTCTTAAAAATTAACAATGAAAATAAAAGTAAAAAAATAATGTTATATATAAAAACATTTTAAAATATCTATTTGATTTAAAATTAGTTTAAAAAACATAATCTTTTATAATACATTTCTATTTCTATATCATGCAATTTTTTAGAAAATTTATATAACATAAAATATGCATTTTGACTCTAGAAATATTTTTAAATATTTTTTTATCATTTAATCCTTACGGATTTTAGTTTTAATAATATATTTCATCTAAAACTATTTAAACCAGAAATAAAACTAACAAAAAATATTCCTGGCCATGAGCAGCAATAGATATGTGTATATATGTATATTAATTAATTAACAAACTATATGGTTGTATACATTATAATTCAATGTATAAAAACAATTTTTTTTACATAATCTATGACAAAGTATTTATTATTTTACAAATTGATATTTAAAATAATTTTGAAATTTAATTATATTTATACACACACGCATATCATAAATGATTTATATAAATAATTTGTTACTAATATTTTAAAATAAATATATATTAATTTTATACATACATATATAGAAACATACTTACATACATATATGTATTTATATGATAATTTGATGCATATTTGTGTATATTCGGACAATATATTGGTATACATGAGGGGCTAACATGTCTATTGCAATGTAAATCTTAATCCCTATATGCAGGCATGTTAAATCATGTACATATTATCCTATTGCATATGCATACATACACATATGTGTATATGATACACATGTATGAACTATAATACAAATTATATAAAATAAATTTCATTTATAAAATTCGAATAAAATATTGATTTTATTTAAAAGAAAATTTAGAAAAGTTCTAAATGAATCAGACTATATAGGCCAATTAAAGATCTAATAATGGAATTTTTTGATAGTTACCCAATTACTCCGCTACGAGCTTGCTCGGTTTAACCATGGTATCGGAGCCCAATAGTCTATATAGTCTGAATTAGTCATATGAGGGTTAACTAACTATGATCATAATCCAGATAGTAGGATGTCTAGAGAGGTTGGGTCGAAGGATTGAGTTTGGACAATAAGTACTTTACCCTACCACGTGATTGATTATCCCGAATAGATATGTGAACCCAAAGCCCTAATTGAAAAGACCCAATTTCAATTGGGCCTTGGGCCAATTTTCGAAATTAATTGAACTTTAAAATTATAAATTTTAAAGTTGTAGTTAATTTTAAAATTATATATATAAATATATATATTATAGAAGTTACAATGTAATAAAAAATTCCAAAATGTTTGAAAAAAGGTATAAATTAATTTCGAAATTAAATTTATTAAGAAGATTAATAAAAGAATTAAATTAATTAAATAATATACATATCTGCATGTATAATATATAATGATATATGTTATGTTGTCTTGTAATGTTTAAGATGATAAAAGTATACATGTATGTATATATAAAATAATTTTTTGAAATTAATAAAATTTAATTAAAATTGTTTATTTAAATTAATTAATTAGAAGTTACCTAATATAATAAAATGCATACACATATATGATATATGTGTATCACTATAAAGGTTATAGAATATACAAGTATTCGTTATAATAAGTTCAAATTGAATAATAAACAATTAATTAAAAGGTTAATTGATTAAATATTAGTTAATAAGATTTAATTTATATAATGTTATATTAACATTATTATATAAGATAATTAAAATACATTGTTATATAACGATAAAACTTATATGATATGAATTTATAAACTAAAGGTGGAACATTAAGAAACCCTAAAAAGACTTAAGTAATAAATACAAACATAAATGTACGTACACTATGATTCCTGTTGTGTTCGAGACTTGAATCACGAGGGTATTTTGTAAGAAATACATTATTCCATAATTCGATATCAATCAATATAAATATATTGAAGATTAAGAATCTTCAATATAATGTTTTCCTTTACCATATACATATTAATAAATTACTTGCATACTACTTAGTTGTTGAGTAAACTCAAGCTACAGATGTTATGTATAGTATTGTTAATATATTAAATAAACAAGGTAATATAACTATATGTATTTGTTGGGCAAACTCAAAGTATATATACTATACTTAGGCCATCACGGTATGGTAGGTACGAGTGAATAATTTCATTTCGATTTGTTGAGCAAACTGAAGGTCGAAGTGAAATTGGGACATGGTTTGATGGGTTAGGAGTTGTATATGATACAATCGGTAAGGAGTTATCCATCATCCATGGAGCTATGACTTGTTGAGTTAACTCAAGGTTAGAATTTCAGGATGTATGAGTCCTAACACCTAGTAGTGAAATCAAATGACTTCTATGGTTCGACTTAGGGGCTAGCAAAACATAAAATACTGGTGGAAGCTTATCAGTAAAATGAAGCATAAATTTTAACCTTGGTGATATTATAAGAACATATACTATGATATTGTCCTAATAATCTACCAATTCAAACTTGCAAAAAATGTCAACTCCAAAATTGTTTTTTGAAAGTGACAAGCTTGCCAGACCAAACTATATCAATTAGCTAAGAGAGATTAAGATAGCATTGACTTACGAGCATCTTTGGTTGGCTATTACATGCAAATCTAAAGAACAACCCGATGATGATGCAGACCCCGTACTTAGACTTGCTTATGAGAAATGAGTTTTAGACCTGAAATTGCCTAAATTTTCATGCTGTGAACATTAAACAAGCCTTGTAGAGGTAGCATGCAAACATGTATGTCCATGAGATACTTGATGGTATCAAGGCCCTATTCGGTGAATAATCACATTCTTCATGGTATGAGTTTACAAAGGAGCCGTTCAATACCAAAATAACTAAAGAACAGAATGTGGACGATTATGTACTAATGTTGAAGGGCTATATTGATAGGCTTTTACAATTGGACATATGGATAAGAAATGAATTACAAGTTGATTTAACCCTTTGTTGTCTTACACCTTAGTATGAACTGTTCGTAGTGAATTATAATATGAACAAGTTGAATGTGAATCTCATGGAGCTCCTCAATATGTTAAGTTTCGTCGAGTCTAAATCAAAGGATCAAGGGGCTGTGCTTGTTGTAAAGGTTGATGCATTATCTTCAAAATTTTGAAGAAGCAGAAAAGAGGAGGTAAGAAGGATAAGAAAAGTAAGGAAATCAATGACAACAGTGAATGTCACCAATGCCATAAGAGTGGTCGCTAGAGAAAGAATTGTCAGGGATTATCTAAAGATTGTTAGAGAAAGAAAGCAGAAAAGTTCTGCAGCTCCATCAAGTACATTTATGATTCAAAATTATTTTATAATGAATAAAATGTCTTGGGTTTTATATACTAAATCTGGAACACATATATGTAATTCGTTACAAGCGCTTAGGAACTGGCGCCGTGTGGCAAATGGAGAGATGAGGCTCCAAGTTGCTGATGGATCTATAATAGATGCAATGGCAATAGGAGATTATCATTTATTTTTTCCCGATGGAGTAGTATTGACGTTAAAAAATTGCTATTTTATAAAAGACTTTATTTGTGGAACGTTTCCTGATATCTAAAACCGATATATATTTCATTGCGCAAATAAAGTTATGAATATTAGTCTGAATAGAAGTAAAGTTTATGATGGTGTTCTAGAAAATGGCATTTATGTGATCAAAACTAATTATATATGTTCTATGACTGGTTCTTCTATCAATACAAATAATAGTTATCTTTGTAGGCAAGGTCATATTAGTAAGAAACCACTACACCAACTGAAAACCTAAGATTTTCTCCGTTACTTAATTCTGAATCATTTAACACATGTGGGCCATGTCTCAAATGGAGAATGAACAACCTCCCATTTAGTGGGAGCAGCGAAAGAGTTGACGAACTCTTAGTATTAGCACATAGTGATGATGTGGCCTGATGCCTATAATCACTAAAGATAATAGTTCTTATTTTGTTATTTTCACTAATGATTTCTCAAGATGAGGATGTGTGTATCTTATGAAGAACAAATCTACAACGATCCTAATTTTTATTAACATTATTAAGGATAGTTAATTAGTTAAATTAAATGAAATAATAAAATGGTTAAGGGATTGAGATTTGTGTTAATAAGGGTCACTGTGCCAACTTACACTAATAAACTAAAGGGGGATTTAAAATGAAATAAGTTAAGGTAGCAGATGAGGGGAAAAGTAGGAATAAGTATATTCTTAAACCCTAAACCCTTAAGCCACATTTATTCTCACGTTCAAAACAAAAACAAAACAAAAGAGAGGCCAGCCGCCATTAAGGGAAAAGCAAGAAGAATAAGAGGAAGAAGCTTAAGCAACTTAATCTAAGACAAATATCAACTCCTTAATCACAAGATAAAGTTGAATAATGAGTTACATCTCATATTTTTGATGTTTTGGTTTCTAGATAATTTGCAAAGCATATTGCAATGGTTTTTATTGTTAAAATGGATATATACGCTTATTGACGATTTATGCTATTTCATATAGAGTTTATGATAAGTTTTAATGTGAAACCCTATTATATGGCATGCAAATGCCTTGCAATTTTAATATAAGATCAAAAATGATATATTAGAGATGGTTTCAAATTTTAGAAAATTCTGAATTTATGTGGATTTATTATAAATTTTCTAGTGAAGAAAATGGTTAATTTAGTTTAAAATTAATTACGACTATTTTATATAAGCTTTGGGTCATAAATTTAAATATGTTAGAAAACATATTAAAAATGATTTATGGGAATTTTTGTAGAATTTTCCTAAGTGTTTTAATAAGTATATAAAATTATTTAAGGCATGAGACTTAAATATTTTATATATTTATAAAAGGGAGAAGGGGAATTTTGTAAATATTTTAAATTGTTTATCTTTGAAATTCATCAGTACTATTAGAAATAAATTAGCAACCAATCATATGCTGAAAAACAAAGTAGGTTGGTTGAAAAGAAATTACTTCTTAAAGTTAAAAATTAGTTTTTATAAGACTTTGCCGTTTTGCAACTTTCGACACCTACCTTTCGACTTCATCCTTCCACCTCCATCATAGTCGAAACCAGTACACATTGTATCAAAAGCCTTGGTACGTAGTGGATTGGAGATAGGCGAAAGGTATAGAGTTGAAATAGGGGTTTCAAAGGGGTCGAGACCTTGTTTTGCTTTTAAAAGAAAAAGCACCTGCTTTGCTTTTGAAAAGAATGCTTTCGATTCAGATAGCTTTTAACTTGGTCAAATGGTTTTGAAAGTGGTTGTTCCTTTTGTTCTATAAAGAAGCTTTCGAAGGGGTCAAAACCCCTTGCCGCCTTCAACATTTTGAAGCAATGCCTTTGAA
The DNA here is from genome assembly GCA_030765085.1 of Allium cepa. Lineage (NCBI taxonomy): Eukaryota > Viridiplantae > Streptophyta > Magnoliopsida > Asparagales > Amaryllidaceae > Allium > Allium cepa. The sequence continues at coordinate 399,714,484 of CM060931.1, forward strand.
GGGGTGCTTTTACTTTAAACCCTTAATTGCTTCTCTAATGCTTTCGTAGGGATTGGTTTCAACACCATCCACTTCTTTACTTAGGAAATTGCTTTCAAAAGAGTGCTTTCGACTTAGTTGTTTTTAAGACCCTTTGTTTTATTGAAACTTAAACCCACAGATTTTGAAAGGAATGGTTTTTAATGGTTTTGAAAGGTTGTTCCACATGTTTCACTTGAACCTAAATGCTTTCGAAAGGTTTGATCCATGTAAAGAACTTAATGCTTTCGTAATGTTTAAGATAAAGGTTTCGAAGGGGTGGTTCCTCAATGTTTTCGAAAGGTTTTAAGTTGAAGGTTTCCATTGGTTTTGAAAGGCATGTTTAAAGTGTTTTGAAAGAAGGATGTCTATGGTTTAATAAAGCTTTCGAAAGAGATAATTTCAATGTTTTTGAATGGTTTAATGTAAATGGTTTCAAGAGGTATGTTTTGGCCTTCGGCCTAGGTTATAAAATAAAGTAGTTTACTTGTATCGATATGGGTACTTTCAAAGGTTTTCCAATGTTTTCATCAATAATGTTTTGTGTAAAGTATATATAACATGGCAAAGTGATTTGAGTAAAGAATAGAGTATATTTTCCCTGTTTAAGAGGGATTTAAAGTTTTAAATAAATTTGAAAGAAATGTTTTCAAGGAAATTTTTAAGAGTAGATGACCCTAAATAAAATGACTCGGATATTAGAATACCAGATGTGACTGGTATGGGGTCATGCCTTATACTTTAGCTAGTCGACCATAACTATGTAAGTCCATAAGTCCATAATTCCAATGTGTTGACCTTTGTCGCAGGTAGACTAAAATGATGTTACACAAAGAAAGGAATATACAGAGTGAGGATAAGTTATTAGTGAGCTCCAAAACCATTAGGATCAGTTGATCCTGGAAGAATTAAGTTAGGGACAAACCATTCAGAAGAGTGTCTAACAGAAGTTAGACTATTTTTTTACTTTGTCCGGTAGGCCCAAGTTAGCTAAAGGTTAGTAGTTAGCCAAACAAAACTATATTATTCAAACAGATAGTCCATTGATTACCTGATTTATATGCTTACATGATATTGATATTATTGTTTTAACTAGTTTGGTTGTAGGATTTTGGTTTGCAAAAGATATGTTTTTGAAAATGATATTAGTGAGGGGAAGCCCGTCCCACTAAGCGGGATGGTCTTACTTAATATCATATAACCGAGACGTATAGTATTATTCACACTAGGCTTTATGTTTGACTTGAAGTTTATGTTTTTCCCCTTAAACTTTTGGGTGCTCAAAATTGATTTGAGTAGGTTGAGAGTTGAGGATTTATAGGTTTTAGTAGGTGGATGAATAAAGCTTCCGAAGACGAGCGGGAGACTGAAGTTAGCTATTTAGGAGTTGTTATGTTTTATTTCCGTTGTGATGTATTAAAACTGGTTTTGTCTATTTAGTTCTCTAGCCATCCAAAGGGGCATCTTCATACATCACTCTTGGCGTATTTATGTAATAATTATAATCTGAACCTGGAAAACGATTGAGATTATGTAATTGGATATGAAACATATGTTGTGAAATGTAATTCAAAAATATTGTTTCAGAATCTATGATTTTGTTTCATATTCATGTGCTTATGATATTATGGATACCATTAAAATTACCGTATTTTATCGCCAGAAGTTAACACTATAGATGACTACAGCATCTATAGCATTTAGCTTTGGGCCTCAAGATATGGGATGTTACAACTTGGTATTAGAGCATAAGTTTATGAAAAACTTTAAACTAAAATGATTTTTGAAAACATAATCCTAAGGAATTAGAGAAAAGATAGGGGTATTGGATAACGCTATAGTAACGTACTTGTATTTGTTATATATAAGTATACGCTTTATCTTTATTTTTCCATCTCTTTTAGGCTATTCTTCTTTACCTAACGAAGGCTCAATTGTAGATATGGATGCTAGAAGTGGAAGAGTTAACCTTGGAGGGGGAAGTGCCACAAAAAATGAAGTGCCAAACCAAATTCCAAGAGGAACCAAGGTCAGGCACAAGCTGCAAATATGGGAGTTGAAGTCCCACAAGTAGACATGGGAGCAATGTATCAGCTCTTTGTAAATATGATGCAAGTAGGAGTTACTGCTAGAGAAGTTGGAGGGCATGCTATATGAGGATATCAGGGAGCTCAAATGGTCAACAACTATGCTGTTTTGAGTAGAGATTATTCCCGATTGGGAGGAAAGCCGTTTATTGGTACTGAAGACGCAATTGAAGTAGAGAACTGTTTACTTCATTGCGAAAGGATTTTCGCTGATCCGGGGATCAATGATGAGCAAAAGAGGAGGCTTGTTTCTAGACAGTTTCAAGGAGCAACACTATACTTGTGGAACAGTGTGAGTGTTGGATTCAATGAGGAGGCGATGTTGTTTGCTGAATTCATAAAGAGATTTGAGGAGAGGTTCATGTCGGAGATTGCATAGTCCACTCTGCTCGGGAAGTTTTCTGAGTTAGAGCAAGGAGACATGACTGTGCTGGAGTATGCAACGAGATTTGAGGAGCTAGCAAGATATGGCTATGCTTTGGTGGATACAATGATTAAGAGAAATGAGAAGTTCATTAGGGGGTTGAAGCCTGAGCTTGCTAAGGCCACATTACCGCATATCAGGGATCCATGTGATGTTGTAGTAGAAATGGCTTCGAGGCACGATGAGATGCTTGCTTTTCTGGAAAGAAATAAGGCAAAGGAAGTCAAGGTGGGGCAGAGTCAGAAAATTAATTTTTTCCTTAAGAAAGGAGCTCAGAAGGGTGGAGCTGCTAAGAAGGGAAAGGCAGAGGTTATCTGCTATAAGAGTGATAAGAAAGGGCATTTCACCAATGAATGTCGCTCATAGAATGGGAAAAAGGTGATCGGAAAGATGAAAATTAGATGCTTCAACTGCGATCAAATTGGAAATTATAAGAACCAGTGCAAGGAGCCAGCCAAGCATGGAAAAGATAAAGTGTTCGTATTGGAGCAAGCTATCTCGAGGCTAACAATAGAGAAAAAAGGGAAAAGCTATGTTGGAAGGTGCGCTTATGATTAATGGCATGTCAGTTAGCATTTTATTTGATACCAGTGCATCGCATTCTTTTGTATCTCATTTTTTGGTAGATAAGCTTAACCTGGAACCCTCATACCTAGTTACTTCCTTAAGGGTTGCAAATCCAATAGGAAGATAAGCGACTCTTGGTATGAGATGTGACCACCTAGAGTTTGATTTATTAGGTCATACCTTTGTTTGCAGTTTGCATGTTTTTGACTTCATTGAGTTTGGAATTATTTTGGGTATGGATTGGTTAAGTAAATACGATGCTTGGATATTTTTCCGTAATAGAAAAATATCGCTTAGACACTCTAACTGTAGTGTCAGATAGTATACTCCGTAGAAAACCCTAGTTTTGAGGTTAATGCTTTGTTGGGTGTTTTGGAGGTCTAAGACAAGATGAATCGCGTTTTTGTTGTTAGAGAATTCGCGGATGTCTTTGTACCTGTAGTAAGATTTCCACCGTAATGAGCCATTGAGTTTCAGATAGATTTGGTGCCAGAAGCAGAACTGGTGAGTAGATCGCGAAGCAGAATGACGCCTACCTAGTAGAATGACGCCTATAGAGTTGGTGAATTTGGAAGGCAAGAATTTTATTAAATCAAGCAGCTCACCATGCGGAGTAGCCACGGTGTTTGCTAAGAAGCCAGAAAGATCTTTAAGATTGTGTATCAATTATCGTAAATTGAATGAGAAGACGATAAAGAATCGATATCCATTACCTAGAACTGACGATTTGTTCGATCAGGTGAGTGGAGACAAGGTATTTTCCTAGTTGGATTTAGCAACAGGGTTCCATCAGCTTAGAGTGGCAGAAGATAATATTCCTTTGACGATGTTTAGAACCAGACATGGATCGTACGAATGGCTAGTAATGCCCTACGGACTAATTAATGCGCCAACGTTCTGTGTAGATTTGATGAACTGAGTTTCCGAGAGCTCTTGGATAGGTTCGTGTTAGTTTTTATAGATGGTATTTTGATATGCTCTAACAATGAAAGAGAGCATGAAGTTCATCTTAGAGTGGTGCTTTAGAGTGGTGGCGACATCAGTTGAAGGCGAAGTTTTCAAAGTGTAATTTCTAGAAGAAGGAAGTGAAATTTCTTGGTCATGTATTCTCAGGGAAAAGGTTGTCTATAAATCCAGCTAAGATTGTAGCGGTGAATAATTGGAAGAGACCCAAGACAGTGACTGAGTAAAGAGTTTTATTAGATAAGCAGGGTATTATCGAAGATTCGTAAAGGATTTTTCGTGGATAACAACATCGATGACCAAGCCAACGCGAAAGGGCGTGAAGTTTGTTTAGATCGATAAGTGTGAGGAAGCATTACAGAGATTGAAGCACTTATTGACTAATGCACCTGTATTAGTTGTTCTAGAAGGGAATCAGGATTTAGTAGTATATATGGATGCATTTGGAACGGGACTAGGAGATGTGTTAATGCAAAGAGGCAAAGTGATTGCCAATGCATCTCGACAGCGTAGGCTACATGAGGTTAGATATCCAACGCATGATTTGAAATTTGTTGTAGTAATTTTTGTGTTGAAGGTGTGGAGACATTATCTTTTAGGAGAACGATTTGAGTTGTATATGGATCATTAGCCGTTGAAGTATTTATTCTCTCAAAAGGAGTTGAATATGAGACAACAGAGGTGGTTAGAGTTTTTAGCCGCTTATGACTTTGGAATTGAATACACACCTAGAAAAGGCAACAAGGTTGCAGGTGCACTTAGTAGGAAACATCAGAATGCAGTGTTGGCTATGATAGCCGAGTGAAAAGATTTGGAAGCATTGACAACTTATAGAGTATAATGGAGATCTAAAGCTAAATCTAGTAAGGAAGTTATGTTGTCATGTTTAGAAGTTTGGCCGATGATGAAAAAAAAAGATTACTCCTAAACAGAATGAGGATCCAGTATTAGTTGAACGGATCAGAAGGTTAAGGGATAGAACAGAGAGCAATGACTTGAAAGATTTCAGTCTTGACCAAAATGGGTGGTTGAGGAAGAAAGGAAGGTTACGTATTCTAAATATGGGAAACATTAGGAAGGAAGTTCTTGAAGAATGCCGTCGTTCGAAGTTCACTATACATCCAGGAGGAACTTTGATGTTTCAGGATACGAAGAGGAGTTTCTTCTGGGAAGGTATGAAGAGGGATGTAGGCTTATGAGTGAAGTAGTGTCTGAGCTGTCAATAGGTAAAAGCCGGACATTAGAAACTAAGTGGGTTACTTCAGCCTTTAGATGTTCCAGTTTGGAAGTGGGACTCTTTCTCATTGGATTTTATAGATGGGTTGCCAAGTCAAACAGAGGAAATGAGAGTATATGGGTCATAGTGAACAGGAGAAAGGTATCCTAGCTGCCTTATCTTATCTCACCTGGCTTTAACCAAGAGTGCCCATTTCATTCCAGTTAAGTCAACCCGGTAAACACCTATTTTAGCTAAGTTATTTATGAAGAATGCAGTTATACTGCATGGAATTCCTAGTAGTATAGTAAGTGATACATATTTCTTATTCACAAGTGAGTTTTGGAAGAGTCTATAGGAGATTTTGGGTACCAGGCTCAAGATGAGTATCGCTTGCCATACACAGACCGATGGGCAAATGAAAAGAGTTAACAATGTCTTGAGGATTTGTTACGAGTTTGTATGCTAGATTTTGGGGGTTCATGGCAACACCATCTACACCTAGTCGAGTTTTCATATAACAATAGTTATCAGGATAGTATAGGGATGGCACTGTTTGAAACTTTGTATGAAAGGCCATGCAAATCACCCTTTTGTTGGTTAGAGACCGGGGAGAAGTTGGTTCTTGGTCCCGATTTAGTCAGTGTAGCTAAAGAGAAGATTGAGTTGATTAGTTCTAGAATGAAGGAAGATCAATCTAGACAGAAGAGTTATACTTATAGAAGACGGAAGGACTTAGAGTTCTCAGTACGAGATCATGTTTTCATCAAGTTATCACTGATGAAAGGTGTAATTCGATTCGAAAGAACAAGAAAATTGGCACCGAGATTCGCTGGACCATTTCCTATTTTAGAAAGGATCGGAGAACTTGCATATAGAGTAGAGTTATCGAACATTTTAGCAGGAGCCCATGATGTTTTTCATATTTCTCATCTGAGAAAGTGTATTCGAATCTGAAGATTACTATAGCACCGACTGTGTTAGAGGACTTAGTAGTTGAACCAAATTAGACTATAGTTAGGAAACTAGTTTTTATATTTGCAAGAGATGAGAAGAGACTAAGGAACAAGATAGTCATATTAGTTAAAGTCTAGTGGAGTGACGATGAGAGAGTCCGTACTTGGAAAACTAAGAGTAGGATTAGAGACGCTTATCCTGATTTGTTTCATGGTATGTTTTCCCTTATGATTGATTTATTGTGTACCTTATCGTAATTTCAAGGACGAAATTCTTTAAGGAGGGGAGTCTTTAAGCCTAATTTTGATGAACATTATTTAGGACATTTAGTTAGTTAAATTAAATTAAATAATAAAATGATTTAGGAATTGAGATTCATGTTACTAAGAGTAGCTGTGCCAACTTAAACTAATGTACTAAAAGGGGATTTAAAATAAAATAAGTTAAGGTAGTAGATGAGGGGCAAAGTAGGAATAAGTATATTCTTATATCCTAAAACCTTAAGCCATATTTATTCTCACGTTCAAAATAAAAACAAAACAAAAGATAGGTCGACCACCATTAAGGAAAAAGCAAGAAGAAGATAAGAGGAAGAAGCTTAAGTAACTTAATCCAAGATCAAATCTCAACTCCTAATTCACAAGCTAAAGGTGAATAATAGGTTACGTCTCATATTTTTTATGTTTTGGTTTCTTGATCAGATCCGAATATTTTTGCAAAGTATATTGCATTGTTTTTATTGTGGATATATATGCTTGTTGATAATTTATGATATTTCATATAGATTTTATGATAAGTTTTAATGTGAAACTCCTATTAGATGACATCAAAAAGCCTTACGATTTTAATATAAGGTCAAAAATGATATTTAAGAGATCGATTTCAAATTTCATAATTTTTAGAAATTTATGTGGATTTATTATAAATTTTCTAGTGACGAAAATGATTAGTTGGGTTAAAATAAATTACGGACATTTTATTAAGCTTTGGGTTAGAAATTTAAATATGTTAGAAAACATACTAAAAATGATTTATGGGAATTTTGTAAAATTTTCCTAAATGTTTTAATAAGTATAGAAAATTATTTAAGGCATGTGACTTTTATATATAAAAGGGAGAAGGGGCATTTTGTAAATATTTCAAATTGTTTATCTCTGAAATTCGGTAGTACTTTAAGAAAATATTTTAGAAAAGAAATTAGCAACCGATCGTATGTTGATAAACAAAGCAGGTTAGTTGAAAAGAAGTAAATTTTTAATGTTAAAAATCAGTTTTTATAAGAATTTGCTGTTTCACAACTTTCGGCACCTACCTTTCGACTTCATCCTTCTACCTCCATCATAGTCGAAATCAATATATGGTATCAAAAGCCTTGCTAGGTAGTGGATTGGAGATAGGCGAAAGGTATATAGTCGAAACAAGGGTTCCGAAGGGGTCGAGACCTTGCTTTGCCTTCAAAAGGAAATGCGCCTGTTTTACTTTCTAAAAGAATGCTTTCGACTTAGATAGCTTTCGACTTGGTCAAATGGTTTTAAAGAATGGTTTTCGAAAGTGGTTGCACCATTTGTTTTACAAAGAAGCTTTCGAAGGGGTTGAAACCCCTTGACACCGCCTTCAACCTTTCGAAGCAATGCCTTCAAAGGGGTGCTTTCGCTTTAAACCCTTAACTGCTTCTCCAATGCTTTCGAAGGGATTAGTTTCGACACCATCCACTTCTTTACTTTGGAAATCGCTTTCGAAAGAGTGCTTTCGATTTAGTTATTTTAAGACCCTTTATTCTATTGAAAGTTAAATCCAAAGGTTTTGAAAGGAATGTTTTAAATAGTTTCGAAAGGTTGTTCTGCATGTTTTACTTGAACCCAAATGCATTCGAAAGGTTTGATTTATGTAAAGAACTTAATGCTTTTGAAAGGTTTTAGATAAAGGTTTCGAAGGGGAGGTTCCCCAATGTTGGTTTTAAATGAAAGGTTTCCAATGGTTTCGAAAGGCATGTTTAAAGTGTTTTGAAAGGAGGTTGTCTATGGTTTGATAAAGCTTTTGAAAGAGATGATTTCAATGTTTTCGAAAGGTTTAACGTAAATGGTTTCAAAAGGTATGTTTTAGCCTTCGATCTAGGTTATAAAGTAAACTAGTTTATTTGTATCGAAAGGGGTACTTTCAATGGTTTCGAAAGGGGTACTTTCAAAAGTTTAAATGTTGTCATCAGTAATGTTTTGTGTAAAGTATAAATAACCTGGAAAAGTGATTTGAGTGAAGCATAGAGTATATTTTCCTTGTTTAAGAATGATTTAAAGGGTTAAATCAAGTTGAAAGAAATGTTTTCAAGGAAATTTTTAAGGGTAGATGACCCTAAGTAAAATGACTAAGATATTAGAATAACAGATGAGACTGGTATGGGGTCGTACCCTATACTTTAGGTAGTATCCCATAGCTAATATAAATCCAAAATTCCATTGTGTAAGGCTTTGTCACAGGTAAGACTAAAATGATATCACATACAGAAAGGAATATACATAGTGACAATAGGTTATTGATGAGCCCGAAATGCCATTAGGATCAGTTGACCATGGGTGAAGTAAGTTAGGGACAGACCGTCCAGAAGAGTATTTAACTGAAGTTAGATTATTTGTTTATTTAATCTGGTAGGCCTGAGTCAGCCAAAGGTTAGTAGTTAGCCAAACAAAACTATAGTGTTCGGACAGGTAGTCCGTTGATTACCTGATTTATATGCTTAGATGACATTGATATTATTGTTTTAACTAGTTTGCAGGATTTTGGTTTGCTAAAGATATGTTTTTGGAATGATATTAGTGAGGGGAAACCCGTTTCGCTAAGCAGCGTGGTCTCACTTAATATCATATAACCAATATTTATAGTATTATTCACATTAGGTTTATGTTTGACTTGAAGTTTATGTCTTTCCCCTTAAATTCTCGAGTGCTCGAAATTTATTTGAGTAGGTTGAGAGTTGAGGATTTACAGGTTTTAATAGGTGGACGAATAAAGCTTCCAAAGACGAGCAAGATGCTGAAGTTACCTATTTAGGAGTTGTTATGTTTTATTACCGCTGCGATGTATTAAGACGGCTATTTGGTACTCTGGTCATCCGAGAGGGGCACCTTCATATGTCGCTCTTAGCATATTTATTTAATAATTATATTTGATCTAAACCCGGGAGACGATTGGGATTATGTAATTGGATATGAAACATGTTTTCTTAAATGTAATCATAAAATATTATTTTTGAATCTATGATTTTGCTTCATATCCATGTGCTTATAATATTATGGATACCATAAATATTACCATATTTTATCACCGGAAGTTAATACTATAGATGACTACCACATTTGTAGCACTTAGCTTTGGGCCTCAAGATATGGGATGTTGCAAAATCTTATGTATATGAGAAATTTTCTTAGTAGAAAATTTAGTAGAAAATCAAATAGACCGTAAGATTATGATTCTTCGATCTGATCGAGAAGGTGAGTACGTTGGATAAGGATTCCAGTAGTACTTAAAAGATAATGGGATTATCTCTCAAATTACTCCACCCTATACTTCGATACACAACGATGTGTCCAAGAGGGGAACTGAACCCTATTAGATATGGTTCGTTCCATGATGTGTAAGGATGTTTTACCTCTGTCCTATTACGGATATGCCCTTGAAACCACAACGCATATGTTGGACTTGTTTCCTACTAAATCTATGCTTAAAACACTATATGAGTTATGATATGGTAAGAAATCTCAACTTAAGTATTTAAAGGTGTGTGGTTGTCTGGCATACGTTGAGAATGTTGGTCTAAATAAATTAAATGCAAAATTGGTAATGTGTAAATTTACAGGATATCCCAAAAGCTCGATGGGATATATATTCAACAATGCCAAGGAACAAAAGGTTATTGTTTTTTGACACGTTGTCTTTTTAGACAAGAAATTTCTGTCAAAAGAAATTAACAGCAAAGTTATGGACTTGGATAGGATCCAAGAAATTCATACTGAGGCCGAACAGTAGGAGAACCAAATTCAACCTATTAGAAGGTCTAGTATAGAATCTCGCACACCAAAGAGATGCTACGATTTTCTCATGGATGGTGAGAATGAGGATCGTGTCTTAGGTAATGACTCCTCTGTCTTTTCAACAAGCACTGCACAGTAAAGACTCTACACTCTGGCTTGAAGCAATGAAATCCAAGATGATTCCATATATAAAAACAAAGAATGGACTTTGTCAGACATACCCGAAGAGATAAAATCCATCAACTGCAAATGGATTTTTAAGAAAAAACTAAATGCAAATAGGTAAGTAGAGACTTACAAGGCTAGGCTAGAGTCGAAAGGATTTCATCAAATTCAATGTGTTGACTATGACACGACCTTTTTGCCCGTAGCCATGCTTATGTCCATTTGGATTATGTTAACAATTGCTGCATTCTATGACTATGAAATCTAGCAAACAGATGTGAAGATGGCATTTTTAAATGGTTATTTAGGATACACTATTTATATGTCGCATCCCGAGGGTTATGTAGTCAATAAGAGTGAGGGTAGGGCCTATAAGTTGTTAAAGTCTATTTATGGACTTAAACAAGCTTCATATGGTTGGAATAATTATTTTAATAAGGTAATCAAATATTTTGGCTTTTATTAGAACATAGAGAAAGCATGCATATACAGAAAGGAACAAGGTAATGCTATTGTATTCTTGGTGCTAAATGTCAATGCTCTTCTATTGATTGACAATGATATTTCATTATTGCAATCAGTGAAAGCTTAGCTTTTCAAGAACTTCTCCATGAAGGATTTGGGAGAAGTGGCCTATATACTAGGTACAGAGATCTACAGAGGCGGATCTAAATGGCTATTGGGGTTGTTCTAATCCCTATATATATACACCATACTAAAAATTTCATTTATGGAAAATTCCAAGCATGGAAACGTTCCAATGCAGTCTGAAATTGTCCTTTCCAAGAAAGATGCTCCTCATGCTGATGAAGAGAAAGAGCATATGAAGAGGATCCCTTATGCTTCAACCATAGAATCCATAATGTATGTTATGCCATGTAAGAGACTAAATGTAGATTACCCATTAAGATGCGTGAGTTGATACCACTCTAATCCTAGAGAAATGCATTGGACGACTATAAAATTTATACTGAAGTATTTAAAAAACAATCAGGACTATAAAATGTATACTGAAGTATTGATGGACTGCATCGGGAAAGAAAAGAAGAAAGATACAACAATAGTAGATATTTTGGACAAGTTGAGTAGACGAGAACATTTCCCACATGTTGGAAGATATGCAATGGACAAAAGGGAATGGCTAAAGAGAGATAAATGGCTATGTAATCCAATGGTGGATGAAGTTCTAGAGAAAGTGCTAGCGGAATGTCACCATTCTCAAATGATTATTTACCTCGATGGAGATAAAATGTATAGGGATATGAAGTGAATTTTCTATTGGACAGAGATGAAGGAAAGGGTAGCTGAGTATGTCTCTAAATGTTTAACGTGCCAAAAGATAAAGGTGGAACAAAATATTCCTGGAAGGTTGTTATCATCATTAAAGGTGCCGACTTGGAAGTGGGAGCGTATATCAATGGAATTTATAGATGGGTTGCGTACGAGTTAAATAGACAATGAGGCTATTTGGGTTATAGTAGATAGACTCAAAAAAATGCCCAGTTTATTCCTGTAAGAAGTAATAGGACTGCAGCATCTATGGTGAAAATCTGTATTAGAGAGGAGGTACGACTGCATGGAGTTACGGTTGGTATTGTTAGTGACAGAGACCAATTATTCACTAGCAAATTTTGGAGGAGTTTACAACCATTTTAGGAACAATGTTGAACCTTAGCACCGCTTACTAGCCGTAGACCGATTGTCGGACATAAAGGGTGAGTAGCATTTTGGAATATATGTTGAAAGCATGCATCATGAATTTTGGAGGACGTTGAGAGCAGCATTTACCCTATGTAGAGTTCATGTACAATAATAGTTACCAAGTAATAATTGGCATGACGCCTTTTGAAGCCTTATACGGTAGGTTGTGAAAAACGCCAAATTATTGATGGGACCACCTACAAAATTATACTTGGACTAGATTTGATCCACATGGCTGAAAAAAAGATAAAAATGATTAAGTAAAGAATGAAGGCCACAAAGGACCATCAGAAGTCTTATGTTGACAAGCGAAGGAAGGAATTGGAGTTTTCGGTTAGAGATATGGTGTTTGTTAAGGTTTCCTCTCTTAGGAAGGTTATAAGGTTTGGTACTTCGAGGAAGTTGGCGCCAAGATTTGTTGGGCTTTCCCGGTTTCGAAAAGAATGGGGAAATTTGCACATCGAGAGGAGCTTCCGGATAAGTTGGCGGGAGTACATGATGTCCTTCTTGTTTTGCACTTGAAGAAATGTCTACATGATGTTGGATGAGATTCGGCCGAACCAACTCCATCTCCCAACCGGACCATCAACCCACCGAACCAACTCCATCTCCCAACCGGACCGTCAACCCACCGAACCAACTCCGTCTCCCAACCGGACCATCAACCCACCGAACCAACCTCCTCCAAGCTCCTGCCGAACCAACCTCCTCCAAGCTCCCACCGAACCAACTCCATCTCCTACCATCGAACCAAAGCCCCACTGGTCCATTCATCTCCTACCACCGAACCATCCTAACCGGACCACCTATCCAACCTACACCGAACCAACATTGCCAGGCCAGATCGTTTCAGCCTAGGCCCATCAGCGGCTATATACATCCAGAACCCCTGCCCCCAGCCTCACTCTATAAATAGAGGGGCAGGGGTACAACAATGGCAGACAAGTTTGAGAGCTCAAGCACGGAAGGAACTTTCAAACAACTTTCATATACTTGTATACAAAGCTTTGTACTTGTAATCTGAAAGAAAAAGGAGAATAACATATAAAGTGGACGTAGGCACGTTCAGGCCGAACCACTATAAATCTGTGTGTCTTTTACAGCTTAGTCCATCTATTTTATATATTTGCGTAAATCACCCAAATCACTAGAAACAACATAAAATCAACTAATTCATACGACTTGGAGGTGTTTGTCCATTTTTTGTGCAAACATTTTTGGTGCTTTCACTGAGAACGGAGCTCGAAGCTTCAGCTTCTCCCACTCAACCCTTTTTCTATCAACATCGATCATTGCTTGGAAAACATGCCTCCCGGACGGAAGAAAGATGCTAACAAAGGAAAGAACATTGCAACTAGTAGTATCCCAGATCTAGTAATTAGAGATCAAGACAATCGACCGGTTCCAACAGCAAACGAAAATCAGGCAAATCCGACAGCCCCCGCTACGGAACAACCAATTACAAGGGCGGACCGGACAAGGTTGTGGCTGAAGTAACTAACCGCTTCGCATCTCAACAAGAAGCCTTGGTGGACCAACTCATGTCACGCTTAAGGGATGCTGAAGAATCCAACCGCAACACTGAATCATGGGGTGAGTCCCGGTCTGGAGGATCTGGGAGGCGACAAAGGTCTTTCTTCTTCGAAGAGGCTAACAACAGAAATAGCCATGGTAGGAGCCGAGCCCGGACTCATCCCGAATTCCGACCCAAGGAAACACTTGGAACCGAACCCAACGGAGGAGGTGCCAGGCAGGGGTCGGATGTAGCTGAGCCCGTCATGCTACCTAACCATGAAAACACCAGTAGACGGGGCCGAGCTGGAGTCCGGCCCGAAGTTGGACCCGAGGAAGTGCTGAGAACAGAACCCAGCAGGGGAAGATCAAGGCAAGGGCCAACTGTGGCTGACTCCAGCATGCCCCCAGAAGACCAGAGGCAGCCATTGGAGAATGTTAGGAGTGACAGACGATACCATCCCTACAAGCCGTCCGGACGGAATCAGTCCCGCAGGAAAGAACCAAACTCATTTCTATCCGCTCCAAGTTCTGATGAAAGGATGGCGCGATTGTTCAGAGAGTGCGTCCAACGGGAGCAAAGGGATCGGGGGATAGGTGCTAGGGTAACCAGCCCCTTCACCCGCAATATCGAAACCACCATCACCCCCCGGGAATGGAAAATGCCAACAATGGAACCTTACAAGGGAACCTCTGACCCCATAGTATACTTACAGAGATACACCCAGCATATGCTCATGAGCGGAGCAACGGAGGGAGTATTGTGTAAATGCTTCCCACTTTTCTTGGCAGATCTAGCTACCTCCTGGTTCTTCCACCTACCCCAAGGGTCCATCAGATCATGGGAAATGTTGAAAGAAAAGTTCATCAGCCAGTTCCGCATTCATGTGGAACAACCCAAGGACGCTTATTCCTTATCTAATATCAAACAGAAGCCCGGAGAGACAGTGCAACAATATCTAACCCGGTTCAACGCCGCAGCGGCCGCAGTCCAAGATGCCGACGAGAAACTTATCCTAATGGCCCTCTACAGTGGTGTACATCCGGATACTAAATTTGCTAGAAGACTAACCAAGGAAAAACCAGCTACTTTACCTGATTTCTTCCATGAAGCTGGAAAGTATATGAGACTTGAAGACGTTTCCACTGAGAGGCAGTCAGGGCAACAGGCTAGGACAGCTCCAGACAAGGTTCCCGCCGCAGCAAAGGATGTTCGGAGAAGTGACTCTAGAGACAGTGCTGGGGGCAAAAAGGGAGAAAAGCACTTATACCGACCAGGACCAAGATTTGACTCCTACACTCCTTTGAATGAAACAATCGAAAACATCTTCCTAGCTACTCAAGACGAAGTTAGATACAAGCGCCCCCCGCACAAGAAGGAGTCAGATAACGCACTCAAGTCTGGAAAGTTCTGCCGTTTCCACGAATCCCATGGACATGACACCAATGAATGCCACCATCTCCGGGACTTGATTGAAGAACACATTAGAAGGAGGAGACTGGAATGCTATGTAAAAAGCCAGAACAGGACTCCAACTCCCGCCAATGAATACCCAGGGCTACCCCTCCCAGAAGTAGGCGGAGGAAATCGCAACACCAGCGGCTCTAGTCAAGAGAAGATAGCGGTCCATACCGTATCAGGAGGACCACACATCGCCGACAGAAGCTGGGCAGAGATGGAAAGATATGGTAAGTCAGTTAGAAACGCTGAAGGCTACGTTAATTCTGTTATGGAAGAACGCCACCCGAAACGGAAAGAGAACGACGACATCACATTCAGTAGGCGTGATCT
This sequence comes from Allium cepa, assembly GCA_030765085.1. Taxonomy (NCBI): domain Eukaryota; kingdom Viridiplantae; phylum Streptophyta; class Magnoliopsida; order Asparagales; family Amaryllidaceae; genus Allium; species Allium cepa. The sequence continues at coordinate 399,729,911 of CM060931.1, forward strand.
AGAGGGAAGACAGTACCCACACATGGATCCTATGGTCATCTCTGCCTGGTTCGGTCCAGCCAAAGTTTTCCGAATTTTAGTAGACACTGGAAGCTCAGTGAATATCCTATTCAAGCATGCTTTCGACAAAATGAAGCTGTCAATGAAGGATGTGTCTCCCTGCAACAAACCACTACATGGTTTCACTGTAGATGCAAAGATGCCCCTCGGGCAACTGGACCTTTTTGTTGAAATAGGAAGTCATCCCCGCTCCGCTGTGCGAAAACAAACATTTGTACTAATAGAAAACCATTCGGCCTACAACGCCTTTTTGGGAAGACCAGCCTTGTCTGACTTCCAAATTGTCCTAGCCCTATTGTGCCTGAAGATGAAATTTCAAACAGATAACGGAATAGGAGAAATGGAGGGATATCAAGACGCTGCTCGAGACTGCTATGTAACTGAACTTCGCAATAACCGCAGAAAAGATAAAGGGAAAAATGCAGAGACTACTCTCTGCATGAAAAACTTGGAAGCATAACAACTAAAGAAAGCCCCTCCTCTTCGATATACTAGTGACCCTTTCAATGAATTAGACCCCAAGGACAAAGAGGAGGAGGCCACCGCCGAGCCTGCAGAGGCTATAGAATTCGTAGCTGTAGACAAACATGACTCAAGTAGACTATTGAAAATCAGATCTCAACTAAAAGAAGAATTAAAGGATCAACTCATTGATTTTCTTCGCCACAACATGGATGTATTTGCATGGACGCACGCTGATATGACAGGAATCTGCCCAGATGTAGCATGCCACGTACTGAACATCGATCCCACCAAGGTGCCAGTAAAGCAGAAAAAGAGAAGCATGGGGGCAAAACGATCAGCAGCCCTAGAGGAAGAAGTGAAGAACCTACTTGCCAATAACTTCATACTGTAGGATCGATTTCACCTTAGAGGGGGGGTGAATAGGGTGATGGTATAAATTATAAAAATTAATCGCAGAAGCTTATAAACTAATATTAACACAGAATATTACCAGCATAGAAATAAATAGCAGAATAATAAAATGCAGAACAGAACAACACAGAATTTACCCAGCTTCGACAAAACCCTGCCTACGTGCTGCCCCCAAGGTTTCTACTAGAAATTAGATAGTCCCTCGCTTACACACGTAAACTCACTATACCCGCTATTGACTAATCTAACTCTACGCTCAAAACCTTGCCACAACTCAACCACCGAGTTGCGAATTCTCAAGTTACGCCACGTAGCTTGTCCCCTAGTCACACGACTAGAAATTTAAAAGGTTTAAAATGAAAATACAAATTTAAAAACAATGTAAATAAAATAACCCTAATTCTAAAATAAAAACCCTTATTATAAATTTAAAAAACCCCAAACTAAATTAAGGCCGGCCCATGCTTTCTTTTCTCTTTATCTTCTTATCGGCTTGTTCCTTTTTTTTTTGAGATGATGGCGGTTGTATTCGTCTGTGCAAATTAGGGCTTCTGCTCCTTGCGCTCTTTGTTCCAAATTAGGGTTGTAAATTAGAAGCAGCTGATAGTAGTTCGATCGTATGATTGATTTAGCTCCTTTATATGCCGATCGACTATTTTTCTGAGTTGCTCACTGCTGCTCGATCGAGCTCGACGCTTGCGATTTCGGTATGTAATTTATCCTTTTGATTTACTGGGTTGATGCTTGAACTCGATACTAATTGCCGATGATGTGAATTTGATTTATATAGGGTTTGTAAATCCTATTCTTGCGTTCGTATAAAATCATTTGAATTTGTCAATAATTCTCCTCGGCCGTTCGATAAATTTCTGATGTTGATGATTTTACTGACTCAATCAAATTCGTATAAATTCGTGTTTACTTGGTTAACACGGTTTGACTTGTTCGATTTCTTGATTGACTAGGCTTCGGCTTAATGCTGGATAATGTTTGACTTCGACTTGGTTTTTGACTTGTTCCAACTTATCCACGGCTTCAGCTCCGATCATATTTCTATTGATTTTATTCTCATGGTTTCACGAAAAATAAATAACCACTACACTTTGAAACTGCTCCTTGACTTGTGTTTACTGTGGCACTGTGTCACTGTGTTTATTTGTGTCCACTGATGCTTCGAGTCTGCAACTTGTAGCTGGACTTGTTGATGTACATATTAATTTGTTCACTGTGTCACTTAGGTGTATACGTTTGCACTGTGCATTGACTTGAGCTTCTGGCTTCGCTTCTTTATGGTCTGATCTCTGGTTTACTATCTGTATTCACTACAGTTTGTACATGCATTTGCCACACTGTTTGCTGCATTGCTGTTATTGCATTGATGATTTTGTGTTGGTTCCATTGTTGCATCTCTAACCTGTGCATTCCATTCTCGTGTGTTCATTTGAGTTGTCTGCACTTAGACTTGAGCTTTCATTGTCATGTTGCATTGACCTGAAACAATCCATATTATCGCTTTGATATTGCAGTTTGGTCTTGATGCAGTTGCTCTTTATTGCACTGCATAGTGGTCTTCTGTCCATGGCACTGTTCATGTTGAGTTTGTTGCTGTGTTGATTTGAATTGTTGCATGGTTCATGTCACTGGTTGCTTCGAGTCAGTTTCATTGTGTTAGTTTCATTGTTGCTGCTCTTTCGGTGCACTATGCTTTGTGTACATATCTTGTTGAGTTTGTAGTTTGCTGTTGGTTTTGGTTTTCATTTTTGCTGTTTGCATGCTTCATTGACATCTGATTCACTTGCACCTGTACTTGGTCATAATTGATGGTTCGGTGGTGTTTTCTGAAACTTGCAGTAGTCTTCATTGCAGTATTTGCCATTGTTTGATATAGTTTTGAATCGTGCAGTATGGTCCATGAATGCAAGATATTGAACTTGTATATATTTGCACATTTGTTACTATCACTGCTGCAGTCGCTATGCAGTCGCTATGCCTTGCTTTTGAGTTGTTTTGTCTCTGCCCAATTGATGTTCTGTTCATTGCTTGTGACATCCATATTGCAACTGTTTTGGTCGAGACTTGTTGTTTGTTGGCACTGGACCTGATCTGCATACATGATTGTTGCAGTCCATTTTGCTGTTGGTCTTCGTTGCATTCATGTCATGTTGCCTTGTGTTGAATCCAGTTTCAAAACTCGGGTTTCACCTTGTGCTCGTGTCGTGACTTTTATGTTTTTGCACGTGAGTTGAACCCGTCTTTTTATTTGGGTTTGACCTGTGCTCACCCGTCCCTGTAAATCAATCAAGTGTATATCGGTGTGCACGACCTTGTGGCATATACAGTGATACACTGTGTATGTCACAAGTTGTTCGTGTATGATGAATTCAAATTTAAATTATGACGAACAACCCAAATAACTGAGGCAAATTATATTTTCAAAAATCATGTTTCATTTTATATTGCAAAAATATTTCTTTTTCAATTTTACCGCGTCAAAATTTATTTTTGCAGATTGCTCAGATGCTGGATTCTAACTAGAATAAAGTTGAAGATAAATACGAGTGTGAGTGATATGTAGTGAGGTCAACTGTAAATATGAAATTGTGTAAATATGAAATGTGATGTAATTGTAATCATAGTTGTATAGTTATAGTGGGAGCTTGAAATTGTACTATTAAAAGTTGTAATAAATATTTGTTTGAATAAAATATTCGTTTGAATTCAAATTCTGTGTTATTTAATTTATTCAACAAATATTTATTTAATCTGTGAAAATAAAATAATATATTAACAAATACATTTAAACGAATGTATATATGTTTATTATCATCAAACAAAAATCATATAAGCGTATATTCAACAATCTCCCCCTTTTGATGATAACAAACATATATTTAAGATTTTGAATATGTTAAATGTATTTGATCATGGATATATCCTAATTGCTCCCCCTATTTAAATGCTTCCTCTCTACACAAAACTCCCCCTACATATATGCATACAAATTAAAATATGCAAATGATCCTAGATGCAAATAGAAAATTATTTGACCTTTGCTTGATTTTATTTGACAAAATCTTAACTTTTCTCTCCCCCTTTTGTTATTAGCAAAAAAATAATAGTGTTAGAAAATAGAGATAAAGTGATCGATATTAATTCATCATTAAAACTCAATTGAGTATAAATATTAAATTTCAATAAAAAATCAAACAAAAATCATAAATATTTTGTTAGGCGCATATTCCACTTTTAGAATGATGGAAATGATGTCATCATATAAAACCATACAGTTGTATCTATTTGTGGTATATTTATATCAGGAATTTGAATATCTACTAACCATGCATAACCGTTAGGACTTTTAAATGAGATTAGTAGTATTCCAATTTTTTTTAAAATGAATTCAAGTATCTTCTAACCACGCATAACCGTGAGGACTTTTAAATGGGATTAGAATCAACTTGTTTATTTTGAAAATCAACTTTTGATATGCGTTCCATACATGCATAACCGTGTGGACTTTTAAATGAGCATGGAAGCACATAACAAATTCCAAGTAATTCACCCATGCATAACCGTGAGGACTTTTAAATGAGAGTGAATACTTTGGTATTTTTAATTATTATTATTATTATTACCCTTTTTTTTTAAAAAATAATGTGAAAATGAAAAACGAACGATTCCTGTTTAAAGTACCACATATTGACAAACTATATAGAATTTTGATGAGTGATGGTTGTTAGAAATATGATAGATATAGAGATGGTCATGGAATTTTTACCAACAAAAAGTTTTATAACTCTTGCTTAAATTTCTAAAGAAATTTTCTAATTATACTTTCTCGAGTCATAATATATGATCAATATTAACACTCATCACTTTTTCAATCACTATTTTTCTTTTCGATAAACATTAGGGAGTCAGATTAGTCAAAATAGTCATTTAAAATCAAATTCAAAAATAATTATGAAATTAATTTTTCAAAAATGACTAATCTGAAAATATGGTCAAAAATGATTTTCTTCAGGGGGTTTTAAAAGAAAATTTTCTGCTATTTGAAAATTATTTGAAATGAAGAATATGCAGATATTTTCTTTGAAAAACGATGCAGTTACTAAATGTCTCAAAAATCACGTTCAACTAGTAATTTTTCTATCAACTAGATTACCAGTGTAATCTGCATCTGAATTTCTTTTTCACTCAAAATCATCATTAGTTGAATTTGATTGACCAAACCATGAAGTGCTCCAAAAATTTCAAACTCAATTTTTACAGCAATTTAAATGACATTCTTTTGAATTTGAATTGAAGCCGTGTAAATAATCAAAAACCGTGAATATAGAGTTAGCCGAATTATAACCAATTGTATTATTATCCAACAAAACACTATTTTTAATCCAAACTGATATATATGAAGCAATTCAAAGAATCTAGAGATTTTTATAGTGTTTTTGGCATAAGAATATAATTGGCCAACTATTTTGAATAAGTCAGAATCATCATCTTTTCATCATCTCAATATTGGCAGAATTTTAATTCAGAATATGGTGCAGATTATCACATTTAATATATCGTTTAAAACATACCATTACCTGTTTTATCTTTACGATATTTTTCGTTATTGTCCGTTGTGATTCTGTCACCTTTATACTAGGCTAAGGAACTTAGCTTTGTCGCCCGTTGTATTTCTGGAACAGCCAAAATCTAGAGAACACTATTGTTGTACCTTAGCCCGCCACCACACCTACACGGGAAAAGATTTATGTGACCTATTTGTTTTTATAGGTCCATGGTTGTTAGTGGCAGAAAATTTTGAAAAATAATTTTGTGTAGACCCAAAACTATTTATAATGTTCCCTTCGGCACCCAATTTGTTTAACTTTGAGAGATTTTATATTTGTGCCTTTTGGAACCCAAATCGGTATAGTGTTCACATGTTTGGGTCTATACCAACAATTATTGTGATTGTGTCCATATTTTCTACAAATTGTGCACATAGAATTAACTTTATTAATATTGCTTTCAACAATTTTCGAACTATTATATCCAAGTCCTTATCTAACCAAATTAATAGTTTGCTTTCCTAATAGCATATTCAACGATTTTTCAATTTTTGAAAATTTATCTAAAGTCGTTGACAATTGTTGGACTTGTGTTTTGAAAGATTCATTTTCGTTTAACAATTGTGTTCACTTTTTAATAGAATTCTCTCTCCTAGTATTTTCATTCTCTTTTAAAATCAGAATTTCATTTTCAAGTAATTTTATATTGATTTTTGATTTTTTAATTTCTTCTTCGAATGTTGGACACTTATCACACTTAGGGATCCTACGTTGATAGTTCTTAACTAATTGATCAAGTTGTTCATTGCATTCTATCAAAGTATCCTTTTGAGATTCAAGTTTAGCATATTTTTTCCTAAGTCGTTCATAACAGCCATTTATTTCATGAAAATATATAAGCAATTCAGAGTGAGTAAGTTTTGATACCTCGCTTGGCTCGTCATCATTGCTATCAGTTATATTTCCTTGAAGGCACAAATCTGCTTTCTCACTCTCACTGCTAGTACTTTTCTCATTCTCATCCATTTCATCCCAAGTGGCTGCAAAACTTTTCTTTTTCTGTTTCTTTCCAAAGTCGCGTCGATTTCGAGGACAATTGGGCTTGATGTGTCCGGGTTGGTTGCACTTATGACAGATGATCTCCTGTTCTTCTGAGTAGTCAAGTGCTTTGCCTATTCTGCTTTTCAATTCATGATTTCGAGCTGGATTTCCGTATTTGCGATTCCACCTTTTGAATTTCTTTATTAGTAGTGCCAGCTCTGCTGCTCCATCATCATCATCGTTATCATCATCACTTTCGGTTGTTCCTTTGAGCGCTATTGATTTCTTTCGAGTATCTCCTCCTTCACGCACTTTCTTGAATTTCATTTCTAGCTCATAAGTGGTGAGATTTCCGATGAGTTCTTCGACTTTCATTTGTTTCAAATCTTTTGATTCTTGAATGGCAGTCACTTTTGCTTCAAATTTTCGTGGAAGGACTCTAAGGATTTTGCGGACTATCTCCAACTCTGTGTATGATTTTCCAAGAGCTTTTGATTTGTAAACGATATTGGAAAGTCGTCCATGCATCTCTTTGACATTTTCTTCCTTCGCCATTGTGAAGTTCTCGTATTCGCTGCTTAGCATGGCAAGGCGAGATTCTTTGACTTGAGATGTTCCTTCGTGAGTCACTTCTAGTGTGTGCCATATTTCCTGTGCAGTTAGACAATGTGAGACACGATTAAATTCAAATTGATCCAATGAACAGATAATAGAATTCATAGCTCTAGCATTAGCATTTTGTAATCTATTTTCTAGTTCTGTCCATTGATCTTTTGGTTTCTCTATTTCCTGATTATCTACAGTTATAGTTGGAGTTTTATAACCTGTCTCAACAATATCCCATGCGTCAATGGTTTTCAAAAAAAATTTCATCCTATTTTTCCAAAAAGCATATTCACCATTGAACATTGGTGGTCTAACTATCGACTGACCCTCTGCAAAAGCATTATTAGAAGAAGCCATTTTAAAAATTCAAATTTTAAAACAAAAATTGATTTATTTATTTTAAAAATCGAATTTTTAAAACAAATGTTGACTTCTATTTCTAGCTCTGATACCACTTGTAGGATCGATTTCACCCTAGAGGGGGGGTGAATAGGGTGATGGTATAAATTATAAAAATTAATCGCAGAAACTTATAAACTAATATTAACACAGATCACAGAATGTTACCAGCATAGAAATAAATAGCAGAATAATAAAATGCAGAACAGAACAACACATAATTTACCCAGCTTCGGCAAAACCCTGCCTACGTGCTGCCCCCAAGGTTTCTACTAGAAATTAGATAGTCCCTCGCTTACACACGTAAACTCGCTATACCCGCTATTGACTAATCTAACTCTGCGCTCAAAACCTTGCCACAACTCAATCACCGAGTTGCGAATTCTCAAGCTACGCCACGTAGCTTGTCCCCTAGTCACACGAATAGAAATTTAAACGGTTTAAAATGAAAATACAAATTTAAAAACAATGTAAATAAAATAACCCTAATTCTAAAATAAAAACCCTTATTATAAATTTTAAAAACCCCAAACTAAATTAAGGCCGGCCCATGCTTTCTTTTCTCTTTATCTTCTTATCGGCTCGTTCCTTTTTTTTTGAGATGATGGCGGTTGTATTCGTCTGTGCAAATTAGGGCTTCTTCTCCTTGCGCTCTTTGTTCCAAATTAGGGTTGTAAATTAGAAGCAACTGATAGTAGTTCGATCGTATGATTGATTTAGCTCCTCTCTATGCCGATCTGACAGAATGTTCCTATTCTTGCGTTCGTATAAAATCATTTGAATTTGTCAATAATTCTCCTCGGCCGTTCGATTAATTTCTGATGTTGATGATTTTACTGACTCAATCAAATTCGTATAATTCGTGTTTACTTGGTTAACACGGTTTGACTTGTTCGATTTCTTGATTGACTAGGCTTCGGCTTGATGCTGGATAATGTTTGACTTCGACTTGGTTTTTGACTTGTTCCAACTTATCCACGGCTTCAGCTCCGATCATATTTCTGTTGATTTTATTCTCATGGTTTCACGAAAAATAAATAATCACTACACTTTGAAACTGCTCCTTGACTTGTGTTTACTATGGCACTGTGTCACTGTGTTTATTTGTGTCCACTGATGCTTCGAGTCTGCAACTTGTAGCTGGACTTGTTGATGTACATATTAATTTGTTCACTGTGTCACTTAGGTGTATACGTTTGCACTGTGCATTGACTTGAGCTTCTGGCTTCGCTTCTTTATGGTCTGATCTCTGGTTTACTATCTGTATTCACTACAGTTTGTACATGCATTTGCCACACTGTTTGCTGCATTGCTGTTATTGCATTGACGATTTTGTGTTGGTTCCATTGTTGCATCTCTGACCTGTGCATTCCATTCTCGTGTGTTCATTTGAGTTGTCTGCACTTAGACTTGAGCTTTCATTGTCATGTTGCGTTGACCTGAAACAATCCATATTATCGCTTTGATATTGCAGTTTGGTCTTGACGCAGTTGCTCTTTATTGCACTGCATAGTGGTCTTCTGTCCATGGCACTATTCATGTTGAGTTTGTTGCTGTGTTGATTTGAATTGTTGCATGGTTCATGTCACTAGTTGCTTCGAGTCAGTTTCATTGTGTTTGTTTCATTGTAGCTGCTCCTTCGGTGCACTATGCTTTGTGTACATGTCTTGTTGAGTTTGTAGTTTGCTGTTGGTTTTGGTTTTCATTTTTGCTGTTTGCATGCTTCATTGACATCTGATTCACTTGCACCTGTACTTGGTCATAATTGATGGTTCAGTGGTGTTTTTTGAAACTTGCAGTAGTCTTCATTGCAGTATTTGCCATTGTTTGATATAGTTTTGAATTGTGCAGTATGGTCCATGAATGCAAGATATTGAACTTGTATATATTTGCACATTTGTTACTGTCACTGCTGCAGTCGTTATGCAGTTGCTATGCCTTGCTTTTGAGTTGTTTTGTCTCTGCCCAGTTGATGTTCTGTTCATTGCTTGTGACATCCATATTGCAACTGTTTTGGTCGAGCCTTGTTGTTTGTTGGCACTGGAACTGATCTGCATACATGATTGTTGAAGTCCATTTTGCTGTTGGTCTTCGTTGCATTCATGTCATGTTGCCTTGTGTTGAATCCAGTTTCAAAACTCGGGTTTGACCTTGTGCTCGTGTCGTGACTTTTATGTTTTTGCACGTGAGTTGAACCCGGCTTTTTATTTGGGTTTGACCTGTGCTCACCCGTCCCTGTAAATCAATCAAGTGTATATCGGTGTGCACGGCCTTGTGGCATATACAGTGATACACTGTGTATGTCACAAGTTGTTCGTGTATGATGAATTCAAATTTAAATTATGACGAACAACCCAAATAACCGAGGCAAATTATATTTTCAAAAATCATGTTTCATTTTATATTGCAAAAATATTTCTTTTTCAATTTTACTGCATCAAAATTTATTTTTGCAGATTGCTCAGATGCTGGATTCTAACTAGAATAAAGTTGAAGATAAATACGAGTGTGAGTGATATGTAGTGAGGTCAACTGTAAATATGAAATTGTGTAAATATGATATGTGATGTAATTGTAATCAAAGTTGTATAGTTATAGTGGGAGCTTGAAATTGTACTATTAAAAGTTGTAATAAATATTTGTTTGAATAAAATATTCGTTTGAATTCAAATTCTGTGTTATTTAATTTATTCAACAAATATTTATTTAATCTGTGAAAATAAAATAGTATATTAACAAATACATTTAAACGAATGTATATATGTTTATTATCATCAAACAAAAATCATATAAGCGTATATTCAACACATACGAGAAGCCATCTACCCAGAATGGATTGCCAACCCGGTGCTGGTAAAGAAGGCTAATGGGAAGTGACGAACATGCATCGACTTCTCCAACTTAAATGACGCTTGTCCAAAGGATTGCTTCCCACTCCCCCGAATCGATCAGCTCGTGGACAACTATGCCGGACATGAACTCTTATCTTTTATGGACGCATACTCAGGATATAACCAGATCCCTATGCACGCCCCCGATCAAGACCACACTAGTTTCATCACTGACCGGGGATTGTACTGCTACAGGGTAATGCCTTTTGGACTTAAAAACGCCGGAGCTACTTATCAGCGCCTCGTCAACAAGATGTTTGCGGAACTAATAGGACGAACTATGGAGGTTTATGTGGATGACATGCTGGTAAAATCGAGGAAAGCCAATGATCATATAAACCACCTGGATGAGATGTTTCAAGTACTTTGCCAATATGGAATGAAGCTGAACCCTCTAAAGTGCTCCTTTAGAGTATCCTCAGGAAAGTTCTTGGGATTCATCGTCCATGCCAGGGGGATTGAAGCAAACCCCGAACAAGTTCGAGCTTTGCAAGATATCAATATACCATCCACTCGAAGAGAGATGCAAAGCCTAAACGGGAAAGTGGCCGCCCTAAGCAGGTTCATCTCTAAAGCAACCGACAAATGCATCCCTTTCTTTGAAGCTCTAAAGAAAGACAAAGGAAAGTTTGAATGGACTGACGAATGCTCGACAGCCTTCCTTAACTTAATCGAACACCTCCAGAGACCACCAGTACTCTCAACTCCAAATGAAGGCGATGAACTATACCTATACCTTGGTGTGTCGTCCCATGCTTTAAGCGCCGCTTTGGTGAGAGAAGACAACCGCGCGCAGCGGCCCGTATACTTTGTAAGCAAGAGATTTACAGGGGCAGAAGCCAGATACCCTAAACTTGAAAAGCTAGCATACTGTTTGCTAATCACGTCACGGAAACTGCGACACTATTTCCAATCTCATTCCATCAGAGTTTTAACCGATCAACCACTAAGGCTGGTACTCCATCGCCCCGACACTTCTGGGCGACTACTTAATTGGTGCATTGAACTAAGTCAATATGATATCACCTACCATCCTCGCACCGCTATCAAGGGGCAAGCCATAGATGATTTCATTGCCGAATTCACTACTAACGAAGGTAAGGAGCAATCTGAAATAGCAGAAGATATCAAGTGGAGCCTCTTCGTAGATGGAGCATTAAATGAACAAGGCTCGGGGGCAGGTGTTGTGATAATCACCCCCAGGGGAAGGAAGCTGCACTACGCCCTAAGGTTGGAATTCGCTGCCACCAACAATGACGCAGAATACGAAGCAGTGATAGCCGGATTAGAACTTTCCCTGTAGATTGGAGTCGGTTCTTTATGTCTCCATAGTGATTCTTAACTTATTGTAAATCAAATACTGGGAGAATTCCAGACTCGAGGAGTACGACTCACAGCATATTTAAAGAAAACCAAGCTGCTACTCAATCAATTGGATTACTATTTAATCAAACACATTTCTCGAGAAGAGAATCAGGAGACCGACGAACTGGCAAAACAAGCTAGCATGAAGGACGACACCGCTTCCCGAACAATAACCATCTCAAAGCAACTGGCCCCGAGTTACGAGCCAATGAATATGATAGCTGCAATCGAAGAGGAAACTTGGATGACTCCCTTCCGGAAGTACTTACAAAGTGACACACTGCCCGACGGACGTAAAGAAGCTAAGAAAATCTTAAGGAAAGCTTCCCGCTACACATTACAAGAAGGCATCCTCTATCGGCGCGACTTCTCTAATCCCTTATTAAGGTGTATCGCTGGAAGGGAAACCAAGGAAGTCTTGTCCAACATCCATCAAGGAAGTTGCAGAGATCACACCGGAGGGCAGACTCTAGCCAAGAAGATACTCCGATACGGGTATTACTGGCCCACTTTAAACAAAGACGCCTTGGACTTCGTCAAAAAATGCAACAGATGTCAGAAATTTGCTAAGATTCCTCGACTGCCCACAAATGAGATTACTCAAATGACCAGCCCTTGGCCCTTTGCAATATGGGGAATTGACTTAATTGGCGAGCTTCCAACGGGCCGAGGCGGAGCCAAATATGCCATAGTGGCAGTCGACTATTTCACCAAATGGGTGGAAGCGGAACCTCTAAATAAAATATCTTCGGCAAAAGTTATTAACTTCTTGATCAAAAGTGTTTTATGCAGGTACGGGGTTCCACTCAAAATCATATCTGACAATGAGCTTCAATTTGACAGCGAGGAATTCACCGACTGGTGCCAAGAGCACGGAATTCACAAAAGCTTCTCATCTGTGGCTTACCCCCAGGCAAACGGACAAGTCGAAGCTGTCAACAAAATCCTCAAAACCCTAATCAAGAAGAAACTTGAAAAGTCAAAAGGCGCTTGGGTGGATGAACTTCCTATGGCACTTTGGGCCTACCGCACATCTTACAGAACATCAACAGGGCATACTCCTTTCTCTTTGGCATACGGATCGGAGGCCATACTCCCAGTTGAAACTGTAGTGCCTTCCCACCGTAGGACCCACTACAACCCAGAAGAGAACGAAGAACTCCTCCACATGTCTTTGGATCTAATTGAGGAAAGAAGAAATGATGCAGCACCCAAAGCAGCAGCTCACAAGCAAAAAGTAGCAGCACAATACAACTCCAAAGTCAAACACCGCAGCTTACAAGAAGGAGATCTTGTCCTCAAACGGATCTTCTCCCGCCCCGGAGCGCTAGATCCAATCTGGGACGGACCCTATGTAATTCATAAAGATCTCCACAACGGAGCTTATATTTTGTCAACAGTGGACGAAGAGGTGTTCCAGAGGGCATGGAACATCCAACACCTCCGTCGATACTTTTCTTAACTTATACTGCCCATATGAAGTGGATTAACAAAGAGAATCGGTGGACGTAGGCATTTTCGTGCCGAATCACTTTAAAAATCTTGTCTCTTTTTAACTTGTTCCTTTATATCTTGGCTGCTTGTTAAGCTTTATCCTTTTCTGTTGAACAAAATCATGTATAGCGACATTTCCATTCTGGACACTTCGCGGCACAACTTCACCTGGACAAGACCCAACATGTACTATGCGAATCTATGCACTCGCCAATGAGACACTTTTGCTCCAGCATCCCTCTGCTGCGGGTTAACTCATTGCTCGCGACTGCCCTCAAAGCCAACTGTAATGAGCCAATTATAAGCCATCAAGAAGGCCGACTATAGCCGATGGCAGCTCATTACGGCGTTCGGCTCGCCGGCAACTGTGAACCTACTTTAAGCCCCAACATAAGGTGTGGCCAGCCAGGGGTAGTTCACGGTTGACGATCGGCACCCACGCTAGCCGGCCACAGTAAATCGAATAATACTCACGATTATGGGCCATAATGGCTCGGGTAGTTACTGTGCGCGATCTTAGCTCCGATATGTCTTAAGTGTGGCTGTGGTAAAAAAGATAAACTCCCCGCGGAGGCGTAAGATGGGTGACAAAAGTCTCCAAGACCCACAGCTAGGGAAAGTGACTACAAAACCCGTTTGCCACGAACTTAAGCATATCGACGGCCTTTCGTGATTAGAAGTTTTACTGTTACTCATATTTCCATTTCATTCAAAAACTTTTCTCCTATCCTATATAACAATCCCTAAAGTACATGTCACAAAATAGGGGAACTCTCGCTTATGGAAATATGAACTCACGTCCGGATGACGGAACACTCAGCTACATTCCATACTCAGTCACGCAAGACGTTCAAAGCAACCCTCTACAACTAAAACACAAAGGCGGTACTATCTTCTCTTGTATACAAATATGTAGCTTTAATTTATTCACACATCAAATTGGCATTGCAAGACATGAAACAATATTTTGAGCAGAAACTTAGCATCAAATACGATTAAATCACATGCATAAACACGCAGCTGTATTTCCTATGCAACATATCAAAATAACAACCACATTCAAACATAACAGAATCTACTTATGTTATAAAGTTACATAAAGACGTTCGTTGCAATGATATAATTACAGCCGGAAAATACAATAATGTTTTGGACTAGTATATACAGGAATGTCAAACAGACCAAATAAAAGAGTCAACTACATCGGGGCTCCACCTCTGTCCTGCCCGCCATCCGGATCTACTTAACTGCAGGGTCAGAACTCCCCGCATGTACTCCAGTGGTCCCGCTTGCCCAATTCAAAAGAGAATCCATCAATAATCATGAAAGATAAGCAATCAAATCATGGAAAGATTAAAAGGGAAGACTTACCGGCGTCTGCTCCCTGGTCGTCATCCTCCAGTTGCACACCGACTTCCTCGGCGGCGAGCAGCCTCATGCCTTCCTTCACCGCCGCCTTCTCCTCCTTCGTGAACTGTGCGGTAACCACATCCACTCTGAAGGCCGCGCCACCCTCTTTATCCGCTTCAGCCTTGGCTTCCTCCAAAGCCCGGAGATATATCCTAGCCATAACCCGGGGATAATCGTCCATCCAGGACAGGTTGCCCTGCCTCCAAGTACGGAAATACATGTCCTGGAGCATCTCGTCCATCATCCCCTCATTCTCCTCAAACTCTTTCATCCGGGCCTCAGAAGTCGACAGCCGTGCGACAGCAGCATCTCTCTCCAATCGGTATCACGAGAAGTCATCCTGAAGGGACTTCCGCATCACTTCCATCTCCTCCTTCAGTTTGGCCTGAGCAAGCTCTACGGCCTCAAGCCTCCCAGATAACTCCTCTACCTGCTCAAAATCCGCTCTCCGAACCTCGTCCACCGTTGTGATGGCCATGTCAATTCGCTCTTTGCAAACAGCCTCCCATTTTCGCAACTCAGCCTTGCTAGCCTCTTCCGTGGTTTTCTTTAGTCATCTGGAGGCCGCTTCATGCTGGGATATCTGGATAGCCTGATCGGCAAGCTGTTTGGCCTGATCAGAAACCTTTAGCCGCAACCGAATGTTAGCACTTTCGATTTCCTCCCCAGCCTTGGCCAGTCGAGCGTGATGCTCCATTAGCCTTTTGGTCTCTTCAGCCACCCGATCGATGTTTGCCTTGGCCTCATTCCCCATGGTCACAATCCGAGTAGTAAGCAAATCGAGATCTAAGGACTTAGCCTCATCAAGCACCCGTACCATGGGGTTGCGGGGAAGAAGATGCTCACCCGTGGCCTCGTCAAAAGAGATGTCCTGAAAACTTGGGTCCAGATCCGGGTGGCCGGCAAATGGGTTGCGAGCCAAACCAGGGTAGTCTATCGGGGTGACGGTTGGATTTTCGGACGGATGGGGGGAAGGCATAAACTCGGTATCTTCCTTAGTAATGTCATGGATAGGCTGGACTGGAGGCTGAGGGCCAAGTGAAGGTTCAAACAGAGAACGACCCCTCTTCCTCTTTTGCATATCTTCTTCAATAACTCCGAGAAGAGGGCGATAGCTAACCACATCTCCGAGACGGCTAGTTGACGGCTTTGGCTTGGCAGAAGCTTTGAGTAGCTTATATTGTTCAAGGCGGTGCCGAATATCTGATGTCTTGGCCACCTTACCCGTTTCTGGGATAAAAACCAAGTGTTACAAGCATGCATGAAACTATGATCCGGGAAATATGTTAAGTTAAAAGGAGTAGGAAAACGCGCTTATTTTACAAACCCTAAGGGGGAGTGGGATACTGCAATAAGTCCTGAATCTCATTCCAGGACGGGAGTTGGCCATAAAATATTACCAAGTCCTTATCATAAAGGGAGTCTGCGAAAGTTAAGAATTCACCTTGAACCGCTGGAGTTGCCTTAGCTGAAATACCCTCAGAAGATAGACTGGCACCCGTCCCGGCCTTATCAGACTTCTTCGATTTCTCCACCAAGGTCGGCCCTTCCCCCAACCCCTCGAAGGCTTGACGGAAGGCATCATCAGTCCACTCTTGAATCTCACCCGCTTGCCCAGAAGTCAAGGCACCAGCGCCACTACCACTCTGCCGTTCGCCACCGTTACCACCGTCACCTTCTCCATCACCTCCGCTCTCCTCCTCGCCTCTTTCTTCCTCTCCACTTTCCTCCTCCGGAACATCTGGCCATGTGCTGGGAGAGGGTCCATCGGATTTCTTAAGCTTCTTCCCACCGACAACTGGAGGTACCGAGAAAGGTCTCCTCTTGCTACTCTTCGCAGTAGCCCCGTATTTAGCTTTGGCAGCCCTCTCCTCGGCTGTATCTCTCTGCTTAACCATAGATTGACATGGCAGAATTAAGTTGTACTCCAGGAGAGTGGCATTCCTAATCAGGTAAGAAGCCGACCTATCCCGTCCCAAGATGGCCTTTATTTCCGCTGCCATCCAAGCCAAGAAATCATTCTCCACGACCGCAAAGCCACCTGTCGCTAGCAAGAAATAAAAGCATATAAGAGAAAGCATTGGGGTCGAAACAAGGAAAATATAAATGAAGTTCAACTTACAGCCGGAAGTAAAAAGACGGAAGGAAATAGAGTCATCCTTAATGAAGAACCATTCTTTCTTGAACATACTGAGCTTCGAATACAAATCCAGGACAGGCTTGAAGGGCACGGCAGCTTCCAAGCTGATATATGGAGACCCCTTCTTATAGCCTCTCAAGTTGTACAAATAACGGATCTCCCGGTTGGAAGGGGGACGCCCATATTTCCTCTGAAAAATGATGAACAAGCACACCAGGATAGCATAGGAATTGGGCTGAAGTTGGAATGGAGCCACCTTCAAATAGGTAAGAAAGCTGACTATCCAGGCATTGATTGGGGGAATGGCCCCGCACATACAATGGTATCGGCTGTAAGCGAAATATCCTTCAGGAGGATCATACGGCATCACACCATCTCCCGGCAACAGCACACTCCCCCTGTCAATCCCAAAGGAGCGAGCGATGACATCAAGTTGCCCTTCTTTGAGGGAGCTCGGAAAGCAATCGGGAGGAGAGTTCAGAAGCTCCTGAGGGCCATATCCGTCCACTAATGACCTCGGGGCAGGTCCATGTCGCGGTGGTCCCGGCTGGACTGGGGGGCACAGCGGAAGACTCACCTCTGTCTGTAGATTTTTTTCTTTTCTGATCGGGTTTCCACTTTGTGAGACATTTATCTGCAACACAAGAAAGTACATCGTTAGAACAGAGGACATAAAAAAACAAGTGTATATAGTCTGCAACTTCACTCGAATCCAAAACTCAAAGGATAAAGGTTTTCGGGATCATTCGGTACATAAGGTCCCTGAACTCATTCGGTGTTGAAAATTTTTTTAGTTCATTCGGTACTAAGTTTCTCTATTCTCATTCGGTGAAACAAAGAAACCTCATTCGACGAAAAGAACGCACCTAATCGGCACTTATGTGGTTCGGCTATCTCGTATGATGGAGGTTGAACGAAGGCCTGAAGCCCATACTTATAGGCAATTACGAATGACCGAATCAGTTGGTTCGGCACGCAGGGCCGAGTGAAGATATCCTAGCTAAAACAAAGCATGCCATGTGTATACACCTGCCCTACTTTGGGGGGCAAGTGTTGGATGAGATTCGGCCAAACCAACTCCATCTCCCAACCGGACGATCAACCCACCGAATCAACTCCATCTCCCAACCGGACCGTCAACCCACCGAACCAACTCCGTCTCCCAACCGGAACATCAACCCACCGAACCAACCTCCTCTAAGCTCCTGCCGAACCAACCTCCTCCAAGCTCCTGCCGAACCAACCTCCTCCAAGCTCCCACCGAACCAACTCCATCTCCTACCACCGAACCAAAGCCCCACTGGTCCATTCATCTCCTACCACCGAACCATCCTAACCGGACCACCTATCCAACCTACACCGAACCAACATTGCCAGGCCAGATCGTTTCAGCCCAGGCCCATCAGCAGCTATATACATCCAGAACCCCTGCCCCCAGCCTCACTCTGTAAATAGAGGGGCAGGGGTACAACAATGGTAGACAAGTTTGAGAGCTCAAGCACGGAAGGAACTTTCAAACAACTTTCATATACTTGTACACAAAGCTTTGTACTTGTAATCTGAAAGAAAAAGGAGAATAACATATAAAGTGGACGTAGGCACGTTCAGGCCGAACCACTATAAATCTGTGTGTCTTTTACAGCTTAGTCCATCTATTTTATATATTTGCGTAAATCACCCAAATCACTAGAAACAACATAAAATCAACTAATTCATACGACTTGGAGGTGTTTGTCCATTTTTTGTGCAAACACATGACACTGCCACCATAGTCAAGCCTGATCTGTTAGCAGATGTTGAGACATAGTCAATAACACCTCATGCCGCTGCACATATGGTGGAGAACGAAACTAGGAATCTTTGTAACAAAGAAATAAGGCTAGTTTGAGTATAGTGAAGAGATAACCTAACAGAAGGCATGAGAAATTGAAGAGATAATGAAGGCTTCTCAACCTAAGCTTTTCTCCAGGAAACTTTTTCTCTCCAAAATTTAGTATCGTATAGGTTTGGGTTGCTTTGTTGATTAGATGGTAAGGGATGATTTCCATACTTTTGATTGTTATTTTTGTACTCATATAGAATCTTATGCATATCTAGGATGCTTGCATGCATTCCTATATGTCGTGATTTTTCATTCATGCTAGGATTGAGCTCATCTATATTATGTTGCAAACATAATCACACTGCATTTTTTGGTTATTTAGATGGTTGTACAGATAACTTGGTTATATAATATGGTTGCATAGGGCACGTTACACTAACAATCGAAATTAATTTTAAGGGGGGAGAATGTAACATCCCGCAAAAATTAATAAATTAAAATATGGCTTATAATAAGAATTATGCAAACATCAGAACTTAGCCACGAAAGTTACACCAATGCATTCTTGGTGAATTTCTAACCAACTTTCATATATAAAGCTTTTGCGATCGAAAATCAAATGATTTTTTTTAACATTTGAAAATTTCAAATTTACAATAATTTGTACGAATTCAAAAGTTGAATTTAAATAACGTTAACGTGAAAATTAAACTGGGTAATAAACAATTTAAAGTTAGGGAAAATTAACATTAAATAAAAACGTTAATGTTAGTGTCAAGAGCGGAAAGAAACAAAAGTAAAATGACAGCAATAAATTTATTTTTCAAAATAGGAAAACGGTCAACCCCTTACCTTTCGGTCGACCATCAGTGATCGACTGGTTCTTATGGTGCGACTAAGGTTAAGTCATGCCACGAATGACCTATATTTTGTTATAGTAAACTAACATAAATCTTATAGTTTTAGCCCATTCTGGCTATTATAAATAAAAGGCTAGCCCCCTCACTTTTATTGACAAAATATTTGGAATGTTGGCAAAACTCCATTAGTTATCTTTCTCGATTAGATTTAAGAATTCAAATCTAAGGAAAAAAGGTAATAGTTTTTGTGTACATTTTTCTATTTTTATTCTTTCATAATCTCTAAATTCTGAATCTAATTTATATACAATCGAATGATTATATATTCCTAAAAGAAGAAACATGAAGAAGTAGTTAGGCAAGGGCATGAATCATAACCAAAGGAAGCAAGAAATCATCCCAAGTGGAAATCTTAGTTTTTCACATTTTAGCAGTTTGTGCAGCAAAATTTGGATTTGTTTTATGTCTTTGCGAATTTTATATACAAAAAGCCTAAACCTTAAAATCCCAAAATTCCACTAAATAAAATGTCAATTCTTGGATTTATTGGATTTTCAATTATTTTATGTTAATATAGTAAAAGTTAATTTATTGATTGCAATTTGAATAATTTATGTTCTATTCAACTTTCTCTTCTAATTCCTGTTGTTGTGACTAAAGGATTCAAAAAAAAATATTAGGGAATGATGTTCGAAGTATAAATTTTTCTATTTGTAGTTTGCACCACCTATTTCGTAAGATAGTTACATATGTATCCTTTTTCCTCTTTAAGGTCGTAGATGTAAAAGTTGAATAAAATATAAAGGGTTTAACTTTTAAGTTTTTTTTCTTTGAAATAGAGGCGTGATTCTATTATATGAATGTAAAATAAATTTGGTATATTTCTGAATATATACACACAAGTCGGTTTAGTCAAGCTAAGGATATTAGCTATTTTGTAAATTATTTTGTGGAATTTTGGCTTGTATAAATATGAAAGTTTTTGAAAGTTTAACAATTAGTATAGGAAGCATTTATCTTAGAATAAGAATATATTTACGCACGTTTAGGAATGATTAGTTAGCCTAAATTACATACATATAAATACATTAATAGCGTATTAATAATAACGTATTATCCATATCATATAGAAAAAATAGGTTAGTAAATAGCATTAAACCATATAGAAAAGAAGTTAAGGATAATAACGGAAATGAATCCCTAACTAAAGGCAAAATAAGGAGTTCTCCTTATATGGCCTTAATTCATAAATGCGATGAGATAATATATCTATGTATGTGTGTGTGTAATACACACACATCTCTGTGTGTGTGCTGCAGTGGTATGTTAGGAGAGCACAAATATAACTAAGTTATATGGATGTGAGATCAGTCAAAAGCTTAAAAAAGTCTGCCGGCTAATCTGGCTACCAATAGTGTAACTTTTGGACTGATATAAGACATCGTCTATAATATGAGCCCATGGTGGACACGAGGTTTGTCAAAATTTTATAGGATAAGCCTGCCAACTAATTCGCTACCAGCACCTATGAATAGTCGGACTTGAGACGTCACGGTTTAGGTTACGGGTCATACGACGGATATTCCAGTAAGAGTCTGCTTACACGTAAGTGGTGTTAAATGCTCGTTGTAGGGTCCGCCTCCTTTCCACTTAAGAATATTAAATGGTTGGGATTGTCTTTTAGGTGCGGTAGTGGGAAATCTTTGGCAATGGTCTGATTTGAGTTTGAGATATTAAGTGATTATTGTAGGGTCCGCCTCTTCCCATAAAAGAAGTATAAAGTGGCCTAGTGAGATTTCTTACGATGTCAGTTAGGAAGTACCAGATAAGGGTTCATCTTGGCTTTAGGTATTAAATGATGGGGATCTACCTAGGGTATAGTTATTACATGGTCACGGTCTTTCCAATTTCTATTAAAGAGGTATTAAATGGCTTAGGTGCTTCAACTCGCATCGTTAAGGCATGACTGATGGTAGTTGCGAAGATGGAATGGAAAGGGCCTTTGGCATATAGGCTATAGTTAGAGATACGTTATGGAGTTGGAATGAAAAAGCCTTTGGCTTACAATTGGAGGTAAACTTGGTAGGGTATAGTATAGGATGCATAAGGTATATTACTGATCTAAGAGATACTACATAAATACTATTATGGTAAGACTTTAGATTTTCATTCATTGGATATTATTGTTCTGACTTCCTCCTCATTACAGCCATAGGTTAGGGGAATGATAGTGATGAAGAAGAAGGAGTAGCATTGAAGATTTGTGGGGGTTTCATTATTTATCTATGTTATATATACATATATTCCACTACACCCAGTTTCAGACATATTGATGTATATTGAGATATTATATTATGGATATTCTGGGATGTTATGTTTTTGAGATTTGTTTTTTATGGAATGGGTACTTATTTATGTTATTATATTTTAACCCTTCTATTGTGAGATTCTATAAGCATAGACAGATAGCCTTTTATATTGTTCATTGTATTAATTTTACCAACCAACATATAGC
This sequence comes from Allium cepa, assembly GCA_030765085.1. NCBI lineage: Eukaryota > Viridiplantae > Streptophyta > Magnoliopsida > Asparagales > Amaryllidaceae > Allium > Allium cepa. Next base: position 399,751,949 of record CM060931.1, read on the forward strand.
TTTGGAATAAGGCTGATGTTTGATGGGCTTTTATTGGGTCAAAAATTAGACCCATTTCTATAAGGGTTGTTACAACGCGCTTCCACTATATTTTGATTGACAATCAAACTATTTGATATTTCTATCAAAATACTTGTTCGATTTTGATGCTTTGTTGAATGATACTTTCATATCTGTTCTTAGATCACATCTAAAGACTCACAAACTCAATATTGTTCCTGTAGGATCGATTTCACCATAGAGGGGGAGGTGAATAGGGCGATGCTATTAATTATAAAAATTATTGCGGAAGCTTATAAAATTATTTCAACACAGATATATCAAAATAATAGCAGCACAGATAGTAGCAGAATAATAAATGCAGAAATTGAACGACACGGAATTTACCCAGCTTCGACAAAACCCTGCCTACGTGCTTCCTCCAAGGTTTCTACTAGAAATTAAGTAGTCACATGCTTACACACGTAAACTTGCGACACCCGCTACTGACTAACCTAACTCTACGCTCAAAACCCTGCCACAACTCAGCCACCGAGTTGCGAATTCCCAAACTACGCCGCGTAGTTTTTCCACTAGTCACACGATTAGAAATTACAATGATTTAAGAAAGAAATTAAAAACACTTTAAAACAGTAAAATAAATAAACCCTAATTTTTATGATATTAAGGCCTAACTCTATTTTAATAACCGGCCCTAAATAATATTATCACAAACAAAATATTGCCGGCCCTTTTTCTTTTCTTTGCTCCTCAGTCAAACAATGGCCTCGTTCCTTCTTTCGTTCGTTCCTCTTAGCTCTGAAATTAGGGCTTTGTGAAGTCGCAGCTTAAATTGATGGTTGGTGCTTCGATTGCATACTTCAATTGGTTCGTTCGTGGCTCCTCCTCCTTGATCGAGTTCGACTTTGATTTGGTATGTAAATTTTTCTTTTGCTTCTTTTGATTTGCTTGCTTGAAGTCGATGGGTTTACGGCCGATGATGATAGGGTTTATATAGGGTTTAATCCCCTATAATTTCGTTTGTATGTGTTTGTTTGAGTTCTTCAATTTCTTTGTTCTGGCCGTTCGATTTTGTTTCGATGCTGGTGATGATTTCTGACTTGTTCATATCGAATAATTTCGTTTACTTGATTAACACGGTGTTGATTGTTTTCTTGGCCACCATGGCTTGTTTGATTTGTTCCTTTGTTTGGCACCTTGTTCATCACGGTTCTGACATTTTCTTTGACCAGTTGAATTTTTGACTGTTGTCGTGATTGACTTCGGCCACTTTGATTCTTCTGTGTGAATTTACGACTTTGCTTTTGGCAGTGTTTATTTCTCGACTCTGGCCATTTGTGTTTATTTCCTCTGGTCATTTGTTCGAACTAGCTGTGTCATATTTAAATTGTACCTGCTGTTGCATGACTTTGGCATTTGACTTGAATTAACTTTGTACATGTGTGTTCAAGCCCCTGTTGTCTGCATTGCTTGATTCGAAGTGGTTCATGATATTTTTGCGCTGCATATTTTTGCCGAGACTATACTTGTACATGTCTCTGGTATCACAATTTCATTCTACTTTGTGCATTCTTCTCTGGCTTGAATTTTGGTTGTGTGCATATTGCCTGACCATTTCCTTTATGTACTTACTTCGGCCATTATGTCTTTGACCTGCAGCTTGAACTTGCTACACATATATTTACACATATAAACAGAGATGCTTCACTTGTTCACTGGACTGTTGTATTACTTTGTTGATGATGCTTTGACGATTGAAATTGGTTTGGATTTGTGGTCTTGTGTCATAGTTTTGGTTCATCGGATTATAGTTCTGTGCACATTGTGATCTGGTATCACTGACTTCGAGTTGCTTTGAGCACTTGCGTTATGCTTTTGTCTGGTTTTTGGTGCACATGCTTGCTTCCCTGACCTATTGCACTATAACCTTCATGTGTACTTCTGGTTAGCATATTTAGCTTTTGAGTTTCACTTGGAGTTCAGTAGCTTGTCTTTATTATGTGTTCATCTGGAAGTTTTGCATTGTTCTGATCTTTGACATTGCCTGACTTTTTAATTGAGTCAATGGTGGTTATACTTTGGTATTGATGCATTTTCTTGTGTGGTCAGTTCCACTTGCTGTTCTCTGGTCTTTAAGCCTGGGCAGTTTGGTTTCATTGATGATGTTATGCACCTGAATATACATGTGCCATTTCTTTGCTTACATCTATTGGTCTGCACATCCCTGTCTACTACTTGACTCGGAGTCTGGTGGCTTCATTTTGGCATCTGTTATCTTATATGTGCGTTGTCTTTATGTAGTTTGTACCACTGCCTTTGTGCACTATTTGGTTCATATTGCATTTGTACATTTGAATTTTGGTCGAGGCTTGTTTTAGTTGTCTTGACCATTTTAATGAACTTGCACCTGTGTTGAATCCAGCTTGGAGCTCGGGTTTGACCTTGTGCCGATATTGTGACATTATTTTTATTGCACTTGAGTTGAACCCGGCGTTTTGGGTTTGACCTTGTGCTCACTCGTCCCTGTAATTTTATCAAGTGTATGTATCAGTGTGCACGGCCTTGTGGCATGTACAGTGATACACTGTGCATGTCACAAGCTGTTCATGTATGATGAATTCGAAATTAAATAATGACGAACAACCCAAATAACTGAGGCAAATATTATTTACAAAATCCACATTTTATTTTATACTGCAAAAATATTTTATTTTCAATTTTACTGCTTCAATGTATATTTTTGCAGATTGCTCAGATGCTGGATTCACATTGGAATGAAGTTGAAGATAAATACGAGTTGAGTGAATAAGTCATATGTAGTGAGGTCAAATATAAATTAAAAATTGTGATGTAATAAAAAATTGTATTATAATTGAAGTTGTGTGTGTGTATATATATATAGTGAGAGCTTGAAATTTGTACTATTCAAAAATTGTAATAAATATTTGTTTGAATAAAATTTCTATTTGAATTCAAATTCTGTGTTATTTGTTTTATTCAGCAAATATTTATTTAATCTATGACAAATAAAATAGTATATTAACAAATACATTTGAATGAATATATATATATGTTTATTATCATCAAACAAAAATCATATAATCGCATATTCAACAATCTCCCCATTTTGATGATAACAAACATGTAGTTAAGATTTTGAATATGTTAAATGTATTTGATTATTCAATTTGCTCCCCCTATTTGAATGCTTCCTCTCTACACAAAGCTCCCCTTCATATATGCATAGAATTAAAAATATGCAAATGAGCCTAGATGCAAATAGAAAATATTTGACCTTTATTTGTCAAAATCTTAACTTTTCTCTCCCCCTTTTGTTATCAGCAAAATAGTAACAGTGTTAGAAAAATAAAGATAAAGTGATAGATATTAATACAACTTTAAAACTCAATCGAATATAAATATTAAATTTCAATAAAAAATCAAACAAAAATCATAAATACTTTGTTAGGCGCATATTCCACTTTTAGAATGATAGGAATGATATCATCATATAAAACCATACAGTTGTGTCTATTTGTGGTATATTTATATCAGGAATTCGAATATCTACCAACCATGCATAACCGTTAGGACTTTTAAATGAGATTAGTAGTATTCCAATTTTATCTTTAAAAAAATGAATTCAAGTATCTCCTAACCACGCATAACCGTGAGGACTTTTAAATGGGATTAGAATCAACTTGTTTATTTAAAAAGAAAAAAAATCAATTTTGATATGTGTTCCATACATGCATAACCGTGAGGACTTTTAAATGAGCATGGAAGCACATAACAAATTCCAAGTAATTCACCCATGCATAACCGTAAGGATTTTTAAACGAGAGTGAATACATTGGATTTTATTTTATTATTATTATTATTTTATTAAAAAAATGTAAAATGAAAAACGAATGATTCCTGTTTAAAGTACCACATATGGACAAACTATATTGAATTTTGATGTGTGATGGTCGTTAGAAATATGATAGAAATAGAGATGGTCATGGAATTTTTACCAACAAAAAGTTTTATAACTCTTGTTTAAATTTCTAAAGAAATTTACTAATTATACCGTCTCGAGTCATAATATATGATAAATATAAACACTCATCACTTTTTCGGTCACTATTTATCTTTTTGATAATCATTAGGGAGTCAGATTAGTCAATGTAGTTATGTAAAATCAAATTCAAAAATAATTATAAAATCAATTTTTCTAAAAATGACCAATCTGAAAACAAGGTCAAAAAAATGATTTTCTAGAAGGGGTTTCATGATAAAAATTATGCTATTTGAAAATTATTTGAAATGAAAAATACGCAGATATTTTCTTTGAAAAACGATGCAGTTACTAAATGTCTCAACATAAATCACGTTTCAGTAGTAATTTTTCTATCAACTAGATTACCAATGTAATCTGCATCTGAATTTTTCTTTTACTAAAAATTATCATTAATTGAATTTGATAGACCAAACCATGAAGTGTGCATCAAAATATCTTAAAATCAATTTTAACAGCTTTTTAAATGACATTCTCTTGAATTTGAATTGAAACAGTGTAAATAATAAAAAACCGTGAATATAGAGTTAGCCGTGAAATAACCAAATGTATTATCATCCAATAAAACACTATTATGAATCCAAACTAATATATATGAAGTAATTCAAAGACTCTACAGATTTTTATAGTGTTCTTGGCATAAGAATGTAATTGGCCAACTATTTTGAATAAGTCAGAATCAAAATCATCATTATTTCATCATCACATTATTGGCTGATTTAACTCAGATTACGGTGTAGATTATCACATTTAATATATCGTTCAAATAAATATACCATTACCTGTTTTACCTTTAAGATATTTTTCGTTGTTGTCCACTGTGATTCTGTCCCTTTATACTAGGCTAAGGAACTTTGGTTTGACGCTCGTTGTGTCCCAAGAACAGCCAGAATCCAAGTAACACTATTGTTGTTCCTTAGCCTGCCACCACACCTACACGATGAAAGATTTTTGTGACCTATTTGTTTTTATAAGTCCATGATTGTTAGTGGTAGAATATTTTGAAAATTAATTTCGTGGAGACCCATAACTATTTATATATGTTCCTTTTGGCACCCAGGTTTGTTTAACTATGAGAGATTTTATATTTGTGCCTTTTGGAACCCAAATTGGAATGGTTTTTACGTGTTTGGGTCTATATCAACAATTATTTTGATTGTGTCCAATTTTTCTACAAATTGTGCACATTGGATCGACTTGATTAATTTCATTTCTAACATTTTTAGATTGATAATATCCAAGTCCTTGTCTAACTGTATTAACAGTTTGTTTTCCTAATAGCATATTCAATGATTTTTCACTTTTTGAAAATTTATCTAAAGTGTTGATAGTTTTTGAACTTGTGTCTTGAGAGATTCATTTTCGTTCAATAATTGTGTGCACTTTTTAATAGAATTTTCTCTTCCTGTATTTTCATTCTCTTTCAAAATCAGAATTTCATTTTCAAGTGATTTAATTTTGATTTCTGATTTTTAATTTCTTCTTCGAATGTTGGACACTTATCACACTTAGGGATCCTACTTTGATAGGTTTTAACTAATTGATCAAGTTGTTTATTTAAATCTATCAAAGTATCTTTTTGTGATTCAAGTTTGGCATATTTCTCCCAAAGTCGTTCAAAACAGCCATTTACTTCGTGGAAATATATAAGTAATTCTGAATGAGTAAGTTTTGATACCTCGCTTGGCTCGTCATCGTCGCTATCAGTTATATTACCTTGAAGGCACATATCTACTTTCTCACTCTCACTGCTAGTACTTTGATTATCTTCATCACCTGTATTCCACGTGGCTGAAAAACTTCTCCTTTTTGATTTCTTTTCAAAGCCGCGTTGATTTTGAGGACAATTGGGCTTGATGTGTCCGGGTTGGTTGCACTTATGATAGATGATCTTCTGTTCGTCTGAGTTGTCTAGTGCTTTGACTATTCTGCTTTTCAATTTTTGATTTAGAGCTGGATTTCCATATTTGTAATTCCACATTTTGAATTTCTTTTTTATCATCTCCAATTCTGCTGCTCCATCATCATCATCATCACCATCACCATCACTTTCTGTTGTTCCTTTAAGAGCTATTGACTTCTTTCGAGTGTCACCTCCTTCACGTTCTTCCTTGGATTTCATTTCTAGCTCATAAGTGGTGAGATTTTCGATGAGTTCTTCAACTTTGATTTGTTTTAAATCTTTTGATTCTTGAATGGCAGTTACTTTTGCTTCAATACTTCGTGGAAGGACTCTGAGGATTTTTCGGACTATCTTCAACTCTGTGTATGATTTTCCGAGAGCTTTTGATTTGTATACGATATTGGAAAGTTGTCTATACATCTCTTTGACATTTTCTTCCTTCGCCATTGTGAAGTTCTCGTATTCGCTGCTTAGCATGGCAAGGCGAGATTCTTTGACTTGCGACATTCCTTCGTGAGTCACTTCGAGTGTATGCCATATTTCCTGTGTAGTTAGACAATGTGAGACACAATTAAATTCAAATTGATCCAATGAATAGATGATAGAATTCATAGCTTTACATTAGCATTTCGTAATTTTTTTCTAGTTCTGTCCATTGATCCATCGGTTTATCTATTTCCTGATTATCTACAATTATAGTTGGTGCTCTATAACCTGTCTCAACAATATTCCAAGAGTCAATGGTTCTCAGAAAAATTTTCATTCTATTCTTCCAATAGGCGTGTTCACCATTAAACATTGATGGCCTAACTATGGACTGGCCCTCAGCAAAAGCATTATTAATAAAAGCCATTTTAAAAATTCAACTTTTTTAAAAAAAAATTGATTTTTGAAATTTTATAAAAAAACCAAAAGATGACTTCTAAACCTAGCTCTGATACCACTTGTAGGATCGATTTCGCCCTAAAGGGGGGGTGAATAGGGTGATGCTATTAATTATAAAAATTGTTGCGGAAGCTTATAAAATTATTTCAACACAGATATATTAAAATAATAACAGCATAGATAATGCCAAAATAATAAATGCAGAAATAGAACGACACAGAATTTACCCAGCTTCGACAAAACCCTGCCTACGTGCCGCCCCCAAGGTTTATACTAGAAATTAAGTAGTCACACCCTTACACATGTAAACACGTGACACCGGCTACTGACTAACCTAACTCTACGCTCGAAACCCTACCACAACTCAGCTACTGAGTTGCGAATTCTCAAACTACGTCATGTAATTAGTCCCTTAGTCACACGACTAGAAATTACAATGATTTAAGAAAGAAATTAAAAACACTTCAAAACAATAAAATAAATAAACCCTAAGTTTTAAGATATTAAGTCCCAACTCTATTTTAATAACCGTCCCTAAATAATCTTATCACAAACAAAATATTGCCAGCCCTTTTTCTTTTCTTTGCCCTTCAGTCGAACAATGGCCTCGTTCCTCTTAGCTCTGAAATTAGGGCTTTGTGAAGTCGCCGCTTAAATTGATGGTTGGTGCTTCGGTTGCTTACTTCAATTGATTCGTTCGCGGCTCCTCCTCCTTGATCGAGTTCGACTTTGATTTGGTATGTAAAATTTTCTTTTGCTTCTTCTGATTTGCTTGCTTGAAGTCGATGGGTTTACGGCCGATGATGATAGGGTTTATATTAATCCCCTATAATTTTGTTCGTATAAATTTGTTTGAGTTCGTCAATTTCTTTGTTCCGACAATTCGATTTTGTTTTGATGCTGGTGATGATTTCTGACTTGTTCATATCGAATAATTTCGTTTACTTGATTAACACGATGTTGATTAATTTCTTGGCCACCACGGCTTGTTTGATTTGTTCCTTTGTTCGACACCTTGTTCATCACGGCTCTAACATTTTCTTTGACCAGTCGAATTTTTGACTGTTGTCGTGATCGACTTCGGCCACTTTGATTCTTCTGTGTGAATTTATGACTTTGCTTTTGGCAGTGTTTATTTCTCGACTCTGGCCATTTGTGTTTATTTCCTCTGGTCATTTGTTCGAACTAGCTGTGTCATATTTAATTTGTACCTGCTGTTGCATGACTTCGGCATTTGACTTGAATTGACTTTGTATATGTGTGTTCATGCCCCTGTTGTCTACATTGCTTGATTCGAAGTGGTTCATGATATTTATGCGCTGCATATTTTTGCAGAGACTATACTTGTACATGTCTCTGGTATTACTGTTTCATTCTACTCGATGCATTCTTCTCTGGCTTGGATTTTGGTTGTATGCATATTGCTTGACCATTTCCTTTGTGTACTTACTTTAGCCATTATGTCTTTGACGTACAGCTTGAACTTGCTATACATATATTTACACATATAAACAGAGATGCTTCACTTGTTCACTGAACTATTTTATTACATCGTTGATGATGCTTTTACCATTGAACTTGGTTTGGATTTGTGGTCTCGTGTCATAGTTTTGGTTCATCTGATTACAGTTCTGTGCACATTGTGATCTGGTATCACTGAATTCGAGTTGCTTTGAGTATTTATGTTATGCTTTTGTTTGGTTTTTGGTGCACATGCTTGCTTACCTAACCTATTGCACTATAACCTTCATGTGTACTTCTGGTTAGCATATTTAGCTTTTGAGTTTTGCTTGGAGTTCAGTAGCTTGTCTTCATTATGTGTTCATCTGGAAGTTTTTCATTGTTCTAATATTTGATCTTGCCTGACTTTTTGAATTGAATCAGTGGTGGTTATACTTTGGTATTGATGCATTTCCTTGTGGGGTCAGTTCCACTTGCTGTTCTCTGGTCTTTAAGCCTGGGCAGCTTGGTTTCATTGATGATGCTATGCACCTGCATATACATGTGCCATTTCTTTGCTTACATCTATTGGTCTGCACATCCATGTCTACTGCTTGACTCGAAGTCTTGTGGCTTCACTTTGGCATCTGTTGTCTTATATGTGCATTGTCTTCATGTAGTTTGTACCACTGCCTTTGTGCACTATTTGGTTCATATTGCATTTATACATTTGGATTTTGGTCGAGGCTTGTTTTAGTTGTCTTGACCATTTTCATGAACTTTCACCTGTGTTGAATCCAGCTTGGAGCTCGGGTTTGACCTTGTGCAGATATTGTGACATTATTTTTATTGCACTTGAGTTGAACCCGGCGTTTTGGGTTTGACCTCTTGCTCGCCTGTCCCTGTAATTTTATCAAGTGTATATATCGTTGTGCACGACCTTGTGGCATGTACAGTGATACACTATGCATGTCACAAGCTGTTCGTGTATGATGAATTCGAAATTAAATAATGACGAACAACCCAAATAACCGAGGCAAATATTATATACAAAATCCACATTTTATTTTATACTGCAAAAATATTTTATTTTCAATTTTATTGCGTCAATGTATATTTTTGCAGATTGCTCAGATGCTGGGTTCACATTGGAATGAAGCTGAAGATAAATACGAGTTGAGTGAATGAGTGATATGTAGTGAGGTCAAATGTAAATTAGAAATTTTGATGTAATCAAAAATTGTATTGTAGTTGAAGTTGTGTGTGTGTATATATAGTGAGAGCTTGAAATTTGTACTATTCCAAAATTGTAATAAATATTTGTTTGAATAAAATTTATGTTTGATTTCAAATTCTGTGTTATTTATTTTATTCAGCAAATATTTATTTAAATATGAAAAATAAAATAGTATATTAACAAATACATTTAAATGAATATATATATATGTGTGTGTGTGTGTATGTGTTTATTATCATCAAACAAAAGTCATATAATCGAATATTCAACAGCTCCCGTTGATTTCGAGACACTTTTGTTATTATGTATAAATAGTTTGCTCTAAATCATTATTTAGAATTTTCTATTTCAACACATACATACCAAAACATAAAGTCATACCATGGGATAATTTTGTGAGTAAAGTCCGGACTACCTTGAGCACATTGAATGGTGAATCTGTTATGTTAATTTCTACAACTGAAATTCACAATATTATTTTTATCAATGCGGCTCACTATATTCCAATTGCATTTCTCTTTCTCTTAAAGATACATTTGCGGCCAATGTATCATATCCCTTCAGGTACAATTATTAAAATCATATTTTGATAATGTACTTGGAATCTATTTTGGATCTACGCAACGCACCATATCATAGAGTTAATATTCTTAATGGTTTAATTAAAAAATTAAGGATTATTTATTTTTGATATTGATAAGAAACTCATAATTTCTCTTTAATGTATAAGAATATTCATTAGGCGTTTAATGTGTTATGTTCATTTAGGTTCAGTCAATCTCATGTCATCCCTTGTAATCAATTTTATCCTTTGATCATATCCAAACTCATTTTGTACCAATAATTTCTTGAAGAAATTCCTTCACCATGAAGTGTTATTTCTTGAAACAGCACTTGTCTTAATGCAACGGAATGAGCATTCATAATCATTTTATGGATTGCCTTATATAAAACTGATTTTGCATTAGTTCACAATATATTTATGTTTAAAACGTAAATTAGTCATATAACGACCATCGTTCCCAAAATTTTCTCACGATGATTCATACAAGATCCATTATGTATAATTATTACATGCAATCTTTCACTCACAGAATCTTCCAACTCCTTGGTCTATAATTCGTAGGGTTTTCTTATAAATTTTATCTTGTATGATTTTGTAAACTATTCTTTGGATGATATTAATTTTAACCTTGTGTACTACTCTCAAGTACACACCTTATAGAAAGAATTTAACTCAACTTCACTCATTATTAATTATGCTTTGTCCAACAAAGTTCGATTACTTCCTATCAGTACATCATTATGTATTATATGGAGGAGTGATCTTTGAGATTAAATTTTTATTCATATTAGGTACATACTAAACTCTTTACAATATACTCACCTATTCGATCAAATCAAATTGCTTTTGTCGCATGTTATATTATTTACTTCTGTTTTATATTCTATAAGCTTATCATTGACTTACATATGCGTATCAAATATACATGTCCATGTTCGTGATAAACCATCGGTGAATATGACGAAATACATGGAACCATTTTGGCATTAATAGACTTACGATTGCATACATCTATATGTATCAATCAATTCGAAGTGTTCATCAACTCTTATGATGCTCGTACTAAATGGGTGCATAGCCCTTAATTATTTGAGATATAATTAAACAATATAATTTGATTCATAGTCATATAATAAAACTTATTTCTCAAAACTACAGCTTAGTCTATAATTCCAAAATAATGGTAAATAATTTTAAATACCTCTGTTTTATACAATGCATCAAATACCTCTACTACAGTTTCATTTCATAACAAATATTCATAATATTCTCATTGAAATAAATCTATGTCTATCCTTTAGTCATCACCGAGGAACAAATATTATTTCATAAATAATGTGTGGTACGTTTCATGAAAATAATTGTCGTAACTTAACGCAATCAATGAGTATTATATGGCATGCTTCCACTATTTTCGCCATTACTATAACAGTGTACCAAATACAGCGGTCCATCATGTACTTAATATAGACTATTTATTTTATATACTGCAACTAGTTTACAGTTGAGAGTTCTTTTATTAAATATCTTGAACTCAAAAAAATAAATCTTATAGAAACCAATTTTCTATACGAAAATACATCTTGAAATAGAAATCATATTTCTTGTTCCAATGTTAAGTATCAATCATTATTATACAATTCTCGTTTTCGATGTTTCATTATGAACCAGAAATGAACTTTCACTTTCTTCATCCCAACTGTACCTTAAATCACATCTACTCTTGTATATTCATTTTTCTTTCTAAATAGTCGAACCATTCAAAAGAATACCCTTACTACAACATCATAATGAACTCTTTACAAAAGCACACTCGATCATCCTTAACATTTAAGGACATCAAATTTGTTGTACTTTGAGTAAAGTGATCAAACTGACATTTCAATGACCAAGTTCTTAGATCCATCTTATAGTATGGTCCAGTGTTACATTTAACACAATATAATTATTATTGTAATCAATCGAATTGAATACACAATCTCACTGTTGGTTTATTTATTTTCTTTAAATCAACTAATTTCATCAAAATATCGTACATTACAAACTATGACCATTCACTATATAACTCTTATATGTCATAGTATATGGATCAAATATCCATAGATTTGTATTGCTTTTGAGTTCGAAACTCATAGAATGCAATAAACGCTCGTTTAAATAAACACGTAAGCAACCGAGTTACGAACACCTTAAGTAGCTGTAAAATTAAGCATTTGCATGGGTATAGAAAACATTATCATAGAAGAAGTATTTAATAGTATATACGTATAATATTTCTATTTTTCAATCTTCAATTCATTTCAATTTGTATATTTTAATTGATAAACACTTTATCAATCATATTAAATGCACAAATTTATCAATGTAGATTATTATAACATTATATAGCATATGTTCTTACGATATTAGAAAGGTTAAATGTTATCATTTCATTTTTCTAATAAAATTCCCACCAGTCTTTTATGTTTCTCTAAAGCCTAACTCGAAACATAGAAGTCTTTCGACTTCATTAGTGGGTTTTAGGACTCATATGCCTTAGGATCCTAACCTTGAGGAAGGCTTAAAAATCATAGATCTACATATAATGGACAACACCATTTCAGTTGTATCACATACAACTCCAACCTATGGTATCTTGTCCTAATCCTGCCTTTACCTTGAGGAAAGCTCAACGAGTAAAATAGGACTATTCATTCGCATTTCATGATGATCTAAGTATAATGCATATACCTTGAGGAAAGCTCAACAAATATGTGCAATTATCTTACCTCGTCTATTGAATATATTAATAGTACTACACATAAACATCCCAAGCTTGCGGAAACCAACCACTAAAGAGTATGCAAGTAATCTATTACTATATAAATGATAGATGGCAACTAAAACTTTATTTTAAAGATTCATAATCTTCAATATATTGTATCAAGTGATATCGACTTATGGAACAACGTATTTTTATGAAATATCCTCTCAATTCAAATGTCAAACACATCAGAAATCGTGGTATACGTACATATACATATGTATTTATTCCTTATGTCTATTTTGGGTTTCTTTTAATGTTCCACCTTTAGTTTGTACATTTGTATTATATAAGTTTTATTATTATATAAATTTTAAATTTTAATAAACTTATATAATAGTCTTATGTATAACGTTATTTTAATTAAATCTTATTCAATTAATTAACTCTTTAATTAATTTTATATTATTCCAATATAACATTTATATTGAATATTTATATACTGTAATCTTTATAGTATAACACATATATCTTATATAAGTGTATTTTCACTTAATTAATTTAATTGATTTTTCAATTAAATTTTATTATTTTTTAAAATATTTTTATATAAATACACGTGTACTTATGTCATCTTAAACATTTTAAAATAACATAACATATATCGATATATATAATATTGCATATATGTATTAATTAATTAACTTATTTAATTAATTTTATGTTATTAATAAATTTTAACTTTTAAATTAATATTTAATGTTTTCAAACATTTTGAAAATCTTATGTTATATTATAACTTTTATAATAAACATGTTTTATTTTAAATTTAACTTTTAAATTTAAAATCTTTATTTTATAATTTTCAAAATGATTTTGAAAATCAAATTATAACTTCTATAATGTAATTCTTATTTTAAATTTAACCTTTAAATTTACAAAATTTATTTCAGTTTTCAAAAAAATTTGAAAATTTAGCCCAAGACCCAATTCAAATTAGGCCTTTTCTATTAGGGGAAACCTTTAGGCTTATGTAACTATTCGAGCCCAGTCAATAGCTAGGTATGACACGTTACTTGATTATCCAATAATCCAATCCTTTAACATTGCCTTTTTAGATACCTTATTAACTGGGTTGTGACCATAATTAGTTAGTCTTAATATGACTAATTCAGAGTTTATAGGCAATGGGGCTCCAACACCATTTTTTGAACTGGGCCAGTATGCAGTGGGGTAAATGAGTAAATTTATTCCATTTTGATCTTTATTAGGCCTATGTATTATAAATTCGTTTAGAAGTTTTCTAAATTTACTTTAAATAAAATCAATATTTATTTGACTTTATAAATAGGGTTTTGTTTATATAGTTTGTATTATATTATATATGTGTATCATATACACATATATGTGTACGTGCATGTGCAATGTAAATAGGGTGTACATGGTTTAACGTGCCCGTGTATGGATGTTGGTGCTTACACTACAACAGGAATGTTTGCCCCTCGTGTATATAAACGTGCTGCCCAAATGTACATATATATGCATCAAATTATTGTATAAATAAATGTATATATGTATGCAATTAATTACATAATTATTATAAAATATCAATTATAAATTATTCATATAAGGAATTTATGAGATATATATACATATAAATAATATATATATATATATATAAATAATTAACTTATAAAAGTATTTTAAATATTATTTTGTACAATAATTTAAAGCGTGTTTATATATGTCATATATCATGAAGTTCGAAAAAAATTAACACATATATATTATAATACATAAATATATAACCAATATCAAGTAAATTAATATATATATATACGTGTATATAATTTTTTCTAGTAAATATAAATATTATCTCTACGTCAACCAAATATTTTTTTAAATTAATTTATATATATAATATAAAAACATATGACTATAAATTTATATATATATATACATACACTTTTTATAATAAACGTAAATGTTGTTGCTAGTCTCGATCAAAAAAATATTTTAATTAATTTATTTTTGGTTTTAAAATTAAAAAAATACTTATTAAATTCAAAAGTCGTACAGATTTAATAAAACAATACATATTTAAAAATCATTTTCATAATCAGAATATATATCTTGTATTATATATAATTTTTCCAGATTTTTATATATTATTTATGTATATGTATAAATGTGTTTTATTCACTTAAATAATTTTAAATAAAAAATTAATTATATATATTTATAAAAAATTACTGTTTAATGATGGAATTTCTATCGAATTAGAAAACCGTTGAAAAATTTCAAATTAAAATTTAATCGCAAGCGCACAACGTACAATTCTAGTATATGGTGAGTACGGGTCGATCCGCAGGAAATTGTTGATTTTAAACCTCTATTCTATCAAATTAACCAAAGTTGAAAGTGATTAGCTGGAAAAATAAGAAGAATGACAAAAAGAAAGTAATAAAAATATGAGAGCAGAAAAACAATTTAGAGATAAATTCACTCTCTAGATCATATACTTCAACAAAATTGAAATTATGATCTCTCTATTTTGGTCATTAGTGAATTTAAATGACGCGTTTATCATAAGTATGGCTTATTTGTGCTATTAATTAGCTAAACTTAATCCATCTATCAAACTATAACGCACCTGTTAAACCACTTACTAACTCTCAAGAAATTGACAACAAAGTTGAAAATGAGATTTATTTTAAGTATGGTCTATTAACTCTTAATTAGAATTATAGACCATCAGATTTTAATTTCAACATTCACTTCATTACCATCATCATATGTAAATGAAGAGGTAATTATTGTTTGTGATTGTTTAAGCATGGCCTATTTGTTATGAACAACATAAACTATCAAATTCAACATGAAACAATAAATCACGTCAATATTCATTTAAGCACAAAAGAGAGCAATAATTATCAAAATGTTGAAGCTACATGATTAAAGGCTTCATTACCCCTAAATTGAAGGGATTAGCCTCTCATTTGTGTTATCATATCAACACAAGAAGCACGCAACATGAAAAAAAAGAAGTGGAAAAAGAGCTAAATGAACAAGAAATGAAACTAATATACTTGCATTAAAATCAAACTACACTACTGGCATGAAAGGAAGTAAATAAGAATAAAAGATCAATATACTAAAGTTGCATTAAAAAAATCACAGGAAAGAAATGGCTAAGCAGCCATGACAAAAAAAGAAACTTTCTTTTATTTCTAAGCTATAAACTAACTAAGAGGAGAGAACCTAAGAGAGACTAAAGAAGAGGAGAGTTACATGAAATATAAGGGGTATTTATACATGTATGAAGCCCTAATTCATATTTTTGGGGAATGCCCAAATTGTCCTTGAGGTAGTGTGGCCACCAAGTAATCAATAGCATGTGTTAATTCTCCACTTAAATGTGCATGAATCTTTAATGGCCTTTTAGTATGTGTATTAGCTCCTAATTGAAAATTAAGGTAAGTGGGTAGGTGAGGTCCTTCATGTTCATGAGTTTGAATTATTTTCATCTTCATTTGCTTTGTTTCCTTTTGTACATGCATATCTTCATGAAACCACTTGTAAATTCCATCCAATTCTCCTACAAAATAATATAAAAAATTTCAAATAAATTTTCTCAAATTAATATATGCACAAAAATGACCATTTTGCCCCATATGAAGATGAATATGTGACGTTTTGAAATTAATTTGAATTTTGGTTTAAACATGTGAAAATACCCAATATGATCATTTATTTAATTTAATTAGGTTAAATATGGTGGTAAAAATATGCACATTTACATGCACATCAAATATCCCACACTTATCTTTTTATTCATCCTCGAATAAAGAAAAACTAAGATTAATCTGTTTTCGTAGGGAGCATGATTGCATTAAGCACATGCAACAAGCCGTTAAACCTGCTGGTGTCCCTAGTAGGATGAGTGTTGTCTCGTGAGTGTTTTCAGCGGATCCTACCCACAAAATCCAAATGTAGGATGAAAATATTTACAAAATGCAAGATTTGTTTATAAAGATATGAATGCGAGTTTTTGAGAATATTTATAATGAATGATTCACTTTTAAGTCGACATAAATAAGTCAGATATAAGTTTTGGTTATTATCAAGAAATTTAAGACCTTTTACTTGTCAAAATTTCCAACAAAAATGAAGTTATTTAAGCAAATATACTGTAGTTTAAATCGTTGTTTCGGTTGATAACACATTATAACTATGAAATGGGTTCTTAGTTGATTATCAAAGTTTATCAAAGTGGTATTTTTATTTCATTTTAATAACAAGTCAAATAAATTAAGTTAAAATAGTGCTTGGATTTCATTTTCTTACTCTCCCTATTTTTTTCGAAAATTTTATTGATATTTACAATATTTACATATGCCTAACTTAGATAAACTAAGGTCAGATATATTACCCATGCACTGTCTTGTGGACTTATGTGAATGGAATACAGAGCGTGGTAAGTGAACATACAAGTGTGAACACTTATCGACTATAGGCGTTATTAATAAAAGAATTTTTATATACGTACACCTAACTCAGATAAACTGAGGCCAGATATACCGATCGTGCACTGCCTTTCGAGCTTACGAGAGAAGGGTACAGAGCATGGCGAGTGCATACACGAGTGTGAACACACGAATCTAGTTGTTAATAAAATTATACACATATATACAAATATATATTTTTTTCATTGTTTTTTTTTGTTTTTTTAGGAGAGATAGTTTCGCACTATCGTCTTAGCACCATTTAACTTAGAAGAAAAAATGTTATATCCTTTTATTTGAATTCACCACTTTTTAAAACAAAGATTTTCAATTAGGATATTCAAAATTAACACGTATGATCCTTCCTACATACTAGTTAAACCATCGTTATTTGTTATCAAACTCTATTTTTATTTTTGTTATAACAAATAAATTTTCAATTTTTTTTATTTAATTAACCACAACCATATATTTATCTTATAGTGTTTCTTTAAGATAAATCAAAATGCTTTTCAAAAAATTGTTTTCGAAAAGATTTTTTTCTAAGTTTTGGGAAAAAATGAAAAATTAATCATGAAAAATCAAAAGAAGACGAGTCTCCCCCATACTTGATTTTGAACGTGTCCCTACAGTCAACCCAAGTGGAAGGAGAAAAATAAAATGATGACCTATATTTACATGAAAATGAACAGTATTTACACGAGATCAAAAAGTATAGCGTTAAAAATTAAATGAAACGGTCTTCCAAAGACCGATTCATTTGTCTCGTCAAGTATGCGAGACACGACTCAAGCTCGGAAAACTAAACCATACATGATTTCAAAGTTGAATGTTGATTTGGAAAAACGAATGTTGTTTTATTAAAAATCTTACAAGTTGTTTCCTTTCCGATGATTTTTGGGGTTGATAATGATTGAAGTTCAAGTTTATTTTCACCAAATTGAAATTCAAATTTGTCATTGAAAACTTCTTCAAATTGTTAATTTCAAAATAAAAATGGTGATTTAAATCTTCCCCGTCAGAATTAAACAATTTGTTTTCAATAGTCCAATGAAATCTTGTTCGTTAAATTTGTCTTCCTTTATTGGATTATCAACAACTTCATTGCGTATCTCAAGTTCAAAATCCAAGTTGTTGTATTCAAATTTTTGTAATCGAGAAAAGGAAGATCGAATTTTAAGTTTGGTTCCACATCCTCGAAAGAATTGAAATCCGAATCAATTACCGTATTTTCAACAACTTCATTAAGATTGTCGTTTCTATCTCAAAAGTTGTTATTTGAAAAATTGTCTATTTTGGTAAAAGATGGATTATAACTTAACTCGTCACACGTTAGAATATGATTTTGTTTTTCACGTTGTTTCATATAAGTTTCAAACAATGAATCCGAGTGATCATCGTAAATTTCGTTCATTTGCTCAACAAAATCTAATTTATAGTTAATTAACTTGAGAATTTTTGATTTGGATTTGTTGAGAACAAATTTTTTCACTCGAACCGTAATTAGATTATCCCCATTGCCAAAATTATTTGAAAAGTGGATCACATTTTCGTTTTAATTTTGAAATTCTTTTTGGAGTTCAAAATTGAATGGGCATGGACTATATTCAAAGTCATTTGAATTTTGAAGTGAATTCTAATTTTGATTATTTTGAAAATTTTGACTTGAGTTATCACATGAATTAGACTTACACAAATCATTTATCATTTAGTTTTATTGTGTAGAGATTTCAAGTAGAGATGAAATGCTATTTTTGAGATTCGAGAGTTGTTCGTCATTTTGAAAATTTTGTGTTTCAAAACTCGAATCGTTCAAACAATAATTTTGTTGAAATATCCATAGGAATTTGAAGTGAAATTATACGGATTATATTGATTTTCACAACTACCGCAAAATTCATGTGAATATGGAAATTCAAACATTTTCAAGAATTTTTTTGTTTTTTAATAATGGAAAAATATTTACAAAGGAGAATTTATTTAAAAAAAGAAATTCGATTTTTTAAGTTTTTCAATTTGTTTTTGTTTTTGAAAGGTTTTATAATTTTTTTTGAATTTTTGTTTTTCTAAATTTTTTGGATTTTTGAAATTACAAAGGAAAAGGATTTAAAAATTTCAAAGGAAAAGGAATATTTACAATTTTTTTTGGATTTTGCATTTTTTTTAAAAGTATATGCATGAACTAATGCTACTAAATGAATGAAAGGGTCTAATTACAAATTATTTATCCTAAGTTAACCCAAAATTGTATAATCATGCATTGTCTTAAATCAACAAGATAGTTCTCGGTGAGGTAACGGG
Organism: Allium cepa; assembly: GCA_030765085.1. Lineage (NCBI taxonomy): Eukaryota > Viridiplantae > Streptophyta > Magnoliopsida > Asparagales > Amaryllidaceae > Allium > Allium cepa. Next base: position 399,771,588 of record CM060931.1, read on the forward strand.
TAGGATTTTTCGGTGCACCACGAATCACCGTAGCAATGCATCCGAAGGTTTAAATACCTTCAGAGGAACAACCACCATAATATTTATGAATCAGCGTAATATTTATAAATGGTTATTACTCTGCCATAGCCTAGACACTGAGAAATTAAATTGTTCAAAGAATACAATTTGTCAAAATACAATTAAGCGTTATCGATGTCTAACCGTTATTATTATTAATCAAAATCTAAAATGAAGCGCACAGAAGAAAATAAACATGTATTAACAATGCAACTAAAATGAAGTTTGTTTTTGATTTTTTTTAAATGCAAGCAATCAATAATGCAAAGTAAATAAAACAATAGATAATGGTTAAGGGCACGATATCAGAGCGTGCAGGTTATTAGCAAATTTTCTTTTTTTAAGAAAGCAAGGATGCAATTATTTTTTTGGAAAGCTAAAAAAAGCAATTTATTTTTGGAATTCTCCTTCTGAAATTCTGCTATGGCAATCTAAAATAAAACAAAATATATACAATTGTTTTTTTATAAAGAAACTTAAAAAGACACCAAATGAAAATGAAAAAGAATATTTTTTAGTGGAAACAAAACGCTAAACAAATCAAATTTCTTTTTTTTTTGAATTTGAGAAAGGAAACTAAAAAATAAATTTGCAACTCAAAACAAAACCATATACAAGAAATCTCAAAGCAACATACAAGAAAACTCAAAGCATGAAAATATTTTTTTTGTTTTTGTTTTTGTTTTGTTTTTTGTTTTACAAATTAATACAAACCAGAAAAAATTAAACAAAACAAATTCAAAAAAGAATTTATTTCAAGCAAATGATTTTTTTTGAATGTTAGGATGGAACTTACAACAAATTAAAACAAAACAAAACAATTATTTTTTTCTTTTTAAAGGATAAGGAAAAAACAAAACTAAAAAAACAAATTAAACAAAACAAATGGAGCAAACTATTTTTTTCTTCAAATTAGGATGTGCTAAAATCACATTAAACTAAAACATTTTACCAAAAAAAACAAATAAAAACAAATAAAAAACAAATTATATTCGGCCCTGTAATATAACCCATCCCGAATTTAATTACCTTACCCTTTCACTAAATTAAACACTGAACCATTTCTTCCTCTTCTTTTATCTCATTTTTTTCAACAGAACTCAAAAGCAATTGCAAAGTCAAAATTGGCTCAAAACTCAAAAATGATTCTTGATTTTGGTTTGGATTGGAGAAGCGCTATGATGGAGGTGATGGTTGTTGCGAGGTGTTCGATCTGGTTTGAGTGGAAGCGATTGGTTCTGAGGGGTTGCGATTGTAGTGGAGGAGGTTGCGACTGGTTCTGAAGATGCTAGTGTTATGTCGACTTGGATTGGATTGTCGAATTTGGGACTGGCGATTTGGATTAATTGTTGGCGATGTTTGGAGGAGTTTGTGGATTGCGATGGCAAGGAAATTGGATTCGATCCAATCGAAGCTACAAGTAAATAGATTCGGATTCAAATGCATGGTTCGATGTTTTGGGTTGTAGATTTTATTATTTTTGGTTGTTCGTTCGAGGTAGCAATTGCAACGTTGGTGAATGTTAGTGCTGTAGTGTATACATGAGAATGCTTGAGTGTGAAGACGTTTGGAAAGGAATGATGAAATTGAAGTGACAGAGGTTGATGTCTGTATAATGCTATTTTGGATTGCAGTGTGGGTTGTTTTGTTGTCGCTGGCAGGGGATGTAGGCAGAGGAAGTGTTGTAATAAGTTGAAAGTGGAGGTTGAAGTAAGTGCATTTAAGTGATGTAGAAGATGATAGTAGGGAATGAATGTTGAAGTGCAGTTTGGAGTTGGTGGTGATCACCGTTTGATTAATAGGGAGGTAGTGTTGAGTGTTGGCAGGAAGCAATGGTTGGCAGGAGACAGTGATGTGGTATTGAAGTTGGATTATTTATGGTGTCAAGTAAGTAGGCAATGGCTGTGAGGTGGATGGAAGACGAACTTATATTTGTTCAGAGGAGTGGTATGTTTGTATATTGGTGGGTATGTCAAAACTGGTGATATGTTGCAGTGGTGATTATGTAGGATGCTAGTAGTAGTGGATGATAGGCTTGTCTGTGTAGGTGAATGGTGATTTTACGGTGGCGGGGGAAGTGTATACATTGGCTTTGAGGAGAAGTCATGAGTTTGGTGTTGTTTGTGCCAAAAATGGTCACAAACACTCAATTGTCAATGAAAGCACCAGTTCACAATCACACATCACAGATAACAAGTATGTAGAGAATTAAAAATGAAGAACACTCAAAAAATTAAAAAGAAAGCAGTAAAGAACACAGAGTTTATAGTGGTTCGGCAATCCGACCTACGACCACTTTGAAGTTGATCATTTTATTGATGTTTTCTTGCTGATTACAATTGATTATAGCGGATTACAGTGATGAATTTCGAGTACAATAGTAGCCTTGAAGTGCAAAAACAGATTCGGTAGAGTCTGGACGTAGAAGAATCAAAAGTCCCTTTTCTATAGGCCTTGGGGTGCTATTTATAGGCGTAGACTGCAAATATCTCACTCAGATCTCGGAAGACCTCTTCTGGCATGTGAGTGGTCCTACATGATCGATCCTAGGCGATTTCGACTCAATCCATGATTGATACGAATGAATTTTGTATCGATCAAGATTTAATCCAATCGAGTCGAAATCTGGCATGTACATTCCTTAGGTCGTACGTGAGCTCCTGTGAAAATCACATAGCATTTAGACTTGTGGATTGTGAGATATGATCGATGCAATTTAGGGTTTTCGGTAGGTCGTGTAATTCATATCGATCTCCTTCGCATCGCTCTTGTTCGTATCGATCAGGGCACATGTCTGTGAGTTGACGTGGCACTTGATTTTAGGATCGATCCGAAGTTCATGCCGAATCGACTGAGTCTTCCCTATGCATGTGCCTTGTTCGAATCGATCAGTAGTATGTTGTTCATATCGATCAGTACTCGTTCTATTCGTATCGATCACTCTGCTCTATTCATATCGACCGTAGTTGTTCTGTTTGTATTGATTGATAAAGTAGCGTCTTTGCTTGTCCTCGATCGATACGAATAGTGGCTTCATGATGGATACGAATAGTGTCTTCATGATGGATACGAAATGAAGCGCATTGATCGTTCTATACGAACGGTCGACGCTCGATGGATACGAACAAGGTCCTTCTAGATGGATACGAATAGATGGATGACACGATTGATATGAATTACCGACGACGTGATGGATACGAAACGTGTTTTCTTGACTTGTATCGATCATATCTCGTGCATACGAACTCCGATTAACTTGAGATTTGGAGCATTGGCTTCCATAGCTTTGCTTTCCATGTCACATTAATTATAGCTTGATCCGGACTCAGACAAAATTTATCGATATCCATAGTGAACCTGTGCATATTCGATATTCGGGATGCGCGGTCTTGCCAAAAGGTGGGATAACACTTGCCTCCCAAAACATGCCTTGCGATAGGGTGGTGTGTTTTGCAGTACTAAAAGTTGGATGTTCATATCCTGTTCATGACTGGTAAAAAGAGATTGATAGTCTTACCTGACTTCGAATGACAATTGTTCGAGATCGTATGTCATTTGAGGTGGTATGTGACCGTTCGCGGCGAATTGTGACCGTTCGCGGTCGGATGCCGTTCATGGTGAATTGTGACCGCGGTCGGGTGCCGTTCGAGGCGAATTATGACCGTTCATGGTCGGGTGCCGTTCGTGCGAATTGTTTGGGCCCGTGGGAGACTTAGTTAGTGTCAGATTTCACGTTTGAGTGAATTTCCGACTTATTTGTTATGCCAGTTTATCGCAATCTCAGAGCATGCCCGAGGACCGTTTATGACCCCGTACATGTGAAAGTGACTTAGCCATTATGGAATCACAAATAGCATATTTACATTCAAAATGAGTCTTTCAATAAAGACGTCCAACAAAATCAAGTCCAAACATAAGAAGTGGAAAACAAAAGCAATATAGAGACGTCAAAGTGCAAATACCTACACCGATGCGATTAATAGTCGTATCGGAGCATGCCTAAGGATCGTTCACGGTCCTGTACATGTGTAAATGACTTAGTCGCGTTGGTGTGGAGTTTGCCACTTATTTTTCACTATTTCAATCAATTGATGACAAGCTGACCCCTCGATCCTGAGCGTTCACACTTGATGCAGGTGGTGGGCGCTCTCGTTCCACCACTGTTGTTCCCCTTCTTAAATACTGTGACAGTAGACCTGTGTAGTTAATGCCCCGCTAGTGCCCCGCTATAACCTCGCTATATCACATAGCAGATTTCTGCCGCTACTATTTTTCCATATAGCCCCAAAATATAACCTTTCCGCTTCAAGCCTCGCTATTTCCGCTATATCCCGTTATTCCCGCTATATTCCACTATTTCCGCTATATCTTCTTTAATAAAATGAAATAAAAAATTGCATTTATACATTATAAAAATCATGAAACTAATTTATTTGATTTAATTTTTAATATATTTTCAGAAATGAACATACTCTAATATTCCACTAAATTCAATTATGTTATATAACAGTTTTACATTTATTTAAAGTATATTCGCACATGTTTTTATTTAAAATTATTTATGTACTAATTATAATTCAATTTGAATGATAATTTTTCATTTAATTACCATTTATATATTTGTAAAAATATTAAATACAAATTTTATATGCTATTTTAGAGCTATCCGCTATATCTTCGCTGTATCCCCGCTATGACTTTTTGCACCTCCACCGCTTTGAATCTGCCGAGCGCTTTAACTACACAGCAGTAGACCATTCTGGACACGTCCCTCAACCTCATCCTTCAGGTGCCTGCAATCATTCGTGGTATGACCGTTCAGCTCGTGAAATAAGCAATACTTGTCTGATCTTCTTCCATTACTGGTCGGTCCTTTCTTATTGGCTTTCGATAAGGAATATGCCCTCTAGTATCCTGGTAGATTCGCTCCAAAGTCTCATTAAACTCCGTATAAGAGGTGAACCTTGGTTCCTTTTGTGGTCGCTTTGGTCCATCATCGTTATCCTTGGTCTTCTGTTTCCCTTTATTAATTTCTGCACCTTTTTCAGGAGGATTTCTGCCCTTGACTGCATAAACATCGACTCCTTCTCCTTCTTCTCCATCAGCATTTGCATCCTCTAATCGTAAAAATTCTTCAGCCTCATGATAAAATTCTCCTAGATCCATAGGGGGATCCCTTGTCAATGAATTCTTGAATTCTATGCCATCAATTATGCCAGATACACCTGCCATCAAAACAATGGATGGATCTGGTCGATCCACCGATGATGCCGCTGCATTAATCACGTCAGAAAGCTCCTCAAAGATTCCCCGATTCTTTGCTTTAGTGTTGCCAAACTCATCACATTCTAGGGTCTCGAATTGTGAACTCTAAACTGCCTCATAAAATTCTCAATCAAATTGGTCCATGTTCCAATGGAGCCACTCTCTAGTTGTCTGAACCATAGCGCTGTAATGTCTGTCAAATACAATGGGAAGCACCGGGCCATGACCTCCTTCGATGCCCCCAACACCTCCATATGCTTCATGTATCGCGTCAGACAAACTGCAGGATCCGTCATTCCATCGTACGTCTCCAGTGATGGTAGCTTGAATTTTGGTGGATTCCTAGCCTGTCTAATTGCGGGAGCAAAGGGGCTCCTGTTCACATCTTCCAAATCTCTATTCATTAGTCCTCCTCTCATGGCTCATCTGACCATCTCCGCTAGTCTGTCGCTGTTGCTAAGCAGTGTTCCTTGTCCATTGCCTTTGACCTGGCCCCCGAATTCATGAGGGAATCCTGGAATCTGGTCTCCTAGGCGGGCTTCCATTCCTCTATCTACGCCATGCTGAATAGCTCCACCCGGTATCCTACCTGAGGTTGGATCAATATGCTCCGGCCGACTGCCCCAAGTTCTGGTGTTGCTCCTGACGGTCATGCGCTATTTTGAACTCTGGTTGCTCTATGCTCCTGACTCTTATCTCCAACATCTCCTACGGTTACGTTCCCTTAACTCTACTTCCAGTTTGTCCAGCTTGTCGAAGGGCATTCTGCATCATGTACTCTTGTCTTTTTATAAGCTCTTCATACATAGCTCCCATCATCATTTCCATCTCGTCCCGGGTGATGAAAACCGAGGCTTGATTTGCTCCTGAGGAAGCCTCCTGACTTCCATCGTACTGGCTTCTCTCAGTCCTCTGTCTTCTCGTTGATTACTTGGCCATGATTGCTTCTAGATCTGATCCTCTAGCTTTCCAAATCCGAATTCCAAGTTTTAGAATCCATGAGTTTAGCTTTCTCAGTGAAAGCACCAAAATTTTTATGCCAAAAATGGTCACAAACACTCAATTGTCGATGAAAGCACTAGTTCACAAACACAGATCACAGATCACAGATAACGAGTATGTAGAGAATTAAAAATGAAGAACACTTAGAAAATTAAGAAGATGGAAGTAGAGAATAAAGAGTTTATAGTGGTTCGGCAATCCGGCCTACGTCCACTTTGAAATTGATCACTTTATTGATGTTTCTTACTGATTACAATTGATTACAATAGATTAAAGTGATGAATTTCAAGTACAACAGTAGCCTTGAAGTACAAAAACGGATTCGGTAGAGCTTGGACGTAAAAGAATCAAAAGTCCCTTTTCTGTAGGCCTTGGGATGTTATTTATAGGTATAGGCTGCAAATATCTCGCTCAGATCCCGAGAGACCTCTTTTGGCACGAGAGTGCGCCCACACGATCGATCCCAAGCGATTTCGTCTCGATCTGTGATCGATACGAACGAATTTCGCATCGATCATGATTTGATCCAATCGAGTCGAAATTTGTTATGAACATTCCTTAAGTCGTACGTGAGCTCATATGAAAATTTCATAGCATTTGGACTTGTGGATTGTGAGAAATGATCGATGCAATTTTGGATTTTCGGTAGGCCATGCAATTCATATTGATCCCCTCCGTGTCGCTCTTGTTCGTACCAATAAGGGCACGTGTCTATGAGTTGATGTGGCACTTGATTTTAGGATTGATCCGAAGTTCGTACCGAATCGATCCGAAGATCGTGCAGAATGGACCGAGCCTCCCCAATGCATGTGCCTTGTTCGAGTCAATCAGTAGTATGTTGTTCATATCGATCAGTACTTGTTCGTATCGACCATTTTGCTCTGTTCGTATCGACTACTTTGCTCTGTTTGTATCGACTATAATTGTTCTGTTCGTATCGATCGATAAAGTAGCGGCTTTGCTTGGCCCTGATGGATACAAAAAGTGGCATCATGATGGTTATGAAATGTGGCTTCATGATGGATGCGAAATGAAGTGCACTGGTCGATCGATACGAATGGTCAACCCTCAATGGATACGAACAAGGTCCTTCTAGATGGATACGAATAGATGTATGACACGATGGCTACGAACTACCAACGACGCGATGGATACGAATAACGTGTTCTCTTGACTTGTATCGATCATATCTCGTGCATACGAACTCCGATTAACTTGAGATTTGGATCGTTGGCTTCCATAGCTTTGCTTGCCATGTCATATTAATTGTAGCTTGATCCGAACTTAGACAAAATTTATCGACATCCATAGTGAACGTGTGCATACTCGATATTCGAGATGAGCGGTGTTTGATTTCTAGTCAATTTCTTGGTGTCACGGCTTTGCCAAAAGGTGGGATAACAGGTTGGCACTGATGAAATGTAGTGGGTAGATGGCTTTGTTTCAGGCAGTGATGAGGAGAGAAAGTTAGAAATTGTCGCGCTGTGATTTTTCTGTTAGTTTTGAATTGGAGTAGCAGTTGTCGAAGGTTGCTGCTTGCTGTTTAGGTTGTATGAAGTGTAGCAGGTGATGGGTGGTTGATGTGGTTGAAGTGGTTGTGCTTGCTGTTCAGGATTGGCAAAGATGTTTTAATATATAGTGATGGTTGTATAAATGCAAGGACGAGAAGGGAGACTTGAATGAAGTAGTGCAAGAAGGTTAGGTGAAACAGTAAACCATTCATTGTATATCACAGTGCAGAAATGTGCAATGTAAATATTTTTTATGAAAGCTGTACAATAAGAAAATTGTAAATGAAATGGAATAGAATTTTTTTTCTTTTTGAAACAAGATTGTGCATAATATTTTTTTATATATATATGAAGAGATGCAAATGCAAAATGAAAACAAAATAATAAGCATGCAAAAAATTGAAAACAAAAATCAAACAACAATCACACAGTTTTTTTTAATGCAGACACACACAAAATAAAAACTACAAAAATCAAACAGCAAATAATTCAAAAAATAGAAAATAAAATCAAAGAAACTCCCCGGCAACGGCGCCAAAATCTTGTTTAACGACGGAATTTCTATCAAATTAGAAAACCATTGAAAATTTTCAAATTAAAATTTAACCGCAAGCGCACGGCGTACAATTCTAGTACATGGCGAGTATGGGTCGATCCGTAGGGAATTGTTGATTTTAAATATCTACTCAATCAAGTTAACCAAAGTTGAAAGTGATTAACTAGAAAATGTAAGAAAAATTACAAAAAGAAAGTGATAAAAATGTGGGAGTAGAAAAACAATTTAGAGATAAATTCACTCTCTAGATCACATAGTTCAACAAAAATGAAATTATGATCTCTTTGTTTTGGTCATTAGTGAATTTAAATGATGTTTTTATCATAAGTATGGCTTATTTATGCAATTAATTAGCTCAACTTAAGCCATCAAACTATAACGCACCCCTTAAACCACTTACTAACTCTCATGAAAATGACAACAAAGTTAAAAATGAAATCTATTTTAAGTATGGTATATTAACTATTAATTAGAAATATAGACCATCAAATTTTAATTTCAACATTCATTTCATTATCATCATCATATGTAAATGAAGAGGTGATTATTATTTGTGATTGTTTAAGCATAGCCTATTTGTTATGAATGACATAGAATGTCAAATTCAACATAAAACAATAAATCACATCAATATCCAATTAAGCACAAAAGATAGCAATAATTATCTAAATGGTTGAAGCTACATGATTAGAGGTTTCATTACCACTTAATTGAAGGGATTAGCCTTTCATTTGTGTTATCATATCAACACAAGTAGCATGCAACATGAAACAAAAAGAAGAGAAAAAAGAGCTAAATAAACAAGAAATGAAACTAATCTACTTGCATTAAAATCAAATTACACTACTAGAATGAAAGGAAGTAAACAATAAAAGAAAAGAGCAACGTATTAAAGTTGCATAATAAATTACATGAAAGAAATGGCTAAGTAGCCGTGAAAAGGAAAGAGAAACTTTCTTTTATTTCTAAGCTAAAAACTAACTAAGAGGAGAAAGCCTAAGAGAGACTAAAGAAGAGGAGAGTTACATGAAACACAAGGGGTATTTATACATGTATGAAATTCAAATTCATATTTTTGGAGAATGCCTACGTTGCCCTTGAGATAGTGTGGCCACCAAGTAATCATTAGCATGTGCCAATTCTCTGCTTAAATGTGCATGAAGCTTTAATGGCCTTTTAGCATATGCATTAGCTCCTAATTGAAAATCAAGGTAAGTGGATAGGTGGGGTCCTCCATGTTCATGAGTTTGAATTATTTTCATCTTCATTTGCTTTGTTTCCTTTTGTGTATGCATATCTTCATGAAACCACTTGTAATTTCCATCTAATTCTTTTACAAAATAATATAAAAATTTTGAATTAAATTTTCTCAAATTAATGTATGCACAAAAATGACCATTTTGCCCCTATATGAAGATGAATATATGACGTTTTAAAAATAATTTGAATTTTGGTTTAAATATTTGAAAATACCCAATATGATCATTTTTTAAATTTAATTAGATTAAATATGGTGGTAAAAATATGCACATTTACGTGCACATCATTTAATACCAAATGCTTTTTAGATATGTATATTTTTTTTAAAAAAAATATGTACTATGATTTAATGTTTTATTTTTAAATTTAAATGATAAAATAATTTTACAATACTATTTTATTAATAAATTTTTTTCCATGAACATGAAGCATATTTAAGAAATAATGAAGATTTTTTTATTTGCACATATAAATATGACCGTAGTGTGACAACACGGTTATATATAGATTCATTATATCTGAATTGACATGTGATAAGATAATATATTAATTATTTTTATATGAAAATAAATAAAAATAATACCTTTGACCAATGCTAAGAGATCACATCTCGAAGCGTTGAAATGAACTTCGTAATCGAATTCCATTCCTGTAAGCGCTAGCTCCCAAATTGCTGACCACCGATGATCGAATCATGTTGTCTTATTTTATTTGACTGTGAGAATTTTTTTAGCTCCTTAGTTATGGCGAGCTAGACACTACAATCAATGGAGTGAGTGGAAAGTCCTTCCAAGGGAGAAGAAAGTCGATTATATAAAGATGAATCAAGAGAGTAAAAAGTGGATTTGATAACTTTTCTCTCTCTTTACTAGTCCCTCCTTTATTACCATTTCCAATCTCTTAGGCATACTATTATGGTCAGCCCTCTTTAGTGCAAATACATAGCCTTATATACATGCGACCAAATGAGTCTTAAAATATTTTTAAGCACGAACAATATTTGTATTATTTAAATCGAATTTGCACACAACCGATATCGTTTATCGATTAATATATTTATAACTATTATAAATGCACATTTAATATAGCTCAATACATAAAATTTTATAATTAATAGTTCATATATATTAATAAATTTAATTAATTTATAACTATTATAAATTAATTAAATTAGGTGGTCAAAGGAGCATTCAACATTCAGGTTATGTGACTCTTAGGTGTAAATTTGGTCAGTGATTAATATCGAAAAATCTGAAATTAATGTTCACATGTCACTTAGCAGGTGATGTGACATTTTAGTCAAATTATCGCTTACTTGGTTTTAGTAAAATCCAATTTTATTTTATTAAGCGTAACCTAATTGTAACAACCCGCATATTTTACGATGAGTATTTAAATATTTTATTTAAATATTTCATCGTTAGTCGAATTTTTGCCCGAAAAAGCCACCTTTTGCAAACAGTCAAATTAGAACTCGAGACCAGTTCAAAATGACGTTTGCGATCTTTTTAAGTATAAACTTTAATATGTTTGGAGTTAGTGGAATTTTGCCACTTGTTGACTTAGGGATTTGGTTTTGTTCCAGCCCATTAGACCTAAGCTTCACCCCTCTCCTCTTCATTACTTCATTTCTAATTCCTAATACTCAAGCTTTAACAACAATGGAGAGAGGAATGGGAAATTAAAACTCCAAGCCCTAGTTTTCTTTTGCAAATTAAGTTCTAGCTCCAAATTTATAGAAGAAGCTTTGGCAAGCCTCATCTTCTTCTTCTCCAACTCATTCTCTTACCAATTTCAGACATTCCTAAACCTAATTTAGGAAATGTTTCTCTTTTAAGCTTAGATTCAAGCTCTTTGGGCTGGAATTGAAGAGTGATTGTTCTCGCCATTGCTCTATAGCTTCTTCTTCATTTGTTTTGGGTTTAAAGGTGAGATTTTTATCTCACATCTAGTCTATGATTATCTTTGATTTTTAGGTATGAATTCCTAACACTTATTCACGTGCATTTGATTTTGATTTGGATTGGTTTGTGAATATTCCAATTTATTATAGTGTTTTGGGTTCAAATCTTTAAAAATCATAGCTTGGTTGTTTGATCATGCTTTTGGTGATGCACCGAGGAGCATATAGGGTCGGGTAGTCGATTGGCATAAACACTTGGCACCGTTGCTCAACCGGTTGCGAATTGGGAGAGTTTGCACTTCAATTATTAGGGCAGAAAAATGCAAGGCATCAGGTTCGGCCGACCGTACCCCCTGGGCCGGTCGACCGAAGCTGTAGCCGAAACTTTCTATTTCTGGTTCGGTCGGCCGACTCAGGAAGTCCGGTCAACCGACCTGCTCCTATTCTCCTATTCTTTGTTTTGCCTATTATGCTCATTTTGCTTTGCTTTTCCAATTGTTAATCGATTCTTCTTCTCCGATTAGTTGTTATCACCTTTGTCGACCTTGATAACTTCTATTTTTGGAATTTTTGGGTATTTCCACTTTGATGGATTCGGTATCGATTTCTTTGGATTATTATTCACGTCTTCGAATGTGAATTTTAGTGATTGATTGTTTCTACAATCATTCTTGTGATTTGTCACTTCAAAATATAAAGTTTTTCAATGCTAGTAGTAAATATCAAAACCCATTCTTCAAAACGATTTCAACACTATGCTCGTTTCTTAAACCGTTTTCCAATCTATTAGTATATGCAAACCTTTACCTCACTCGTATGAGAAATCTAATTAAACGACTTGGTAAAACAAGTGGTATGAAACGTTTGCGTTTACTTCGTTGGTTAATTCTTGGACTTGTTCGATTGAATCTCTTGTGACAATTTTCTAGTGGAGATCTACAATTTGCTCGTAAATATTTAAGTTAAGCTAGTGGTTATGGTACATGAAGCTAAGCTCACATATTTACTAGCATAATGTAATTTACACTTGTCGATCAATGATGATCATTTTGTGATTTAGACTAGAAAATGTGCGATGTCTCTTTGTCTACGAGGGAGACTAACCCCGTTTCTGTGGAGCTTCGGCTCAAATTGGTGGGGTAGCGACCCATGGTCTTCGGGCCGTTTTGTGGAGCTTCGGCTCAAAATTAATGGTTAGCAACCATGGAATAGCGTTCCATTTTGTGATACACGTGTTGGTGAGTTTCATGCTCCCGTTTTGTGATAGGCCTCCTTCTTTTTGTGATTTCTGGATTTCCATTGATGATTTCTAGAATTTGTGTTTCACCAATTTTCGTGATTTTCATTGATATGTGTTATCAATATTTGTGCATTGATGAATTTGTGTGTCATTAACCTTTTGTGAATGAAGATATTGAGTATGACATTCCTTTTGACCTTTGAGAAGATTTTGGTGATATTGATTAATCTCTTGTTGATTTTCAATTTCATACTTATCACAGTATGGCTTTATGGTTATCATATGTTATGTCATATCTCTTATTTTATATCATTTTGTCTGATATTTATAGCTAGACTGATCTGTTTATTATTTTCTTATAAATAATACTCAGGTCAGACCGAGATGTTACAGGTGCTTCTGCTTGACTTCACTTCTGGGATTATCATCCTGACTTTTGGATAACTACTTAGATTAGTAGTTTTTGTTATATACCTTTGAGATATAGACTCCTAGATGTATACATATTTTTTTGTCTAGCACTTGTAACCATTCTTTTGTGATATTGTGGATCTTGTTTGACCACTACTCTGATGTACACTTTCATGTGTTATATTCATATCTTTTTCTGCCTTTGTGATATGGATGTCTGTGACTGATTTGTGTTATGTTTATTTCTATGTTTGTTTCCGAAGAATATATATAGCCACTGTGTAGTAGCCTTGAGTTTGTATCGGCATGTCGGACTTCCTTATACTATCTGACATATTGATGCTCGCACAAAGCAATTACACAAATGGTCGCTCCTCAACAGCCTTATTCTCCGTGCTAGTTGACAGCATTACACCGTAATGTTCTTCGCTAGCGTGTGTATAGAGGTGGGGCGTCACAACTTGGTATCGGAGCCAAACTTCGGAACAATGTAGAATAATTTAACAAGGATCATCGTCCTAAGTCCATCTTGGGAGTCGTGCCTTAGGATTTTATTCGGGTCTTCGAATCGTCCTATCCTATTTTATTTTGTGATTCCTTGTTTTAACAATCATTAATGTTTGATATTCAATTTGTGAATAACCTTTTTCTTCTTCCTTCTTCTTTCTTAAGGAAGAGAAATGGTTAGACCTGGCCGTCCAGCGCCGGTCAATCTAGTGCTACTCCCTAGGATGGAGTTTTTATGTCTGCCCAACAGCTTCTTGATCTAGTAAAGAATGCTCAAGCAGCCGATTCTAATCCGGAACCTACTCACCTTAAGTTTGGATTTGCACGCTTGTGAAACGTTTATACCAACTTGGGTGGGAAGCCATTCAAAGGTTCTGAAACCATTATTGAAGTCCAGCTTGGCTAAGAACATGCGATCGAATCTTTTCTCGCATGAATCTTATTGATCTTCATCGAGTTCAGGTGGCCTCTAGTATGCTCCAAGAAAGAGCATTAGACTGGTACGAGCTTCTGATTTTCGAAATAATTAAAGCGGATCTTACTTAGGAGAAATTCTGGGAACGATTCGAGTTAAAATTTGTGCCAGAAGCTGAGAAGGTGACATTGGCTCGCCGTTTCATAGACCTTGTTCAAGGTGAATCTTCCGTGGCTGATTATGTCGCATCCTTCGAGTCACTTTCTAAATACGGGGTCGAATACATAAACACCCCATTGAAGAAAAACCAAAGATTTGTCTATGGCTTGAACAAAAGTCTCAAGAAGCCATTACTTCTAAAATTAGAAGTTTCTTTTGATCAACTCATTGATATTGCTCTTCCTCTTGAAGAGGCAGATAAAGAGAGTGATGTTGAAGTTGTGAGTGTTAAACCAGACTTCACCAATAAGAAAATGCCTAATAAGTTCAAAGGTCCTTATCCCAACAATAAGAAAGGGAAGCAAGCCTCTCCGGCAACTAAGACTTCTTCCTCAAGTAGTGGGCAATGCTACAATTGTGGTTCTAAGGACCATTATGCGAAGAAGTGTTCAAAGCCTCATGCTTGTCAATATTGCAAAAGCCCGGACCATTATATATCTTCATGTCCCAAACTTCAAGGCAGGAAGGAGGGAAATCTTAATGTTGCTCAAGCCCCTGGCAACACATCTCTTGGTAAAGCTATTTCTCATTCTATCCTTGATGGCATTATTTTATTTCATGATCATCCTATTCGAGTTCTTTTTAATACGGGTGCGTCCCATTCTTTTATATCAAAAGAACTTGTTGATACTTTTTCTTTGGATGTTTTGTGTTTAATGACTTCACTGAGAATTGCTAATCCGGTTGGTGGATCCGCAACAATCAGTTTAGTGTGTAAAGATGTCGAGATTATTTTGTGTGATCTTTCTTTCCGAGCCGATTTGCATGTTATGCACTACTTAGGCTTTGGAATGATTTTGGAATGGATTGGCTTAACCGTTATGAAGCCCAAATCCTATGTCCTGAGCGGACTATTTATCTTCGACATCCTCAATCTGTTAAACAGATATCTATTGATCTTAAAGATTCGGATTCCGGCTTGGTTGCATCTTTATATTCCTTAAATCCTCATGATGACGATAATGATGATGAGGAAGATATTATTTCTCTTATTCACGTTGTTCGTGAATTTTCCGACATATTTGAGCCCGTTTTAGGATTACCACCTAAGCGAGCAATTAAGTTCAGAATTAATCTCATTCCAGGAGCTCAACCAATCACTCGTCCTCCTTATCGTATGTCCAATAAAGAAAATGAGGAGATGCGTAAACAATTATCCGAATTGGAGACGAAGCAATTTATTCGCTCTAGTTCCTCTCCTTGGGGAGCTTCTGCTATTTTTGTGAAGAAATCCGATGGTACACTTAGGCTTTGCGTTGATTACCGCAAGCTTAATGATCTTACTATCAAGAATAGATATCCTTTACCTCGGATTGATGATCTATTTGATCAACTTAGTGGTGCTAGAGTCTTCTCACAATTAGACTTAGCTACCGGTTTCAATCAGCTTCGTATTGCAGAGGATAGCATTCCTTTGACGTCGTTCCGTACTCGTTATGGATCTTATGAATGGCTTGTTATGCCGTTTGGTTTAACGAATGCTCCGGCTTATTTCGTTGACCTTATGAATAGAGTTTTCAAAGACTTCCTCGATCGGTTTGTTCTCATCTTTATCGATGATATTCTTGTGTATTCTAAAACCGAGGAGCATGAAAAACATCTTCGGATTGTGTTGGAAACTCATAGGAGTAATCACTTAAAAGCAAAATTTTCTAAATGCCACTTTTGGCAATCTCGTGTGAAGTTTCTCGGTCATATTATTTCCGAATCCGGAATTTCCGTGGATCCTTCAAAGATTGAAGCGATTCAAAATTGGAAGAGACCGGAGAGTGTGATGGAAATTCGTCGTTTTCTTGGATTGGCCGGTTATTACCGAGGTTTCATAAAGGACTTTTCCAAAATTTCCGTGCCTCTTACAAGTTTGACAAAGAAAGGTGTTAAATACATTTGGTCGGATAAATGTGAGGCTTCTTTTCAGAAATTAAAAGAACTCCTTTCCGATGCTCCTATTCTTGTGATTCCCGAAGGTAACCAAGATTTTATTGTTTATACCGATGCTAGTCGTGTTGGGTTGGGTGCCGTTATTACGCAAAGAGAACGTGTTATTGCTTATGCTTCTAGGCAATTGAAGCCAGCTGAGACTAGATATGCCACTCATGATTTAGAGCTCGCGGCTATTGTTTTCGCTCTTAAAATTTGGCGTCATTATCTTTTGGGAGAGAAATTTGTTCTCTATACCGATCATAAATCTTTGAAGTATTTATTTTTCCAAAAGGAACTTAATTTGCGTCAACAACGTTGGCTCGAATTCCTTGCATCTTATGATCTTGATATTCTTTATACTCCCGGGAAAGGAAATCGGGTTGCCGATGCACTTAGTCGCAAGCAACAGGCGGTTGTTTCTATGATGATATCTGAATGGAATGATCTCAAGATTTTATCAACTTATGAGATTCGAGATCGCGTTTCCGATTTATGTTCATCTCTTGTTTTATGTAGTCTTGAGGCTCAACCTTCTCTTTTAGACCGCATTCTTGAAGCTCAAAATCTAGATCCCGAATTGGCTCTTTTTGGCCAAAATTTTAGGGATA
The DNA here is from genome assembly GCA_030765085.1 of Allium cepa. Lineage (NCBI taxonomy): Eukaryota > Viridiplantae > Streptophyta > Magnoliopsida > Asparagales > Amaryllidaceae > Allium > Allium cepa. Next base: position 399,788,468 of record CM060931.1, read on the forward strand.
AAATTGATATTGAAAATTTGAAAGACTTTGATATTGATTCTCGTGGCGATATTCGAAAATTTGGTAGACTTATTTTGCCAAATATTAGTGATCTTCGTAAAGACATTTTAGAAGATTCTATCGTTCTAAATTTATTATTCATCCCGGTAGTAGTAAAATGTACGCGGATATGAAGCGACTTTATTATTGGGAGGGAATGAAATATGATATTGCTAACTTTGTTAAGTGTTGCATGACATGCCAACTTGTCAAGGACGAACACCAAAGGCCTGGAGGGTTATTGCAACCTTTAGAAATTCCAATCTGGAAGTGGGATAAAATTTCCATGGATTTTATTGACGGCCTTCCCCGTTCTCGTTTGGGTCATGATAGCTTATGGGTGATAGTTGATAGACTTACTAAATCCGCCCATTTTATTCCCGTTCGGTCCAATCGAACCGTTCCTCTCTTGGCCAGACTCTTTATTAAAGAAATTGTAAAATTGCATGGAGTTCCTTCTTCTATTGTTAGTGATCGTGATCCATTGTTTACTAGTGGATTTTGGAAGAGTCTTCAAAAAGGCTTTGGGAACGAAGCTTAATTTTAGCACCGCTTATCATCCTCAGTCCGATGGACAAACCGAGCGTATGAATCAAACACTTGAAGATCTTCTTCGTGCATGTGTTCTTGATTTCGGTGGAAGTCGGGAAGATCATATTGCTCTCGTTGAGTTTTCCTATAATAATAGCTTCCAATCTAGTATTGGTATGGCACCTTTTGAGGCACTCTATGGAAGGCCATGCCGTTCTCCTTCTTGTTGGCTTGGGGTCGGTGAGAAGCTGGTTTTAGGTCCAGACTTTATTCGTGATTCCACAGAAAAGAATGACCTTATTCGTCATAGGATGAAGGAAGCCCAGAGTAGACAAAAATCCTATGCCGATAGCCGAAGAAGGAGGTTAGAATTTTCTGTGGGAGATTTGGTGTTTGTTCGTTTCACCTATGAAAGGTGTTGTGCATTTCAGTCGATCGGGAAAGTTAGCACCTCGATATATTGGTCCATTTTCCATCACCGAACGTATTGGTTCCGTGGCTTATCGCCTTTCATTACCGGCTCAGTTTTCTGCTATTCATGATGTGTTTCACGTTTCTCAATTACGGAAATGTCTTCGAGATTCTGATTCTATTCTTAAGCCCGGTGTTGTGGAAGAAATTAAAGTTTCGCCTAATTTAACTTATGAGCAACATCCTATTCGTATTATTGCTTCGGAGTTCAAACGCCTTCGAAATAAAGATGTTCCGCTTGTGAAAGTTCAATAGTCCTCAAATCCTAAGGATTGCTCTTGGGAATCTTGAGAATTCATCGAGCGAACACATCCGGACTTACTTTCTCGTGCTCTTTAAGAAGAAAATACTTCATGGTTGTTACTATATATTTTCTTCTTAAATATTGCGAGGGCGCAATTTCTTTAAGGAGGGGAGTCTGTAACAACCCGCATATTTTATGATTGAGTATTAAAATATTTTATTTAAATATTTCATCGTTAGTCGGATTTCTGTCCGAAAAAGCCACTTTTTGCAAACAGTCAAATTGGACCACTCCCATTGAGTTCAAAATGACGTTTGCGATCTTTTTAAGTATAAACTTTGATATGTTTGGAGTTAGTGGAATTTTGCCACTTTTTCACTTAGGGCTTTGGTTTTGTTTCAGCCCATTAGACCCAAGCTTCACCCCTCTCCTCTTCATTACTTCATTTCTAATTCCTAATACTCAAGCTTTAACAACAATGGAGAGAGGAATGGGAAATTAAAACTCCAAGCCTTAGTTTTCTTTTGCAAATCAAGTTCTAGCTCCAAATTTATAGAAGAAGCTTTGGCAAGCCTCATCTTCTTCTTCTCCAACTCATTCTCTTACCAATTTTAGACATTCCTAAACCTAATTTAGGAAATGTTTCTCTTTTAAGCTTAGATTCAAGCTCTTTGGGTTGGAATTGAAGAGTGATTGTTCTCGCCATTGCTCTATAGCTTCTTCTTCATTTGTTTTGGGTTTAAAGGTGAGATTTTTATCTCACATCTAGTCTATGATTATCTTTGATTTTTAGGTATGAATTCCTAACACTTATTCACGTGCATTTGATTTTGATTTTGATTGGTTTTGTGAATATTCCAATTTATTTTAGTGTTTTGGGTTCAAATCTTTAAAAATCATAGCTTGGTTGTTTGATCATGCTTTTGGTGATGCACCGAGGAGCATATAGGGCCGGGTAGTCGATTGGCATAAACCCTTAGCGCCGTTGCTCAACCAGTTGCGAATAGGGAGAGTTTGCACTTCAATTATTAGGGCAGAAAAATGCAAGGCATCAGGTTCGGCCCACCGAACCCCCTGGGTCGGTCGACCGAAGCTGTAGCCGAAACTTTCTATTTCTAGTTCGGTCGGCCGACTCAGGAAGTCCGGTCAACCGACCTGCTCCTATTCTCCTATTTCCCTGTTTTGCCTATTATGCACATTTTGCTTTGCTTTTCCAATTGTTAATCGATTCTTCTTCTCCGTTTAGTTTTTATCACCTTTGTCGACTTTGATAACTTCTATTTTTGGAATTTTTGGGTATTTCCACTTTGATGGATTCGGTATCAATTTCTTTGGATTATTATTCACGTCTTCGAATGTGAATTTTGGTGATTGATTGTATCTACAATCATTCTTGTGATTTGTCACTTCAAAATATAAAGTCTTTCAATGCTACTAGTAAATATCAAAACCCTTTCTTCAAAACGATTTCAACACTATGCTCGTTTCTTAAACCGTTTTCCAATCTATTAGTATATACAAACCTTTACCTCACCCGTATGAGAAATCTAATAAATGACTTAGTAAAACAAGTGGCATGAAACGTTTGCGTTTACTTCATTGGTTAATTCTTGGACTTGTTCGATTAAATCTCTTGTGATAATTTTCTAGTAGAGATCTACAATTTTCTCGTAAATATTTAAGTTAAGCTAATGGTTATGGGACATGAAGCTAAGCTCATATATTTACTAGCATAGTGTAATTTACACTTATCGATTAATGATGATCATTTTGTGATTTAGACTAGCAAATGTGCGATGTCTCTTTATCTACGAGGGAGACTAAACCCCGTTTCTGTGGAGCTTCAGCTCAAATTGGTGGGGTAGCGACCCATGGTCTTCGGGCCGTTTTGTGGAGCTTCGACTCAAAATTAATGGTTAGCAACCATGGAATAGCGTTCCATTTTGTGATACACGTGTTGGTGAGTTTCATGCTCCCGTTTTGTGATAGGCCTCCCCCTTTTTGTGATTTCTGGATTTCCATTGATGATTTCTAGAATTTGTGTTTCACCAATTTTTGTGATTTTCATTGATATGTGTTATCAATATTTGTGCATTGGTGAGTTTATGTGTCATTAACCTTTTTTGAATGAAGATTTTGGGTATGACATTCCTTTTGATCTTTGAGAAGATTCTGGTGATATTGATTAATCTCTTGTTGATTTTCAATTTCATACTTATCACGGTATGGCTTTATGGTTATCATATGTTATGTCATATCTCTTATTTTATATCATTTTGTCTGATATTTATAGCTAGACCGATCCGTTTATTATTTTCTTATAAATAATACTCGGGTCACACCGAGATGTTACAGGTGCTTCTGCTTGACTTCACTTCTGGGATTATCATCCTGACTTTTGGCTAACTACTTAGATTAGTAGTTTTTGTTGTATACCTTTGAGATATAGGCTCCTAGATGTATACATATTCTTTTGTCTAGCACTTGTATCCATTCTTTTGTGATATTGTGGATCTTGTTTGACCACTACTCTGATGTACACTTTCATGTGTTATATTCATATCTTTTTCCGCCTTTGTGATATGGATGTCTGTGGCTGATTTGTGTTATGTTTATTTCTATATTTGTTTCCGAAGAATATATATAGCCACTGTGTAGTAGCCTTGAGTTTGTATCGGCATGTCGGACTTCCTTATACTATCTGACATATTGGTGCTCGCACAAAGCAATTACACGAATGGTCGCTCCTCAACAGCCTTATTCTCCGTGCTAGTTGACAGCATTACACCGTAATGTTCTTAGCTAGCGTGGGTATAGAGGTGGGGCGTCACACTAACTGTGACAATTATTTACACTAATTCACTTTATCATAACCATATCACTTTGGACTTATGGAATTTGGTAATAGTCAAAATTCTAATATCGTCCATATTCAACTCTATAATCTGGACATAAAGTCCTTGGTTCAATAATAACAATTATTATAAACCGAAATGCTCTAGCCCAACACTTTTGACTTTGAATTGACTTCAATTGACTGTGATACTAACCTCATAAAATCGAGGAGATGAATCTGCTCTTGAATAGTGTTTCACTTCCATTGCTTTTACTCGATCCAACTATAGTCGTTCAATGGACGTCGTGCTACGATTTAACTATAATCAACGCAAAGCCTCTATATTGAAGGTCAACAGTATTCTTAAGTCAAGGAATTGTGTAAAAATTATCACATCAATATTTTCTATTTGACCTTAGTTATATTAATCAAAGAAAACTGTTGAGTGAGTCATTCCATAGTTATCCAATAACTATCAATAAATAACCACTTGGTGGCCCCAACAGTCATGAGCAATACATTGCCTAACAATGGGAGAGTGTTATGTTATCTTGTCTCAATGGATGCGTAGGTATCCAACCTTGATGCATCTTGAATAGGAAAATTTAACATGATATACTTATCACATTGTGATACAACACTTATAATTACAACTATACGTAATTACTATCACAAACACATCATTTGTGGACTAACATATATACTTAAATTAACCGATTAATTATTTATAATATTTTATAACAAGCATGTGACGAAAAGAAAACACCTTTTATTTTGAACAAGATCAGTTATTGAGTTAGATTTATATAACAAATTACATAATTGCCCGTAAGGCATACCCCTAATCCATCATATAAGAAGTCACAACATATGCTTTGAAAGTTCCATCTCATTAGAGAAATTCGTCGAGAAGAAAGAGGTCATGATACAAATGGTAGATACCAAGGACAACATAGCAGACCATCCACTAAGGGTCTGGCTTGGTTGGCTCTCGAGAAGCTGATCGAAGGGATGGGATTAAGATTCCATAATTTTCCCTAAGTGCAAGTGGGAGATTGATAGAGTTATGAGTATGCTCTAGGGGTAATTCAGTAATTTATTGTAAACTAGTTAACTCTATTATAAATTCTCGTCGAATATAAAGATGTTTTCCTTTTTGTTATATATTTGTTATCTTATATTATAAATAATTAAATATTTAATGAAAATATATTTAACAGAAAATCCATAAACGACATGTTTGTGATAGTAATTACAAATAATTATAATTATGAGTATTGTATCATAATATAATAAACATGTTATTCTAATTATTCCTAGTCAAGATGTATCACGTTTGGATATCCATGCATCCATTGAGATATATAATATAACGCTTTTCAAATGTTAGGCAATGCATTATTCATGAATACAGGGGCCACCAAGGGCTTGCGTGCCGATAATTATTGGATAACTATATAATGAATTACTTGACCGTTTTCTTTTGGTTAATATAACTAGGTTCAGGTAGAAAATATCGATGTGATAATTTTTGCATAATTCACTTGGCTTGAGAAAAATGTTGACCTTCAATATGGAAGAACCAGTATAATTATAGTTAAATCTGTTAGAATTGGACTAGCCCCCAACAGAAGTTATAGGTGAATTTCAATTTTTTTTATCCTATTGGATTTTTATCAGGCCTATGAAGTCTAACAGAATTAGAACATTTCTAAATTTCATTTAAATAAAATCATTTATTTTATTTAAATTCAAATACATTAAGATATGGATTAATTTTATTTGATTTATTTTATGCATAAATATATTATATACATATATGTGTGAGTGCATATGTAACATAATAATCCGTGAAAGGTATAATATACCTATATGTAGATGTTGAGATTTGCATCGCAACATACATATTAACTCATTTTGTATGTCATGTATGTTGTCCAAATATGTGCATGTATATGTGTTACAAAACACACACACACATGTTTGTTTAAATATACTATATAAAATATATGAATATAAACTTTTATATATAGATAAATATATATATATAGAAAGAGAGAGAACAATTATTAAAAAATATTTATAATTCAAAATTAACTTTTTGTTTTTTTTTTGAAACTAGGGAAAACCTGGTCAATCACTACCGACATGCGGTTCCTGATCAGTAAACCTAGGGAATAGATGGAAGGCCCGCCACAACCACTATTCCAGGCTAGCCAGACCTTTCGGTTGACTTGGTGCAAGAGGCGCGAAAGTGAAACAACCTCCCACGTGAAAGGCATTTCTCCTCCCACACAAGGTGGGACTCGAACCTGAGACCTCCCACTTGGGAGGCGTATCACCCCACCACCGCACCAAGCCCGCGGACTAAACTTTGGGGACAGGGAGACTATGTCGCCCTGACCTTCGGTTAGCCGGTTTTAAAGTGGCCGTGCACTTATGTCTCATACTTGTGGCCGCTGGGAATCGAACCTGTGCCACCAAAACAAGATGCAGCAACTCACCTCATGTCGTAAACCACTGGACCACTAGTTTTGCAAACATAATAATTTTAGTATTTTAATTTGTAGATGTTAGGAATAAAATAATGTTTTCATCCATAAATATTAACATAAAATAATCTACTGATGAAAATTCAAACTTTACAATTTTCAAAGATCTACAATCTTAAAATAGAGCTTAGAAAAAATCTAGAGATCTTTCAAAGTTGAAATAATATTTTTAAAAACAAATACATCGATTTCGGTAGTAATTATTTAATATAAAATAATATATTTGTGATGACCCGCAAATCCGTACCCCTTGAGTCGACACTATTCTCCATCAATCAACTCAAGATGAACGGAAATACGAACTGTTTGGGTTAAAGAAGAAGAGGTAGAAGACGAGAAAAATAAAACAACATCAGAATCTAACCATCGCAGCGGAATAATATAATAGATAATAACAAATCTTTACACAAAAGAAAGCTATATCTGTTTTATTCATACATCATCAGAATACATCGTCAAAGTTCAACAACATCAATAACATACAACTGGACAGTCATATAAACTTTTCCTCAAAACTGAATACACAGCGGAACAATAATCAAGTACGGAAGTACGTATCACCATCCAGCTCGTCTCCTAAGCTCCACAGCATCATATCATGTATCCTATAATAATCGATCTGACCCGAGCATTATAGTTAAATAACACCCGAGTTAGTCTGGAATACCAGCGTGAGAAAACCACACTCAACTTGACTATTAAGGTTTCAAAATCCTTTGAAAACAAAAGCATCTCGTAAGACCAAGCCACAAATAATCATGTCGGGTTTTAACCTTACAATAGCTAAAACACTTTTTGTTAAAATCCTCTGATATTATAATAGGGTCTATCTACAAATACTTATTAAAATAGCCGAAATTATTACATCTATCAAATTCCAGTTGCTAGCCACAAAGGGGGTAATACAAACAAAAATCGTAAAAGGCGCGTAGGGAGAATGGATTTCCAACTAATGACTAGGAACTGGGGTACCACCTGTCACAGTACGTGGCCTAGATCACCGTACCAAAGATCACTCCCGACCCCCTGCAACACAAGACCTGGACTACCCCTTACAGGATAATCCGGAGTAAGATCACCCCACGGTTGGGATCAGCAACCGCACCACTAAGCCGAATAAAAAGGGACATCTAGATAGGGATGACCTCATCCTAATGGGCGCTACCCACCTAGCCTTGCTGCATAACCCCTGATTTTCAGTCATTCTTGGTTGATGAGGCTTGAGGCTAAGCGTTAGCTTTTAGAACGTTTCCCTTAGAATGCTCATCGCCCACCTGACGATGTTCTGAAAGCATTCATCCATACAAGTCCGTCCCGGGTTCGAACGGAACCGAAGGCACTACTCCTACTACATCCATTTTGGAAACACCTCAGGATTAGTAGCGAATATCCCTTGCACTTCACTGCTCCACCTTCGAATCCAAACTTGTCTTCCACATGAAAATGTACAAACCGGATCGAAGTGGTTATCGAGAAATTAATCCCGATCCTGGTCTCTTCGAAACGACTAGCGCATTGTCCAATATTGATAGTCGGTTATTTAACTATCAATTAATATTCACAAACATCCATCAACCATAAATAATATCACCAAATTATTTATTATCCTTGAAATATCTTCGCAAGATATATTTCCATTTTCAACCCCTTTTGAAAACAGTTTCCAAACTGCACTTTTCTCATGAAATAAATTTCCAATTATTTATTTCCACTGAAAGCACCAAGTACAAAGCTTTAGATTTTTAAAATAATTTTTAAACACTTTATTATAAAATATATTTTAACATTTACATTGAAAACTACTTCAATACTTTATTAAAAATGTATACTTTAGGAATATTTAAAATGAGGTTACTTGATAAAATATAAAACTAGATTTTCTCCTTTAAAACAAAATATCAAGTCTCCTTTAAATAATTACTACGATAATAGATTTGAAAAATACTTACTTTAGAATTCAAATATTTAGAAATAATAAACTTTCTAAACATGTTTTTTGAAACAACATAACTTATATTTAAAAATTTACTTTGAAAACGTACTTGGCTATTCAGAGAAATATACTTCTCTTCATATCCTTTAAAAATAAATCACTGTTTATTTTTAAACAAATTTTCTCATTCCCTTTATAAATTCCCATCGTGAATTTATTCTTTAAATATCCACTGATATATTACTTCACTTTTATAAACCCAGTTTATAAATTTCACAGTCACATTCTCCTTTAAATTTTCAATTTCAAACACTTAAATCAATTTCCAACTTGATTTCCAATTTACTCCATTCTGAAATAAATTCCTTTACTTACTCATTTTTTTCAAAATCCATTAACTTCAGATTTTATTTCTTCGTTTTGATTTTAAATCTTTTAACTAAAACATACCAAGTTCAGATTTTTTTTTCAAATTACTTCTTTATTCTTTTAAATAAATTCTAAACCTTAAATTTTAAAGTGAATTATTTTATACCTTTGAATAACATCACTTAAGTTTTAAAAATTCATTATTTCCCTTTTTATTCAAAATCTTTTTTTCCATACTAAGAATTATTTATTAGAATTTTAAAATCACTTTTATTCTTATTCAGTTCATTCTTAAATTTATTCAAATTCTCTATGATTATTTTACTTAAAAATTCACACTTTTATTTCCTTTTCAAAAATCCAAATCTATATATTTTGATGATTCGGTGTACCAAAATATGTTCAAGCAAACTATAGCATTCCATATTCCAATATCAATATAATTCATCACAGAATATCAAATATTCATAACACGGAATACTAAACGAGCTAAATAATTTTAAGGAATCCAGTTGGATCCCTCCAACCTGTTTCCCTGCATCCACAGATGTTACACAATACCAATTCCACTTCGAGGTGGAATATCACAGTATATGGGATTAATATAATATCATCCGCTATTATGCGGCGCATAGGGTCTCATCCGCTATATAACGCGGGAAAATCACTCCAATATATATATATATATATATATATACTACTATATATAATATAGCACATCAAATCAATTCAATCATTCAACCAATTATTTAAATTTAACTATTTAAAATTTAAATAGCAACTAGATGAGTGAGATTAACTCACCTTTGATTTTTTTGCAATCCACCTCAATCTCGACTCGGTTTCTTCGTGATTCAGACCTTGTATAAACATTTATATGGTTTATTAATATCCGAAATAATTAAATTATCAATTACCATTCAATAAAGTTTGATTTAACAATTATTTTATTCGAACCAATTTTCCAAAAATAAATAATTATTTCTTTTCCTTTGAAACCCATATACTAAAAATTAATTTATAGTTCTCAAAATCTAATTTTATATAAATATTCAAAATTTTAAAGTTCCCTTTCTAGTCTATATATACATATTGAATTTCAAAATAGAATTGTTTTGTATCTTACTGCAAATTTATCAAATCTTATCGGCTACCCAATTTGTTTCATTTTTAAATTTCTAAATTTAAAGGACTGAATATATTTTTAAATTCAGCTTATAATAATACCTTAATTGTAACCAACACAGAACTGTTCAATTTTTTTTTCTTTCAAGGGTTTTATGAACATACAATTATAGAAATACTAAGTAAATTTAAAATCAAACGACGTCGTACCTAACTCCTTCCTTTCCAGAGTAACAAATTGACGACGGCGGCCTTGCCTTCGAAATTTGCGAAAACCCTAGCTTTTGTGTGCTGCTTGACATCACCGTCGCCCTTCCATCGGATATTGAACACGCGACCACCAGCACATACATCTCTGAACTATCAATCGACTTCAGCAATCAAATAGTCGAACTCGAGAATCGCCTTGCCCACTGCAACTCAACGCAAGTGCGTGACACCCGACACGCCTCCATCTGGCGTCGCGACCCTCCATGACATCGCCACCAAATCTCAGGAAGCCCTAGCCTTAATCGTCGATCGAAGTCGAATACGCGAACCAAACTCCAGCCGCCAATGCGATGCGCCATTAATTGATTTCAAAAATGGATTAAGGAAATACGGACGCGATTGTTTCGTATGAGTATATCTTGTGGAAAGTGATTTAATTTTGAAGAGATATTTGTTTCGGCCATTTATATAATTTTCTCTCGAGTGTTTTACGAGAACGAGATTGTTGATACATTCGGCCATTAATTTTTTGAGCAATAGATTGGAAACGTATTGAAACGATGGCTGCGTGACCAAAAAGAGGGATTTGATTTGGACAAGGAAACAGTGCGAAGTAAGGACAATGGGTAGCATGTTGAATTATCATGCTTGCAGAAATTTCTTTTCTACAGTAGCTTGAAGTGATAAAAACAGCGGATATGATTCGTTTAACCGGTCAATAATTATACGTGTATTATATTTAAATTTAAATTTAAATCGCCTTGAATTCGTAGCTTGAAATCTTGCCTCCAATTAAGGCATGCCGCCAAGCGTTTATAATGTTGTACCCCTATTACAAACGCAATGGAAAAGGTTTCGAGTCCTAATTCGATCGTATGGACAAGATAGCTTTTTGAACCCAGTTATAAAATTGAATTTTCGAATTAATTTCAACGCGTTTATTTACCGTATGCTCACACAACTACTCCAATCACTACGAAATTTGAAATCCGATAATAATACAATATTACGGATCCAATGGAACTACTTTCGTCGAATTCTGAAACTGTGCCTCAGAAGGCTATTTTTAAATTCAATTTAAACGATAAATTACAAAACTTAACAAAGTACTTCCAAATTCAATTTTAACACTTCTATTATCCTCAGCACTATCAATATAAATTTTACAAGCCTTCAAATTATTTTTAACAGGCTAAAAATCCTAGATTTCATATTTTACCCAATTTTCAATAGTTTAAGTCAAAATTAAATTATCCAGTAAATGGTGATATTTGAAATTCAAGTTAAAATTACTCTTGTGAATATTTAAAACCAATTAAATATTCCTATTTTAACTGCTCAAAAATTCCGGGTCGTCACATTCCACCACCCTTAAAAGAATTTCGTCCCTGAAATTAGTTAGGGAGAATGGTCCAATACCTGTTTACTTTTTCCCAAAACCAAACAATTCAACATCCTACCAATTATCGTTTTATAGAAGACCCATTATCATTCTTACTAACTTTCCAAGGTCTCCCATAGTTTTCAAACAATACTATTTGCTCAATCATTCAAATTTCAATCTAAAACCAAAATCTGAATTATCAAAATTTTCCAAAAATTTTCTAACTCTCTAAATTCTCAAAAAATTTCGCTAGCGTCTCCTTTGCGCGGCTAGCTCGGTACAACTATAAAATGCCTCTATGAGCTCTCGGATTCCAAAAGAAAACAAAAGGCCAAGTGGCTAGATAAAAAACCCAATCAAACTTCATACAGAAATTTAAACACATACCTTTTTGTCGAGCAATTCAAATTTATTTTCTGAAATCAAATCCAATTTTCCTTTTTCTTTATAATACCTGTATATCCTACATAGTAATAATATCCAATCATAACATTCAAAATCATTTCATTGACTTCTTTACAAAATTTTCAATATTCATTCATTCAAGCCCGTACGATGTACATATATCATCCGTATGCATTATCAAATCTGATCACTCGCTCGATCACACAATTTCACTTCCGAACTAGTATTGTCCACCCAACTTTCTAGTGCGGACTCGGATCCATTTTCTTGATCAGAAACCGTCATTCTCCTTGAATAGCGACAAACTATGATAGAGAATTTCCAGAATCAATCAAAAATCCATATCTAGAGTTCGTCGTCGAAAATCAAGTGAAAAATTCCAACTCCGATCGGTACAACTACCTTGAAATTCCATGCTCGAATCTGGATCAAATTGCTATGAGAATAAAATAAAATACATACATCCTATGTATTTATATCCATTGATTATCAACTATATCAATTCCCTTTTTTATTCACATTTATTTGATTTCTATTCACTTATTCACAATTATCACTTTTATTAAATCTTCACTCAAATATTAACTTAGAATATATTTCTAATACCAAATTTTATTTAAGAATTCACCATTCCTTTCTTAAGTTTAATATAAGCATTTTACATGCTTCTTTATTTATTTTCACTTCACCACTTTAGTTTATATGTACTTCTATTCAAATTTGTTCTTCCATTTCCATATGAATTCAATTTATCTTCAACGCTGAATATGGAATTTTATCTTCCATTTATAACTGATTCATAACATTATTTTAAATTAGTTTCATCCACTAATTTATTTCAATTTCCAATTAGAAATCGTTTTATCGCTAACAAAAAAATTTCCAAAAATTTCTAACTCCCAAAATTTTCGAATTTCTTTGGCAGTCTTCTTTATACGGAGGAGCTTTTGCAATTTGATAAGAGATATAAATATATATACATCGACCCACACGGTCGGAAAAACAAAAACAGTTCATATTTCCTATTTTTATTGTGTAGGCGTACCTTTATTTAGCATTTTTAAGCAAGCGGCTTATTTAATTAGCATTTTGCGCGATCAAATCCAGCGCAACGGCTTCCCTGAACCTGTACTTACTCAACTAAAACATGTAAGTGCTAAATATATGCAATTTACTAGTATTTCACCTATTTTAATATAGCTAACACATAAATTTCACATATAATGCATGTTATATAATTTCCATAAGCACATACAAGGTTCTGACACTTATTAAAATTGCCCATAACTAATTCTCAAACAATTCCATTCAGTTTAAGTGATTTACAACTTATTCGCTTATATTTAACTCAATCTAAGCAAAACAAACTCATATTCATTCCAATTGATTTCAAAATTATCCTATTTCACTTCTAATAGCTCATAGGATTTTATCCAATCTCATTTACATCGAATGACCCATTTTCTTATGCAATTTGACAATATTCATGTGAATACATAACTACTTAAGCTTATAACCATTTTAAATTGATTCCAACTCAATTTTTATTTAATTCCTTCTATTTTAATTCATTCACAACCATTTTATTTAGCTCGACACATTCCATTTCAATTTTATTCCTTTTCCATTTTATTCACGATCCATTCATTTGCATTTCATTTCTTATCCGCATTCATTTCATTTGAAACCATTCTATTAAACTTGAAAACATTCCATATCTCTTACTGTCTTTAAGTTATTTCAACTCCTTAACAATTTCATTTCTTCTTAACTTGTTACGACTAAAACTACTCCATTTTTAACATTATAGCATATGTTCATTTCATTCATCCAACCTCTATTTCTTTTTGCAACAAGTTCTATTTCCATCTTTCATTTGATTCTTAGTTAATCAAATTCCATCCATTTATTTATTCAATACAATTAGTTTATTTACTCAATCCATTATGAATTTTAATTTCCATACCCAATTCATCCCGAATTTATTTTATTAATAACGAGGCCATTTCCAATTTATTTCTACTTACTTGGATTTTATTTGCAATACAAACCATTACTACTTTAATCCAATTCCATTTTATTTTTACAACATCTCCACTTATTTTAATTCATCATCAATCCAGGTCGAATTCTATTTGTAATTCAAGTTTATTTCCAAACTTCATTATTAACATACAATCCATTTCATTTAACCGAGTTAAATTTTATTAACATACTCTATCAAATAATTTATTTAGCTAATTAGCTTACTTTCAATTTTTAAATCAATATTCGAGTTGATTTCAAAAGTTACTTCATTAAATTTTCCTGAGTTCAATTTTATTTTATTTTATAATTCCAGTTTGGATTTTCTTTCATTTTCAAAAACTCCAACACTTTTATTTCGTCTTATTTATTCCCGTTTTACATTTTTGTAAGCTGCTCACTTATTAATATTCATACTTGTCCATCCATTTCAATTCCACTTTAATTTTTTTTCCATTCAATCACAATCTATTTAAGTTTCAAAATTTTAATTTGTTCACTTTATTCCAAGTTGAATTTTATTTTCACTTGCTTAAACCCAACCCAATTTAACTTAGTTTAAGTTGACTTCAATTCAACTCTCCTCCATCTATTTAGCTTAAGTCAATTAAATTTTATTTCTTTCAAATCACCATCAACTAAATTTTGCACAATTTAATTTCTCCAAATTGAATTTATTTAACTTTTTCACTTCAAATTTTAGTTCCAACATTCAAAGCTCATATTTTCCTTCCTTATTTAAAAATCATCTCAACTTTACAAGTTTATAACTTATCTCATCAGGATTTTCAATTCAAATAAGGATTCAGGATTTTAAACACCCGGCCTTTGGTTTTCAAATCATTTTACAACCATCATTATCCTAAAATCACATTTCTGAAATTTTTAAACTAATCCTGGTTTTTTTATCCCCAACAAATTTCCTTTGAAATATAAAAAACGAACTAGTTCTTCTGAACAAATCAATTTGGCAACAATCCGTCACTTAGAAACTCGAAAATGAATACTGATTATGCTGCGCTGTCATCACCAGGATAATTTTCCAGCGACTGAAGTGGGTTCAATGCTATGTCTTTTCTTAAAATTTATTTGAAACAATTTCCTTTCATAAATACCTCCAAAATAATAATGTTATTATCTATCTCCAAAACACTTCGAACAACACTTTCAAAATCTCTGGGATTTTAAATTTTCAAATTTTGGCTTAAATCAAATTTTAACTATAATTCATTTATAAAATTTATGCTCATACAATTTTTTCCATTTGATTATACAAGTCATTTCCATTTTTTTAATAATCTTATTTGTTTAGAATATTATTGTCCAAACATCCAAGTTATACAACAATTTAAGAAAATAATTCCTTTATATCAAAATATATTTTGGTTAAAATTATTTCATTCACCCATATTTAAAACAATACTATGTCAATTTATCGTGTCAGGTGTTTATAAACTCTTCTCGAATAGCGGCCAACTTACCCGATCAGAATTCATATTCCACTCAACCAATAAATCAAAACAATATCGAAAAAATTTATATTCACAAACAAATACGCGCTCATATCTATTAATACGCTCAAACTCATTATAGAGTATTATGGACTCTATTTGAGTAATTCCCACCAAAGCCAACGTTCTCGCTTAACCTTCAGCTCTGATACCAATTGTGATGACCCGCAAATCCATACCCCTTGAGTCGACACTATTCTCCATCAATCAACTCAATATGAACGGAAATACGAACCATTTGGGTTAAAGAAGAAGAGGTAGAAGAAGAGAAAAACAAAACAACATCAGAATCTAATTAACGCAGCAGAATAAAATATAATAGATAATAATAGATCTTTACACAAAAGAAAGCTATATCTGTTATATTCATACATCATCAGAATGCATCATCAGAGTTCAACAACATCAATAACATACAACTAGACAGTCATATAAACTTGTCCTCAAAATTCAATACACCGCGGAACAATAATTGTGACGCCCCACCTCTATACCCACGCTAGCCAAGGACACTACGGTGTAATGCCGTCAACTAGCACGGAGAATAAGGCTGTTGAGGAGCGACCATCTGTATAATTGCTTTGTGCGAGTACCGATATGCCAGATAAAATATAACTTGCATTCTTTTCAAGAGGAAGTCTGACATACCGACACAAACTCAAAGCTACTACACAGTGGTTATAATGTCTTCGGAAACAAATATAAAAATAAACATAACACAAATCAGTCACAGATAATTCATATCACAAAGGCGGAAATAGATATGAATATATATAACACATAAAAGTGTTCATCAGAGTAGTGGTCTAAAAGATCCACAATGACACAAAAGAATAGCAACATGTGCTATACAAAAGAATAAGTACACAACTATGAGTCTATATCTCAAATGTATACAACAAAAACTACTAATCTAAGTAGTTAACCAAAAGTCAGGATGATAACCCCAGAAGAGAAGTCAAGCAGAAGCACCTGTAACATCTCGGTCTGACCCGAGTATTATTTAAGAAGAAAATAATAAACGGATCAGTCTAGCTATAAATATCAGATGAAATGATATAGAATAAGAGATATGACTAAACGTATAATAATCACAATGCCAAGCTGTGATAAAATAAATAATTGAAAAATCAATAAGAGATTAATCAATATCGCAAAGATCTTCTCAAAGATAAAAAGGAATGCCATACTCATAATTTCATTCACCAAGCCACAATAAATGACTATATATCAATGCCAATTGTAGAAGTTGGTGAAACATAAATTCCAGAATTCAACACACGAAATCCAGAAATCACAAGAAAAGGATGGCCAAGACATTGATGTAGTGCAAACGGTACATCCAATGAATCAAAAAGCAAAGACATTGATGTAGTGAAAATGGAACATCCAATGAATCAAAAGCAAATACATTGACGTAGTGCAAACGGTACATCCAATGTATCAAAAGCAAAGACATTGATGTAGTGCAAACGGTACATCCAATGTATCAAAAGCATAGACATTGATGTACTGCAAACGGTACATCCAATGTATCAAAAGCAAAGACATTGATGTAGTGCAAACGGTACATCCAATGTATCAAAAGCAAAGACATTGATGTAGTGCAAACGGTACATCCAATGTATCAAAAGCAAAGACATTGATGTAGTGCAAATGGTACATCTAATGTATCAAAAGCATAGACATTGACGTAGTGCAAACGGTACATCCAATGTATCAAAAGCAAAGACATTGATGTAGTGCAAACGGTACATCCAATGTATCAAAAGCATAGACATTGATATAGTGCAAACGGTACATCCAATGTATCAAAAGAAAAGACATTGATGTAGTGCAAACGGTACATCCAATGTATCAAAAGCAAAGACATTGATGTAGTGCAAACGGTACATCCAATGTATCAAAAGCATAGACATTGATGTAGTGCAAACGGTACATCCAATGTATCAAAAGCAAAGACATTGATGTAGTGCAAACGGTACATTCAATGTATCAAATAATTCGGGGCATCGACGTCGTACAGCATGACATCCGATGAACCAAATCAAAAAGACATCGCACAATGCTAGTCTAAAACATAAAAATGATCGTCATGATCACAGAGAAGTGTCAACTACCGTAAGCTAGTAAATATATGAGCTTAGCTTCATGTCCCATAACCACTAGCTTAACTTAAATATTTACGAACAAATTGTAGATCTCCACTAGAAAATTTTCACAAGAGTTTCAATCGAACAAGTCCAAGAATTAACCGACGAAGTAAACGCAAGCGTTTCATACCACTTGTTTTACTAAACCGTTTAATTAGATTTCTCATACGAGTGATGTAAAGGTTTGTATATACTAATAGATTGGAAATCGATTTGAGAAAAACGAGCTTTGTATTAAAATAGTGTTGAAATCATTTGAAGAAAGAGTTTTGATATTTACTACTAGTATTAAAACCTTTATATTTTTAAAGTGACAAATCATAGAAAGGATTGTAGAAAGAATCAATTATCAAAATTCACATCCGAAGATGTGAATAAAATCCAAAGAAATCGATACCAAATCCATAGAAATGGATATTTCCAAAAATCCATAAAAAGAAGTCATCAAAGTCGATAATAAGTGATGACGACTAATAGGATCGCTAAAATCGATAAATAATGGAAATTCACACAAAACAGCCTGAATAGGCAAAAATAAACATCTCCAGACATCTGATTTGGAATCCAGACATCTGGATTTGTTTTTTGAAAAATAGTTCAGAAAGCTACCCAGACGTCTGGAATAGCCAAAACAGACGTCTGAGCCATGGCCAGACGTCTGGTTTTGAATCCAGACGTCTGGTTTTGTTCTCTGGAAATAACCCAGAGAACACCCAGACGTCTGAAACATCAAGTCAGACGTCTGAGACCTATCCAGACGTGTGATCCTAAATTTCAGACGTCTGGAATTAGCCTCTGCCTTTTTTTATATTCTGCGTGGCTATATTTTTTTCTCTCCAGGTCCAAACCAGACGTCTGGACTTGGTCACCAGAAGTCTGATCACCTGGTCTGGGCAACAATTTGCCTAGGCCAAAGTGGCCAAAACGTATCGGGAGCGATCGGACGAGCAACGACGACTAAGGATTATGCCTAGCGACAACCCAGCCTTAACGGCTCCTCAATACACCCCGAATATCATTGTCCAAATATTCATAGTAGGATTTTCATAAACTTGGACCAAAACACCCAAATTAGGAAAATTCACTAAATCAATTCAAATCGAAAGCAAATGAATATGCACAAATGTTAGGAATTCATACCTAACCACAAAGATAGATATAGAAAAAGATGTGAGATAAAAATCTCATCTTTATGCACAAGAACAAGGAGGAAGAAGCTATAGAACAATGACAATGACAATCACTCTTCAATTCCAACTCAACAAGCTTGAATCTAAGCTAAAAAGAGAAATATTTCCTAAATTAGGTTTAGGAATTTCTGAAATTGATAAGAGAATGAGTTGGAGAAGAAGAAGAGAATCTTACCAATGGGTTCTTCTATTAGTTTGGAGCTAGAGTTTGATTTGCAAAAGAAAACTAGGGTTTTGGAGTTTTAATTTCCCATCCCTCCCACCATTGATGCTTTAGAAATGAAAAGAGGAGAAAGTGAGGGTGAATGGGGAGGAGTGGTTCAGATTTGAGTATAAGTTAAACATAGGGCTGAACCCAAACCCAAACCCAAAGTGAAAATGGTCAAATTTTTGACTAGCTCCAAATATATCAAAGTTTATATTCAAAAAGGTCGCAAACGTCATTTTGAACTCAATGGGGGTGGTCTCGAGTCCCAATTCGACTGTTTGCAAAAAGTAGCTTTTCGGACCAAAATCCGACGAACGATAAAATATTTAAATAAAATATTTAAATATACAATCGATAAATATGCGGGTTGTTACAGACTCCCCTCCTTAAAGAAATTGCGTCCTCGCAATACTTAAGAGGAAAATAAGAAGTAACAACTATGGAAGCATATCAACACAAAAGAAAATTTGAATCAAGAAGTCCACCGAAAAGAGCACGAAGGAGTAAATCCGAAAGTTTTCGTTCGATGAATTCTCAAGATTTCTCAAGAGCAATCCTTAGGATTTGAGAACCATCGAACTTTTACCAAAAAGAATATCTTTATATCGAAGGTGCTGAACCTCCGAAGCAATGATGCGAATAAAATGTTGCTCAAAAGTCAAATTTGGTGAAACTTCGATTCCCTCAATAACACCGGGCTCAAGAATAAAAATCAGAATCCCTAAGGCATTTCCGTAGATAAAAGACATCGAGAACGTCAAGAATAGCAGAAAATTGAGCTGGTCGAACGACGTAGTATAATAATAGTACGCCCGAGAAACTAGAAACTCAAATAATTTAGGACATCAGCGTAGTACAAAAACAGTACGCCCAATGAACCAAATCCCGAATAATTTTGGAACACCAACGTAGTACAAAAACGGTACGTCCAATGAACCGATAAACCGGAACAACGATGTAGTATAATAATGGTACATCCATTGATCCAGATAAGACGGAACATCGATGTAGTACAATAACAGTACATCCGATGAACCGAACACCATAAAAGAACATCGGATGCTAGTCCATAAAAAAAATGAGATAAAACTCAATAAAACGAAGTATATCAAAACGTTCGATGAACTTGATAAAAAGATAATTCCATTCAGACAACATCAAAGAATCAACAACCTGTTGCCTACGACAAAGCGCGTTGGCAACACGATTTCCATATATCAAGATCATAAGATGCCGGGAACTCGAGTCGACATGAAGTTCCTTATAAGAAAATAAATATTCCAAATATTTATGATCGAGGTAGAGAACAAATTTCTCATCCAAATATGATGATGCCAAATTCCAAAAGTAAAAACAATAGCCGCGAGCACTAGATCATGACTGGCATATCTAGTCTCGATAAGCTATAATGATTTAGAAGAACAAGTGATAGCACGTTCTCCTTTGCAAGAGAACGGCATCCAAACCAATACGACTAGTATCGGTACAAATAGCAAAGTCTTGGTTCCCCTTCAGGAATCACAAAAATAAGAGTATCTAAAGGAAGAGTTCTTTTTAAATAATACTCTTTCCCGAAAAGTTAAAACTTAAAAATTACATTTTTATTTTTATGTAATAATCTTTCTACAAAAATTTACATTTTTACAAGTCAATATATCGTGTCTGACTGTCTCATCAAAGCGTATAGGAGATTCTGATCGATAACGTTGATCAAGCGCATCGACCAGAATTCTTAAAACACTACATGGGCAATACAATCACAAAATCATATTCTATAGGATAAGTAAGTTTCTCAAAAACTTCTAAGAATATTCTTTGTTCGTTTTAAGAACAAAAATCCAGTTATACTTCTAAATAAATCTTGTGAAAAAGATTTGCAAAATTTTAAATTGCTATTTTCATCCAAAATCAATAAATGCAAAAATGGAATCATCGAGATATTCGATAGAGTGCTCGATACCTAAAATGGATGAAATAAGTTGGACAAACTGAATGACATAATAATTCATTCATAGTAATCATAACAAGTGCGGAATGCGGTAAGTGGAATGCTAACTTCCGCAACTCGTAGCTAATGAAAATCGATGGTAAGGTCAAACTGAAAAGACCTTAGCACCACACAAAAGATTACTTAGGTGATAATCCTAAGACAAGCTCAAAATACCATGAGGGCTTAAAGAATAAAATGATGCCATCAAATTAGAATCAAAATCACAAAGAAAAATTAGAAATCTGCTTAACAGATTGAAAATGTCAAAGATGAATAGTCCACACGGGACAAAGGATATGGCCTCATAATAATTAAGCCAATCCTTACAAAAGTAAATTCCGAAGCCTAAGTAAAAATCGGCTCGGACAGAAAAATCACATAAAATAATTTCGACATCAATAAAGACAAATTGAGTGTTGTAGATCTACCATCCGGATTCACAATCCTCAAAGAAGTCATCAACCCAGAAATGTTTAAAGAAGAAGAATCACAAGTTCTTTTGATATAAAAATAATGAGATGAAACCCGTATCAACAAGAACTCAAATAAGAAGATCATGAAATAAAACAATGCCATCAAGGATTGAGTGAAAAATACCTTGACCAAGAGAAGAGTTGTTAAAGGCTTGCAGCTTTCCCTCTCTCTTGTTAGGAAGCCTAGGACACGAAGATAAAAGATGACCCGAACCTTTGCAATAACGACAAAAGAGGGGTTTCGGACACTCCCTTGCATAATGGTCTGTGGAACCACAATTGTAGCATTGACCACGACTAGAGGTAGGAGTCTTTGCTACCGGAATTTGTTGCTTCCCTTTCTTATTAGAATTGGGGCCTTTGAATTTGATAGGCCTCTTCAAGTTATTGTCGAAGTTCTGTTGGGCACGCACAACTTCAACATCACCTTCATTATCGGCCTCTTCAAGACGAAGAGCGATATCAATAAGTTGATCAAATGAAACCGCAAGTTTCAGAAGTAATGGCTTCTTAAGATTCTTATTCAAGCCATAGACAAATCTCTGATTTTTCTTCAATGGGGTATTAATGCATTCAACCCCGTATTTGGAAAGAGATTCGAAAGATGCGACATAGTCTGTCACAGAAGATTCCTTGAACAAGGTCAATAAAACGCTGGGCCAAAGTTACTTTTTCGGCCTCCGGCAGAAATTTCAATTCGAACCTTTCCCGGAATTGCTCCCAAGTGAGATCCGCTTCAATGATTTCAGAAATTAAAAGCTCATACCAATCTAATGCTCTTTCTTGGAGCATGCTAGAAGCCACCTGGACTCGATGTAGATCAATAAGGTTCATGCGAGAAAAGATACGATCGTATGATTTGAGCCAAGCTTGAATTTCTATAACACTCTCGGATCCCCTGAATGGCCTTCCACCCAAATCGGTGTAGTCTCTGCACAAGTGTGCAAAACCGGATCTAGGATGAGTAGGTTCTGGATTGGGTCCGGCTGCTTGAGCGTTCTTAACAAGATCTAAAAGCAGCTGGGCAGACATAAATACTCCATCCTGGGGAGTAGCACTAGATTGACCAGCGTTGGGACGGCCTGGTCTAACCATTTCTCTTCTTTAAGAAAGAAATAAAGAAGAGGAAAAAGTTATTCTCAAAATAAATTTCAATCAAACTTGATTGATAAAACAAGGAATCAAAAAGAAAATAGGATGAATCGGTATGAAGACTCGAATTAAATCCTAACGCACGACTCCTAAGATGGACTTAGGACGATGATCCTAGTTAAATTATTCTACATTGTTCCGAAGTTTGGCTCTGATACCAAGCTGTGACGCCCCACCTCTATACCCACGCTAGCCAAGGACACTACGGTGTAATGCCGTCAACTAGCACGGAGAATAAGGCTGTTGAGGAGCGACCATCTGTATAATTGCTTTGTGCGAGTACCGATATGCCAGATAAAATATAACTTGCATTCTTTTCAAGAGGAAGTCTGACATACCGACACAAACTCAAAGCTACTACACAGTGGCTATAATGTCTTCAGAAACAAATATAGAAATAAACATAACACAAATCAGTCACAGATAATTCATATCACAAAGGCGGAAATAGATATGTATATATATAACACATAAAAGTGTTCATCAGAGTAGTGGTCTAAAAGATCCACAATGACACAAAAGAATAGCAACATGTGCTATACAAAAGAATAAGTACACAACTATGAGTCTATATCTCAAATGTATACAACAAAAACTACTAATCTAAGTAGTTAACCAAAAGTCAGGATGATAACCCCAGAAGAGAAGTCAAGCAGAAGCACCTGTAACATCTCGGTCTGACCCGAGTATTATTTAAGAAGAAAATAATAAACGGATCAGCCTAGCTATAAATATCAGATGAAATGATATAGAATAAGAGATATGACTAAACGTATAATAATCACAATGCCAAGCTCTGATAAAATAA
Organism: Allium cepa; assembly: GCA_030765085.1. Taxonomy (NCBI): domain Eukaryota; kingdom Viridiplantae; phylum Streptophyta; class Magnoliopsida; order Asparagales; family Amaryllidaceae; genus Allium; species Allium cepa. The sequence goes on from CM060931.1 coordinate 399,812,077, forward strand.
ATAATTGAAAAATCAATAAGAGATTAATCAATATCGCAAAGATCTTCTCAAAGATAAAAAGGAATGTCATACTCCTAATTTCATTCACCAAGCCACAATAAATGACATATATATCAATGCCAATCGTAGAAGTTGGTGAAACATAAATTCCATAATTCAACACACAAAATCCAAAAATCACAAGAAAAGGATGGCCAAGACATTGATGTAGTGCAAACGGTACATCCAATGAATCAAAAAGAAAAGACATTGATGTAGTGCAAACGGTACATCCAATGAATCAAAAGCAAAGACATTGATGTAGTGCAAACGGTACATCCAATGTATCAAAAGCAAAGACATTGATGTAGTGCAAACAGTACATCCAATGTATCAAAAGCATAGACATTGATGTAGTGCAAACGGTACATCCAATGTATCAAAAGCAAAGACATTGATGTAGTGCAAACGGTACATCCAATGTATCAAAAGCATAGACATTGATATAGTGCAAACGGTACATCCAATGTATCAAAAGCAAAGACATTGATGTAGTGCAAACGGTACATCCAATGTATCAAAAGCAAAGACATTGATGTAGTGCAAACGGTACATCCAATGTATCAAAAGCATAAACATTGATGTAGTGCAAACGGTACATCCAATGTATCAAAAGCAAAGACATTGATGTAGTGCAAACGGTACTTCCAATGTATCAAAAGCAAAGACATTGATGTAGTGCAAACGGTACATGCAATGTATCAAAAGCAAAGACATTGATGTAGTGCAAACGGTACATCCAATGTATCAAATAATTCGGGGCATCGACGTCGTACAGCGTGACATCCGATGAACCAAATCAAAAAGACATCGCACAATGCTAGTCTAAAACATAAAAATGATCGTCATGATCGCAGAGAAGTGTCAATTACAGTAAGCTAGTAAATATATGAGCTTAGCTTCATGTCCCATAACCACTAGCTTAACTTAAATATTTACGAACAAATTGTAGATCTCCACTAGAAAATTGTCACAAGAGTTTCAATCGAACAAGTCCAAGAATTAACCGATGAAGTAAACGCAAGCGTTTCATGCCACTTGTTTTACTAAGCCGTTTAATTAGATTTCTCATACGAGTGAGGTAAAGGTTTGTATATACTAATAGATTGGAAATCGGTTAGAGAAAAACGAGCTTTGTAATAAAATAGTGTTGAAATCATTTGAAGAAAGAGTTGATATTTACTACTAGTACTAAAACCTTTATATTTTTAAAGTGACAAATCATAGAAAGGATTGTAGAAACAATCAATTATCAAAATTCACATTCGAAGACGTGAATAAAATCCAAAGAAATCGACACCAAATCCATAGAAATGGATATTTCCAAAAATCCATAAAAAGAAGTCATCAAAGTCGATAATAAGTGATAACGACTAATAGGATCGCTAAAATCGATAAATAATGGAAATTCACACAAAACAGCCTGAATAGGTAAAAATAAACATCTCCAGACGTCTGATTTGGAATCTAGACGTCTGGATTTATTTTCTGAAAAATAGTTCAGAAAGCTACCCAGACGTCTGGAATAGCCAAAACAGACGTCCGAGCCATGGCCAGACGTCTGGTTTTGAATCCAGACATCTGGTTTTGTTCTCTGGAAATAACCCAGAGAACACCCAGACGTTTGAAACATCAAGTCAGACGTCTGAGACCTATCCAGACGTCTGATCCTAAATTTCAGATGTCTGGAATTAGCCTCTGCCTTTTTTTTTATATTTTGCGTGGCTATATTGTTTTCTCTCCAGGTCCAAACCTGACGTCTGGACTTGGTCACCAGACGTCTAGTCACCTGGTCTGGGCAACAATTTGCCTAGGCCAAAGTGGCCAAAACGTATCGGGAGCGATCGGACGAGCAACGACGACTAAGGATTTATGCCTAGCGACAACCCAGCCTTAACGGCTCCTCAATACACCCCAAATATCATTGTCCAAATATTCGTAATAGGATTTTCATAAACTTGGACCAAAACACCCAAATTAGGAAAATTCACCAAATCAATTCAAATCGAAAGCAAATGAATATGCACAAATGTTAGGAATTCATACCTAACCACAAAGATAGATATAGAAAAAGATGTGAGATAAAAATCTCACCTTTATGCACAAGAACAAGGAGGAAGAAGCTATAGAACAATGACAATGACAATCACTCTTCAATTCCAACTCAACAAGCTTGAATCTAAGCTAAAAAGAGAAACATTTCCTAAATTAGGTTTAGGAATTTCTGAAATTGATAAGAGAATGAGTTGGAGAAGAAGAAGAGAAGCTTACCAATGGGATCTTCTATTAGTTTGGAGCTAGAGTTTGATTTGCAAAAGAAAACTAGGGTTTGGAGTTTTAATTTCCCATCTCTTCCACCAGTGATGCTTTAGAACTGAAAAGAGGAGAAAGTGAGGGTGAATGGGGAGGAGTGGTTCCGATTTGAGTATAAGTTGAACATAGGGCTGAACCCAAACCCAAACCCAAAGTGAAAATGGTCAAATTTTTTACTAGCTCCAAATATATCAAAGTTTATAATCAAAAAGGTCGCAAACGTCATTTTGAACTCAATGGGGGTGGTCTCGAGTCCCAATTCGACTGTTTGCAAAAAGTAGCTTTTAGGACCAAAATCCGATGAACGATAAAATATTTAAATAAAATATTTAAATACACAATCGATAAATATGCGGGTTGTTACAATAATCAAGTAGAGAAGCACGTATCGTCATCCAGCTCGTCTCCTGAGCTCCATAACATCATATCCTGTATCCTATAGTACTCGGTCTGACCCGAGCATTATAGTTAAATAACACCCGAGTCAGTATGAAATACCAACGTGAGAAAACCACACTCAACTTGACTATTAAGAATTCAAAATCCTTTGAAAACAAAAGCATCTCGTAAGACCACGCCATAAATAAACATGTCGGGTTTTTACCTTACGATAGCAAAAACACTTTTTATTAAAATCCTTTGATATTATAATAGGGTCTATCTACAAATACTTATTAAAATAGCCGAAATTGTTACATCTATTAAATTCCAGCTACTAGCCACAAAGTGGGTGATACAAACAAAAATCGTAACAGGCACGTTGGGAGAATGGATTTCCAACTAATGACTAGGCACTGGGTACCACCTGTCACAGTACGTGGCCTAGATCACCGTACCGAGGATCACTCCCGACCCCCTGCAACACAAGACTGGGACTACCCCTTACTGGATAATCTTGAATAAGACACCCCACGGTTGGGATCAGCAACCGCACCACTAAGCCGAATAAAAAGAGACATCTAGACAGGGATAACCTCACCCTAATGGGCGCTACCCACCTAGCCTTGCTGCATAACCCCTGATTTTCAGTCATTCCCGGTTGATGAGGCTTGAAGCTAAGAATTACCTTTTAGAACGTTTCCTTTATAATGCTCATTTCCCACCTGATGATGTTCTGAAAGCATTCATCCATACAAGTCCGTCCTGGGTGTAATATCCCGGAGTTTCAAGGAATTTAAAATGTGGTAATCTCTTAATTAAATTGTTTAAATTTGATAAAATTGTTATTTTTCAAATATAAATAGCCAAAAAATTAAAAATGTGTTGTTTTAAATTATGATTATAGATTGATTTTTAAATAAGAATAATTATTTAAGTTTGTGCTATTGTATAAAAAAAAATTAATTGACTTATTATTTCAAAATTAACAAGTGTGTTTAAATATATATACTTGTATATTTAAATTGATTTTAAATAGGATAATTATTTACAATTAATAATGAGTTTGTTTAAAATTGATATCTATATTTATTTGAATTGACTTTAAATTTGGATTTCGAACTCACTTTGAATTTGAATTTAAAAATGGAATTTAAAAATGGAATTTAAAGGAATATATATATCTTAAAATAATAATATAGTTTGGATTTAAATTATATGAATATGTTTTTATGTATAAAAATAATATTGTTTTATATTATTCTCTTTAAAGAAATTTATTGATAGGAATTTGGAAAAGTATTTATTTAATAGGAATAAATACAAAGGCTTTTTGAAATAGTATTTAAAAATAAGTTAAAAATATTATATATGATTTTTATTTAAATTATAATTGGTTGTTATTTTATTTTCTTTTAAAGATTGTATTTACATAAAATTTAGAAAAGTGTTTATAAATTATTAAATGTATGTGTTAATTAGAAATTTAATAAGAAAAGCATTTATAATTAATATATGTATTAATTAATTAGGAAAAATTAATTTAAAAGCCTTTAAAATCATTTATAAGTAATATAAAAATAAATTAGGACAAGTGTTAAGTTATAAACCTTTTAGATAACATGTGTTAACATAATAACGAAAGTTAGAGACAAGTGTCAAATTTATTTTATTTCTTTTATTTTTATTAAAATATGAAATTAACTTATATAAACCACTATTCTTCCTCTTCATTTTTTTTCTTTCAAGTCTAAGTTCATTTCTAAAAGAAAACCAGAATTTTTTTTCCATGCAATCTTCACTTTTCCAAAAACCTGAAATGCAAGAACCATCAAACTTGAATTCCTTTCTCTGTTCAAATCAATATCATGTAAACCTCCTCGAGTTCAAATGCAAATCTGAAAACTTTCAAAACCATATATTATCAAAGCCTGAAATTCACTTCTCAAACCAAATTGCAAACCTAAATTCATTCTTCAACAAAATCACATCTGAGATTATTTAAGCATTTTAAAGAGCCTGAAACCATTTTGTTATCAAATCCTAGAACACTTTCAAAACTTCAAGCCTGCAACATGTTTTCAAAAGTTCAAGCAAGTCAACCTGTAACAAATTTTCAAAGTAAGGAACATCTTCAGATTTGCAACCTGAAGCATTTTAGTTTTTGATGCAAGCACTCAAGTGTTTTAAAGAATGAAAGCAAATTCACTTTAAAAGCTTCCAGTTTTTTTTTTCAAAGCTCCGCACCTCTTTATAAGGTGAGTAAACATAATAATTCAAATGCTAAAGTAGATTTAAATTTGCTTTTATATGATTTCTAAGATGAATTATCTTTGCATGTGAATATCTGGGTATGAACATTGTATGTATGATAGTTTTTGAACTATGCATGTCAATATCTCCCTGTTTACAGGTTTTAATGTTTACAACTGTATAAAAATTCATATCTTTTTATTTATTCATTGTTAACACTTGGATCAAAAATAAAATAACTAAGTTTTAGCATAATCTAGATACTAAAAATATAAACAAGTATGTACGTGATGAAATAAGCTTGCATTTGGAAATAACAGTAAAAGACCTTTTAAATTTTGCAAAATCAAATATTGAATTTCACCGATTCGAGTTTATTTCTTGAATCATCTATGGAAATCATGATTTTTAAAACAAAATTTACAATTTTTAGAATTGTATTGATAATGCAATTCTTAGATGACCAAAATTTTGTTTTTGGATGATCTCTGATGCTTGGAGTGTTTCTGGGGGTCGAAGTTCTGGCTAGAGTTAGATGGATGATCAGGGAGGTGGGTAAAAATGGTAGAAGTGGGGGTAGTTCGCCGTGGCGGCGGTGATATGGAGAACTAAGTTTTTAACCTAGTTTTTGTTAGGTTGAATTGGTGGATACTGCTGCATCATTGGTTGATGGAGTGGGTCGCAATTGAGGGGATGGGTTGCATAGGTGTTCGACAAGGCGTGGACGAGGTAGCTCAATCTTTGGTGGTCAGAGGCGTTTGGACGAGGCTATTTCTGGTAGTAGTTTGATTTCCAGTTTTCAACCGAATGGTTCGATTTGGTGTTATGGTTGTGGTGATGTTTTGATGTCTGTGATGGGTTGCTGGAGCGACCATGGATGTGTGGGAGGTTCGGGTGATAGTCGGAAGATTACCGTGGGTGGTGCAGGTTGCATGGTGGCATGTCGTGTCAACTTGGTTTTGGAAAGGGTAGTTAACTCAGGGGAAAACTCGCGTGATTTTTGTTTTGCCTCGAGTTGTCTCTAGGGTCATTTGCAAGCTTGGTTTAACTGTTGAGTTTAACAGTTTTAATATTTAACCAAAACAGTTTTTAAAAATTTAAGTTAAACTGTTTAAAAAGAAAAGATGATGTACTTGGTTCAAGTGCACATGGGTTAAACCCAAAGTAAAATGTTTAACCAGTTTTAAAATTTAAAATTAAGTAAGTTTTAAAATTTTAAATAATTAAGCTAAATCAATTTCTTGAAATTCATTTCTTTGAAACAAATTATTTGTATAAATAAATTTGTATGATTTGTTTTAAATGTTTAAGTTAAATCCTTAAAGTTATTTTCAAACTTAATTTGAATATAAAAGGAAATAAATAAGGGAATGATTTATCTTAAAACTTAATATAAGTTTGATAATAAATGAAATAATTAAAGAGTGATTTATTATTTGAATTAGTTAATGAATAATGATTTATAAATTAACAATTTAGTTTTCAAAGTAATTTATTAACTTGAAACTAAGGATTGTTAATTAATAAGTAGAGGTAAGTAATTAACGATTACTTTATATTTTAAACTTAATTAATGATTTAATTAAGTAAAGTTAGTTGTTTACATAAAATGTTTTCAAAGATAATTTAAGATAATGTTTTATCTTAAGGATAATTAAGTTTTTAATGAGTTGTAATTAATTAAGTTAATTAATAAAATTTTAAGTTTAATTAATTAATTTAATTAATTATTAAAAAGGGTTAGTTAAGTAATTAATTAAGAATAATTATTAATTAACTAATAATTATGATGGATTAATTAATGATTATAGATTAATTAATTTGTGATTTGAAATTAATTAATTAAGTAATTAATGATTAATTAAACTAGTAATTAAGAAATACTTAATAAAGTTTTATTAAGTAATAATTGGGTTTCTTGATTAATAATTAAGAGGTTATTATCTATAATGCAAGTTAATAAAGAATTAATTAACTATTATTAAAGGTTAATTAATTGTAACTAAGGATTGATTAATTATAATTATGGATTAATTAATTTATAATTAAGGTTGTTAATTAATAATTAAGTTTATTTAATTAATGATTAAGAGATAATTAATCAGTTAATTAAGGTTAATTAATTAAAAGATTAATTATAAAAGTAATTAGGGATTGATTACTTTGTATTAAAAGATTGATTAATAATTAAGGTTTATTAATTAATAGTTGAAGGATAATTAATCTGTAATTAAGGATTAATTTGGTTAAAGAGTAATTAAGGGATGAATTACTCGGTTATGATTTATGAGGTAATTGTGATTAAGTTAAGTTAATTAATTTGTTAATTAATTAAAGATAGTCACATGGTAATTGATTAATTATGCTTACTTAATGAGATTTGATAAGAATAATTACTTAAGGTAAGTAATTGATGAATAAATTATTGGAGGTAATTGAGATAAGGAAATTTACTTATTGGGAAGTAATTTAAAAGGATAATTACTTGGTAAAGTAATTAAGGATTTATTACTTGGTGTAATAAATCAAAGGATTTTTAAATGTAATTAAAAGTAATTAAGAAGTAATGAAGAATAATTAATTACTGTTTGTAATTATTAAAGTTGATTAATAAAAGCAATTAATTTAAACATGATTATTTAATGTAATTAATTAAAGAATAATGTAACTAATTATAGTTAATTAATGTGATTAATGTGATTAATGAGAATAATTAATGATTGATTAATTAAGATTTATTAATCTATAATAAGTTATTATAAGGTAATTAATTGTAATTAATTAAGGATTAATGTCATTAGTTATAATTAATAGAGTAATTAAGGTTAATTACTTAATGGTTTGAAGATAATTAATTTGTGAAATTAATTAAGGGTAAATTACTTCATGTAATTAAAGATAATTAATCAAGGGTAATTAATTAAGATGATGATTAATTAATTGGTTAATTAATGGATAAGTAAGCAAGATTTATTGTGATGAAGGTAATTAATTTAATTTATTTTAAATTAATTAAGAGATAAAGTAATTAATTTAATTCATTTTAAATTAATTATAAATTAATTATAAGGTGTGATTTATAGATCCTTGCTTATGTATGGATGGATGATACTGAATGTCTTGATTGTTTGGTATCTCTGATGAGATATGTGTGATATATGATATGAGATGCTCTGGTTGAAGTATGATGATAATATAAATTATCTGTTGGGATGATAATGTAGATTATCTATTGTGACATTGTGAATTATCTATCTGTGTGTATATAGATAGTAGAATTGAATTGTTTAACCTTAAACAAATTGGACCTAAACGATACGTTTTGGATTTCGATGAGACAGGGATCGAGTTTCCAGATTTGGATATCCAAAAACCACATCGATCCAAATTAACGATAGGTCATGAATCTCAAGTGAAGATTCAGAGTGCAAGGGTTATTGTCGTTAACTCTGAGGGTGATTCCAAAATGAGTGTAACGAGATAATGCCTTCGGTTTCGTTCGAACCCGGAACGAACTTGTATGGACTGAATGCTTTCAAAACATCGTCAGGTGGACGATGAACATTCTAGGTAATGTGTTCTATAAAAGTAATCGTAGCCTAAAGCCTCATCAACCGGGAATGGCTAAAACAGGAGAGGTGCAGCAAGGCTAAGTGGGTCATGCCCAAGTAGGATGAGATAAACCCCTGTCTAGAGTACCTTTTATTTCGGGTGTGTAAGCGGTTGAATAGATACAACCGCCGGGGTTGTCTTATTCGAAACTGTTCAGTAAGGAATGGTTCCGGCTTTGTGTTGCAGGGGATTGGGAGTGATCCTCGGTACGGTGATCTAGGCCCCGTACTGTGACGGGCGGTACCCCGGTAACCCTGCCACTGTATGGAATCCAAAATCCAATAAGTGCCCTCGGATTTGATTGTATTACCCACTTTTGTGGCTAGTAGCTGGAATTTAATAAATGTAACAATTTCGGCTATTTCATATATATTTGAAAACCCTAGACCTATTATAATATCACTGGATTTTCTATCAAATGTTTGGTTAGCGTAAGGTAAAAACTTACCCATGTTTATGTGTGGGGAGTCTTACGTGATACCTTTTCTTTCAAAAGGTTTTATTTAAGTTAAGAAAATTTAACATTTTACTCACACCAGACCCATGTCTGACCCGGAGTTTATTTCTGTTTTTCATAAGCTCTTGGGTACTCAAATTTTTACGAGTAGCCAAGGGATTTAGGTTAAGTTTGATGAATTATGGAGGAGCAATGGAGCAGGAGGCTTCCGTGTATAGATATATAGTATTCTGCTGTGTGTTCTCTAAGTTTTTTTCTGTATTGTATATTGAGTTGTATAACTAGACATGTGTTTATAATTGTTTAGTATGTGATGTATAAGCTGTGTATCCCTGATGTTTATGATACTATGTAAAATATTACGTGATTAATATAATTTATTCGTTCCGCTGTTTAGATTCTGGTGTTGTTCTTTCTTTCTTCTCTGTCATTTCTCTTTCCTATCCCTTTCTTTCCTAAAAGTGATGCATCTTTCTGTGGAGAGAAAGGTGGGTCGTTTCACATGGTATCATGCATAGGTTGAGCGAATACCTAGGCTGGTGTCTTTCTTGAGAGAGCGTACTTGTGATTGTTATATTTAACTATATATATATATATATATATATATATATATTTCTACCTATCCATTGGGTTACCTGTTCGGGTTTTCCAACATAAGTTATAAAGGTTGATAGGGTAGTGGTGTGTAGCACGACTACCAATGGTTGGAGTTTGAATGTTTAAGGTTGGAAGTATATCGGTCGAGATGGTAGACCTAATACCATCTTGAGTAATCTTTGCAGTTTGGTGTAAAGATTTCATTGATCTCTAAAGGAAACCTGTTAAGGCTCGGAGTTCATCTTTGAAGTGCGAGTTTGATCACGCTCGTGTGAGCGGATTTTTGAGAGTTTGGATCTGTCGATTTAGGCAGAAGCAAGTGATGGTATCTTGGCAAACTCAGGAAGTAGTAACTGCGTGATGAGTCGCAGTGACTATGGATGTCTCCAAAGATGTTTTATTTTGGCACAAGTTTAAGGAAGTGTGTCTACTTCGGTATTGTAGCTGAGTTCAGCAGGATGTTCGTGTCTGGTTGGAGAGTTTCTCAAGGATCTTTGGATAGGAGTCTTTGGCATCTGTGTCAATGGTGCAGCTCAGAAGTGTTTTGTGTTCCAGTAGGAATCTTGAGGCTTAGCAGTTTCCTAGAGGTGGAAATCAGAAGCAATGGAGTGGACCCGTTTCTTTGATGGACTAGTTGGTCAAGGATAAGCTGTTCTGATTTGTGAAGAGAGAACAGTATCTTTGGAATTTAGGTTGGGTTGATCGCAAAAGTGACTTGCGATGGTTTGGGTGATTATCTTAGATAATCTTTTGCTTGGGTTTGAGGCATCTCTAGGGGATGTAGGAGTTATGGAGTTGTCGAAGATTTTCTAAATATCTTCAGGGAAGTTTGAGATTTGCCCGCATTGAGGATTGAGTTACGTATTGGTTTGGTTCATGAAGTTACCGGTAATTCAGCTAGGTAGAAGGATAGCTTCTGGAGGAAGGTTTTGGGTGAACTAGTTCTGTATTTCTTGGAACTTCTGTTGAACCTTATTTTTGGGATGTGCTATTTAGTCTGTGCTCGTGTTCATCAACTGCATTTTTCATCTGCTCCAGATCAAAGTTGTGTAGCGGAAGTAATGTGGCAGCTGTTCTAAAGTGGAAGCAACTGGAAGTTGCAGTATTTTGGATCAGTGAGTTTCTACTCGAATTTTTCAGGATCTGAGGCAAGTTGGCGAGTGATACTGTTCTGTCTTTTCCAGATAGGAGAAATAGGTTGTAATCTTCTGATGATTGTGGAGTTGGCTTTGTGTTCTAGATTCGGGTAGATCTTGTGAGGATCAGTTTGTTGAGTTGTTTTGATCCAGTTTGTTTGTAGAAGCATCAGCGAAGGTTGAGCTGATTGGAAAGGATCTGTAAACATCTAGGATCATAAGTAGAGTTTTAAGGTTAAGATATGGAGGAATTTGGGATTCGAAGTTGGAGGTATTTCTCCGGTAAAGGAAGCAATAAGATTTGATAAGATTTTGAGGTTAGCTCCGAGGTATATTGGATTCTTTTGATTTTTTGTAAGAATAAGTGTTTTGGTTTTCAGGGTTGGATTGCCAGTTTGGAAGACTGGGATTCAAGGTATTTCACGTGTCTCTGAGGGAGTACTTGTCTGGTCCATCACTGGTTTTGGAACCAGTAGTTCTGTAAAGGATTTAGTTGTTGATCAGTCTTGTTGTGATTTGATATCTTGCGCAGATTATAGATCTAGATGAGTAGGAGCTCAGTAGCTTAGCAATATAGCTTGTTTGGATTTAATAGAGCGAATATCCCTGTGTCTGTACCTGGGAAACTCGAGATAATTTTAGGAAGCTTATCCGGATCCGTGTCCGGATAGCTAGTGTTGTTTATTTGATTGAATTGGTTGTTTGGATGAAATTGTTTGTTTGGTTATGTATGGCTGATATGTATGTTTGAATTGGTTAAAATAAAACAAAACTTTGGATTATCTTTTGTTTTAAATTTCGAGGACGAAATTCTTTTTAAGGGGAGAGGAATGTAATATCCCGGAATTTCAAGGAATTTAAAATGTGATAATCTCTTAATTAAATTGTTTAAATTTGATAAAATTGTTATTTTTCAAATATAAATAGCCAAACAATTAAAAATGTGATGTTTTAAATTATGATTATAGATTGATTTTTAAATAAGCATAATTATTTAAGTTTGTATTATTGTATATAAAAAAATTAAATTGACTTATTATTTCAAAATTAACAAGTGTGTTTTAATATACATATACATATATGTGTGTGTGTGTGTGTGTGTGTGTGTGTGTGTGTGTGTATTTAATTGATTTTAAATAGGATAATTATTTACAATTAATAATGAGTTTGTTTAAAATTGATATCTATATTTATTTGAATTGACTTTAAATTTGGATTTTGAACTGACTTTGAATTTGAATTTAAAAATGGAATTTAATGGAATATATATATATATATCTTAAATAATAATATAGTTTGGATTTAAATTATATGAATGAGTTTTTATGTAAAAAATAATATTGTTTTATATTATTCACTTTAAAGAAATTTATTGATAAGAATTTGGAAAAGTATTCATTTAATAGGAATAAATACAAAGGCTTTATGAAATAGCATTTAAAAATAAGTTAAAAATATTATATATGATTTTTATTTAAATTATAATTGGTTTTTATTTCATTTTCTTTTAAAGATTGTATTTACATAAAATTTACAAAAGTGTTTATAAATTATTAAATGTATTTGTTAATTAGAAATTTAATAAGAAAAGCATTTATAATTAATATATGTATTAATTAATTAGGAAAAATTAATTTAAAAGCCTTTAAAATCATTTATAAATAATATAAAAATAAATTAGGACAAGTGTTAAGTTATAAAACTTTTAGATAACATGTGTTAACATAATAATGAAAGTTAGAGACAAGTGTCAAATTTATTTTATTTTCTTTTATTTTTATTAAAATCTGAAATTAACTTATATAAACCACTATTCTTCCTCTTCATTTTCTTTTTCTTTCAAGTCTAATTTCATTTCTAAAAGAAAACCAGAATTTGTTTTCCATGCAATCTTCACTTTTCCAAAAACCTGGCATGAAAGAACCATCAAACCTGAATTCCTTTCTCTGTTCAAATCAATATCATGTAAACCTCCTCAAGTTCAAATGCAAATCTGAAAACTTTCAAAACCAGATATTATCAAAGCCTGAAATTCACTTCTCAAACCAAATTGCAAGCCTAAATTCATTCTTCAACAAAATCACATCTGAGATTATTTAAGCATTCTAAAGAGCCTGAAACCATTCTGTTATCAAATCTTGGAACACTTTCAAAACTGCAAGCCTGTAACATGTTTTCAAAAGTTCAAGCAAGTCAACCTGTAACAAATTTTAAAAGCAAGGAACATCTTCAGATTTGCAACCTGAAGCATTTCAGTCTTTGATGCAAGAACTACAATGTTTTAAAGAATGAAAGCAAATTCAGTTTAAAAGCTTCTAGTTTTTTTTTCTTCAAAGCTCTGCACCTCTTTATAAGGTGAGTAAACATATTAATTCAAATGCTAAAGTAGATTTAAATTTGCTTTTATATGATTTCTAGGATGAATTATCTTTGCATGTGAATATCTGGGTATGAACACTGTATGTATGATAGTTTTCGAACTATGCATGTCAATATCTCCCTGTTAGGTTTTAATGTTTACAAATTTATAAAAATTCATATCTTTTTATTTATTCATTGTTAACACTTGGATAAAAAATAAAATAACTAAGTTTTAGCATAATCTAGATACTAAAAATATAAAAAAATATGTAAGTGATGAAATAAGCTTGCATTTGGAAATAACAGTAAAAATCCTTTTAAATTTTGCAAAATCAAATATTGAATTTCACTGATTCGAGTTTATTTCTTGAATCATCTATGGAAATGATGATTTTTAAAACAAAATTTACAATTTTTAGAATTGTATTGAGAATGCAATTCTTAGATGACCAAAATTTGGTTTTTGGATGATCTCTGGTGACTGGAGTGCTTCTGGGGGTCGAAGTTCTGGCTGGAGTTAGATGGATGATCAGGAAGGTGGGTAAAAATGGTAGAAGTGGGGGCAGTTCGCCGTGGTGGCAGTGATAGGGAGAACTAAGTTTTTAACTACTTTTTGTTGAGGGTTGAATTAGTGGATACTGCTGCATCATTGGTTGATCGAGTGGGTCGCAATTGAGGGGATGGGTTGCATAGGTGTTCAGCAAGGCGTGGACGAGGTAGCTCAATCTTCGGTGGTCAGAGGCGTTTGGACGAGGCTATTTCTGGTAGTAGTTTGATTTCCAGTTTTCAACCGAATGGTTCGATTTGGTGTTATGGCTGTGGTGATGTTTTGATGTCTCTGATGGGTTGTTGGATCGACCATGGATGTGTGGGAGGTTCGGGTGATGGTCGGAAGATCACTGTGGGTGGTGCAGGTTGCACGGTGGCATGTCGTGTCAGCTTGGTTTTGGAAAGGGTAGTTGACTCAGGGGAAAACTCGCATGATTTTTGTTTTGCCTCGAGTTGTCTTTAGGGTCATTTGCAAGCTTGGTTTAACTATTGAGTTTAACAGTTTTAATATTTAACCAAAATAGATTTTAAAATTTTAAGTTAAACAGTTTTAAAATGAAAAGATGATGTACTTGGTTCAAGTGCACATGGGTTAAACCCATAGTAAAATGTTTAACCAGTTTTTAAATTTAAAATTAAGTAAGTTTTAAAATTTTAAATAATTAAGCTAAATCAATTTCTTGAAATTCATTTCTTTGAAATGATTTATTTGTATAAATAAATTTGTATGATTTTTTTTTAAATGTTTTAAGTTAAATCCTTAAAGTTATTTTCAAACTTAATTTGAATATAAAAGGAAATTAATAAGGAAATGATTTATCTTAAAAACTTAATATAAGTTTGATAATAAATGAAATAATTAAAGAGTGATTTATTATTTGAATTAGTTAATGAATAATGATTTATAAATTAACAATTTAGTTTTCAAAGTAATTTATTAACTTGAAACTAAGGATTGTTAATTAATAAGTAGAGGTAACTAATTAATGATTACTTTATATTTTAAACTTAATTAATGATTTAATTAAGTAATGTTAGTTGTTAATGTTTTCAAAGATAATTTAAGATAACGTTTTATCTTAAGGATAATTAAGTTTTTAATGAGTTGTAATTAATTAAGTTAATTAAGAAAATTTTAAGTTTAATTAATTAATTTAATTAATTATTAAAAAGGGTAAATTAAGTAATTAATTAAGAATAATTATTAATTAACTAATAATTATAATGGATTAATTAATGATTAGTGATTAATTAATTTGTGATTAGAAATTAATTGATTAAGTAATTAAGGATTAATTAAACCAGTAATTAAGAAATACTTAATAAAGTTTTATTAAGTAATAATTGGGTTTCTTGATTAATAATTAAGAGGTTATTAATCTATAATGCAAGTTAATAAAGAATTAATTAACTATTATTAAAGGTTAATTAATTGTAATTAAGGATTGATTAATTATAATTATGGATTAATTAATTTGTAATTAAGGTTGTTAATTAATAATTAAGTTTATTTAATTAATGATTAAGAGATAATTAATTAATTAATTAATTAAGGTTAATTAATTAATTATAAAAGTAATTAGGGATTGATTACTTTGTATTAAAAGATCGATTAATAATTAAGGTTTATTAATTAGTAGTTAAAGGATAACTAATCCGTAACTAAGGATTAATTTGGTTAAAGAGTAATTAAGGGATGAATTACTCGGTTATGATTTATGAGGTGAATGTGATTAAGTTAAGTTAATTAATTTGTTAATTAACTAAAGATAGTCACATGGTAATTGATTAAGTATGCTTACTTAATGAGATTTGATAAGAATAATTACTTAAGGTAAGTAATTGATGAATAAATTATTGAAGGTAATTGAGATAAGGAAATTTACTTATTGGGAAGTAATTTAAAAGGATAATTACTTGGTAAAGTTATTAAGGATTCATTACTTGGTGTAATAAATCAAAGGATTTTTAAATGTAATTAAAAGTAATTAAGAAGTAATTAAGAATAATTAATTACTGTATATAATTATTAAAGTTGATTAATGAAAGCAATTAATTTAAGCATGATTAATAAATGTAATTAATTAAGGAATAATGTAATTAATTATAGTTAATTAATTAATGGAAGTAATTAATTAAGGATCATTAATTAATGTGATTAATGGGAATAATTAAGGATTGATTAATTAAGATTTATTAATCTATAATAAGTTATTATAAGGTAATTAATTGTAATTAATTGAGGATTAATGTCATTAATTATAATTAATAGAGTAATTAAGGTTAATTACTTAATGGTTTGAAGATAATTAATTTGTGTAATTAATTAAGGGTAAATTACTTAATGTAATTAAAGATAATTAATCAAGGGTAATTAGTTAAGATGATGATTAATTAATTGGTTTAATTAATGGATAAGTAAGCAAGATTTATTGTGATAAAAGTAATTAATTTAATTTATTTTAAATTAATTAAGAGATAAAGTAATTAATTTAATTCATTTTAAACTAATTATAAATGGTGTGATTTATAGATCCTTGCTTATGTATGGATGGATGATATTGAATGTCTTGATTGTTTAGTATCTCTGATGAGATATGTGTGATATATGATATGAGACGCTCTGGTTGAAGTATGATGATAATATAAATTATCTGTTGTGATGATAATGTAGATTATCTATTGTGACATTATGAATTATCTATCTGTGTGTATATAGATAGTAGAATTGAATTGTTTAACCTTAAACAACTTGGACCTAAAAGGTACGTTTTGGATTTCGATGAGACGGGGATTGGGTTTCCAGATTTGGATATCTGAAAACAATATCGATCCAAATTAACGATAGGTCGTGAATCTCAAGTGAAGATGAAGATTCAGAGTGCAAGAGTTAATGTCGTTAACTCTGAGGGTGATTCCAAAATGAGTGTAACGAGATAATGCCTTCGGTTTCGTTCGAACCCGGAACAAACTTGTATAGACTGAATGCTTTCAGAACATCGTCAGGTGGATGATGAGCATTCTAAGTAATGTGTTCTATAAAGGTCATCGTAGCCTCAAGCCTCATCAACCGGGAATGGCTAAAACAGGGGAGGTGCAGCAAGGCTAAGTGGGTCATGCCCAAGTAGGATGAGATAAACCCCTGTCTAGATTCCCTTTTATTTCGGCCGTGTGGGCGGTGGAATAGCTACAATCGCCGAGGTTGTCTTATTCGAAACTGTTCAGTAAGGAATGGTTCCGGCTTTGTGTTTGCAGGGGATTGGGAGTGATCCTCGGTACGGTGATCTAGGCCCCGTACTGTGACGGGCCGTACCCCGGTAGCCCTGCCATTGTATGGAATCCAAAATCCAATAAGCGCCCTCAGATTTGATTGTATTACCCACTTTTGTAGCTAGTAGCTAGAATTTAATAAATGTAATAATTTCGGTTATTTCATATTTATTTGAAAACCCTAGACCTATTATAATATCACTAGATTTCCTATCAAATGTTTGGTTAGCGTAAGGTAAAAACTTACCCATGTTTATGTGTGGGGAGTCTTACGTGATACCTTTTCTTTCAAAAGGTTTTTTTAAGTTAAGCAACTTTAACCGCTTACTCACACCAGACCCATGTCTGACCCGGAGTTTATTTCTGTTTTTCATAAACTCTTGGGTATTCAAATTTTACGAGTAGCCAAGGGATTCAGGTTAGGTTTGACGAGTTATGGAGGAGCAATGGAGCAAGAGGCTTCCGTGTATAGATATATAGTATTCCGCTGTGTGTTCTCTGAGTTGTTTTCTGTATTTTATATTGAGTTGTATAAGTAGACAGGTGTTTATAACTGTCTAGTGTGTGTTGTATAAGCTGTGTATCTCTGATGTTTATGATACTATGTAAAATATTATGTGATTAATATAATTTATTCATTCCGCTGTTTAGATTCTGATGTTGTTCTTTCTTTCTTCTCTGCCTTTTCTCTTTTCTATCCCTTTCTTTCTTAAAAATGATGTGTCTTTCTATGGAGAGAAAGGAGGGTCGTTTCGCCGGGTTCGAACGGAACCGAAGGCACTACTCCTACTACATCCATTTTGGAAACACCTCAGGATTAGTAGTGACTAGCCCTTGCACTTCACTGCTCCACCTTCGAATCCAAACTCGTCTTCCTCATGAAAACGTACAAACCGAATCGAAGTGGTTTTCGAGAAATTAATCCCGATCCCGGTCTCTTCGAAACGATCAGCACATTGTCCAATATTGACAGTCGGTTATTTAACTATTAATTAATATTCACAAACATCCATCAACCATAAATAATTTCACCAAATTATTTATTATCCTCAAAATATCTTCGCAAGATATATTTCCATTTTCAACCCTTTTGGAAAACAGTTTCCAAACCACACTTTTCTCATGAAATAAATTTTTAATTATTTATTTCCACTGAAAGCACCAAGTACAAAGCTTTAGATTTTTAAAATAATTTAAAAACACTTTATTATAAAATATACTTTAACATTTACATTGAAAACTACTTCAATACTTTATTAAAAATATATATTTTAGGAATATTTAAAATGAGGTTACTTGATAAAATATCAAACTAAATTTTCTCCTTTAAAACAAAATACCAAGTCTCCTTTAAATAATTATTACGATATAGATTTGAAAAATACTTACTTTAGAATTCAAACATTTAGAAATAATAAATTTTCTAAACATGTTTTTTAAACTACATAACTTATATTTAAAAATTTACTTTGAAAATGTACTTAGCTATTTAGGGAAATATACTTCTCTTCACATCCTTTAAAACTAAATCACTGTTTATTTTTAAACAAATTTTCTCATTCCCTTAATAAATTCCCATCGTGAATTTATTCTTCAAGTATCCACTGATATATTACTTCACTTTTATAAACCCAGTTTATAAATTTCACAGTCACATTCTCCTTTAAATTTTCAATTTCAAATACTTAAATCAATTTCCAACTTGATTTCCAATTTACTCCATTCTGAAATAAATTCCTTCGCTTACTCATTTTTTTCAAAATCCATTAACTTCAGATTTTATTTCTTCATTTTGATTTTTAATCTTTTAACTTAAGCATACCAAGTTCGGATTTTTTTTCAAAATTCTTCTTTATTCTTTTAAATAAATTCTAAACCTTAAATTTTAAAGTAAATTCTTTTATACCTTTGAATAACATCACTTAAGTTTTAAAAATACATTATTTCCCTTTTTATTCAAAATCTCTTTTTCCATACTCAGAATTAGTTATTAGAATTTTAAAATCACTTTTATTCTTATCAAGTTCGTTCTTTAATTTATTCAAATTCTCTATGATTATTTTACTTAAAAATTCACTCTTTTATTTCCTTTTCAAAAATCCAAATCTATATATTTTGATGATTCAGTGTACCGAAATATGTTCAAGCAAACTATAGCCTTCCATATTCCAATTATCAATATAATTCATCACAGAATATCAAATATTCATAACACAGAATATTAAACAAGCTAAATAATTTTGAGGAATCCAGTTGGATCCCTCCAACCTGTTTCCCTGCATCCACAGATGTTAGTACAGTACAAATTCCACTTCGAGGTGGAATATCGCGGCATATGGATTAATATAATATCATCCGCTATTATGCGGCACATAGGGTCTCATCCGCTATATAATGTGGAAAATCAATCACTCCAATATATACTATATATAATATATCACATCAAATCAATTCAATCATTCAACCAATTATTTAAATTCAACCATTTAAATAGCAACCAGATGAGTGAGATTAACTCACCTTTGATTTTTTTGCAATCCACCTCAATTTCGACTCGGCCTCTTCACGATTCAGACCTTGTATAAACATTTATATGATTGATTAATATTCGAAAGAATTAAATTATCAATTACCATTTAATAAAATTTGATTTACCAATTATTTTATTCGAACCAATTTTCCAAAAATAAATAATTATTTCTTTTCCTTTGAAACCCATATACTAAAAATTAATTGATAGTTCTCAAAATCTAATTTTATATAAATATTCAACATTTTAAAATTCCCTTTCTAGTCTATATATACATACTGAATTTCAAAACAGAATTGTTTTGTATCTTAGTGCAAATTTATCAAATCTTATTGGCTACCCAATTTGTTTCATTTTTAAATTTCTAAATCTTATTGGCTACCCAATTTTTTGCAAAGTCAATTCAAAGTTCAACGATGGAAAACTTCTATTCTTTACTTTAGTGTTTTCTGGGATTTAATTTAGGTCATCGCCATTTGAGATGTGTTGTCCTGAATTGGTGCGAGGCTATTGGAATTTGGTAATAGTATATGCTGTCATTGGTTGGTGTTTAATCATGGGTAATTGTAAGTTGGTGGAGCGGTTATCGTAGGTTGATGGGGGTTATGGTGTGTTATTGCATGTTTAGGAGGAGTTGATGTAAGCTGAAGAGCAGTCAGTTGTCGTTGGGGAAGAACTAGTTGTTGTTGGTTGATCCACCTATGATAACACAATAATGAATTTATTTTTACAAGATATTGAAATATTAATAACATTCTAAAAAATTATCAAATTCAAAAAATTCATCGATCATCGTGCTTGCATAAATATTTTTTATTTTTCAAAATTAATTTTAGAATTTTTAAATGTTTTAAATCAAGAGTGTTTACATCAATTTTCAAAATAGTCCTTGAGTTTAATTCTTAATGAAAGCACCAAAATGTTAAACCAATTTTTGGTCCAACATCAAAATACTTTAAAAGATATTCAATTCAAATAAAATTCCAAATATGCCCATAATCGAAATAAGATGTAACGTCCTGCCTTTTTGTAGGCTTTAAATCGGCGAAAACCACACACGTTAGATTTAAACCATACAGAAGGGCGGATTGTTATGGGGTAAATAAGAAAAAGCAGAGAAAGAAAAAGAACAAAACAGAATCTTGCAGCGGAACGATAAAATATAATAATCAAATATACAGTTCATGAAACTGTTTTACAAAATATTCGATTATACTTATACAATACATATCAGAGTTACACATGCCAAAGAACAATAAATAATGCAGCGGAACAGTATGAATGTAGTGGAATACTATAATAAATATTAATAAATCTTCGTCTTCGTCCTCTAGAATACGATCTTCCAAATCCTAAAATGCTCAGGCTGACCCGAGCGAATTGAAAAGACAAAACACTCGAGTCAGAACTAAAAGATCTTATATAAGTTAAATCAACATGAATAAATATGAGTGGAATGACATCAGAGATGTTTACGGGATTTGACATCTCCTATCACGTGTCTAACTTGAGTGTAGTAACTTAAGAGATGCTCAAGATTCACATCTCCTAAGGATCTGTTAAACTATTTACTATGTAGTAATATTTCGCTATTATAATAATGTCTATAGTAAAATAAACTTACTTTTTAATAGCATTAAGAGGTTACCCATATAGCCCTTAACACGTAATAGTCCCAGTAGTCCATCCAGTATCAGCGCATCTCCAGATCGGAAGACTACCCTAAATACTCCACGGGCTACGGGAGAAAACCAAACTCGTACAAGGCGCGCTAGGGTAGGTGACACGGCACACAAGGCAATGCCAGGATAGATATACCAATTACGCATCCAGGCTGGTGGTAACGCATAGCACGCAGCTACCGCCCACCTCGAGCCACACCCCCAAAAATAAAATTCAAAAGTGGCTACCGAATTAATCCAAAAGTCATAGTATAATATCGAAGGAGTGTGTCCGATCAGAGGAATGACCTCATTGGCTCGAGAATCGCTGCTGTTTTAGCCGCCTTATGCCAACTCACGGGAGTCGGGCTACGTATATACCTTAATTGAATGTCGCCACCATCCTACTTCATTTTGAAATCTCCACCGCGTACACGGTTGTTAAAGTAGTTTCCGGAGTTGGCAGAGAGTATGAAAACTTCTAATCCCGGTCTCATCAACAACGAAACGTTATTATAACACCGCGGTCTTTTCAAAATAGTTTATACTTTTAAAACCAGAATATAATATCCATTTCAAAACCATATTAATACGATATCATTTTCGGTTTAAAAACCAAATCAATATGATCTCATTTTTATAAAACCCAATCAATATAATATCATTTTTATTTCAAATATATCCTTTTTCCAAAATTATTGCACTTTCTAATCATAATACCTTGAAACCCATAACTTTGAAACATAACTTCCAATACTTAAATGGTTCAAATATTAAATTACTTTATATAATAAAATAGCTTCTTTGGTTTCACAAATCAATTCCAAATACAGATTTGAACCCCCAAATAAACCATTTCAATTTCCATATATTTCAAAGCTTAAAATATTCCACCATTTCAAAACTAATTCTTTGATAATTCCATATAGATCAAATTTAATTACTATTATTTAGATTTGAAATGTTAACTAAATATATCCAATATAATTTAAGTAAAACTTTTAAACTTCAATTAACTGGATATTCTTTCAACTTATTTAACTTGATATATTCATTAAATCAACTTGATATTCATTTAAATCACTCTAAACCAAAATCAAGTTTTAAAATCATACCCGTTAAAATCTCAATTTTATTAAAAGCTAAAATTCAATTTATTCGCACATAATTCTTAAATAATTTTTTTCAAATCAATTTCATATTTATCTTCCAACCTTAATTTTTTTTATATCATTATAACCTCTATATTAAAATATGATTTAAATACTTAACGATATTATCTTTAATAAAATCAAACTCTATTATTATTCTTGTTTTTATTAACAAATTTATACATAGCTTAAATTCAAGAATTTAACTATGTATGAAATAATATTTATATAATATAAAAAAATCAATATTTATTAAACCATATAATTCTATCCAAAACTATAGAAATCATTTTCAAAATATTTATATATATAGACCGACGGTGTCTTTATATAATTTCTATCCTATGGTCAAGTGATACGGATATTTATCATTTCAATCCATAATTTAAAATAAAAATACGGTTATATATCATTTCAAATCGCAATTCCGAACGAAATAAAAATGCATAACAACTTGCGGTTTATAACAATATAAAATACAACATCCAATCATCCAATATCAACTATTAACCATTTATCACAATCATCATCCAATTCAATCAATAACATCAATATATAGCAGAAGATAAATAAAAAGTATTTACTGGCAATTTATATTCAATAATAAATTAAACAACTATTTAACTGGCAGTTTATATGCAATAATAAATTAAATAATAATTAACTCAATAAATTTAATTTAACTGGAATGATGATAAAATATGCCAAACAGTCATAATTAAATTTCTAGTCACATCAGAAATTAATTTAATACACATAAGAAATTTTAGAAGTTGTGAGTGGGTAAAAACACTCACCTTTATATGAAACTGAAAATAATAGACTTCAAATCAATAGCTTCACTCTATGTTTCCTTAGTCTCCTTCTTGATTGCTAGCTTTGTTCCGTAATTTTTCTTTTATTTTGATTTACTTTAATTTCCCTCCTTATTATATTAATATATGTATGTATGTATGTATGTATGTATGTATGTATGTATGTATGTATGTATGTATTTTTTTAAAAGGTTTTAAAAAAGAAGAATGAAAAGGAAAAGGATTAAAATAAGAAGAACTGAAAATGGAAGAGAAGATCAAGATTTAAAAAGAAAGAAGAAAGATTGAAATAGAATAAAATTTGAAGAAGAATATTTTAAGAGGAAGGAAAAATCAAAATGAGAGATAATAAGGAGATTTGAAGGAAAAAAAGAAAAGAAAGAAGATTAGAATGGAGGCTGGGGTTTCATTTGCATCATATCTTATTTAAAAGGTTAGAGTTAGCTTTATGGCCAAAGAAATTTGAAAAGAGAGGCCGCTATTAATTAGAAATAAATGAAATGACGTTACAGTAAAATGAAGTTGGAAAATGAACGAAAAAAAGAAAGTAAATATGAACAAATTTGGTATTGAAATATAGTAAATATGAATAGCATTTTTAAAAGTAGTAGGTATTAAAAAGAGGTTAAAGAAAGATTTAAAAATATGAAAGTATTCATGTTTGCAAAATCGAAAAGCTTCAAACAATGTAAATGGAAAAGGAGTAATGGAACAAATGAGAAAATAATGAAAAAAATGCGGCAATTATTAATTAGAGAGAGAATGAATGGACCAACTCTATACTGTAAACAAATTTTTAGAATTCAAATTTCAAAACAATCATTCACTTAATTAATTTTTGTTAACCCTAAACATACCAAAATTAACATCCTTTAAAGATTTAATTAACACACACAAATGAAAATAAATTCTCTACACAAATTTGTGTCATAAATTAAAAGAATATACAGGATTAAGAAATTTTCATTTCTCCCTCTTTGTGATTAGATTGGGAATTAAACAAACATGTTAACATTCCGATTGAATGTTTTACAAGGAATGCATTAACATACATTCAAAAATATGATAGCATAAACAAGGTAATATAAACAAGTGTATAATATATATATGTACATCTTTATCGCCACTTATAGTTTACATTCATAAATAAAAGGTACGAAAATAATCCACAGAAGGAGGAGTAAATTAGAAAAGTGAATATGGAAAGGTAAGTTATGTTGCAATTAAAATCTAATAAAGTCTAATTGAAAAGGAAATAGTCAAGTGTAAATATATTTTACACCCTTTATCATCTCCTATTAACATTTAATTTAATAACGTATGAGATTTTAAACCTAAATAATCCCTTTTTTTAATGATCTAATTGGATCTAAAACATAAGTTTAAATTTAGATATAAACATATATGCATTAAACTAGCATTAAATTTTGAAACATGAACTGAATTTATTTGAAAATAAATCACCCAATTAAAATTTATTTCAATAAATGTTTAACGTCTTCCCACTTTTTAATTAAAATATTCCAATCACATTAATTGTCATTGGTTTCTATGGTAAAATAAATGAGACAATTCAATTCCTTTTATAGTAATTTAACATATTGATATTTCTCGCTATACCTGTTCCCCCATTGCTAATGGCTACCTGGCGAATCGCGTTTTTCTTCCACGCGATTTTCATTTCCCCCTTCTAGCTTGCGCCTCGTCTCTCTTCATGTCCTCCGCTCCTCCACTTTTCCCCCTCTCCCCCTCCTCTACTCGCTCGGGTAGGCCGTTCAAGAATATGACTTCAGCTTCCTCTAACTGTGAGTTGCTTTCTCTTGCTGATTTTCCTCCTCTACTAGATAGCTACCGTTCCCCCATTGCTCCCATCGCTCGGCCATATATGCATGCCGCGAAAGTTAGTACAGTAGTTTCTTGTAGCCCCGTTAGTTCTGACATGCTTTCCCCCGTGTCTAGTATGATTCCATCAACTTCTAGTGCGATGATCTGTAGCCAGGTCGATTTGAATGGTGAAATAGGGTTGAATGAAATGAACGTAGTTAACTGTGATGGGGCTTTGAGCAGTGTTTCGGATAGAGCTATGGATCTCGGTCATGTTACTGATTTTGGACAACGCCCTCCAATTGTTTGTGCTAATGCCTCTGAGACCATTGGTCATACTGTCAGTGCTAATAGCATTTCTACTTCAAAGTCTGTTGCTACTCCATCTCTGCCCTTAGCTGATATCCGCCATGGTCCTACTGCTCCATCTCTGACTTGCCACAAACAATGGACGTCTCTTTTCAGCTCTCTGCCTCGGAATGCAGGTGATTATATACCTGTTGAATTTGACATTGTTGAAAAGAATGGAGTGATGATCCCACCTCCTGTGTTTATGCAAGCTAGAGTGGACTTCTGGTCTGATTACTTGGTTGGTTTCTTCCTTGAGCCAAGTCTCCGTCTTCGTGTTTCTTTGTCGGTTTTACGTAGGACTTGGAAGCTGCGTGGACATTTGCATATTAAACTGATTGACACCTTATACTACCTCAAGTCTTCGTCTTCCGAGGATCGTCGGATGGTTCTTGGTTCTGATCCCACTTTCTTTGCTGGCAGGCCCTTTATAATTACTCCTTGGTCTCCCACTGTGGCTAGTGCTCGTGAGCAGGTGCTTTCTATCCCCGTTTGGGTGTTTTTTTCCCAAATCCCCTCTGCACTTCAGTCGTTGATTGGTTTGAATTGGTTAGCTTGCAATGTCGGTAAATTGAAATGTTTTGATGCCAACACGGTTGCCCGTGAAAAATTGATGTATGCTAAGGCATTAATTGAGATTTCCCCATTCAAGCCGCTTCCTGATACTATCCCTGTTCAGCTAGCTGTTGGGCACGTTTCCGAGGTCCGTGTTCGCTATGGTTGGGTTCCAGATATTTGCACCACCTGTCACTCCTTTGGCCACCTGTCAGCTACCTGCCTGCACCCCAAATCCTCTCCGGCTCCTCCGAAGGTTCCTCTGCCTCGCCCACCTCTCCTGAGGTGGATCCCTAAGGCTCCTTCCCCTGTCCTACATGTCTCTCCCACTCCTGAGGCTTCTGATCTAGGTCCGCCTCCTTCTGATGTTCGACCTACCTCTCCCTCTTGTGCTGCGGTTTCTTGTGGTGACCCTGCTATTCCTTTGATTGTTCCAGATTGTTCTCGGTATCCTATTGATTGGGATGTACCTGAGGGGTGTTGGGTTGATCGTATATCTAATGTCAGATTTAACCCAGTGTTAGATTCATATTTCAGATTTGTTTCCGATGATCAGTTGGACCTTAGATGCCTTTACTACCGTCTGACTGGTGATGCTTTAGTTCTTGTTGTTGACGGTGTGGATGCGAGTAGGAATTTGGACTTGCTAGCTGATTCTTCTTGGGAACGATCTTTCATTTACTCGCCTGATGCTACGGGTTATGACCCTGGTCTTGCAGCCCGTTTTAGGCCGTTTGCTGGCCTATGTGGCGATATCCAGTTGAAATCTTCGGATGCTGTTGTTTCATCCTCTCCGGAGGAGTCCTAGTTTAGGTGCTTTTTCATTTCTGTGACTTGTCTGTCACTATCATAGTAGTTTAGGTGCTTTTACCTATCTCCTGTACTTCAACTTTATTATTATGGTAATAAAAGTGGACGGCCCACTATAAAACCGGCTTGCCTTGCAAAAAATTTTTTTTAACATATTTACAGAATTAGAATTATTGTATACAAACAAAAAGTTATTAATTTCTTATTTCTGTAATAAATTTTTCAACTACCAACATTTCAAATAAATAAACATATGATTTTTTATTTAGTAAAGAAACATATATTATTCTTTTTTTTACATTTATTATTCCAATCAATTAGAATTTACATTCATACGGTCATTTGTTTTCTTCCTTATTAAACTTTACGATTATTTCCAATTTAAGTTCTACAATTACATTCCTAAATGTGTATAATTATTTTGTTTCATATCTATTACCTTAATTTTTCATAATTTCCTCTAGTTCTAATCATTGTAGTATTAAATTCCATTTGCTACGAAAATTCCATTTATTATAAATTAAATTTCAATAAATTGGTTTGTTTCCATCCCAATCCTTTTATTAAGTTCATTACTACTCTATAACCTAGTTAACCTTTTATTACTTTACTATACTCAAATTTGACAACTTCTAAACATCTTATTACATTTCCCATAAATGTAACATTTATTTATTTTATTAACATTTATTTCCAATTCCAATTCCATAATCTAATTAAACAGGTAACTTATAATAATTGTTTACAAGCCAAATGTTACACTTAAGTTTCTCATACTTCAACCAATTGTCATATTATGAATTGAATTAACATTAATTTCAAATATTATCTTAATTTACATTAAGTTAATATTTAATTATCTTTAATGAAATTTATTTCCCAATTTATTAAATGCAATCAATTATGACTTTACCATTATTTCAGTTAATTGGGTTTGCACCAAATTAGTTATTCATTAACTTGCATTACTATTCTCAAATTTCATCTTAATTTCCATTAACGTAATAATTCAATATTTAATTCCACTTATTTGCAATTAATCAAATTATTATAAATTAAATTCAGTAAATTGATAAGTCTTGTTGTCCATTCTTTTTAATTCAACAAATTGTCATAATGGGAAAAGAATTAACACTATTTTCAATTATTCCCTTAATTTACAATAACATAACATTTAATTAGATTTATTTCACTGATTACCAGTTTTAAATTTTATAGACTAAATAAATGGTTAACTTATAATACTTGTTACCATTAACGTTAAATTACAATTATAAGTTATTGCTAACAAACAATTGTTAAAATTGATTACATAACACTGTTCTTATCCAATATTCATAAATTTTATACTAATTCGTCAATTAGTTTAATATCTACACTTGTTTCCTTATATTCAATTCATAGTAAAGTATAAGATATTTTCATTAATTGGCATTTCATTCAATCCATTAATTATTAACTTTAATTAGCATCGTTTACCTTACAATATTCTCCTTATTATTTCATAAATATGATTCCCAATTTTAGTTCTTTCAGTATTAATTACACAATCATATTAAATTAACAAATTTCAAAATTTTAATTTGTTTCAGATTTAATTACCAAAATCTTATTAAATTAACAATTTTTAATTATCGAAATTTACGGGTCGCTACACTCTCCTCCCATTCAAAACTTTTCGTCCCCGAAAAGAAAAAGAAGGAAAAAGAAGAATCAAGAAATCAATATATCTTACTTAAAAATATTAAATTCATAAACAAATAAATTTACAAAATCAATTAATTTAAATAAAATATACCAATTTATAACTATTAAATCTTTTTATACTTAAATTAAAAAAGTTTGTAAAACATTTTCAAAAACTTTCTACGTTCAAAAATTTATGGAAAATTTCGGCAGAGTGTCCTTTGTATGGAGAGGCTCGGGAGAAAATATAATATCAAATATCACATATAATTTCCAAAATAATATATATCCCAACACGGGAAAAACAATATAATAAAGCTATAAACCGTAATCCAAAAATGTACCTAGTTGTCGGGCAATTTACGCTTATTTTATTAAACCAAAAGCAGTAGCGATTGCTTCCATAATCTGTATTTCACTTATATAATCCAAAAGAGTTAATAATTATATAAAATGAAATATTAATTTAGTTTCATCCACTAGCAAACAAATCAATGTCAAACAACAATAATCACTTGTAACCACAGCATACAACCATCATATAGAATCAACGCAATTCAACTACTCATCCATATCAAACAAAACAAATAGTTGTTCGGGTTCAAAAACTTTAAATTGTACAGAATGAAAAATAAACTACTAAGTGCACCATTTACTCAACAGTCTTAGATGAAACTAAATAGATTATTCATACATCCAAACAATTTTAAAGTATCCTTGCCCAAACAACCAAATTAACAACGATTTCAAACGACAGATTAAGTTTATTCTTATTAGTTCCATTTCATAGCATTCATTGTTTAAGCTCCCTTTCATTCATATAATGATTTATCTTTAAATTTACATTTACTTCTTACAACCTTTTACCTCTATTCATTGGCTCAATGTTTATTTCATTTATTTTCATTTATTATTTACAAATCTTATTTCATTTATTAATTATTACGTAATTTCATTTATTAATATTCATTTATTCATAATTTTCATCTTTAATTCAATTTCTTTGCATATTAATTCATTTACTTAAGTTTATAATCTTATACTTGCAATACTTACTTCATATTACCTTTATTACAGTAACATTTCAATTATGACTTAAGTTCACAACAATTACAACATCAAATTCTTATTTCTAAAAGAATTTCATTACATACTTTCATTACCTCAATTTTATTACTTGCATAATATCCATTACACTTCGTATTAGACATTAGAACTTTTAAAATTTGGTAAGTTATATATATATATGCTTGTTAAGAATGCAATTGAAATTTATACAAGTTTATCTCATTTCCTTTAAATTTATTTAATGTTCAATAATCATATCATTTGTTTATAGGTTACTAATTTCAACTTCTAGAAATTTCATTTATAACCTAGCATTTCATCTCTTATTTTGATTTAAAGTTCCAATTATTAGTTAACTTCCATTTCACTATGCTAATTGAAACTATTAATTAACGGAAACTTAAGAATTTAAATACCGGGTTAAATTTCAAATCATTTTTAAAATAATAGATAGACGTATACACTTACAATTTATATACACAATTACATTTAAAACAATTTGAAATTTACATTTTTTTATCAAAATAAATCTGTAGTAAAAATACTACAGTGGCCTTCCCACTTAGAAACTCGAAAATGAATGTCGATGATGCGTGCACTCATCACCGAAATTATTTTCCAGTGATAGAGAGGGGAGTACAACTTATTTCTTTCTAGAGTTTCTTTAAACAATTCTTTCAAATTATATTGAAATATTTATATCAGAAAATACTTCTAATAATATTATTATTATATTTCAAAATCGTTCAAAGGAAATTTTCAAAGCCCCGGAACTTAAGTTCTAAATTTCCAATTTTATTTATTCTAAATTTGAATCTTATTTCCAACCAATATTTATAAATTTCACTACCTAACAACCAATATATTACAACCAAATATATATCATTTACAAAAATTTATTACTTTATATATTGATAGGCAAAATTATTTCATTCACCCATATTTAAAACAAATATTGTGTCGGTTTGTCCTATTAAGTGTTTAGAAATACATATTGATGTCATAGAGTCCTATGCACCAATCAGAATTTATAAATACAATATGGAACAAACTAACACAATAAAAAAAAATTATAACACTAACAAATACGCTCTCTCATATACATATACACACTCAACGACTCATCATAGGGTATTAATACACTAATGATAAAGAGTCAAGCCCCACAAAGCTAAGGTTTATCGCTAAACCAAAGCTCTGATGCCAAATGTAATGTCCCGCCTTTTTGTACGCTTTAGATCAGCGATAAAGCACGCACGTCAGACTTAAACCGTACAGAAGGGTGGATTGTTATGGGGTAAATAAGAAAAAGAAGAGAAAGAAAAAGAACAAAACAGAATCTTATAGCGGAACGATAAAATATAATAATCAAATATACAGTTCACGAAGCTATTTTACAAAATATTCGATTATACTTATACAATACATATTAGAGTTACACGTACCAGATAACAATAAATAATGCAGCGGAACAGTACGAATGTAGTGGAGTACTATAATAAATAATAATAAATCTTCGTCTTCATCCTCCAGAATACGGTTTTCCAAATCCGGAAATGCTCAGTCTGACCCGAGCGAATTGAAAAGACAAAACACTCGAGTCAGAACTAAAATATCTTATGTAAGTTAAATCAACAGGAATAAATATGAGTGGAATGGCGTCAGAGATGTTTACGTAATTTGACATCTCCTATCCAATGTCTAACATGAGTGCAGTAACTTAAGAGATGCTCGGGATTCACATCTCCTAAGGATCCGTTAAACTATTTACTATGTAGTAATATTTCTCTATTACAATAATGTCTATAGTAAAATAAACTTACTTTTTAATAGCATTAAGGGGTTACCCATATAGCCCTTAACACGTAATAGTCCCAGTAATCCATCCAGTATCAGCGCATCTCCAGATCGGGAGACTACCCTAAATATTCCACGGGCTACGGGAGAAAACCAAACTCGTACAAGGCACGCTAGCGTAGGTGACACGGCACACAAGGCAATGCCAGGGAAGATATAACAATTACGCATCCGGGCTGGTGGTAACGCATAGCGCACAGCTACCGCCCACCTCGAGCCACAACCATGAAAACAAAAATCAAAAGCGGCCACCGAATCAATCCAAAAGTTGGAGTATAATGTCGAAGGAATGTGTCCGATCAGAGGAATGACCTCATTGGCTGGAGAATCGCTCCTGTTTTAGCCATCTTATGCCAACTCACGGGAGTCGGGTCCACGTATATACCTTAATAGAACGTCACCACCATCCTACTTCATTTTGGAATCTCCACCGCGTATACGGTTGTTAAAGTGGTTTTCGGAGTTGGCGGAGAGTATGACAACTTCCGATCCCGGTCACTTCAACAACAAAACGTTATTATAACACCGTGGTCTTTTCAAAATAGTTTATACTTTTAAAACCAGAATATAATATCCATTTCAAAACCATATTAATACAATATCATTTTCGCTTTAAAAACCAAATCAATATGATATCATTTTTATAAAACCCATTCAAGATAATATCATTTTTATTTCAAATATATCCTTTTTCCAAAATTATAGCTCTTTCTATTCATAATACCATGAAACCCATAACTTTGAAACATAACTTCCAATACTTAAATGGTTCAAATATTAAATTACTTTATATAATAAAATAGCTTCTTTAATTTCACAAATCAATTCCAAATACAGATTTGAACCTCCAAATAAACCATTTCAATTTTCATATATTTCAAAGCTTTAAATATTCCACCATTTCAAAACTAATTCTTTGATAATTCCATATATATTAAATTTAATTACTATTATTTAGATTTGAAGTGTTAACTAAATAAATCCAATATAATATAAGTAAAACTTTTAAACTTCAATTAACTGGATATTCTTTCAACTAATTTAACTTGATATATTCATTTAAATCAACTTGATATTCATTTAAATCACTCTAAACCAAAATCAAGTTATAAAATCATACCCGTTAAAATCTCTGTTTTATTAAAAGCTCAAACCAATTTATTCACACATAATTCTTAAATAATTTTTTTCAAATCAATTTCATATTTATCATCCAACCTTAATTTTTTTCATATCATTATAACCTCTATATTAAAATATGATTTAAATACTTAACCATATCATCTTTAATAAAATCAAACTCTATTATTATTCTTGTTTTTATTAACAAATTTATACACAGCTTAAATTCAAGAATTTAACTATATATGAAATAATATTCATATAATATCAAAAAAATCAATATTTATTAAACCGTATAATTCTATCCAAAACCGTAGAAATTGTTTTCAAAATATTTATGTATATAGACCGACGGTGTCTGTATATAATTTTCTATCCTACGGTCAAGTGATACGGATATTTATCATTTCAATCTGTAATTTAAAATAAAAATACGGTTATATATCATTTCAAACCGCAATCCCGAATAAAATAAAAATGCATAACAACTTGCAGTTTATAACAATATAAAATACAACATCCATTCATCTAATATCAACCATCAACCATTTGTCACAATCATCATCCAATTCAATCAATAACATCAATATATAGCAGAAGATAAATAACAAGTATTTACCGGCAGTTTATATTCAATAATAAATTAAACAACTATTTAACTGGCAGTTTATATATAATAATAAATTAAATAATATTTTAACTCAATAAATTTAATTTAACTGGAATGATGATAAAATATGCCAAACAGTCATAAATAAATTTCTAATCACATCAAAAATTAATTTGACACAGATAAGAAATTTTAGAAGTTGTGAGTGGGTTAAAACATTCACCTTTATACGAATCTGAAAAAAATAGACTTCAAATCAATAGCTTCGCTCTATGTTTCCTTAGTCTCCTTCTTGATTGCTAGCTTTGTTCCGTAATTTTTATTTCATTTTGATTTACTTTAATTTCCCTCCTTATTATATTAATATATATATATATATATCTATGTATGTATGTATGTATGTATGTATGTATGTATTTATGTATTTTTTCAAAAGGTTTGAAAAAAAAAGATTTGAAAAAGAAGAATTGAAAAAGAAAAGGACTAGAATAAGAAGAACGGAAAATGGAAGAGAAGATCAAGATTTGAAAAGAATGAAGAAAGTTTAAAATAGAATAAAATTTGAAGAAGAAGAATATTTGAAGAGGAAGGAAAAATTAAAATGAGAGATAATAAGGAGATTTGAAGAAAAAAAGAAAATAAAGAAGATTAGAATAGAGGCTAGGGTTTCATTTGTATCGTATCTTATTTATAAGGTTAGGGTTAGGTTTAGGGCCAAAGAGATTTGAAAAGAGAGGCCGTTATTAATTAGAAATGAATGAAATGACGTTATAGTAAAATGAAGTTATAAAATGAACGAAAAAAAGAAAGTAAATATGAACAAATTTGGAATGGAAATATAGTAAATATGAATAGCATTTGTAAAATTAGCAGGTATTACAAAGAGGTTAAAGAAAGATTTAAAAAATGTGAAAAGTGTGCATGTTTGCAAAATCGAAAAGCTTCGAACAATGTAAATGGAAAGGAGTAATGGAACAAATAGGAAAATAATGAAAAGAATGCAGCAATTATTAATTAGAAAGGGAATGAATGGACCAACTCTATACTGTAAACAAATTTTTAGAATTCAAATTTCAAAAACAATCATTCACTTAATTTTTGTTAACCCTAAACATACCAAAATTAACATCCTTTAAAGATTTAATTAACACACACAAATGAAAATAAATTCTCTACACAAATTTGTGTCATAAATTAAAAGAATATACAGGATTAAGAAATTTTCATTTCTCCCTCTTTGTGATTAGATTGGGAATTAAACA
This sequence comes from Allium cepa, assembly GCA_030765085.1. Lineage (NCBI taxonomy): Eukaryota > Viridiplantae > Streptophyta > Magnoliopsida > Asparagales > Amaryllidaceae > Allium > Allium cepa. The sequence goes on from CM060931.1 coordinate 399,846,341, forward strand.
AACATGTTAACATTCCGATTGAATGTTTTACAAGGAATGCATTAACATACATTCAAAAATATGATAGCATAAACAAGGTAATATAAACAAGTGTATAATATATATATGTACATCTTTATCGCCACTTATAGTTTACATTCATAAATAAAAGGTACGAAAATAATCCACAGAAGGAGGAGTAAATTAGAAAAGTGAATATGGAAAGGTAAGTTATGTTGCAATTAAAATCTAATAAAGTCTAATTGAAAAGGAAATAGTCAAGTGTAAATATATTTTACCCCCTTTATCATCTCCTATTAACATTTAATTTAATAACGTATGAGATTTCAAACCTAAATAATCATTTTTTAATGATCTAATTGGATCTAAAACATAATTTTAAATTTAGATATAAACATATATGCAACAAACTAGCATTTAATTTTGAAACATGAACTGAATTAATTGGAAATAAATCACCCAATTTAAATTTATTTCAATAAATGTTTACCATTATCGTCTTCCCACTTTTTAATTAAAAGATTTCAATTACATTAATTGTCATTGGTTTCTATAGTAAAAATAAATGAGACAATTCAATTCCTTTTTATAGTAATTTAACATATTTATGGAATTAGAATTATTGTATACAAACAAAAAGTTATTAATTTCTTATTTCTGTAATATATTTTTCAACTACCAACATTTCAAATAAATGAACATATGATTTTTTTTATTTAGTAAATAAACATATATTATTCTTTTTTTAGCATTTATTATTCCAATCAATTAGAATTTACATTCATACGGTCATTTGTTTTCTTCCTTATTAAACTTTACAATTATTTCCAATTTAAGCTCTACAATTACATTCCTAAATGTGTATAATTATTTTGTTTCATATCTATTACCTTAATGTTTCACAATTTCCTCTAGTTCTAATCATCGTAGTATTAAATTCCATTTGCTACGAAAATTCCATTTATTATAAATTAAATTCCAATAAATTGGTTTGTTTCCATCCCAATCCTTTTATTAAGTTCATTACTACTCTATAACCTAGTTAACCTTTTATTACTTTAGTATACTAAAATTTGACAAATCCTAAACATCTTATTAAATTTCCCATAAATGTAACATTTATTTATTTTATTAACATTTATTACCAATTCCAATTCCATCAACTAATTAAACATGTAACTAATAATAATTGTTTACAAGCCAAATGTTACACATAAGTTTCTCATACTTCAACCGTAATATTATGAATGGAATTAACATTAATTTCAAATATTATCTAAATTTACATTAAGATAATATTTAATTATCTTTAATGAAATTTATTTCCCAATTTATTAAATGCAATCAATTATGACCTTACCTTTGTTTCAATTAATTTGGTTTGCACCAAATTAGTTATTCATTAACTTGCATTGATATTCTCAAATTTCATCTTAATTTCCATTAACGTAATAACTCAATATTTAGTTCCACTTATTTGCAATTAATCCAATTATTAAAATTAAATTCAGTAAATTGATAAGTCTTGTTATCCATTCTTTTTAATTCAACAAATTATCATAATGGAAAAAGAATTAACGTTATTTCCAAGTATTCCCTTAATTTACTTACATAATATTTAATTAGATTTATTTCACTGATTACCATTTTTAAATTTTATAGACTAAATAAATGGTTAACTTGTAATACTTGTTACCATTAACGTTAAATTACAATTACAAGTTATTGCTAACAAACAAATGTTAAAATTGATTACATAACACTGTTCTTATCCAATTTTCATAAATTTTATACTAATTCGTCAATTAGTTCAATATCTACACCTGTTTCCTTATATTCAATTCATAGTCAAGTATAACATATTTTCATTTAGGCATTTCATTTAATCCATTAATTATTAACTTTAATTGGCATTGTTTACCTTGCATTCTCCTTATTATTTCATAAATATAATTTCCAATTTTATTTCTTTCAGTATTAATTACACAACAATATTAAATTAACAAATTTCAATTTTTTTAATTTATTCCAGATTTAATTGCCAAAATCTTATTAAATTAAAAAATTTTAATTATCGAAATTTATGGGTCGTTACATAAGATATGTCTGAAATGTCCAAAGCGACCAAGGTTAAAGTCATATCTTTTTCATATGAAATTCAAGTACATATGTAATATTCATTATCCATGGAAAATATGTGAAAAAAATACAAACCATCTCCGCTGTTATATTTCCAAATACCAAGGGGCAAGCCAATATGCAATTTCCTATTTCTAAAGATCCTTATATTCAAAAGTTCGAGTCATCTTCTTCTTCGTCGGCCGTTAGAGGAGTTGGTAAGCTCTAAAGAGAACTTAGAAATATGAAGCTAAAACAATTATTTATGCTAAGAAAGAGAAAAAATAGAGAAGCCCCTTCTCATGTAGGGGTAGATCTCAATATATAGCGGATGAAGAGTGGCATGACTTTCTTGTGTTGGTTGATTGAAGTTGACGTAGATCGATGATATGGCAAAATGGATGGTTTTGATGGTATCATATGTCATAATCTCAGGAATAGAGTATTTCACATAGTTCACTATCTTGGCCATGACATTATAAAGGTGGCATGGTTGTATAGGGATGTCCTGAAGATTTACTATATAGCTTTTCCTTTACATTGATGCACTTCCTCATCATAGGATTTATTTCTATTCTTTTGTGTTAAATGTCACACATATCTTCTTTTGGCATATTCTTTGAATTGATTTCATTGACGTGGAACCACCAGTATATTTTAGTGAGTACATCTTACTATAGCATCCTTACTTTTTTATTTCCTCAATGTTTTTCTCCAACCCAATGGCATTTCTTTCTGTATTTTCCAATAACTCTTTTATTTTAATCTTAGGTTCATTTTCCAACGTGCAATAGTAGTATAAATCTCAACATGCAATGGCCATGCGGATCTCATCATGCGGTAGTTCTTCAACATCTTATTATGATTTGTCTTTGTCAACTTGTTATTGCCTTCTATCATTAACTTATGATACCCTTGTATAATTAACTTGCGATAGATATCTATGGTGTCAACTTGTGATGGCTTTGACCCTATTAACTTGCTGTAGCCTATTGCTTCAACGTACGATAGCTCATGGCTATCAACTTAGGATTGATTGTTGTTTCAACTTGAGATAGCTTGTCGTTATAACTTGCGATGGGTTATAGTATCAACTTGTGATAGCCCAATTGTTTCAACCTGCGATAATCCAATTATTTCATCCCGGCGATAGGTTATGACTATTAACTAGCGGTAGTTTGTTGTTTATCAACTTTCGATAGCTCTACTTCTCAATATGTGGTGGCTTATTCTCAATGTTCAATAGCCTTAATTACGTAATGTGCAACTTTCAATGCGTGGTAGATTCAAAGTGCGGTAGCTTTCAATGTGTGATAGCTCCATATTGCCAACCTTCGATAGTTTCACAATTTGTCCATTCTTGAAAATTTTGAGTATAACACCGCCTTCAGCATAAAATTACTTTCGCCTTAATGACACCTTACTATACCTAACCTTTGGCATATTAGCTCTTTCTCCTTTATGGCACCTTATTATACATGTAACAACTTGCACCTGAATGGATCCAAATTTCAACTATATTGATACCCAAGTCCATTAAGGTATACATCATTGGTGTTGATAACCTGTAACAAACATAAGTTTATCAAAGAGCGATGTATAAAAATTCATAATGAAATAGAAAAATATAATAGAACATATATAATAACTAAGGCTGCTATCTTGGAATCAATATTATTCGTTGGATATCTAGTCGTCTTGTCAGTGCCGAGCATGAATGAGAAGACTTCTTCATCTACCATTCTCTTCTTGCACCAGTACCTTGTCCCTCTAAATCTCTCACGTGGGTTGTAATGAGGAGGGATTTAGAACAACGTTTTCGTGACTGGTAAATTATGTACTTTATCCGTAACACTAATACATGCTGATTCATTTCTATTTAACTGTTATGTCTACTATTGATGGCTTATCCATTTAATTCCAATTGCGTGTACGACATATCTAACGTTTTTCGAGGTATAACTATATATAAGCATTGTATTACCCAAAAAGAAAACCCCAATCACTTAATGCTTCTTAAATAGGGAAGAGGCAGGCTTAGAGGTCATTAAATAACTCAACCCCTAAGCAAGCCCTCTATAACGTAATCGCTTGTCAAAAGGCCCTCAGTTACATAGGCCGATGATTTCTAGATATGACTTTATAATCTAATTTTTCATATTATTAACGCGTCTCAAAGACTTATATATGGATTAACTAGCCCAACTCCGACGAACAAATAACTAATAAAAATTTGAGGTCTTTGCATATCCCATATTGATTCTACACTTGTATGAAGCGAAATCCATCCAATAACCAAAGTCTTTGCTAACAACCGCTCGGGACCACTGGAGTCAAAGCCTATATGACAGACCTACTACAAAATACTAGCTTCCAACAATACCGACATTACCTACCGAAATCTCGTTTAGACTTACCAAATATAAGTAAAGGTAAATGCCCATCCCAGTTACTTAATACCTCTTGTTAGAAATAAAGCAGAACCCAGTTCCTTATTAGGTACCGCCGTACGTTACTTAAGACTTCTTATATAAGGAGGAGGAAAACCTTATGGCCATTTTGTAACAACCCGCATATTTAACGATTTTATATTTAAATGTTTTATTTAAATATAGCGTCATTAGTCGGATTTTGTGTCTGAAATGTTACTTTCTGCAAATGGCCAAATTGGGACCCGAAACCATTTCCATTGGTTCCAAAATGGCGTTTGCAATCTTTTTGAGTGTAAGCTTTGATATGTTTGGAGTAAGTCGAATTTTTCTATTTGCTAAGTGGGCTTTGGGTTTGGGTTTCACCCAAACTGTTCTATTAACTTCAACTCAGCCCTTCTCTCCTCCCATTCACTTATTCATTTCATAAAAGCTTAAGCAAAAACTAAAATGGAGGAAGAGAAAGGAAATTAGAAACTCCTAGCCCTAAATCCATTTGCAAACTACAAATTCTTGCTCCAAAATCAAAGAGAAGCCATTGGTAAGTTCTTCTTCATCTTCTCCAACTCTTCTCTTCTTCAATTTCAGAAAATTTCCTAAACCTAAATTGGGAAATATGTGTTTTATTCTTAGATTGAAGCTTGTTGAGTTGAAGTAGTGTTTGTTGGTCTTCTCTTTGCAAATTGAACTCCATCTTCTTTGTTTTTGGGTAAAAGGTGAGTTTTGAACTCACATCTACTTCTTTTGATATCATTGATGTTAGGAAGGAATTCCTAACACTTGTTCATATGCTTTTGCTTTCGATTTGGATTGTTTTGGTGAAATTGCCAAATTATGATTTTTGAAGCCAAATCTATGTAAAACCCTATATGGTTGATGTTTATGTTGTTCGGAGTGTTTGGTTGTGTCGTTAAGGTTGGGTAGTCGTTTGACGTAAGCCCATAATCAACACGCATCCGATTGCTTTCGATTTGTTTGGCCATAGTTGGCCCAGGTTCAGGAAATGCCTGAACATTGAGTTTTAGACAACTGAAATGCCTATTTCAGACGTCTGAATATTGTTCAAGGGGAATTTTCATCCCCAGATTCAGACATCTAAAATTATATTTCCAGACGTCTGAGTTGCCAAAATTTCGACCAGAAAGGAAATAGGCAAAATATTGCCTGTTTCAGACGTCTGAATGGTAGGATTCAGACGTCTGAATTCTGTTTTAGAAAACAAGTTGATTTCCAGATTCAGACGTCTGAATCCCTTATTTCAGACGTCTGAATATGCTGTTTTTGGTCAGTTTGCCTTGTTCATTTAATTTTCCAAATTAGATCGATGCATATTGATTCCAATTAGTTGTTTATGCATATTTGGCCTTGATAATTTCTTTTTGAATTCATTCACGGGTTTTATAAATTATTTCTTCAAATTCTATTAAAAGTTCGCTTCTCCGATTTATAAATTCTATTTAAACCACACGTACAATTTCGCACTTCGAGCAAAGTGGAAGGGTGATTAAATGGTTGTGCAAAACACGGACCATGAATCTGTGCGTTTATCCTTCCGATTAATTCCCGACCTATTCAATTGATCGTTTTAACCTTCGGGTTTGGTTTACCGATGATATGAGGTGAACTTTGTACTGCTTTGAGTGTGAATGTGGCTGACGGATAGTAAACCGTTTAGTGCGAACGAGTGGTTATGGGACATACGATAACACTTTTCGGATTCCTTTTCGAGAGTTGTGACACATACCGCCAGTTAGTGGTGTCCAGTGCTGGGTCTCTGACCTTCACCACTACGGTTTGTTGCCTTCGGGTATGTGCCTTCGGATTTGTGCCTTCGGGTTTGTTGCCCTTTAGTATCGCTTCCGATGTTGGTCGTTATGAGCCGCATGGGTGATATTGGGTTGCCCTTAAGTATCGCTTCCGATGTTGGTCGTTATGAGCCGCATGGGTGATATTGGGTTTGGAGTCTTTGGGCTCATGGATCCTTGTTTATACAGTACTGAGCTCGAGCAATATTCTTATGTTTCATTCATATGTATATTCCCTTGGTATCGCCCTTCGGTGTTGGTCATTATGAGCCGCATGATGCGTAGCGTTTACCTTGTGGAACTTGTATACCTTATTGGTATTTGTTATTGCCTTTTGGCTTGTTTTGGGATATTTGTATCCTTTGTTTTTATATGTTGCCGATGATATGAGGCTTGTCATCATATGATTCATCTTTTATTAGATGATTGTGTTATCTCTTTTAGAGATATCTATTATGCTTTGTAACCTTGCAGGTTTAATGTTGTTCAGTTTATCTAACTGATTTGTTTAGCTAGACTGACCCGTGTATCTTATACTCGGGTCAGACCGAGATTTTTCAGGTTAGGCGCTTTTGGACTTAGCCTATTTTGCTTCCGCATGGACTACTCCGCTAGCTTCTTTTTGTTACAGCTTTTTGTGTAGTCTCATTTTGTAGTAACTCTGATATGTATTCTTTTGACTCGTCTGTATATTGTGGTCTGCTATACCACTTGACTTGTATTGTTTGTAAACTCCGTTGTGTATCGATATATGTGTATATGATGATTTACTGTTCTGTGATGTATATTACATTTGAGTTATTATATTCTGTTCTGATAGATCCAACCACCTATGGTTTTGTTTTAATTATTCATTGGGTATGTCGACCTGGTTGGTATTTTTATTGTCGATGTATTCAATAGATAATTAGAGCAAGGTTATAGATGGTCGCTCCCAACCAGCCTTATTCTCCGTGTTAGTTGACAGCATTACCTTGTAGTGTCCTTGGCTAGCGTGGGTATAGAGGTGGGGCGTCACGGCGTGGTATCAGAGCTGAGTTCAGAACAAAGTATGATAAACACAGAATAGATGCACATATTATGGTACATCAAAGTGTATAAGTGATACAAATCTTTGAATCATTGTGTCTCTTTATTCTATCAAGGTTAGATAGAGTTTGGGAATACGTCTAGGAATGCATTTTATTCCGTAGTATTCCGTATTGCAATATCTACCTTGTGAATAATCTTGTTCTTATCTTACCTTCAGCGTATGGCTGGAAGAGGCAGGGGACGACGTTCGGGTGCTGGGCAATCCAGTGGCTCACATCCGGATGGCGTATATATGTCTGCTGATCAGTTTTTGGAATTGTTTAGGAGCACTCAGCCTCCAGTTCCTCCTCGAGTATCTCCACCTCGCAAGTCTGCCTTTGCACGTCGGTGCAGTGATTTTTCTCATCTTGTAGGAAAACCGTTTAAGGGCTCCGAGTCTGTTCTTGAAGTCCAAGCTTGGCTTCGTACGTGCAAGCGTATCTTCTCTCGCATGGATCTTTCCGACCATGATAGAGTTCTTTAACTTCTAGCTTATTACAAGAGCGTGCTCTAGATTGGTATGAGCTTCTTGTAGCCGAGATTGATGAGTCTACTCTTTCTTGGACTAAGTTTCGGGAGCGATTTGAACTCAAGTTCGTTCCTGAATCTGAAAAAGTTTTATTGACCCGTCGCTTCCTTGAGTTGAAGCAAGGGAAATCTTCTGTTTCTGAGTATGTCGCATCGTTCGAGGCTTTATCTCAGTATGGTCTTGAATTTATCAGTACTTCTTATAAGAAGAATTTGAAGTTTGTTTCTAGTCTTAAGAAATATCTTAAGAAGTCTTTGTTGCTCCAGCTTAAACTTTCTTTTGAGGAGTTGGTTGATTCGGCACTTCATCTCGAGACCGTCGAGAAGGAGTGTGATAGTGATGTTGATGTTGAGGTTTCCAAGAACCCCAACAAGAGGCCGTTTCCAATTCAGAAGAAGCCTTTTCCTTCTAAGAAAAAGAAGACCGGTGGTCCTAGCTCTCAGCCTCAGTCTTTCGGAACACCTTTCGTTCAAAAGTGTTTCAATTGTGGTTCTCCGGATCATATTATTCGAGCTTGTCCTAAGCCTCTCTTCTGTCGTTATTGCAAGAAGGAAGATCATCATGTTTCAGCTTGCCCTACTGTTCTGGCTAGTGCCAAGTCTAGCAGGCTTTATGCTGTTAAGGCTTCTGAAGGTCCTTCTCAGTCCAAAGGTACATCTTCATCTATTTTGGAAGGTTCTATTTTATTTTATGATCATAGTATTCGAGTTCTTTTCGATACGGGTGCATCACATTCTTTCGTATCGAAAAAGCACGTTGATGATTTATCTTTGGATGTTTCTTGTTTGATTACTTCTTTAATGATTGTGAATCCAATTGGGGGATCCGCGACCCTTAGCTTGCTTTGTGATGATGTTGAGATTGTTTTATGTGGCTTTTCTTTCCGTTTGAATCTGCACGTTATTTCTTGTCTGGGATTTGATTTGATTTTGGGTATGGACTGGCTAGTGAGATATGATGTCAGGATTATTTGTTCGGAGAGAACTATATATCTTCGACATCCGGATTCGCCTACTCAGCTATCTCTTGTTCTTCAGAATGTAGATAATTCCGAAATGGCTTTATATTCTCTTGACTCGCGAGATGATGATGATATATCTCGTATTCCTATTGCTTGTGACTTTTCTGATGTTTTTGAGCCTGTATCGGGTTTGCCACCCAAGCGGGCAATTGAGTTCCGCATTGATCTCATTCCAGGCGCGCAGCCAGTTAGTCGTCCTCCCACGAGGATGTCTACAAAGGAAAACGAGGAACTCAAGAAGCAGCTTTTGGAGCTCGAGTCCAAGCAGTTGATTCAATCCAGTTTTTCTCCGTGGGGATCTGCGGTCGTCTTCGTGAAGAAGTCTGATGGAACTCTTAGGCTTTGCATTGACTATCGCAAACTTAACGAGTTAACCATCAGGAATAGGTATCCATTGCCTATGATCGATGATATGTTCGATTTATTGAGTGGTGCTAAGGTCTTTTCTCAGCTTGACCTTGCCACAGGTTTTCATCAATTACGAGTCGCGGAGGATAGCATACCTCTTACAGCTTTCCGCACTCGATATGGTTCTTTTGAGTGGCTCGTTATGCCATTCGGTTTGACGAACGCTCCTGCTTTCTTTGTCGATCTCATGAATCGAGTATTCCGGGAATATCTCGATAAGTTCGTCCTTGTGTTCATTGATGATATCCTTATTTATTCTAAGTCTGAAGCTAAGCATGCTAATCACTTGAGAATTGTCTTGAGTACCTCCGTCGGCATCAGCTTAGAGCCAAATTCTCCAAGTGCCACTTTTGGGAGAATAAGGTTAAGTTCTTAGGCCATGTTGTATCTTCCGATGGCATTTCTGTCGATCCCTCAAAGATCGAAGCCATCCAGAATTGGAAGAGGCCTGAAAATGTTCATGAGATTCGTAGTTTCCTTAGATTAGCGGGTTATTACCGTCGGTTCATTAAGAACTTTTCCCGTGTTGCGCTTCCTCTCACTTGCCTTACTCGGAAAGGCATTCGTTTTGATTGGTCCGACAAGTGTGAAGCTTCCTTTTTGACATTGAAGGAACTTCTCACTAATGCTCCTATTCTTGTGGTTCCCGAAGGGAATCATGATCTTGTTGTCTACACCGATGCGTGTGGTAGTGGTCTCGGTGCTGTTCTTATGCAGAAGGATCGGGTAGTTGCTTATGCTTCTAGGCAACTGCGTCCGAATGAAGTTCGCTATGCCACTCATGATCTTGAGCTTGCCGCCATTGTCTTTGCCTTGAAGATTTGGCGACATTATTTATTGGGCGAGCGCTTCATTCTCTATACCGATCATAAATCTTTGAAGTATTTGTTCACTCAGAAGGAACTCAATATGAGACAACAACGTTGGCTCGAGTTTCTTGCTTCTTATGACTTCGATATCCAGTATACCCCTGGTAAGGGTAATCGTGTTGCAGATGCGCTTAGTCGCAAACATTCGGCTGTTATTTCTATGATGTTTGCCGAATGGGATGTTCTTGAGACTCTATCTTGTTGTGAAATTCGTGATCGAGGTTCATCTTCTGATTCTCGTATTCTATTATTTAGTTTGGGAGCTCGACCTATTTTATTGGATCGTATTGCCGATGGTCAGCGGTGTGATCCTGAGTTGTTGCATCTTATTCAGCTTTGTGAGTCTGGATCTTGCGGTGAGGCGTTGCAAGATTTCAGCATTGATTCTCATGGGTGTCTTCGTAAGAAGAACCGTCTTTTTGTGCCTTCTGACTTTGCACTTAGGCATGACATTCTTGATGATTGTCACCGTTCTAAGTATACCATTCATCCCGGTAGTAGTAAGATGTATGCCGATATGCGTCGTCTTTATTATTGGGAAGGCATGAAGCGCGATGTGGCGAGTTATGTGAGCAATTGCATAACTTGTCAGCGTTTTAAAGCCGAGCATCAGCGTCCTTCGGGTCTTCTTCAGCCTCTTGAGATTCCATTGTGGAAATGGGATCAGATTTCTATGGATTTCATAGACGGCCTACCTCGCTCGAGATCAGGCCATTCTAGTATTTGGGTTATTGTTGATCGCCTCACTAAGTCTGCTCATTTTGTCCCTATTAAGTCTAATAGGACTGCTTCGCTTTTGGCTAAGTTATATGTCAAGGAAATCGTGAGACTTCACGGTGTTCCTAGTTCTATTGTGAGTGATCGTGATCCTTTATTCACGAGTCATTTTTGGAAGAGTCTTCAGCAAGCTTTGGGAAAAAAGCTTAATTTTTCTACAGCTTATCATCCGTAGTCTGATGGACAGACTGAACGGGTGAATCGTATCTTGGAAGATCTTCTCCGTATTTGTATTTTTGATTTTGGTGGTAGTTGGGAGGATCACCTACCTCTTGTAGAATTCTCCTACAACAATAGTTTTCAGTCTAGTATCGGTATGGCTCCTTTCGAAGTCTTATACGGAAGGCCATGTCGATCACCTTCTTGTTGGTTGGAATCTGGGGAGAAGCTTATTCTTGGCCCGGACTTTGTTCGTCATTCTTCTGAAAAGATTGATCTTATTCGATTGAGAATGAAAGAGGCACAGAGTCGTCAGAAATCCTAAGCGGACAACCGTAGGAAGCCTCTCGAGTTCTCGATCGGCGATCTTGTTTTTATTCGTGTTTCTCCTTTGAAAGGAGTTATGCGTTTCAGTACGATTGGGAAATTGACTCCTCGCTTTATAGGACCATTTTCTATTAATGAACGTATTGGCCCTGTGGCTTATAGAGTTTCACTTCCAGCTCATTTATCTGGCATTCATGACGTGTTTCACGTCTCGCAACTTCGGAAGTGTCTTCGGGAGTCGGATTCTGTTATTACTTCTCCTGATTTGCAAGAGCTTGAGATCTCACCGGACTTATCTATTGTACAGCAACCTATTCGCGTGCTTGACACGGAGGTGCGACACCTTCGGAACAAGGACGTGCCGCTCGTTAAAGTTCAATGGTCCGCTAATCCCAATGACTGTACTTGGGAAACTAGAGAGTATGTCGAGCGATCTTATCCGGGTTTTCTATCTTTGCTTGTCGATGGTGAGATTATCTTTTCGTTTCTAACTTGTTTCCTTCTCTTTTGAATGTTTTATGTATGTAGTTGTTACAAATATCGTCTCTAGGAATTGCGGGGACGCAATTTTGTAAGGAGGGGAGATCTGTAACAACCCGCATATTTAACGATTTTATATTTAAATATAGCGTCGTTAGTCGGATTTTGGGTCCGAAATGTTACTTTCTGTAAATGGCCGAATTGGGACTAGAAACCATTTCCATTGGTTCCAAAATGGCGTTTGCGATCTTTTTGAGTGTAAGCTTTGATATGTTTGGAGTAAGTCGAATTTTTCTATTTGCTAAGTGGGCTTTGGGTTTGGGTTTCACCCAAACTGTTCTATTAACTTCAACTCAGCCCTTCTCTCCTCCCATTCACTTTCATTTCATAAAAGCTTAAGCAAAAACTGAAATGGGGGAAGAGAAAGGAAATTAGAAACTCCTAGCCCTAAATCCATTTGCAAACTACAAATTCTTGCTCCAAAATCAAAGAGAAGCCATTGGTAAGTTCTTCTTCATCTTCTCCAACTCTTCTCTTCTTCAATTTCAAAAAATTTCCTAAACCTAAATTGGGAAATATGTGTTTTATTCTTAGATTGAAGCTTGTTGAGTTGAAGTAGTGTTTGTTGGTCTTCTCTTTGCAAATTGAACTCCATCTTCTTTGTTTTTGGGTAAAAGGTGAGTTTGGAACTCACATCTACTTCTTTTGATATCATTGATGTTAGGAAGGAATTCCTAACACTTGTTCATATGCTTTTGCTTTCGATTTGGATTGTTTTGGTGAAATTGCCAAATTATGATTTTTGAAGCCAAATCTACGTAAAACCCTATATGGTTGATGTTTATGTTGTTCGGAGTGTTTGGGTGTGTCGTTGAGGTTGGGTAGTCGTTTGACATAAGCCCATAATCAACACGCATCCGATTGCTTTCGATTTGTTTGGCCATAGTTGGCCCAGGTTCAGGAAATGCCTGAACATTGAGTTTCAGACGTCTGAAATGCCTATTTCAGACGTCTGAATATTGTTCAAGGGGAATTTTCATCCCTAGATTCAGACGTCTGAAATTATATTTTCAGACGTCTGAGTTACCAAAATTTCGACCAGTAAGGAAATAGGCAAAATATTGCCTGTTTCAGACGTCTGAATGGTAGGATTCAGACGTCTGAATTCTGTTTTAGAAAACAAGTTGATTTCCAGATTCAGACGTCTGAATCCCTTATTTCAGACGTCTGAATATGCTGTTTTTGGTCAATTTGCCTTGTTCGTTTAATTTTCCAAATTAGATCGATGCATATTGATTCCAATTAGTTGTTTATGCATATTTGGCCTTGATAATTTCTTTTTGAATTCATTCACGGGTTTTTATAAATTATTTCTTCAAATTCTATTAAAAGTTCGCTTCTCCGATTTACAAATTCTATTTAAACCACACGTACAATTTCGCACTTCGAGCGAAGTGGAAGGGTGATTAAATGGTTGGGCAAAACACGGACCATGAATCTGTGCGTTTATCCTTCCGATTAATTCCCGACCTATTCAATTGATCGTTTTAACCTTCGGGTTTGGTTTACTGATGATATGAGGTGAACTTTGTACTGCTTTGAGTGTGAAAGTGGCTGACGGATAGTAAACCGTTTAGTGCGAACGAGTGGTTATGGGACATACGTTAACACTTTTCGGATTCCTTTTCGAGAGTTGTGACACATTCCGCCAATTAGTGGTGTCCATTACTGGGTCTCTGACCTTCACCACTACGGTTTGTTGCCTTCGGGTATGTGCCTTCGGGTTTGTGCCTTCGGGTTTGTTGCCCTTTAGTATCGCTTCCGATGTTGGTCGTTATGAGCCGCATGGGTGATATTGGGTTGCCCTTAAGTATCGCTTCCGATGTTGTTCGTTATGAGCCGCATGGGTGATATTGGGTTTGGAGTCTTCGGGCTCATGGATCCTTGTTTATACAGTACTGAGCTCGAGCAATATTCTGATGTTTCATTCATATGTATATTCCCTTGGTATCGCCCTTCGGTGTTGGTCATTATGAGCCGCATGATGCGTAGCGTTTACCTTGTGGAACTTATATACCTTATTGGTATTTGTTATTGCCTTTTGGCTTGTTTTGGGATATTTGTATCCTTTGTTTCTATATGTTGCCGATGATATGATGCTTGTCATCATATGATTCATCTTTTATTAGATGATTGTGTTATCTCTTTTAGAGATATCTATTATGCTTTGTAACCTTGCAGGTTGAATGTTGTTCAGTTTATCTAACTAATTTGTTTAGCTAGACTGACCCGTGTATCTTATACTCGGGTCAGATCGAGATGTTTCAGGTTAGGCGCTTTTGGACTTAGCCTATTTTGCTTCCGCATGGACTACTCCGCTAGCTTCTTTTTGTTACAGCTTTTTGTGTAGTCCCATTTTGTAGTAACTCTGATATGTATTCTTTTGACTCGTCTGTATATTGTGGTCTGCTATACCACTTGACTTGTATTGTTTGTAAACTCTGTTGTGTATCGATATATGTGTATACGATGATTTACTGTTCTGTGACGTATATTACATTTGAGTTATTATATTCTGTTCTGATAGATCCAACCACCTATGGTTTTGTTTTAATTATTCATTGGGTACGTCGACCTGGTTGGTATGTTTATTGTCGATGTATTCAATAGATAATTAGAGCAAGGCTATAGATGGTCGCTCCCAACCAGCCTTATTCTCCGTGTTAGTTGACGGCATTACCTTGTAGTGTCCTTGGCTAGCGTGGGTATAGAGGTGGGGCGTCACACATTTAATACCTTCACCTCGAAGAAAACCCTTGACATCCCTAAATGTACCAATCCATTAAATACTTCAATTCTGAGGCGAACGATTGATATGTTTTGTCACACCTATAAGTGAACGTATATTCGTTCCCCATTGGTCCTATAGTTGGAGATATCCCACATCATTAGTATATATACACAGATACTGGTAACCTCTAGTAAAGGGTAGACTTTCGTTGTGTAACTCTATTACCTCACATCTTAACCCATGCAAACCAAACCATTAAACCTAGACCTAAATATTGGGCTAGGTCCACTAATATATGCTTTTCTAAATGTGTTTTTGAGGTTAAATAATTTCATGCTATGAAATTTATATTGCCTACTAAGTTATTTAATAGTATCCCTTTAATTATTCGTTGCGAACATATTTTTATCTTATACGATTATGACATATATTCTTTATTTCCCTCTTACATTCCGTAAATTTCAATTGTAAGTAATAAATGGTCATTATTGTTCGAATTAGACAATCATTAATGACTTTTAATTATTCTTTTTTCAAATTCAACTTATTATGCCTATTCTCTTTTCTTGTAAACATCATATTAAGTAATGCAATCAATTCTATTTAATGCATTTATGTTTCAATTTAATTTCTATAACTCTCTATTAACTGCGCATTTATTGCGCTACTAATTTTACAATCATTGTTTATAATTTTTGGAGTAACTAGATCTTTTCCATTACAACCTTCTAATCCTATAGGTTACTATGCTATTAATATCCAGTCATCCTAATTATAAATATATGAGTATCGTCGTATGTTTATTTACTATGCGTTACCCCATTTATATTTATATTTTTACTTGATATATGCGGTTATATATATATATATATATATATATATATATATATATATATAGCCTATTATTTCCCATGCTTAGGAAATTCAAAATTTATACTTATATGTACATTACATAAAGAACATTCATTTCCATATTTTAATATGTTAGAGTTATCCTTCCCAAAAAGACTACCGTTATAATTTTCCATAAATTATCTAAAAGTGAGACTTTTGCTATGTTTGAAATTAAAAGGAATTATCTCTTTTCTTTATTTTGAAATAGATAGTGCAAACTACGAAGAAGAACATTCATACTTTACACATCTCTTTCAATTTGATATATTCCTTATTATTTCATATGTCGCACATTTTATACATAGTTGTAGAATTAATTCATTTATGGAAATTTACATGGAAATAGGTGCAACTAAATTGTACCCACAACGCTTCCAATAACTTAAAACATAGAAATTCATATTTCAAGTCAAATTATGGCAATCCAAATTAATACTAACAATTTACAACCCACTTATATAAATCTAGAATAAACTTTACAAATCAATATTTAACTTTAATCATTTTGGGGACTGATTTCCAAATTTTTAGATTATGTTGTATATACTATTCCATTCCAATTACCCAACTTATAAAATATGTAGGTGAAATTTTGATTGATTACATTCATTTTAAGCCTACAACTAAGCAGATCTTATTTAGACATAACAATTAAATAGAATTCAACGATATAAATTTCAAAGTTACATATAAATCGTATAATTCTCCACTCACATTTGTAGGTTTCCAAATCTCCCAAATTCAAATTCATCCCATTAATTGACTCTTTTTTTTTCAATCCAAAAGTATGTATAACAAGATATATACGTACCCATTAAAATTACAGATCTGAGAGGAGATTTGAATTAAGTGGAATATAGATTTATGATTATAAAATTTACCTTTTTTCTACAGTGTCGATTCACTCCGCCTCTTCTTCACTTTTATTTTCTAACCTTCTTCGATATATATATATATATATATATAATACAATAATATTTTTATAATTTCTAGAAATAGTGGAGAAGAAAACGGCAAAGCTCAGCTGCTCTGATCAGAGAATATGAGAAGAAAAACAAGGGGCTATGCCTTTATTTATAGGTACTGGAATCAATTCTATCCGTTCGATTAATATTAATAAAGTTTGGCCCGTTTAGCCGAAATTCATCCCTAATCGCTGCCATTTTAACTTATCGACTACTCCAATAAAGTGGATCGACGGCTAGTGGTCGGCCGACACAAGGAGCGGGGTCGACCTTGGGTATATCGGTGGGATCCACGTGGTTGATATAATTTATTTCCTTTTTATTCTTCTTTAATTATTTTCAATCTGAAAACTTCAAATGTTGATCACTTTTTCTTTTGAATTCCGATTGTAAAACTTCAAATATGAAAGTTATTCAGAAAATCGCCATGAATATAAGGTGCAAGTTTAATGATCAAATTATGATGTTTGCTCAAATTTTATTTTTGAGACTTATTAGTTACTTATTTTTTATTTTTTATTTTATAGGGTGTTACATTCTCCCCCTTAAAAGAATTTAATCCCCAAAATATTCTAAGGATTGAATAAAGTAACACAACATGTAACCATTCTAAACTATCCAATCAATTAATATACAAACAATTTTACAACCAATCATTTATAAGCGCATGATGTATCACAACATATATGATATGTATGCTGAATAATTCTAAAATGGTGCCCCCTATATGAATGCATTCCTTAAAACGATTTTGAAAATATGATGCAAATAACCTATATGTACTGGTAGTTCTATGTATACGCAAGCTTTCAAAAGTCAAAAATCCTTTTTTTCACATAACAATTTTCACACTCATACGAATATAAGCATGGTTCAACAAATTTTGCATCTAATCCTAACCATCCATTACCTGACACCTAATTTCTACCATCCAAAATTTCGAAAATCTAGTTTTCCTAACTCTATATTGCTATGCCAGGAAAGGAATTTAAATGGAGAAACTTACGTTTTCACCCTTCTTTTGGATACCTATTATATTGCACCTTGGAACCATCTCTTTTGCCTCCTAAATCTTTTTCAACTTTTCCACGTACAATTTGCATAAGAAAGCTTATTTTTGGATGTTAAAACAGAATTATTTTAAATGTAAGTTTTGTTCACTATCAACAAGATATATGACAACCCAGAAATTTTTAACATTTGAAATTGAATATTTAATAGATTTTAAATGTTTGGAAGATAGTTTAACTTGAATTTCAAAATTAACTATGGATTTGGCAATTTAGTTATTGAATTTAATTCATTGAAGTTGGATAAAATTTTGAATATTCAGTTTTAAGCCGATTAAAAATATTTTCAGGGCTTAGAAAATTTATATTGATAATATTGAAGTTAATGAAAGCTTCATAATTGGATTTGAAAATGATTTGTTCAGTTTTGAAAACTTATCGTTTAAATCGATATTTAAAAATAACCTTCCGGGACACAGTCTTGGAATTCAACGAAACTAGTTCCATTGGATTCGTAATATTATTATCGGATTTTAATTTTTGCAGTATTTGGAGTTACCGTTTGGTCGTACGATCTGAAAATGCCTAGAATAATCTAACGGAATTTAATTTAAATAGTCAAACCTTCTCATATAAGCCACACCCTTCCAGCTTTTAACGCAAGCTTCTTTCCTCTTTCGCCTTCATAATCGAATTCACGTGCTAGAGAAAAATCAAAGGGGATATCGATCGAAAATTTTTTAAAGAAAAAAACGAAAAAAAATGGCGACAGTCTCCTTTACAAAACCAAATTGCTTCAATTAATCCTTAAAACAAATCAGAAGTGCCGAGATTTCAAAATCGAAATAAAATGGCCGAACAAACAAGATTTCAACAGGAATTCTCATCCCAACTTTTCCATTGTTGAACGAAACCATTTTTCATTTGTAATCTGAGAGCAGCTGTTCAACTCGATCGTGAGCAGTGGCCTAGGATTGGGAAATAAAGGCGAGGCGGCCGAAGTCGAGTACGGGATAGCGGTCGGCAAATCAATTGAATAAGAGGAGAGGCTCGAGATGATTGGGGGTTCGCCGAGTTTTATTGGTTTGGAGGAGCGGGCGGCTGTGAGCGCTCGCGGGGGCGGCAGTTTGAATCAGAGTCGCGACTTTGTACATTGCTAGGGCAGACGAAAACGATAATCTCAGATACTGATTTGTATCAATTTTCTGGAGAGCCGTTTCAGTAAGCAGTGGGGTTCAATGGCGCTCGCAATGCATTAGGTCAAGGGGGCTGCTAACATTGGGGATCTGTCACGATTTGGGATAGTGGCTTTGGGATGTTGATCATGGTGAAGTTGGGTTGGTCGGGATTTCTGCTGTCAGGTAGCAATTAATTCAATTTAATTTAATCCAATTTAAATAAATTTATATATGTATAATATAGAAGAAATTAATTTACAGTAAAGTTATTCGTGAATGAACATAAAACATTTGCAGTAATAGTATAACCGTGCAATAAAGTATTAATCTATTTAGTTTTAAACTGGTGTGTGTGTGTGTGTGTGTGTATATATATATTTTGTCAAGTTTAAAAAAAGGAAAAAAATAAGAATGATAAAGATAGATTTGTTAATAAAATTTATTTAATGGTTTTAGTTACTAAAAATAATTTATTTATAAGGAAGAATTAGTTGTTCGATTTATTTCGAATATTAATAAAATTATATGATTGTTAGACAAGGTCTAATATCGAGAAACAAGTCAAATTGGAAATGGATTGCAAAATAAAGGCTCAAAGGTGAGATCTTCTCACTCAATCATATTTCTTTGATTTAAATTTTAAATATTTAAATTTAAAATCGTTGATTGTGTGCTTGGATGATTAATTTATTATTAGTTATATTAGTTTAGATCTTATGCACCGCATAATAGCGGATGATATTATATTAAACCTATATACCGCTATATTCCACCTCGAAGTGGAATTGGTATTATATATGTATTTGGAGTGATCGATTTCCCGCATTATATAGCGGATGAGACCTATGCGCCGCATAATGGCAAATGATATTTTATAAATCCCATATACTGCAATATTCCACCTCGAAGTGGAATTGGTATTTAATTATTGTGCTAACGTCTGTGGATGTAGGAAAACAGGTTGGAGGGATCCAACTGGATTTCTCAAAACATTTTGATTTGTTTTCAAAATTGTATGTTGATTTTTTATAATCTGTGTGTGATTATATGTGACTGAAACCCTTGAAGGCTGAAAGTTAGCCGAATATATTTTCGGTATCATAAGATACCAGATATAAATAAAAAATTGTATTTTTAAATTTACATAGAAAATCTATAGTGAAATCCTATTGAATAAATTCCAAAAATAATATGGGAAAAGATCTAATAAAGGAATTTATTTTTAAAGTCAATAGATTTGTAAATCAGATTAAAAAAATTGATTTGGTGTTTTAAAATAAATCTTTAGGAAATCAATTTGGAATTTGATTTGGTGTTTAAAAAAATGAAATTTGAAAATGAAATTGGAAATTGATTGGTGTTTGTATAGGATTTTTGAAATCGATTTAGAAATCATATATCAGTGGATATTTGGGAAATTAAACTCACCATGGGAATTTTATAAAAGAAAGGGAAATTTGTTTTAAAAATAAATATTATTTTATTTTTAAAAGTGTGAAAGGAATTTACGGATTCGGAACGTAAATTAAAAATAAATCAAGAAAGATTTATTAATTGGTTTGAATGAATCATTTTGAAATGTAAAATGTACTTTCCCTGGAAAGCCGAGTATGTTTTCAATATAGTCTATAAATATGAAATTGAAGTTGTGAAGATGGTTTAAGGAAAGATTATTTTGGAGAAATTATTTACTTGGGTTATTTTGAAAATCTTTAAAGTAAAGATTTATTTTAATGTAGAAGTGTTTATTTAAAGTTTTAATTGATATTTGTTTTAGAAAATGGATATTTAAAATAGTTATACCCTATCTACTAATTTTATTTTAAAGTTAGTTTGGACTTGAAGTTTTATATGAGATATTGGTATAATATTTTCATAACTAATATTTAAATAAATGTTTTAAAATAATTTTATCTAAATGTTTTCAAGTATATAGCTTGGATAAGTGATTTAAAGTATGTTAACGTATTTGAACTCGGCAGACTTTCAGTGGAAATAAATAATATCGGAAATCTTATTCAGTGAGTGAAAAGTGATTTGAAATTTGTTTTTCAAATGGTTGAAGTGTTAAGATTATATCTTACGAAGGTATTTTGAAAATAATTATTTGAGGAAAATTATTTAAATCTTGGTGGTGGTTGCGAATGTTGATTGATAGTTAAATAACCGACTATCAATATTGGCTTTTTAATGGCATTAGAATTTCGATGCGACCGGGATTCGAATTCCAAAGGGATATTCGAAACCAACATCGAACCTTTGTGATTGTGATGGATCTTTTATTTAAAAGATCAAAGTGGAAATTTGTTGTGATTTGTTGAAATCTGAAGTTAACACTTATTTTTAAAATAAGCGCTCATTATTGGGATTAATCGGGAGAGGGCCTTGTGTTATAAAACCCATTCCCAATAACGATACAACGAAATGGGATTACATTTGAAGATAGTGTTGAAGACCGGGAATTTTTGAAAGCGAAAGGATTACCTGTCGAATGTCTTTGTACCGAGTTGCTCCAGTATAGAGATTTTATCACCCTTTGTGATGGGGATTCCGGATGTGATTAGTGAATATCTGGATTTGCAAGAGCTTCTTTGAAGTATCATCGGTTTCGTTCGGTCCCGGAACGGACTTGTATGGACGTGTGTCTGACATTATATTTAGAGATGTAAAGCTGGTTTCTATCAAATAAATTTCTGTTGGTGGCGGAGAATTTATTCTCTTAGCTTAACACCCTTCTCTGAGACGTACGAGCTCAGAGGTTATGTAGTTGATGGTTACTAGTGATACATTCCCAATTTGGTAATGTGGCATACGAAGTGCTGCTGATCATTTGTTGATCAAAGCACGACTTTGTGAAAAGTGTAGCTTTGTGGACGAGACTTCGTCGAACCTCACACCTCGTAAATGGTCCAAACCGAAAAGATGCGGCAAGGTTATTCGGGTCGTGCCCTTTAAGGTATGTCATTTCCTTCTGAAAAAGGGCAGTATCAAGGTATGGAGCCCAGATATTTTACCTATGTTATTGCCGAAAATTTATTATACTTTGTGGCTGTTGCTTTGTGGTTGAGGATCCTCGGATAAAGGTCGCAAACGACTGGGGATGGCATACTCGGGTAGTAGTTACCTAGTTACAGAGGTAACCCGGCCTTGTGTTGGTAGAGATCCGGGTAGGTTCTCGGAACGTCCCTCCAGAGGCGTACCCATGTGGCAGTAGGAAGTTCCTTAGCCTGACCATTTGTTGGAAATCCAAACTCCAATACGCGCCTTGTACGGTTTTAGTTGTATAACCTGCCATTTACTTATGGTGGTCACCACTGTTTAGATGGTAGCTATAGTAGGCATAGTTCGGAATGTCTATGCTGGCTAAGATTAATATTATACTTTCGAAATGTTTCCTAAACTATGCACTAACAATAATATCAAAGGATTTTGCGTATTAAGCATGTTTGACTATCATAAGGAGAAATCTCCTTCAATTCTGCGTTTGCATTGTGTGTGTGGCGGGTGGCCTTATGGTAGTTTCATTTTCCAAAAAGCATAGCGGATTTCTTTTCCTTTCCTTATGGAAATAACTGTTTTTAAGATCTCACACCAGTCCCACGACTGATCTGGAGTTTATTGTTCCTTTTCTAAACTCTGGGTGCCTACAATTTTTCCACACGGGCAGCCTAGAGTCAGGTTATCAGTTACTCTGGAGCGAAGTCGAAAAAGAGATGCTGTGGAGATTGGGAGCAAGCTGGATGGCGAAGCGTATCACTAGTGTATGTTA
Source organism: Allium cepa (assembly GCA_030765085.1). NCBI lineage: Eukaryota > Viridiplantae > Streptophyta > Magnoliopsida > Asparagales > Amaryllidaceae > Allium > Allium cepa. The sequence continues at coordinate 399,868,941 of CM060931.1, forward strand.
TATTATTTTCCACTGTTTTTTGTTGTAACACTCTGATAATGTAATATGATGTAATGTAAAAAACTGATATAGTGTTGTTGTTTTAAAGATTATTCATTTATCTACTATATGTTGTCCCGCTGTGAATTGTGAGATTCTGTTATTGTTTTTGTTTCTTCTTCTCTCTTCTTCTTCTTTAAACCCCAACGGTTCGGTTTTCCGGCATTCGACTTTTCGGTATTCGATACAGTGGACGTATTGATGTCGACTTTCGGGGGTCGAAAAATTGGGTCGTTACATTGTAGTATCAGAGCATTTAGTTAAGCGACAACCTTGGCTCTGTTGGGTGTTACTCATTAGGGATAGAGTCAGTAGTACTCTAGAATGAGTTTGAGTGTAATAATAGATATGAGCGCATATTTGTTAGTGAATATAAAATTGTTTTATATTGTGTGGTGTAGAGGCCCGTAAATCCGTACCCCTTTTAAGCTGGCAAAATCCCACAACAATTCAGCTAAAGAGGAACAAACTTACGAATCTTTAGGGTTTAAAGAAGAAGAGGTAGAAGAAGAAGAAAGAAGAAATAGAAACAATAACAAAATCTCACATTTCGCAGTGGAACAAATATAATAGATAAATAAATATCTTTAAACAGAATCACTATATCCGTTATTACATTACATCACATTACATTATTAGAGTGTACAACAACAAACAGCGTAAGGAAATATTACATATATAAGCGATAAGCCTCGCCATCTAGCTCCAACTCCTGATTTCCACAGCAACTTCTTGAATCTGCTCCCAAATAATGACAACCTGACTCTAGGCTGCCCGTGTGGAAAATTATGGGCACTCAGAGTTTAGAAAGGGAACAATAAACTCCAGATCAGTCGTGGGACTGGTGTGAGATCTTAAAAACAGTTATTTTCACAAAAAAATAAAAAGAAATCCGTTATGCTTTTGGAAAATGAAACTACCATAAGGCCTCCCACCACACGGGCAGCCTAGAGTCCCACCACACGCACAATGCAAACGCAGAATTGGAGGAGATTTCTCCTTATGGTAGTCAAATATGCATAATACGCAAAATCCTTTTGATATTATCATTAGTGCATAGTGCAGAAAACATTTAGAAAGTATAATATTAATCTTAGCCAGCATACAACCATTATTGTATGCCTACTATAACTACCATATTCAATAGCAGGTTACCACCACATTCCATGGCAGGTTATACAACTAAAACCGTACGGGACGCGTATTGTTTCTTTGGGTTTATAACAAATGGTCAGGCTAAGGAACTTCCTACTGCCACATGGGTACGCCTCTGGCGAGACGTCCCGAGAACTTAACCAGCTCTCTGCCAACACAAGGTCGGGTTACCTCTGTAACTAGGTAACTACTACACGAGTATGCCATCCCCCGGTCCTTTGGGACCTTTATCCGAGGATCCTCAACCACAAAGCAACAACCACAAAGAAAAGTATTTGCAGTAACCACAAGGTTAAATATCAGGGCTCCATACCTGACACCACCCTTTTCCAGAAGGAAATGACATACCCTAAAGGGCGCGACCCTCATAACCTTGCCGCGTCTTTCCTGTTTCGACCATTTCTAGGGTGTGAGGTCCGATGAGGTCTCGTCCACAAAGCTACACTTTTCACCAAGTCATGCTTTGATCAACAAATGATCAGAAGCACTTCATCTGCCAGATTACCAAAGAGGGAATGTACCACTAGTAACCATCAACCACATAACCTCTGAGCTCGTACGTATCAGAAAAGGGTGTTAAGCTAAGAGAATAAATTCTCCGCCACCAACAGATATGTATTTGATAGAAACCAGCTTTACATCTCAATTTGTAACGTCAGACATACATCCATACAAGTCTGTTCCGGGTTCGAACAGAACTAAAGGCACTTCCGAAGAAGCCCTTGCAAATCAGGATATTCACAAATCACGTCCAGAATCCCCATCACAAAGGGTGATAAGATATCTATACCGGAGCAACCCGGTGCAGAGACATTCGACAGGTAATCCTTTCGTTTTCGAAAATACCCGTTCTTCAACACCAACTTGAAATACAATCCCATTTCGTCATATCGTTATTCGGGATGAGTTTTATGACACAAAGTCCTCTCCCGGCTAATCCGAATAACGAGCGCTTATTTTTAAAAATAAGTGTTCATTCAGATTTCAAGCGAATCACAACAAATTTCCACTGCGATCTTTTAAATAAAAGATCTATCACAAATCACAAAGGTTCGATGTGGTTTTCGGATATCCACTTGGAAATCGACCCCCAGTCGTATCGAAATTCAAATGTCCTTTAAAAGGCAAATATTGATAGTCGGTTATTTAACTATCAATCAACATTCACAACAATCACTGGATTTCAAATAATTTTCCCAATTATTTATTTTCAAAATATCTTCGCAAGATATATTTTCACACTTTAACCATCCGAAAACAAATTTCAAATCACTTTTCACTCGCGGAATAAGATTCCCGATATTATTTATTTCCACTGAATGTCTACTGAGTTCAAATACTTTAAATAATTCAAATCACTTATCCAAAATATATATTTGAAACGTTTAGATAAAACTGTTTTAAAACATTTACTTTAAATATTAGTTATAAAACATTATACTAATATTACATATAAACTTTTCAGTCTAAACTAATTTTCAAATAAAATTAGTAGTTGGAGTACAATTATCTAAATAACCATTTTCTAAAACAAATATCAATTAAATCTTTAAATAATCACTTCTATAATTAATTAAATAAATCTTTACTTTAAGATTTTCAAAATAACCCAAGTAAATAATTTCTCCAAAATTATCTTTCCTTAAAATCATCTTCACAACTTCAATGTATATTTATAGACTATATTGAAAACATACTTGGCTTTCCAGGGAAAGTACACCTTCCATTCTAAAATGGTTCATTCAAATCAATTTATAAATCCTTCTGGATTTCTTTAAATTTACGTTCCAAATCCATAAATTCCTTTCCACACTTTAAAAAATAAACCAATATTTATTTTTAAAACAATTTCCCTTTCCTTCATAAATTCCATTGTGAATTCAAATTCCAAATATCCATTAATACACGATTTTTCAAATTGATTCCCAAATATTCACTTTCAACGTCAAATCAATTTTTCCATATTGATTTCCAAATTTATTTCAAACACCCAAATCAATTTTCAAATGGATTTCCTAAAGGTTTATTTTCAATCACCAAAATCAATTTGGAAATTGATTTTCTAAATTTATCATCTTTTAAAATAAATCCCTTTATTTTTTTTCCAACTATTTAAAATCCGAATTTTAAATAAATTCTTTAACTATCAACCAATATTACTCAAAACCCATTCATAAAAATCTTTCCCCATATTTTGGAATTTATTCAATAGGATTTCACTATAGATTTTTCTGCTTAAATTCAAAAATCCTATTTTATTTATTTCTAGTATCTTACGACACCAAAAATATATTCGGCTAAGTTTTAGTGCGACGCCCCACCTCTATACCCATGCTAGCCAAGGACACTACGGGGTAATGCCATCAAATAGCACGGAGAATAAGGCCGTTGAGGAGCGACCATCCGTGTAATTGCTTTGTGCGAGCACCGATATGTTAGATAGTATAACATGCATTTCAACTTAAGAGGAAATCCAACATACCGGTACAAACTCAATGCTACTACACAGTGGCTATATAATCTTCGGAAACAAATATGCAAATAATTATAACACAAATCAGTCATAGATATCCATATCACAAAGGTGGAAAAAGATATGAATATTACACATAAAAGTGTATATCAGAGTAGTGGTCAAACAAGATCCACAATATCACAAAAAGAATAGTTACAAGTGCTACACAAAAGAATAAGTATACATCAATGAGTCTATATCTCAAATGTATACAACCAAAAACTACTAATCTAAGTAGTTAGCCAAGTCAAGCAGAAGCACCTGTAACATCTCGGTCTGACCCGAGTATTATTTAATAAGAAAATAATAAACGGATCAGTCTAACTATAAATATCAGATGAAAGGATATAAAATAAGAGATATGACAAAGATGTATGATAACCATAAATCCATACTGTGAAAAGTATGTAATTGAAAACCAAATAGAGATTAATCAATATCACAAGAATCTTCTCAAAGATCAAAAAGAATGTCATACTCTTTATTTTTATTCGCCAAACCATAAATATTGACAATTATATCAATGCCAAACACAAAAGTTAATGACACACAAATTCACCAATGCACAAATATTGATAAAACTTATCAATGTAAATCACAAAAATTGGTGAAACACAAATTCCAGAAATCATCAATGGAAATCCAGAAATCACAAAAAGGGGGAGGCCTATCACAAAACGGGAGCATGAAAACTCACCAACACGTGTATCACAGAACGGAACGCTATTCCATGGTTGATAACCATTAATTTCTTGAGCCGAGGCTCCACTAAAACGGCCCGAAGACCATGAGCCGAAGCTCCACTAAAACGGCCAGAAGACCATGGGTCGCTACCCCACCAAATTGAGCCGAAGCTCCACAGAAACGGGGCTTAGTCTCCCTCGCAGACAAAGAGACATCGCACATTGCTAGTCTAAATCACAAAAATGATCATCATCGATCATCAAGTAGTGTCAATTACACTAAGCTAGTAAATATATGAGCTTAGCTTCATGTCCCATAACCACTAGTTTAACTTAAATATTTACGAACAAATTGTAGATCTCCACTATAAAATTGTCACAAGAGATTCAATTGAACAAGTCCGAGAATTAACGGTGAAGTAAACGCAAGCGTTTCATACCACTTGTTTTACTAAGCCATTTAATTAGATTTCTCATACGAGTGAGGTAAAGGTTTGTATATACTAGTAGATTGGAAAACGGTTTTATAAACAAGCTTGATATTTAAAATAGATTGAAATCATTTTGATAAAAGAGTTTTGATATTTACTACTAGTATTGAAACCTTTATATTTGTAAAGTGACAAAGCACAAAAATGATTGTAGAAACAATCAATCACTAAAATTCACATACGAAGATGAGAATTAATTCCAAAGAAATCGATATCAAATCCATCAAAATGGATATTCCAAAAAATCCCAAAATAGAAGTCATCAAAGTCGAATAACAATTGATACAACAAGTGGTAATAAACCCGAACCGATTAAATTTGGAAACACAAGAGAAATAGACAAAAATAGGCATAATAGGTATTTAAGAGCAGGTCAGTCGACTGGCTCACTGAGTTCAGTCGACTGAACTCAGTTCCGGAATATACACGGGATGTTGGTCAGTCGACTGGACTAGAACCTGTGATGTTCTCAGGTAGCAGGTCAGTCGACCGGACCAAAATTCCAGTTGACTGGAACCTGTTTACTGCACTTCCAAGCCTATCTAAATGAAGGCAAATTCCTTCCAAAATGCATTTGGTCGAGCAACGGCACTAGGGATTTACGCGAATCAGCTACCTGGCCCTATAGGCTCTTCGATGCATCACCAAAAGCATGTTCAAACAACAAAGCTATGATTTTTGAAGATTTGAACTCAAAACACTAAAAATTGGAATATTCACAAAACCAATCCAAATCAAAATCAAATGCACATGAATAAGTGTTAGGAATTCATACATAACAATCAAAGATAATCATAGACTTAGATGTGAGATAAAAATCTCACCTTTCACAAAAATAAGGAAAGAGAAGCTTGAAAGCAAAGGAAAAATCAACCACACTTCAACATAACCCAAATGAGCTTGAATCTAAGTTCAAAAGAAGAACATTCCCAAAGTTAGGTTTAGGAATTTCTGAAATTGAAAGGAGAATGAGTTAGAGAAGAAGAAGATGATGCTTACCAATAGCTTCTCTTTGGATTTGGAGCTGGAATTTGATTTGCAAATGGAAACTAGGGCTTGGAGTTTTAATTTCCCATTCCTCTCTCCATTGTTGCTAAAGCTTGAGTATTAGGAAATAGAAATGAAGTAATGAAGAGAAGAGGGGTGAAGCTTGGGTCTAATGGGCTGAAACAAAACCAAAGCCCTAAGTGAAAAAGTAGCAAAATTCCACTAACTCCAAACATATCAAAGTTTATACTCAAAAAGATCGTAAACGTCATTTTGAACTCAATGGGGGTGGTCTCGAGTCCTAATTTGACTGTTTGCAAAAAGTAGCTTTTCGGACCAAAATCTTACTAACGATGAAATATTTAAATACTCGATTCGGATATTTAAATAGCCGAAGCTCACCAAGGCGAGGAACTAGAGCGAATGAATTGCTTCGTCTCCAATTCGGATAATTGTTTGCGCATCTCCTCATTTTCCTTATTGGACATGCGATAAGGAGGACGAGTGATAGGTTGAGCTCTAGGGATGAGATTAATTCTGAACTCAATTGCTCGCTTAGGTGGCAATCCTAAAACGGGTTCAAATATGTCGGAAAATTCACGAACAACGTGAATAAGAGAAATGACATCTTCCTCATTATCATTATCATCATCATGAGGATTTAAAGAATACAAAGATGCAGTCAAATTGGAATCCGAATCTTTAAGATCAATAGAGATCTGCTTAACAGATCGAGGATGTCGAAGATGAATAGTTCGCTCAGGACAAAGGATTTGAGCTTCATAGCGGTTAAGCCAATCCATTCCCAAAATCATTCCAAAGCCTAAGTAGCGCATAACATGCAAATCGGCTCATAAATTAAAATCGCACAAAATAATCTTGACATCTTTACAAAGCAAACTAATTGTTGCGGATCCACCAACCGGATTCGCAATTCTCAAAGAAGTCATTAAAGCAAAAACACTTAAAGAAAAAGTATCAACAAGTTATTTTAATATAAAAGAATAGGACGCACCCGTATCAAAAAGAAATCGAATAGGATGATCATGAAACACAATAACGCCATCAAGGATAGAATGAAGAATATCTTGACCAAGAGAAGAGTTACTAGGAGTTTGCACCACATTAAGCTTTCCCTCCTTCTTGCCTTGAAGTTTGGGACACGAAGATATGTAATGGTCCAGGCTTTTGCAATAGCGACAAGCACGGGGCTTTGAACACTTATTCATATAATGGCCCTTAGAACCACAGTTGTTGCATTGCCCACCACTTGAGGTAGAAGTCTTAGTTGCCGGAGAGGCTTGCTTCCCTTTCTTATTGTTGGGATAAGGACCTTTGAACTTATTAGGCCTTTTCTTGTTGGTGAAGTTCGGTTTAGCACTCCCAACCTCAACATCACTTACTCTATCAGCCTCTTCAAATCGAAGAGCGATATTAATGAGTTGATCAAAAGAAACTTCTAATTTTAGAAGTAATGGCTTCTTGAGATTTTTGTTCAAGCCATAGACAAATCTTTGGTTCTTCTTCAATGGGGTGTTTATGTATTCGACCCTGTATTTAGAAAGTGACTCGAAGGATGCGACATAATCTGCCACGGAGGACTCACCTTGAACAAGGTCAATGAAACGACGAGCCAATGTTACTTTCTCAGCTTCTGGAACAAACTTTAATTCGAATCGTTCCCGGAATTTCTCCCAAGTAAGATCCGCTTCATTTATTTCAAAAATCAGAAGCTCGTACCAGTCTAATGCTCTTTCTTGGAGCATACTAGAGGCCACTGAACTCGGTGAAGATCAATAAGTTTCATGCGAGAAAAGATTCGATTGCATGTTCTTAGCCAAGCTTGGACGTCAATAATGGTTTCAGAACCTTTGGATGGCTTCCCACCCAAATCGGTATAATCGTTGCACAAATGTGCAAATCCAGACTTAGGGTGAGTAGACTCCGGATTAGAACCGGCTGCTTGAGCATTCTTTACTAGATCAAGAAGCTGCTGGGCAGACATAAATACTCCATCTTGGGGAGTAGCACTAGATTGACCGGCGCTGGGGCGGCCAGGTCTAACCATTTCACTTCTTTAAGAAAGAAAGAAGAAGAACAAAAAGGTTATACACAAAATGAATATCAAACAATAATGATTGATAAAACAAGGAATCATAAAAGAAAATAGGATAGAACGGTTTGAAGATCCGAATAAAATCCTAAGGCATGACTCCTAAGATGGACTTAGGACGACGATCCTTGTTAAATTATTCTATGTTGTTCTGAAGTTTGGCTTTGATACCAAGCTGTGACGCCCCACCTCTATACCCATGCTAGCCAAGGACACTATGGGGTAATGCGGTCAACTAGCACGGAGAATAAGGCCGTTGAGGAGCGACCATCCGTGTAATTGCTTTGTGCGAGCACCGATATGTCAGATAGTATAACATGCATTTCAACTTAAGAGGAAATCCGACATACCGGTACAAACTCAATGCTACTACACAGTGGCTATATAATCTTCGGAAACAAATATAGAAATAAGTATAACACAAATCAGTCACAGATATCCATATCACAAAGGCGGAAAAAGATATGAATATTACACATAAAAGTGTATATCAGAGTAGTGGTCAAACAAGATCCACAATATCACAAAAAGAATAATTACAAGTGCTACACAAAAGAATAAGTATACACCAATGAGTCAATATCTTAAATGTATACAACCAAAACTACTAATCTAAGTAGTTAGCCTAGTCAAGCAGAAGCACCCGTAACATCTCGGTCTGACCCGAGTATTATTTAATAAGAAAATAATAAACGGATCAGTCTAACTATAAATATCAGATGAAAGGATATAAAATAAGAGATATGACAAAGACGTATGATAACCATAAATCCATACTGTGAAAAGTATGTAATTGAAAACCAACTAGAGATTAATCAATATCACAAGAATCTTCTCAAAGATCAAAAAGAATGTCATACTCTTTATTTTTATTCGCCAAACCATAAATATTGACAATTATATCAATGCCAAACACAAAAGTTAATGACACACAAATTCACCAATGCATAAATATTAATAAAACTTATCAATGTAAATCACGAAAATTGGTGAAACACAAATTCCAGAAATCATCAATGGAAATCCAGAAATCACAAAAAGGGGGAGGCCTATCACAAAACGGGAGCATGAAAACTCACCAACACGTGTATCACAAAACGGAACGCTATTCCATGGTTGCTAACCATTAATTTTTTGAGCCGAGGCTCCACTAAAATGGCCCGAAGACCATGAGCCGAAGCTCCACTAAAATGGCCCGAAGACCATGGGTCGCTACCCCACCAAATTGAGCCGAAGCTCCACAGAAACGGGGTTTAGTCTCCCTCGCAAACAAAGAGACATCGCACATTGCTAGTCTAAATCACAAAAATGATCATCATCGATCATCAAGTAGTGTCCATTACACTAAGCTAGTAAATATATGAGCTTAGATTCATGTCCCATAACCACTAGCTTAACTTAAATATTAACGAACAAATTGTAGATCTCCACTATAAAATTGTCACAAGAGATTCAATCGAACAAGTCCAAGAATTAACCAACGAAGTAAACGCAAGTGTTTCATACCACTTTTATTACTAAGCCATTTAATTAGATTTCTCATACTAGTGAGGTAAAGGTTTGTATATACTAGTAGATTGGAAAACGGTTTTATAAACAAGCTTGATATTTAAAATATAGTTGAAATCATTTTGATAAAAGAGTTTTGATATTTACTACTAGTATTGAAACCTTTATATTTTTAAAGTGACAAAGCACAAAAATGATTGCAGAAACAATCAATCACTAAAATTCACATACGAAGACATGAATTAATTCTAAAGAAATCGATCTCAAATCCATCAAAATGTATATTCCCAAAAATCCCAAAATAGAAGTCATCTAAGTCAAATAACAATTGATACAACAAGTGGGAATAAACCCGAATCGATTAAATTTGGAAACACAAGAGAAATAGACAAAAATAGGCATAATAGGCATTTAAGAGCAGGTCAGTCCACTGGCTCACTGAGTTCAGTCGACTGAACTAAGTCTCGGAATATTCACGGGATGTTGGTCAGTCGACTGGACTCAGTACGCCAGTCGACTAGACTAGAACCTGAGATGTTCTCAGGTAGCAGGTCAGTCGACCGGACCAAAATTCCAGTCGACTGGAACCTGTTTACTGCACTTCCAAGCCTATCTAAATGAAGGCAAATTCCTTCCAAAATGCATTTGGTCAAGCAACGACACTAGGGATTTACGCGAATCAGCTACCTGGCCCTATAGGCTCTTCGATGCATCACCAAAAGCATGTTCAAAAAACAAAGCTATGATTTTTGAAGATATGAACTCAAAACACTAAAAATTTGAATATTCACAAACCAATCCAAATCAAAATCAAATGCACATGAATAAGTGTTCGGAATTCATATCTAACAATCAAAGATAATCATAGACTTAGATGTGAGATAAAAATCTCACCTTTTCACAAAAATAAGGAAGGAGAAGCTTGAAAGCAAAGGAAGAATCAACCACACTTCAACACAACCCAAATGAGCATGAATCTAAGCTCAAAAGAAGAACATTACCAAAGTTAGGTTTAGGAATTTCTGAAATTGAAAGGAGAATGAGTTGGAGAAGAAGAAGATGATGCTTACCAATAGCTTCTCTTTGGATTTGGAGCTAGAATTTGATTTGCAAATGAAAACTAGGGTTGGAGTTTTAATTTCCTATTCCTCTCTCCATTGTTGCTAAAGCTTGAGTATTAGGAAATAGAAATGAAGTAATGAAGAGAAGAGGGGTGAAGCTTGGGTCTAATGGGCTGAAACAAAACCAAAGCCCTAAGTGAAAAAGTAGCAAAATTCCACTAACTCCAAACATATCAAAGTTTATACTCAAAAAGATCGCAAACATCATTTTGAACTCAATGGGGGTGGTCTTGAGTCCTAATTTGACTGTTTGCAAAAAGTAGCTTGTCGGACTAAAATCCGACTAACGATGAAATATTTAAATAAAATATTTAAATACTCACACGTAAAATATGCGGGTTGTTACATTTAGCCTACAATGATTCCAATTACAATATAATCACATAGAGATTATAAATAATTTAACACACAACGAATGAAACAAATTCAAATTTTTGAGGAATCCAGTTGGATCCCTCCAACATGTTTCCCTGCATCCACAGACGTTAGCACAACAATTATATACCAATTCCACTTCGATATGGAATATCGCGGTATATGGGATTTATCAAATTTCATCCGCTATTATGCGGCGCAATAGGGTCTCATCCGCTATATAATGCGGGAAATCAACTCCGAATATATATATAATACCAATTCCCCTTCGAGGTGGAATATCGCGGTATATGGGTTTAATATAATAACCTTCGCTATCATGCGGCGCATTGGGTCTATTTCAATACAACGATAGTAATTTTATCATTCAAGCACACAATTAACACAATCAACAATTTTAAATCTAACTATTTAAAATTTAAATCAGAAAAATCTAATTGAGTGAGAAGATCTCACATTTATTTATGCAGGCAATCCATTTCCCATTCCTGTTTGTTTTTTCACGATCTTTAAACCTTGTATAAACAATTTTGCAATTTATTAATATTCGAAATGATCGAATAATTTATTTTCATTTAATTAATTTGCTTAACAAATGATATTTATTTCAAACCAATTTCCTTTAATGAATTTGTCTAACTAAAATTTTAGTTTCAAACTAAATTTTCTTCTTTAATCATTTCTAAAAATAAATTAAATAAGTAAATTAAAAAGATTCATCTTCCTTTTGAATATATATATATATATATAAACTGCATTTAAATTGCTGTAATTAAATTTTATTTTATTTTTTCTGCTTGCATATTAAAAATTGAAAACTGCATATTATTATTATTTTTATATAAACTTCCAAATAGTTTAAAATTCCCATTTTCTTTATATATTAAATTTTCTATGAATTAAAATTCTTTTTAAATCTATATATTAATTTTAAAATAGAATTATTTTATATAACTTACTGTAAACCAGTTCTCTGTTACAACATATTTATCTCACTGGAAATAAAATAGAACTGATATACCTTACTGCTCTAACCCTTTCAAGCTCGATCGAACAACAACAGAAGATCGCGATCCATCTTCCTCCAATCGAGACCTCCAATCGACGCCACCTCACCAAAGCATCCCATCGCGACACCGAAGGTCGCGACCCTTCCCAAGCCACAGCTGCCACGAATCTCTCTTCCTCATGCGCGTGATACCAAACTGGAAATCGCAACCCCAAAATCGATCAAGAAATCCTTCCTCCAGGCTGCGGCCCAATCGTGACGCCACCAATGCTCGTCGCCACCTCCCTGCCATCACGATGCGATCGCGAACCCTCCTTCGCACGCGATTTAAACTCTTCCATTTTTTCTTTTTCTGAAACAACTTCGTGCATACGAATCGAAGAAAGAAGAATTTGATTTGGAATAAATAAAGGAAGCGGCCATTGATGTTGAGGCTATCATGATTTCTTTACTCTTGAACGAAATGATTTATTTGAATAGGCTTCGTCCATTATATTTTTTCTTTCCTGAGGGACGAAATGATATGGTCGCCATTATCTCTTTGACAATATTTCGTTCTATGACTAGGTCTAGAAAAGGAGACAGGATCGCGTGTAGGAGAAGCTGAAAAGAAATAATACGTCTGCGATTTGATTTTTTGATCAGATATATATTTAATTCGGTTAATTACTTTCTCGGCGTTTTTATCTCGTACAATCACACGATAGCTCCGAAAGCTATGAAATTTGAAATCCGATAATAATTCAATATTACGGATCCAATGGAACTGGTTTCGTCGAATTCCGAGACTGTGCCTCGGAAGGCTATTTTTAAATATCAATTTAAACGATATATTTTCAAAACTGAATAAATCACTTTCAAAATAAATTCTGAAGCTTCTATTATTTTCAGTATTATCAATATGAATTTTACAAGCCTTTGAAATATTTTTAATCAGCTTATGACTGAAGATTCAAATTTTTATCCAAGTTTTAATAAATTAAATTCAAAAAATTTAATTGCCAATTCAAACAAAAATATTTGAAATTTAAGTTGAACTAACTTCCAAATATTTAAAATCAATTTAATATTTTGACTTCAAATGTTCAAAACTCTGGGTCGTCACATCCTTCCCCCTTAAAATAATTTCGTCCCGAAATTACTAGTTAGGAAGAATGATCCTCAACCTATTTAATATTTTCCGAACCAAACAGTTTTATCAACTTTCTAAAAAAATATTTTTATCAAACATCCATTATCATTTCAACTAGCTTTCCAACTTCAATTATAAGTTTCCAAACAACATTTCTTTCTTTAACAATTTAAATTTAAATTTGAATTCAAATTTGCAAAATTTTCTCAAAATTTTTCTAACTCCCTAAATTTCGCCAGCGTCTCCTTTGCGTGGCTAGCTCGGTACGACTAAAAATGGCACCACAGGCCCTCAGATTCAAAAAGAAAACAAAACGCCAAGTGGCTAGACAAGAAAATCACCAAATTTCATACAGAAATTTAAATACGTACCTTTTTGTCGAGCAATTTCAAATTTATCTTCAAAAATCAATTCCCAATTCCATTTCCTTTAATACACCTGTATATCCAATTTAACCATATCCAACTACAGATTTCGAAAATCATTTTATACATTTCCTTACAGAAGTTTCATATCTACTTCTATTCAAATTAGTTTTCCGATTACCACATGAATTTAATTTATTATCAACTCTGAATATTGAATTTTTTTTTCCATTTATAACTGATCATACCATTATTTTAGTTCAGTTTCATTCACTAATTTACTTCAATTTCAATTTTGAAATCGTTTGTCGCTAACAAAAGATATTTTTTTCAAAAGTTTTCTATCTTTCAAAATTTTCGAATTTTTTTGGCGAAGTCCCCTTTGTACGGAGGAGCTTTTGCAATTTGACAAAAGATATAAATATATATACATCGACCCACCCGGTCGGAAAAAAACAAAAACAGTTCATATTTCCTATTTTTATTGTGTAGGCGCACCTTATTTAGCATTTTTAAGCATAGCGGTTTATTATTAGCATTTTAGCGCGACCAAATCCAGCCAAACGGCCCCTTGTGCCTGTATTTACTCAATTTAAACACACAAGTTATATATATAGGAAATTCATTTACGTTTCACTCATTTTTGATAATAAACACATAGTTTTCACAAGCAAAATATTCAAAATTATTTCCATTAGCAATTTACATGGTTTCGATATAATTTTAGTTGCTTACAACTAAATCACACATCATTTCCATTCACTTTCAATGGTTTACAACACACTTTCTTTCATTCATTTCATTTTTAACCGAAACGAACTTATATCCATTTCAATTGATTCAAAAAAAATCAATTTTATTGGCTTTCATTAACTCATAGAATTTTATGCAATCTCGTTTGCGTCAAACGACAACCATTTCTATGCAAATTCGATGATATTCACTTGTAGAATACCAATCTAGTTTACAACTAATTTAAATTGGTACCAACTCAATTTACTCTTTATTCTATTTCATTTCCAATTGATTTCGTTCAATTCATTTTGCATTCCATTTCATAAACCTCATTTATGTATATTCAACATCCCAAGTATGCATTCACTATGAAATTATAGCTTACAAAACAACTATACTTGGCATCAATTTTCAAAACCAAGTTTTTCTATTTTTTTCATCTTTATTGACATTCAAATTCACATCATATTAATTCAATAGTTCATTGTCAATATTTATACTTGCATTTTAAGTTCTAATCCATTCATTTACATTTCATTAATCAAACAAGTTCCATTCGCATCCATTCCATAAAACTTGACAATGACCATTTCACAATTTTACTTAAGTTATTTCTATTCAAAACTCAAGTTCAGTTTCCTTGTTAACAATTTCCAATTTTAAATTCTTGATTTGATTTTTCATGTATCAAATCCATTCCATCTACTAATTTAATTAAATTAGTTTTATTCACTTATCCATTTTTAAATTTCAATTTTCCTTTCTCAATTCATCTCGAATTTATTTTATCAATGACAAGGAAATTTTCAATTGTTTGCACAAAAAATGGGCAAGCACCTCCTAGTCGTATGATTTAGTTGATTATATGTTGATCTGGATGGTTTGGGTGATTTATGCAAATATATGAAATAGATGGACTAAACTGTAAAAGACACACAGATTTGTAGTGGTTCGGCCAGAACGTGCCTACGTCCACTTTATATGTTATTCTCCTTTTTCTTTCAGATTACAAGTACAAAGCTTTGTATACAAGTATATGAAAGTTGTTTGAAAGTTCCTTCCGTGCTTGAGCTCTCAAACTTGTCTGCCATTGTTGTACCCTTGCCCCTCTATTTATAGAGTCAGGTTGGGGGCAGGGGTCTTGAATTTATATAGCTGCTGGTGGGCCTGGGCTGAAGCAATCTGGCCTGACAGAGTTGGTCCGGTCGTGTCTTCCCTTGCTTCTGGCTCGGCACCGTGTGGAGGTGGGTTGATTCGGTAGTAAGTGGTCCGGTAGTTGGTTCGGTAGTAGGTGGTCCGGTAGTTGGTTCGGGAGTAGGTGGTCCGGTTGTTGGTTCGGTAGTAGGTGGTCCGATAGTTGGTTTGACAGGGAGATGGAGTGTGGATTGGTTCGGTTATACATAGGAAGGGAGTTGGTTCGGCGATGTTGAGCCGGTCGAAATACTCCCAACACTTGCCCCCCAAAGTAGGGCATATGTTTAACATATGTCGTGCTTTGTTTTAATTGGACAACCATATTCGGCCCGAGAGCCGAACCGACTGGTCCGGTTATTCAACCTTCCCCTATAAGTATGGGCCTAGGGCTTCCGTTATTCCCTACCGAATGAGATAGCCGGACCAGAATTTCCTGCCGAATCAATCACTTTGCCGAATCAACCCTTAGCTGCCGAATAAGGTGACTGCCGAATGGCTTCTTCGTTTTACCGAATGAACTTAAAGATTTAATACCGTATGGACCTTATACTGAAAATGCCGAATGAACCCTGGTATTGGGAATGCCGAATGAGACTCGTGCTCGAACCAACGAATGAGAACGGGAAACGCCGAATGAACTCATTCTTGAATCACCGGATGAACCCTGAGACTCTGAATACCGAATGAAATTTTACATTTGCTTTACCGAATGACACTGGGAGTTTGAGCGTTCTGATTTATGAGTGAAATTTCAGACTATATACACTTGCTTGTTTATATCCTCTGTTCTAACAATATGTTTTTCTTTTGTGTTTGTAGGAAAATGTCTCGCAAAGTGGAAACTCGATCAGAAAAAAGAAAATCTACGGATAGACGAGAGTCCCCCGTTGTGCCCCCAGCCCAGCTAGGACCGGAACATTGTGGACCCACCCCGAGGTCGCTAGTAGACGGGTATGGTCCCCAAGAGCTGCTGAACTCTCCTCCTGATTGCTTTCCGAGCTCTCTTAGAGAGGAGCAACTTGACGTTATCTCCCGCTCCTTTGGGATTGATAGAGCATGCATGCTGTTGCCAGAGGAGGGGGTCATGCCATATAATCCCCCTGAAGGATACTTCGCATATAGCCGATACCATTGCATGTGCGGGGCCATTCCTCTGATCGATGCGTGGATAGTCAGCTTCATTACTTACCTGAAAGTGGCTCCTTTTCAGCTTCAGCCCAACTCCTATGCCATCTTAGCGTGTCTATTCATTATCTTCCAGAGGAGATATGGGCGCCCCTTCTAATCGGGAAATCCGATATCTATATAATCTGAGGGGCTACAAGAAGGGGTCTCTGTACATTAGTTTAGAGTCGGCCGTGTCCTTCAAGCCGGTCTTGGACTTATACTCGAAGTTTACCATGTTTAAGAAGGAATGGTTCTTCGCCAAGGACGACTCCGTTTCTTTTCGCCTTTTCACTTCTTGCTGTAAGTTGAATTCCATTCGTAATTTCTTTGTCCCGACTACAATGCTTCTTCTTATGTGCTTCTATTTCTTGCTAGCGACAGGTGGCTTTGCGATCGTGGAGAATGATCACCTTGTACAGATGGCTGCGAAGGTAGAGGCTATCTCAGGAAGGGATAGGTCGGCTTCTTACCTGATCAGGAATGTCACTCTCCTAGAGCACAACTTGATTCTGCCACGTCAATCTGTGGTTAAGCAGAGAGATACAGCCGAGGAGAGGGCTGCTAAAGATGGGGCCACTGCGAAGAGTAGCAAGAGGATACCTTTCTCGGTACCTCCAATCGTCGGGGGGAAAAAGCTTAAGAAATCTGACGGACCCTCCCCTAGCACATGCCCAGATATTCCGGAGGAGGAAGGTGGAGAGGAGGAAAGAGGCGAGGAGGAGAGCGGAGGAGATGGAGAAGGTGAAGGACAGGGTGGTAATGGTGCCAGGGCTTTGTCTTCTGAGCAGGCGGGGGAGATCCAAGAGTGGACGGATGATGCCTTCCGCCAGGCTTTTGAGGGGTTGGAGGAAGGATTAGTCTCGGCGGAGAAGGTGAAGAAGGCTGACAAGGCTGAGATTGGTGCCGACTCATCTTCTAAGGGTCCTCCAGCTAGGGTAACTCAAGGTGAATTCTTGACTTCTGCAGACTCCCTTTATGATAAGGACTTAGGAATATTTTACGGCCAGCTCCCGTCTTGGAATGAAATTCAGGACTTATTGCGGTACCCCACTCCCCCTCAGGGTTTGTAAAATAAACGCGTCTTCCTACTTCTTTTAACTTGACACATTTCTTGAATTACGGATTAGTGTATGTTTGTGACACTTGTTTTTTTTATTCTAGGGGCAGGTGAGGGGGCTAAGACTTCAGATATTCGGCACCACCTCAAACAATTCAAGCTCCTCAAAGCTTCTGCTAAACCAAAGCCTCTGACTACTCGTTCTGGGGACGTAGTTGGCTACTGTTCTCTCCTCGGGGTTATTGAAGAAGATATGCAAAAGAGGAAGAGGGGCCGATCTTTGTTTGAACCTTCTCCTGGCCCTCATCCCCTAGTCTAGCCTATCCATGATATTACTGAGGAAGATACTGAGTTTATGCCTTCCCCACATCCGTCCGAAAATCCAACCGTCACCGCGATAGACCACCCTAGTTTGGTTCGCAACCCATTTGCCGGCCACCCGGATCTGGACCCGAGTTTTCAGGACATTTCTTTTGACGAGGCCACGGGTGAGCATCTTCTTCCCCGCAACCCCATGGTACGGGTGCTTGATGAGGCTAAGTCCTTAGATCTCGATTTGCTTACTACTCGGATTGTGACCATGGGGAATGAGGCCAAGGCACACATCGATCGGGTGGCTGAAGAAACCAAGAGGCTAATGGAGTATCACGCTCGACTGGCCAAGGCTGGGGAGGAAATCCGAAGTGCTAACATTCGGTTGCGGCTAAAGGTTTTTGATCAGGCCAAACAGCTTGCCGATCAGGCTATCCAGATATCTCAGCATGAAGCGGCCTCCAGACGACTGAAGAAAACCATGGAAGAGGCTAGCAACGCTGAGTTGCGAAAAATGGAGGCTATTTGCAAAGAGCGAATTGACATGGACATCACAACAGTGGACGAGGTTCGAAGAGCAGATCTTGAGAAGGTAGAGGAGTTATCTGGGAGGCTTGAGGCCGCAGAGCTTGCTCAGGCCAAGCTGAAGGAGGAGATGGAAGTGATGCGGAAGTCCCTTCAGGCTGACTGCTCGAGATACCGATTGGAGAGAGATGCTGCTGTCGCACGGCTCTCGGCTTCTGAGGCCCGGATGAAAGAGTTTGAGGAGAACGAGGGGATGATGGACGAGATGCTCCAGGACATGTATATCCATACTTGGAGGCAGGGCAACCTGTCCTGGATGGACGATTATCCCTGGGTTATGGCTAAGATATATCTCCGGGCTTTGGAGGAAGCTAAGGCTGATGCGGATAAGGAAGGTGGTGCGGCTTTCAGGATGGATGTGGCTACGGCCCAATTCACTAAGGAAGAGAAGGTGGCGGTTAAGGAGGGCATGCGGCTGCTTGCTGCGGATGAGGTAGGCGTGCAGCTAGATGATGATGATCAGGGAGCAGACGCTGGTAAGTCTTTCCTTTTAACCTTTTCATGATTTGATTGCTTATCTTTCGTGATTGTTGATGGATTCTCTTTTGAATTGGGCAGGCGGGACCTCCGGAATACATGCGAGGAGTTCTGACCCTGCAGTTAAGTAGATCCGGAGGGCTAGCGGGATGGAGGCGAAGCTCCGATTCCTTGACTTGACTTGTACATATTTTGATTGCTGTCGCCCTTCGTGTTTTAGTTATAGAGGGTTTCTTTGAATGTCTTGCGTGACTGAGTATGGAATGTAGCTGAGTGTTCCGTCATCCGGATGTGAGTTCATATTTCCGCAAGCGAGAGTACCCCTATTTTGTGACCTGTACTTTAGGGATTGTTATATAGGATGGGAGAAAAGTTTTTGAATGAAATGGAAATATGAGAAACAGTAAAACTTCCAATCACGGAAGGCCGTCGATATGCTTAAGCTCGTGGCAAACAGATTTTGTAGTCACTTTCCCTAGCTGTGGGTCTTGGAGACATTTGTCACCCATCTCACGCCACCGCGGGGAGTTTATCTTTTTTACCACAGCCGCACTTAAGACATATCGGAGCCGAGATCGCGCACAGTAACTACCCGAGCCATTATGGCCCGTAATCATGGGTATTATTCGATTTACTGTGGCCGGCTAGCGTGGGTGCCGATCGTCAACCGTCAACTACCCCTAGCTGGCCATACCTTATGTTGGGGCTTAAACTAGGTTCACAGTTGTCGGCGAGCCGAACGCCATAATGAGCTGCCATCGGCTATAGTCGGCCTTCTTGATGGCTTATAATCGGCTCATTACAGTTGGCTCTGAGGGCAGTCGCGAGCAATGAGTTAACCCGCAACAGAGGGATGCTGGAGCAAAAGTGTCTCATTGGTGAGTTCATAAATTCGCATAGTACCTGTTGGGTCTTGTCCAGGTGAGGTTGCGCCGTGAAGTGTCCAGAATGGAAATGTCGTTAAACATGATTTCGTTCAACAGAAAAGGATAAAGCTTAACAAGTAGCCAAGATATAAAGGAACAAGTTAAAAAGAGACAAGATTTTAAAAGTGGTTCGGCACGAAAATGCCTACGTCCACTGATTCTCTTTGTTAATTCACTTCATATGGGCAGTACAAGTTAAGAAAAGTATCGACGGAGGTGTTGGATGTTCCATGCCCTCTGGAACACCTCTCCGTCCACTGTTGACAAAATATAGGCTCCGTTGCGGAGATCTTTATGAATTACATAGGGTCCGTCCCAGATTGGATCTAGCGCTCCGGGGCACGGGAAGATCCATTTGAGGACAAGATCTCCTTCTTGTAAGCTGCGGTGTTTGACTTTAGAGTTGTATTGTGCCGCTACTTTTTGCTTGTGAGCTGCCGCTTTAAGTGCTGCATCATTTCTTCTTTCTTCAATTAGATCCAAAGACATGTGTAGGAGTTCTTCATTCTCTTCTGGGTTGTAGTGGATCCTACGGTGAGAAGGCACTACAGTTTCAACTGGGAGCATGGCCTCCGATCCGTATGCTAAAGAGAAAGGAGTATGCCCTGTTGATGTTCTGTAAGATGTGCGGTAGGCCCAAAGTGCCGTAGGAAGTTCATCCACCCAAGCGCCTTTTGACTTTTCAAGTTTCTTCTTGACTAGAGTTTTGAGAATTTTGTTGACAGCTTCGACTTGTCCGTTTGCCTGAGGTTAAGCCACAGATGAGAAGCTTTTGTGAATTCCATGCTCTTGGCACCAGTCGGCGAACTCTTCGCTGTCAAACTGGAGTCCGTTGTCTGATATGATCTTGAGTGGGACTCCGTACCTGCATAGAATATTTTTGATCAAGAAGTTGATAATTTTTGCCGAAGATATTTTATTTAGAGGTTCCGCTTCCACCCATTTGGTGAAATAGTCGACTGCCACTATAGCATATTTGGCTCCGCCTCGTTGGCAGTTCGCCAATCAAGTCAATTTCCCATACTGCAAAGGGCCAAGGGCTGATCATTTGAGTAATTTCATTTGTTAGTAGTCGAGGAATCTTAGCAAATTTCTGACATCTGTCGCATCTTTTTACGAAGTCTAAGGCGTCTTTGTTTAAAGTGGGCCAGTAATACCCGTATCGGAGTATTTTCTTTGCTAGAGTCTGTCCTTCGGTGTGATCTCCGCAACTTCCTTGATGGATGTTGAACAAGACTTCCCTGGCTTCCCTTCCAGCGATACACCTTAATAAGGGATTAGAGAAGCCGCGCCGATAGAGGATGCCTTCTTGCAATGTGTAGCGGGAAGCTTTCCTTAAGATTTTCTTAGCTTCGTTACGTCCGTCGGGCAGTGTGCCACTTTGTAAGTACTTTCGGATGGGGTTCATCCAAGTTTCTTCTTCAATTGCAGCTATCATATTCATTGGCTCGTCACTCGGGGCCAGTTGCTTTAAGATGGTTATTGTTCGGGAAGTAGTGTCGTCCTTCATGCTAGCTTGCTTTGCCAGTTCGTCGGCCTCCTGATTCTCTTCTCGAGGAATGTGTTTGATTGAATAGTGATCCAATTGATTGAGCAGCAGCTTGGTCTTCTTTAGATATGCTGTGAGTCGTTCTCCTCGAGTCTGGAATTCTCCCAGTATTTGATTTACAATAAGTTGAGAATCACTATGGAGACATAAAGAACCGACTCCAATCTCCAGGGCAAGTTCTAATCCGGCTATCACTGTTTCGTATTCTGCGTCATTGTTGGTGGCAGCGAATTCCAACCTTAGGGCGTAGTGCAGCTTCCTTCCCCTGGGGGTGATTATCACAACACCTGCCCCCGAGCCTTCTTCATTTGATGCTCCATCTACGAAGAGATTCCACTTGATATCTTCTGCTATTTCAGATTGCTCCTTACCTTCGTTAGTAGTAAATTCGGCAATGAAATCAGCTATGGCTTGCCCCTTGATAGCAGTGCGAGGATGGTAGGTGATATCATATTGACTCAGTTCAATGCACCACTTAAGTAGTCGCCCAGAAGTGTCGGGGCGATGGAGTACCTGCCTTAGCGGTTGATTGGTTAAAACTCTGATGGAATGAGATTGAAAATAGTGCCGCAGTTTCCGTGACGTGATTAGCAAACAGTATGCTAGCTTTTCAAGTTTAGGGTATCTGGCTTCTGCCCCTGTAAATCTCTTGCTTACAAAGTATACGGGCCGTTGCGCGTGGTTGTCTCCTCTCACCAAAGCGGCGCTTAAAGCATGGGACGATACAGCAAGGTATAGGTATAGTTCATCGCCTTCATTTGGAGTTGAGAGTACTGGTGGTCTCTGGAGGTGTTCGATTAAGTTAAGGAAGGCTGTCGAGCATTCGTCAGTCCGTTTGAACTTTCCTTTGTCTTTCTTTAGAGCTTCGAAGAAAGGGATGCATTTGTCGGTTGCTTTAGAGATAAACCTGCTTAGGGCGGCCACCTTCCCTTTTAGGCTTTGCATCTCTCTTCGAGTGGATGGTATCTTGATATCTTGCAAAGACCGAACTTGTTCGGGGTTTGCTTCAATCCCCTTGGCATGGACGATGAATCCCAAGAACTTTCCCGACGATACTCCGAAGGAGCACTTTAGAGGGTTCAGTTTCATTCCATATTGGCGAAGTACTTGAAACATCTCATCCAGGTGGTTTATATGATCGTTGGCTTTCCTCGATTTTACCAGCATGTCATCCACATAAACTTCCATAGTTCGTCCTATTAGTTCCGCAAACATCTTGTTGACGAGGCGCTGATAAGTAGCTCCGGCGTTTTTAAGTCCAAAAGGCATTACTCTGTAGCAGTACAATCCTCGGTCAGTGATGAAACTAGTGTGGTCTTGATCGGGGGCGTGCATAGGGATCTGGTTATATCCTGAGTATGCGTCCATAAAGGATAAGAGTTCGTGTCCGGCGGTGCTGTCCACGAGCCGATCGATTCGGGGGAGTGGGAAGCAGTCCTTCGGACACGCGTCATTTAAGTTGGAGAAGTCGATGCATGTTCGCCACTTCCCATTAGTCTTCTTTACCAGTACCGGGTTGGCGATCCATTCTGGGTAGATGGCTTCTCGTATGAAGTTATTGGCAAGTAGGTTCTTTACTTCTTCCTTGAGGGCTGCTGATCGTTGTGCCCCCATGCTTCTCTTTTTCTGCTTTATTGGCACCTTGGTGGGATCGATGTTTAGCATGTGGCATGCTACGTCTGGGGAGATTCCTGTCATGTCAACGTGCGTCCATGCAAATACATCCATGTTGTGGCGAAGAAAATCAATGAGTTGATCCTTTAATTCTTCTTTTAGTTGAGATCCGATTTTCAATAGTCTACTTGAGTCATATTTGTCTACAGCTACGAATTCCATAGCCTCTGCAAGCTCGGTGGTAGCCTCCTCCTCTTTGTCCCTGGGGTCTAATTCGTTGAAAGCATCGCTGGTATATCGAAGAGGAGGGGCTTTCTTTAATTTCTATGCTTCCAAGTTTTTCATGCAGAGAGTAGTCTCTGCATTTTTCCCTATATCTTTTCTGCGATTATTGCGAAGTTCAGTTACATAGCAGTCTCGAGCAGCGTCTTGATCTCACTCCATTTATCCTATTCCGTTATCTGTTGGAAATTTCATTTTCAGGCACCATGGGGCTAGGACAATTTGGAAGTCAGACAAGGCTGGTCTTCCCAAAAAGGCGTTGTAGGTCGAATGATTCTCTATTAGTACAAATGTTTGTTTTCGCACAACGGAGCGGGGATGACTTCCTATTTCGACAAAGAGGTCCAGTTGCCTGAGGGGCATCTTCGCATCTCCAGTGAAACCATATAGCGGTTTGCTGTAGGGAGACACATCCTTCATTGACAGCTTCATTTTTTCGAAAGCATGCTTGAATAGGATATTTATTGAGCTTCCAGTGTCTACTAAAATTCGGAAAACTTTGGCTGGACTGAACCAGGCAGAGATGACCATAGGGTCCATGTGTGGGTACTGTCTTCCCTCTAGATCACGCCTACTGAATGTGATGTCGTCATTTTCTTTCCGTTTCGGGTGGCGTTCTTCCATAACAGAATTAACGTAGCCTTCATCATTCCTAAGTGACTTACCGTATCTTTCCATCTCTGCCCAGCTTCTGTCGGCAATGTGTGGTCCTCCTGATATGGTATGGACCATTATCTTCTCTTGACTAGAGCCGCTGGTGTTGCGATTTCCTCCGCCTACTTTCGAGAGGGGCAGCCCCGGGTTCTCATTAACAGGAGTTGAAGTCCTGTTCTGGCTTTTTACATAGCGTTCCAGTCTCTTCCTTCTAATTTGTTCTTCAATCAAGTCCCGGAGATGGTGGCATTCATTGGTGTCATGTCCATGGGATTCGTGGAAGCGGCAGAACTTTCCATACTTGAGTGCGTTATCGGACTCCTTCTTGTGCGGGGGGCGCTTGTATCTAACTTCGTCTTGAGTGGCTAGGAAGATGTTTTCGATTGTTTCATTCAAAGGAGTGTAAGAGTCAAATCTTGTTCCTGGTCGATATAAGCGTTTTTCTCCCTTCTTGCCCCCAGCATTGTCTCTAGAGTCATTTCTCCGAACATCCTTTGCTGCAGCGGGAACCCTGTCTGTAGCTGTCTTAGCCTGTTGCCCTGACTGCCTCTCAGTGGCAGCGTCTTCAAGTCTCATATACTTTCCAGCTTCATGGAAGAAATCAGGTAAAGTAGCTGGTTTTTCCTTGGTTAGTCTTCTAGCAAATTTAGTATCCGGATGTACACCACTGCAGAGGGCCATTAGGATAAGTTTCTCGTCGGCATCTTGGACTGCGGCCGCCGCGGCATTGAATCGGGTTAGGTATTGTTGCACTGTCTCTCCGGGCTTCTGTTTGATATTAGATAAGGAATAAGCGTCCTTGGGTTGTTCCACATGAATGCGGAACTGACTGATGAACTTTTCTTTCAACATTTCCCATGAGCTGATAGACCCTTGGGGTAGGTGGCAGAACCAGGAGGTAGCTAGATCTGCCAAGAATAGTGGGAAGCATTTACACAACACTCCCTCTGTTGCTCCGCTCATGAGCATATGCTGGGTGTATCTTTGTAAGTGTACGATGGGGTCAGAGGTTCCCTTGTAAGGTTCCATTGTTGGCATTTTCCATTCCCGGGGGGTGATGGCAGTTTCGATATTGCGGGTGAAGGGGCTGGTTACCCTAGCACCTATCCCTCGATCCCTTTGCTCCCGTTGGACGCACTCTCTGAACAATCGCGCCATCCTCTCTTCGGAACTTGGAGCGGATAGAAATGAGTTTGGTTCTTCCCTGCGGGATTGATTCCGTCCAGATGACCTGTAAGGATGGTATCGTTTATCACTCCTGAAATTCTCCAATGGCTGCCTCTGGTCTTCCGGGGGCATGCTGGGGTCAGCCACAGTTGGCCCTTACCTTGATCTTTCCCTGCTGGGTTCTCTTCTCAGCACTTCCTCGGATCCAACTTCGGGCTGGACTCTAGCTCGGCCCCGTTCCTTGGTGTTTCCATGATTAGGTAGCATGGCGGGCTCAGCTACATCCGACCCTTCCCTGGTACCTCCTCCGTTGGGTTCGGTTCCAAGTGTTTCCTCAGGTCGGAATTCGGGCTGAGTCCGGGCCCGGCTCCTACCATGGCTGTTTCGGTTGTTAGCCTCTTCGAAGAAGAAAGACCTTTGTCGCCTCCCAGATCCTCCAGACCGGGACTCACCCCATGATTCAGTGTTGCGGTTGGATTCTTCAGCATCCCTTAAGCGTGACATGAGTTGGTCCACCAAGGCTCCTTGTTGAGATTCGAAGCGGTTAGTTACTTCAGCCACAACCTTGTCCAGATCCGCCCTTGTAATTGGTTGTTCCGTAGCGGGGGGTGTCGGATTTGCCTGATTTTCGTTTGCTGTTGGAACCGGTCGATTGTCTTGATCTCTGATTACTAGATCTGCGATACTACTAGTTGCAATGTTCTTTCCTTTGTTAGCGTCTTTCTTCCGTTCGGGAGGCATGTTTTCCAAGCAATAATCGATGTTGATAGAAAAAGGGTTGAGTGGGAGAAGCTGAAGCTTCGAGCTCCGCTCTCAATGAAAGCACCAAAAATGTTTGTACAAAAAATGGGCAAACACCTCCTAGTCGTATGATTTAGTTGATTATATGTTGATCTGGATGGTTTGGGTGATTTATGCAAATATATGAAATAGATGGACTAAACTGTAAAAGACACACAGATTTATAGTGGTTCGGCCAGAACGTGCCTACGTCCACTTTATATGTTATTCTCCTTTTTCTTTCAGATTACAAGTACAAAGCTTTGTATACAAGTATATGAAAGTTGTTTGAAAGTTCCTTCCGTGCTTGAGCTCTCAAACTTGTCTGCCATTGTTGTACCCCTGCCCCTCTATTTATAGAGTCAGGTTGGGGACAGGGGTCTTGGATGTATATAGCTGCTGGTGGGCCTGGGCTGAAGCAATCTGGCCTGACATAGTTGGTCCGGTCGTGTCTTCCCTTGCTTCTGGCTCGGCAACGTGTGGAGGTGGGTTGATTCGTTAGTAGGTGGTCCGGTAGTTGGTTCGGTAGTAGGTGGTCCGGTAGTTGGTTCGGTAGTAGGTGGTCCGTTAGTTGGTTTGGCAGGGAGATGGAGTGTGGGTTGGTTCGGTTATATATAGGAAGGGAGTTGGTTCGGCGATGTTGAGCCGGTCGAAATACTCCCAACATCAATTTATTTCTACTTACTTGAACGTATCTGCAAATTTAACTCACGATTGAATTTTAATTTAACTAATTCAGCTTTCTTATTTCATAAGTTAATAAGTTATCATATTAGTTTACTTGAATTTAATCCATTTTATTCTTCCCAAGTTTGGATTTTTATTCAACTTGACCCTAATCAAATCTCATTGTATATGAATTTATTACCTTATCCTTTCAATTCATATTTATAAATTTCATTTGTTAAAAGAATTTATCTCCAAATCTTTGGTTATACCATTATTTCTTATTAAATTTCCATACAATGATGATGATAATTCAATATCATCACTTCCTAACAACCAAGCAACAATATACCATAAAAATTTACAGAAAATCATTTCTTTTATATACAAAAATAGTTTTGGGTAAAATTATTTCATTTACCCTATTTTAAAACAATATTGTGTCGGTTATCTTGTTTAAGAGTTTAGAAACCCCTATCGATACAGTTGGCCAAACTGCACCGACCAGAATCTATAAACAATCAACCGATAAGTCAACACAATACAAAACAATTTTATATTCACTAACAAATACACGCTCATATCTATTATTATACTCAAACTCATTCTAGAGTACTACTGACTCTATCTCTAATGAGTAACACCCAACAAAGCCAAGGTTGTCTCTTAACCAAATGCTCTGATACCACTTTGTAAAGGCCCGCAAATCCGTACCCTTTTTAAGCTGGAAAAATCCCACAACAATTCAGCTAAAGAGGAACAAACTTACGAATCTTTAGGGTTTAAAGAAGAAGAGGTAGAAGAAGAAGAAAGAAGAAACAGAAACAGTAACAGAATCTCACATTTCACAGCAGAACAAATATAATAGATAAATAAATATCTTTAAACAGAATCACTATATCAGTTATTACATTACATCACATTACATTATCAGAGTGTACAACAACAAACAGCGGAAAGAAATATTACATATATAAGTGATACGCCTCACCATCCAGCTCCAACTCCTGATTTCCACAGCAACTTCTTAACTTTTCTCCCGAATAATGATAACCTGTCTCTAGGCTGCCCGTGTGGAAACTTATGGACGCCCAGAGTTTAGAAAGGGAACAACAAACTACAGGTCAGTCGTGGGACTGGTGTGAGATCTTAAAAACAGTTATTTTCACAAAGAAAATAAAAAGAAATCCGCTATGCTTTTGGAAAATAAAACTACCATAAGGCCTCCCGCCACACACACAATGCAAATGCAGAATTGGAGGAGATTTCTCCTTATGGTAGTCAAACGTGCTTAGTACGCAAAATCCTTTTGATATTATCATTAGTGTATAGTGCAGAAAACATTTCGAAAGTATAATATTAATCTTAGCCAGCATACAACCATTATTGTATGCCTACTATAGCTACCATGTTCAATAGCAGGTTACCGCCATATTCCATGGCAGGTTATACAACTAAAACCGTACAGGGTGCGTATTGTTTCTTTGGATTTCCAACAAATGGTCAGGTTAAGGAACTTCCTACTGCCACATGGGTATGCCTCTAGCGGGACGTCCCAAGAACTTAACCAGCTCTCTGCCAACACAAGGCCGGGTTACCTCTGTAACTAGGTAACTACTACACGAGTATGTCATCCCCCGGTCCTTTGGGACCTTTATCCAAGGATCCTCAACCACAAAGAAAAGTATTTTCAGTAACCACAAAGGTTAAATATCAGGGCTCCATACCCGACACCACCCTTTTGCATAAAGAGATGACATACCCTAAAGGGCACGACCCTCATAACCTTACCGCACCTTTCCTGTTTCGACCATTTTCGAGGTGTGAGGTCCGATGAGGTCTCATCCACAAAGCTACACTTTTCACCAAGTCATGCTTTGATCAACAAATGATCAGCAGCATTTTGTGTGCCACATTACCAAATTGGGAATGTATCACTAGTAACCATCAACCACATAACCTCTGAGTTCGTACGTCTCAGAGAAGGGTGTTAAGCTAAGAGAATAAATTCTTCGCCACCAACAGAAATGTATTTGATAGAAACCAGCTTTACATCTCAATTTGTAACGTCAGACACACATCTATACAAGTCTGTTTCGGGTTCGAACAGAACCGAAGGCACTTCCGAAGAAGCCCTTGCAAATCCGGATATTCATAAATCTCGTCCGTAATCCCCATCACAAAGGGTGATAAGATCTCTATACCGGAGCAACCCGGTGCAGAGATAGTCGACAGGTAATCCTTTTGTTTTCGAAAATACATAGTCTTCAACACCATCTTCAAATACAATCCTATATCGTCGTATCGTTATTCAGAATGGGTTTATGACACAAAGTCCTCTCCCGGCTAATACGAATAACGAGTGCTTATTTTTAAAAATAAGTGTTCATTCAGATTTCAAACAAATCAAAACAAATTTCCACTTTGATCTTTTAAATAAAAGATCTATCACAAATCACAAAGATTCGATGTGGTTTTCAGATATCCACTTGGAATCCAACCCCCGGTCGTATCGAAATTCAAATGTCCTTTAAAAGGCAAATATTGATAGTCGGTTATTTAACTATTAATCAACATTCACAACAATCATTGGATTTCAAATAATTTTCCAATTATTTATTTTCAAAATATCTTCGCAAGATATATTTTCACACTTCAACCATTTGAAAACAAATTTCAAATCACTTTTCACTCGCGGAATAAGATTCCTGATATTATTTATTTCCACTAAAAGTCTACCGAGTTCAAATACTTTAAATAATTCAAATCACTTATCTAAAATATATATTTGAATACGTTTAGATAAAACTGTTTTAAAACATTTACTTTAATTATTAGTTATAAAACATTATACTAATATTACATATAAACTTTTAAGTCTAAACTAATTTTCAAATAAAATTATTAGGTAGAGTATAATTATTTAAATAACCATTTTCTAAAAAAAATATCAATTAAATCTTTAAATAATCACTTCTTTAATTAATTAAATAAATCTTTACTTTAAGAATTTCAAAATAACCCAAGTAAATAATTTCTCCAAAATAATCTTTACTTAAAATCATCTTCACAACTTCAATCTATATTTATAGACTATATTGAAAACATATTCGGCTTTCCAGGGAAAGTACACCTTCCATTCTAAAATGGTTCATTCAAATCAATTTATAAATCCTTTTGGATTTCTTTAAATTTACGTTCCAAATCCGTAAATTCCTTTCCACACTTTAAAAAAATAAACCAATATTTATTTTTAAAACAATTTCCCTTTCCTTTATAAATTCCATTTTGAATTCAAATTTCCAAATATCCATTGATATACGATCTTTCAAATTGATTCCCAAATACTCACTTTCAACATCAAATCAATTTTTCCATATTGGTTCCAAATTTATTTCAAACACCCAAATCAATTTCCAAATGGATTTCCCAAAGGTTTATTTTCAATCACCAAAATCAATTTCCAAACTAATTTCTAAATTTATCATCTTTTAAAATAAATCCCTTTATTTTTTTCCCAACTATTTAAAATCCGAATTTTAAATAAATTCTTCAACTATCAACAAATATTACTCAAAACCCATTTATAAAAATCTTTCCCTATATTTTGGAATTTATTCAATAGGATTTCACAATAGATTTTTCTACTTCAAATAAAAAATCCGATTTTATTTATTTCTGGTATCTTACGACACCAAAAATATATTCGGCTAAATTTTAGCCTACAATGATTCCAATAACAATATAATCACACGGAGATTATAAATAATTTAACACACAACAAATGAAACAAATTCAGAGGAATCCAGTTGGATCCCTCCAACATGTTTCCCTGCATCCACAGACTTAGCACAACAATTAAATACCAATTCCACTTCGAGGTGGAATATCGCGGTATATGGGATTAATAAAATATCATCCGCTGTTATACGGCACAATAGGGTTATGCGGCACAATAGGGTCTCATCCTCTATATAATGCAGGGAATCAACTCCAAATACATATATAATACCAATTCCACTTCGAGGTGGAATATCGCGGTATATGGGTTTAATATAATAACCTCCGCTATTATGCGGCGCATAGGGTCTATTTCAATACAATTGATAATAATTTTATCATTCAAGCACACAATCAACAATCAACAATTTTAAATCTAACTATTTAAAATTTAAATCAGAAAAATCTGATTGAGTGAGAATATCTCACCTTTACTTATGCAGGTAATCCATTACCCATTCCAGTTTGTTTTTTCACGATCGTTAAACCTTGTATAAACAATTTTGCAATTTATTAATATTCGAAATGATCGAACAATTTATTTTCATTTAATTAATTTGCTTAACAAATGATCTTTATTTCAAACCAATTTCCTTTAATAAATTTGTTTAAATAAAATTTTAGTTTAAAACTAAATTTTCTTATTTAATCATTTTTAAAAATAAATTAAATAAGTAAATTAAACAAATTCATCTTCCTTTTGAAAATATATATATAAACTGCATTTAAATTCTTTGCTGTAATTAAATTTTATTTTATTTTTTCTGCTTGCATATTAAAAACTGAAAACTGCATATTTTTTTATATAAACTTCCAAATAGTTTATAATTCCCATTTTATTTATATATTAAATTTTCTATGAATTGAAATTCTTTTAAATCTATATATTAATTTTAAAATAGAATTATTTTATATAACTTACTGTAAACCATTTCTCTATTACAACATATTTATCTCACTAGAAATAAAATAGAACTGATATGCCGTACTGCTCTAACCCTTTCAAGCTCGATCGAACAACAACAGAAGATCGCGACTCATCTTCCTCCAATCGAGACCACCAATCGATGCCACCTCACCACAACATCCCATCGCGACACTGAAGATTGCAACCCTTCCCAAGCCACAGCCGCCATGAATCTCTCTTCCTCATGCGCCCGACACCAAACTGGAAATCGCAACCCCAAATCAATCGAGAAATCCTTCCTCTAGGCTATGGCCCAATCGTGACGCCACCAATGCTCGTCACCAACTCCCTACCATCGCGATGCGATCGCGAAGCCTCCTTCGTGCGTGATTTAAACTCTGCCATTTTTTTCTTTTTTTGAAACAACTTGTGCATATGAATCGAAGAAAGAAGAATTCGATTTGGAATAAATAAAGGAAGCAGCCATTGATGTTGAGGCTATCGTGATTTTTTTACTCTTGAAAGAAATGATTTTTTTGAATAGGCTTCGGCCATTATATTTTTTTCCTGAGGGACGAAATGATATGGTCGCCATTATCTCTTTGACAAGATTTCATTCTACGACTAGGTCTAGAAAAGGGGATAGGATCGGTGTAGGAGAAGCTGAAAAGAAATAATACGGCTGTGATTTGATTTTTTGATCAGATATATATTTAATCCGGTTAAATATTTTCTCGGCGTTTTTATCTCATACGATCGCACGACAGCTCCGGAAGCTACGAAATTTGAAATCCGATAATAATTCAATATTATGGATCCAATGGAACTGGTTCGTCGAATTCCGAGACTGTGCCTCGGAAGGCTATTTTTAAATATCAATTTAAACGATATATTTTCAAAACTGAATAAATCACTTTCAAACAAAATTTTGAAGCTTCTATTATTTTCAGTATTATCAATATGAATTTTACAAGCCTTTGAAATATTTTTAATCAGCTTATAACTGAAGATTCAAATTTTTATCCAAGCTTTAATAAATTAAATTCAAAAAATTTAATTGCAAATTCAAACAAAAATATTTGAAATTTAAGTTAAACTAACTTCCAAATATTTAAAATCAATTAAATATTTCAATTTCAAATGTTCAAGATTCTAGGTTGTCACATGTTGACTTATCGGTTGATTGTTTATAGATTCTGGTCGGTGCAGTTTGGCCAACTGTATCGATAGGGGTTTCTAAAATCTTAGACAAGATAAATCGACATGATATTGTTTTAAAATCGGGTAAATGAAATAATTTTAATCAAAATATTTTTGTATAGAAAAGAAATCATTTTCCATAAATTATTGTAGTATATGGTTGCTTGGTTGTTAAGGGAATGATAATATTAAACTATTATCATTATTGAATAAGAAATTTAAATGATAAAAAAAAGGTTAAGAAATAAAATCCATATGCAAATAGGATTTGGAAAAAATAAAAATAAATTGAAAGAGTGATTTATAATTTGAAATAGAATTTCAGAGAAATGTTTTGAAAATAATTGAAAGGGTTTGAAAGTTTTGGAGTATGGAAAAGATTGGAGATTTGGGAAAATTTAAATTACTTTGAGTTTGGAAATAATTTTCAAAGGTTTTGGAAAAAATATTTTGAAGGGATAAAAAGCTCTAAACTCTTTTCGGTCGCTGGAAAATAATTCCGATGATGATCGCGACATCATCGGTGTTCAATTTTGGGTTTCCAAGAGAGGAATTGCTGCCAAATTATTTAATATTTGAGGTTGTTTGGAAAACTGAGTTTGGTTTTGGAAATTCAAAAGATAATTTGAATTGATTTCAAAAATAGTTTGAATTGTTGAAAAGACTATGGAATCGAACAAAAATAGTTATGGAATAAAATTTATTAAGGTGGAAAATAAAATTTTGAATGAATAAATTAATTTACAATTAAAATGAAATTAGTAAGTGAACTTAATTGAAGAAATGACAAATTAATATGGTTTGGAATGAATTGAATTCAATAATTATAAATGAAAGGTGAATTAAATTCATATGGAATTTGAAATCCAATTTAAATATAAGTGGTTATAAACCAAAATGGTGAATTGAAATTGAATTGTGTTTGGGAATGAGCAAAAGAATAAAACTGGAATTGAAACTGAATATTGAAAACCAATTTGAATTGCGTGAAATAAAATGAAGTTGTAAAATTAGTTCGAAGTGAACTAAAGATAATAAAGATGAAATAAAGAAATGGTTTGAGATAAAATGAATTGGAATTTGTAATGAATTAATAAATAAAACTAATTTAATATAGTGATATGAATCAGTTGTGAATGAAAGATAATTGATAAAATACAATATTTAGAAGATAAATTAAATCTAAATAGAATTGAAATTGTGAATTGAATTCAAATGAAATTTAAAATGTAAAGTTGAATGAAAATGAATATATAACTTCAATAATGAAGTGAAGATGGTATAAGAAGTAAGTATTTAAACTTTTGTAATGAAATATGCAAAATGATATATGAATGTTGTAATTGGATATTATGGCTAGCACGATATACAGGTGTATTAAAGGAAATGGAATTGGGATTTTGATTTCGAAGATAAATTTGAATTGCTCGACAAAAGGTATGTATTTAAATTTTTGTATGAAATTTGATGATTTTCTTGTCTAGCCACTTAGCTTTTCATTTTCTTTTTGAATCTGGGGGTCTGTGTTGCCATTTTGTAGTCATACCGAGCGAGCCGCGCAAAGGAGATGCTAGCGAAATTTTTCGAAAATTTAGGGACTTAGAAAAATTTTGAGGAAATTTTGAAAGTTTAAAATTTGAATTTAAATTTGAATTGTTAAGAAAAAAATGTTGTCTGGAATCTATGATTAATTTTGGAAAGTTAGTTGAAGCGATAATGGGTTGTTGATAAAAAAAGATTTTTTGGTAAATTGATAAAACTGTTTAGTTTTGGAAAAATAGCAAATGGGTTAAGGAACAATTTTCTTAACTAGTAATTTCGGGACGAAATTCTTTTAAGGGGGAAGGATGTGACAACCCAGAAATTTTTAACATTTGAATTGGAATATTTAATTTATTTTAAATGTTTGGAAGATAATTTAACTTGAATTTCAAAATTAACTATGGATTTGGCAATTTAATTATTGAATTTAATTTATTGAAGTTGGATAAAATTATGAATCTTCAGTTTTAAGCTGATTAAAAATATTTTCAAGGCTTAGAAAATTTATATTGGTAATACTGAGGTCAATGAAAGCTTCAGAATTGGATTTGAAAATGATTTGTTCAGTTTTGAAAATTTATCGTTTAAATCGATATTTAAAAATAGCCTTCCGGGACACAGTCTCGGAATTCAACAAAACCAGTTCCATTGGATCCGTAATATTATATTATTATCGGATTTCAATTTTCGCAGTATTTGGAGTTACCGTTTGGTTGTACGATTTGAAAATTCCTAGAATAATCTAATGGAATTTAATTTAAATAGTCAAACCTTCTCATATAGGCCACACCCTTCCAGCTTTTAACGCAAGCTTCTTTCCTCTTTCGCATTCACACTTGAATTCAAGTGCTAGAGAAAAATCAAAGGGGATATCGATCGGAAAAAAAATTTAAAGAAAAAAAATGGTGACCGTCTCCTTTTCAAAACCAAATTGCTTCAATTAATCCTCAAAATAAATCAGAAGTGTCAAGATTTCAAAATTGAAATAAAATGGCCGAACAAACAAGATTTCAACAGGAATTCTCATCCCAACTTTTCCATTGTTGAACGAAAACCATTTTTCGTTTGTAATCTGAGAGTAGCTGTTCAACTCGATCGTGAGCAGTGGCCTAGGATTGGGAAATCGAGGCGAGGCGGCCGAAGTCGATTTCATGATGGCGGTCGGCAAATCAATTGAATAAGAGGCGAGGCTCGAGGTAATCGGGGGTTCGCCGAGGTTGTATTGGTTTGAAGGAGCGGGCGGCCGTGCGCGCTCGTGGGGGCGGCAGTTCGAATCAGAGTTGCGACCTTGTACATTGCTAGGGCAGACGAAAACGATAATCTTAAATACTTATTTGTGTTAATTTTCTGGAGGGTCGTTTCAGTAAGCAGTGGGGATCGATGGCGCTCGCAACGCATTAGGTTAAGGGGGCTGCTAGCATTGGGGATTTGTCACGATTTGGGATGGTAGCTCTGGGATATTAATCATGGTGAAGTTGGGTTGGTCGGGATGTCTGCTGTCAGGTAGCAGTTAATTCAATTTAATTTAATCCAATTTAAATAAATTTATATATGTATAATATAGCAGAAATTAACTTACAGTAAAGTTATTCGTGAATGAACATAAAACGTTTGCAGTAACAGTATAAACGTGTAGTAAAGTATTAATATATTTAGTTTTTGAACTGTGTGTGTATATATATATATATATATATATATATTGTCAAGTTTAAAAAAAAAGGAAAAAAATATGAATGGCAAAGATAGATTTGTTAATAAAATTTATTTAATGGTTTTAGTTACTAAAAATAATTTATTTATAAGGAAGAATTAGTTGTTCGATTTATTTCGAATATTAGCAAAATTATATGATTGTTATACAAGGTCTAAAATCGAGAAACAAGTCAAATTGGAAATGGATTGCAAAATAATGGCGCAAAGGTGAGATCTTCTCACTCAATCAGATTTTTCTGATTTAAATTTAAAATATTTAAATTTAAAATTGTTGATTGTGTGCTTGGATGATTAATTTATTATTAGTTATATTAGTTTAGACCCTATGCGCCGCATAATAGCGAATGATATTATATTAAACCTATATACCGCGATATTCCATCTCGAAATGGAATTGGTATTATATATACATTTGGAGTGATTGATTTCCCGCATTATATAGCGGATGAGACCCTAAGCGCCACATAATAGCGGATGATATTTTATAAATCCCATATACCGCGATTTTCCACCTCGAAGTGGAATTGGTATTTAAGTGTTGTGCTAACGTCTGTGGATGCAGGAAAATAGGTTGAAGGGATCCAACTAGATTCCTCAAAACATTTTGATCTGTTTTCAAAATTATGTGTTGATTATTTATAATCTACGTGTGATTATTTGTGATTGAAACCCTTGAAGGCTGAAATTTAGCCGAATATATTTTTGGTATCGTAAGATACCAGATATAAATAAAAAATTTGATTTTTAAATTTACGTAGAAAATCTATAGTGAAATCCTATTGAATAAATTTCAAAAAAAAATATAGGAAAAGATTTAATAAAGGAATTTATTTTTAAAGGCAATAGATTTGTAAATCAAATAAAAAAATTGATTTGGTGTTTTAAAATAAATCTTTGGGAAATAAATTTGGAATTTGATTTGGTCTCTAAAAAAATGAAATTTGAAAATCAAATTGGAAATTGATTTGGTGTTTGTATACAATTTTCGAAATCGATTTAAAAATCATATATCAGTGGATATTTGGGAATTTAAATTCACCATAAGAATTTTATAAAAGAAAGGGAAATTTGTTTTAAAAGTAAATATTGTTTTATTTTTGAAAGTGTGAAAGGAATTTACGGATTCGAAACGTAAATTAAAAATAAATCAAGAAAGATTTATTAATTAGTTTGAATGAACCATTTTGAAATGGAAAATGTACTTTCCCTCGAAAGCCGAGTATGTTTTCAATATAGTCTATAAATATGAAATCGAAGTTGTGAAGATGGTTTAAGGAAAGATTACTTTTGAGAAATTATTTACTTGGGTTATTTTTAAAATCTTTAAAGTAAAGATTTATTTTAATATAGAAGTGGTTATTTAAAGTTTTAATTGATATTTGTTTTAGAAAATGGATATTTAAAATAGTTATACCCTATCTACTAATTTTATTTTAAAGTTAGTTTGGACTTGAAGTTTTATATGAGATATTGGTATAATATTTTCATAACTAATATTTAAATAAATGTTTTAAAATAATTTTATCTAAATGTTTCCAAGTATATATATTGGATAAGTGATTTAAAGTATTTTTAAGTATTTGAACTCGGCAGACTTTCAGTAGAAATAAATAATATCAGAAATCTTATTCAGCGAGTGAAAAATGATTTGAAATTTGTTTTTCAAATGGTTGAAGTGTTAAGATTATATCTTGCGGAGGTATTTTGAAAATAATAATTTGGGGAAAATTATTTAAATCTTGGTGATGGTCGTGAATGTTGATTAATAGTTAAATAACCGACTATCAATATTGGCTTTTTAATGGCATTAGAATTTCGATGCGACCGGGAGTCGAATTCCAAACGGATATTCGAAACCCACATCGAACCTTTGTGATTGTGATGGATCTTTTATTTAAAAGATCAAAGTGGAAATTTGTTGTGATTTGTTGAAATATGAAGGTAACACTTATTTTTAAAATAAGTGCTCGTTATTCGGATTAGCCGGAAGAGGACCTTATGTTATAAAACCCATTTCGAATAACGATACGACGAAATGGGATTACATTTGAAGATGGTGTTAAAGACCGAGAATTTTCGAAAGCGAAAGGATTACCTGTCGAATGTCTCTGCATCGAGTTGCTCCGGTATAGAGATTTTATCACCGTTTGTGATGGGGATTCCAGACGTGATTAGTGAATATCCGGATTTGCAAGGGATTCTTTGAAGTGCCTTCGATTCCGTTCGATCCCGGAACGAACTTGTATGGATGTGTGTGTGACATTACACTTAGAGATGTAAAGCTGGTTTCTATCAAATACATTTCTGTTGGTGGCGGAGAATTTATTCTCTTAGCTTAACACCCTTCTCTAAGACGTACGAGCTCAGAGGTTATGTAGTTGATGATTACTAGTGATCCATTCCCAATTTGGTAATGTGGCATACGAAGTGCTACTGATCATTTGTTGATCAAAGCATGACTTTGTAAAAAGTGTAGCTTTGTGGACGAGACTTCGTCGGACCTCACACCCCGAAAATGGTCGAAACAGGAAAGATGCGGCAAGGTTATGAGGGTCGCGCCCTTTAAGTTATGTCATTTCCTTCTGGAAAAGGGTTGTATCATGGTATGGAGCCTAGATATTTTACCTATGTTGTTGCCGCAAATTTATTATACTTTGTGATTGTTTCTTTGTGGTTGAGGATCCTCGGATAAAGGTCGCAAATGACCGGGAGATGGCATACTCAAGTAGTAGTTACCTAGTTACAGAGGTAACCCGGCCTTGTGTTGGCAGAGATCTGGGTAAGTTCCTGGGACGTCCCTCCAGAGGCGTACCCATGTGGCAGTAGGAAGTTCCTTAGCCTGACCATTTTTTGGAAATCCAAACTCCATTACGCGCTTTGTACGGCTTTAGTTGGATAACCTGCCATTTACT
Organism: Allium cepa; assembly: GCA_030765085.1. NCBI lineage: Eukaryota > Viridiplantae > Streptophyta > Magnoliopsida > Asparagales > Amaryllidaceae > Allium > Allium cepa. The sequence goes on from CM060931.1 coordinate 399,907,654, forward strand.
TATGGTGGTCACCACTGTTTAGATGGTAGCTATAGTAGGCATAGTTCGGAATGTCTATGCTGGCTGAGATTAATATTATACTTTCGAAATGTTTCCTGCACTATGCACTAACAATAATATCAAAGGATTTTGCGTATTAAGCATGTTTGACTATCATAAGGAGAAATATCCTCCAACTACGCATTTTCATTGTGTGTGTGGCAGGAGACCTTATGGTAGTTTCATTTTCTAAAAAGCATAGCAGATTTCTTTTCCTTTTCTTGTGGAAATAACTGTTTTTAAGATTTCACACCGGTCCCCCGATTGACCTGCCTAGAGTTAGGTTATCAGTTACTTTGGAGTGAAGTCGAAAAAGAGATGCTTAGGAGATCAGGAGCAAGCTGGATGGCGAAGCATATCACTAGTGTATGTTATATTATTTTCCACTGTTTTTTGTTGTAACACTCTGATAATGTAATGTGACGTAATGTAAAAAACTGATATAGTGTTTTTGTTTTAAAGATTATTCATTTATCTACTTTTTGTTGTCCCGTTGCAAATTGTGAGATTCTGTTATTGTTTCTGTTTCTTCTTCTATCTTCTTCTTCTTTAAACCCTAGCGGTTCGGTTTTTCGGCATTCGACTGTTCGGCATTCGATACAGTGGACGTGTTGATGTTGACTTTCGGGCGTCGAATAATTGGGTTGTTACAAGATATGTAAACAAAAATCCATATCTAAAACAACATTTTCCTGTGTTATTCTTTATGTTTTGTATACTGTCATCTGTGTCGGACAATAAAACTCATATTCACTAACACATCGACCCTCCCTACTCTAACCGTGCATCATTTGAAAATCAGTAATTTTCATATTCCGTTAAAATTCTTTTACCTCTTTTCAATCAAACTTGTAAAATAGTCAAAAAATAAATTTTCCAGAAGCATTTAAATGAAAATTTTCAAAAGCATGTGAACACAACTTTCCAAAAGCATCTGAACGCAATTTTTCAGAAGTACTTCCCTTTTCATTCTTAAGACAAATCAAGCCATATCTTAATGTAATCAGAATTCAGTCAACGAGTTAAGGCATATGATTTAACAAAGCATTATGTCGTTCATCGTAGATTTTGAAAAATCGTTCCTTTTACTATAATACAGCAAAAAACACACAAATATATTTATATATTTTATCTTTTAAGGCATGGGGATAGTGACCTGTAGTTTTGTTACAACCCTTCTCTATCCTTCGCTAGCTAAAATTTATTTATCACAAAATTCTAAATTTTTTGGGACTAAAGCATTCATCATTTCTAGTCTAATTTAATTCCCTAATTTATTTTATACACTTCCACCCTTAATTACATTCATCACTAGTTAAGTGCCCTTATGAGATTTTCTTATTTATACTATTTCCTAATATATAAAGCAGTCAAAGCACATCCTGAAAATCAACGTAGTAATAAAATAGAAACTTATCTCATATCATATCGTATGCTTTTTCAATACCTAAAAAGAGACAATTAGCGATTACAAACCAAATAACCTAAAAGAAACAATTGCTTCAAGCTACCCTTCAACATCAACTGGTATTAATGATGTTGTGGCCCTATCACTTCTTGCTCAAATAAGATGAATATTTCTAGAATTTCATTCTACTATGACATACATGTCTTAACAACTTGGCTTCAAATAAATTATGTCTATCCATTACTTCAATTGTTACATAAGTTATCGGATGAATTGTCCATTCTCATAGTGGATAAGATATATAAACTACACTCATTTAGAATAAATCATTGGAAATTTGGCCCAGCGGAATGACTTTCCTACCATCTATCATGCCTTCTATAACCTAGAGTCCACCAACATCCTTTATGTGTGTTTTTCCTCTCATTACCCTCTTCTCCAATCATATAACCATCTTATTTTAATTCAAATCTCTTAATAGTATTCTCAACCTTTGCTATTTACTTTCTTTATCATTGATCCTTCATGCGAGTATAGCACAGGACTAGCAAAAGTGTACTTTAATACCACTCCCTTTTTTGGGTTCTTCTTATGGCTTTCCAACATCTCTAATAAAACATTCCAAAATTCATGCCAATATTCCTTATTCAATGGGAATCCTTTGTTGCTACTCTAAAGCATTCATAGCTATTTTATTCAGAGCCATAACTCTTATCCCATCTTACCAGGACAGTCATCCTTATCTACTCCATATCAAAATTAGTTTGGTTTTCACCACTCTTTATAAAATTAAAACTTCACCGTCATGGAATTCTTAACCAAAAATTCTTATCTTAGAAAAAATAAACTTAGAATCTTTTCATTAAATTCAAAAGTCAACATTAGCAATTTAAAAAGATCCTTTCCCTTAAATGATGCGTATCTCCATTCCTTTAAAATAGTAAGGGTTAAGTTTTATTACATGAATAATCATTAAATCAATTTTCCCATTTTAAAGACTTTCTTCAACGGAGACTTGCTTCTCTAAAAATAAGATTTTTAACCCAAAACATTTATTTGCGTTCAAAACACCAAATTATCATACCAAACCATTTTTTTTCAAAAACATCTTCTATAATTTTAAACAATGAAAACTAGAGTATACAAGGATAACTTTCATTCTATTACTTTCCTATAACTATGTTATTTCTACTTTCAACCTTAGCGTAGATTCTAATACCTACGAGGGAACTTCTAAAAGATATGCGCAACCACTTTACATATTTATGAAAATTATCCATTTTGCTACGTTTTGCCTCTAATTTCCTGCATCTTCCTAAGTAGACCGCCAACATTACTTTAATATAAATTCTTAGCGTCGTTTCCTATTTAAATTTTCTAATATTGCTACTATTAAATTTTCTTCTACTTAAATTGCCTTCAAGTGGCTTCTCCTTACATAGCGCTTTTCCTTTTTTATTATTTTCCACATTGACTCGCTGCAGTGCGTTCACTTACTGCTTTAGTCATTAGACTTTTCTTTATTAACATGGAAAAAGATATGTATAAATCTATTTCAGTTGTTTTTCTCCGTATTTTTCTTATACGGGAATATTTTTGCTATTTTCCTTATCGGGCATTCTTACCCTTCTAATCTTTTTACCCTATTTTAATCAAGTACTAGTTCCATTTATCCACCCTTGGAAAAAAATTTAGAAAGGAACTTCCAAATTTACAGAAAATAAGAAAAAGCATCGAGCCAAACATCCACTCTCTTTTTTATTCATTTCAAAAATGAAAAAAACCCCTTTACCAAAAACCTTAAAATTAAAAACTTTTGATCCAATAATTTCAAACTTTAACAGGAATCTCTAAATAGCTCCATATTTAAAATTTCCAGATTTACTTCCTTTTTCAAAACAATATTTCAATGACAAGGTTATTTTATTAAAATAAGTCTTTGAAAAACTATTCAAAATGTTTTAAGGAATATTCAAAATCTTTTTGTCAAATCGTTTCATACGGGTCAGACTCAGAAATGGATTTTAATTGTCCTTTCTTTTGGATTATCCTTCTTCGCTAATCATTTTTAACTCATCTTTATTAAAAACATATAAAAATTCTAGCTATTATTTTGTGATGGTTAATATACGCCTTCTTGCGTGAACTTACTCAATTCTTTTTCACACCTTACTTATGGATGCTTGCAACATATATGTTCTTACTTTCCATCTATCTGGATGAAATGTACGTCTTCAATCAGTAATCCATCAAAATCCATAATCATAAGCTAGCCTAGGCACAACAAGGAGTCAAATATCATCCAGCCTTTAGGATCCTTCTACATGCCGTGACCATGCTCTTTTCGGCCCATAACTTACGATATAGCCTCCACCCTATGTGGTAATCGAGGTAAGTGCATCAATTTAAAATTATTTATTGTTCCAACTCATAATTGCCTCATCCATCTATTTAGAATATGGTTACAACCACTTCTGTAATTGGAATTTATAGATTTTTTTGTATAATATATATAATTATAGGTAAAATTACAAATACATTCTCTCAACATACCCTATTTTCTATGATTGACTAACCTATACTCTGATACCAAATATAATGACTGCACCTCAATGGATCTGAATTTTGACTAAATCGAAACCCAACTCCATTAGGGTATGGATTGTTGGTATTGTTAACTTATAATAAACGTAAGTATATCAAAGGGCTATCTACATAAACTCACAGATGAATAGAAAAATATGATAGAAAATATATATCAACTAAGGCTACTGCCTTAGAATTAATATTATTTCTTAGATATCTAGCCGCCTTATGTGCGGAGCATGAATGAGAAGACATTTTAGTCTACCGTTTCTGTCGTGCTCTAGTAGCTTGTCCCCCTAAATATATTATGTGGGTTGTAATAAGAAGGGAGTTAGAACAACGTTCTAGTGACTAGTAAATTGCATACTTTATCTACAAGAATGATTTATGCTGAATGATTTCTATTTAAGTATAATGTCTATTATTCATAGCTGATCCATTTAATTCCATTTGCATGTAAGATATATCCAACCTTCTCCAAGGTATAACTATATATATATATATATATATATATATATATATATATATATATATATATATATATATATATATTCCACTGCCCAAAAAGAAAACCCCGCCTACTTAATACTTCTTAAATAGAGAAGATGCAGACCCAGCAGGCATTTAATAACCCAACCCTAAAGTGGGCCCTCTATAACGTAATTGCTAGTCAACCAGCCCTTAGCTACAAAGGCTGATGACTCCTAAATATGGCTTTATAATCTAATTTTCTGTATTACTAACGCATCTCAAAGACCTATCTAATGGTTAATTAGCCCATATCTGGTAAACAAATAACTAACAAAACATTGAGGTCTTTAAGTATCCCATATAGATTCTACACTAGTAGAAAGCAAAATCCGTCCGGGCATAACTCAAGTCTTTGCTAACGACCACTCGAGACCGTCGAAGCCAAAGCCTATATACCAGCCCTACTACTAAGTATCAATTCACCAACAATACCGACATAGTTCGTCGACATTCCACATCCGAAATCCCAATTAGATTTACCTAATATATGTCAAGGAAAATGCCCGTCACAGTTAATTAATACATCTTATTAGAAATGAAGCAGAACCCATTTCCTTATTAGGTACTGTCGTATGTTATTTAAGACTTTTTATATAGGGAGGAGGTAGATCCAACGACCATTTAATACCTTTCACCCTAAAGCAAAACCCTTGACATCTCTAAAGGTACCGAGCCATTTAACACGTCAAATCTAAGGCGAACCCTTAGTATATTTTCCTACACATATATGCAAACGTATATCCATTCTCCAAGGGTCCTATAGTTGGAGATGTCCCACATCAATAGTATGTATACACAATTACTAGTAGCCTTCAGGTGAACGGCAAACTTCCATTATGTAACTCTACGGACTTCTCATTCCAACCAATACTAAACCAAACAATTTATCCTAAACCTAAATATTAAGCGAGGCCCACTAATTTATGCTCATTCTAAACGTATTTTTGAGGCTAAATAATTTCTTACTATGAGAATTATATTGCCTCCTAAGTTATTTATAAGTATCCCCTAATTATTCGCTACAAACCTATTTCTATCTCATACGCTTGTAACATATATTCTCTTTCCCTCTTACGTCTCATAAATGTTAATTGTCCATAATAACTTGTCATTATTATTCAAATTGGACAATAATTAATGACATTTAATTATATATTTTAAATTCAACTTACTATGCGTACTCCATTTTCCCATAATATCATATTAAGTTCTGCAATCAGTCTCATTCAATGCACTTATATTCCGACTATTTTATAAAACTCGCTATTAACTGCATATTTGTTGTCCTACTAATTTTGCAATCCTTGTTTATAATTTCTAGAGCTACTACCTCTTTTCCATCGCGACCTTCTAATCCTATGGTTTACTACGCTATTAATCTGTAATCATCCTAATTATGACTAATACGAGTATCGTCATACTTTCATTTGTTACGATTTATTCGTTACCCTATGTATATTTATATTTTTAATCCGTAGGCGTGTCTATACATGTGTGTGTTTCTAACTCATTAATTCCTACGTTTAGGAATTTTAAAATTTACACTTATATGTTTCACATTTTAATATATTAGAGTTGTCCTTCTTAAAAAGGACTATCGTTATGACTTTTAATAAATTATTTAAAAGTGAGATTTTTGCCACGTTTGAAATTACAAGGAATTATTTATTTTCTTTTTGTTGAAATACATAGTGCAAACTACAGATAAGAACATCCCTACATTACATTTCTCTTTTAATTTGATATATTTCTTATTATTCCTAACGTCATACTTTTTATACGTAGTTGTAGAATTAGATTATTTATGGAAATTTACAAAAAAATCGATACAACTAAATTGTACTCACAATGCTCCCAATAAATTAAAACATAGAAATTCACATTCTAAGTCAAATTAGGGCAATCCAAATTAATACTAACAATTTACAGCCCAATTATCATAAATCTGGCATAAACTTTATAATTTTACCAACATTCTACTTTCACAATTTTAGGAAATGATTTTCAAATTTCTAGATTAGGGTGTATATACCATTCCATTACAATTACCTAACTTGCAGAATAATTAGGCGAGATTTCAATTGAATATGTTCATTCTAAGCCTATAACTCACATATCTTACATAGACATAATAATTAAATAAAAAGGGCATTTCACAAGAAGGATAAACTTTGTAGTCTAATTAGTTTCTAGGACACACATCCACAGAAATTAGTTTCAAGGCCAAAGTCAGCAGAACAATTACTTTTAAGGACAAAGTCAGCAGTCCAATTACTGTCAGGACATAATTTCATAGGTTTTTAGGCCTTAGAAACTAATTATTTTTCATTTTGTCCTTAAAAGTAATTATTTCAGTTATGTGTCTTAGAAACTAATTGCACTTGCTAAAGAGGTCCTTGTGGCTAATTTCCACTAAATAAAATATAATAATATAAATTTCAATATTATATATAAATCATATAATTTCCCACTCACCTTTCTAACTTTCCAAATCTCCCAAATCTGAAATCATCCCTTTAATTGACTCTTTTTTTTCAATCCAAAAATATATAGAATAAGATACACATACATACCCATCAGAATTGCAGATTTGAGAGGAGATTTGAATTAAGTGGAATACGGATTTATGGTTATAAAATTTATGTTTTCCATAGTGTCGTTTCACTCCTCCTCATCTTCTCTTTTATTTTTCACCCTTCTCCAATATATATAATATAATATAATATTTTTATAATTTCTAGAAATAGTGGAGAAGAGAAAACGGCATAGCTCCGTTGCTCTGGTAAGAAAATATGAGAATAAAAGTGAGGGGCTAGGCCTATATATATAGGCGCTGGGATCAATTCTGTCTATTCAATTAATATTAATTATATCTGGGCCGTTATGCCAAGTTTCAACCCTAACTGCCACTATTTTAACCGATTCTCTACTATAGCCAGACCCAAGGAGGGGGGGTCTACCAATGGGGTTCATGTAGTTAATATTATATAGTTCATTTTAATTCCTTTTTAATTATGTTCTATTCAAAAACTTCAAATGTTGATAACTTTTTCGTTTGAACTCTGATCGCAAAACTTTAAATATAAAAAATTCCTATAAAAACGCCTTAGACACATGGTGGAAGTTTTATGGTCATATTCCGACGTTTTCTCAAATTTCATTTTTGTGCCTCATTAATTATTCATTAATTTTGTTTATTTTATGGGGTGTTATAATACATAGTCTTCGACATACAACTAGTTTCATCTTACGAAACCTAGTATACTTAGCCTTTAGCTTCTAAATCTTTGTTACATTATGAGATCCTCGAATTTTTGTCGGACATTAATCAAGTTTAATAGTTATGGGAAACTAATATGGACTAATGAAAGAGTGAAACAACTAAGTGCAAAATTACGGTCTAACTCTTCATAGTAAAACCAAAGTCCACTCCATATTCATCATATAAAGTGAACTTTGGGAGGGCATGTGTTATACCATAAATTTTTACTCGGTTATATTCTACTTCTAAACCATATAAGCTTTACCTTATATTAAACTATCCATGAATATTAAACATTACGGGGTATATTGTATATCCTTCTACATAACACTCTTTGGCATATAAAACCGAGGCATAGGATCATACACCGAAGTATGGATAATATCGAGAGGAGTGGTCACTCAGTTGGCCAAAAACCAAAAGGATCAGGCCCTTGGACATTCACCAACCGAAAGCTAAAGCCAATACAAAGCTTCAAAGATATAAGCTCTCCAAAAGGAAACCATAGTTGATGACTAAGATAACACTCAGATGCATTAGCGAGTCAGATAATATAAGGAATATACAAGACTTGCGAATTGCCACATCCAAAAGCTATGTATTAAAGGTCAGGTCAACAATCTGCATCAAATAGCAGGCATCTCAGATATCAACACATGCTCTAATCTTAGTCCTACAAGCAAGTCCTGTTAGTAATTTAGGCGAAGACCCTCTATTAATAGCAATGCAACGCAACGAGATGCTATAAATAGGGATCGATCCCAATGCAGCAAGGATCGTTTAGCACTAGCATAATTTAGATACTAAAAAAATTGTACTTTCCTACATTAAAATTCTTACAAGAACTCATTGACGAGGAACTTGGCCATCTTTATAACATAATAACCCCTCGACCCTGGTGTAGAACTCTAAAGAAGGAAAAGATAGTGATGGGGATTTTGCCCTGGATCACTATAACTTAGGGCGTGTTTACTTTTAGTACCTTTGCTTTCGACATTATTTAGTACACTCAGTTTCAGTATAGCCTAATATCTATTCCTTTCAGTATCAACCTCTAGAAATTTAACCTAACTTCCTTCCATTATATAAAGTTTTAGGAGCCAGCTTATCAAAGCACTTAGTAAACAGTTTAATTGAAGCTTGCCTTTTGATCTTTGGGGAATTAAACCAACATGTGTACTATAATTTTAATCTCTTAAATCAAATCTAATCAAATCATTTAACTAGCTAATATGATTATGATGTTTATTCAAGATCGGTCAGTAGCACACACATATGTATATAATCATGATAAGAATAATAAAAGTAATCTATTAGTTAAAATTTAAATTGCACCTATAGATCTGATCTATTAGTGACATTTTGATCTGAAAATCCTCCTTAGACTGCTTGAATCAACATCCAGGCTTTGCTAGAATCGGATGAACCACCTTATTTTATTAAATATGACCAAATTTTATGTAAAAGAAAAGATATTTTTCATCTGTGAATGAAGAAGGAAGGGCCGACCATGAGAAGGAAGAAAGGAGAGAAAAATTGCAAAAATATTAGATGATCCGCCGAATTAATAAGGAATGTTTTATTTTTTAGAGAAGGAAACTTTTATCATTCCTCTCTTTTAAAACTTTCCCCTTTAATTCCCATTAAGTAGATCTCACCCACATCTCTTCCTCACTTTCTATTATGGTCAGTTGCATCATACCATTGCATGGATCATTATTCCTAAAAGCCTTTTAAGCAAAGAACTATATTTAAAACCTATTTAAATATAGAAACATCGCATATCGATACGTGTATGTATAACTTTTATATATACTTCCAATTAATCACTAATAACACTCAAACATCCAATAAATTAATAACTAATATTACTTAAATATTAATTAATTAATTTGATTTAGTTAGTTTATATTCGATTAATTTATAACATTTTATAAATTAACTAAATCGTGTGGTTTTTGAGGAATCCACAAAGCTGTTATGAGATTCAAAGGTATGAATTTATTCGATGATCAAAATTGAACAATTCAAATATATAGGTCACCTTAGCTAGTTGTGTGACGTTTGACTGAATTCATCGCTTATCAATTTTTTTGGTAAAATCGTATTTTATATTTTCTTAAGCGATACCAATGGTGATAATAATTTACACACTTCTCTTCGCCAACACTATTTCAAATTAAGGAGTATGGAGTCAAGTATTGGTTAAAATCCAACATTATCCACATTCAACTCTATCGGACCATAAACAAAGTTTTTGGTTCATTAATATACTCTGGCCGGATATTTTGATTTTGAGTTGACTACAATTGACTATGATACTAACCTGATATAAATTAAAAGACGAAGTCTTTATTGAACAATGCTTCACTTCCAATGCTTCAACTCAGACCTAACTATAGTTCCTTGATGAATTTCTATGCCATGGTTTAACTATATCAAAGTAGAGTATTCACATTGAAGTTTAACATTATCGAGGGAACAGAGGAACAACATCACCTTGAAATTTTCTATTTGACCTAGTTGTTATTAACCAACCGGAAACTCTTAGTCAACTCATTCCATAGTTAACCAATTACTACAAGTATATAATCCTTTGGTGCACCAACATCCATGAGTACTACGCTATCTAACAATTGGAGAGTGTTATGTACTCTCATCCCAATAGATATATTGATATCTTTTCTTTTAAACATCATAAATAGAAATATTTAAAATAAAATATTATTTTATACTGTGATTATAACTCATGATTGCAATGAAACTACAATCACATAATATTTTATTTAAGGAATTTCTTATTATATACATTAAATTAATTAATTAGATCACAATATAACAAAATATATAAAGGAAAAGAAATACCTTTGTTACGAACAAGATTGATTATAGAGTTGGATATATGTAACAAATTACATAATTGCTCTTGGGGCGTACCAATAACTCTTTTAGTTACTACTTTGTTTGAACTGTTCAACGTAGTCCTGGTTTGGTTTTGTGTAAATACTTGAATTCTCATTTTATTTTGTTTCATCTTCACTTATGTTAATCTATATGTCTAATCTCTTAAGATCATTAACTATTCCAGGCACCTTTATCCCATGCTCAACAGATTCCTCCTATTCCTTTTCCTAGGGATCAACACAGATGATTCATTCTCCACTTACTAATTGTTGCAACTGATATTTTTTGGCCCATAACCACAAAAACACTGTAAGCGTCTGAACAATCTAGCATCCTGTGATTTTCGCCACACTTGCTTTCTTTTGAATATGCTTGAGCAAGTTGATGTGTTAGGTATTATAGCTCTCCATTCTTGTTGTGTTGCTATTGCTTTTACATTACATTGTTGTCACTATGTCTAAAGCATTTACGTCCATTACATTTAGGAGGAATGAATTCATATTCTACTTCCAGATGATAGACCGTCCCATTTTTTAAATTTAGCTCTTACGTTTTTATGCAGCTTAGAATTAGCTTTGACCACCACTAGCACTCTTGGATATTTTAGTATCTTTATGTTTTTATTTTTGTCATCCATCTTTATTGGTTTACCAGTTAGACTTGCTAATTTACTAATGCCTCTCGCACTCCATAATGATAAGTCCAGATTCTTTAAACTTGATTGAAATTAGATGCATTTCTAACATATCTCTCTCTAGTCTAATATTTGCTTCCCATCTTCTAATGAATATCAATCTATTATCTATGAACCATTGGCATATTCAACCACTTTGTTATGATCCCTATCCAAATCGAATTTAAATAAATAAAATCCATTTTCTCGAGCCTATATGTCTCATTTACCTACTGATTTCTACTCTCTCTCTCTATCTTTATATATGCATTAATGTAGAAGTTGAATGGCCTCTTCCTTGCTAAATAGATGTGGATTGAATTCATGCTGCGTAGTCTTCATCATCTACAGTAGCAAATTCAACATCTTCATTCAGCACTTGTCACAGAATCCGACATTCTCTTCTATATGCGTTTTTTGTTGGATTAAAATCCTATCATGGTGACATATGTATTATTATATGATGCTATTATAAATAATATAGGGTATTAATGTCATGGAATAAATTTGCAGAAATTATAAGTCATATTTACAATTTGGTGAGGGGTCAAATTGAAAATATCTAGTAACTGATTATTGTCAGTTAATATAAACGGTTGTGGTCCCTAAGAAATATTACGTCTCTTTTTTCTCTTCTTTCCATCAGAGAGAAATAAAAAAACAAAAGAGAAACTGTTTACTTGGAAGCTCATAACCTTTATACAATCAATTCAATGGACTCCAGTACGCTTCCGCTAATCTTTGGTTATTTATTGTTTGTTTTCTCATGAATTAGTTAGGGCTAAATTCAGATTGTTTATTCAACATGTGGTATCAGAGAAACGCTAAATTGCTTGAGGATTTACTGTAGTACTTTTATGATCTTTAACTTGTTATTTGCCTTTATGCATCTAATTGTGTAGTTAAGCATAATTCCACATCAGGAAAATTATATGTATTTCCATAGAATGAAGAGACTATACTTTGCATTTGCAATTGGTTATACAATAGCGAATGGTTCTAAGAAGCTTATTAAAACGACATCCCTTATCTTCTGAATTTTATTTCAGTCCAATTACACATCTTTTAGAAAACAAATTGACATTCATGTAGACATTATTATGCATCATCCATATTACTATTAAATATAAGATGTACTTGATTTTGTTACGTCAGCCATAACTGTAAATTACCCAAATTCAATCAATTCAAAAGTTGAAAATTCTCAAATTCTAGAGCATAGAATTATTGCCTTTGGAAGTCAGAATATGCAAATTTGGGAATCGAGGAAGAAGAAAATAAATATGAGATGAAATGCCGAATTTCTAGAAATGTAAATGTTTCTAGAAAAAACTTCAAGTAAATAACTACAACAATTTCAGCATAATATTTTATTTAAGTACATCTACCATTATTTCTAATAGTTTTTGTAAAAAACAATTTATATTCAAATTTGGTTTTCGATTTTCTTAAGGATATCTAATATTTTAAATAGATTAATTGAAACAAAATATCACCAAAATGATCACTTTTGTGTAGATTAATTTATATATAACATCAAAATAATTTTGTGTATGTAATTCATGCATTTATTAATGAACCCAAAGGTGAATTGGTATTTGGCCAAATTTTATGCATACTTGTGCTGATAAATGTGTGACAACTATAAGGTATTTCATTTGAGCTATATGTTAGTCAAAGATTGCATATTGTTTGACGTAATTTATTGTCAATGTATTATCGCTACAACAAGAGTACCGTTTATAATTGATATTATCGTCCAAAGACTTGATATTAATGATGTATTTGGTACCTTGAGATGGGATTAACCACTATTTGAATCTATTGTTTTATATGGATTCTTATATGAGCGTGTTATTTATATAATTATCATGTTCTCTTTTCAACTGTTGCTACTATATCTGCCAACCTTAATTCAGTACCGGTCCTTAATGTTAATAACTTTAAGGACTGGAAGGAGAGGTGAACATTTTCATTGTTCTTGGCTGCGTGAATCTTGACCTTACGTTAAGGATGGATCGACCTGCTTCACTTATGTATACTAGTTCCTCCGAGGAAAGGTAGATTTTTGAGAAGTGGGACCGTTCAAATCGCACGGTCTTATGATTATCCAGTGCGGCATACCCGAGGCTTTTAAGGGTGCAGTGTCTGAGGAGATCATCGATGCCACAACTTTTCTTGTTGAAAATGAGAAACGCTTTGCAAAAAGCAATAAGACGGAAACAAGTACTCTTTTAAAGAAACTTATTTCCATGAAGTTCAAGGTAAAGGAAAACATAAGGGAGTGCATTATGGATATGACCCGCCTTGCTTTAAAGCTGAAGGAAATAAAGCTTGAACTTTTGAATGGCCTGCTTATGCATTTGGTGCTTATCTCTCTTCCTCCACAGTTCACTCAATTCAAGGTTAGTTACAACTGTCAAAAGGAGAAGTGGACTCTTAATGAGTCCATTTCATTTTTTTCAAAAGGAAGAAAGACTAAAGCAACAGAAGATTGAAAGTATTCATTTGGCAAGCACCTCTAAGGATAAGGGCAAGAAAAGGAAATATAAGAAAGTAGCCACTAAGGATCTAGCTCAAAAGAAACAACAAAAGGAAATAGAGGTTTGTTTCTTTTGTCACAAGGCTGGACATGTGATGAAGGAATGTACCAAATATCATGCATGGCGTGCAAAGAAATGTATGTTTCTTACTTTGGTCTAATCTGAGGTTAATTTATCTTCAGTACCTAGGAACACTTGGTAGAGAGATTCTGGTGCTACTGCTAGTATAAGTATTTCTATGCACGGTTGCCTGAGCTATCGAAAGCCAAGTGATGGTGAAAAACACATCTTTGGGGGTGATGGACAATCAGTGAAAGTGGAAGCAATTGGGCATTTTAGATTGTTATTACGAATTGGTTTTTATTTGGATTTGAAAGACATTTTTGTTGTACCATCATTTAGATGGAATTTAGTTTCTGTTTCTGTGTTGGACAAATTTGGATATTATTGTTCATTTGGAAACAATCAGTTTACTTTGTCTTTGAATTCAAATGTTGTTGGAACTGGTTATTTAAATGCTTATGACAATCTTTATTTGTTGGAAACAATTGCATCCTATAATGAAACCTTGCATGTGGAATCATGCGGTACTAAACGTAAATTAAATAAGGAAAATTCAGCAACCTTATGACATAAGCGCTTAGGTCATATCTCGAAATGTACAGTTCAGCGCTTAATGTCTGATGACATTTTAGAATCTCTTGACTTCACAAACTTTGATGTTTGTGTTGATTACATCAAGGGAAACATATCAAAACTAAAAGATTATGTGCCAATAGATCCTATGAAGTCTTAGAGTTAATTCATACAGATATTTAGGGCCATTCCCTATGGCATCTTGGAATAGTCAATAATATTTCTTATCATTCACAGATAATTACTCACGTTGTGGGTACCGATTTCTCATTCATTGACAAGTCACAATCGCTGGATGTGTTCAAAGCTTGTAAAGTTAAAGTTGAGAATCAACTCAACAAAAGGATTAAAAATGTCAGATTTGATCGTGGCGGTGAGTACTACGGTCGATATAATGGTTCAGGTGAACAAGGTCCAGGACCGTTCGCTCAATTCCTAAAGGAATGCGGTATTATCCCACCGTACATCATGCTAGGATCACCTAGCATGAATGGTGTTGCTGCATGGTGAAATAGGACTCTTAAGGATATTGTAAGCAGTATGATTGCTAATTCCACCTTAGCGGAGTCTCTCAAGGGAGAAGAATTAACGACAACAACTTACATTCTTAATATACTACCAACTAAAGCAGTTGCAAAAACACCTTAAGAACTTTGGATAGGTCGAAAGCCTAGTCTAAAGTACTTTAAAATATGGGGATGTCCAGCCGAGCCAAGGCCATATAGGCGACATGAAAAGAAATTAGACTCCAAAACAGTGAGTAGCTACTTTATTGTTTATTCTGAGCGTTCTAGACACTATATGTTTTATGATCCCATAGTTAGGAATATTTTTGAGATGGAAACTATAATATTTTTTGAGGAAGTTGAGTTTGGGAGGAGAAATAAAGTTAAAGACAATACTTTGAGAAGGAATAGGATTCAAACCCAGTTTCTACTATCACTTTTGATAATGTTCAGTTTCCTACACCTATCATTGATCAAGAAGTGAATCTGAAACCTCAACATGACAATTTTGTACAACCCTTATTCAAATGAAACAATTGTTGCAGAAGAACGAACTCAACAACCTGACGAACCTGTGCCATTAAGGAGGCCCATGAGAGAAAGGAGAAGTGCTATTTTAGATGATTATATTGTATTTCTCCTATAATATGAGAATGACAAAGGAATAATGGAAGATGACCCAATCAACTTTCATCATGCCATGAAAAGTTCTAACTCTCAAAAGTGGATGGACACCATGAATGACGAGCATAAGCCCATGCAAGACAATAAAGTTTGGGAACTTGTCCCATTACCGGAAGGTGCAAATCTAATTGGTTGTAAATGGATATGTAAAATCAAGAGGGATGCAAATGGTAATTGGAGCGGTATAAGGCACGCCTTGTAGCAAAAGGCTATACTCAGAAAGAAGGCATCGATTTTATGGAGACTTTCTCTCCAGTTTCATCGAAGACTCTTTTAGGACAATTATTGCACTTGTTTCTCATTTTGATCTTGAGTTACATCAAATGCATATTAAGACAATGTTTCTTAATAGCAACATTGATGAGACAATTTATATGGTACAACTAGAAAACTTTGTGTCGGGAGATCTAAAGAATATAGTTTGCAAATTGATGAAATCCATTTATGGACTTAAGCAAGCTTCTCGTCAATGGTACTACATGTTTCATCAAGTAATCATATCATTTGGCTTTAAGATGAATGTGTTGATGATTGTGCGTACCACAAGTTCAGTGGGAGTAAACATATATTGCCGGTTCTGTATGTCGATGACATACTGCTTGCCACTAACGATATATGCTTATTGCACGAAACCAAGAGATTTCTATCTAAATATTTTGAAATGAAAGATCTTGGGGGACGCCTCTTTTGTATTAGGTATTCAGATACTTCGAGATCGTTCTCGAGGTATTCTTGGATTATCACAAAAGAGCTATACTGATAAAGTACTCGATAGGTTTGGCATGCAAGATTGTAGACCAGAAGACACCCCTGTTACTAAAGGAGATATATTCATTCTTAGTCAGTGCCCTGAAACTAACCTTGAAATTCAGAAAATGCAAAATATTCTCTATGCTTCAGCTATTGGGAGTTTAATTTATGCTCAAGTATGTACGCATACAGATATTGCATAGATTGTTGGGATATTAGGCAGATACTTAAGCAACTCTAGTATTGACCATTGGAGAGCAGCCTAGAGGGTTATGATGTATCTTCAAAGAACAAAAGATTGCATGCTCACCTATAGAATATCGGATCATTTGGAGGTCATAGGTTATTTTGTTTCTGATTTCGCTGGGTGCCAAGATAGCAAAAAGTCTACATCAGACTATATTTATTTGTTAGCTGGTGAAGCTATATCCTGGAAAAGTGTAAAAAGACACTTGTAACTTCTTCCACTATGGAAGCAGAATTCGTAGAATGTTACGAGGCATTAAACCAAGGAATACGGCTATGAAACTTTGTATCTGGGCTGCGCATTTTGGAAAATATAGAAAGACCACTGAAGTTATATTGTGATAATAAGTCAGCGGTGTTGTATTCCAACAACAGGAGTTCAACTAAGTCAAAGCATATTGATAAAAAATTCTTAGTTGTGAAAGAGAGAGTGCAGAGTGGACAAATATCCATAGAGCACATTCAAACGAACTTCATGATAGCAGATCCACTCACAAAAGGTTTACACCTAAAGTCTTCCATGAGCACACTACTCATATAGGTGTTATATTATTTGATGATACTATGGTTTAGTAGGAGTTTGTATTTTATTTGCTTTATGTTTGTTTTAAGATATTTATGTATTTGGTTGTTTTCTGATCAGAAGTGAAGTATTCAGATCATTCACTGTTTTATTATTTCCGACCTCACTTAAGTTTAAGGAGGACCAGTTGAAAATAGACATGTTTGGTTCACATTGCATGTAATTTTCATGCTACGCATCCATGATTGATCTATGTCATTTGACTATATATATGTATGTGATCATTGATGAGTTTAATCATGATTAATATGGCGAATACCACTTTGATCCAATATAGATATGGTTGATGGACAAGATTGTTAAAGAATACATTTATTTAATAGCAAATTTTGAGCTCACAATGTTGCACATTTATAAGGAAACATATATTGCCCATGTGGAAGATTGTTGGATTAAAATCCTATTATGGACACATATGTATTATTGCATGATAATATTATAATTATTATATGGTATGAATGTCATGGAATAAATGTGCAAAAAACATAAGTCATATTTATAATTTGATGAGGAGTTAAATTGCAAATATCCAATAACTGATTATTATCGGTTAATATAAACGTTTGTGGTCCCCAAAATATAGTACATCTCTTATTTCTTTTCTTCACTTCAGAGAGAATTAAAAAACAAAAGAGAAATTGTTTTCTTGGAAGATCATAACGTTTGTACAATCAATTCAATGAACTCTGGTACACTTTCGCTAATTTTTGGTTTTATTTGTTTTCTCATGAATTGATTTGGGCTAAATTCTGATTTGTTTTTCAACATTTTCACCTCATCGCATCTACTCAAGTCTCAAATTCCTTGTGCCAAGTTCTATTGATTTTTCTTTTGAACAATCTCTACATAACTCTACTGTTTTGGGTTTTTTTCCCATTGCAATTCCTTATTCTTGCCTTTCCCTCTAACCTTATGCCACTCTTCATCTTCCTTCACTTTGCTTTTCATCACAAGAGTGATGCTACAGTTAGGGATAAGGTTGTTGATGGTCATTATTATTATTATTTAATTTTTTTTACCTCACTCTATCTATGCATCTGATCCAACACACATTTGAGTGTCCATATTGCTCAAATATTATTATTGTTATTATTATATACAGGTATGTATGTGTGCGTGTGTATATACGTATGTGTGTCTACAGTTAGTTACATACACACACATAGAGAGGTCTGACCTCAGAGTTAGGCTGTTAGGGCAGTCGTTGGAGGCAACAGGTCGGAGGGAGCAAAACATTTATAATTTTTTTGCAAATTTTATGCTCAAGTTATCAAAGGGTAGCACTTAAATTATGATTGTTTAGTAAAATGGTTTGTTAGTTGTCTTGCCATCTAAACAACCACAGTTCGGGTCTGTCTTGCATAAAATTTCTGGCTTATGCCTCGTTTGGATCGACTAAAATAAGCCACTTTTTAGCTTTTTGGAAGCCAAAATGAATAGGTTTTCGCTTGTAAAAAGCAAAAAAACGACTTATATAAGTCGATCCAAACGAGCCCTTAATGTTTTAACATTGCTTCCTTCTTCAATTTGGCTGGAGCAACCAAAGTGGTAAGAGGTATTGTTTTGTATTTCATTAAGTTGGTTACAGATGCACTTTGAAAGCAGAGATAACACAAGGGCATTTGGTATAGTATCCTAAATCCTAGTATGCAGCAACTAAACAAAAATAACGATGTTCAACAGTATTCATTCACTTACGAAATGATTATTGAATTCATAGAGGTATGGTCCAGCTCTCACTGCAATCATAAAAGTAACGTTGGAATATTCTTGATTGAAGAATAAGCATGCATCATTTTAGTTGGTTGTGGTGGAGCTGTACACACCAAAATCATTGGGCAAAGGCTGAGGTCCACATATCTGAAAACAACCAAATTTGAACAAGTCTTTTTCGAGCTTATGATTTGTTAACATTTCATATTATTTTCTAAATGTTTGCCATACGCATTACTATTTGCCAAACTACCAAAAAAAAAAGTTGTCGTTTTAAGCTACCTCGTATTGTAATTAAGTATGCATTTAATTGATACGTATGAGTTGTCGTCTAAAAAAAGAGAGAAAATGGATCGTGAATCCTAGTATGAAAAAACAAGTTTGGTAGCTTTGTAGGTCGGTTGATACAAATTATAACCTATGAGCTAATATGTCGACATTGAATGGAAGATGATAGTTACAGATTACTTTCACGAGGAAGGACAGTAACGAGCATGTTATTACTACGGAAGAACGTTTTCTACTTGCATCCTCTCATATTGATTTGTAAAATTATTTTAATTTGGTTACCGGTTTAAACGATTAATTTAACTTCTATTATATTATCTAAATTTATGTCATTATGATACTTTTAGTTATTCAGTTAGTAATAAAAAACAAAGTTTATCTATTGAAAATATGTTGATTTTTTTTATAAACTTTAAAAAAACACTCAAAAAAGCGTCTTCAAACATAAATTTATTTTCTCTTTTGAATAATCAATCAATTGAGTAATAACATATGTTAGTTTCTCTTACTTATCTTTTTAGTTCGGTTAGATACATTACCGACCGAATTAACCGAATTTAATTATGTTTGGTTCAATTCGATTCAGTTTTGGTTTTTTTCTTTTCGGTTTCAGCTCGGTTTACACTTTCTCCTTCAAACCTACCGAACGCTCACCCCTACTCATTATAGTCTAAATTATTGATGACAGCCTGTACAGGAACAAATTGTACAAAATATTTACCGATTCACGATTTACATTGAACGTCTTTTGACTAAAGCTGTTATGGAAACACTAGATTTCCAATTATCCTACCATTATCATACAATCTATAGCCCCCAAAACAGGAGATTATTGTCAAGGACAAAAATTTCACAGCTTTTTAGCCTCAAAAACAGACCTTCAATATTTTATCCTGAATGACAACTTTATGTAAGTATCAGTTTTTAGTTATTGATAGCAGTTTTTAGGTATCAGTTTGTAGTTATCAGTAGTAGTTTTTAGGTTTCAGTTTTAGCTTGGTAGCAGTTTTTTTGTCCTTATGAATAATTTTGAAAAATATTTGTTCTTGTGAATAATTTTTAGAAGAATGTTTGTCCTTGTGGTAAAAAATATTGAGGTCGTGTCCTTGAGGTAAAAAATATACAAATTTTTGTCCTTTAAAATAATTTCCCCCCTTCAAAATTAAGCTAGTCCAGGATCACCATCAACAATAAAAAAAAAACATAAAACTTACCTCCAACTTTTGTGCAATACCTCGCTCGAACTAAGCGAGTTCATATAATAACCTAGTTTGAATCGAACGAAATTTGTATGATAACCTCATTCGGGCCAGGCATGGTTAGTGGAAAAACCATATCATAAACCCTAGTCGAACGTGTTTAAGAAGAGCGAGGGCATTTTTGAAATGAACTTAGGTTGAAAAAATAAACAAACAAGACATCGTATTTATTTTCAAACGAAGAGTATGAAAGGAGAAAAGTGAGGGTGAAATAATGCTAGCCTTAAAATTAAGTGGTAATACCAATTTAGTCGAGAAACGATGGTATAACAGGAGTAATACTTCTTCAAAATCAACAATACTGTAACAAGTCCAGTATCATTGTCTTGATGGTTAGATGTTCCAAATTTGATCCGTGAGGTCTTACGTTTAAATCCTACATAATGTGATTCAAACTGTTGGACGTATATTGACGTATAGTATGCTATAAACTACCTAAATCTTCGTTGTATAACCATATACTACTATTTAAGCATCCAATCAAAAAAGTGTAATAATTACTCGATTATCTCCATTTCGACCTTTCGTATGTCAATCTATCACTAACATCATGATGACATTTATGAAATTGTATTTTAAGGGTAACCAACATCATAACAATTCTAATAAAAAATGAACTAGAGCAACGAGATCCAACTAAACAGTCTGTAAAATGTAAATCATGTATTTCTTATAATCAAACCAACAATTAGAAAGGTTTACTCAGCCGCAACGGAACTCTTTGAAGCCAATTTTACACGTCTCCTATTCGGTAGATATTTTATTTCCTTTCTCCCGTGTTTTCCTTCGGTGATCTCCTCCTATTTGGCCATCTTTTTCTATTTTATTGATAATAAAATGGGGTTTTGCACCGAAGGTCCCTATTTTCGATGTTGTTGTAAGAAAAGTCCCTATAATAATAAGCATGTAAATTAAGTCCCTATTTTTTGTAAATCAGAAAGCGCAAACTATCTTGCGCTTTTCTTATAAAAGTGCAAATTAACTTGCGCTTTTCAAAAAAATTAATTTTTTTTGAAAATTTCAAAACTTTTAAAAAAAAATTGAAAATAAAAAAGCGCAAACTAACTTGCGCTTTTCTGATAAAAGTTGCAAGTTAGCTTGCATTTTCTGTCAGAAAAGTGCAAAGCACCTTGCGTTTTCTATTTTTCAAAAAATAGGGACTAAATTTACATACTTATATATACATGGACTTTTCTTATAACAACATCAAAAATAGGGACCTGTAACTCGTTTCTTGTAATAAAATCTTTACAGTATCCGTAAATTTAGTGTGCGTTAATTCAGTATTTTTTCTTAATATCATCCGGATCCATATTCACCGTTATTTTGCTAAATCCCAAGATTCCCAATCCCAATCCAAAATCCCAATAATCACCCAAATTGCCTTCTTCCTGTTGAGTTCCTTAACTGACGACGTCTAGACTACTCCAAATCGCTTGCGCGCTTGCTCCACTAATCCTTCTCGACTTTTCCTACCTTTATATCACCAAACTCTAAATCCAACAGCATGACACGGTTGCTATTTTGCTACCTCCAGATCACCGGACCCTATGTGGCCGCCATCTTTAGGTATGAAAAAATGGATTTTCATTACTTATCTTCACTTAGTTCAGTTGGTCATAAACAGTTTCATATGTTGGCATCTGACATTAAAGTACCTACTTAACTGAGTTTAAAATCTTAGATATCCAAAACTGAAAATGAAAATTGATAATTGAGTAATGTATATTATTTTACTTGGTGTTTTCTTAGAGCATATAATGTGTTTGTTGAAATCATTCAAATAATCCCTCTCAATTTCCATAATTTAGAATTTGGACATATTTAATCTAATTTGATTTTCATATGCATGTTTTCATAAACAACCACATATTTTTTTGGTGTTGGAATATTCCAATAGTTTGGACCACATATGTAAAACAAAATGCATTGTACTATTTTGGTATAAAGCCAATTAAACCGATCAAATTTTGAATTAAAGTTAAAAGGCTTTAAAGATACAGTTGTCGTGGTATTAATGTATAGATACCCGGGTAATTTTACTTTGTTAAAGAGCTAAGTTAGAAAATGTCAACATTATAAATATAATAAGCGGTTATTGTTTTCAAATTCCACAAGCTCTAGTTATTCTCCTAATTTCTTCTATGGTAATAATTCAGATCTAGAGATTGTGTTAATTTGGAAGATCAAACCAATTCTTTTTTCTTTAAATTGGCAATTATGGATAGGTATGACTTCCACTAATTTATTTACCTTCCTTTGATTTCTTCTCAATCAAATCAATATAGATCACATATTCAAACATAGGGCTTCATGAACAATCAATCCTAAAGTATATTGAAATCCTAACAAGTGGTATCGGAGCCATCCATCATTGATTTATTGGAAAAAAAATTTGTGCATCTTTCATGACTAAGTGTTGAATTAAACTACATTTAGAAGTCATTGGATTCATGTAATTTCTTACTCAAAATTCAAATCTGCTTGTTTTATGTATTAAGGATATTTTGGTGATGATTTTGGATTTGGTTTAATATCAGTTTTACTTTTCTATATATTGTAAATGGAAAGATTGATTTGTGAAACTTTTTTTGTGTAGGGATATAGATCTAAATGATATGTATGTTATTTATGAAATAAATTTAAAATCAATAAATGTTTTGAAAAATAATCTAAATTTCAGAAAACAACTTATGTTGGTTAAAGCATCCACATGTTTACTTTGGTATATTTTGCAAAAAAAAAATTGTGAATTTTAATGTGAGAAATACTTTGGATCTGTTATGTACCATAATTTTCTTTTAGTATTTATTAATGGTATAGATAGATTCATATAATTTAGAACCATTATGCAAAAATAATAGTATATAAATCCAATTCTTTGATTATTTTACCTTACTTAAATTTTGATTAAGT
Source organism: Allium cepa (assembly GCA_030765085.1). NCBI lineage: Eukaryota > Viridiplantae > Streptophyta > Magnoliopsida > Asparagales > Amaryllidaceae > Allium > Allium cepa. Next base: position 399,931,181 of record CM060931.1, read on the forward strand.
AATTTGGATATATATAAATATATATATAAGGTATTTAGGTGATTTCAGAAATTTTGGTTAATTACAAATAAAGCATGCTCCTTTAACGTGTTTATGTTGGTCTTATTATTGAGTAATATCATACTTAGATCTAAGATGAAATTATGTTGCATTACTTTAATTAAAGTTTGTTCATTTGATTTGTATATTTGTAATGAAATGAATTTATTATAAGATTAGTATATATTTTAGACCACATAATGGTCAATTGCATTTTATTTTATCTTAAATGCATTAAATGTGGTTGTTACGGTAATAAATGAATTAACCTATTGTCACAAATGCACTAAATGTGCCAGTTACAATAAATTTAATGATGCAACATGCACACATTTGTGTTTGGAATAAGAAAAGGCATACGGTTTATTATTTAATACATTTATATTTGATAGTTACAGATATTTTATATATATGATCCATGCTCGTTGAGAATATGTTTCACTTTCATGCTTCGGTTATAATGATAATAAAAAAGAGCAGCAATTTTTATATTTTGTCGACATGCATCGTGTAACGATCTGCCATTCTTACACCTAAAGATGACATTGAATACATCCTCGGTATTCATGTGTCGATCATTTAAGTATTTGAAAGACAGACTATTTAGGGTGAAAGAAAATCTCACAATATGACGAGTGATATATGATATACATCTCTTTATAAAAGAAACTTTAATATATATACAATCCTCGGAGGACCAATCCATCTTCAGCTTGGACAGTTATAACAGTATGTCCTTACAATTACTGATAAATATAAAAACAGACATCAAGAACGATAAACAGCGGAAGAATATAAGGTACGTGAGTACGTCTTGGAGAATCTAGCTCATCTCCTAAAAGCTCCAAAGCATCCAGCTAAACCTGGAAACTATGCTCGGGCTGACCCGAGCATTATAAGAAAATAACGCCCGGATTAGTCTGGTAAACTAGCGTGAGAAAACTCAGTCCAATCATATTGATTTCTATATTTATAAAACTATTTCAAAATAAAGGTATCTCGGTAATACCACGCTATATATAAATACGGATGAGTTTTTACCTTACAGTAAAGAAAACATTTCTATAAGAAATCTTCTGATATTTTAATAATGTCTAGGGTTTAAAATAAATATTGAATCATAGCCGAAATTGTTACATTCACTAAATTTCAGCATAATAGGTATACAAGCATGTCCGAAGGCTCGTATTGGAGAATGAATTCCCACAATGATAAGGTAATGGACTACCTTCTATACTGTACATCTTTACATAATGTACCGAGGGCGTCACATAGACCCCCTGAGAATTAGGATCGGCCCTACTCCTTACTTGATAGTTCCGAATATTTCACCACACCGATTGCTTTTACAACCTTTATCGAGATCTCTCATACACAACCAAATCCATAAATGTATATAGCTAGAAAGGGTGATGACAATACCCTGATGGGTGCGACCCACATAGCACTAAAGCAATCCATGTTTTAGCCATTCCCATGTTTGTGAGACTTGAGGCTACATTACCATTTATATAGCAATTCCACTTGGAATGCTAACATTGCACTTCAGGTAGAAGTGCAATGCCAGCATTCATCCGTACAAGTTCGTTTTGGATCTGAACGAAGCACTACCTCTACTATATCCATTCTAGAATCACCCTCAAGATCAGTAGCAAGTAGCCCTAACACTTCAAAAACTCCAATTTCAACCATCTTCAAGATGTCTTTCATTCGAATGATTATGTTGGTTTGAAGTGGTTTTCGAATAACAAATCCTATCCCCGTCTCTTCGAAACAACAACCGATAATTTTCAGTTGACTCATTCTCGGTTCTTTCAAAAGCAAGCGTACTGTACTAGAGTTCTAAGGGGATCTCTTATATATCCCTGAATGCTAAGGACGTTTCACCAGAATGAGTTCTTCTGAGGGAAGTCAAACCGACACAAGAAGCTTTTATTTACTTCCTAAGTCAAAACTGGCCAAAAATTTGATAGTCGATTATTTAACTATCAAATAAACAAACAAGCATAAATGAAATTCGAGATTTATTTTCCATAGGGAAACCAACATTGGTTAGGTACAAAAGCAACCGCTAACCTCTTTAATTAATCCTTTGATGAATTAAAATTACTTAGTAAATATTTTTACAAAGATATATTTACAAACCCTTTATACTCCTTTCAATATTTGGATAAATATCCCTTTCTATACAATTCTAAAATCATTTATTAAACTCCTTTTTATAAATCTCTAAAACAATTTATAAAACTGTTTTGTAAATCTCTAAAACAATTTATAAAACTCTTTTAACAAATTTCTAAAACCATCGATAAAACCCTTTTTATAAATCTATAAAACTATTTATAAACCTCCATTTTAAATTTATAAACCCATTTATGAAATTTTATTCTTTTATAAACTCCTTTGTAAAGAATCCTTATAAAAATCCCTTCTAAAAACCCATTATAAAATCTTTTATAAATTTATAAACCCATTAACAAAATTTTATTCTTTTATAAACTCCTTTATAAAGATTCATTATAAAAATCCCTTCTAAAACCCCATTATAAAAATCCTTTGTAAAGTCTTTTTCAAAAATTCTTATAAATCCAAACCCCATTTTCATTTATAAACTCTTTAATAAATCTCTTTTATAAATGAGATTCCTTTTTGTAAATCAATTTATTATTTATAAATACAATTGATTAGATAAACCAAATTACTTTAAACATCCTAAATAAATAATAAATTAACTTTCCAATATTAGTAATAAAATAATTTATTAACTTTAAAACATTATTAATATAATAATTAATAACTTCAAAACATTATAAATAAATAAAAATTATTTACTTCAAAACTTCATTATATAATAATAATTTTTGACAGCAAAATATTACTATTAAATAATAATTGTTAACTTCAAAACATTATAAATATGGTAATTATTTGCTTCAAAACATTATTATATAATGATAATTATTAACAGCAAAACATTATTAATAAATAGTTATTATTAAATTCAAAACATTATAAATATAATAGTTAATAATTTCAAATATTATTAGTAAATCAATAAAAATTAATCTTCAAACATTATTATAATAAATAATAATTAACTTCCAAAACATTATTAATAATTATTAATCATCTTCAAATTCAATTAATTATTAAATAAATAACTTTTCACAATTAAAATATTTGTAAATAGCTTTAAATAATATCAAATTACTTTTAAAACAATATTAAACACTAGTTAAACAACTTTAAATCATTATTATATAATAATGATATAACTTTACAACATTTCTAACCGATTTAGAAAAGACAATTTAACAGGTTGGAGGAACATAGAGGAGTTAAAAATCAATTTAAATAAAATATTCCATAAAAAATCAATGGTTAGATTTGAAATTATTCTCTAAATCAAAAACCATTTTCAAGCTGAAACGACAATTAATAGTACTTCAAAACACTAAATTGAGGCCAACAGCCACAAATCACTTAACCAATGTTTGTATTGATTTTTATCACTATAGGGGTTACGTTTTGAACATATAAAAATATCATAACTAATAGTGTTAAACAATCAAGATTCATCAATTGACAAATTATATAACAGAGTTATAACTTAAATAGAATCAATAGGAATATAATTGGAAATTCAAAAGTAAAGATATCGAGAAATCCGGATTTCTCGATAAATTTTCTATATTTCAATTTTAAATGACAATTGCTTATAAAAGCGAATATTTAACCAAACATCCAATAATTTCAATCAGATACAAACAGTAAATTTTTATCTACTATGTAACATACTGATTGACAAAAAGGTGAGTTAATCTCACCGAAATTCTAACTATCGCTTCCGTGTTCTAGTTCTGTCTAAAATTGAACTGCATTCGATTTTAGCTTGAAATTCTATAAGCTCCAATCTCACCCAGTCAATTTCAAAATGTAGCTTAATTTGATCCACTTAATATAGTTATCTTGTTATTACAAACAAGCTTTGTTTATAGATCAAAGCTTAAAGAAGATTAGAGGGTGAGAAATTTAGAGCAAATCAAATTTATTTTCCAAATTTCTTCAATTATATAGAATTTTTGAATAACATTTGCTTTAAATTAAATTGGTTTTAAAATATTTATTTAAAAATATCATGTTTGTCATATCTTTTGGAAAGTAAATAGATTTTGGATTTTTGTTTTATTTTAAAACCAATTTCCTTTCATAAACAAACCTTGCTTAAATATACAAAGGCCCTTCAGCCCAAAACTCCACAAACCAAAACTAGCAGGCCCGGACTTATTCCTTCACAACACAGGGCACGGGCCAAAGCCCAACAAACAACAACCCAATATCATCGCTCCTTCTTCCCAAATCTCAATTCCAGTTCACCTCCCAGAATACCCACGAAAACGAATGGCAACAACAACGACACAAGACAAACGATACACTTGCGAATCATCCAAGACCAATGCCGAGCCCAAACGTCTCACACCACCCATCGTATTGACGAACCACCATACTTGCCTGGATCCATCGTGCACGGTGACACACGTGCACATGTACGCCCAAATCTTCGACTATCTCGCCGCCATGAAACATCATCCCATCTCCAAATCATTGCCAATCCCCGATTTGCCACTCGCCAAAGAAAAATTCACCACCGATCGGAAAATCGAACTCCAATACACAAATTTCCAAAACATGAAACCACAATACTACCACAAATCGAGCTTCTGCACCCTTGTCTGGCCATTGCCCCACACACCACTAGCTTCGATCGATAACCCACTCCAACGGCTACCTCCGAGACAAAACCCAAGCATTCCGGTTGCTCCATCGTCACTCCGATAACTTGTGTACGCCGGCCTCTGAAACCACTCCCAAAACCCTAAATCATCCTTCACCGGCCACCATGAGTGATTTTAAGTTTCCCACTATTTTCCATCGATCGTCGATCGATCAGCAACCATATACTCAAAGCCCGATGCTACAGAATCACAAGATCGCCGAATTTGAAAATTCTGCACACTCCAATCATCTCATAATTTCCCATGATTTATACAACTAAAAATCTTGATTTAGAACTTAAAATTCATGGCTTATGAAGACAAACAAGATCAAGTAATTAAAACCCGAATTTTCATCAATCAAATTTTGAACAAAATTTGATTTTACAGAGTTTTTAAGCTTCCCAGTAATCCCATTCATTTTTAATACTTAAAAATATTTTTGAAATTAAAATCTTGCCAATTTGAACACATTTAATTTTGACGTCAGGGTCTATAAAGGATTAAAGGGTAAGATTTTGATTTCCAAACAGGTTTTGAACCCTGTAAACCTGGAACAGAGCAAGAGATCATATACCAAACATGCGTAGTCGTATCCACACACAATGTACATATATATATATATATATATATATATACTTATTTGTATATATATACACACCATTTACAATTCCACTTCAAGCATGATTTCAATTTAATCCAGATTTGAAGGAGCATACTCACCTTTAAAACAAGAAAACAAAGAGCTTGAACTAAAATCTGGAAATGCTTTTCTTCTGACAAAAACTAAAAACTGGAACTTTGTGATTTGAATCCTCATCTTGCTTTGATTTGCATCAGGTTGAAACTTGATGCTTAGTACAGGTTGAAGATTTAAAATAGGCTGACAGCTTTCAGGTTTTAAAATGCTTCTAGTTTATTTTTTTGTTTTGATTATTGAGATGATTTTATTTACATGTTTTGAATTCAAATAAGTTTTTGTTTTAATTTACTGGTTTGTGGATTTTTAGGCTTGAGATATTTAAAACTTAGAAGACATTTGTTTCTATTTTCTATTTATTCAAATTAAAAGAAATTCATAATGCCACTTGTCTATATTGTTAACACTTGTTTATTTCTTAAGTTAAATGATTTACATTTGTTACTTTGTCTGATAAATCTTAACACGTTTTTTTTAGCATGAGAATTATTATTATATAATGTATATATCCTTTATATTACTTATATTATATTTATTTATTTATATTTTTATTATATATATATATATATATATATGTTATAAATTTATATTTATACTTCTCTTTTATCTGTATTTATATATCCTTTTAGAAAATAAAAATTTGAAACTAATTTATACATAAATAAATAATCACACACACACACATATATTTAAATCCAATTTCATTTCAAGATATTTATCTTTTGAATTTCAAATTCAAATTCCATTCAAAATCCACTCACAAATATATATATATATATATATATATATATATAATTAAATAGACACATATTTAATTTGTTTGAAAATAATAAAAAAATTCTATTTAAAATCTACTTATATCTACATATATATAAACCATTATTATTTGTTTTAAAGAATAATTTGTCAAATTTTTAAGTAATTATATTAGGAGATTATCGAATATTTATCTAGATATAAAAATTCAGTTTCTATTATTTATATCTAGATATCTTTTTATTATCAGAATTCTTATCTGTTCAATCTATAAACCAGATAATTACCCAACTATCAGATGTTCAAAAATCTGGGTTATCACAATATATATATGTATGTATGTATGTATGTATAATAGCTGACAGACAGTTACATAACCCTACCAACACAAGGCACAATATATGCTAATATAGGGAAAAATATGTTACTCACCACAGTGAGCACGTCATACATAATAAATCCTCGTATGAGTGTTATCTGTACGCATGAAATAACCGAATAAATAACACAACAGTGTCTCATACCATCACATGTTACTAGTCCATTTACTCAGATCTCAAATATCACACTCAGGGCTGGCCCAAAGGTTTCGGTTGCCCAAGACAAACATGAAATTTTTGTCATTTTGTTGCCTTTAAGTTTTTTTAGAAGTTTTACTTTTATGTACATGAAGGCATATGCTGCCCGAAAATAACAACCGTGTTATGTTAACTTGGACAATTGTGAGGTAGCAAGCCAAGCATGATCTAAAGCTAGGTTCTTCTCAATATGATTTTTACGGTCCTCATTTTGTGTTGCTCCAAAACACTAAAATGATTAGAAGAACTGCATTTCGATAGTATATACATAATACACATCATTGCATGTCTATGTAAAAGAAACTTCATACATACGCCTGTATTTCAGCTCAGCAGGAGTTGGTTCAGTTTGCGGCAATATTAAACTCTTATCATGCTCTTATTGCAGTGTACGCCTTATCAGCATGAATATTTTACTCGGTTTCTTACATTAATTCGTTCGATCATCGTTGCTTCAAACTCTCCCGATATTGATGAAGTAGAAAAATGATGCAAGTGCAACACTGACACATGTTTTAGCAACTCATTCTATTAGCAACTCATTCTATGATGAGAACAAAAGTGTATGCTACATTTAGAAGTAGAAGTCAATTTCTCAAGGCTAGTTGTGCATTATACACATAAAAAGTGCCTCAGGCAGTTTAGTTTTATGTGCATAATTTAGTAGTATTCAGTCTTGCCCCAATTGGTATAGTTGGCAAGCCAAAACAACATCATAAATAGTCACTTTGGAACATTCTGTGTAAGAATTGAACCCTGACGCCTATGAAGGTAGCTGAAACAACTTACCACTTGAACATAACATTATTTCAGTTCAAATTTGAATGAATTTTATTAGTCCTATATAATCTCCTACCGCTGCTTTCCCCTAATTTGTTGCCCATCCCCTGTCCGTTGCCCTAGGCGGCTGCCTTGGCAGCCTTAACCTATGGCCAGGCTTGATCACACTCTCCCTTTTTGTGTTCTATTTAATGAGTCAAAAGAATAACCGGAGGAATATTATCAAAAGTTGCATACCAGATGGTACTATAACTCCGTTTACAGACTATTCGACACATAGAATAGAAATCAACACAAAATCCTATAGAAGGATGTCATCATCGTAGCATACTAAATCACTAAATAATTCAACATCAACGGTGAATTGCTCGTACAATCCAGTTCAGTATCTATAGAAGTAAGAATATTAAAAGTATGATAAAACAGATTTATCGAAATACACACATATGCACGTGTATATACATATAACAAACAAACCAATATTCACAAATATAATCTTATATACAAAATACTAAAAAATGGATACTAAATAAATATTCAAGAATTAACTAAATAATCAACAAATGCACAATATAATATATTCTTTATAATAAATAACTAATTTTGTCAAACTTAAAGAATAATTAAATCTTCACCCAAAATATAAAAATCTTATTCCTTTCTTTTATAACCCCAAAAACAGTGTATGAACTAAATATTATAAAAAAAAATTATTTCATAATATTTCTATAAGTAAATACAATTTTTAAATAAATTTATAAACCTCCAAAATAATTCTTTTCAATTCAAACCATAATTTATAATTCAAATCCTTCACTATATATTCAAAATCTCAAAATAACTCATTTTGAAAATCACCATATATTGCTTTAAATTTATTTTATAACCTTCTATAATAAAACACTACTTCAAAATAAATTTCTAAGTTACAAAATAAATCATGCTTATTTCAAACCACAAAATATAATTCAAAATCTTCATATCATGTAAAATTTCTCATAATATCAGTAAATCAATTTCAAGCCATCAAAATATATATACAAAAAGGATTTATGTTACAATACTCTTAAAAATATTCAACAATATTTTAAATTTAGTTTATTTTCAAAAGAGACTCGTATACTCAAAATCTCTTTTATGAAAATATCTCTTGAATCCTATTTATCATACATACACTTTACGGAAATAATTCCTTTTCGAAAATATTATTAAAACACTCATTTATACTTAAAATTTCCATACATTCAATCATTCTTGAAAATCTCTATTTTCATTTTTGAATCAGCTTATTTTTCTAAAACAATTTCTACAAATCATTTTATTTCGCAACCCCGTTTTAATTAATAAATTTACTTCGAATTAATTTTAAAATACCAAAAATAATTAATCGAAGCTTTTAAAAATGCTTTAAAACAGGAAAATCCGTAAATCGTCTAAATCATCAATATAAATTTTATTCTTTGGCTGAGTCGAATTCCATCGAATTTTGGCACTACATACAATATACACATGATATAAATAAATTAAACAAATTAAAATGCCAACGGACAACATCTCCTTGCATTTTAGACATCCAACAAACACAAAACTCCACTATCAAACACCACATAACATCCAATATCATAATAACTAATTGAATATCCCAATGAAACAATTTATCCAAGTAAACAATTCAATAATCATAATCAATCAAATCCCAAACCACTAATTCAACTAAGCAATTTCATAATTAGTCGGGATAATAATAATAATATATATGCAAGATGTGAGTGAAATAAATACAGTTGCGAGTGAGAGAACTCGCCGAAACGCAAATAAATTCACTAATTGAAGCTCTATTTCTTCAACCAAATTGCCAATAATCATCATGCATAACAATTTCTTGCTCAACACTATCGACATCTACATCGTCGGTTGTCATTCTCTTGCTGCCTTCAATCTGCACCACCTTTTGTCGTTATTTACAGCTCCAATCGCAGCTTCAGGTTGCCAAAAAAAAAAACTAACGCCCACACCCAATCCACCCTCGTCATTCCAACCATTTCCAAAAGTCCACAACAGGATCAGCTTCCCAAGTCCCGCACGAGGCTTGGATAAATCGCGACCTCAACTTTCTATCACCCGAGACTTTTTTTTTTGAAATGGTACTTTATATACAACAAATCATTGGGACAACGTATCCCATGTCAATAAACGTTCGAAAGCAAGTTTCGAACTTGTGACCTCTTGCACCAAAATCGAATCAATTAACCACTTGGACAATGGTGCTTGTCATCACCCGAGACTTGGTCAACCTTTCTTTACATCGCAATCTCTTTACTTCGTCGGTAATGATTGTAAAGGCCAAGCCTTCGTCGTAGCATTGATCGCCAGTCGCCTCAAAGTCAAACGCTGTGTTCGATTCGATTTCTTTCTTCGCATATGGGTGATTTTGTGATTAGGGCTAGGGATTCATTTCTAGAGGAAATGGGCTTGAGCTGTTGAGAGGAAGTGCTTGTTCCAAAAGCAACGAGAGAGAAATATGGGCTTGGGCCCAAATTCAATTAAACCTTCTTTTCTTATTTCAAATAATTCTTGTAATTTATTTATAAATAAATTCCAATCCAATCCAATCTAAGTTACTCTTCATTTTACAAGCTATATTTTGATAATTATAAAATTTTATTCAATTCGATATCTGCTTATTTTCTATTTATTAATCTATCACGCTGTTACGAAGTAAATTTATTTTCAACTATTCTAAACATATTTGCAATTATTTGTGCTCCAAAATATTTTTATATTCAATTAAAATAATTTATTAGATTTTAATATATTCTTCAAAAAGAATTTATTTAAAATATTTTAATTTATTTTGATTTATTAAATTGAAATCTTATATTAAATAGAATTTAAATAACTAAAAATTCATTTTCCAAAAGATTAATTATCAAATATCAAATTCGAATTTTTCTATTTTAATTAAGTTTATTTTTTTATATGGCGTAGAAAGCAGGGTTGTTATAGATATCCACTTATGAAAATTGCGTCCTCACAATTTCGTATAGGGAAATGTCAAGCAACTCATACCTTGACTTTTCTCGTATCTAGACTCTTCAATCAAACTAGACTACTGAATCCCCTATGTGGTTCTTATATTCCAAATCATCTGATCGTATGCTACTATTTTAAATAGGTGCTATTAATGACTCTCTATTCTCCACAGACAATATATTTTGAGGAAATATTCTATGTTTCGGATATTTTGAAAAAAATTCGACAAAGTCTCCTATATACGAAGAGCGTTTAGAAAAACAAAAAACACAATAGTATTACTTACATAGCGTAATTTATAACAACTTACACAACAATTGTTCAAATAAATGCCATAAAGACATAATTACACATTAGAATAGAATATTAGATTTTAGTAAAACAGAACACACAGTTCTTCACATCACTCATGCCTCGCAACATTCATATCTCATCCTATTCATGGATATAGCGCATACCATGCACTACACAACACAACATAACACGTATTCGACCTACATTACAACACAACACAACACACAATACACACACACACTCTAAACATCTGCACTCAACACAACAGCACCTGCAGTACATAATGCATTTACATTCAACACAACACAGACTTACACACACCAAAACTGGGCACGCACACTAATACGAAACCGTACATACAAAAAACTGCACGCAGACATAGATTTGCACAATACACGCATAGATATGACCCCACATGTGCGGGATTGCACACATACTCACAGACCAACTTGCACCCAAGGACAAACACAACCATAGACATGCTCACACACAAACCGATACATATGGCAAATTCAAGATGCAACTTGGTGCACATAGAGTGGATGTGCACGAATACACAAGTATAAACACAAACTGGGGTGACAACAAGTGCATTAATCGATACTTAAATACAGAAAAATATACATCGCCAAAGAATTTACTTAAACAAATTCATATACACAGACACACACAAGTCCATTATTTTCCAAAACATTCTATTAATTCAAACTTCTTTTCCAAAAAATTAAATATTCCATACTAAATATAAATGACAAACAAAATTTCTCAAATTATCAACATTTTTTGCATTATTATTTTAACTCATTCGGAAAACCTTCACCAACATTTTAATTTAATTTTTTTTTTTGCAAAATGTTCTTTGAAAATATTCTCTCGCTTTTTTTCAAAATCAGACATCAGAAAATATAATTTTTAAAACATTATTTTACTCTATCTTCAAAACATAATTACTTTCCAAAATAAAAGTTCTCCTTTTTACCAAAACATTGTGTCGAAATGCCTCATCCATGTGTTTAGGAATCCCAATTGATAATTTTGGCCAGATGCTACGACTAGAACTCTTAAAGCACCTGACCGACAACTTAACACTAAATCAATCCACTAAAACTTTTCCAATCACTGAAGTCAAATTCATTTCTTTATCAAATCATTTGCTTAGTTGAATAAAAATATTTATTTTCAAATTCCATATATGCATCTAATTCATCAGCCATCAAGTACAATAAAAATTATTACACATCATCCATAAGATCAAACAAGCACCAACGCAACAATACACATATTTTCAAACAAGCAAACAATGCCTTCAGCGGAGAAATATCAGCTAATTTCCGCTGCACATCTCTAATTACTATTGGATCACTTCATCATATTCAAGCCATACAAAGATTTATTCAACATCGTCGACATTACTTGTTGGGCTAACAAATCCATTCTTTACCATCTCCTTCAACAACTTCTACTTGATAAAAAAATATACAGAAGAGGTAGAGATAAGGAATATATATATATATATATATATATATATATATTGTAGGAAGAATAACAAGTACTTCCACAATGATTACCCCAGTAATCGTTATATACTCCTACTATCACTTAAGCATAAACAATAATGTACCACACACCCATGGGGACAGGGACCCTAAGTCTTATCTAAGGTCAAGAATCATGTCTCTTATACTCTGCATTATTCTAAACCTTGCTCTGATACCAATTGTAGTACACTCACCTCTATACATATATTTCCCAAGAATATTACAAAGTAATACTCTCGAGAAATATAGAGAATGAGACTATATGGGATATATACGTGAATATTCCTTTAGGCTAACATCGGTACATATTTAAATATCGAATATAACTTACCAACAAACATACACAGAATCAACACAAAGCAATAAATATGTGTGCCTCCAGGTAAGAACAATACACGCTGTATTGTAAATATAAGAGATTACAGAGTCAAAATTACAGTGATAATATATAATACATAATATACAACATATGTCCAATATACATCGCAATGATATCCATATAAGAGATTATATAATACAGGATAATAATCTACAATACTGAATATCTAGTCTCCTCTATACCCAAAAAACACAAGCTGGTCATTTTGTACCAATATCTGAAATGTCTTGGACTGACCTGGGTATTATATAAATAACAAATGGGTCATACTATATCTAAATTCAATGTCAATAACCATATGGAACTCTTTATATATTGGGTATAAATAAATGTATAATAATAATGTTATCTCAGACAATCCCAAATATCATATATCGTAGAACACCACAAAACCCAACATAAAATGTCATCACCCATATAAAATCATACCAAATTGGGAATCATAGAATCAACATCAACTAATTGAATCATCCATATCCTTAAATCATCATCAAAATCTCAAAAACATCTATAAAAGATATATCACCATGTATAATCAGGATACATGTAACTTAGCCTAAATATATCACTCAATCTCTATAAATAAATTAGGGAAATTTTTTTAAAGGACAAACAAATTTAAATAATTGGGCATAAGAAACATGCACAATTTTTTTATCGTAAGGACAATCCCAAAGCCCAGTAGCGACTTAAAACAAAAGAATACTTTACTGATTCGTTCCATTCATCTTCCTCCTCCCAATATTCACTCATTCACTCACAAAATTTTAATCGACAACTTAAAATGGCGGCGCAAACCAGAACTAAATTGCCATCTCCAACACAAGCATAATCATTGACAAACGATGAACAATCACCACAAATCATACAACAATCACAGATTCAAGAAATAGATAATCTAGATGCAGCGGAAATGCAGCAACAAATTCAAAATCGAAACACTGAAATAGTACCTATAGTAGCTATTCAACAACAATGCACAATGGCAGAAAACGAAAACCTACCTCAATTTGAGTCGACAGCAGAGACGATGAAAGGTAAAGCTAGCAAGTTAAAATTAAGAAAACTGCTAATAGAAGATGAAACGAAGCAAAATCGAGAAAAAAGAACAAAGAGAAGAAAAAAAAATACAGTAGAAGAAAACCAACCAAAACAACACAAAATATACAGAGAAGGTAACTGATACTATAAAATCAAGTGTAACAAGGTTATTATAGTTTTATTATAGTAAAATTAAATTTATTTGATAAAACAATGAGAAGAGTATGTAGCAAAAAACAGCAGCTGAGAATGCAATTAAAGAAAATCTACAAAAGAAAGAACAGAGAACGAAGAGAAAAAATGAAAAAAAACAATTTAGAAGAAAATTCAAACAGAAACTCAGGTAAATGATATTATAAAATAATGAAACCAATACTAACAATATCATATTATTTAATGTATTCTAATAGTATCGAAAATGTTAACCAGGAAAAAGCTCAAAAAGGAAAAGGAAAACAAGTTGAAGATTAAAAATTAGAAGACGAACAACTCGATTCGGTAAAATTACGAACATTATCACTTTATGACACGATATATATTGCAAAAATGACACATATAAATTGTTTGGTAAAAGACAAGGCTTTGAAGCTTTAAAAATAATAGTCATTATCATTTATTTAAAAATTGATACTAATATATTGAAAGAAAAAAATATCCAACTATCTTCTTGATTTAATTGTGTAACTCAATTTGGTGCTTTCTAATTGAAGAAATTATTTTCACACACATATATGATAAAACTAATACTAACAGACTACAAAAATAATCCATACCGTTTGCTTATGTGGAATTGATACCTTGTAACTTAGAAACTAATTTTCAGTCTTATTTATAGCAAACTGATATTAATACTTAAAAAAATGATACCCACTTTATATCTGTCTGAATATTATACTTTTAGTTTTGCAAAAAAATTTCACTGCAAATTTTTAGAAAAATGATAGTAATATAATCCAAAAATGATACCTCGAATTTGTTAATTTGATGTCATTATTTTTCAATTTTTAAGTTATATCAACTGTAACTTTTAGTAACTGAAATCTGAATTTAAAAGAAATGATAATTACCATATGTTTTCAGTACAATTGAAAACTAATAATTTGATAAAAAAAATTCCAAATCATTGGAAACAAAGATGACGTTGGTATCTTCAAAAAATGAAACAAATAATCATTTTGTGTGAAGCATTTACCTTTTGCTTTGGTAATTTATTTTCGTTGTATTTTTTATAAAAACCGACACCTTTATAAACCAAAATGACACCTACAGTTTTGTGCTTAAAGGCAATAATTTGGAATTTTCAAAATTATTTGAAATATCTTGTTTACAAAAAATGATATCTGTATCTAAAAAAATGATACTCACTAACATGTTTATCAAAAGCTTGTACTTTTTACTAGTATACATGGTTATGTAATTGCTGCTGATACCCAACCTATTGTTATGTTTCAATATAGTTTGTTTCACTTTCAAATTATTTCCTTCATTTCAAATAATAGGATGATGATGATTTTGTAAATCCACATCCTACATGCATGAAAGTCATATCAAAAGGTGAAGAGCAGAAAATATCAAAATCTGTATATAGAAAGCAAGACACAGCTTATAGATGTGGGTTACAAGGAATATTCAAAATGGTAAAATTGATAAAACAAAACAATGCCCTATTCAAAAACCAAATGGAGACATTGAAGAAGACTCTATTCTACAGCTTCTTTAAAAAATTTATAAAGAGAAAATAATGATGAAAGAGTGCAAGAAGCATCGGCACAATTTAGATGCTTTATACAAATGCTGCTCAGTTAAAAATGATACGTTCTTGTTTGGTAAAGAACAAATGAAAGTAAAAGCAAGGGACATAAGCTTGCTTTTTGTGTTACCATTAAAAGGAGTGAACATTGAACCAATCAAAAAAATGACAAGCAAAAAAAAATTCCAACACAGTGCAAAGAATTTGCAAAAAGAAATTTTGGCAACTGCACTTTCCTTACAAGAAATGTTGTTGAAAGAAGAACCAAGCAAGAAATAGCAAAGAAGAAAAAGCAATATGAAGAAGACCTGCCATTGTTAATAGTAATGGAAATACTGTTAACTTTTTTCCCAAACAACCAAAAAAAATTAAGATGAAGAATTCTGCCATTCTTAATTGATTTAGAAACAATTCAATCAGTTTCTTGGCCTCTAACAATAGAGAAGAATTTCAGTGAATTTGTCAGAAAATTCATCCACAAGCCAAGCAACATGTCAGGATGCTCCATGCTTCCATTGGTAAGTTAAGTTAATCAAAATATTATTATTTAATATATATATATTATTTTTAGTAATCATATCTAATCAATTATTTACATCTTAATAGTATTGCATATGTGAGAAGTTGCAACTGACTCAACAAAGATGACAATATACCGAAGCTTTATCCCGATTTGCAAAATAGGATTTGAGGAAACTCAAAGACACATCTTATTTTTGTTGATTGATATTATTTGAACTTTATGTAGGATAAAGTTTAACTGTATATCTTTTCTTCTATATTTTATGACCATACAGACTGTACATTATTAAACCATACGTTGTATTTGTTCCAATCCCTGATATCTTTTTTTATCTACGCATAGTACCAATTTTAAAACTTAATAAAAATTTATATCTGAAACTGATACTACAGTGTGCATGAACTAATACTATTTTTGTCATACATGAAACTGATACTAATAATAATATAATGAAATATTGATATATTGTTCTGTTATACCTGAAACCGATACTAATAACATGCAAAAACTAATATTATATTTTCTAATACCTGAAAATAATACTAGTAGCATGCAAAATCTGATACCACATTTTTACATGCCTTAAACCGATACAAATAGTGTCAAAAAGTGATACTAAATCACTAATATTGAATAAACTAACCAGCATCACCACATAACCTACTAACAAACAAAGTATCGGTTTAGCTTCTACATAGTATCATTTTAAATTCTTGGTATCAATTTTGTCTCAACTTAGTATCAGTTTTATCTCAGTATATTACCTCTTTTGTTTATTATAAAAATTCAATTATCATTATAAGTTAACTAATAGCTTAAAAACAAAAATAAAATTTCCAATACCACTTATATAAAGTGAAAGAAAATACTAATCTTATTCCACATGAAGAAAGCCTTCTTCAAACATTAGCTGTAAATCAAGAATTGCCTACCAAACAAAAGAAAATCAAGGAAGAAAAAGAAAATTGAAGAAATTGAAGAAAGTGCATGTTCATTTAATGAAGAAATAAGTATTAGAATCTTCCAAATGCATATCAAAGATTTGGAAGACGCAGCGAGAAAAAGAAGAAAAGAAATGGAAATAGAAAACAATATGAGAATGAAATATGAGCAAGAAGTTATGAAACTGAAACAAGAGTTGAGGGAAATTAAGTTCAAATTGCAAAATAATGAGGAAAAAAGTCATGCTGCAGACTGTACAGAGAAATTTGAAACTGAAGAGAAGAAAGACAGTGAACAAATAATTGAAAAGAAAGATGCAAGTTTCGATATACAAAACGATAATATAGCAACTGAACTAAACACAGATACATGTATAGAAATGGAAACAAAAAAAAATGAAGAAAATAAAGGAAGAAAAGCTGAACAAGATGTACAGAAATCGACAGAAAGATCAGCATAAGGGGAGAAAAATATACAGACCAAAACAGAAAATGAATTGTCAAAAAACTGGAAAATGAAGAATAGCAATGTAAACAAAGAAGTCCTGAACACAAAGAAGAAAAACTAGCTCTAACTAAAATGCATCAATAAGAGGAAGTGGAAAATGAAAGTCAAGTGCAGTAAAAAGAAACAAAAGATGCTCAAAATATGGGAGAGGATATCAATATCAAAAGCCAAATTGCACCCAACAATGTTCCAGTGTTTGACTTCACTCCTCCATCTTTCAAACTATATGACACACAGGAGTTCGAAACTAAAAATATTGAACAACATGATGCAGAAAAACCAATAAAACCTGCCGATAGAAAAGTAAAAAAACAGTGGCAAAATGTGACGACCCGCAAATCCGTACCCTTTTAATCGACAGTAAACCACACATGTCCGGCCCAAACAGCACAGACTGATGGAAAGTCAAGAGAAATAAAAGAAAAGAGAAGAAAAGAAGAGAGGAAAGAGGGAAGATAGAACCAAACAGAACAATACAGAATCTCACATCGCAACGGAAAACATACAATATCATATCAGTGATCTTTACAAAACAGAAACTGTATATACATATATCAATCAGAGTTCAACAACAAACAATAATTATCAGCCTGGACAGTTATGATAACATGTCCTCACAATTGCTGATAGTATACAACAATTAAGCACAGCGGATAATCAATAATCAAAACAGATACGCGTATATGAAATGAAGATCTCCAGTTGTCCCGCTGAAGCTCCAAAAGCACCAATTTAAACCTATAAATATACTCCGTTTGACCCGAGCATAGAAAAGGAAGAACGTCCGGATCATTCTGGTAAACCAGCGTGAGAAACACACTCAACTGAATTTATTAAATTACCAAACTTTTCTTTTATCAAAACAAAAGTATCTCGTAAGACACGCCCGCATATAAACATGGACATGTTTTTACCTTACAATAACTAAAACATTTCATATCAAATAGTCTTATATTATGATAGTGTCTACTATACAAATAATATTATTGATAGCCGAAATTGTTACATTGGTTAAATTCCAGTATATAGTCCAAAATGGGTAATACAATCAAAATGTCAGGCATGTATGGAGTTTGGATTTCCATACAAATGACCAGATGAAGGGACTACCTTCCGGCATTACATCTCTAGAAGAATGTACCGAGGCACAGAACATCTGCCCTCAACCGACATAAGATCGGCCCACCTCTATAAATAGATGGTACCGAATATGTCATCCTCAGGTCGTTATCGACCTTTTCCGAGGGACCTCATAGCATACAAAACATAATAATCAGATACACGACGTCATAACGTGTAAAGATATATCTAGAAGAGGATGATCATATCCTACTTGGGAGCGACCCACTTAGCCTTGTTGCATCTAACCCTATTTTGGTCATTTCCGGTTGATGAGGCCCGAGGTAACGATTACCTTTCACATATCACATATCACGTCACTTTGAATGCCACATGGCCATTTCCGTTGACTACTAATTGCCTTCCATAAAAATACAACCCTTAAGCTCATACGTCTCAAGAAGGGTGTTAAGCTAAGATAAGTTGCCCCATCCGCTACCACTGATTTATGTTTGTAAAAACCAATGTACGTAATCTTTAGAAATGCAATGTCAAACAAACATCCATACAAATTATCCAGGAGTAGAACAAACCGAAGGTACTTTCCTACCACATCCTATCGGGGAATCCCTAGGATTAGTAGCGAATGATCCTTCCATTGGATATTTCATAATGAAGAGACCACTGCTACTATATGTATATTAGGATTTTAACCCCAAACAATCAACAAGCAGTCCCCCACTATGAAAATCCGGAATATCAATATCATCACAAGTAACCCGCACAATCGTTGCGTATACGTTGGTCCGAAGTGGTTTTCGGATAAATCGATACCGGTCTCTTCGCACCAACAATGCGAAAGCATTTCTCAACCTAACACAGAAACTAATTCTCATAGACTTGTCACGTCTCCGACTTTCAACTTGCTATCCTTCGGCCAAGAAGGAAGCCGATAGATTGGAGTAATACTCTACACTAGACAAATCAACATCCTCAACATAAACGATAATCAAGCCTACACAGAAGGCTACGTACTAAGTGTATGATTATATAGTTCCCACATCAAGTCGAGGAACTAAAATGGCTAAATTTGATAGTCGGTTATTTAACTATCAAAGCAAACAAACAAATATTCAGCAACATAACAATCACTGGCCCTTTAATTAATCTTTTATTAATTAAATCATTTGCCAAATATTCACTTTACATTATCTTTAAAAAGATATATTCTCAAACCATTTCAATATTGGAAAACATTTCCATATACTTATTTAATAATAATTAATTCACAAATCTCTTTATTTTCAACACTTAGAAAATATTACAAATACTTAAATCAGAATTAAGTATATATTTTATTCTTTAAGGAAAACATTCTTTTAAACATCTTTTATTTGAGTCAAAACGAATGTCGCGTAAAACATCTTACGACAACCCAAAATCACTAGTATAGAGATTCGAAAATTAGATAGATATATAAATCTCATATACTATACAAAACATTTCCTTTCGAAAATCATTTACTATAACAACAGTGTTATAGTCCATCATTTCCTTATTTCTCAAAAATGTCTATTTCAACAATGAATGTTGGAATCTATGGTTTTGATACTCAACACATTTTAAAACATCTTCAGACCAATTAAATCCATTTAAAATATCATTTTCCAAAAATATTTATTTAATTTCAAAAGATTATTCACCGTCTAAAATCGTGAATATAGTTCATTTACTAAATCCAATATTTCTACAATTTATTAAAGGATAATCCACTGTCTAAAATCGTGCATTTAATTTCTCATCAAATTCATTACTATTGCACTTTTAATAAAGGATTATCCACTGTCTAAAATCGTGGATATATCTCCTTTGCCAAATTCATCATTCTACATATTTATTAAAGGATTATCCATTATCCAAAATTGTGGATATAATACGTTTAATAAACTATAATAATTAACTTATCAAATTAAATCGATTTCATATTTATATAACAATGTTTATAAATTCCATTTTTATAACAAATTCCCTTTATCTCATTTATAAGCCAAAACTCAAATTATAAGTTAATTACTTATAGGTTTCTTATTTCCGAAATTCATTCTTTTTATAACTATATAAATTTATAAATCTTATTGACTTATAAAATCCATTTATAACTTCATTTTAACACTTATAAAACTCCTTTATAATTCCATCATTTTGATTTATAAAATATCAATTTTATTTATATATATACCGTTTATTATAACTTCAAAAATCTTAATTAAACTCATTTCACAAATTAATCAACTTCATATTTCCAAAAACCACATTCTGATTACATTTTACAAAATCATAATTTTTATAACATAAAAATTATAGCTTTCATTTATTCAAAATAAATTCATTCCTTTAACAATTCAAAATTAACAAAACATCTATTTTCAATAATTATTTTAAAATCCATTTGAATTTGGAAATCATCACTTTAACATTTTTAAATTTCTAAAATATGGCCCAATGTTGCAACAGCACTAAATACATTAATCATGGCATTCAAATCATTATATATCACATGATAATAGCATATATCACAATATCTATAAATAAAACCAATATGGGTGAGGAATCCAGTTGGATCCCTTCAACCTGTCAGCTGCTACAAATATACATATTAGAGTATGTGTACAATGTCCGCTTCGAGGCAGACACGCATACAAAGGGTCATCCGCTCACACACGGGAAAATATAGGGTCTCATCTGCTCCAATATGCAGTACTATATCCAAATACCAATCAATATATATATATATATATATATATATATACATATCATCCAAACAGTCATCAATCGTCATAAATAATATATTCTAACTTATATAGAAATATCAATGGGATAGAAAGAGTGAGTTTTACTCACTTTTGTTCCAATGGCAGTTGTAGTATTTTATTTCGAATAAAATCAAACAGCCGTTTAATTTTATCCAAAATTTATACTAGCTCCAATCAACTCCAAACCAGCTCTAAAATGTAGTGCTCGTCAATACAGACCCAAAGCAACTTATTTCATCAAAAATGGACCTCATACGAAGAAGTTATGATATTTCAAAGTTTATATGAATTATATAATATAATTATTTACAATTTTATTCTATTTTTATAAAACCCTAGTTGATCTAGCCATAGATTTTGAAAGACAAGATCTGGGCCGTCGGTTTTAGCTTCTCCCATCATCGTTTCAGCCGATCAAACAACCCAACGCGCTGCCTATCTTTCTTCAATTTTCGCGACTTCCCTCGTGCATTAGAACATGATCAACGAGTGCCACATAAAGCGCCTCACCTTGCTCCACCTTCTCGAACGAGTTGAAGCTAGGCTCTGTATTTGCATGGAAAAACACACGTGAATGGCGAGACTTCATGATAGAAATTCGACCACCAAGTCGCTCTGATGATGATAAAAAACATATGGATGTAAAGATCTCGTCTAGCTCTATGCTTTTGTAGTTGAAACATCTTTGTAATGATGCGTGGATTTGAAGGGATTAAAGGAAGAACGAATTGAATTTATGGCCATTGATTAAAAGCATGGCGGCAGCTAACCTAGATTTCTAGTGTTTTAGTGAAAAGGTGAAAAAATAAAGTTCTTTTATAGAAAATTCCAAAACACTATTCATCCGAAAAAAATTTGAACTCAAAACGAAGTGTGCCGCTTGACATTTATAATATTTTACCCATATTCCGAACGCAATGGAATATATATCGGGAGCCAATTCGATCGTATTTCGAAGATATGTTTTTGAATCAACATTTAACTTTA
Organism: Allium cepa; assembly: GCA_030765085.1. Taxonomy (NCBI): domain Eukaryota; kingdom Viridiplantae; phylum Streptophyta; class Magnoliopsida; order Asparagales; family Amaryllidaceae; genus Allium; species Allium cepa. Next base: position 399,953,675 of record CM060931.1, read on the forward strand.
AAATTCGCTTAAATAGATTTCTACGCGTTTTAGCTTGCCACGGCTAAACCGTAAATCCGATTGATATGAAATTTGAAATCTACTATAATCTAACATTACAGATCCAATGAAACTGGTTTCGTCGAAATTCGAGACTGTTTAAAAAATGACTATTTTTACACGTTAATTAAATATTAAAATATTCAATTTCTACAAATTAACTTTTAATTCAATTTCGAAAGTTTACCAACATCATTCTAAATCAAATATAATTTAATTCAATTTTATAAATCATTTTCATTCACATTAAATTCAATTTCTAATTATTTCAGCAATTTCAAATATTAAATTAACAATTTAATTATCCAATTAAATCCTTATTTTCGAAATATAATTTATTCAGCTTATAAAATTAACTTTTGAATATTTAAAATAAATTAAATTTTTGAATTTCAAATGTGTGAAATTCTAGATCTTTACATTCTCCCCTACTTAAAAGAATTTCGTCCCCGAAATTACCAAGTAAGAAAAAGTCACAAAATCCATTAACTATTCAAAATCAAATCTTTCAAATTACCTTTAACCTTTTTAACTTTTCCAAAATCATTCGTTAAACTTCTTACAAAACCTTTCTAAGTTTTCAAATCCATTCATAATTATCTTTTCAAAATGAACTAATATCATTTAATTTTAACTCAATATCAAAATTTCTCCAAAATCTCAAAAAATTTCTAACGCCTTAAATTTTCAAAAAAAATCGCTAGCGTCTCCTTTGCGCGGTTCGATTGTAGTAGGATCACAACATATATATATATATATATCACAAATATACATCTCATCTTCGAGGATAAGGCAACTGGTAGGAAAAAATTGTAAAAGTACAATATGTAATCCGAGATATGTACCTTATATATTATTAGCAAGCATATACGGCTAATATAGCACGAAAGTGAGTTACAAATGCAAAGAAAACGACATCCGCACCTACTAAACACCCAATAAACCATAAGAACACATATATGGAAAGTAATATCAATATACAACATGTACCAATATAACAACTATATATGCCAATATAGCAAATGCAACAGAAAAAAACAAATCCATCCATCATACAACTATCAACTAACTAACAACCAACAAACCAATATCTATCCAATCAATCCATAATCAAATCAATATACATTCACTTATCGATATTCATTGAATTGATTTTACAATTTAAATCAAATTCAACTCTATTTAAATTTACTTACTTCCAATTTAATTTTAATTATTTAGCTTTCAATTTGATTAACTCAACTTCATATGAATTTCTATATAATCAATTAACAACCATCCAACAATCAATGCACATCCAACATAACCAAATTTATTTACTTTGCTTACACTCAATTTGGTTTAACACTTTTAATTTCAACTGGTTTAATATCTAATTGATTTTCATTCAATTTCTAATTTCTTTAGCTTTTAATGAATTAACACTTACATTCACTGTTCCACATCAATTCATTTACATTCAATGATTAACATTCAATTCATATTTCATTATTTCAACTGCTAATTCATTTTACAGTTAAAGTTGAATTTCATTATATAACTCAAGTTCATCTTCATCACTTCACTTCATTAATTCATTTTGATATCAAATTCAATTTCATTCAACATTACTTAGGTTAAATTTCTTCACAGCATTACATTCTATTTGACTCAACTTATATTTCATTTCTAAATTCATCTTATTTAACTTTTACAGAAGTCAAATTTCATATCACTATTCAAATTCAAATTTCATTTTGCTTAACCAAAATTGTTTAACCATTTTAACAATTGGTTTTACTTACATTTTCTCACTTTATAAGTTATACAACTTATTTATTCAAACTTCCAAATTCATGTTATATAATCACTTATCCTTTTAGTTTAATTTCCATTTCAATAACTTATATAATCTAGTTAAAATCCAATTCAAAATTTTCAACTTTCCTTTAGTTAAATTCCAAATCATATATTTTATTATACTAACTCAAATTTATTTCAGCTTTACTAAAATTAAAATCTTATTTCATATTATAAGTCCAAACTCATTTTACTTGTACTTATCAATTTCAACTTGGATTTTAAATTCAAATTCGTTTATCATAACAAAACTTAAATTTTCAATTTACTATTGGTAGCAAATCCATCACACAGAAACTCGAAAATAATACTGATGATGCTGCAGTCATCACCCTTATTATTTCCTAGCAACAAAAGTGAATTCAGTGCTTTTATATTCTTTTAAAAATTCATTTTTATTTATAAATCACATTTATAAATCTTATTTATATAATTTCAATATTTTACTTCACTTATATAAGATCATTCCAAATTCATTTATCTTATTTAGAGTTATGATAATATAAGCTCTTTAATCTTTGAAAATCAACTTCTAAAATCAACAGGATTAAAATTTTCAAATTCTTAGTTTAAATCCAATTTTTTATTTATAATTCATATTTATAAATATACTCAGGTTGTTCCATTGCTTATATATAAGATTATTTCATATTTGTAAGTCATATTAGTTATAATTCCATACTTTATAATTCATTTGCTTATATAATTTCATTCTCTTACAATTGTTGTTTTGATTTAGATTATTCAAACAGCTTTTATTAACTTATATATATATATATATATATATATATATACATACATTTTCAACAACCAAACAATTAATTAGACACACTATATTGATTTCTGAAAAAATATTTGTTTATATATAAAATATAATCGAGGTAAAATTATTTCATTTACCCAATTTAAAATAATACTATGTCGACTTGCCTCGTTTAAGTGTTTAGAAATCCCTCGATAACATGGCGACCCACATACCGACCAGAATTCACAAACAACTCAACGGATAAACAAACACAATATAAAACATTTTATATTCACTAACAAATACGTGCTCATATATATAATACACTCAAACTCAATCTAGGGTGCTACTATCCCTATCTATACTGAGTACACATCAAAGCTTAGGAATATACAAAATCTAAGCTCTGATACCAAATGTGATGACCCGCAAATCCGTACCCTTTTACTCGATAATAAACCACACATGTCCGACCCAAACAGCACAGACTGACTGAAAGTCAAGAGAAGGAAAAGAAGAAGAAGAAGAGAAGAGAAGAAATATTGAAGATAGAACCAGACAGAACAACACAGAATCTCACATCGCAGCGGAAAACATATAATATCATATCAATGATCTTTACGAAACAGAAACTATATATATATATATATATACATCAATCAGAGTTCAACAACAAATAATAATTATCAGCCTGAACAGTTATAATAACATGTCCTCACAATTGCTAACAATATACAACAACTACGCACAGGGGATAATCAATAATCAAAACAAATACACATATACGAAATGAAGATCTCCTGCTCTCCTGCTGAAGCTCTAAAAGCACCAATTTAAACTTGTAAATATACTCAGTCTTACCCGAGCATTGAAAGGGAAGAACGCCTGGATCAGTTTGGTAAACCAGTGTGAGAAACACACTCGGCTGAATTTATTAAATTATCAAACTTTTCCTTTATCAAAAAAAAAGTATCTCGCTAGTCATGCCCACACATAAACGTGGACATGTTTTTACCTTACGACAACTAAAACATTTCATATCAAATCCTCTTATATTATGATAGTGTCTAATATACAAATAAAATTAATCATAGCCGAAATTGTTACATTGATTAAATTCCAGCATGTAGTCCAAAATGGGTAATACAATCAAAATGGCAGGCACATAGTGGAGTTTGGATTTCCATACAAATGACCATGTGAAGGGACTACCTTCCGGCAGTACAGCTCTAGAAGAACGTATCAAGGAACAGAACATCTGCCCTCTACAAACACAAGACCGGCCCACCTCTATAACTAGATGGTATCGAATATGTCATCCTCCTGTCGTTACCGACCTTTTCCGAGGGCTCTCATAGCATACAAACCACAATAATCAGACACATGACGTCATAGCATGCAAATATATATCTAGAAGAGGATGATCATATCCTACTTGGGAGCAACCCACTTAGCCTTGCTGCATCTAACCCTGTTTTGGTCATTTTCAGTTGATGATCCTGAGGTAACGATTACCTATCACATATCACGTCACTTCGAATGCCACACGGCCATTTCTATTGACTACTAATTATCTTCCACAAAAATGCAACCCTTAAGCTCATACGTCTCAAGGAGGGTGTTAAGCTAAGAGAAGTTGCATTCTCCGCCACCACTGATGTACGTTTGTAAAAACCAATATACGTAATATTTAGAAACGCAATTTCAGACAAACATCCATACAAGTTTTCCAGGAACATGACAAACCGAAGGTACTTTCCTACCACATCCTATCGGGGAATCCCTAGGATTAGTAGCGAATAGTCCTTGCATTGGATTTTTCATAATGAAGAGACCACTACTACTATATGTATATTGGGATTTTAACCCCAAATGATCAACAAGAAGTCTCCCACTATGAAAACTCGGAATATCAATATCATCAAAAGCGAACTGCACAATCGTCGCATATACATTGGTCCGAAGTGGTTTTCGGATAAACTGATCTTGGTCTATTCGCACTAACAACGCAAAAGCTTATCTCAACCTCATACAGAAACTAAGTCTCATAGACTTATCATGTCTCCGACTTTCAAATTGCTATCCTTCGACCAAGAAGGAAGCTCGATAGATTGGAGTAATACTCCACACTACACGAATCAACATCCTTAACAAAAATGATAATCAAGCCTAGACAGAAGGCTACGTACTAAGTGTACGACTAAATAGTTCCCACATCAAGTTGAGGAACTAAAATGGCCAAATTTGATAGTCGGTTATTTAACTATCAAAGCAAAGAAATAAATATTCAGCACCATAACAATCACTGGGCCCTTTAATTAATCTTTTATTAATTAAATCATTTGCCAAATATTCACTTTACGTTATCTTTAAAAAGATATATTCTCAAACCATTTCAATATTGGAAACATTTCCATATACATATTTAATAATAAGTAATTCACAAATCTCTTTATTTTCAGCACTTAGAAAATATTACATATACTTAAATCAGAATTAACTATATATTTTATTCTTCAAGGAAAACATTCTCTTGAACATCTTTTATTTGAGTCAAAACGAATGTTGCGTAAAAAATCATTAGGACAACTCAAAATCACTAGTATAAGGGTTCGAAAATTAGATAGATATATAAATCTCATATACTATACAAAACATTTCCTTTCGAAAATCATTTACTATAACAACAATGTTATAGTCCATCATTTCCTTTTTTCTCGAAAATGTCTATTTCAACAATGAATGTGGAAATTTGTGGTTTCGATACTAAACACATTTTAAAACATCTTCAGACCAATTAACTCCATTTAAAATAACACTTCCAAAAAATATTTATTTAATTTCAAAAGATTATTCACTGTCCAAAATCGTGAATGTAGTTCATTTACCAAATCCGATAATTCTACACATTTATTAAAGGTTAATCCACTGTCCAAAATCATGGATTTAATTTCTAATCAAATTCATACTGTTGCATTTTTGTTAAAGGATTATCCACTATCCAAAATCATGGAAATATCTCCTTTGCCAAATTCATCACTTCTACATATATATTAAAGGATTATGCACTATCCAAAATCGTGGATATAATACCTTTAATAAACTATAATAATTAACTTATCAAATTAAATTGATTTCGGATTTATAAAAAAATGTTTATAAATTCCATTTTTATAACAAATTCCCTTTATCTCATTTATATGACAAAACTCAAATTATAAGTTAATTACTAATAAATCTCTTATTTTCGAAATTCGTTCTTTTTATAACTTCATCAATTTGTTAATCTTATTGACTTATAAAATCCATTTATAACTTCATTTTAACACTTATAAAACTCCTTTATAATTCCATCATTTTGATTTATAAAATATCAATTTTTATAAATCTTATATATATACTATTTATTATAACTTCAAAAATCTCAATTAAACTCATTTTACAAATTAATGAACTTTATATTTCCAAAAAAACACATTCTAATTATATTTTGCAAAATCATAACTTTTATAACATAAAAATTATAACTTCCATTGATTCTAAATAAATTCATTCCTTTAGCAATTCAAAATTAACGAAGTATCTATTTTCAATAATTACTTTAAAATCCATTTAGATTTGGAAATCATCACTTTAACATTTTTAAAATTTCAAAATATGGCCCAATGCTGCAACAGCACTAAATACATCAATCAAGGCATCCAAATCATCATATATCACATGATAACAGCATATATCAAAATATAAATAAATAAAACCAATAGGGGTGAGGAATCCAGTTGGATCCCTCCAACCTGTTACCTGCAACAAATACACATACTAAAATATATGTGCAATGTCTACTTCGAGGCAGACGCACGCACAAAGGGTCATTCGCTCATACACGGTAATGTATAGGGTCCCATCTGCTCCAATAGGCAGGAATATATCTAAATACCAGTCAATATATATATAATATCATATATCATCCAAACAGTCATCAATCGTCATAAATAATATTTATTCTCACTTATATAGAAATATCAGTGAGACAGAAAGAGTGAGTTGTACTCACTTTGGTTCCAATAGCGGTTGTAGTGTTTTATTCTGAATAAAATTAAACAGCCGTTTAATTTTATCCAAAATTTCCATTTGATCCAATCAACTCTAAACTAGCTCTAAAATATAGTGCTCATAAATACGGACCCAATGCAACTTGTTTCGTCAAAAATGGACCTTGTATGAAGAAGTTATGATATTTAAAAGTTTAAATGAATTATATAATATAATTATTTATAATTTTATTCTATTTTTATTAAACCCTACTTGATCTAGCTGTTGATTTTGAAAGACAAGATCTGGGCTATCGGTTTTAGCTTCTCCCATCATCGTTTCAACCGATCAAACAACCTAATGCGTCACCGATCTTTCTTCAATTTCGCGACTTCACTCGTGCATTAGAACATGATCGACGAGTGCCACACGAAGCGCCTCACCTTGCTCCACCTTTGGCTTGAACGAGGCAAAGCTCGGCTCTATATTTGCATGGAAAAACAGACGTGATCGGCGAGACTTTGCGACAGAAATTCGACCACCACGTCGCTCCGTTGATGATCAAAACCGTATGGATGTAAAGATCTCGTCTAGCTCTATGCTTTTGTAGTTGAAACATTTTTATAGTATTGCATGGATTTGGAGGGATTAAAGGAAGAAAGATTTTAATTTTTGGCCATTGAATAAAAGCATGGCGGCGGATAACTTAGATTTCTAGGGTTTAGTGAAAAAGTGAAAAAATAACGTCCTTTATAGAAAATTCCAAAACACCATTCACCCGAAAAAAATTCAAACTTGAAATGAAGCGTGCCGCCTGGCATTTTTAATGTTTTACCCCTATCGAACGCAGTGGAATATATATCGGGAGCTGATTCGATCGTATTGGGAAGATTGGTTTTCGAATCGACTATTTAAATGTAAAATTTGCTTAAACAAATTTCTACGCATTTTAGCTTGTCACGGCTAAACCATAAATCTGATTGACACAAAATTTGAAATCCTACAATAATATAACATTACGGATCCAATGAAATTAGTTTCGTCGGAACCCAAGACTGTTTGAAAAATGGCTATTTTTACATGTTAATTAAATATTAAAATATTCAATTTCTACAAATTAACTTTAATTCAATTTTAAAAGTTCACCAACATCATTGTAATTCAAATATAATTTAATTCAAGTATATAAATCATTTTCATTCACATTAAATTCAATTTCTAATTATTTCAACAATTTCAAATATTAAATTAACAATTTAATTATCCAATTAAATCCTTATATTTGAAATATAATTTATTCAGCTTATAAAATTAAATTTTGAATTTTTAAAATCAATTAAATATCCGAATTTCAAATGACTGAAATTCTGGGTCGTTACACAAAATCAACTGGGCAAAAAATCACAGCAACACAAAGAAAAACAGCTTCTTATATTCAAAGGATGGAAGCAAGAATAAGAGTGAGAAAACAAAGCGATAGCTTTGACTATGGTCGAAGACAAGAAAATGTAGCAAATAAGCCAAAACCTGAAGAAAAAAATAAAGCTGATGAAAACAAAAGTGCAAAAGAGTTTCCAAAGCCACTTGCAGTGATAGAACCAACACTTTCAGAGATAGGGCTTGGACACTGCAAATGTTTGATATATCTCAATGTAGAACAACAAAATATAATCAAAACTTTCTTTTATCTAACATCGTCGCAAAAGTAAGTGTACAAATATTTATACCAATGTTAAATATGAAAATAAGTTTATCCAATTTATACAAATCTTTTCTGTTAAAATATTGTAGTAGCATGGGAAGATAATGACACAATCAAAGGAGGTTGTGTCATAACGAAAAAAGCTTTAAGACATGTACTGGAAGGAAATGATATAGATGGGCAGGTACACATATTTAATTTTTTTCTTTAATAATACTGGTATCAATCAAAATTAGTAGACAAAACCTGTAACGACCCAGGATTTTTATTAATTAAAATTTGAATATTTAATTAATTTTAAATATTAATAAGTGAATTTATAAGTTGAATAAATTTTATTTGAATTATTGGATTTAATTGAATAATTAAATCGATAATTTAATATGTTAAATTATGGAAATAATTGAAAATTGAGTTAAATATGATTGTAAATGATTTATAAAATTTTATTTTATCATATTGGAGTTAGAACGATATTTTAGAACTTTTAAAATCGAATTAAAAGTTTATTTGTGAAAATTGAATATTTTAATATTAAAATCGACTAGTGAAAATAGTCAATTTTTGAACAGTCTCGGAATTGGACGAAACCAGTTCCATTGGATCCGTAATAGTTAGTTATTACCGGATTTCAATTTTCGTGTCAATCGGAGTTGTCGTTTGATCGTGGCAGCTCGAAACGCATCGAATTATTTTTAATTTTAATTTGGCGAGTTAAAATAGCCATTTTTCAAACAGTCTCGGATTTCGACGAAACCAGTTTCATCGGATCTGTAATGTGATATTATTGTAAGGTTTCAAATTTCGTGTCAATTGGATTTACCGTTTGTCCTGTACAAATTAAAACGCCTAGAAAATCGCTTAAATCGGTTTAATTTAAATTGAACGTTTATTGCCATATCTCGCACAGATGTCCGAATTAGCTTTCGAAACCTATTCCATTGTGTCCGAAACGTGGGGTAAACCCTAGAAACGCTGGTTACGGCGCGTGAATCGGAGTTCGGAATTTCCGGATTGAATAGTGTTTGAGAATTCCTTATAAATAGCCCCTACCCTTCATAAAAAAAAAAAACCCTAATCTATATGCAGCCGCCACCTACAACAGATCAATGGCCGAAAGTCTCATATGTTCTTCCTTCAATTTCTCAAAATCCAAGCATCGATTCAAGAATCGCTCAACTAGAAAAACGTAGAGGGTAGTGTGATTGACATATCCAACGGGTATGATCGCGAATGGAGTTGTATGTTGTGAGTTATTGGGCCGCGTTTCCCTGATGTTGCGCACGTTTTTCGAGGCAGGAGGCTCGAACGAGCTTGACCATAGTGGGGGCGGAGGTGCACGTGGGTGAGGGTTCACGATGGTGGTCCCTGATCGTAGGAGATGTCGTCGTAGTTGCCGTGATATTTAACCCTAGGGGGGCGGCTATGGGTTTGGGTTGTCTGTAGATGGAACGAGAGGGAGAAGGAGATGTTGGACGGCCAGGATGCAAGGGGCATGGGATCTCACGGCTAGGAATGATTGTAGGGTTTAATAATAAAATTTTTGTTGTAAATTAGTTAATATAAAATCGTGTAACTTTGAAAAGTCATAACTTTTTCATACGAGGTCTAAAATGCGCGAAACCAGTTGCGTTGGAATCGTATGGACGAGCACTACGCGATGAAATTGGATTGGAGTCGTTTGGAGTTAGTGAGAATTTTGGGTAAAATTAAACGTCCGTTTAATTTTATTCGAAATAAATCGCTAAAACGAAATTGAAATCAAGGTGAGAACTTCTCACTCAATCGAATCAGTTTCGATTTTATTTTAAATAGTTAGATTTAAAATATTTGAATGCATGTTTGAATGATAATTGATATCTATTGATTGTTAAAATAGACATTATGCGCCGTTAGTGAGCGGATGTTATTTATTAAAAACATATACCGCGAATATTTCATAAACAGTGAAATTGGTATTATATATAATAGCAATATATATATATATATATTGGCATATGTATATATTGGAGTTATTGATTTCCCGCATTTGTATAGCGGATGAGACCCTATTGCGCCGTTATTAAGCGGATAATATTTAAATCCCATATACCGCGATAATTTCGTACTGGAGCGAAATTGGTATTGTGCTAATGTTTGTGGATGCAGGAAAACAGGTTGGAGGGATCCAACTGGATTCCTCAACAGTTTTTATTTGATTTCAGATATTTTGATATTTGATGGATTATCATATACAATATATGATATCGTTGTTGTCGTGATTGGCTATTTGGTATGTAGCATCATTGGACCAAACTTTGGAATTTTAAAATGATTTTTAAAGTGATTTTTTGAAAATATACTATATTTTTCGAATTGATCCATTTTAAATAATTAAACACTATAATTTTTAAAGTTATAAAAATTATGATTTTGAGAAATATAGTTGAAAGCTGATTTTTGAGAAATATGGATTTATGATTTTATAAAATAGTTTAAATTGGATTTCTGAATTTATTATAAAAAATTTAAAAATAGGATTTATAAAATTTGATTATTTTATAAATCAAAGAAAATGGTGAAATTATAAAGGAATTTAAAGACGTTTTAAAGAATAATATAAATTGATTTATATTAAAAGATTTATAAATTGATATTTATAAATTAAAAATGTTGGAATTATAAAACGAGTTTTTATAAGTGTTGGAATGAATGGTGAATGAATGTCATTGATGAATGAAATTTATAGAATTAAACGGTGAAGTTATAAATGGAATTTTATAAGCAGTAGATTTATAAAATTTATTAAGTTATTAAAATAATGGTTTTGGACAAATAAATGAATCTTATAAGTTATAAGATTTATAATTTGGGAAGTTTAAAAGAACGATTTTGTAAAATAATCGTTTTATAAGCATTTAACTTATAATGTGAACTTTAGTTTTATAATTGAGTTATAAATTGAATAGGTTAGTAAAGGAATTTATAAAAGGAAGTTGTTATATAATAAATAGAATTGGAATTTATAAACGTTGTTTTATAAATTCGTAAACAACTTATTTTGATAAGTAAATTGTTGAAACCTATTAATGGAGTTATATTCACGTTTTGACTGTGAATAATACTTTGAAATAAAATGAATAAAAGGATGAAATTGTTAACGTAGTATATTCATGTTTTTGAATAGTGAACAATATGTTAAAGAAAATATTTAGAATGTGATATTTTAAATAGAATTAAAACGATCTAACGATGTTTTAAAATATGTTGACATTCGAAACCATAGATTTCAACATTCATTGTTGAAATAGACGTTTTCGAGAAATAGAAGGAAATGGTGGACTATAACACTGTTGTTATAGTAAATGATTTCCGAAAGGAAATGTTTTGTATAGTATTGGGATTTATATATCTATCTTAATTTCGAATCGCTATACTAGTGATTTTGGGTTGTCGTAACGATGTTTTACGTAACATTTGTTTTAGCCCAAATAAATACGTTTAAGTGAATGATTTCCTTAAAGAATGAAATATATACTTAATCTCGATTTAAGTATATTGAATATTTTCCAAGTGTTGAAAATAAATAGGTTCGTGAATTACTTATTAAATAAGTATGGAAATGTTTTCCAATATAAAGCGAATATTTTGAGAATTTATCTTTTTAAAGATAAATTGAAAAGGAATATCGAAACCTATTGAAAATCGTATATCAGTAGATATCGTGAAATGTAAATTCAATATGGAATTTATAAATGAAACTGGAAAATGGGTTTAAAAATAAATATTTATTTATTTTGGAGTGTGAAAATTATATATCTAGTAAAGATATCTTTGGGAATTAAATAATTTGGAAAATTATTTGGAATCTGGTGATGTTGTGCATATCCATTGATAGTTCAATAACCGACTATCAATATTTCCCTTTGAATGGGTATTTGTTGTGATTTGCTTGAATTTGAATGCACACTTATTTTTAAATTATTGCGCTCGTTATTCGGATTACCCATTCCGAATAGTGATACGACGTAATGGATAGCATTGATGATCGGTGTTGAAGACCGGATATTTGTGAGAGCGATAGGATGACCTATCGATTGACTCTGCACCGAGTTGCTCCGGTATTGAGTTCTCCATATGTGATGGGAAATCCGATCAGGATTGTGGATATCCGGATTGCAAGGACTTCTTTGTAAGTGCCTTCGGTTTTGTTCGAGCCCGGAACATACTTGTATGGATTGTATGTCTGACGTTACAAATTGAGATATAAAGCCGATTTCATTCAAATATATTTCTGTTAGTGGCGGAGAATTTATTATTTTAGCTTAACACCCTTCTCTGAGACGTACGAGCTTAGAGGTTATGTAGTTGAAGGTTATCAGCGATATATTCCCAATTTGGTAATGTGACATGCTGAGTGTTGCTGTGAAATGATCATTGTGTTGATTATTTGTGATAGGATCGTTTATTTGATCGTCTATCTTGGTGATCATTTCTATGATCATTTGTTGACCCAAAGCATGGCTTTTGTATAAAGTATGTTTTTGTGGACGTGACTTCGTCGAGCCTCACACCCCGTGAATGGTCAAAACAGGAAAGATGCGGCAAGGTTATGAGGGGTAGCGCCCTTTAGGATGTGTGCATTTCCTTCTGGAAAAGGGTGGTATCATGGTATGGAGCCCAGATACTTACTCATGTTGAAAACACTTTGTTATGATTGTGTGAATTGATTACGAGTGCTCGGTTGAAAGGTCCCAAAGGACCGGGGGATGGCATATTCGGTCAGTTGTTACTCAGTTAGGGGTAACCCGGCCTTGTGTTGGTAGAGATCCGGTTTGGTTCTCGGGGATGTCCATCCAGAGGCATTCTCATGTGGCAATGGGAAGTTCCTTGGCCCGATCATTCGTTGGAAATCCAATTCCCAATACGAAACTTGTACGGTATTAGTTGTAGAACCTGCCATTCACTTATGGTGGTCACCACTGTTTGGATGGTAGCTATAGTAGGCATAGTTCGAAATGTCTATGTTGGCTAAGATTTATATTCTACTTTCGAAATAAATTTTTCCTACACTATGCACTAGTAATAATATCAAATGTTCTTTTTAATGCGTATTAAGCATCTTTGACTATCATAAGGAGAAATCTCCTCCGATTCTGCGTTTGCATTGTGTGTGTGTGCGGGAGGCCTTATGGTAGTCTCATTTTTAAAAGCATTGCGAATTGAATTTAAAAATATCTCTCTATTTTGATTTTAAAGTTAAATAAACTGTTTTGAGTTCTCACACCAGTCACATGACTGACTCGGAGTTTATTGTTTTCCCTCCTAAACTCTGGGTGCCCACCAATTTCCACACGGGCAGTCAAGAGTTAAGGTTTATCAGGATATTTCTGGAATTGCTGGAGGCAAGCTGGATGGCATGGCTATTACTTATATAGTATTTCTTTTTCCGCTGCACTGTTTGTTGTTGTTGTTGTTGTACACTCTGATGATATGATGTAATGAAATGTAATGTATGTGATGTAATAACTGATATAGTTCTTTGTTTAAAGATTATTCATTTATTATTATATGTTGTGCCGCTGCGAATTGTGAGATTCTGATATTGTTGTGTTGTGTTCTGTTCCGTTCTATTTTCTATTTTCTTTCCTCTATCTTCTTATCTTCTTCTCTCTTCTTCTGCTTCTTTCTTTTTCTTAAACATTGATAATTCGTATTTCTGTTCACCTTGAGTTAATCTATGGAGATTAGTGTATATTCAAGGAGTACGGATTTGCGGGTCTTCACAGGTGGTATCAGAGCTTATGGTTAAGCGACAACCATGGTTCTGTTGGGTATTACTCATTAGAGATAGAGTCAGCAGTACTCTAGAATGAATTTGAGTGTAATAATAGCTATGAGAGCGTATTTGTTAGTGAATATAAAATTGTTTTATATTTTTTGATGATTGGTTTATTGAGTGGCATATGAACCTTCGTCAGCACGGTCTGTACAACTATGCCGAAGGGGTTTATAAACACTTGAATAGAACAATTCGACACAATATTGTTTTAAATTGGGTAAATGAAATAATTTTACCTTGATTATATTTTTATATGTAAAGGAATAATTTTTCAGAATTATTAAAGTATATATAAGTTGATTGTTAAGATGTTTGAATAATCTAAATAAAAAAATAAATTGTATAAGCAAATGAATTATAAGAATTGAATTAATGGATTAAATGTAAATCAATTGATATGGAATAATGAATATAAGTGTTAATTCATTAAAATCTAATGTTATTGGAAAGTTGAATAGTTGAATAAAAATCAATTTAATTAAACCAATTGATAAGCAAAGGAATTTCGTTGTAATTAATATACATTGATTGTTATAAGATTGTTAGTTGATTGTATGTAATTAATTAAGTGTTAATGAAATTGAGTTAATGAAATTGAAAGCTAAAGTAATTGAAATTCAATTGGAAGTTAAGTGAAGTTAAATAGAATTGAATCTGATTTGGAAGTGAACCAACTTGAATATGAATTAGTGAATATAAACTAATTGAAAATGAATGTTAGAAAACATCCACTGTTACTGAATCAAATGTGATTAAATTGAAAACCAATTCATGGAATATTAATGAGAATATAAATGAATATTTATTGTTATGGATGTTAGTTGGATGCTAGTTGGTTGATGTTTGCATTTGTTGCTTTTATTACATTTGCTATGTTGGCATGTATAGTTATTATGTTGCTATATGTTGTATATTGATACTATTGTCTATATACATGATTCTCATGTTGTTCTTGAGTGTTTAGTAGGTGCGGATCGCGTTTGCTTCGCGTTTGGAGCTCGTTTTCGCGCTATATTAGCCGTATAGGCTCGCTAATAAAATATAAGGTACATATCTCGGATTACATACCGTACTTTTACACTTTTTCCCTTCGGGATGCCTCATTACTTGATGAGATGTATATTTGTGATATATATACTGTCATTTTTTTTCGGATCGAGCCGCGCAAAGGAGACTATGGTGAATTTTTCCGAAAATTTAAGGCGTTAGAAAATTTTTGAGAAAATTGGAAAGTTTTGAAAACTTTAAATTTGATTTGGAGTTGAAAGTTAAATAATAGTAGTTGTTTTTGAAAAGATAACTAAGTATGATTTGAAAACTTAGTAAGTTATTATAAGAAGTTTAAAATTTGTTTTGGGAAAGTTAATAAATTCTATAACTTTTCTTACTTAATAATTTCGAGGATGAAATTCTTTTAAGGGGGGAAGATTGTAACGACCCAGGATTTTTATTAATTAAAATTTGAATATTTAATTAATTTTAAATATTAATAAGTGAATTTATAAGTTGAATAAATTTTATTTGAATTATTGGATTTAATTGAATAATTAAATCGATAATTTAATATGTTAAATTATGGAAATAATTGAAAATTGAGTTAAATATGATTGTAAATGATTTGTAAAATTTTATTTTATCATATTGGAGTTAGAACGATATTTTAGAACTTTTAAAATCGAATTAAAAGTTTATTTGTGAAAATTGAATATTTTAATATTAAAATCGACTAGTGAAAATAGTCAATTTTTGAACAGTCTCAGAATTGGACGAAACCAGTTCCATTGGATCCGTAATAGTTAGTTATTATCGGATTTCAATTTTCGTGTCAATCGAAGTTGTCGTTTGATCGTGGCAGCTCGAAACGCATCGAATTATTTTTAATTTTAATTTGGCGAGTTAAAATAGCCATTTTTCAAACAGTCTCGGATTTCGACGAAACCAGTTTCATCGGATCCGTAATGTGATATTATTGTAAGGTTTCAAATTTCGTGTCAATTGGATTTACCGTTTGTCCTGTACAAATTAAAACGCCTAGAAAATCGCTTAAATCGGTTTAATTTAAATTGAACGTTTATTGCCATATCTCGCACAGATGTCCGAATTAGCTTTCGAAACCTATTCCATTATGTCCGGAACGCGGGGTAAACCCTAGAAACGCTGGTTACGGCGCGTGAATCGGAGTTCGGAATTTCCGGATTGAATAGTGTTTGAGAATTCCTTATAAATAGCCCCTACCCTTCATAAAAAAAAAAAAAAAAAAAAAACCTAACCCTAATCTATATGCAGCCGCCACCTACAACAGATCAATGGCCGAAAGTCTCATATGTTCTTCCTTCAATTTCTCAAAATCCAAGCATCGATTCAAGAATCGCTCAACTAGAAAAACGTAGAGGGTAGTGTGATTGACATATCCAACGGGTATGATCGCGAATGGAGTTGTATATTGTGAGTTATTGGGCCGCGTTTCCCTGATGTTGCGCACGTTTTTCGAGGCAGGAGGCTCGAACGAGCTTGACCATAGTGGGGGCGGAGGTGCACGTGGGTGAGGGTTCACGATGGTGGTCCCTGATCGTAGCAGATGTCGTCGTAGTTGCCGTGATATTTAACCCTAGGGGGGCGGCTATGGGTTTGGGTTGTCTGTAGATGGAACGAGAGGGAGAAGGAGATGTTGGACGGCCAGGATGCAAGGGGCATGGGATCTCACGGCTAGGAATGATTGTAGGGTTTTATTATAAAATTTTTGTTGTAAATTAGTTAATATAAAATCGTGTATCTTTGAAAAGTCATAACTTTTTCATACGAGGTCGAAAATGCGCGAAACCAGTTGCGTTGGAATCGTATGGACGAGCACTATGCGATGAAATTGGATTGGAGTCGTTTGGAGTTAGTGAGAATTTTGGGTAAAATTAAACGTCCGTTTAATTTTATTCGAAATAAATCGCTAAAACGAAATTGAAATCAAGGTGAGAACTTCTCACTCAATCGAATCAGTTTCGATTTTATTTTAAATAGTTAGATTTAAAATATTTGAATGCATGTTTGAATGATGATTGATATCTATTGATTGTTAAAATAGACATTATGCGCCGTTAGTGAGCGGATGTTATTTATTAAAAACATATACCGCGAATATTTCATAAACAGTGAAATTGGTATTATATATAATAGCAATATATATATATATATTGGCATATGTATATATTGGAGTTATTGATTTCCCGCATTTGTATAGCGGATGAGACCCTATTGCGCCGTTATTAAGAGGATAATATTTAAATCCCATATACTGCGATAATTTCGTACTGGAGCGAAATTGGTATTGTGCTAATGTTTGTGGATGCAGGAAAACAGGTTGGAGGGATCCAACTGGATTCCTCAACAGTTTTTATTTGATTTCAGATATTTTGATATTTGATGGATTATCATATACGATATATGATATCGTTGTTGTCGTGATTGGCTATTTGGTATGTAGCATCATTGGACCAAACTTTGGAATTTTAAAATGATTTTCAAAGTGATTTTTTGAAAATATACTATATTTTTAGAATTGATCCATTTTAAATAATTAAACGCTATAATTTTTAAAGTTATAAAAATTATGATTTTGAGAAATATAGTTGAAAGCTGATTTTTGAGAAATATGTGTTATCCCGCTTTTTAGCAAAGCCGTGATATCAAAAGATTGGTCGAAAACGGGAAACAGTCCGTCTTAGAGATTGGATATACTTCACTTAGCTATGGATATCGATGAATTTTGCCCGAGTCCGGATCAGGCCACAATTGATAGGACACAACAAGAAAGGTTGTAGGAGCCATCATTTCAAATTTCAAGTCAATCCGAGTCCGTATGCTCAAGATATGATGGATTCAGTGTGAAGAGAAATGGTCATTGTCTGGTTCGAAACCATGAAGTTCGAACCCATCCTTTTCGAACCCATACTCTTCGAACCCATCCACGCCCTCTCCTTCGAACCCATGCTATTCGAAACCATCCACGTCCTTGCCTTCGAACCCATGATGTTCGAACCCATCAGCTAGTACCCAGCCTCGACTCCATCGCCTTCGACTCCATTACCTTCGAATCCACCACAGTGACCTACCTTCGAATCCACGACTTCACTCGGCCTCACATCCTCACTTCGAACCCATCGAGTGACCCAGTTCGAACCGATCAAGTTCGAACCCATAAGAATTCCTGGATTCGAATGTCACGTTCGAAACCAAGAATGCTTCCTATTTCGAATCCACCGAGTCAATTGGTTTGGATGACGTGTTCGCCGTAGTTCACGGAGCCGAAGCGGTCCATTCGGAGATAAGTTAGGATCGATTCGAATATTGCGCGCCACGTCACTGCAAGCTCACGTGCACTGATGGATTCGAAACGAAGGGTTCGAAATAATGGGTTCGAACGCCTCAGCCAACCGAAGATGTCGATTTCGAACCGAGCATATCTCCTTAACCACAAATCCAAATGCAACCAAATTTTCACAGTAGCTTCCATATGAGGTAAAGATTGTTCCTGCCAAGTTTCAGCTCGATTGGACCATTTGTTGATGGGTTCGAAATCACTTCGAACCGATGTCAGATCGAGACGAAACTTGGTGGGGTCGGTCACGTGGGCCCACTCACGTGCCAGAAGGAGTCTCACGAAGTTTCAGCAAGATCTGGGCCTCCAACGCCTATAAATAGCACCCTGAAGCCTTCAGAAAAGGGGGATCTTTTCGCCATCGAACGCCAAGACTCTGCCGGATTCAAGTTTAACTATCAGAATCGCTGTTGTATTCAGATTTCAAAGCAATTGTCAGCTGTAATCCATTGTAATCGATTGAATCGAGCAGAGCAATAAAGAGAAACCCTTCAAAGTGGACGTAGGCACGAACGCCGAACCACTATAAATCCTGTGTTTGTGATTGTTGCTTGAGAATTACTGTGATTTGTTACTTAGAGCTGAATTATATATTGATTGTCGCTGAGTTCTTTGTTAATCGTTATTGATTTGAGTACGTAAACGGGTGCTTTCACGACTTTGGGTGTTTGTGACCAATTTTGGCGCAAACATTTTGGTGCTTTCACTGAGAATTGAACTCAGGAAGAAGTTGAATTTGAAAGTCCAGGAGTTCAGATCTAGGAATTATGGCAAGACAATCGAGTAGGAGGCCAAGGACTGAGAGAAGTGAACCACAAGGAAGCCAAGAGGCTTCCTCAGGAGCAAATCAACCATCGATATACATTACTAGGGACGAGATGGAAACTATGATGAAGAGGCAAGAGGACATGATTCAGAGTTTACTCCAACAGATAGGACAGCTCGGAGCACAGAATAGGGAAGCCAATGGAGTCCAGAACGGAGCAGGACCATCCGGAGTAGCACCTGGATTAGGGGGCACACCCTTGGAGAACGTTGACCCAGTTTCGGAGAGAGAAAGGGGAGCATCTGCGCAACCCGGTAGTAGTAGAGATGCAAACGCTCAGTCAAGGGGGCAGATCCCGGAGTTACCTCGTGAACTCGGGGGGCAGGTTGGAAGTAGTGAACAAGGATTACATCTCGGAGACAATAACCGATTAGCAGATATAGTTAGGAGAGCTTTGAGAGGCGGTATGGTGAACAAAGATTTGGAAGATGTCAATAGAAGTCCTTTTACTTCAGCAATCAGGCAAGCTAGGAACCCGCCTGATTTCAAACTACCATCATTGGATATGTATGACGGGAGAACGGACCCCACGGTCCATCTGACAAAATATATGAGGCATATGGAAGTACTGGGGGCATCGGAGGAGGTTATGGCCCGGTGTTTTCCATTATACTTGACAGATATCGCCGCACTATGGTTTAGACAGTTGGAGAACGGATCCATCGGAACTTGGAATGGTGTAGTAGAGAGATTTATGAGGCAATTCAGGGTTCATATTACAAGACCCAAGAACGTGATGACTCTGGCAACCCTAAAGCAGAAGGCCGGAGAGACCTTGAGAAGTTATCTAGCACGATTTAATGCAGCAGCAGCTTCAGTGGATAGAGCGGATCCATCCATGGTGGTAATGGCAGCTGTGTCCGGAATAGCTGACGGCACAGAGTTCAAGAATTCATTGACTAAAGATCCACCCACAGATCTGGAGGAATTCTATCATGAAGCAGAAAAGTTTTTACGATTAGAAGATGCGAATGCCGAGAGAGAAGAAAGAGATGGGATAGAAATTTTTGCATTTAGAGACGAAAAACCTCTTAAAAAGGATTCGGACAAGGATAGAGGTAAAAGAAAGATTGAGAATGACAGAGACAGATCGAAGCGGCAACGAAGGGAGCCGCGATTCACCACCTACACTGAGTTGAACGAGAGCCTGGAACGAATTTATCAGGATACCAAAGAACAGATTCCGTACCGTAGGCCGATGCGAAGGGACCCTACCTCTGACGAAAGGAAATCAGATAAGTTCTGTGTATTCCATGAATTAAATGGTCATAATACTAACGATTGTAGGCACCTGAAGGATGAGGTGGAAGGGCATATCAGGAACGGTATGCTCCTTCAATATGTAAGGAGACGAGCTCCTGTGGCGGAACCAGAACGACCACCGTCCACATCAGCTAGGGGCGACCCCGAATCAAGGCACCGTATGGTTATCAATTGAGTAAGATGACGATGAACAAGTTGTAAGCTTCCACTAATGCAATTAAATCATTTACACATGTGCGAGATCGCGAACGATCTCCAGACATGCTCTGAATGATCGTTGACCGTTTCGTAGTGGGAACTTACACTTTGACATCCATGCTTTACTTTCGTTTCATTTTGATTTGAACGTTTGGACTTTGTTTATTTGGACATTGTTTTTGGAACTCATCTGTTTAATAATTATTTGATTTTGATAACTCTGGAATGACTAAGCTACGTACACATGTATGGGGTCGCGAACGATCCCTAGGAATGCACTGAGACGGCGATGGACCGCCCATATACACGATCCAGGAACTCACCCGAACGTGACCCTGGCATCGATAACACCAAGCCCTCCCGGGCACACAAATCGCCTCGAACGGCATCCGACTTCGAACAGTCACAACTCACTTCACCTCAAATGGCTTGATCGCGAACGGTCGTCACTTGAGGTCTGAAACCCGACCACGAACGGTCACGAATTCGCCTCGAACGGCACACGATCGCGAACGATCACTTTCTGCCTTGAACGGCACAGACCGCGAACGGTCGCAGATTTGCCTCGAACGGCACACGATCGCGAACGATCACTTCCTGCCTCGAACGCCATCAATCGCGAACGGTCATGGCTCACTGATTATGAAATCCGACCTCGAACGGTCACCACTCGCCTTGAACGGCACTTGGTCGCGAACGATCATCATTTGCCACGAACGGCAGTCGACCGCGAACGGTCCCATCTCATCATTCGCCGCGAACGGCATCGACCGCGAACGGTCCTATTCCATCTTATGCCACGAACGGCACGGACCGCGAACGGTCCCGATTCACTTCAAGCAGCATACGATCCCGAACGATCGAAGCATGCATTTGTACGCTCGACCGCGCACGGTCGCACTTCCCCTCGAATGACTCGATCACGAACGATCGTCATTTGAAGTTGAGCGCTTGACCATGAACGGCCGCACTTCATCCCAAATGGCTCGATCTCGAACGATCGTCATTTGAGGCCACATGAGACTATTGAGTTCTTTGCAGGTTGATAATCAGATACGAACATCCAACTCAAGGCATTACAAAACACACCTTCCTACAGCAAGGCATGTTTTGGGGGGCAAAGTGTTATCCCGCTTTTTGGCAAAGCCGTGATATCAAAAGATTGGTCGAAAACGGGAAACAGTCCGTCTTAGAGATTGGATATACTTCACTTAGCTATGGATATCGATGAATTTTGCCCGAGTCCGGATCAGGCCACAATTGATAGGACACAACAAGAAAGGTTGTAGGAGCCATCATTTCAAATTTCAAGTCAATCCGAGTCCGTATGCTCAAGATATGATGGATTCAGTGTGAAGAGAAATGGTCATTGTCTGGTTCGAAACCATGAAGTTCGAACCCATCCTTTTCGAACCCATACTCTTCGAACCCATCCACGCCCTCTCCTTCGAACCCATGCTGTTCGAAACCATCCACGTCCTTGCCTTCGAACCCATGATGTTCGAACCCATCAGCTAGTACCCAGCCTCGACTCCATCGCCTTCGACTCCATTACCTTCGAATCCACCACAGTGACCTACCTTCGAATCCACGACTTCACTCGGCCTCACATCCTCACTTCGAACCCATCGAGTGACCCAGTTCGAACCGATCAAGTTCGAACCCATAAGAATTCCTGGATTCGAATGTCACGTTCGAAACCAAGAATGCTTCCTATTTCGAATCCACCGAGTCAATTGGTTTGGATGACGTGTTCGCCGTAGTTCACGGAGCCGAAGCGGTCCATTCGGAGATAAGTTAGGATCGATTCGAATATTGCGCGCCACGTCACTGCAAGCTCACGTGCACTGATGGATTCGAAACGAAGGGTTCGAAATAATGGGTTCGAACGCCTCAGCCAACCGAAGATGTCGATTTCGAAACGAGCATATCTCCTTAACCACAAATCCAAATGCAACCAAATTTTCACAGTAGCTTCCATATGAGGTAAAGATTGTTCCTGCCAAGTTTCAGCTCGATTGGACCATTTGTTGATGGGTTCGAAATCACTTCGAACCGATGTCAGATCGAGACGAAACTTGGTGGGGTCGGTCGCGTGGGCCCACTCATGTGCCAGAAGGAGTCTCACGAAGTTTCAGCAAGATCTGGGCCTCCAACGCCTATAAATAGCACCCTGAAGCCTTCAGAAAAGGGGGATCTTTTCGCCATCGAACGCCAAGACTCTGCCGGATTCAAGTTTAACTATCAGAATCGCTGTTGTATTCAGATTTCAAAGCAATTATCAGCTGTAATCCATTGTAATCGATTGAATCGAGCAGAGCAATAAAGAGAAACCCTTCAAAGTGGACGTAGGCACGAACGCCGAACCACTATAAATCCTGTGTTTGTGATTGTTGCTTGAGAATTACTCTGATTTGTTACTTAGAGCTGAATTATATATTGATTGTCGCTGAGTTCTTTGTTAATCGTTATTGATTTGAGTACGTAAACGGGTGCTTTCACGACTTTGGGTGTTTGTGACCAATTTTGGCGCAAACAATATGGATTTATGATTTTATAAAATAGTTTAAATTGGATTTCTGAATTTATTATAAAAAATTTAAAAATAGGATTTATAAAATTTGATTATTTTATAAATCAAAGAAAATGGTGAAATTATAAAGGAATTTAAAGACGTTTTAAAGAATAATATAAATTGGTTTATATTAAAAGATTTATAAATTGATATTTATAAATTAAAAATGTTGGAATTATAAAACGAGTTTTTATAAGTGTTGGAATGAATGGTGAATGAATGTCATTGATGAATGAAATTTATAGGATTAAACGGTGAAGTTATAAATGGAATTTTATAAGCAGTAGGTTTATAAAATTTATTAAGTTATTAAAATAATGGTTTTGGACAAATAAATGAATCTTATAAGTTATAAGATTTATAATTTGGGAAGTTTAAAAGAACGATTTTGTAAAATAATCGTTTTATAAGCATTTAACTTATAATGTGAACTTTAGTTTTATAATTGAGTTATAAATTGAATAGGTTAGTAAAGGAATTTATAAAAGGAAGTTGTTATATAATAAATAGAATTGGAATTTATAAACGTTGTTTTATAAATTCGTAAACAACTTATTTTGATAAGTAAATTGTTGAAACCTATTAATGGAGTTATATTCACGTTTTGACGGTGAATAATACTTTGAAATAAAATGAATAAAAGGATGAAATTGTTAACGTAGTATATTCACGTTTTTGAATAGTGAATAATATGTTAAAGAAAATATTTAGAATGTGATATTTTAAATAGAATTAAAACGATCTAACGATGTTTTAAAATATGTTGACATTCGAAACCATAGATTTCAACATTCATTGTTGAAATAGACGTTTTCGAGAAATAGAAGGAAATGGTGGACTATAACACTGTTGTTATAGTAAATGATTTCCGAAAGGAAATGTTTTGTATAGTATTGGGATTTATATATCTATCTTAATTTCGAATCCCTATACTAGTGATTTTGGGTTGTCGTAACGATGTTTTACGTAACATTTGTTTTAGCCAAAATAAATACGTTTAAGTGAATGATTTCCTTAAAGAATGAAATATATACTTAATCTCGATTTAAGTATATTGAATATTTTCCAAGTGTTGAAAATAAATAGGTTCGTGAATTACTTATTAAATAAGTATGGAAATGTTTTCCAATATAAAACGAATATTTTGAGAATTTATCTTTTTAAAGATAAATTGAAAAGGAATATTGAAACCTATTGAAAATTGTATATCAGTAGATATTGTGAAATGTAAATTCAATATGGAATTTATAAATGAAATTGGAAAATGGGTTTAAAAGTAAATATTGATTTATTTTGAAGTGTGAAAATTATATATCTAGTAAAGATATCTTTGGGAATTAAATTATTTAGAATCTGGTGATGTTGTGCATATCCATTGATAGTTCAATAACCGACTATCAATATTTCCCTTTGAATGGGTATTTGTTGTGATTTGCTTGAATTTGAATGCACACTTATTTTTAAATTATTGCGCTCGTTATTCGGATTACCCATTCCGAATAGTGATACGACGTAATGGATAGCATTGATGATCGGTGTTGAAGACCGGATATTTGTGAGAGCGATAGGATGACCTATCGATTGACTCTGCACCGAGTTGCTCCGGTATTGAGTTCTCCATATGTGATGGGAAATCCGATCAGGATTGTGGATATCCGGATTGCAAGGACTTCTTTGTAAGTGCCTTCGGTTTTGTTCGAGCTCGGAACAGACTTGTATGGATTGTATGTCTGACGTTACAAATTGAGATATAAAGCCGATTTCATTCAAATATATTTCTGTTGGTGGCGGAGAATTTATTCTTTTAGCTTAACACCCTTCTCTGAGACGTACGAGCTTAGAGGTTATGTAGTTGAAGGTTATCAGCGATATATTCCCAATTTGGTAATGTGACATGCTGAGTGTTGCTGTGAAATGATCATTGTGTTGATTATTTGTGATAGGATCGTTTATTTGATCGTCTATCTTGGTGATCATTTCTATGATCATTTTTTGACCCAAAGGATGGCTTTTGTATAAAGTATGTTTTTGTGGACGTGACTTCATCGAGCCTCACACCCCGTGAATGGTCAAAACAGGAAAGATGCGGCAAGGTTATGAGGGGTAGCGCCCTTTAGGATGTGTGCATTTCCTTCTGGAAAAGGGTGGTATCATGGTATGGAGCCCAGATACTTACTCATTTTGAAAACACTTTGTTATGATTGTGTGAATTGATTACGAGCGCTCGGTTGAAAGGTCCCAAAGGACTGGGGGATGGCATATTCGGTCAGTTGTTACTCAGTTAGGGGTAACCCGACCTTGTGTTGGTAGAGATCCGGTTTGGTTCTCGGGGATGTCCATCCAGAGGCATTCTCATGTGGCAATGGGAAGTTCCTTGGCCCGATCATTCGTTGGAAATCCAATTCCCAATACGAAACTTGTACGGTATTAGTTGTAGAACCTGCCATTCACTTATGGTGGTCACCACTGTTTGGATGGTAGCTATAGTAGGCATAGTTCGAAATGTCTATGTTGGATAAGATTTATATTCTACTTTCGAAATAAATTTTTCCTACACTATGCACTAGTAATAATATCAAATGTTCTTTTTAATGCGTATCAAGCATCTTTGACTATCATAAGGAGAAATCTCCTCCGATTCTGCGTTTGCATTGTGTGTG
This sequence comes from Allium cepa, assembly GCA_030765085.1. NCBI lineage: Eukaryota > Viridiplantae > Streptophyta > Magnoliopsida > Asparagales > Amaryllidaceae > Allium > Allium cepa. The sequence goes on from CM060931.1 coordinate 399,979,744, forward strand.
TATGCGGGAGGCCTTATGGTAGTCTCATTTTTAAAAGCATTGCGAATTGAATTTAAAAATATCTCTCTATTTTGATTTTAAAGTTAAATAAACTTTTTTGAGTTCTCACACCAGTCACATGACTGACTCGGAGTTTATTGTTTTCCCTCCTAAACTCTGGGTGCCCACCAATTTCCACACGGGCAGTCAAGAGTTAAGGTTTATCAGGATATTTCTGGAATTGCTGGAGGCAAGCTGGATGGCATGGCTATTACTTATATAGTATTTCTTTTTCCGCTGCACTATTTGTTGTTGTTGTTGTACACTCTGATGATATGATGTAATGAAATGTAATGTATGTGATGTAATAACTGATATAGTTCTTTGTTTAAAGATTATTCATTTATTATTATATGTTGTGCCGCTGCGAATTGTGAGATTCTGATATTGTTGTGTTGTGTTCTGTTCCGTTCTATTTTCTATTTTCTTTCCTCTATCTTCTTATCTTCTTCTCTCTTCTTCTGCTTCTTTCTTTTTCTTAAACATTGATAATTCGTATTTCTGTTCACCTTGAGTTAATCTATGGAGATTAGTGTATATTCAAGGAGTACGGATTTGCGGGTCTTCACAAAACCAATACCTAAGAACTGTTTGATTGGAATTCATGCTTGGTATTTTATGTTACTCATAACATAACAAATACCTACATATATATTAAAAAATGATACCTAGTGTATGTCTATTATAACTTTATGCTTTGAAAATTTAATTATTTACTTCACCATCACATGTGACAAAAAAAAACAAAGCAGTGCAAAACTGATACCAAGTAGTTCTTTGCATTAGAATTAATGCTTCATTATTGTATAAATTATTTTCACTACTGTGTAAAAAAACTAAAACCTGTATGTATGAAAAAGTAATGCTTAATTTATGTTTTGATAAAATTTGATGCTCCAAAATTTTAAATATTTATTTAACTTTCATATATGACCAAAATAATATCGAAATGGTAAAAAAAACCTATACCCAATATCAATATGTTTGAAATTGATGCTTGCATGATTTCTAAGTTATTTTCATTGTAATTTACATCAAAACTGATTCCAAATAAAAGCAAAAAAGATACCTAGATCCTGGATTATAAAAAATGGCAATAGTTAATTTTAGAAAAATATTTTCAATACCATGTACAACAAAACTAATAACAAATAAATGCAAAATCCGATACCCACAAGATGTTTGAATTGAGTTGATGCTTTGTTATTTTTATACTTATCAATATACACAGCCACTATTAATATTAGTGATACTATTTATTATTTAATATTTCTTCACCAATAAAAAAACATATACTTTTCTGATTTTTATACGGATTATTGATTGGCATATTTCCAAATGTGGACTAGTAGAGCACAACTCTGCTTTCACAACCATAATGATGGTAAATAAAACTTTAATATGAAAGTGCATAATAATTTCTTTATATATTAAATTATAACTTATTTTCATATTCAACAGAAAGGAATTGTTTGTGATATAAAGGGTGTTGAAAAAGTTTGGTCCTACTAATGCTAGAATCAATTGTACAGGACAAATATGCAGAAGATGTATATTTTCCTTTGCTTTGTGACAACCATTGGACAGTAATCGCTTTAACATACCCAACAATGCAATGGTTTAATGTTGATTCTAGATGCTTTAGAAGATCCAATGAAAGAAACAACTCCAGTTTAAAAGAAAATATGAAATTGGTATGATATTTTTTTCTTAAAAAAATTACTTAATACAATTAAAAGAGATGAACATAACCTAACTTTTTATCATTTTTTCTTTAATAGAGACAACAAATAGAAGAAATGCTTAAAGACATTTATACTTTAGAGACAACAAAAAGAATAACTTTTTATCATTTGTCATTAATAGAGACAACAAATTGAAATTAATACTTGACTATTTTATTAATTCTTTATTTCACATGTTATATACAACAAAACTGGTACCTATATTCATGCAAAATGATGCCCATTAGCTGCTACATATGACATAAACCCTTACAAATTAAATTTACCATACTGTAATATATAACAATTGCAAAATAAAAAATAATGCAGCACTCATACTTAGTACTTATATGACTAAAATTCAAGATTTAATAAATTATTCTAAACATTATATATAGTAAAACTGATACCTACATTTTTGAAAAATGACACCCAACAGTTATTTGATATAATATGATTCTTTATAAATTTAATTATCTATTTTACTGTCATGCATATCAAAAGAGGTACGAAATTAGTGAAAACTCATATGTAGTAACTATTTGATTAAAATTCATGTTCATTCATTTTATATATTATTTTCATTACAATTTATAGCAAAACTGGTACCTATGAATATACAAAACTGATACCAAGTTGCTGTTAGAAATAACTTGACGACAACAATATACCAAACTGCAATTTTACACTTCTACATCATATACTGAGTTGCCAACTGTTCACCATAACATATTAGTCCTTATATACTACCTTTTAAGCTTATATTTCTTTATGAAGTTTTGCACTTCACAACTCAGCAAACAAATACTTACAGTCATTTCAAAAGAAGGAAGAAATCATTATGTACAAATGATACAAATAGTATGCAAAGAATGACACCATAGTCGTTATACCTGAAACAGAATAAAAACACAGAAAACCCAATACTAAAATCTGTGATATCTACAACTGATACTTATAACATACAACCACCGATACCACATATTTTACATACCTGAAACAGAAACTAATAGAATTAAAAACTGATACTGAAAATCCAATAAGAATAAATAAACTGAAGAAGATATAAAAATTATAGCACATAACTTCCCATGCAACTTGTATATTAAAAAAAATACTAAACCAAAAATGATGCCATATATAACAAAATTCAAATAAAAATATCAAGTCACCATCACATGCAGTATATGATAAACCAATACAATGATATAAAAATGTTCACTGACATAAAATTGCCAAAATAAACATAAAACCAAGAATATCTTCTTAGAAACTCGACAATCAAATTATATCTTCTTAGAAGCTTGACACTTACGCTTGTTGTGACCATATTGCTTGCATACACCACATCTATTTTGTTTATTTTAAAAATATGCAAATCCTCCTTTCCGTTTTATAGAAAGTCTGCCAGCACCTCTTCTCTTCTTTGGTAGCTTAATAACAACTTCAACACCTGCATCAACAATTGGCTTATCAAAATTTGGAATAGGATTAATGGAATTAGCATAAGAACAACGATAAGCATCATTGGTAAAGTAGTACTCAACAAAATCATAAACGGACAACTTTGATTTTTTCATGCACTTAATAGCATGAGCACATGGAAATCCTATAACTTTCCGTTGATTACAACTACAACTCCACTCTTTAAGATCAGCAAGATGAGAGTTTTGCGATTTCACTTCGAAAGCAAACTCTAAATACTTGTCTACATCCCATCCAAATCCTTTTTTAATCAATTCGCTTAAATGAGATTCCATAGAAGGATGAAGAGTAGTATTCCATAAACGACACTCCTCTCTCCTATTAGTCATTCGTTCCATAAGCTTAATTCGAATTCCATCTAAGAATACAGTAATAGGCAAGGCCCATTCATCCAAAATCCAACTATTAAAACTTTCAGCAAAATTAGAACTATATTCACCATATCGTTTACCCGAGAAAAACAAATCAGCCCATTTATCAAAAGGCTTATCCTTTAAGAAGTTCACAGCAACAACATCACTAAATTCACAAAATTTAAAATGTGCTTCTTCAAATTCATACAAATTAGAAGCTATAGAACACATCTTGAACAAATCAATAATAGAGATATTATAATTCTTTGCCTTAACTGCGGAAAGTAAATTATGCTCCAAATGAAGATAGCAATAACTATGAAAGGCTAAAGGAAAAACTTCATGAACGCTTAAAATAAAACCTTGATAGCGATCCGACATAAATACCAAATCGTGATCTTCTTGAAGCATTTGTTTTAATGACTCAAAAACCATTTCCACTTATCTACATTTTCTAAGGAAACCATACCCATAGCTAAAGGGAAAAAACCTGTATAAAATAGTTTTAAACAAATATTTAAATAAAATTCAATCAACTCATAACTTAAAAACTGATACTTAATAACTGCTACAATTAACTAAAAACTGATACCTACCAACCGACAGTGATAACTAAAAACTGGTTCCTAAAAAAATAGATAAAAAATTATGATATTACACATTAAAGCATACTGAAATAAAAACATATCCTGATTGCCATTTTTTGCAGTAGCGCCCATCAAAACTCCTGGTCGTCCCCTTAAATAAGTAGCATCTAAAATATCACAGGTTGACAATGCTTGAAACCACGTAAACAAGCACCAAAACTAACAAATACTCTTTCAAATTGATTAGTACAAGCATTAACTTCCTTATTAACACGGCTACTTGGATTATACATCTTCAATGCATCTAAATACCAACTCAAACCATTGTACGACATAGCATCATTAACATGTAACTCCATCAAAGCAAGTTGTTTTCCACAATAAGCAAAAGAATAAGACAGCTCAAGATTGTATTCTCTTCTAAAATCATCTATTATATCTCTAGTCATTTTATTAGGACAATCACGAATCTTATCTATAATCAATGACTTAACAAATGCACTAGAAAGATGTGGATTATTCAAGTTTCTAAGACCAACACCACAAGAATGATCACTATTCAAACTTCTAATGAAAAACCTATTAAGTTGCCTGGAATCACAAGAAACATGAACTTTAAATAGACACCTATTTGTAGAGGAAGAGCAAAGAGCAGTAATTCTTCTAGAACAATTCTTCCAAAACACTAATTGATATCCCTTTTGAATTTTGTGCGCCATCAAAACTTCCCCAAAATCATTGGCTCCTCCAAAACAAAAACCAACAAAATCAAAAATGGATAATTTCGAACCTTTCTATAATATATCCTTCAAATAAATTTTACTATGAACAACGAGATTTGAACTCAAAGATCTGCTGGAAGATGAATAACTAAGAAGATTAGAGGAAATTGAAGTAGAACCACCACCAACATTTTCCAATTGGTAACCCTTGATCTTAACAGTAAAAGGAAAGAATGCACTCTTCTTATACATTTGAAAACAAAGTATACTCTGAAGATCATAAACTATACAACCACTATAACTTTATTCTCAAGCACATAAGAAATTTTAATAGATGAAGGAGACTAATATCGACAAATGTCATTCTTCAAATCATAAAAACAAAAATCAATGGACAATTGAGTGCTAAAAGTATTATCATCGAAGACAAACAAACAAAGAAGGCTATTGTCAACACTGCAAAAGAAAAAAAGTAAGAAATCAAAAAGAAAATTAAACAGTTTTAACCAAACTGATACCTACTAGCAATAAAACTGGTATCTAAAATCCGAAGCTCAAATTTGTATTAAAACTGATACAAAAACATACGTCAACAAATAGTTGATACTAAGAAAACACTAATTTAACCCATCGATTATTTGCTACACATCATCAGCTACACAAACAAAAAGGTAAAATGATTCAAAACTACAGTGTTGTCAACATGATACTAAAAATATGAAAATGACATCTAAACACTGATCCACAATGAACTAAATACAGTAATAAATATTCATCCAATTCAATACGAATCCACCATAATCATAATTAAACATAAAACAAATGACAGTCTATTTAAAACAAATTTAAAATGATGCTGCATATAGAGTAAAAGGAACAAGAACGAACCTGCTACTACTGCCCAAATTTTCCATAGAATATGAGGGAAGAAAACAAAGCAACAAAACTAATTTCAATTAACAAAAGAAAAACAATGTTAGAATCGACCAGATTAAAAATCTAATAGAAGAAAAAGAAGAAGAAGAAAAAATAGAATCATACCTAAAGCTACGAATTGACAGTATCGAACAAAAACAAAGGACACTCAAAATCCTAATAACATAACTGAATTGCACAGCAAAATAAAGAAGAACGAAGATGAAAATTCAAATTTGAAAACAAAAAAGAAAAAGCGATGAAGAATTAAAGAAGAATAAGAACGAGATAGAAGAAAGCACGCGACAGTTAGGGTTATTTAAATTATTTTAATGATTTTATCCAGGGAAATAGCAAATTACAAGGATATCATGGCTGGCAAAAAAGCCCTTAAGATTGTCCTTCATAATATTTTCCTATATTCAAAATCTCTAATAACTTATTTTGAATATCATTAAATATTGCTTTAAATTCATTTCATAATCTTCCATAATAAAACACTATTTTAAAATAAATTTGTAAGTTACAAAATAAATCAGATTTATTTCAAACCATAGAATATAATTCAAAATCTTCATATCATATAGAATTTCTCATAACATCAATAAATCAATTTTGAAACACCAAAATATATATACAAATAGGATTTATTTTACCATACTCTTAAAACCATTCAACAATATTTCAAATTTGGTTTATCTTTAAAATAGGCTCGTATACTCAAAAACTATTTGTCAAAAATATCTCTTTAAATCTAATTTATCAAACATACGGTTTCTAAACACAATTTCTTTTGGAAAATATTATTAAAGCCCTCATTTATACTTACCAAATTCCATACGTTCAATTATTCCTGAAAATCTCTATTTTCATTTTTAAATAAGCTTTTATTTCTAAAAAATATCTACAAATTATTTTATTTTAGAACCACTTTTTTATTTATAAATAACTTTAAATTAATTTTAAAATACCAAAAATAATTTATCAAAGCTTTTAAAAATATTTTAAAGTGGCAAAATCCATAGATCGTCTAAAATAAAACCATGGAGCAAAATTCTTCAAAATCAACCGCAAATCATCAATACAAATTTTATTGTGTGACTGAGTCGATTTCTATCGAATTTCGACCATCCGTATGATATAAATAAATTACATAGATTAAAATGCAAACGGATAATGTGTTCTTTGCATTGGGACATCCAATAAACATAAAAATCCACTATCGAACGCTAAATAACATCCAATATCATGATTCCCAATTGAATATCCCGATCAATCACTCTATCCAAGTAAACAATTCAATTTCCATAATCAAATCCCAAACAACCAATTCAACCAAGCAATTCCATAATTAGCCAGGATAATAATAATATATATGCAAGATGTGAGTGGAAATAAATACAGTTGTGAGTGAGAGAGCTCATCGAAACGATGCATAAAATCCACCAATCGATGCTTTATTTCTTCAACCAAATCACCAATAATCATCATGAGCACCATCTGTTGCTCAACACTACGACCACTACATCGTCAATTATCACTCCCCTGCCGCCTTCAATCTACACCTCCTTTTGTCACTATTTACCGCTCTGATTGCAGGTTCACGTTGCACAAACCATTATTGTGCACACTCAATCCACCTCATTGTTCCAACCATTGCCAAAAGTCCACAGCAGGATCGGCTTCCCAAATCGTACATGACACTTGGATAAATTGCGACCTCAACTTTCTATCACCTAAGACATGGTCGACCTCCCTTTACATCGCAGTCTCCTCACTTCGTCGACGATGATTGTCAAGGCCAAGCTTTCATCGCGGCGTCGATTTCCAACCATCTAAAAGTTGCATGCTGTGTTTGATTCAATTTTTTTTTGCACATGGGTGATTTTGAGATTAGGGCAAGGGTAACATTCTAGAGGATACGGGCACGAGCTGGTGAGAGGAAGTACGGCACATGTTTCAGAAGCAACGAGAGAGAAATATGGGCTTGGGCCCAAATTCTATTAAACCTTCTTTTCTCATTTCAAATGATTCTTATTATTTATTTATAAACAAATTCCAACCTAATTCAATTTAAGTTACACTTCATTCTATAATATATATTTCGATAATTGGAAATTTTTATTCAATTCAATATCCGCTTATTTTCTATTTATTAATCCATCATACCATAATGAAATAAATTCATTTTCAATAATGAAACCAGTGTACGATGCTACCACACAATAGCGGACTCTAGGAAGGTCGATAATGTGCACAGCATTTTCTTCGCATTGCGAAGAGGCTGTTTCTGGAATCGAACCTGGACGTCCAGATCACCATGCGGGTGACCTAACCGTTGCACCAACGCATCCACACATGTCGGACTTGAATTGCTCAAAATATCAGATTGTTAATTTATATTTGGCAAAACTCAGCATATATAGTAAATAAATAAATCATAGAATCACAAACACGGAGTAATATACTAATAAGCAACGAAAACAAGAGAATAGTAATTCATGAAGCTGCTATATATATATATATATATCAGAGTTAAACAAGATATAACAGAAGTCTCGAATACATAGAAGTCTCAATACAATAATCAATAACAAAATCTGAATATATCATAGGAGCCAACTAAATAACTGAAAGCTGAATAGATGGTTGGATCTCCAAGCGATGCTCCAAACTCCAATGGAAAGTCTCAATTGCTGTAACACTCAATCTGACCCGAGCGTAAAGCAAAACAAAAAACACTCGAGTCAGGATTAACATTCTTATATCAATAAATGCAACTCAAGTTAAATATCAATTGAAATACAAGTAACTTAAAGGATGTTTGGGATAGCCATCCTCTAAGGATCCTTGGAACTATCAACTATATGATAACCTGAATTTTCTGGACACCTGTAATTGATAATATAATTGGGTTGATTAATAGAAATATTAAATTATAGGTTGAACAAAAGAATATGATTAAGTAAATATTTATATTTGTAAATTGTGTTGTATATATATAGACATAGATTTTAAATAAAGTTATTATTTTTAAATTTAATTTGTGTTTGTTTAAAATTAATATATATTGAAGTTGATTTTAAATTAGAATTTTTAAATTCGATTTGAATTTGAATATAGATTTAAATTTTTAATATAATGAATATATATCTTAAAAAAAATTATTTTGGATATAAAATATAATATATATGATTTTATTTAAATTATAATTGGCTTATACTTTATTTTCTTTTAAAGATTTTGTTTATATAAATTTAGGAAAAATATATTAATTCACAAATGTATTTATTTACTAGGGAAATTAATTTAAAAAGCCTTTTAAAAATCTCTTAAAAATAAATAAAATAAAAGATTACAAGTGTTGATTTATTAAAGAATATAAATACACATGTAAGGGAATTAATAATAGGATGTGACAGGTGTAGCATTTAAACAAGTGTTATGTTAGTTTATTTTCTTTTTTTTCTTTTTTTCTTTTTAATAATGAAAAAAAATTAAGGTTGTAAATATTAATATGCTTCTACACTTTCTTTTCTTGCATATATCTAAATTCATACAAACTTGAGAAGGAATCAAAAAAACAAAACCTAAGAGAAAAAATAAAATAAAAATCAAAAGCAGATCTGGGAAGCTAGATTAGAAGTCACAGTTTCAACCTGAAGCAAAGGCAACATCAACCTAAAACAAATTCAAGTTGTAAACAGATTCAAGATTAGTTTCAATGCAAAGATTTGGCCTCAAAGCAAAAGAGCAGATAATCATAATTTTCCAGGCTCCGTTCTATGATTTTACAAAAAAACAGGTGAGTAAATTATTTTAAAAACAGTTTGATCTGGGTTTTTACTACATGCATGTGATGATCTGAAAATTTATCTTGATGTTGCATGGAAATCATTCAGTTTTATTTATTGAATTTATAGTTATATTTATATATGCCTGTAAACACCCTGTTTCTATTTTCTTAAGAACGGATTTCACTTCAAAAGTCCAAACCTTCCAATAACATCCTTATTTGACCTTGATGATTAAATAAAAGTTGTTAGTTATTGTTTGATGAAAATTTTAAAAATAGTTTTTGTAAGTTTAAATGTATAAATAGTATTTAAAATGGAAAATACAGTGGAATTTTGATTCCTGTCAGAAATCAAAAATCTCAATTCTTGTTTTGGATTATATAGTTGGATTGTTAGTTAAAAATGATGAATTTTAGCATGCATTGCATAATTTTTAGATTGATATTCAATTGGGAAAATGGGAATGAAGGGTTTCGGCAATTTGATCAATTGCCGATGTTAAACTCCATGATTTGAGCTGGAATCTTGGGTGAAGCTTGTTTTCATGATGAGGATGTTGGGAAAAATATAATTGAAATTTTCCAATGTTTGATTCGTTCGAAATCGATCAAACTAGGGTTTTATTTTGTTCTTAGCTGGGTTGATCTGTAGAAGTTTTTGCGACTTGGATATGGGACCGGAGGCATTCGCATTTGGGGGAGAGGAATCTCGTGACAAGGCGTTTCGATGGTGGGGATGGCGATGATCAACGGCGTGGAAGTTGTCGGCGGCGAGGGGTTGTGTGTCGAGTGTGTTCTGCTATTTTTTCGAGCATATGGTCCAATTTTGATTCGCGTACGAATTGTTGGATCTGGGTTTGGTTTTGGGCTCGCACGCATTGGAATGACCATCGATAAAGGTTGCGATGACCTATGGTGGCCGGCGACGTTAGTGCACGTGCACGTGTGTTGTGGTGTGCACTGGAAATTGAGCTTGGGAAGACGAGTTGAAGACCCGGGTAGAGCTCGCGTTATTCTCGTGATGGACTCGAAGTATGGTGCTGGGTTTTTGCTTCGGACAAGCTCGAGTGTTTTCTGTGTTTTGACTCGAGTTGTTTTGGTTGCATGTTGTTTTTCTAGTTAGTTATGTGTAAAGATGTTAATACTGTATCATGTTAAACTACAAACTTAATTTGATGTTAAGTTGCAAATTTAACTTGAGTTTGAATAATTGAAGATTCAAGCTTTAAAATTTTAAGCAAGTTTTATAAAAGAAAACAAACTTTCAAAGTTAAAACTTGTGTTTTGAAATAAAGTTAATCAAAATTTTAAAATATTAATTGAATTTATTTTAAATTTAAATTGTTAAGAAGTTTGTTTTTGAAAGTAATTATCTAATTAAATTTCAATTTCAATTTAAAAGAATGTTTTGGAATCTAAATATTGAATCAAAAGTTTAAAGTAAATTACAAAGTAATGTTTTTTAAACTAAGTAATAAATTGAATTTTTAAGATAAAGTTGTTTTGAATTCTGGAATGTTTTGAAATGCATTTAAATTTTGTTAATGATAAGTATGTCGTTAATTAAAATAAAGATTTATCTTAAGAGATAATTAAGGTTTGGATGTGTAACGCCCCGGGAAATCTTCGACTTTCGAAAATTCAACATCGATACTCACTTTATCGACTGCCGAGAAATCGAAGGCCGGAAACCCGAAATGTTATGGTTTAAGAAAAGAAAAGAGGTAGAAGAAGAGAGGAAAGACAGAAAATAGAGAGAAAAGAAAATAGAACGGAATAGAAAATAACAGAACAATAACAGAATCTCACAATTCGCAGCGGAACAACATATAATAGATAAATGAATAATCTTTAAACAAAGAACTATATCAGTTATTACATTACATCACATTTCATTACATCATATCATCAGAGTGTACAACATCATACAACAACAAACAGCGGAAAAGAAATACTATATACAAGTAATACGCCATGCCATCCAGCTTGCCTCCAGCAACTCCTGAATATCCAGAAAATCCTGATAAACCTAACTCTTGACTGCCCGTGTGGAAATTGGTGGGCACCCAGAGTTTAGGAAGGAAAACAATAAACTCCGAGTCAGTCATGTGACTGGTGTGGGAACTCAAAACAGTTTATTTATCTTTGAAAATCAAAAATAGAGGAATATCTTTAAAGTCAATTCGCAATGCTTTTAAAAATGAGACTACCATAAGGCCTCCCGCACACACACACAATGCAAACGCAGAATCGGAGGAGATTTCTCCTTATGATAGTCAAAGATGCTTGATACGCATTAAAAAGAACATTTGATATTATTACTAGTGCATAGTGTAGAGAAAATTCATTTCGAAAATAAAGATATAAATCTTAGCCAACATAGACATTTCGAACTATGCCTACTATAACTACCATGTTCAATAGCGGGTTACCGCCACATTCCATAGCAGGTTATACAACTAAAACCGTACAAGGCTCGTATTTGAAGAATGGATTTTCCAACAAATGGTCAGGCCAAGGAACTTCCCATTGCCACATGGAAACGCCTCTGGAAGGACGCCCCGAGAACCAAACTGTTCTCTGCTAAACAAAGCCGGAAACCCCTTTTCCCAAGGGATATTACAAACCCTCAGATATGCCACCCCCGGTCCTTTGGAACCTTTAAACGAGAGCTCTCTAACCAACATCACACCATAATACTAAGTGTTTCAACATGAGTAAGTATCTGGGCTCCATACCATGATACTACCCTTTTCCAGAAGGAATGGTCATACCCTAGGGAAGCGATCCCTGAAAACCTTGCCGCACAATTCCTGTTTCGACCATTACCGGTTTGTGAGGCTCGACGAAGTCTCGTCCACAAAAACATACTTTATACAAAAGCCATGCTTTGGGTCAACAAATGATCATAGAAATGATCACCAAGATAGACGATCAAACAAATGATCCTATCACAAATAATCAACACAATGATCATTTCACAGCAACACTCAGCATGTCACATTACCAAATTGGGAATATATCGCTGATAACCTTCAACTACATAACCTCTGAGCTCGTACGTCTCAGAGAAGGGTGTTAAGCTAAGAGAATAAATTCTCCGCCACCAACAGAAATATATTTGAAAGAAATCTGCTTTATATCTCAATCTGTAATGTCAGACATACAATCCATACAAGTCTGTTCCGGGCTCGAACAGAACCGAAGGCACTTACAAAGAAGTCCTTACAATCCGGATAATCTCTAATCACGTCCGAACTTCCCATCACATAGGGAGTCTCTATACCGTAGCTACTCGGTGCAAAGACAATCGACAAGTTGTCCTTTCGCTTTCAAAAAGATCCGGTCTTCAACACCGGTCTTCAAATGCAATTCATAACGACGTATCACATATTCGAAATGGGTTATACGACCCCATGGTCCTTTCCCGGTTAACCCGAATAGTGAGCGCTTATTCAAAAATAAGTGTGGCATTCAAATTCAAACAAATCACATCAATTACCCATTCAAAGGGAAATATTGATAGTCGGTTATGTAACTATCAATGGATATGCACACATCACTAGTTTCCAAATAATTTTCCAAATTATTTATTTTCCAAAATATCTTTACAAGAGATATTATTTCCAATACTTCAAAAATAAATCAATATTTATTTTTAAACAAGTTCCCCTTTTCTTTTATAAATTCCTTAGTGAATTTATAATTCCCAAAATATCTATGAATATACGTTTTCAATTATTCATTTCAATTTATCTTCAAAAAGATAAATTCTCAAAATATTCACTTTATATTGAAAAACATTTCCATACTTATTTATTCATAAGTAATTCACAAATTTTATTTATTTCCAACCTTTGGAAAATATTCAATATACTTAAATCGAAATTAAGTATATATTTCATTCTTTAAGGAAATCATGCTCTTAAACATATTTATTTGGGCCAAAACGAATGTTACGTAAAACATTGTTACGACAACCCAAAATCACTAGTATAGGGATTCGAAATTAAAATAGATATATAAATCCCAATACTATACAAAACATTTCCTTTCGGAAATCATTTACTATAACAACAGTGTTATAGTCCACCATTTCCTTTTATTTCTCGAAAACGCCTATTTCAACAATAAATGTTGAAATCTATGGTTTCGAATCTCAACACATTTTAAAACATCGTTAGATCGTTTTAATTCTATTTAAAACATCAAATCTAAACATTTTCTTTAACATATTATTCACTATTCAAAAACGTGAATATACTACGTTAATCAATTTCATCCTTTCTATACATTTTATTTCAAAGGATTATTCACAGTTAAAAACGTGAATATAACTCCATTACTAGGTTTCAACAATTTACTTATCAAAATAAGTCGTTTGCGAATTTATAAAACAACGTTTATAAATTCCATTTCTATTTATTTTATAACTACTTCCTTGTTATAAATCTCCTTTATTAACCTATTCAATTTATAACTCAATTATATAACAAAAGTTCATATTATAAGTTAAATGCTTATAAAACGATTATTTTACAAAATCGTTCCTTTAAACTTCATAATTATAAATCTTATAACTTATAAGATTCAATTATTTATCCAAATCTATTCTTTCAATAACTTTATAAATTTTATAAACCTACTGCTTATAAAATTCTATTTCTAACTTTACCGTTTATAATTCTATGAATTTCATTCATTTATGAAATTCATTTACAATTCATTCTAACACTTATAAAAACTCGTTTTATAATCCAAAATATTCTAATTTATAAATATCCATTTTATAAATCTTTTATACAAATCAATTTGTATTATTATTCTAAAACGTCTTTAAACTTCTTTATAATTTCATCCTTTTGATTTATAAAATAATCAAATTTTATAAATCCTATATTTAAACTTTTTACAATAAATTCAAAAATCCCAATTTAACTATTTTATAAAATCATTAATCCCATATTTTCAAAAATCAACCTTTAACTATATTTCTCAAAAACCATAATTTTTATAACATTAAAAATTATAACGTTATTTATTTATAATGGATCAATTCCAAAAATATTTTATAAACGTTTTCTTTCAAAAATCACTTTGAAATCCTTTTAAAATCCCAAAAATTGGTCCAATGATGCTACATACCAAATAGTCAATCACGACAACAATGATATCATATATCGATATGATAATCCATCAAATATCAAAATATCTGAAATCAAATAAAAACTGTTGAGGAATCCAGTTGGATCCCTCCAACCTGTTTTCCTGCATCCACAAACATTAGCACAATACCAATTCCGCTCCAGTACGGAATTATCGCGGTATATGAGATTTAAAATATTATCCGCTTAATAGACGGCGCAATAGGGTCTCATCCTCTATACAAATGCGGGAAATCAATAACTGCAATATATACATATGCCAATATATATATATTGCTATTATATATAATACCAATTTCACTGCTTATGAAATATTCGCGGTATATGTTTTTAATAAATAACATCCGCTTACTAACGGCGCATAATGTCTATTTTAACAATCAATAGATATCAATCATCATTCAAACATGCATTCAAATATTTTAAATATAACTATTTAAAATAAAATCGAAACTGATTCGTTTGAGTGAGAAGTTCTCACCTTGATTTCAATTTCGTTTTAGCGATTTATTTTGAATAAAATTAAACGGACGTTTAATTTTACCCGAAATTCTCACTAACTCCAAACGACTCCAATCGAATTCCATCGCGTAGTGCTCGTCCATACGATTCCAACGCAACTGGTTTCGCGCGTTTTCGACCTCGTATGAAAAAGTTATGCATTTTACAAGTTACACGAATTTATTTTTATAATTTTACAACATATATAATTATTTTATAAACCTACACTAACATATGCCGTTAGATCTCACCCCTATGCAATCATAGCCGTGCGCACTATCTCCTTCTTCCTCTCGTTCACTTCTACAGACATCATCACGTACAAATAAACCCATACAACAAGCAACTAGGGTTACATATTACGACTTCCACTTCGACTTCTGCAACGATCAGAATGCGCCAAATCGAAGCCACGACCAAGAGTTATGCTCGGCCCAAGGAGCATGAAGCTCGGCCCCTTGATTTGCCTCGATTTCCGTGCGCAAGCCCCAGGATGTCGGCCCCCATATCTCACAAAATACAGCTCCAATCTCGATCTCCACCGTTGAATATAAGGATCTTGCCATGCTCTACATCTTTCATTTAGAAAGTTTGTTGAATCGTTGCACGGATTTGAAGAAAAGAGAGGAGAATCGAAAGTGAATTCTGGCCTTTGAATATGTTAAAGGCGGCTGCGCATATTAGGTTTAGGGTTTTTAGTTTTTTTTTTCTTGTGAAGGGTTGGTCTATTTATAGAGAACGAACGACACTACTCATTCCGGAAATTCCGAACTCCGATTCACGTGCTGTAACCAGCGTTTCTAGGGTTTACCCCGCGTTTCGGACACAATGGAACAGGTTTCGAAAGCTAATTCGATCATCTGTGCGAGTTATGGCAATAAACGTTCAATTTAAATTAAACTGATTTAAACGATTTTCTAGGCGTTTTAATTTGTACCGGACAAACGGTAAATCCAATTGACACGAAATTTGAAACCTTACAATATTATCACATTACGGATCCGATGAAACTGGTTTCGTCGAAATCCGAGACTTTTTGAAAAATGGCTATTTTAACTCGCCAAATTAATATTAAACATAATTCGATGCGTTTCGAGCTGCCACGATCAAACAGATAACTCCGATTGCTACGAAAATTGAAATCCGGTAATAAGTAACTATTATGGATCCAATGGAACTGGTTTCGTCCAATTCTAAGACTGTTCAAAAATTGACTATTTTCACTAGTCGATTTAAATATTAAAATATTCAATTTTCACAAATTAACTTTTAATTCGATTTTAAAAGTTCTAAAATATCGTTCTAACTAAATATGATAAAATAAAATTTTACAAATCATTTTCAATCATATTTAACCCAATTTTCAATTATTTCCATAATTTCACAAATTAAATTATCGATTTAATTATTCAATTAAATCCAATAATTCGAATTAAAATTTATTCGACTTATAAATTTCACTTATTAATATTTAAAATTAATTAAATATTCAAATTTTAAATAATTAAAATTCTGGGTCGTTACAGGATGATTAATGACTAATTAATTAAAGAATGTGATTAAGGGTAATTAATTAGTTTAATTTAATTAAGTTTAAGATTTATTAATTAATAGTTAGAGGTTAGTTAACTAAGTAATGAAATCGTAATTAGTGGCTAATTAATTATTTAAAGGATTGATTAATTAAAGGAACTAAAAAAAGGGGAGGTTACTTAATTATTGAAGAAGATTCATTAGAGGATAATTAATCAATGTAAGTAATTATAGAAGAATTAATTCGAGTAATTAATTATGGATCAATGTAATCAATGTGTATGGGTAGGGTTAATTAATTTGTGTAATTAATTAAGATAAAGTGGTTAATACTAGTTAATTAATTAAATTTAATTAATTAAAAGTAATCATTTGATGTTGAATTAAGTATAATTACTTAAAGTAATTAATGAGGTATAATTACTTAGTGAAGTAATTAGTGGATAATTACTGGATGTAATTAATTTAAAAGAAATTACTTGATGAGAAGTAACTAAAGGATAGTTACTTGATGGAAGAAATTAAGTAACGATTACTCAGTGTAATTGAAGGATTAATTTATATAATTAATCAAGGAGTTGGTTTATTTGAAGAAGTAATTAAGGAAAGTTAATTTCTGATTGCGATTAATTAAGATTGATTAATAAAGGCAATTAAGTTAAAGGTTAATTATTATATGAAATTTAAGAATAATTAACCAGTGAAAGTAATTAGAGGATCATTAATTAATGTAATTAATGGAAGTGATCAATCTTGCTTATTAATGATTAAATGATGATGGGTGCTTTGAATTGGTTGATATCTCTGATATGAATTGCTTTGTGATATGATATGTTGGATGGACGATGATAATGCGATTATCAATCAATTATGAATTGCTGTGTAAAAGTGTTATTCGATAATTAAAGTTGAATTGTATTTTGATTGGAGAACTTGGGTTTAGACGACATTCGATTCGAAGAGACCGGAGTCGGATATTAGTAAATACCCGAAACCACTTCGATTCTTTATAATTGATGTGTGGAATCAATAGATTGAAATGGAATGATTAAAATAAATTAGACCATTTAATCTAAGTTTTGGTACTCAGAAATTGATGTGTGATGTAAGTAATGTCTATAATGACTTGTGAAGTTGTAAATTGATACAAATTACCCCGAGTTACCCGGGTTTATATAAGTTGTATGCTTTTGTATTCCATGTTAGATGAGTTTACTCATGCTGGTTTCCAGCCTGACCTGGGTGTTACTTTGATGTAATGCTCGGGTCAGACCGAGTATTACATATTTTCAGGTAAGGACGTTCTAAAGCTCAAGAGGCGAGTTGGAGAGCAGGAACATATGGAGAGTTTCTGCAGTGATATATTTTAGTACCTGTAACAGATTGATTTATCTGTCATGTGTTTGTAAATTTGTTGTAACTCTGATATATATTACAGTGTAATTTGACAAGTACAGTTTTCCTTTATATAATTATTATTTATGTGATATTATATTTTGATCCGCTGCGAATGTGAGGTTTCTGTGACTTGTTTCTGTTTTTCTTCTTCTTTCTCTTTTCTTCTTTTCTTAACTATCTGGAAATTTCGGGTTCGAAATTCCGGGTCGTTACATTTGGTATCAGAGTTGAAGGTTAAGCGAGAACCTTGGCTCTAGTGAGATACTGATTAAGGATAGGGTCAATGGTACCCTAGAATGAGTTGAGTGTATATATGAGAGAGCGTACTTGTTATTTTCTTATATGAGGATTTTAAATGATTTTATATAAAAATATATTTTGATATATAAAGCAATATTTCTTTCTAACAAATAGTAAGGGAATTGGTTGTTAAATTATTGAATTAAATTAAGGAGTAATAAAAATACAACCAAAACGAAATTAAATCTTGAATTTGGGGAAGGTTTCAGGATAAGGATAATCAATTAATTTATGTAATTAATTAAACTTTATTTAATGAGATTAATTAATGGATAATAATTGGAAATGATAAACAAAGAGGGAGTTACTTAATGAAGTAACTAGAGGTAAGTAATTTAAAGGACAATTACTTAATGAAGATAATTAAGAAATAAGTTAATTACCGAATGTGATTAATTGGAATTAAATAATGACGTAATTGATTTAAAGAAATAATAAATAATATTATTTAATGCATTTGTATGAAATGGTCCTATTTCAAACAAGAGTTGTTTGAAAATTTAAAGAAATTTGTTTTGAATTAAAAACCAATGGTGGTTTAAAATTTTAAAGTATAACTTGCTGAACCAAGAAGTAATTATGTATATATGTGGGCATACATAATACCAAAGATGGTTTGAAATAAACTCTAAATATTGAGTTTTAAAATCTGGAATGAGATATAATACCCAAAGTGATAAGTTTTTGAACTTAATAAGTGGGAAGATTATTTATGAGAAGTTTAAAATTTGAAATGGAAGTTTAAAATTTGGTAAGGTTGACTGGATTAAGTGAATTGAGTTTAACTTGGGAAAAAGTTAAATAAGTTGGAATGATCAACCTGATTTGGAAATTTCAAGATGAAACTAAGATTTAACTTGGAAAGTTAAATGGTTGATTTGAATTAGGAAGTTTGAGTGATCTCAAAATGGGTTTGAGATCCGAAAATTGGAAATGGATGAATGTTTTAAAATAATTTGAATGATACCATCCCGTTGTTATTAATAATCTTTAAGCTGAAATTGGATTTGTTTAAATAAATGAGAAATGAAGTGTGGTAATATATCCATTATTGGGATAAAAGGAAAATCACACTTTAATTTGAAATTAAGGATAAGGAATTACTTTGAACTGAAAATTTGAATAATTACACTTGTAAATTAAAATTGTTTTGAATTCTTATTTGAATTTTGGAAAAAAAAATTTAAGTAAGATAATTTAAAAATTGAATTTTGAGAATTTGACTCAAAATTAAATTGTTTAAAAACTTTAACGGTAAATTGATTTAAAGGAATTAAATCAACATTTGAAGTATTAACTCGAAATTATGTAATTCGAGATGGTTCATAGTGAACTGGAATTTGAAGATGGTTCAAATTGAAATTTGAATTGAATTTGAAAGGAAATCAAGAATAATTCAACTTGATTTGGAAATGGAGTTTGAAATTGGGATTAATTCAAACTGGAGTTGAAATAAATTGAAATTGGAACTAGTTTAATTGAAATTTATTTGAATTAGTAGAATTTGAAATCAAGGTTGAATAAAGTTCAATTTGGAAAGAAACTGAGGTTAATTCAACTTGAATTGGGGTTGAATCAATTTCAATGGAAATTGAAGTTATTTAAAATTGGAATTGGGTCAATTTAAATGGAAGAGGAAATTTAAATTGAATTGATGAGAATGGAGATTGGGAAGTGAGCAGTTTTGACTCTGGACTATTTTTAATATAAATTGTTTTAATATAAACCTACTTTTCCAAGCTATTCATTATATATACAACCTTTCATTTAAAATCCAAATTATCTTATTTTTTTTACAATTATTTTTGGAACTGTTTAAAAAAATTTCAACTGTTTTATAAACTAATTACTATCTTACTACTATTTTGCAATTATTTAAAATTTCTATAATTATTTTAACTATTTTACACCTATTTTACAAACTAGCAATTATTTTCCAACTACTTATTTATTTTTGAATTTTTCAAGCTATTTTCTAAATAAACTGGTCGGAGTTCAAACTGTTATTGGTTAAATACCAATCGAGATAAGAATAGAAGTAATAATCCAAATGGATTGAAACAATTGTGAGTAAGTGAATGAAAATCAAAGTGGATGTGAATAGAAATGGAATTGATTTGGCTAATAACCAATAAAGATAAATACGTAGGGTGTACGTATGTTATTCTATTCACATAATGATTTGATCCAGATTCGAGCATAGAATTTCGAGATAGTATGTCAATCCGAGTTGGGATTTTTTTCACTCGATTTTCGACGGCGAACCTGGATATGGATTGTTGATTGGTTCTGGATATTCTCTATCATAGTTATGACTATGCAAGGAGAATAACGGTTTCTGATCAAGAAACCAGATCTGTGTCCGCACTAGGAAGTCGGTTGGACGATACTAGTTCGGAAGTGAAATTGTGTGGTCGAGTGGGCGATCAGATTGGTATAGCATACGGATGATATGTGTACATCGTATAGATTTGAATGAAAATGATATTGAAAGGAGTAATCAATTTGAATATTTGATTTTGAATAAACAAAGTTAAATATCTTTGTTATATAAGATAAAACCCCCTTTGGTGAATCTTTTGCCAGAAGGAAAGGATTTTGGAAGTGTTTGAAGTATAAAAGGAATATTATACAAGTTTGAAAGGATCCAAAGTATTTAAAATTTTATATATATTTGTGTGTGTGTGTGTGTGTATAAAGGATCTTATGAGGATTTTGGAAAAAGGTTTTGGGAACCTTTGGATTTGGAAAGGCTTTTGATATTTGGGTAAAATCAATATGAGAATTTGGAAAGCCTAGTTTGAGAATTATCGATTTTGGAAAAATCGATTTTGTGTAAAGGAGCTTTGTATGAGATCATACTAGGTGTATGATTTGAAGATACTATATGTGTATAGTATAAAATGTTTTGATGATGGCTCTGGGGAAAAAGGCGCACCCTTGAAATGAACTTCTCAGGAGTGCTACCGGGTGGTGCTGCCTTGAGCCCCAAGGGGGGGTTTTAAAGTTGATCCTGTGAGGAGTCCGGACAAAACTAGTTCCTGGGGATTATGAGTAGAGTATACCATAGCGAAAGTCATGTGTACCGCTGAGAGCCAACAGTCTGCGTTTGGTTTTATATCGGTAGACTGCGACCTATGGTAACATAGCGAAAGTAGTGTGTGCCGCTGAGAGCCAACAGTCTGCGTTTGATTTTATATCGGTAGACTGCGACCTATGTAGGAGTGGGGAAGTTTCATTTCGACAGCGAAAATCAAAGGCCGCTGAGAGCCTGCAGTTACATGGACTTTTGCTGTGATGGCAACGTAACCCTGGAATGTAACTGCGATCTGTTATGGGTTCCATGGCGTAATCGAGAGGCCGCGTAGAGCCTGCAGTTACATGGACTTTTGCTGCGATGGCAACGTAACCCTGTAATGTAACTGCGACCATGGATGGGGGCGATGATTTCCAGAGCATTCTCACCAAAGATATTTCCTCGATTTCAAAATGCTTTCAATATTTTCAATAAAATTATTTTTCAAGTATTTTCATTGGGTGTTGAATACGGGTCTGCTAAGTACTTATAGATTTTCAGTCGTACGCCTGATCAACGTATGACCGAATTTCTGTGAGAATAAGGATGGACTGGTTAAAACATCGAGTTATAAAAAGTATTTTTATAAAACCATTTTATAATATTATGTAGATTTTAAATGTGTTTCAAAGAATAATTTTTCTAAAAATAAGCATTTTAATAAATTATGGCTTCATTCCTTTTCGAGGACGAAAAGATTCTAAGAGGGGAGGAATGTGATAACCTGAATTTTCAGGACACCTGTAATTGATAATATAATTGGGTTGATTAATAGAAATATTAAATTATAGATTGAACAAAAGAATATGATTAAGTAAATATTTATATTTGTAAATTGTGTTGCATATATATATACACATAGATTTTAAATAAAGTTATTATTTTTAAATTTAATTTGTGTTTGTTTAAAATTAATATATATTGAAGTTGATTTTAAATTAGAATTTTTAAATTCGATTTGAATTTGAATATAGATTTAAATTTTTAATATAATGAATATATATATTTAAAAAAAATTATTTTGGATATAAAATATATTATATATGATTTTATTTAAATTATAATTGGTTTATACTTTATTTTCTTTTAAAGATTTTGTTTATATAAATTTAGGAAAAATCTTTTAATTCATAAATGTATTTATTTACGAGGGAAATTAATTTAAAAAGCCTTTTAAAAATTTCTTAAAAATAAATAAAATGAAAGATTACAAGTGTTGATTTATTAAAGCATATAAATACACATGTAAGGGAATTAATAATAGGATGTGACAAGTGTAGCATTTAAACAAGTGTTATGTTAGTTTATTTTCTTTTTTTTTATTCTTAATAATGAAAGAAAATTAAGGTTGTAAATATTAATATGCTTCTACACTTTCTTTTCTTGCATTTATCCAAACTCATACAAACTTGAGAAGGAATCAAAAAACTAAAACCTAAGAGAAAAACAAAAATCAAAATCAAAAGCAGATCTGGGAAGCTAGATTAGAAGTCACAGTTTCAACCTGAAGCAAAGGCAACATCAACCTAAAACAAATTTAAGATTAGTTTCAAAGCAAAGATTCGGCCTCAAAGCAAAAGAGCAGATAATCATAATTTTCCAGGCTCTTTTCTATGCTTTAACAAAAAAACAGGTGAGTAAATTATTTTTAAAAAAGTTTGATCTGGGTTTTTACTACATGCATGTGATGATCTAAAAATTTATCTTGATATTGCATGGAAATCATTCAGTTTTATTTATTGAATTTATAGTTATATTTATATATGCCTGTAAACACCCTGTTTCTGTTTACTTAAGAACAGATTTCAGTTCAAAAATCCAATCCTTCCAATAACATCCTTATTTGACCTTGATGATTAAATAAAAGTTGTTAGTTATTGTTTGATGAAAATTTTAAAAATAGTTTTTGTATGTTTAAATGTATAAATAGTATTTAAAATGGAAAATACAGTGGAATTTGATTCCTGTCAGAAATCAAAAACCTGAATTCTTGTTTTGGATTATATAGTTGGATTGTTAGTAAAAAATGATGAATTTTAGCATGCATTGCATAATTTTTAGATTGATATTCAATTGAGAAATTGGGAATGAAGGGTTTCGGCAATTTGATCAATTGCCGATGATAAACTCCATGATTTGAGCTGGAATCTTGGATGAAGCTTGTTTTCATAATGAGGATGTTGGGAAAAATATAATTGAAATTTTCCATTGTTTGATTCGTTCGAAAACGATCAAACTAGGGTTTTATTTTGTTCTTAGCTGGGTTGAACTGTAGAAGTCTTTGCGACTTGGATATGGGACCGGAGGCGTTCGCATTTGGGGGAGAGGAAGCTCGTGACGTGGCGTTTCGATGGTGGGGACGGCGATGATCAACGGCGTGGAAATTGTCGGCGGCGAGGGGTTGTGTGCCGAGTGTGTTCTGCAGTTTTTTCGAGCATATGGTCCAATTTTGATTCGCGTACGAATTGTTGGATCTGGGTTTGGTTTTAGGCTCGCACGCATTGGAGTGACAGTCGACGATGGTCGCGACGACCTATGGTGGCCGGCGACATTAGTGCACGTGCACGTGTGTTGTGGTGTGCACTGAAAATTGAGCTTGGGAAGACGAGTTGAAGACCCGGGTAGAGCTCGCGTTATTCTCGTGATGGACTCGAAGTATGGTGTTGGTTTTTTGCTTCGGGACAAGCTCGAGTGTTTTCTGTGTTTCAACTCGAGTTGTTTTGGCCGCGTGTTGTTTTTCTAGTTAGTTATGTGTAAAGATGTTAATACTGTATCATGTTAAACTACAAACTTAATTTGATGTTAAGTTGTGACGCAGCGGATATTAACAAAACGATATAGATCGATGAAAGTAGCAAACGGTGGATTGAAGATACTGAAATGCCCAAATTCGTTGATCACAAAGATACCGAATTCTAGCTATCTTCGACACGTTGATCGCGCACGATACCGTGAAAGAAGATCTACAATTCTTCAAACGTTGATCAAGTGCACTTGATACCGTGAATTGGCTTCAACGATCGTTGATTCGAGCACACTCGAATAACCGAAAGTGGAGATAGGAGATCACACTCAACTACCAATTTAGATGAAAGCACACAACAATCAAACAAAGTTTTCTTTCAACAATCAACCCCCTTTCAAGTTACAACGCACGCCCTATTTATAGTAATTCGCCCAGCCCCTTAAGTCGTACACGACTTACGACTCATCCTTGGGTCGGCAGCGACTCATCAGCAGTAACTCAATATAGACGACATACGACTCATCGATATTACAACATCACGACTCACGACTCAACATTCAACGAATCAAAGAAAAAACAAAAAAATTACAACACAACGTCACGACTTACGATTTACAGAATCACAACATATTACATCACTTAGGTCGTAGACGACCTAACTACATACGACATAAGGAACAAACGGTTGACGACTTAAGAGACATCTTCAGACAGCACCTTCATGCGACTTAAACATGGACAACTTAAGACTTCAACGACTTAACATGAGTCGTAACTCGTCGGCAGCTTGAAGGAACGGTAACTTCCCATGACTCAGCTAAGTCGTAACCCGCTTCCGACTTAAGGCCTTCAACCATTGGAACTTCTTCCTGCTTTTTGTTAAGTCGTGGACGACTTATAGCCATGCCGTTAGATCGTGTGCGACTCATCAAACCCGAACGACTTAAGCTTCCATTAAGTCGTAACTCTTTTCCATCTGATCTGTTAGGTCATAGCTCTTTTCCCCGAGCTTTGTTAAGTCGCAGCTCCCCCTTACGTGACCTCTTCGGTCGTGGACGACCTATAGCCTTTTTCTTAAGTCGTGTGCGACTTATATCTGCCTTAAGTCGTGTGCGACTTATCCCTTGGAGAATTATGGGTTGCATATTTTCATCTCTGGCCTGAGCTGCATCATCCTCCCCAGGTTGAGAAAAATTCGTCCTCGAATTTGTAAATTATTCCACATTGGATTGTTCATTCCCATAATATGGCACGAGATGTTTAACATTGAACACGTCAGAAGTGTACACATCTTCCGGTAGCTTCAACTTATAAGCATTTTCGTTAATCCGTTTCACGACTTCTACAGGACCAATTTTTCTGGCTTTCAACTTGTTATAAGCGTCCACTGGAAAACGATCCTTTGTTAACACAGCATATACCAAATCTCCTTCATTAAACTCAACACTTCTTCGCTTCATATCTGCGGATCTTTTATACTTCTCATTTGCTTCCTCCAATCGCTCCTGAACGATTTTATGACATTCAGTCAACCCATCAACAAAATCTACAGCTCGTTTAACTATCCCCTTTGGTTGTGGTATTGTCGTTAAATCCAACGGCCCCTTTGGCAAGTTTGAATAAACAATCTGAAATGGACTGAATCCTGTACTACGATTCACCGCATGATTATGAGCAAACTCTGCTTGACATAACTTCATATCCCAACTTTTCAGATTATCTTTCACAAGACACCATAGTAAATTTCCCAATGATCTGTTCACAACCTCTGTCTACCCATCAGTTTGTGGATGCTAAGCGCTACTAAAATTCAGGTTCGTTCCGACCATCTTCCACAAACTTAACCAAAAGTGACTCAGAAAATGAGTATCCCTATCCGACATAATAGATTCTGGCGATCCATGAAGTCGATAGATCTCCTTGAAAAATAACCGAGCAACATGAACAGCATTCGCCGTCTTCTTACAAGCAATAAAATGTACCATCTTCGAGAAACGATCCACCACCACATATATAGAGTCATTTCCCCTTTGAGTTCTCGGCAAACCCAACACAAAATCCATGCTAATGTCTACCCATGGTTTTGTAGGAACAGGTAAAGGCATATACAATCCCGCATTTGTAGCCGTCCCTTTCGAAACTTGACAAACATGACATCTACGCACAAACTTTTCAACTTCCCGTCTCATCGATGGCCAATAATAAGATTGAGAAATCAAATGCAACGTGCGATCCCATCCTACATGTCCTTCCTCATGCAACTCCTTGATAATCTTCATTCTCAAGCTGCTATCTGGCATACATAATCGATTTCCTTTAAACAGAAAACCATCAACCAACACAAATTCATCAGCTCTCCCCTCCTTGACTTTTTCAACAAAGTTCATAAAGTAAGGATCTTCTTCAATCAGTTCTGCCAACAATTCAAACCCTGTCACCTCAACCTTCATTGTAGTCAACAAGTGATTCCTTCTGCTCAATGCATCTGCTACACGATTCGTAATTCCCGATTTATGTTTCACAACAAACGTAAATTGTTGCAGATAAGCAATCCACGATGCATGCCTTGCTGAAATCTTATCCTGCCCTTGTAAGTGCTTCAACGCTTCATGATCAGTGTAAATAACAAACTCTTTCTGAAACAGGTAATGTCTCCAGTGCTTCACAGCTTGAACAATTGCGTAAAATTCAACATCATAAGTGCTATATCTCAATTTAGCTACAGACAATTTCTCACTGAAATAAGCAATTGGTCTTCCCTTTTGACTCAAGACTCCACCAATCCCAACTTTAGATGCATTGGTATGTAACTCGAACAGCAACTGAAAATCCGGTAATACTAGAATTGGCGCTGTCGTCAATAGTGACTTGATCTTCTCAAAAGCAACCCCTGCTTCCTCTGACCACTCAAACTCTTTCCCTTCATGCAATCGGTTACAAGTGCCATTACACTACTGAAGTGCGGAATGAATCTTCGATAGAAAGATACTAATCCATGAAAGCTCCTCACTTCAGTAATTGTCTTGGGTTGTGGCCAACTCCTAACAGCTTCCACTTTATTTTCATCCACTTGAATACCTTCCTTCGACAAAACATACCCCAGAAATAAAACACTGTCCGTCATAAACACGTACTTCTTTGCTGCTGCATAGAACTGCTCCTGTCGTAGGATCAACAGTACTTCTTGCAAATGCTGGATGTGTTCTTCCATACTCCCACTATAGATTAAAATATCATCAAAGTGAACTACTACAAACTTCCCAATGAATGGTCTGAAAATCTGGTTCATCACTCTCATAAAAGTACTCGGTGCATTTGATAAACCAAACGGCATAACCAACCATTCGTATAATCCTTCCCTGGTTTTAAAAGCAGTCTTCCACTCATCACCCGGTTTAATACGAATCTGATGGTATGCACTCTTCAAGTCAATCTTGGAAAACACAACAGTTCCACTCAACTGATCTATCAAATCATCAAACCTTGGCATAGGAAATCTATATCTCACAGTGATCTTGTTCAGAGCTCTACTGTCCGTACACATCCTCCACGTCCCATCCTTCTTCGGTACCAATAAGGCTGGCACAGCACATGGACTCAAGCTCTCTTGAATACGCCCATGTTCTAACAATTCTTCCACTTGCCTTCTCAGTTCTTCATGCTCCTTGGGACTCATCCTGTAATGTGGTCTGTGAGGTAAAACTGACCCTGGTACAAGATCAGTCTGATGTTGAATATCCCTCAACGGTGGTAACTCCGTTGGCAACTTTTCAGGAAACACATCACTGAATTCTTCCAATACCGGTTTTACTTCCTCTGGAACTTCAACGGATTCAGTAGCTTCGTGTCCAACCAACAAAACCACCTCTGGACTCTCCTCTACTTCTTCGATGAATTCCTTTAAAGTCAACAAAGACTTCAGCTCCTCAATTTCCTCTGACTTGCTCTCTCCTTGTTATCTCTTCTTTGGAACCAAAATGATCTTAACACCTTCAAACATAAAGCTGTAGCTATTGGTCCGACCATCATGTTGCACTGCTCGATCATACTGCCATGGTCTTCCCAAAAGTAAGTGACAAACATCCATCTCCACAACATCACACCAAATCTCGTCTTTATACTTCTTCCCAATAGAAAATGGAACTCGAACACGCCTGTCCACCTTCACTTCTCCTCCTTTTCTCAACCACGCTAACTTGTAAGGATTTGGATGCTTCTCCGTTTTCAGCTTCAACTTTCTCACGGCTTCAGTAGAAAGAATATTGTCACAACTTCCTGCATCAATCACAAACTTACAAACCTTTCCCAGAATAGTGCATGTTGACTGAAAGATGTCACTCCTCAACCAACTAGCTTCTTCTTCTTACTTCGGTATTAAACAAGATCTCCTCATCATTAGATTACATCCTTAATCTCCTGATGCAATATCCTGTTCATCCTCCTCAAC
Organism: Allium cepa; assembly: GCA_030765085.1. Classification (NCBI taxonomy): domain Eukaryota; kingdom Viridiplantae; phylum Streptophyta; class Magnoliopsida; order Asparagales; family Amaryllidaceae; genus Allium; species Allium cepa. The sequence goes on from CM060931.1 coordinate 400,008,531, forward strand.
TGGACTAGGATAACCTTCACCAACATCCTCACCTTCAACTTCAACAATCATAGTTCGCTTCTTCGGCTTTGGACATTCATTACTCTTGTGACCCACTTCCTGGCAATTATAACATTTGAAACTGTTGTTGACCTTCACCTTCGCAACTTCATTCACAACTGGTTTACTGACTGATTTAGAAACATTGAACTCCCACTAGCACCCTTCACTTGATTATTGGAATTAGTAAACACACCACCTCCACGCCTTCCCTGCTTCTCCCAAGCCAACGCCTTTTGGTGTGCTTCCGCCACAGACCTTGGATCAAACATATTAACCGTATCCTGGATATGCATCCGCAACCCTCCAACAAATCTAGCAGTCAGCTGTTCCTCTGTCTCCATAATGTCGTTTCGAGCAATCAGTTGATAAAATTCATCAGCATAATCATTAACAGACTTCGTCCCTTGCCTCAGATTCTGCAACATCTGATACATGAGTGATTGATAATTGTAAGGAAAGAATGTAGCCTTCATTAACTTCTTCATCTTCTCCCATGATTCAATCTTCGACTTCCCCATTCTCTCCCGTGTAAGTTTAGTTTGCGGCCACCATGCCATAGCTCTACCCCTCAACCTAGTAGCAACCAACTTCACTCTTCTATGCTCAGGAACCTCCTTGAAATCAAAGATCTCTTCAACATTAGATGACCAATCAAGAAATTCTTCAGCTACCATTCCACCCTTGAACTCTGAAATTTCCATCTTCATACCCGATTCCCATCGACGATCATCGTCTACATCCCGATATGAATTTCGAACTTGGTCTCGATCTCGATAATGAATGCTAGCTCTATCACCATCTTCATCAAAATCAAATGTATGTCTATATCGATCTCGACCATCAACATCCCTTTGATCATGCATGTCTCTTCTACTATGTCTCTCTTCATCTCTATAGTCATGGTGATCTCTCCTTGACGAAATTGATGTTTCTCTTCTTTCTCTAAAAGATTGCGGTGATACCCTCCTCGCTTCCGTAACCGATGGCGAAACTCTATTTCCTCCATGGTTCGAGATTGGTGATCTCCTCCTTTGGTTTTGATTCAAATCATTCATCAACTTCTCTAGCTTTCCAATACCTTCATCAAATTTCTCATTAATGCGTTGTTCCATTTGCTCGGCTTCTTCTCTTCTATACAACGCTTCAACATTTTGATGACGATTAGCTCTCCTTGGTGGCATGATTGAATCAAACACAAATACTTCAAAACTTCACAAATCTTCTACAAATCAAACTTCAACTAGCTCGCACAAGTTCAACAAGTTCGACCCAAACTGATACCAAACTGATGCACGGCCCAAACTTAACACAAAGTTATGCTCGGCGTTCACTTCAACTCCTTTCACACTTTGATCCAAAATGGAATGGATCGAAAGCTTCTAACTTGTTGCAACTTCAAGATGAACACGATGAACACCAAACTTCAAACTTCTTGGCTCCAAGACTAGGCTTAGCTATGATTGGCTAAGTCTTGCTCTGATACCAAAACTGACGCAGCAGATATTAACAAAACGATATAGATCGATGAAAGTAGCAAACGGTGGATTGAAGATACTGAAATGCCCAAATTCGTTGATCACAAAGATATCGAATTCTAGCTATCTTCGACACGTTGATCGTGCACGATACCGTGAAAGAAGATCTACAATTCTTCAAACGTTGATCAAGCGCACTTGATACCGTGAATTGGCTTCAATGATCGTTGATTCGAGCGCACTCGGATAACCGAAAGTGGAGATAGGAGATCACACTCAACTACCAATTTAGATGAAAGCACACAGCAATCAAACAAAGTTTTCATTCAACAATCAAACCCCTTTCAAGTTACAACGCACGCCCTATTTATAGTAATTTGCCCAGCCCCTTAAGTCGTACTCGACTTACGACTCATCCTTGGGTCGGCAGCGACTCATCAGCAGTGACTCAATATAGACGACATACGACTCATCGATATTACAACATCATGACTCACGACTCAACATTCAACGACTCAAAGAAAAAAACAAACAAATTACAACACAACGTCACGACTTACGATTTACAGAATCACAACATATTACATCACTTAGGTCGTAGACGACCTAACTACATACGACATAAGGAACAAACGGTTGACGACTTAAGAGACATCTTCAGACAGCACCTTCATGTGACTTAAACATGGACGACTTAAGACTTCAACGACTTAACATGAGTCGTAACTCGTCGGCAGCTTGAAGGAACGGTAACTTCCCACGACTCAGCTAAGTCGTAACCCGCTTCCGACTTAAGGCCTTCAACCATTGGAACTTCTTCCTGCTTTTTGTTAAGTCGTGGACGACTTATAGCCATGCCGTTAGATCGTGTGCGACTCATCAAACCCGAATGACTTAAGCTTCCACTAAGTCGTAACTCTTTTCCATTTGATCTGTTAGGTCGTAGCTCTTTTCCCCGAGCTTTGTTAAGTCGCAGCTCCCCCTTACATGACCCCTTCGGTCGTGGACGACCTATAGCCTTTTTCTTAAGTCGTGTGCGACTTATATCTGCCTTAAGTCGTGTGCGACTTATCCCTTGGAGAATTATGGGTTGCATATTTTCATCTCTGGCCTGAGCTGCATCAAGTTGCAAATTTAACTTGAGTTTGAATAATTGAAGATTCAAGCTTTAAAATTTTAAGCAAGTTTTATAAAAGAAAACAAACTTTCAAAGTTAAAACTTGTGTTTTGAAATAAAGTTAATCAAATTTCTAAAATATTAATTGAATTTATTTTAAATTTAAATTGTTAAGAAGTTTGTTTTTGAAAGTAATTATCCAATTAAATTTTGAATTTCAATTTAAAAGAATGTTTTGGAATCTAAATATTGAATCAAAAGTTTAAAGTAAATTATAAAGTAATGTTTTTTAAACTAAGTAATAAATTGAATTTTTAAGATAAAATTGTTTTGAATTCTGGAATGTTTTGAAATGTATTTAAATTTTGTTAATGATAAGTAAGTCGTTAATTAAAATAAAGATTTATCTTAAGAGATAATTAAGGTTTGGATGATTAATAACTAATAATTAAAGAATGTGATTAAGGGTAATTAATTAGTTTAATTTAATTAAGTTTAAGATTTATTAATTAATAGTTAGAGGTTAGTTAATTAAGTAATTAAATCGTAATTAGTGGCTAATTAATTATTTAAAGGATTGATTAATTAAAGGAACTAAAAAAGGGGGTTACTTAATTATTGAAGAAGATTAATTAGAGGATAATTAATCAATGTAAGTAATTATAGAAGAATTAATTCGAGTAATTAATTATGGATCAATGTAATCAATGTGTATGGGTAGGGTTAATTAATTTGTGTAATTAATTAAGATAAAGTGGTTAATACTAGTTAATTAATTAAATTAAATTAATTAAAAGTAATCATTTGATGTTGAATTAAGTATAATTACTTAAGGTAATTAATGAGGTATAATTACTTAGTGAAGTAATTAGTGGATAATTACTGGATGTAATTAATTTAAAAGAAATTACTTGATGAGAAGTAACTAAAGGATAGTTACTTGATGGAAGAAATTAAGTAACGATTACTCAATGTAATTGAAGGATTATTTTATATAATTAATCAAGGAGTTGGTTTATTTGAAGAAGTAATTAAGGAAAGTTAATTTCTGATTGTGATTAATTAAGATTGATTAATAAAGGTAATTAAGTTGAAGGTTAATTATTATATGAAATTTAAGAATAATTAACCAGTGAAAGTAATTAGAGGATCATTAATTATGTAATTAATGGAAGTGATCAATCTTGCTTATTAATGATTAAATGATGATGGGTGCTTTGAATTGGTTGATACCTCTGATATGAATTGCTTTGTGATATGATATGTTGGATGGACGATGATAATGTGATTATCAATTAATTATGAATTGTTGTGTAAAAGTGTTATTCGACAATTAAAGTTGAATTGTATTTTGATTGGATAACTTGGGTTTAGACGACATTGGATTCGAAGAGACCGAAGTCGGATATTAGTAAATACCCAAAACCACTTCGATTCTTTATAATTGATGTGTGGAATCAATATAATGAAATGGAATGATTAAAGTAAATTGGACCATGTAATCTAAGTTTTGGTACTCAGAAATTGATGTGTGATGTAAGTAATATCTATAATGGCTTGTGAAGTTGTAAATTGATACAAATTACCCCGAGTTACCTGGGTTTATATAAGTTGTATGCTTTTGTATTCCATGTTAGATGAGTTTACTCACGCTGGTTTCCAGCCTGACCCGGGTGTTACTTTGATGTAATGCTCGGGTCAGACCGAGTATTACAGATTTTCAGGTAAGGACGTTCTGAAGCTCAGGAGGCGAGTTGGAGAGCAGGAACGTATGGAGAGTTTCTGCAGTGATATATTTTAGTACCTGCAACAGATTGATTTATATGTCCTATGTTTGTAAATTTGTTGTAACTCTGATATATATTAAAGTGTAATTTGACAAGTACAGTTTTCCTTTGTATAATTATTATTTATGTGATATTATATTTTGATCCGCTGTGACTGTGAGGTTTCTGTGACTTGTTTCTGTTTTTCTTCTTCTTTCTCTTTTCTTCTTTTCTTAACTATCAAGAAATTTCGGGTTCGAAATTTCGGGTCGTTACAAACTATGTACTAATATACGCTATTATAATAATGTCTAAAGTAAAGTAAACTATTAAAATAGCGTTAAGAAGTTACCCATTTCCCCCTTAACACATTTTATAGTGCCAGTAGTCTATACATCACCGTAATACCTTCTGATCGGGAGGCTATCAGAGGATACTCCATAGGAATGACACAAAACAAACTCGTAGTGGTCTCGATAGGGTAGGTGACACGGCACAACTAAGCAATGCCAGGGTAGATATACCAATTACACTTCCGGGCTGGTGGTAACACATAGCCGCAGCTTTCGCCTACCTCAAGCCACGCTCCCAAATCAATGGTGCTTACCAAATCAATCACAAAGTAATAGAATGGTATACGAAGAAGTCTGTCCGATCGGAGGAGCTACCTCACTTGGCCCGTTGATTGCTCCTGTTTTAGCCACCTTATGCCAACTCACGGGAGTCGGGACCACGTATGTTCCTCGTATAGGATCGTCGCCACCATCCTACTTCATTCTGGAATCTCCACCGCATATACGGTTGTTAAAGTGGTTTTCGTATTGGCAGAGAGTATGACTATATCTGATCCTGGTCTCTTCAACAACCAATTGTTTTTATAACACCGCGGTCATTTCAAAATAGTTTATACTTCAAAACCCAAAATATCATTTACATTTTAAAACCATATCAATACGATATCATTTTTCACTTCAAATATATCCATTTCAAAATCATAGCACTATCAAAGTTATAACACTTTCGAGACCAAAACACTTGAAATTATAACACTTTGGAAATCATAACACTTTGAAATCATAATTCTTTGGAGAACCAATAACACTTTGAAGTCATAACACTTTGGAAAACCAATAACACTTTGAAATCATAACATTTTGAAACCATAATTCTAGGAAAACCAATAACATTTTGAAATCATAACACTTTGAAATCATAACACTTTCGTTTAAACAGTTTAGACATTAATGATAGTATATACAATAAAATAGTTTATAAATAAAATAGTTATAAGTTAAAATAGTTTATAATAAAATAATTAGTATATTAAAATAGTTTATATGTAAATAATTTGTAAAGTTAAATATATAAATAGTTTGAAATATGATTTAAAAATACTTTATATAGTAAAATAGCTTCCTCAAATTTCACAAATCGATTTCAAATCAACTCGAATTCCAAAATTCAAATTAGATCCAATCTCAAATCATCAATTTCAACTCAATTCAGTTTCTCAATAAACCATTTCTAATTATATCAATTTCAAATACAGATTTTTTTTAACCGCAAAATGAACCATTTCAATTTCAATATTTCATAGCTTTAAATATTCGAACATTTCAAAACTAGATTTGATAATTTCATATATATATATATCAAATTCACTTTACTATTATTTATTTTGAAATATTTACTTAATCATTCAAATTACATTTAAATAAAACTTCAAATTTCAAATTTAAATGAAATTAAACATATCATTTCAATTTATGTAAATTTGAAATATTAATTTAAATCACTTTTAGTCAAAATCAAGTTATAAAATCATATCTTTAAAATCTAAAATCTAATAAATTTCAAATCATACTTATTTGAGTATAATTCTTAAATAAATTCAATTTCAAACCAATTTCTATTTCTCTTTCCAACCCGAATTTTATTAAAATCATTATAAACTCTATATTTGAAAATATAAATTTTAAATAAATACTTAAACATATTATATATTAATTAAATCAACTTTGATAAATCAAATCTTATCATTACTTCTTTTATATATATTTTAAAATAGTACAATTGCAAGTAAAATCTTAAAATTTATAATCCTAAAACTAACTTATAATTTTAAAATTTTAAAAACATATAATTTTGGAAATCAAAATTTAAAACCTTTATAAAAATAACGTTTATATAGACATATATATCTTAAAATTAATATTTTTTAAAATCAAATTATTCATTTCAAAACCTTGGAAATCATTTCAAAATATATATATTGACCAACGGTGTCTATATACAATTTTCTTTCCTATGGTCAAATGATACAGATATTTATCATTTCGGTTCGGAATTTGCGTATATATCATTTCAACCCATAATCTCAAATTCAATTTAATGAAAGTTGCTTGGGTTTATCATTTCAACCCATAACGATTTTCTCCTATTCTACAGATCGTTCGGGTATGTATCATTTCAACCCATAGGGAATTCTATACTAACAGGGAACTTGTAGAGTGATAACATATATAATAATAATATAACAATCAGCAACATGCATATATCATTAGTGATCAATAACAAATAACGGTGTCATATGTCATAGGTGAACAGATAGCATAAATATACCAATGTAAATAACTAGCAACAACATATTTCAATTTTTGTTTCGATTAAAATCAAATTTAATAAATATAAGAACGTTAATCTTGAGTGATTGCTCACCTTTCGAGGCTAGATAGATTTGATAAAGAAATGAGCAACGAATTCCAAAGCAACGCTGGATGGACATGATTCAATGAAGAAAATAGGCACGACGGGCAAAGTGATAAATGGGAAATTGATGAGAACTAATCTGAATCAGTTTTGATATAAACTGAAAAGAAATATATACTATTTTATATCTTATTTCCTTAAACCATTATTAATTTTAAAATACGAAATAAAATCTTTATATACATATATATATATATATATATATATACAAATATCTTATATACAACTCCCATATACTTTATAATATATAAACAACTTGATGTATAACTGTATGACTTGAGTATATAAATTAACATATTATATACATAACTAATATGTGTAACTTAATATATATATATATATATATTGAAGCTAGTACAAAAATCCATTTAATAGATCTGAATATATATATATATATATATATATATATATATATATATATATCTTTAAACAATACACATATTCCTTTTAAAATATTATGCAATATCCACCCAGCTGGTAATAAGCACTATAACCAGTACAAAAAACGGTGACTTATATCTTCCCTTATATAATATAGTTTACTGTAGAACCACATACATATCATGTAGTAGCAACACAACACACACACACATATATATATATAGATAAATATATATACACAAAAATATATTATAGTATTCCCATATACGATTGTACAACACTGGTAGGCTACAACACAAAGAAAATTATGCGAAATATACTATATCATAACTTTCATATAAACAACATTTCATAAGAACTTATACAGATATATATTAATATTTAATATAAATATAGCTTTCAAACCCAAAATATAAATCTGATATATAAGCAGACAAGTTTACTTTATATTATAAAAATTTAAAATATATGAATAGATCTAATCAGGCAAAACTTATAATATGACATATATAATGATACTTTTAACATAAAATATGTATATATACATATACAAAGAATAAATCAAAAAATATATGTACAATATATGTATGCAGACCATTATATAAGAAATGTATATACAATAAAATATAAAACAAAGAATCAAAGTAGCCTCTGGATTAGAAAATATATATACAGCCTCAAAGCCTATATATAACAACTGAAAAAATATGCATATACAACACAAAATAAAACTCTGAAATATAGACTAATATGTATATAAAGAAAGCAGACAAAAGAAATCAAAAATTTTATATACATGCCATGTTGAAACCAAAACCCAAACTCATTCAAATTTATATAACTATAAGCTGTGAATATATATATATATATAGTTAACATTCTCCAACTGCAAACTACTGAAAAGAAGCTATACATACATACATATACACGCACACACACTCTAACTTAAATATACTAAAAAAATATAAACTATTGTATATATATAACTACTCACATACATAATTACACAAGGCCGAGCCTACTGGCATAGTTGATGGGCTTGATATGCGGAGGTTCAGATGACATGAGCACGCGAGGAGAGGAGAAGGAGCTTCGGTTGAAGATAGGAGGGCTGCCGTGGGTTGGAACTGAAGAGGATAGCTCGGCCCAAGGCTGGACAGTGGGTTGAAGGTCGAAGAAGGCGAAGGGATGGAGGCGGGTTGGAGGTAGGCCGGTGTGGCGTCGTCGAACGGTGGAGGAAGGTTATGCCTGCTCGGCATGAAGGGAGGAAAAGGCGTGGTAGCTAAAAAGATAGAAGGGAAGATGAAGCTACAGCAAAAGCAAATGGTTTATTTTTCAAGAACAGATATGAACGTATATAAAAAAAGACCAATATGGAAAGTTGGCATTGAATTTAGAGAATAATATTGATGAATTGACCATTGGAATTATATGGTGAATTTTAATGGTCACGGAATCCAAACGGTAAAAAAATCGAGTACCGATACGGTTATCGGTGTACTAATTTCGTGGTGTACCAAACCCCGAAATAAAGAAGTGAATATACCTTAGAGATTAGCACGATGAGACGATCAAAATGGTATACAGATTTTAGTGATACGACCGATCTATCAAAATTTGATATTCGGTACCAAAATGCTTCTAAAACGCCAAAATTAAGATAAACGGAGGGGTTCAAATTTGGGAAACGAAAGATGACGTCTCACCTAGAAGATGATTTACAAATTTATTGTACAAAAATATCCAGGTTTGGAAAACATTTTATTTTCATCTAATTGAACTGATTTGAATTTAAATAAAACTACACAATAAAATAAACTCTCATATTATCAGATGAAAATTTACCATTTGCTATGCTTAAATATACGTATTCCAAATATTAAATTTTCAATTAAAAATTTTATTATCTATAATTTCACAAAATTTCAATAAAATATATTACTAAAACCATTAAAATTTATGGGTCGTTACACAGACTCAAGGAGGTCGATAATGTGCGCAGCCTTTCCTTCGCATTGCGAAGAGGCTGTTTCTAGACTTGAACCTAGACGTCCTGATCACCATACGGGTGACCTAACCGTTACACCAAGGCTTCACCTTATATTTAAAATTATTTATGCTCTAAAATATTTTATATTCAATTAAAACAATTTATTCAATCTAAATATATTATTCAAAAAAATTATTTATTTTAAATTGATTTTAATTTATTAAATCAAACTATTATATTAAATAGAATTTAGATAAATAAATTTCATTTTCTAAAACATTAATTATCAAACATTGAATTTGAATATTTTTTATTTAATTAAATTAATTTATTTGTACGATGTGAAAGCAAGGTTTTACGTGAAGCATTGGAAGTGAAGCACTATTCGATAGAGGACTTTTCTTTCAGTTGTATGAGGTCAGACAGTCAATTGTCCTCAACGCAAAGTCAAAATCTCCATCCAAAGTAGTATAGTTAGTAATAAATGTTTTTATTAATCAAGGATTTATATTTGAAAAAACAAGTTGAATGTGGATAATATTGGAGTTTTGACCAATACCTAACTCCATACATCTTTTGTAATGAAATGTCGACGAAGAAAAAAATATGTAAATTATTGTCACTATTAGCACTGCTTAAGATAATATCAATCATGATTTTACTGAAAAGGTATATAAGTGATGAATTCGGCCACATTGTTACACCACTAGCCAAGGTGATATACGAACGTTTATATTTGAATTGTTCGATACTAATTACTAATTGAATTCACACCTCTAAATCACAAACCGTATTTGTGAATTCTTCATAAAACCAAATAATTTAATTATTTATATAGTTTTATAAATTTATTAAACTAATTGATATATAAAAAATATTAACTATTAGGTTTACTTGACATTTTGGGTGTTGTAAATAATTATTTGGATGTTTATACAAAACTTATATATAATCATATATCAATATATGATATCAACATACATTAAATGGGAATCAATAATTATTTAATGGATTCTATGATTTTTTGGCAATCAATGGACCAAACATGGATGTTGTGCGGTTAAATCACTCGGTTGATTCAATGCAGCGTAGGTGCAAAAAGTCATAGCGGGGATAGGGCGATGATATAGCAGGATATAGCGGATGACTATAAAATAACATATAAAACTCGTACTTAATGTTTTTAAAAATGTATAAATGGTAATTAAATGAAAAATGAACATTTAATTGAAATATAATAGATACATAAATAATTTTAAATAAAAACATGTGCGAATATACTATAAATAAACGTAAAGTTGTTATATAACATAACTGAATTTAATAGCATATTAGATATTTTTATATTTGAAAATATATTACAAATTAAACTAAATTAATTAATTTCATAATTTTTATAGTATATAAATGTCATTCTTCAATTCATTTGTTTAAAGAAGATATAGTGGAAATAGCGGGATATAGTGGAAATAGCGGAATATAGCGAGAATTACGGGATATAGCGGAAACAGTAGGGCTTAAAGAAGAAAACCTATATTTGAGGCTATATGGAAAAATCATAGCAGTAGAAATCCGCTACGAGATATAGCAGAGTTATAGCGGGGTAATAGAGGGGAATTAACTGCACAGCATGGATGTCCATAGAGGAAGGGGAATCATCTAGATATTCAAGAGTTAATTGAGAATTAAAAGTGGAAGTTTTAAAAAGAGAGCATGAAAGATTTTCATTCTCTCATTCATTTCCTTCCCTTGATTTTTTTTTCTTTCACCATTACATCGTAGCTCCCTTCTTTTCACCATGGACGAATTTTCTTTTTTACCTAAAATTAAATCTAATAAAATTATACAAGGCAGTTCGTTCGATTCAAGAAAGAATAGCTAGTGAATCATGCGTTCTAGAAGACAACTTGCAAATAAAATGTTACAATGGGTAAGTTCTTTTTAGGTTTCTATTTTATATTATTCGTTCATGACGTTCAACCTTGATCCAAAATTCATTTATATGTAAATATTTTATTGCTCCATATTAGATTTGATTAAAAATTGTTCATGTATTGTTATTCATGTAACATGAAACCAATTCTTTATACAATTTATGACAAATAGATTATTGATGTATATTTGTTTTGGCTGTAATAAAATATGCATATGCGTATGTATATTCCATAAATTTGATTAATTTAAAATAATTAATTTTATATTCGTATATTTGAATTTTACATAAACTTCTTTGTGTTGTTGAAATAGTGAAACATGTTGAATCATATCAGTTGGTTAAGTCAATTCTGATTTCAAATAAAATAATTCTATGTTTTCATAGTTCATGCAAATATATCTGAAATTTTAATTTAATTAATTTTGAATTATAATATGTACACATATACATATGGAGTGTTTTGATTAATCATTCATATTGCAATCTTAATTATGACAACGTTTAAAAGGTGATTTTATTTATACTTCTTTATGTGTTACTTTGGATTTCAAATTTTAATGCAAAAAATCGATCATGGATAATTCTATAGTTACCTTTCCTTTAGAGATTAGATCTAGATATAACTGAAAACTTGTAAAAGAGAAAGGTGGAATTATTTAAATATATTATCATCTCTTTCTATCATTTGGACACTCATTTGATTAAATCTGGATCTAGTACTTATTTCCTTTTCTCTTTAGTACCAAGCCCTCTTCTGCGTATGTGTAAATATGTATATGTATATATGTATGAATACATAAGTGGAAAAACACACACACACACACACACACACACATATTTGTGTGTGTGCATGCATGTCTAAACTATATATATATGGTACAATTAACATGTGTATACAAACCATATATGTATATTGTAGTACAATTAAACATATGTATATGCTTTAGACATTTATATTCCTGATATGCATGAGAATTTGTCACATGCATATGTAACCATAATATATATGTATATACATGGGTATAAATCCCAATATGCATATGTGTATGTATTTAATTATACATATGCTTATATATATTATGTTTTCATGTGGTGTTATGAATATGTACATAACAAACTCAAATAACATTCAATCCTGTTAATTAATATGATTAACTTACAAATATGAAATAATTTTAAATAAAATATGATTTTATTTAATAATTAGATTGGATCTAATGCTAGTTAATAAACTTCATAGGTTTATTAAGATCTAAATAGAGGACATTTTTTAAATTTATCCATTTCCACCACTGCAAAATGGACCGCATTCCTTCAAAATTAATAGAAATGGAGTAATGACTGATATTAAGTGGATTGGTTACTTAATGTGGCTATAGTGTATAGGGAGGGGAGATAGAGATGTCTATCGAATTCACTAAATGACTATACCAGAATCTTAGTTTCCACAAGTTGGTTGTAGTAAGGAAAAGGTCAACATATGGTCTGTCTTCTTATAGAGAATATGGTAGCCGAATAGATAAAAAATGATATGGTAGGTTAAATAAATTGTAAATCATGTTAGTAGAGAGGTGTTAATAAGATTTCTTGTCAACATCCCCAATGCATTTCATAGGACTGTTTCATATGAATTCAACCTTTTGATTGAGTGGATTTTTCATTACTTGAGTGAAAATGACTATGTCAGAAGGTTTTGCGATCACCATTCCAACCCGAACAAGAGGGGATTAATAGCGAAAAATTTTAAGCAAGTGTTTATCTCTTATGTAGAGTTGGGGAAAGAATCATCCTACTTTCGGCCTTACTGAAAGGTTTAAGGATGATCTAAGAATTTCACCTGGACGAGTTCCATAATTTTGCTAAACCTTTCGGTAATCCGAAAGATTTCTTAGAAGCTCAAGAAGTCACTTAGCGCCTATCAGAGGATTTCAGTGCATTTTGAACCTCGCAATATGACCGGATTGACATTTTTATTAAACCTTCCGATTGGTCGAAAGGTTTAGAAAACCAGTTAAACCCTTCGGTCAGCTCATTTAGATCAAATGGTCTTCTTCCTTATCATTTCATTACATTTCCCTAAGAAACCAAAAGCAGTCCTCATATCTTGACGGTTGGATTAAACCTTCCAAAAGATCGAAAGGTTTAGTAAACCATTAAAGCCATTGAAAGGTTAAGAAACCATTCGGGGACATCAGATGATGAGATTAATTTATTTTCCCTTCTTTTGATATTTTCGGCCTTCTAGGTTGGCAGTCAACTTATGAAAACCATTTGAAAAGATTTCATGATTCAAATAATTTAGGGACAATAGCAAGAGTTGAGTCAATATGCCATGAAACATCCCACATGTTTCGTTCCCCCTTCTTTTGATCGATATTTAAATTGAGGGGAAGGAAACTTATGAGGTTGTCTATTGAAAATTTCACAGCATATTCTTGATTTGAACAATGAACATAAGAAATAAATCATTTGAGATCAGCCGTTAATGTAAAATTAATGCCTGATTATGATTATCCCCAAATTTCGAGTTAATCGCATGCCACAATTCTCTTTATTTCTCCCTAATGGAGTCTGATGCGAAATTTAAGAAGATAGCCCACAATTTGATTTCAAAATTAGGGTTACTATATGTTGAGTAGTGGCAGTAGATATTGTTGAGTAGATGAAATGCGAAGAAGATCCGATCCCGAGATCGAATCTCTAGAGTCTTATTTATAGATGTAGGCGGCCCCCTTTCGGCCCTATGCTTTCGTCTGGATAGAAGGTTCCTTCTACTATGCAGTTGCGAACCTTTCGGTTTTAGTGGAAGGGTTATTCTTCACACACCAGCATAGGCCGCTGAGCATCATAGATGGCCTTGTGTTTCTTATTGTATCTATATGCTCTTCATCTTTCTGCAAGGTTAGTTCCATATGAGACACTATGAACCTTCTGATCTTGTCGGAAGGTTGCTTCCTTGTATAATTATTGCCGAGATCCGTGCCTTTCTTGAATGTTGTCGGTAAGTGGCCTTTTTTTTGAATTATGAATGCCATCTTTATGTAAACCTTTTGATATTGTTGAGAGATACTGGACACATACTTCAACCGGTTAGGAAGACTCATTTTGCTTCCGAAATGTTTATCAACCTTGTTATCTATTCTGGTCCTATTCTTTCTATCTTTCTTGGAAGACATTTGCTTTGAATAACGAGTGATGAATCCATTTGTCTTCTCCAAAGGGTTTAGATTTGCGGCAAACTTGTTTCTTGCATTCCATCCTTTTTATTTAAAAGGCTTGGGGTGCTCTTCATTCCTATCATCTGTTCATTATCTCAAGCGGCCTTATAACTATTTTCCTTTTTACAATTGCAAAATCCCCTCCTCTGAAGTTACCGTGTGCTTCTTTCCTCGGTTTTTATGCAAACCTTTCGGTGTCACTGAAAGGTAACATCTTCTATTACAATTTGCCTCTGTAGAAGGTTTCTGACGTGCCTTCTTTATCTCCATTTTCATTTTATGTTTAACATTTAGCCCCTTTTGTATAAAGAAGGCTTTTGTTCTTTAGGACAAAGATTATGAGGTTGTAGAACGATCCCTGCATTCTTCCAGTTGATGAAGAATAACCGAAGACCGGAAGACCCGATTTAACATTGATAACAGGTGCCCTTAAAGTCCAGGATGCCACTTTTGGGACACCATTTTTTGACAACTTCTAATAGGAATTCCAGAATGTCATTTTTGATAATTGATAATGGAAGGCCGGAAGATCTCTTTCAATAGTTAATGATAGAAGTCCAGAATACCAATTTCACGAATTAATAATCTATAACCAAAATACCATCACTGGTAACCAATAATTAAAGACTTGAATGTCGTTGCTAACGATTGATAATTGAAGACTAGAATACCATTGCTGGTAATAATTAATTGAAGACCAGAATACCATTGCTGTTAATTAATAATTGAAGACCAGAATACCCTTTCTAGTGTCGAGTAATAGAAGATTGGGATATTATCTCTTGCAATAGGATCCCAGAACTCCCACTTGGAAAATGTTCGTAAGAAGAAGTCAGTGACTTCCCTCTGATTTTCTTATTGAATATGCCATCCTTCGGATGTGTTTGTACTTTGCATGCTATTGCTTTCTCGTGTCCGAGTTTTCTTTGTCTATTTATCACTTGTTCTGGCTTATTTTAGGCAGGGACTCATTTGTCTGATCTTGTGCTTATTTAAGCAGAGCCTATTTCAGGTTGTTTGTCATATCTGATAGCACTGACCTTTTTTGTGGTTGTTATTTCAAGCTATGCCAATTTTTGGCAATGCCTGTTTCAGGCATGGACTTCTCTTAGTCCGTCGGACATTTCATCCGGATTTTCGGTGCGCTCGGCTAGCTTTTTCTGATGTAGGTCCCGAGGACTTACCCGACCTCCCTCCAGTAGGCGCCTTAGCCTGGTCATACGTGATGCGGTTAAGGGCTTGTTCGGAACCTTGGTCAGGACATAGCATGGTGGGACCAAGGGATTACTCGTCCTCCCTCCATGAGGTGTCTTATCCTGCCCATAGCGTGATGTGGATAAGGGCTTGTGCTGCCTTAACCTGGCCATTTTTGGTTTTGGCGCGGATAAAGGCTTACACCCTCCCTCCAGGAGGTACCTTGACCTGGCCTTCTTGGACGACCAAGGGCTTTTTACTATTATTGGTAGCATACCATCTTAGGTAGTCCAAGTTTTTAAGGAGAATTTTACTCCCGGCCACGTAGACTTTCTTTACTAGATCATGGTAGAGGTGTTCTTGAAAAAGCTTTATTCATTCATAGTTGGAAAAAATAGTCTCAAATGTTCCACATTCCATATTCTTGGCACCATATTCCCATTAGGGTAGCATAGCTTGTAGGCTTCTAAAGGAATTTCTTTGAGGATTACCAATGGACCTTCCCAATTAGGTCCCAATGATCCATCCGATGGGTTTTTAGTATTGGCCATTACCCTTCTAAGTATTAAATCCCTTTGTCTGAATGACTTGGCTTTTACCTTTGAGTTGTGATATCTTGATATCCTACTTTGATATTTAGTCGTTCTCAAGGCTGCTTCATCTCTTAATCCATTAATGAGGTCGAGTGATTCCTTTCTCAATTCCTGATTTGGATTAAAGGCGTAGGCAATTCTTCTACAAGAAAGTACCTCAATCTCTATAGGTAGCATTGCTTCACATCCATAAGGTAGAGAGTATGGGGTGTGACCCGTTGCAGTTCTAGTTGAAGTTCTATAAGCCCACAGAACTAAGGGAAAATCTTCTACCCAATTTCCTTTTGCCTTGTTTATCCTCTTTTCCAAGATGGTTTTGATTGTTTTGTTAGCTGCTTCGACAGCTCCATTGGCCTTCGGATGAGCGACCGAGGAGAAGCTTTTTATTATCCTATTCGTGTAGCAAAACGGTAAAAACTTTTCACTCTCAAATTGAGTCCCATTATCGGATATTATCTTGTAAGGTATCCTAAATATTGTGACAATGTTTTTGATGACAAATCTTAACACTTTCTCTAAGGTAATCTTTGGGAGTTATTCTGCTTCAACCTATTTTGTGAAATAATCTATTGCCACCATAGCATATGTTGCTCTTTCTTTAGAGATTGGAAGCAGTCCAATTAAGTCGATTCCCCAAACGTCAAATGGTCATGGGGTAGTAATAGGGGTTAGTTGACTTGACGGGAGATGTGGTATCTAGGAATAACGTTGACATTTCTCACACCTTTTAACACACTCCACAGCTTGGTTAGTTAGATGTGGCCAGTAAAGCCCTTGCCTCATCATCTTCTGGGTTAGTTTTATTCCATTGGAGTGATCCCCACAAAATCCTTCATATGCTTCGCTTGTTATTTTCAATTCATATTTAGGTTTCATGCACCGCAAATGGGGAAGGGCATGCCCTTTCTTGTAAAGAATTCCATCCATAACGGTAAAGCTCTGAGCTTGCCATTTTAGCCTCTGCGCTTCTACTTTATCTATGGGTAATTTTCCATCAATTATATATTCTACGATTAGTGCCATCTAACTGTTTTCATAACTTTCTTCTACTATCGGTGCTACAGATTCTTGATTCAATATTTCTTGGACCATCTCTTCTGATTCTGATGCCAATGCCTATGATTGGGTTAATACTAGTATTTTCGCAGCTTTTTCTTGTCTATTTTCCTCAATGCTGGGATTGGCCTGAAATCCTACCGGTACAATTTGAATTTCAAGAGCTCCTCTTGTACTTGCCAACTTAGCTAGTGAATCTCCTGAGAGTTTTCTCCACTTGATATTTGATGTACGAAGAAATCTTCAAAAAGTGCAAGCATCTTCAAAACTTTCTTCACATACTGGCCTAGTTTAGGATCCTTGGTTTGATATACCTGCTTGATCTGGTCGACCATTAATTGAGAATCGCTGAATACCTAGATTCTTGGGATTTTAAGTTGCAAAGAAAGGGTTAATCCAGCAACCATAGATTCATACTCTGCTACATTGTTAGTCGTTGAGAATCCCAACTTCATAGCATAGAACTTGTGCCCATCTGGGGTAACTATCACATATCCTACCCCTGCTCCTTGCTCATTTGATGCACCGTCCATAAATAGTCGCCACTAAGGTATTGTATCTTTTTCCTTTTTCGATTGCTCTGAAATGAACCCTGTACATTCATTGATGAAATCGGGTAATGCTTGACCTTCTATAGTCGTTCTAGGTTGATATGCTATGTCATACTGATTTGGTTCAATTCCCCACTTAATTAACCTTCCAGAAGTTGTGGGCTTGCCAAAGACTTGCTTCAATGGGAAATTGGTCAACACTTTTACCGGATGTGCTTGAAATACGACCTTAGATTTCAAGCTGACAGAATTAAATAGTACGCTAACTCTTCGATAAGTGGGTATCGCATCTTAGCTTCCATTAATCTTCTGCTTATATAGTAAACTAGTAGTTGCAATCCCTCGCTATTTCTAATCAATACCGAGCTCACAGCATGTTCAGAAATCACCATATATAACAATAGATCTTCCCCCTCTTTGTGGTTAGATAAGATTGGTGTCCTTTCCAAGTGAAGCTTTAGTTCTTGAAATTCCTTTTTACAATCTTCGTTTCTTTCAAAATTCTTCTTTTTCTTGATCACTTCAAAGAACAGTATGCACTTATAAGTGGCTTTTGATATGAATCTGCTTAGTGCTGCCACTTTGACATTCAAACTCATAACATCTTTATTTGTCCTCGGTTTTGCCATATTCTTAATGGCCTAATCTGTTTTAGGCTAGACTCAATCCATTATGCACTCACGATATATCCAAGAAATTTTCCGGAATAGACTCCAAAGTTGCATTTTTGGGGACTGAGCCTCGTTTGATACTTGCAGAACACTTTAAACATTTCATTCAGGTCTTCAAAGTGATCTTCTGCATCTTGAGATTTCACTAACATGTCGTCAATATAAACTTCCATATTTCTTCCAATTTGTTCTTTGAACATTCAGCTAACCAACCATTAATAATTGGCTCCTGCATTCTTCATTTTGAATGGCATTACCTTATAACAATAAGTTGCTTCATTTGTAATGAAGCTAGTATGCTCCTCGTCAGGTTTAAACATAGGAATTTGATTGTACCCAGACTATGCATCCATTAAGGAAAGCAGCTTATGTCCACTAGTAGAGTCGACCAAGTGGTCTATCCTTGGCAACGGGTAATTTTTTGGACAAGTTTTATTCAAATCTGTGTAGTCTATAAAAGTCTGCCACTTTCAATTGGATTTCTTTACCAAAACCAGATTTGCCAACCATTTGGGATATTAGACTTCTCAGATAAACCCATTCTGTTACAACTTCTTGACTTCTTCCTTTAGGTTGTCGGTCCTAACCTTCTCAAACTGCCTTTTCTTTTGCCGATATGGAGGAGTGACTGGATTGATATTTAGGGCATGGTTCATGACCGTAGGACTAATTCAAACCATGTTAGAGTGGGTCTAGGCAAAAACATCCTTATTGCCTTTTAAGAATCCTGTCGATCTTGACTTTAGAGATTCCTCGGGACCTTTTCCTACTTTGACTATTTTGGTGGAATCGGCAAAATTCAGTAGAACCTCTTCAGTTTCTTTGACTTGCTTAACTCTTTCCACCTCTCCTCAGCAATCTAATTCTATAACGATTTCACCTTCTTTGATTGAGTTAGATCTGCCCTCTTTCTCTTTCCACAAACTGGAAAACACATTACAACAATATGTATATTAGTTTTATCATATTTATTCTTTGCTTCGAATGATGGATGTAGAAACCCATCTTCCGAAGGCTGTAGAGTAATAGAAGAATCAAAGTAACAAGTAAACTCCCTTTTGTATTATTCTAGGGTTGCAAAGTACATTTCTTAAGATGAAAATTGTTTGCCCCGGACAGTTCCCCAGCCGCTTTTAGTGAGGAATTTAAGCAATAGATATTATGGTGAGATGAATGCATCCACCTTATCTTGCACCGACTTTCCTAAGAAGGCATTATAGAATGATGGTTGATCTATAATTACGAAGGTCATTTCAAAGACACGGGAGCATGGGGGAAGTCCCAGTTGGAAAAAAAGCTTTGCCTGCCCAAGCGAAGTCGTCCCCTTATTGCTGAACCCAAAGATTGGCTCGGGACTAGGTTCAAGTCTATCTTTGGAAATCCCCATTTGATCAAATGCATAGCGCAATATCATATTCACAACGCTTCCTATGTTAACAAGGATTCCCTGACCATCGAAGACCCTATTTGGATTGTGATCATTAAAGGATCGTTGTGGGGATGATGAATCCCCCTCCTTAGCTCCTATGGGTTAATCACCAGTGTATGCATATTGATGTCGTGTTTTGGACTTTTGAACGGTGGCTCTTCCTATATACAGAGTACACCCTTTTTAGCTTCTCGAATGTATTTGCTTCGGACACTTTGACTTCTACCAGCTAGATGTGGTTCTCCATATATGACATCAATCCTATTCTAGGATGGACTTAAGCTTAGCGGGTCATCTTCCTCGATTACATTTACGACATTTCCTACAGGCTTCCTTGCATCAGTGTTTGTCGGGAGAGTTTGCTGTGGGTTCTTCATGAATTCTTTCAACTGCCCCTCTCGATTCAACTTTTGAATTATCCCAGCCAAAACCATACACTCATTAGTTCTATGGCCATTAGCTTTGTGGTAGGCACAGTATTTGTCTCCTTTTTTGCTTAGGATAGTTTTGGGCTTCAAATGAAATAGCGAAGTTGACCTTATCCTAGGTCATCTCATAGATGTAGGAGATTCATCGATTTAACGCCACCATGTTAGTATGGTATCCTCCCACCTAGCTCTCTTGGGAATTCCCTTCGGGCCAAATCTACCTTGTCCTTTTTATGACCAAATTTCTTTTTTGAGAAATACAATTCGTCCATTCGGATGAACTTGTCGGCTTGAAAACGGAAATCTTGAAGATCCCTATATCCATGAATGAATAGCTCCTTCTAAAAAGGAGAATTAACTAAGAGTCCTAAGTGGATAGCGATGGGTTTATCTCTATCGTTCATGCCTTTGGCCTTCAATGCTTCTATATTGAATCTCTTTAGATAATCCCCTAAGGGCTCTCCACGATTTTTCCTGATGTTAGCAAGCACGGTATAATCAATAGAAGGATCTTTACATATGCAGAATTGAGCAGAGAATTCGAGTGGGAACTACTTCCAAGAATATATCGTATTCTCACGATTTTGCTGGTACCATTTAGTTGCGGCCTCTTGTAACGTGACCATAAAAAGTCGACACCTCGTAGCCCTAGAAGTGTTATGTAAATCCATCTTGCTATCAAACGCAATCGAATGGTCATCTGGGTTGGTTATCCCATGATATTTCATAGTGGGGACCTTCACATGAGATGGTATTGGAGCTGACATAATTTCATTGATGAAGGTTGCAACCCTGTCATTATTGTTCACACTTTCGTCTTCAATTCTTTTGCACTTAGCGTTTAGCAGGTCTTTCACAGCCTTTTTGGCCACATCCTTAAGATAGACTTCATGCAGTCTCTCCGATTAGGTTAGTAGCTGTCTGAAGTTGAACAAACGGAATAGTCTTTATCTTCTGCATGAACTCTTCCCCGATAATTTGCCTTCGGTGGAAGACCCTCCTCCTGTCTTGATAGAAAAATGTGAGCTTTACCTTTAACAGCACCTGCATTGGTTTTCATATTTCTTTTAGAGACTCAACTTCTTCCCCTACAGTGATATCTTTCAATGACGATCGGTGAGATAACACTTCGTTCAAAAGATCTTTCATTTCTGCCATCCGGCGTTCTAGATACGCGATTTTAGCCATGTGTTCTTCCGGTTGAAGATGTTGAATTGGAGTCGGTTGTGGGGACACCTGAACCTAAACTAGGGGTGGAGTCGATTGAGATGGGTCAGAAGGTTTCCACTGTTCTCTATTTCAAAGATTAAAAGAAGATGATATGTTTTCCTCTGGAGAATTAGCCTGATCATTCCTTTTGCTAACGGTAAGAGGTCTTTTTTATTTCATTTTCCTACAACAAATAAGATTTCATAATTAGTATATTAATCACAAGGTCGGAGGTTCGAGCCCTCCTTCTAGCACCAAAAAAGTCAAAAAAAATTCTTGTCAACATTCCCGATGCATTTCATAGGACCGTTTCATATGAATTCAACCTTTCGATTGAGTGGATTTTTCACTACTTTTGTGAAATGACTAAGTCAAAACGTTTTGCGATCACCATTCTAACCCTAACAAGAGGGGATTGATACCGAAAGGTTTTAAGCAAGTGTTTATCTTTTATGTAGAGTTTGGGAAAGAACCATCTTATTTTTGGCCTGACCGAAAGGTTTAAGGACGACTTAAGCATTTCAACTGGACGGGTTCCATAATGTTGCTAAACCTTTTGGTAATCTGAAAGGTTTCTTAGAAGCTCAAGAAGTCACTTAGCCCCTATCAGAGGATTTCTATGCATTTTGAAACTCGCGACATGACCAGATAGATAATTTTATTAAACCTTCCGATGGATCGGAAGGTTCAGAAAACCAGCTAAACTCTTCGGTCAGCTCGTTTAGATCATATGATCTTCATCCTTATCATTTCATTACATTTCCCTAAGAAACCGAAAGTAATCCTTATATATTGATGGTTATATTAAACCTTCCAAAAGATCGGAAGGTTCAGTAAACCATTAAACCCATCAGAAAGTTAAGAAACCATTCGAGGACATCAGATGATGAGACTGCTTTATTTGCCCTTCTTTTGATACTTTCGGCCTCCTAGGATGGCACTCCACTTATGAAAACCATTCGAAAAGAATGCATGGTTCAAATATTTTAGAGCACTAACAAGAGCTGAGTCAATATGCCATGAAACTTATATATGGGACTGTTCCACAAGTTTCGTTCCCCCTTCTTTTGATCGATATTTAAATTGAGGAGAAGGAAACTTATGAGGTTGTCTGTTGAAAATTTCAAAGCATATTCTTGATTTGGACAAAGAACATAAGAATAAATCATTTAAGATCAAACATTAGTGTAAAATTAATGCCTCATCATGATTATCCCCAAATTCCGAGTTAATCGCAAGCTACAATTCTCTTTATTTCTCCCTAATGGAGTCTGATACAAAAATTAAGAAGATATCCCCAAATTTGATTTTAAAATTAGGGTTACAATAGGTTGAGCGGTGGCAGTAGAAATTGTTGAGTAGATGAAATAAGAAGAAGATCCGATCCCAAGACCGTACCCCTAGGGTCTTATATATAGATGTAGGTACCCCCCTTTCAACCCTATGCTTTCATCTGGATAAAAGATTCCTTCTTCTATGCAATTGCGAACCTTTCGGTTTTCACGGAAGGTTTATTCTTCACACACCATCATGGGCTGCTGAGCGTCGTAGATGGCCTTGTGTTTCTTAAAGTATCTATATGCTCTTCATCTTCCTGCAAGGTTGATTCCTTATGAGACACTATGAACTATCCGATCTTGTCAGAAGGTTGCTTCCTTGTGTAATTATTACCGAGAGCCGTGCCTTTCTCGAATGCTGTCGGCGGGTGGCCTTTTTGTTGAATTGTGAATGCCATCTTTATGTAAACCTTTCGATACTGTTGAGAGATACTGGACACATACTTCAACCAGTTAGGAAGGCTCATTTTGCTTCTGAAATGGTTGTCAAGCATGTTATCTATTCTAGTCCTATTCTTTGTACCTTTCTTGAAAGAATTTGCTTTGAATGACAAGTGATGAATCTCTTTGTCTGCTCCGAAGGGTTTAGATTTACGGCACTTATTTCTTGCATTCCTTCCTTTTTATTTAAAAGGCTTGGAGAGCTCTTCTTTCCTTTCATTTGTTCATTACGTTAAGCGGCCTTATAACTATTTTCCTTTTTATACCTACGAAAGCCCCTCCTCTGAAGTTACCGTGCGCTTCTTTTCCTTGGGTGTTATGCAAACCTTTCGGTGTCACTGAAAGGTAACTTCTTCTATTACTCTTTGCCTCCGCGGAAGGCTTCTAACGTTCCTTCTTTATCTCCATTTGCATTTTATAGTTAACAAGAGGTGTAGTCGATTTTTGGTCATCCCCTCAATGACACATAAGAGGATGTTTATTGATTGCGTAGTTATCCCGATTATTTAGTAACAACTGTAGATATGTGATGCAGTCTTGGAAATGGTTATGGTACATTAAATTAATGAGATAAGTAATTCTGAAAGTATAAAAGTAATATCATCCTGCTATGATGTTTTATTTGCAGGTTGGTATCACATACTTTGAAATATTTTCTCACTCGTCGGACTTATGTCTGGCCCCTATATTTCCATTTTATCTATTTATAATAAGTTAACAAGGGTTGGGAAATTTCGGATATGAGATGGAGACAAGGGAGATCTGTTGGAGTAATATAGTTTATTTCACTTTATTAACTATCTACTATTTCATTAGTCTATTTATGTTATATTGAACCATGTAGTATGAAGTGTTATTTTAAACTCATGTAATAATACCTGTTTATTTCTAGTTCTACTTCGGATATTTATGTTATACTACTATTCTATTTTACTCTTGCAATTATGAGTTCAAAAAGTGTAGTTAATGTATAAATCTCTATGTACTATTTATATCTTATTTCACTCTAGAAATTAGTCTTTTATGTTCTTTAGGATTTGAACTCAATCAGGACATAGAATCAGAAGGTTATAAATGTTAGGTTGTTACATGAGTAGAATTTAAACGTTGATTAGGAGGTAGAATTTCATTTATGCTTTTGTCCTTTAATGTCAAGAAATTTTCATATTCATTAGTGAACAAAGCTAATTGTAATCCTTTGACCTATGATATTCCTTTGTTACTCACTTCAATCGTGTGTCATATTTCCATTGTAGTAAACAATGAGAAATTTAGTTAAATTTTCCTTTATCAAGAGCACATATAAGAGCATTCATAGCTATAGAATTTAAGGAGTAAAGTTTATTATCAGTTGCAGTACACTTATCTTTATACTCAGAAAAGTCTAAATTATACATATTGTTATCCATATAATTCCAATGTCAAATGTTATGTTTTAAGCGATGACATCCTAAAAGGATTAAAGATACTAAGTCCTATGTTGAAGAATAAAACTACATCCCATCAACAACATATCTCTTTAAGTGTATCTCTTTGCACTTTGTCACTGCGTTAGCAACAAATCTCTCCGAAGCTGGAAATGTGCATCATCGATGATGTACCGCACCGCACCTCAGCACTTCTACATTGTTCTTCTTTGATGGAATATCACAACACTCATTACCAACACCATACTCAAATGACTTTCAAGGTGTTAAGTATCAATGATAGATTGATATTGAAGGGGCACCTATCTAGTAATCACAGAAACTACTAATACCACGGTGGCATCTCATCCTACAAGCACATAAAAAGTATTTACATCAAATGAGGTTGCATCATTCTTTGTGAATAACCACATCGCACATCACTATTCTACAACATATCAACATCAGAAGCACTACTATTCAATCATCATGACCAAAGCAAGCTCATCGACACACTGCTCTTCAACCATTGACGCATTTTGCCATTCATAAGGAATCGCACATTAAAGCAAAGTGATATCGATGAAAAGTACCCTTAATGTCTATGAAAATCTTAACGTTGCTTGATGCACATCGTTGATAACATCAGCAACCAATGCAAAGACATTCACATAGCATAAAGGCGAGGACACAAACCACAACGCTTTGATGATACCATCTTACATTTGCATTGATAGTTAACAGCGTTGAAGACATGGAACTAGAGAAATTCCACCTATATAAAGAATAAAGGTTGGGCAATGCCGTTGAAGTCAACCATGTCTAAGACGAGAGATACGGAGCGGGGGGCCTCCTACCTCTATAAATATGACCCTAGAGGCACCATTTTGGGGGTCGGATTATCATTTCACTCTCGCTTCTTAAATCAAAGCCTTGCAACCCTAAATCAAATTGAGGATAATTCTATTTGACTGTAATCATATTTGAATAAAATGAGTGTGGACTTGACTTAGAATATCTATTTCTACTATGACATCATTGAACATTATTATTTTGGACTTCCATCTTATGAACTTATCATGATCAACTCGACGTGAACATAGCCGAGATGCATCGGATTATGATGAACACATATATACATATTACATGGACCATGAATTATGAACTATGGACTTTGAACATAAGGACAGGATGTAAAGTCTATTATTATACATAATGGATCATCAAAAGACTCTATGACTTATCTTTATGCCTATTGAAGATATAACATAAAATAAGTCATTTGGACTGTTTTATTCAATGACTAATGTGGATCATATGCATGACAATCCTAATGGTCTTTGAGGAATTCGAATATAATGATTAAAAGTGACAAATGAATTTCAATATATTCTTCCTCAGAGGCCAATTTCATCAATCCATTAACGATTCCATCTTATGCTTAGTCCTAAGTGATGAGTTAGACCTTGATGCATTGTTAAGCCACTCGACCATGTCTCTGCACATATTGAGATCAAGGTGACGTGATCAATTAATGCTTGATTATGTCTTACTATATTATCAAATCAAGGAATAACTCACCATGATTAGCATCTAAAGTGCTATACCATTTTTTGTCTAACATTTTTGGCGCTAAAAGGAGGACTAGAACCTCTGATGTGATCCCTCATCATCCAGACTAATTAAGTGAATTTTATTTCATAGAAATGAGATCATAAAGACATAATGCTCAGACTGAAGAGGCTATACAGACAACGACACTAGAAGAGAATGTGACTCCCAATTTCAACGTGGGAAACACAAAACATGGGAAACTGTCACAACTGGTACGGCGAACTGGCAGTGGGGCAAAAATACAAAACTTGGAGCAACCACTTTTGATGATAGAAGAACTCTTGGAGGGAGTGCTTGCCCAAAAATCATCAAAGACTACCAAGCTTAAAGGAAGAGACGAAGCAAAATCTCCAAGGAGAAATGTGAATGCTTCCTAACTTAAGAATAAGGGCAAAAGCAAGCTTGTCGTAACTCTACAGAAAAAGAAAAGTAACCAACATACTAAAGAAGATTATCAAGGAAGGATAGATAAAGAATCCAATGAACGGTCTGGAAGCTTTATTTTAGAGGGATATAAACCAGAAAGAAGCAATTATCATACAGATGAAAACTGCTTGAGGGATATGGCAGCAAAAATAGCAAAGGATATGCTCAATGCCAAACGAAAGAGGACTCAAGAGAGTCAATGATAATTGGTGAGAATCTCCATTCATACATGAAATTATGTATGCAAGGATTCCATCTCACATTAAGATCCGATTAATCGGATACAATGGAAAACTAATCCAAGCAACCCTTCATTAGCCTTTGAGAGTCAGATGGACCGGTACAATGCATCTGGTGTAGTGTAGTGTAGACTTGTCCCGACCATTTTTCAAGGCGCGGCAGTTAAATGGTAACTGCAATATTGAGAAAGAACTATATGCTCTTGGAATCAGTTCACCTACGATTTTTTAGCCTAATTCTGCATTCGCAAGGATCCCGCCGTTAGTTATACTTTAGTAGCAAACATTAAACAGAGACCGAAAGAGCCGTTAAGACACTATCTTTAAATATTTAATAAAGAGGTTTTGAAAGCTAAAAACATGACCGATAGAGATAAGCTGGTGGCAATACACTCGGGACTAATCGAACAAACCCCATTTTGGCGGGAGCTCTACATTCATGGATGAAAAGATTTACAAAACTTTCACTTTCAAGAGGATAATTTCATCCGAATGGATGAAATATACCATGGCAAAAAGTAAGCTATGCTCAGATGGGAAATAGGAAATATTAATCACAGTCGTAACCATAAAAAGCCAAGGTGGGAAGAAGAATCAAACACAAACCATGTTGCTTTAAACAAATTGATATCTTACATATATGCTACAATGAAAGAGAATGGTGATTTCCCAATCTCTTACATTGCAAAGACTAACCCAGAACAAAGGAATGGGGGAGAATATTGTTCTTAACACAAATCCAAAGGACATAATAAGGATGATTGTTGGGTATTAGCAGGCATAATCCAACGGATAATCCATAATGGACAGTTAAATGAGTTTGTCATGGAGGTTTCCATCCATAGAAGAGCAACAAGAAACTCCTAAATAACACTACAAACATGATACAAAAGGATGTCTAGTTTGATTTCATCCTGCCTCTTAATAGAATTGAGGTAATCAATGAGGATCCACATATAGCTGGAAATAGCAATGGTATCAGAAATCGTTACATCAGGGAAGCGAAGGAAGGAATTTTCTCAATTCAGGAAGAACTGCCATACAAAAACCCTAGGTTTAAGATTCAGATGCATAACCTAACTGTTACCCCCACAAGAGCTGAAAGGAGTCCATCATCCCCACAATGACCCAGTTACGATAGCTACTCAAATTGCACTTTTA
Source organism: Allium cepa (assembly GCA_030765085.1). Taxonomy (NCBI): domain Eukaryota; kingdom Viridiplantae; phylum Streptophyta; class Magnoliopsida; order Asparagales; family Amaryllidaceae; genus Allium; species Allium cepa. Next base: position 400,036,980 of record CM060931.1, read on the forward strand.
GTTGTGAGAAAATCCTTGTTGACATCGAAAGTGCAGTCAATGTAATCTTTAAGCATGCCTTCAATTAGATGGGAATTCCTTAGGAAAAGCTGGAGCCAAGTTTGGAGCCTATCTTTGGAGTCAAAAATAAGGGGTCAACCCCCATAGGGAAAATAAAGCTACTGATACAGATGGGAGTTCTGCCACACTGTAGTACTTTCAAAACTGTATTTGTTATAACTAATCATCCATCTTATTACAATGCATTATTTGGAAGGATAGCAATAGATGAGCTTGATACTTTCGTGCCACCAAAGTACCTATGGTGAAGTTTCTAACTAAGATTGGTTGGGGATCAGTTAGGAGATAGCAGTTTAGCTCTCGTGAAATGTATTTTGCTATGTTTGATCAGTGTAAGCGAAACTACATTCCTTGTTATGACACACTGCAAGGTAAATCAATCCAAATTAATATTATTCAGCCTTTGAATGAAGGTTTGTGCAACCAATCATTCAAAGAGAAGGAAAAATCATGTAGTGAGGCCAACGTACGTTGAGGAAATTTAGCTTTTTAGAAAAGAAAAGAAAGAGAATAGATGCAAAACTAGTGGATGAAGAGGTAGGAGAGGAGATTATCGCTGAACTCGATTGTAGAGGTGACTAAAAGAGGATGAAACCCATCGAGGAGCTTGAGGAAATATGCGTAGACCTAATTGGCATGAAGAAAATAGTAGAAGTTGGAAAAGAACTAGATAGCAAACTAAAAGGGGTGTTATTTCCTTTTCTTCAGTTCAGCAAGGATGTGTTCGCTTGGACTCATTCAGATATGATGGGGATAGACCCAACCGCTATGTACCACGCTCTGAACATAGATCCAAATTTCACACCAACTCGACAAAAGAAAAGGCAATTCGATAAATTCCGATCTAACACTTTAAAGGGGAAATTCAAAGGGTTTTTTGAAAGTGGATTCATCCAAGAGGTGCTCTATCCGAAGTGGTTAGCCAACCCAGTAATAGTTAAGAAATCCAATGAAAAATAGAGAGCTTGCATTGATTATACTGACTTAAACAAGACGTGCCCAAAAAATTGTTATCCACTCCCAATGATAGATCAGTTAGTTGATGCAACAAGTGTACACTAGCTTTTGTCATTCACAGATGCTTATTCAGGATATAACCAGATTCCAATCTTCAAGCCCGATGAGGAAAACACAGCTCTATAATAGATTGGAGAACTTCCTGCTACAAAGTAATTCCCTTTGGATTGAAAAATGCAGGGGCAATATATCATAGATTGGTAAATAGAATGTTCAGGGAGCAAATTGATGGGAGCGTGGAAGTATATGTAAACAACATGCTAGTCAAATCTCAGGAAAGAAGCAGTCGTCTAAAAGACCTAAAAGAAATTTTCGATGTTTATGAAAATATCAAATGAAACTTAATACGCAAAAGTGTTCTTTTAGGATCTAGTATGCCATGTTCTTAGGGTTTATAATTAGTGCAAGATGAAGTAAAGCTAACCTTAACCAAATCCAAGCTATCAAAGACATGGCAAAACCTAAAACAAGCAAGGATGTATGAGCTTAAATGGGAGAGTGGTGGCAATTAATAGGTACATTCCTAAGGCTACCGAAAATGTATCTCATTTTTTAATGTGATCAAGAAAAATAAAAACTTTTAATGGAGTGAAAGATTGTCGAAAAGCATTCCAAGAGCTAAGAGATCATTTAAAGAAACCACCAATTCTTATCAGTCCTGTGGATGGAGAAAACCTTTATATTTATATGGCAGTTTCTGAAAATGTAGTTAGCTCAGTGTTGATAAGGGAGGAAAACGAGGTTCAATTTTTGAAATATTATAATGGAAAAGGACTCAAGAATGCAGAAACCAGATATAGTTGTAGAAAAACTAGCATACTGCTTAATGCTCATCGCACGCAAATTAAGGGCTTACTTTCAAGCACGTCAAATTAAAGTCATAGCTAATTTTCCACTTAAGCAAGTCTTTAGCGAGCCAGAAACTTCAGGAAGGTTAGTTAAGTAGGGAATTGAGCTTAGCTAATTGATATTGAATTCTTACCATGAGTATCAATTAAAGGACAGGCTCTAGCTGACTTCATCAATGAGTGTACATAATTTATTAAGGAGCAATCTGAAAAAGAGAAATATTTGAAATCCAAATGGTAATTGTACGTAGATGGAGCCTCAAATGAACAAGCAGTCGGAGTTGATATGTGGTCACAACTCCTAACAGACATCGCTAGCACCACGCAATGAAGTTAGGGTCCCTAGCTACTAATAATGTACCAAAATATGAATCAATGATAGCGGGACTTACACCGACCCTTCAGGTGAAGAATTGAGATCTTTAACAACACAGGATTAATGGCAAATCAGTTGAATCAAAGATATCAGATGAAGGATGCTAAGCTAACCCAGTATTTTAAGAAGATATTAAAGATGTTAACTCAATTTAAAGATTTTCGATACATCAAGTGCCACGAGACAAAAAATTTCAAGCTGACTCTTTAGCTAAGTTGGCAAGGACAAGAGGGGAACCAGAAGCTCGAATTGTATCAGTGGGTTGTGAAGCGAAACCAAACATAGAAGCGGAAAGTCCTAATCCAAGAAACTAAACCTTGGTGATGACCAGATCTCAAACCCTAGCATACAAAGAGAAAGAGAACATAACTGAAATCCTTCAAGAACTCCCTAAGATAAGAGTCGATGATCAATACAAGAACAATTGGATGACTCCTATCGTGGAGTATCTAATGAAAATGTGTAGGTGCTAATATAGTACACAAGGATCGTGTAATATGATGTATAACACACAAAAATATGACTAATCACAGATAATAGAAAATTCAGTAAAATAGAAAAAGCACACCAGAGATTTTTATACTGGTTCGGAGCACCATCCAACGTCCAGTCCTAGACTTCTATCTAGATTTTCACTACCAACTACCTCGCTTCACCCGGAGGAACAGGTTTACAACACTCGAGCAGACGAACGGGATTTCACGCCTCTAATACACTGAGGACTTCAACACTTGACTCTTACAACACCGAGGACTTCAACACTTGCCTCTTACAACACCGAGGACTTCAACACTGATGAAAATAATTGTTTGTTGACGGTATGTGTTCTTGCTAACAATATTTTGTCACTTGTAGTACAAACTTCCTATAATCTTATCCTCAAATAGAATATTTGTATATATGAAGATTTGGAAGTGGATATCGTATTGAATCAAAAGAATGTTAAATAAATTTCAGGATTCAAAAACGATATATGATAGAATATGAGCAATTTGAGAGCTTGAAAGTATAAGATTGAGATCAATAGAATAGAGATTAGAATAATAGAAATTGGTTAGATGTAATTATGATTTCATGATGTTTATATAAGAAATAAATAGCTGTAACCCTTTGTGAAAAGGTACAAACAAAGGTCATGATCATTGGTGAAGAGAAAGAGAAGCAACCGTTGAAGAAAAGGAAGTGTCTATACGAAAGGTTACTTTCTGTTTGAAAACGGTCGACAGGTTAAAAAGGACCAGTAGAAAGGAATTTGAATATATATACGTTATGTACACTTGTGCACGTTAACTGTGCATGCTGGGCAGAAACGGTCGACTGCCATGTTTTGACCGGTCGACCGGTTTAGCCCGGATTGCACAATTAATGTGCACTCATTTATATATATATATATATATATATATATATATATATATTCAAAGATTGAAGGTATAAGATTATTTGAGGATAGATTTTAACATAAATAACATTACTAACATACCAAATAATCAACCTCTAACATATGGAGCTCTTTGTGTCTCTTAATGAATAACTTCTTTTTGTCGATATCCCTTTGTCTTGTCGATCACGGCTTATCCCTTTGTCGGAAATCAAAAATCTATAAAAATCTTGACTCAACATTCTTCCCCTTTTTGATTGATGACAACATAGTTATGAATCTCCCCCTGTATATGATATCCCCCTGAGATTGTGTCCTGCATATATACGCAATTGCTCACATCGCCTTTGCCGATGATATAGCCTTTTGAATTATCTCCAAAAGTGACGGAGCCACCATCTGAGTAAGTAATATTTGTCAATAAGCTCTTGTCTCCAGTCATGTGCTTCGAGCAACCACTGTCTAATATTCACTTTCCTCTTTTCTTAAGTGGGACCTGCAAAAAATAAAATTAAGTCCATGGTACCCACTTTTATGGGGTCCTAAGACTTAGGTCTTAGGAGTCCAAACCCATACGGTTCCGGTATCCCCTTTATATATATAATTTTTATTAAGATGCACAGAATTCATGAAATTCTGAATATGTTTGTTCCTAATCAAATTGTTATTTGTTTTAGGAACCCATATTTTGATAGTCTTGACATTTTTCTTCTGAAATTTCACAACTGGTTTTGGTTTGGAATATAATAAACTAAGATTTTTCTTAGCTTCAATCTTTTGTACTTTCTTCTTCCTTTCATTACCAAGATGTTTCTTGGTTCCTTGTTTCTTATATCCCAAACCTTGTTTATTTGAAACAGATTGTGAACTTTCAATGGTTTTTGTCAAATTTTCTCGTCCTTTGTTAAAGTTAGAAACATTTTGAGTAATGTTATCTAACTTAGTTTGTAAACTAGTCTTTTCTAGGTCCAGAATTTTGACTTTTCCCTTAAGCTCATGATTTTTAGTAGTGAGAGCATCATTTTTCTCTTTTTGAGTTTCAATTTCTTAACTCAAAAAGATAATTGAGAGTCAACATTAGATGATGATTCGTGAAGTTTTTCAAGTTCTTCTTCTAATATTTTCTTCTCGTCTTTTAACATATCTCGTTCAAATTCTACTCTACTCAAATCTGCTTTGGCTTCTTTTAGCTATCGTTTTATGTCTTTATATCTGACTATCAATTCAGCATTAATATCAAGTACTTCATCAAATGTAGGAGTTTGTACCTCATCTTCTGTTGCCATGAAACAGACATTTGCTTGTTCATCTTCCGTATCATTATCACTTTCTGATGAGTCTGTATCATCCCACGTTACCGAGAATGCTCGTTTCTTTGATTTGTCCTTCTTATATTTTAATTTGTCGTTTTCTGACTTCTTCTTTTGCTTCGGACAATCCTTGTGCATGTGCCCTTTTTGTGACAGTTGAAGCACTCTATAGCGGATGAAGTTGGTTTATTTGATCCAGATTCTTTCAGTTATAACGACTGGCTTTTCGCTGTTTTAGGAATTTTTTGAAACCTTTTGTTATGAATCCCAGATCTTCATCTTCAGACTCTGATTCATTTTCGTCTTTTTCAGCATGGAATGCCACGTTCTTCTGTTCTTCTTTTTGTTCCTTTCTAGTCTGCAAGTTAGCTTCATAGGACATTAGATTTCCTATCAATTCATCTGGCTTCATGACGGAAAGGTCATTAGCTTCTTCAATTGCTAATACTTTTCCTTCCCGTTCACTAGTCAGAGAATGTAGGACTGTTGAAACAACATCAAAATCAGAATACTTTTGTCCTAAGCCAATAAGTGCATGGTGGATAGTTTGAAAACGTGAATACATATCATTGATTGTCTCATTTGGTTTCATTTTGAAATTTTGAAATTGACTTTTCAGCATGGCTATTTTGGCTTGTTTAACCTTGTTAGTACCTTCATGAGTGGTTTTCAGCGTTTGCCAAATTTGATATGCAGTAGTGCAGATACTAACACGGTTATATTCATTTTGGTCTAATGCACAAAACAACATATTTATTGCTTTTGCATTTACGGCTGCTGCCGTTTTCTCAACCGCTGTCCATTCTGAATAATCAGTTGTTGGATTCACTATTTCTTTTTGAGTAGCATTCCAGGCATTATAACTATTAGATTGCATAAAAAATGACATACGTGTTGCCCAATAGCTATAGTTAAGACCATTGAAAAATGGAGGTCTTTGTGTCGATTGACCTTCCGTGTAAGTAGTGTTTTGAGTGCTAGTACTTGCGTTATTTGCCATATTACAAGAATATATCAAATAACTGTGTTACGGTTATATGATGACTGTGCTCTGATACCAAATGAAAATGTGTACGTGCTAATATAGTACACAAGGATCGTGTAATATGATGTATAACACACAAAAATATGACTAATCACAGATAGTAGAAAATTCAGTAAAATAGAAAAAGCACACCAGAGATTTTTATACTGGTTCGGAGCACCGTCCTACGTCCAGTCCCAGACTTCTATCTGGATTTTCACTATCAACTACCTCGCTTCACCCGGAGGAACAGGTTTACAACACCCGAGCAGACGAATGGGATTTCACGCCTCTAATACACTGAGGACTTCAACACTTGCCTCTTAGAACACCGAGGACTTCAACACTTGCCCCTTACAACACCGAGGACTTCAACACTGATGAAAATAATTGTTTATTGACGGTATGTGTTCTTGCTAACACTATTTTGTCACTTGTAGTACAAACTTCCTATAATCTTATCCTCAAATAGAATATTTGTATATATGAAGATTTGGAAGTGGATATCGTATTGAATCAAAAGAATGTTAAATAAATTTCAAGATTCAAAAACGATATATGATAGAATATGAGCAATTTGAGAGCTTGAAAGTATAAGACTGAGATCAATAGAATAGAGATTAGAATAATAGAAATTGGTTAGTTGTAATAATGATTTCATGATGTTTATATAAGAAATAAACAGTTGTAACCCTTTGTGAAAAGGTACAAACAAAGGCCATGATCATTGGTGAAGAGAAAGAGAAGCAACCGTTGAAGAAAAGGAAGTGTCTATACGAAAGGTTGCTTTCTGTTTGAAAACGGTCGACAGTTTAAAAAGGACCAGTAGAAAGGAATTTGAATATATATACATTATGTACACTTGTGCACGTTAACTGTGCATTCTGGGCAGAAACGGTCGACTGCCATGTTTTGACTGGTCGACCGGTTTAGCCCAGATTGCACAATTAATGTGCACTCATTTATATATATATATATATATATATATATATATATTAAAAGATAGAAGGTATAAGATTATTTGAGGATAGATTTTAACATAAATAACATTACTAACATACCAAATAATCAACCTCTAACATATGGAGCTCTTTGTGTCTCTTTAGTGAATAACTTCTTTTTGTCGATATCCCTTTGTCTTGTCGATCACGGCTTATCCCTTTGTCTGAAATCAAAACTCTATAAAAATCTTGACTCAACATCTAAGAGAAGAAATACCACTAGTAGACAAAAAAAGCATGGAGGATAAGGTGCCAAGCCCCAAATTTTATCATGTCAGATAGCATACTCTATAAAAAGATATACTAGTTGCCTTACTTAAGATGTGTCGGTCCAAAAACAGGGTCAAAATACTAAAGAAAGCCCATGAAGGATTCAGTGGGGATCACTTTAACGAAATAAAATTAGCTTAAAAAGTTATGAGGCAAGGCTTCTATGGGCCTCAAATGACTAATCAAGCTATTGACCAAATGAGAATATGTGACAAATGTCAAAGATTCCTTGAAATTCCTCGTTTACCACTAAGTGAATTGACTTCTATATCAAGTCTATGGCCCTTCAATGTGTGGGGAATTGACTTATTATGACCACTTATTGTATCCAAAGGAGGATCTAGATACATAGTAATAGCGATCGACTATTTTACAAAGTGGATGGAAGCTGAACTACTTGCAAATATTACTTTAGGAAAAGTGCTCAAATTTGTAATCAAAAACATCGTCATTCGATTTGGAATCCCGTATAAGATAATATTCAACAATGAAACTCAATTTGAACGTAATGAATTCACTCAATTCTACAACAAAAAATGGAATTATCAAAAGTTTTCATATGTGGCCCATCCCAAAGAAAACGGAGCTATTGAAGCAACTAACAAAACCACAAAGACTATTTTAAAGAAATAGAATTGCGTAAAAGAACTTCCCTTTGTTCTATGGGCATATAGCACTTTTACTAAAACTGCAACGGGGCATACTCCATATTCCCTTACATATGGATATGAAACCATGCTTCCAATCGAAATTGAGGTTCCTTCTCATAGAAGGACTGCATATGCATTTGACCCAAATCAAGAGCTAAAGAAGGAATCCTCAGATTTAATCAATGAATTAAGGGACGAAACAGTCGTCCGAACGACTGAGTACCAATGGAGAATAACCAAGTACTATAACTCAAGAGTAAGAGAATGAACATTCCAAAAGAAAGATTTAGTACTCTAATGAATCATGCCAAATAACAAAAATCCTAAGGATGGACCATTAAGACCAAACTGGAAAGGCCCCTTAGTTGTGCACAAAGTAATCCCACTTAGGGCTTATAAACTCTACAGCTAGATGGAAATGTCATAGTAAAAACATGAAATGCCAAAAATTTATGGCCATATTTCCCTTAAATAGATGAATAAAAAAGGGTTTATTGGTTCAATCATGGAAAAGAATAGAATTCCTCTAAATCCATCAAAGGCATGATCATAAGAGGCCCCAGCCATCAAAGGCTTGACCGTAAGAGGTCTCAGCAATGAAAGGCCCTGGTCTTCAAAGGCTCGACTGCAAGAGGTCTTGGCCATCAAAGGCCCAGGTCATCAAAGGCCCTAACCTTCAGTGCCATCATCAAAGGCCTCATTGAAGCGCCTCTTAGAAAGAGTCCAGTGTTATCCTTTGGTGAGTCTAAAGTTCCTACAAGCTTTCAACCCATGCCTACGTAGCCTGGTTGGAGCACCTCCTAGAGGAAGATGGAGTAAGCCTTTAGTATTATCATCAAAGGCCTCACTAAACCACTGACCAAGCCTTCAGTTCCATAATCAAATGCCTCGCTAAAGCACCTCCTAGAGAGAGGATGGAATAAGATTTTGGTGCCTATCGTGAAAAGCCTCACTAAAGTACCAAAACCTTCAAAAGGAAGTTAATTAAAATCAAGAGCCAAGTAGTGCTCCCAAGTCAATTGAACTCTGAGCCAAGTAATGCTTCCAAGTTAATCAAACTCCAAGCCAAGTAGCACTTTGAATCAAATCAAGATTTCTAAATGAAAGTCCATCAAACATGAGCTATTTACGCTCTCCAACAATTACGATTTTCAAGCATCGGATAAGAGATCTTGGACTTCAATTATTATTTCCATATAAGGATTTTTGGACTTCTATTATTATCTCCAAACAGAAGTTTCTGGACTTCTATTATTATGTCTAAACAAGGGTTTTTTGTTTCTATTGTAATTACCAAATTAGGTTTTCTGATCTTCTTTTATTATTATTCTCATATATGGATTTCAAAACTTCTGATATTATTGGCAGATAAGTTTCTGGTCTTCTATTATAATCAGACGGATTTCTGATCTTCTCTTATTGTTGTCAGTTAAGGGGTCTCGTCTTCTTATATTATTATCAGAACTGGATTTCTAGACTTCTTCCATCATCTTCAGACTTATATCTATGGACCTCTATAATTATTTCCAAAAGTTGAATTTATGGTTCTCTATGATTATCTCTAATATATTGATTTCTGATATTGATTTATGGATACTGATTTCCAAGTTTTTCGCCTGCTATTGCTAGAAAGGATCTCTTATATTTATATTCATAACTTGACCAAATAATTTCTCTAGCTTATGCTTGAAATTTTATTTTTATCTATTGACTCTTATAATAGAGTTGTGAACTTAAATTCACACAAACAATTTAGATAGTATGTTTGTACCAAAATTGGGCACAACACTCTTCGAGCGTGTTTGAAGAGATTAAATTGAAGAATATAAATGAAAAATGAGTTAGATCTAACAAATACACTAAAATAGACAAACAGAGGTATGAAAACGTAGAAATTTAGAGTGGTTCGACATTGTAGCCCCTATAAAAAGTTTGTTGCTTATTGATATTACTCGTTGGTTATAGATGTTTACAACGGTACAGTCAAGATACAACAATGATTTCGGTAGAGTATCGGTGTTCCAACGTCTAAAAGTCCCTTTTCTAAAGGCCTTAGACTGCTATTTATAGGATGTAGGCTGCAAATATCTGGTCCAAACTCGAAAGACTGCTTCTCTCACGTGGGTGGAACCACGTGATCGATCCTCGGACATTTCGACTCGATTCATGATCGATACGTATCAAATTTTTATCGATCCAAATTGTGTCTTTTTGGGCTGAGATCGATCAGGTATATTCTTGAGGCAGGACACAAGCTCCTATGAAAATTTGGTGGCATTTGAACTTGTAGATTTTGAGATATGATTGATGCAAGTTTAGATTTTCAACTTGCAACCGAGCTCATATCGATACGTTCATACCGCTCCCTTTCGTATTGATGTTGTGCATGTGACTATTAGATGATATGGCGCTATCTTCTAGGATCGATCCATTTTTCATGCCGAGTAGCCGAGTCTTTCTCTTGAATGTGCCTTGTTCGTATCCACCAATCTAACCTCGTTCGTATCCACCCATTACACTGCATTTCGTATCGATCCTTGAACTCATATAACATCGATCCAAATGCTTACCTCGTTGATTTGATCCCAGGTCTTTCGTATTGATAAATGAGATCCTATTCCGTATCAATTGATGGCCAATCGATACAAAATATACAAATGGTGATCGACACGTGCTCCTCATACGTTGGAGCGATACAAAGTGACTTTTACTGATGGATATGGATTGTGGCTGGTCATGATGGATACGAAGAGATGTATATGCGATGGATACAAAATGGAGAAGCGAGGTGGATACGAATGGGGTCTTCTTCCATGAATACGAGCATGGTGTTTCACTTGGACTTTTATGGATCAATATATTAAGCATATGAACTCCGATTGACTTGAAATTAGGAACGTTGGCTCCCATTGCTTTGCTTGTCGTATCATATCGATTGTAGCTCGATCCAGACTCGGGAAAAATTTACCAGCATACATAATAGACCTATGTATAACCGATCTTCTGGATGAATCGTCCTTGGTTCCCATTTAATTTCTTGGTGTCACAGCCTTGTCAAAAGGTGGGATAACATTTTCTCCCTATAGTACGTCTTATGAAAACATGACATGCTTTGAAAAAATTGCAACCTTCTGTCTAAAAAGTTCTATCTGATTTAATGAGTATTCGTCTTTCACCAAAAGATGCGATCTTTGTTTGTTTCCCGGTAATATAAATACTAGATTGTTGACTGCTAACGATTGTACAATGCATTGTTGTAACTGAGTGTTGAGTGCCAGAAATGTGTTGTTCATCATTGCAATTGTCAATAGGTGAACATTCAATTCCTGTGGATTTCGAAAATTGAATGTTAATTCATTGCACATAAAATGTATGTTAACCTAACTCTCGTTAACGTTTGCACGTTCAATAGTCGTTGCCAGCTTTTTTGTATCGAGTTTTGCATCGATCCTCTCCTGAATTGTTGTGAAATCTGAGTTATAACAGCGCTTGAAGGTTGTTTCAGAGTATCTCTCCGTATCGATCCTCTCCTGGATCGATGTGAAAAGATGAAAAATTGTTTTCTATTGATGGTGATCGACATGAATTGGTTGGTTCTCAAAATACTTCGCATCGATGGATACGAATCTTAGTGAGCTTTTGGTTGATGGATACGAACGTGATGTTTTGTATCAATGCATCTTTATGGGTTCGAACAGTTCACATGAGCTTTGTCTTTGTTGCTTTATGTCACTTATTATACGAATTCGAATTGCTTCACCTCGTATCGGCTGGATGGATACGATGGAAGTTTGATGTCTATGGTGTAGACGGATACAAAGAGAGCTCTTTGTATCGGCTAATCACAGAAGGTTCTTGACCAGTTATTTTAACTGGGAGGCGAATCGACACTTCCTTTGGGTCGAACCATATATAAAGGCTTTTTGTACGTAGAATGTTTTTTCACTTGCTCATTCTTCCTTCAGCCTTGCTTTCGTATCGCTCCAAGTTAAGGAAAATTAAAAGTGTCTTTTGCCTTCAAGTTATTTAATCCATCTAATTGCTTAAATTAGGTAAATCATTGAACTAAGTCAACATAAAATGATGAGATTTGAACTCTCGTGTATTTCCACTTGTATTTGCGGTCGATTATAGTGAATAAGAGGCCATAGATAGTCGTAGAAAGGTCGTGGAAGGTTGAAAAGGAATCCGAGCTATCTGGAGAAGAAGGAGAGCAGATGGATATGGTGGATTTGCACATATCGATCATGGGTGGTAAAAAAGTTTCATATCGATCCGAAGGCTAGGGAGTTACGTATCGATGGAGGGGGTGGTTTTGCATCGATCTTTGAAGGAGTCCGTATCGATCCAAAATGATCGATACGAAAACTTAAGCTTATCGATTGATACAAAGACACCGCTAAGCATCAATACGAAATGGACAATGCAGATCGATACAAGCTATCTCTTCGGTGGTCGATACGAAGAGAGGTATCCCATGATCGATACGTAATCTATTCTTCGAGGATCGCATCTAAATCTTGATGGATATGAAACTTTTTACACACTCGAGAATTCGACTCTAATGAGCTTCTGCGTTGCATAATTGGACTTAACTGTTTCACTGCATATCTAACCGCCTCCCGAAGCTCGTCCATGGAACTATAACTTGATAAAATTTGACGAAATTTAACTTGGATCGATCTTCGAAGTTTGGATGGCACGATTGTGATAGTCAATGATGACGGTCACTCTGGTTGAATTTTGAAGTCTCATCATTTAAACATTTTTTAAATCTCATAGCACTTCATAGATAATATACAACACTGCACTGCATAAAACATTCATGCACTTCACACTGGGGAAAACATGGGATTATTGTCATCTAATGATGATTTTTGCAGTGTTTATTAGCTATGGATATTGGAAGTTCGAACAACAGGAGGCTCAAAGTCTGCCTCTTCCCGTAATAGAGATTTCGTCTATCGCAGCCGAAGTTATAAGTCTAGCGACGGATGAGATACCAGGAGCAGCCTTCATCGAGAATCCACAAGAATCTGTCTCATTTAATATCTCTAAGGAAATTCAAGGTAGGATTTGTACAAGGCACGGATTGTCGAGGGATGATGTCTTACTACCAGTGGCAGAAGACAGACCCCACTCTCCCTCGGAAAGGTATACCGCTTTTAATAGATTCTCATGCACAGCTAGGATACTCCCTCCATTCAATCAATAAATCTAGGTTGTGTTATCCTACTTAAAAATTGCTCCATCACAAATGCACCCAAATGGATATGCTTTGCTGAACAACCCATTTATCATCTTCATAGAGCATCTTTTTCGCCCCCCGACTCCAAAGGAAGTTTGGTACCTATTCAATATAAAGAGCCGAGGGGATAATCCATTTTTCACCTTCTTAGAGGCAGTTAGGAACTGTCAGGTCATGATCAGAGCGTGGACCAAGCTAAGTTATTTCAAGACTGAATTCTATGTCCAATGCCCACCGGGTATCTCCAGACGTTGGCTTGTCAGGCATCAGTACTTCAACTCTTATGCCGATTGGTAGAATAATCTTATTCGATGTTGGATCTAATACTTTCTTTCTTGCATAGCTTCGATTTCGTGATCCAAAGGCGACCAATTTAAAGAGATTGTAAGGGTTCTCCAAAGAGTGCCCATTGTGGATAGAGGAATTGATGAAGTTCTAATGGATGAGAATTTGGGGGCCATCAGGTTGATTGGTGGAAATCAAAGCATCGGGCTTGAAGGGTATCTTAGGGCGGTTCTGGCAAGGCAAGTTAGGAGCAAAGTTCCTGGGATAGCGATCACCGAGCAAGGTGACGATGAGGATACGCCCGTTGGAGATGAACCCGCACCCGGGCCTTCACAAAGCCATCGACATTCTAAGAGAATAAGGAAAGGCAAGGTCATTGCCTATAAAGCTTCGAGATGCATATCTGTTGTCATGTCTTTACCGGCAGCGGGTGTGGTAATTTCAAAGTCCCCCTTCTCATACACGGAGATCCCTCTCGAAAGACTTGTAGATCTCCCAATTTCGGATGATGTATCTCTTCAAAAAGACATTGGGTTGGAAGGGCTTCAAAGTGCCTTAGATTTAGGAGAGCCAACTCCTCCAGGCACGACTATATTAACCAGTTGGTTAGGGGTTTAACACATGCATGCATACACTCCATGGCACTAAACAGCTAAAATCTATGAGTTGTTCAACTTTCGGCAATAACTAACTTTGTTTCTCTTTTCACTCTGCAGATTCAATGTCGAAGCAACCATCTATGCTTAGTAGCCTCTGTGCTGCACGCCAATTTTCTAGTTCATACAGGGAGTCCGACAGGCATGATTTTGACCATGACCGCTGTCATTCCAACCAGGATAGGGATTAATATGATAGAGAAAGAGCTAGGGAGAGGGAGAGAGAAAGAGAAAGAGAGAAGGAAAGAGAGAGGAAAGATAGGCACCGCTCCTGATCACGCTCTCCTCTACCCAAGGTTTCATTGCCACCCTCCAGTTCTGGAACACAAACTGTCGGATCCTCGTGCGAGCCAGTGCCTCTACAATTTCCAATGCCTAGTGAACATTGCCATGCAATTGGGGCAGACACTTCGCTACCACTTCAACGGCTGTTGAGATCACAGGGGAGGGAGCCGCTCGAATTGCTCAATTGAAAAGAGAGTTTCCTAACATCTAGTTTGACGGCTTCCACTTCCCTCCAAATTTGAGGGTGCTTCTAGATACGGTAGAGAATATTGTACACGACCATGTTTATCATGCTTTTGGCCAATATCACGAGTGGAAGAAAACTGCAGAGAAGGCCTCGGCTATGGCATTTGAGCGGGCAAGGACAATTGAGGAGCTACAAGGAACTATCGCTGAGAAAGGTGGAATAGTCACAGTGCTTACTAGCAAAAATGACACTTTGAGGAACTCTGAAATAGAGTTCTGAAAAAAGTTGACGAAGCCAACAAGGAAATGGAGCGGATGAGGCAGGAGCATTTAAAGCTAGTAGATGATATGGGTCATAGGAACGCTACCGTTACAGTCGAGAGGGATACTACACTCAAAGAGCTTATGGAGCTTAAGGCAAAATATGACGAAGTCTTTAAAGAAAAGGATGAGGCAAACAAGGCCGCTCAGGATGCATGTGACCAAACTGTTGAGCTCAATGGTGAATGGGATGCGGCGGTGCTAAAGGTTCAAGAGGCCAAGGCTAGGATTGAAGCCGAAGTCGGGGCAGCGGAGGCCAGGCTTGAAGGTGATATGGAAGATCTTTTAATCACCTATAATGCTAACGTCCTAAAATATCATGACTCGAGCTGGCTCAACGATTACCCGACTCACCTACGTAATGCTTGGCACCATTTTTTGGCTGATGAGAAGGCAAAGCATCATATTGAATCTATTAATGAGTTCGAAGTAGAGAACCGGGTGTTGACTGAGGATGAGAGAAGAGTTCTCTACGATGCCGCTATCATATTTGAAAAAGAGAGACTCGCCACTCAACGTCCGAAGGCTGGAGTGGGTTCTGGTGTTGAGCATCATGATACAAGTTTTGAAATTCCTATGCCAACCCAGCCCGAATCTACCCCTGCAGTCGATCTTCTAACTGTGCTTACTTACAATCATGATCAACTGCAATTATCTCCAGCTTGCGTGCACATCTCCGAAGGATCCTCGGCTCCACCTGCGAGCCAACCCCAGGAAGGTATTCTGACACTTCTCAAATTCACTCTAAGTCTGGAGTATTATCAAAAGAAGTCATTAATATGTTTCTTATTTTCATTCGATGATGGGAGCTGCACCGGCCTTGCCCCCTAAAACCAAGTGCAACATCAAGAGCAAGAGGCTGTCGTGATGGAGGGACGACTACCACAACTACCGCATCGACCGAGGAAGGTCTTGTGAGCACTTTTATCGTTTATGAACAGATGATGGAAGAACTCCTCGATCATCAGAGCGATCCACTAACAGATTTTCCTTTTGTCACGAGCGAAGGCGTGTTCACAGCTAGCTCTTCAGCCCCAACTACCAGCATCTTGCCAGACACTCAAGCAGCTCATAATGAGGCGATAATGGTGCAGATCAGTGCCCAGATGGCAAATGTCGCACTGGGTGGTAGTATGGGAGGTGATATGGTAAGTCCTAGTCGGGTTCCTTTACGCATGTTCTCTCCGGATGGTAGAATCATCGTCATCGGGGTACCCCCCAATCTCCTCATGTAGAAAGCGCCCCCTTCCCTCCGACAACACATTCTGAAAGTGTTTCGATTTATGTGAGTTCGGAGGAGGAGATTACAATTCTTCCCCCGATCGGGAATAAGCGGGGTAAAGGCAACAGCTCAAACGGTACCACAGTGGCAGCTCAAGCGGGTCAACGCCGAAGGAGAAGAAGAAGACTAAGAAGTAGGCGTGTATCACCTTTTTTGGTAGATAGGTAGGGGTTAATTTTTAGGTTTCTGTAGGCCGTGTATAGATGCAGGTTCGGCCCTTGCTAGTAGGAATTTTTGAAATAAGATTCTTTTTGTACTCACTTTTGCTTCCAAAGAATAGATGGAATAAAATCTCCTTTTATCTTCTAGCATAACTCCAAGTCGATTTGTCTAAGTGTTTCAGTACTCGAAATTTTATTTAATATATTTGTGAAGCTTAATTCTCTAGGTTGGACTTGTGTTTGGTTGTTATGTCTTGGAGTCATGGCTTCGGGTCATAACCAAATGTTAAGTCGATTCTCAATGTTGTACTGTCCAGATTAGTAGCTGATGCCAGAGTTATGGCCCCGGTCACAGGGATGATGTATAGTGGTCGGATGATGATTGTTTTTTACCTTCGACACTTTTATTTTTACTTAGTCGGACTAAGTTGTTGTGAGATGAGTTCGAGTGGTTGGATCACACTCGCTCATGTATTGACATTCGTATCCGCACTCTAGGGATTGAACTCGCATGCAGGAGGTCGATCATGCCTGCTTAATGTATAAAGTTACGCCCATGCTTCGAGGACTTTAGTTATTTTTCAGGCTGTCAGTCACACACGCTTTAATAATGGGAATTGCATCCATACTCTGGGGACTTAGATTGAATTGTGGGCGTTCAGTTCATGTCCAATTGATGTTTATACTCCAGTTCGCGCTCTGGAAATTCGGAGTTAGCTAACAGACGGTCGATCACGTCTGTTTTAAGTTTTTGATATCTCGTTCGCACTCTAGGAATGATAAATCAATCGTGATCATGGATGGTCAGGTCACATCCATCCTAAGTAAACAAACAAAGTCATGGGTAGATGGATCCACCATCCTCGGGCTTGTGAATGTGGAAAGCGAGGTCATTAGATGGACGGGTCCACCCTCCTTGAGCTTACGTTTTGTAAGTTTATATTCTAGCTCGCACTCTGGGAGCCGGAGTTAATTAGAGGATTGTCGTGTATCAATCCTTTTTTGGCTTTAGTGTGACAACTTGCCCCCGAGCTCGAGTTTCACTTAGCGAGTGACCAGATGTATCATAGTTACTTCCTATTTGAATAAGTCCCACCGTAGGATGAAACTTGCCTCTCCATGCATTGTGATGGTCACATGACGCATTTCAAGAATCGCTACTCTGGCTTGAAGAGATTGCATTTCATTGCTGAAATAAGAAAGTACGAAAAAGTCAGTTGCCTTATTACAAGTTCAAATTTCGAAATGCATAAATAAATTGCAAATGAAAAGTAGGCTATAAGAATAAACAAAGCCTGTTATGTGTAGTAGCGACGAAGACTTTCGTTGTTCCAAGCTACTGGCAAAGTGAGACCATCAATGGTCAATAATTTGAATGTCCCATCTTCAAGTCTTCATTCAATAACATACGATGCTTCACATGTTGGCTTCATATGCGAAGGGATTGGATAAATTCTCTTGAGCATGAGATCACAAAGTTCAAAGGTTCGAGGACGGTCCTTAGCATTGTACAATCGGGTGACTCAACTTCGATGCGCAGCTACCCTCAAATCAGCCTCTTCATGCTTCTCATCTAATAAGTCTAGAGATTTGGCAAGCAATATAATATTTTCTTCGGATCATAGTAAGTCACACGATGAGAAGGTACTTCCAGTTCATTCACAATGACGACTTCTGAGCCATAAGAAAGTGAAAATCGAGTGTGGCTGGTCGCGGACTTGTGGGTAGTTCGATATGCCCATAGGGCCATGGGAAGCTCATCAACCCATTTGCCTCTGACCTTTTCCAGTCAATTTTTGGAATGGATTTGATAATTTTGTTAACAACTTCGACCTATCCATTTGGTTAAGGGTGAGCAACTTCTGAGAACTTCTTCTGAATGTGGAAACGTTGATAGAAGTCGATAAACTCGACACTGTTAAATTGGGCTCCATTGTCAATGATATTGGTATATGGGAGGCTAAAACGGTAGACAATTTTGCGGGCAACAAAGTTGATTACTTTCTTCATCGTGATAGTAGCAAAGGGCTTAGCTTCCGCCCATTTGGAAAAGTAATCAACTGCAACGATGGCATACTTTGCAGCACCTTTAGCTAGAGGTAAAGAGCCAATTATATCCATGCCTCACATGGAGAACGGCCATAGATTGACCATTTGAGTAATTTCAATAGGCGGGGCTCTTAGTATCTGAGCATGTTTCTGACATCTATCACACCTCATGGCATAGTCTAATGCATCTCGATTCATAGTTTGCCAAAAATACCCATATCGAAGTATCTTCTTAGCAAAGGCTTGCCCTCTAGTGTGATCACCACATTCTCCCTCATGCATATCATGTAATACTCATTTGATATCGTCGTGGGTGATACACCGGAGTAAAGGAATAGAGTATCGTCTTCTATACATGACTCCATTCTGGACAATGAACTGTGAAGCTTTCCGAAGAACTTGTCCTTTTTCACTTCTGCGCTCGGGAAAGTTCCATGCTCAAGATAGTTTCTTAAAGGGGTCATCCATGACTCTTTCTCCGGTATGGCTTCATGAACCCAGTCTATCTCCATCGATCGATACTCGGAGAGGTAAGTGTCTCATCAAGGATAAGTCCCATTTGCCATGCTTCACCGGTGCTGGCCAACTTTGCCAGAGAATCGTCCTTCTGGTTATGATCTCGGGGTATGCAATAGATGGCATAATAATCGAGCTAATTCAATACTTCCTGGACTCGAGCAAGATAAGCAGCCAACCTCCCGTCTCTGGCTTGGTATTCTCCCCAAACTTGACATACGATCAATTGAAGATCGTAGTATATTTCCACAGCATTAATTTTCAAGTCTCTTTCAAGTCTGAGTTTGGCAAGTAAAGCTTCGTATTCAGCCCGTTATTGGTTGCACGGAAATCAGACGTCAAAGCATAACATACGAATCGACCATCTAGGGTTTCGAGTACAACTCTAGGGCCTAAGCAACGGTCATTCGATGCATTATCTATGTATAGCTTCCATATGTATTTGGGAGATTCACTGTTTTCGGGCAAGTCCTCTGGTATAGTGAACTCAATAATGAAATCCACCAGAACTTGTCCTTGAATTGCCCGCCTTAGCGTGTAAGCAATATCAAACTGACTCAACTCGATGGTCCACTTCTGTAACCTACCAGACATCTCAGCCCGCATAAAGACATGTCGTAATGGCTGGTTGGTGTAGATTGTGATAGGATGAGCCTGAAAGTAGAGATGGAACCTTCTTGAGGCAATGACGAGACAGTAGGCCAGCTTTTCCAACTTTGGATAGCTTCTCTCTGCTCCAGTCGGTCGTTTTCTAATGTAATAGACTGATCGTTGTATCTGATCCTCCTCTCAAATTTAATGCAGCACCGATTACATTCTCTGACACTACCAGATAGATATAGTCTCTTATGATCAATCAGCTTCGACAAAATTGGTGGCGTAGCTAGGTGCTAAACCAGTGCTCGGAATGCACCCTCACACTTCCTGGTCCATTCAAAGTTTCGCTTTCCTTTCCTGATCGGATCGAAGAAGGGAATACACTTGTCGGTGGATTTAGAGATGTACCTGCCTAATGTTGCTATCTTCCCGTTGAGGCTTTGCATTTGCTTTGTAGTTCCGGGAGTTTCGAGATTCCGAATCGCCTAGATCTTCTCAAGATTGGCTTCAATTCCTCGAGCATTGACAATGAATCCAAGGAACTTTTCAAAGGCGACTCCGAAGTGACACTTCAATGGGTAAGCTTCATTCGGTATTCTTAGAGGATGTTGAACATTTTTTCATTGTATTTGACGTGATTGATGGAGAATCGTGACTTTACAAGCATATCATCCACGTAGACCTCCATAGTTTTCCCGATCTGGCAAACGTTTGACTGACAAGTCCTTGACAGGTGGCCCCGGGGTTCTTAAGCCCAAACGGCATCACTTTGTCCGAGATCGGTGACAAAGCTGGTATACTCTTGATTGAGTAGGTGCATCAATATCTGATTATAGCCAGAATACGCATCCATAAAAGACAAGAGCTCGTGTCTGGCCGTTGAATCTACAAACTAATCAATTCTAGGAAGTGGAAAACTATCTTTAGTGCATGCTTTATTTAGGTCTAAATGGTCCACCAAGTTCTCCATTTCTCGTTTGGATTTCTAACACGCACTGGTTTGGATACCCATTCTGGATATAATGTGTCTCGGATAAACCCGTTCTTCTTGAGTTTATCCACCTCTTCTTTCAGAGCGGCAGATCTCTCTAGATCCATATCACGCCTCTTCTGCTTGACTGGGACATGCAGAGGGTCAATATTCAATTTATGGCTCGTGATATCCGACTAGATCCCACACATGTCTGAGTGTGTCCAAGCAAACATGTTGAGGTTTGCTCGAAGAAATTCAACCAATTCCTTTTTCATCTGTTGGCTTAGCTGAGACCTGATTTTTATCATTCAAGAGTCTTCGTCGTCGTCAATAGAAACATCAATTGTCAACTCTGCCGGGGAAGCCTTACTGTCTTTGACTTCCTCTTCATTATCATCGTCTCTTGGATCAAAAGCTTTTAGGAATTGGTTGTGGCACTCAGGCCTAGGCCTAGGCGCTTGCTGCCAATTGTCGGTAAAACTAACATAGAGAGATTCCTCCATGTGCTTGCCCTTCTCTTTTCGCTGCGCTTCATGCGACTTAGCAACAAAACAAGCACGTCCAACTTCCCGATCCCCCTGAACTACTCCAAACCCATTGTCGGTAGGGAATTTCAAAATTAAACACCAATAGGAAATAGCTGCCCTAAATTTAGCTAGGGCTGGCCTTCACAAGAAAGCATTGTACGGTGAATTAATATCCAACACAATGAAACCATTCCAAAGGGTATAGTCACACTTCCATTGAAACCATGTATACGGGATTGACACGACTTTAGGTCCTTTGCTTTCATTTTCATTTGGTCATACGCTCGCTTAAAAGGTATATTCACTGAGCTTCCACTCTCCACTAAGATCCTCTTCATCCAAGAAGGACCAATCTGAGCTGAAATGACTAGTGGATCAATGGTAGGGGCTTCGACTCTATCGACATCTCTGTCTTAGAAAACGATGTCGTCTTTCATGATCTTCTGTTATTTAGCCAGAGCCCCATCATCAAGATTACTGCAACATTCGAGTCCACATGCCTAATCGAACTGGCATACGACTCCATTTCCCTCCAGCTCTGATCTGCTGGATGAGGACCAACACTAACTATGTTAATCATTAACCTCCCACCAGTACACGTGGGTTCCTCTAGCCTAGCCAGATTCGGTACTTGATTCTGATTTGATGGGCCCGCACCTCCAGCCTGGGGTGCCTGAACAAATTGTTTCAACTTCCTGTCTTGGATTAACTTCTCAATGATATCCTGTAAATGACGACATTCATTGGTATTGTGACCATAGCAATCATGGAATCTACAAAATTTTCCAAATTGAATCCGCTTTTTAGACGACCGCTTTGGAGCAGGCTTTTTATATTGGCCAGTATTACAGGTTTGCAAGAACACATTCTCTAGGGATGTATTCAAAGGAGCATAGGCGTCAAACATGGGAGCTCTATGTCGCGGTCCACGATTTTGATCCCGCTTCTAACCCTGATTTCCATTGCCTTTCTGATGGTTCTATATATTTAACTACACCTTTCCGAAACTCTCACCGGTTTGTTTCACAGCGACATTGCTCCGGATTCCTTCCACGCTGGGCCCTGCATCATCCTTCTTCCTAGACTGTTTCGCCTCTTCCCTCCTCAAGAACTGGGCTGCCTTGGAATAGAAACGGTCCAATGACGCAGGTGATTTCCCAGCCAATAAGTTGCCACATTCAAAATCAATATTGATTCCTTTAGTCAGTGCAATCAATATGGAATTATCAATAGGGTTACTAATTTCCACGCAAGCGGTATGGAACCTTTCCAGATAACGTCTGAGCATCTCTTCAAGAGCTTGAGTGACGCTAGACAAGGTGTTCACATTTTTAGGTCTTGTAACGTGCATACGAAACTGTTCGACGAATTTCATAGCTAACTGATCAAAGCATGAAACAGATCGAGGTGGCAAGTGAGTAAACCACATAGTCGCCATGCCCCCTTTAGAAATTGGAAAACTTCTGCATTTGACCGCATCGTCAGCTCGTGTGGCATTCATAAGCCATTCATACTTCAAAATATGATAGTTAGCGTCTGAACTCCCTTCATAAATATATAAAGTTAGCATTCTGAATCGACGAGGTGGTTCAGCATAAAGGATGTCAATAGTAAAGGGTGTATGACTTTGGGAGATTCCCCAGTCATCATTGGAGAGGCCCTGACTTTCACGAAACATTTAACGAATCATGGTCGGGATGTTTGGCATCTAGACATTCTAAGCATGCTGGGCCAAGGTGTGGTCAGGTTCCACAATGCAAGGATGGATCGGGAGTGGTTAACAGTCCATACCTCGCCTCCTTAGCTCCAATTCTTTAGAAACATAAGGTTCAGGGGTATGATCGTGTTGACGAAGGTTCGAATCTGTTCGGTTTTGAACGTCAACTTCCAAGTCAGTGGCGGCGGCAGCAGCACGGTTATCAGTGATGTGATAAGGAATCATCCCTCCTTGGGAGGAAGGGCCTACCTGATGACTAGCAGATGGACCAGTTCCTGCTTGTCTAAGATTCAAAGTGCGCTGATGCCTGGAAGCTTGCGCATAGCTTCCATTTAGCTATGGATGTGTAGATCTATGATGGTAATTGGATGAAGCAGAGCTCTTAGTGGATGAGTTGGAAGCTTAATCCCTCCTGGATCTCCTTCGTCTTTCCCGACTCAATTGGTTGGTCGACTCCATGTTGGCACGAATCAGCTGGATAAGCTACTGGCAACTTTGGGTCAGTTCATGCATCAACATCTGTAATTCCTCACTGGTAACAGAGCCTTATGGATCTGAAGGTCCCACCGAGTTCTAACTGGTAGCGGGTTGCTGTGCCGAATTCTGTCTATCTCTTCCTACCTAATCCACAGCGGTTAAGGCAGTCCTCCTAGTAACCATGGTGAAGGGTGAAGCTCTCTCTATACTTGATGCAAATCTAAATAGCATGGAAGAACTTCTGAATGTGAGAACTAGATTTTCTCCTAGGATTCTTGCAATCCAACTATGGTAGTATATCCAAAGAGCAGGAGAAAAGCTGGGTTCTCTCAGTGATAGCACCAAAGTGTTTATACCAAAATTAGGCACAACACTCTGTGGGCGTGTTTGAAGAGATTAAAGTGAAGAATATAAATGGAAAATGAGGTAGATCTAACAAACAAACCAAAAATATACAAACAGAAGTACGAAAACGCAGAAATTTAGAGTGGTCCGGCGTTGTAGCCTATGTTCGCTATAGAAAATTTGTTATTTATTGATATTACTAGCTGGTTACAGATGTTTACAACAAGTACAATCAAGATACAACAATGATTTTGGTAGCGTATCGACGTTCCATCATCCAAAAGTCCCTTTTCTGAAGGCCTTGGACTAATATTTATAGGTATAGGATGCAAATATCTGCCCCAATATCGGAAGATTCCTCTCACATGGGTGGGCACACGTGACTGATCCCCGGACATTTTGACTTGATTCATGATCAATACGTATCAAATTCATATCGATCCAAATTGTGTCTTTTTGGGCTAGGATCGATCAGGTACATTCTTGAGGTAGTACACAAGCCCTTGTGAAAATTTGGTGGCATTTGGAATTGTAGATTTTGAGATATGATCGATGCAAGTTTAGATTTTCAACGTGCAACCAATCTCGTATCGATACATTCATATCGATCCCTTTTCTATCGATGTTGTGCACGTGACTATTAGATGACATGGCGCCATCTTTTAGGATCGATCCACTTTTCATGCCGAGTGACCTAGCCTTTCTCTTGAAAGTGTCTTGTTCGTATCTACCAGTTTAACCTCGTTCGTATCCACCCATTATACCCCATTTCGTATTGATCCATGAACTCATATAGCATCGATCCAAATGCTTACCTCGTATCGATATGATCCCATGTCTTTCGTATCGATAAATGAGATCCTATTTCGCATCGATTGATGGCCAATCGATACGAATCATGCAAACGGTGATCGACACGTGCTCCTCATACGTTGGAGCGATACAAAATGACTTTAACTGCCAGATACGAATTGTGGCTGATCATGATGGATATGAAGAGATGAATATGCAATGGATATGAAATAGAGAAGCGAGGTGGATACGAATGGTGTTTTCTTCCATGGATACGAGCATGGTGCTTCACTTGGACTTTGATGGATCAATATCTTGAGCATACGAACTCCAATTGACTTGAAATTTGAAATGTTGGCTCTCATAGCTTTGCTTGTCGTATCATAATGGTGGTAGTTCGATTCGGTCTATTTACCAGCAACCATATAGACTTGTGTACAACCGATCTACGAGATGAACCGTCCTTGGTTCCCAATTAATTTCTTGGTGTCACAGTCTTGCCAAAAGGCAAGATAACATAGTATATGCTAATATGAAGTCCATTCGAATCTAGAAGGACAATTACTAATGTAAAATATCATTTACTTCATGTTTTATAGGTAAATGAAGTCAACTAGGGAATCTTATTGAAGAATGGAGGATACGAAGGAATTCTTTGTTTTACCTTAAAGAGTAAAAAGCTTCTCTTACGCTAGGGGCTAAATGTTAGCCATATAATTCCAATGTAGGAAGTAATATTATAAGAGATTAGGTCATAAAAGTATTAAAGCTACTGTGTCCTATGTTTAAGAATAAAACTAGATCTTGTCAATAACACATCTCTTCAAGGGTATCTCTTTGCACTTCATCAATAACATATCTCTTTAAAGTTGGAAATTGCGCCTTCGGTGATGTACCACACCACACCTTACCACTTCGACATTGTAACACCCTTAATTTTAATAACATTATTTTGGATATTTAATAAGATAAATT
Organism: Allium cepa; assembly: GCA_030765085.1. Classification (NCBI taxonomy): domain Eukaryota; kingdom Viridiplantae; phylum Streptophyta; class Magnoliopsida; order Asparagales; family Amaryllidaceae; genus Allium; species Allium cepa. The sequence continues at coordinate 400,062,306 of CM060931.1, forward strand.
AAATAGAATAATGTAAATGTTAAATGATGAAGGGATTGAGATTTGAATAAAATTAAATGGTCGTGCGTATAAATTTAATCGGGCTAAAGAATGTTTATAAATTAATTAAATTATGAAAGGGTATAATGCGATTTAGCTACACCTAACCTCACCTTTATATACATACATATATATGTATATATTATGTTTACCCTTAAGCCATTCACACTCATATTCATTTTTCACAAAAATAAAAATGTAAGTAAAGAAGATAAGGCCAACCATTAAAAAGAAAAGAAGAAGAGGAAATTCAAAGAAAAAGAAGAGAAAGTAAAATGGGGAATCAAACTCATCTCAATCCACTTTCCTTATCAAAGATTAAGGTGAATAATTATTTTCATCTCTAATTTCTAAATATATATTTCAGAATTAAGTTTAATTTGGATTATATGATGTTTGATGATGATATGCTTGAATTATGGTTTGTTTAAATCTTAGATTGTTTAAATAATGGTTCATATGGTTTTAGATCAAAACCGTATGATATTGATGTTTAAATGCCATGGAAAAATTATATGTAATGCAAAACATGATTTTAGACTTGAGTTTTTAAGTTTGATAATTTTCCAAGATTTGTGAAGATTATTTTGAATTTTTGAATGAAAATATAGCACGTTGGGTTAATAAATTTATTTCAGAAAATATATTAAGAATTTGGGTTTAAAATTTTGATATGTTAGATAACATGATCAAAGTAAATTTCTATTATTTTTGGGGATTTTTCTTAAGTGATTTGATATATAAATTAAATTATTTTGAGAGGAGGATCTAAAAGATTTAATTGTATTTGATTTGGAAGGTTTTATCTGCAAAATTCGAAGTTTGATACTTATCCAAAATAACAAGGCGGTTACTTTTGAAAAGCATAGGAAAAGTTATGGAACCAGTAAGAAGTTTACATGTTGGCAGGTTAGTTGATAAAAGTTACTTAAATTGGGCATTAACTAGTTTTAACTTAGAAAAACAGGTTCCGCCTTTATTAGAGGTACCTTTCGCCCCTTTCCTTCTGCCTTTAACTAAGTCAAAACCCTATTTGGCTAAAACAAATCCATAGAGTATCATCTAGGTGGTACATAGTGGATAGGAGAAAGGTGAACGGTATGGTGTCGAAAGCTTGGCTTCCGAGGAAGTTGATACCTATGTTTGCTTTAAAAAGTTAAGCACTTGTCTTCGTTTTACTAAATTTTTGACTTAGTCGATAAATATTTTTCAGAAGGATTTTTATAATGGATTTCAAAGGGGCTTCCATGTTTGTTTTAAAGGAAAAAGAGGTTTCGAATGAGTTTCTTTAATTATAAATCAATGCCTTCGAAAGAAAGGGTTCCGACACAGTCGAAACCTTGCCATCGAATTTTAACCTTACAAATGTATAGAAATCATCAATGTTGTCGAAAGGTATTGTTTATGTTAAAGCTATATTAAGCCGTTCCTAAATGTTTTCAAAAGGGTTATGGGTTTCGAAGCGATCCTTCAGTATTATTAATATATGCTTTTGACTCTGTCGAAAGGGATGGTTCCGACACCATCATAAATTCACCAACATTTTTTATATAGTAAAGATTAGTTTCGAAAGAGATACTTTAGTTTATATGTACTTTGATCCAAATGATATTTTTAAAGGAAAACCCAATGATGTCGAAATGGGGGCTTTTAATACTTTAGAAAGAGATACTTTTAATGGTCTAAAAGCTATGATTCTAATAATTAATAAGTAACACTTTATTGCATTCGAAAGGTTTCAAAAGAAGGATTTTAAAGTGTTTTAAAAGACAGTAGTCTAATTTTTTGAAAGGAAATATATGCTTTCGAAGGAGGCTATCCGGCGAGGTTTTAAAGATTTCAAAAGTATAGTTTTCAAAACAAATAACCCAATCTCATTTAAAAGCAAAACCGTAGCATATTAATGAATAAGTATTTTGAAACGGAATTTATAAAGAAGTCTTAATGGGTTAAAAGAATTATCCAAGTTATATTGTTTACTTATCCATATATGTATATATTCACTTTGTAATGAATCCAAAAATGTGCTATAGGAAAAGGTAGAATAACCTGTTAGGTTAACCTAGTAGTGAATAAAATTAAAGATATTGGCAGGTCCCAATAGGTTAACAGTAAGCCTTGAAAATTATTTAAGGAAAATGATATTGGCAAGGGCCAATAAGTTCATAATTAGCCCATGAAAACTATGTAAAAATTTAAGATGTCAATTAGACAGGTTTATAGTAAGCCCATGAAAACTATATTTGGATAAGAAAATGAAATGTTGATAGATAGTCAATAGGTTTCTAATTAGGACTTGAAAACTAGGGTAAAAGAAAGATATTAATAGTTAGTCAATAGATTCCTAGTCAACCCATGAAAACTAGGATAAAAGAAATGATATTGGAGTTACAAATAGGTTCAGAATGATCCCATGAAAACTATATAAGTGGACAGAGAGTCCATATATGTTTAACCGGTTATTAGTCAGCTCATGAAAACTATTAGGTAATAGTAATCCTAGAAACTATAACTATGACAGATAGTCAAAATGGAAGGGGATGGAAATCCAGAATTGATTCAATTGTTTTGCATACCATCACATAATAATATTTTAAATTGATTCATCCATTTTGGATGCAGGAGCACAGAAAATGGTTTATAAAGGTTTGAACGATACTAGTGAGGGAAAACCCCATTCCGTTAAGCGGTATGGTCTCACTAGATATCTAAATAATTTGAGATGTAGATTATTATTCATTCCAATCTTATGTCTAACTTGAACTTTATGTTTTCCCCTTAAACACAAGGGTACTCAAATCTTTCTGAGTAGTTTGAGATTTGAGGTTTTCAGTTACTTCATAAGAAGAATAAGCTTCCAAAGTCGTGAATGATTATGTAAAGAATGTTGAAATGGGTTTTTGAAATGGAATGTGAAAGTTGTTTTGAAATTTTATACTTTTAGCATATCCATATGTTTCTAGTATATCAATTTATCTAACATTACCGTATTTGGTTTTCGAAAATTAATAACCATGGATGACTGCAGCAACCATAGCTGTTAGTTTTGGGACTCCAAGTGGGGGATATTAAAAGTTGGTATCAGAGCATGGGTTTATGAAAACTTATGCAATTTAAACCTAAAAAGATTTCCAAAACATAATCCAATGAATCAAAAATATGATCCGGGTTTGGGTTAACACAGTTAACGTACTTGTATTTGATATATATATATAGGTATGTATATATATAAGTACGTAATTCCCCTTTCTCTTAGACCGTTCTTTTGTATGTTACTAAGGCTCGTATACATATTTGCGAGAAAGAAGATATGGAAGCAAGAAATGGAAGATGAAATCTAGGTGAATGAAGCACCAAAAATGATGGAAATGCTCGACCTAATAGCCAAAGAAACCAAGGTCGACAGGCTAATGCTAATAAAAATGCGAAAGCCAATGTAGGCGCAGAAAATCTACCAGTAGATGCGGGGATGATGTATTAGTTTGATGCACCCCAGATTTTTGATAACATTTTTTAGGAGATTTAGTTAGTTAAACTAAATAAAATAATGTGTTGATAAAGGGATTGAGATTTGATTTAATTAAGGTAACTGTGCCTTTAAACCAATAAATTAAATGAAGGGTTAAAAAATTGAATTAGAGGAGGGGTATTATGGAAAAGAGGCCATTCCTATATGGTCTTCCTCAGGCCGTGTATTCCAAACACACGTTCATCCTCATTTTAAAAAATTAAAAGCTTGGCGGGCCACCATTAATGAAGGAAGAAGAAGAGGAAACAGAAGAAATGCTTAAGGAAAGAAAATTCAAATCAAACTTGTTCAAATCTCAAGCACCTTAATCATTAAAGAAAAGGTGAATAACGTTTACATCTCTAAATATTTTTGGCTTCGGTTTTAAGGTTAATTCTGAATGATTTTGCAAATGTTTTCCATGTTTTCCATTTATAAAAGATTAAATATACATGTTGATGATTTTTGTATGTTCATATTGATTTTATGACATGTTTTAAGATGAAAACCCTATTAAATGACATTCGTTAGCCTTGCGAATTTTTATGATGATCTAAAAAGTTATTTTAGAGATGGGTTTCAGTTTTCAAAATTTTCAAAATTTTCGTGCATTTGTTATAATTTTATAAAGAAGAAAAGGTTAATTTGGATTACAAAAAATTATTTATGGGTAAATAAGTATTGTTTGGAGCTGAAATTTTTATTTGTTGAGGAGAACATATTAATTTACTTTCTGGAAATTTTCCAGATTTTTTCAAGGTTTTTTTATGATTATATAACTTATTTAAGGTATAGGACATAAATTCTTTATATAATTATAAAGGAGAAATGGGCTTTTTTTTAAATTATCCAAATTTCCAAACAAGGAAGTCGATAGCACTTTTGAATATGAAATTCTGTCAACCAATCAAATTTAGACAAACAAGCCAGGTGGGATACAAAAGAACTATTTTAAATAGTATATTCACTGTTTCAACTCTTTCGGCAAGAGCTTCCACCTTCATTCCAGACCTTCCAACGAGGTCGAAGGGTATTAAACCTTCCAATCAGATTTGATACCAATGCACATGGTATTAGGAAATCGGTACGTAGTGAATTGGAGGAAGTCGAAAGGTTGGGGACAAAGGGTTATAGCTTTCGGAAGAGATGAAGTTTTGTTTTGGTTTTAAAGAAAATACACCTGCTAGCTTACCAAAAAGAGCTTTCGAAGTTTTGTTTTCGATTGGGAACGATGAACAAGGCTAGGAGAGGCTACATTTCAAATTTTAGATCAATCGGAGTTCGTTTGCTCAAGATGTTGATGGATCAATATTGGTGAGGGATGGTTCTATATCGATATCTTCATATCGATCAAAGATGGATCCAGAAGTTCGGTTCGAGTCGGTGGTTTTCGTATCGATGTAAAATGCATCGATCTGGTTGGACACGACACAAGTTTTGCAAAATACTTTGTATCGGCCGAAGGGTGGATCGACACGAAGAGCGGAACGATGGTCATAGGGAATCTAGATGAGCAACTCGTATCAATTGAATGCTAATCGATACGAAGGATATGCTCGGAGGATGGATACGAAGATAGAGTTCATACCGGTCTTGTTCATATCAATTCATAACAAAAGCTTGGGTTGATACGAACAAAATGGATACAAAAGAAGCAGGTTGAATGGACATGAAGGCATGCGCTTTTGGAGTGCTCAAGGATTGATATGAAGAGGACAGTGGCTGATTGATATGAAGGAGACAGTGGACGATCGATACGAAGAGGGGAACGTGTGATGGATACGAAGGTGTTGGATACGAGATTCATGGATATGAACGTGACATCCAGTCGGTGAACACAAACTTGCATCGATCATAACTCATAATCTACAAGTCCAAACGCTACGAAATTTTCAGAGGAGCTTCCTGATGCACTCGAGAAGCTCCACGATCGATCTCGGCTCGATTAGAACACTTTTGGATTGATACGAATTGAACATGTATCAATCCAAAATTGCTCCAGTTCGATCTGGTGGGCCCACTTGTGTAAGAGAAGAGATATTCCAAGTTTTGGGGCAGATATTTTTAGATCTACACCTATAAATAGGAGTCCTATTGCAACTAAAAATGGGATCTTCTTTTTCTCTCCTAAGCGCAGATCTGCCATTTTTGCTACTGGTTTTAAAAGGCTTGTAACTGTAACTACAATACAAAAGGAATAAAAGGATTGATTCAAAGTGGACGTAGGCCAGATTACCTAACCACTATAAACCTTGTGTTCTTTCCTATTTTCTTCCATTTTAACTTTACTATTTCTTCATTTTTATTCTCTACTTTATCTGGATCTAAGATCTATGTTTGAATATTGTGGATCTATGTGTAATCACTGGGGCTTTCGCTGCTTTTGGGCTTTGTGACAAATTTTGGCGCAAACACCTCTGGTGCTTTCATTGAGAGGATTAGCACCCGCTATACCGGATTCAGAGTTCAGATTTGGAAAGCTGAAGGACTAGATCTAAAATGACCATGGTTAGGCAATCAGCTAGAAAGACATTACCAGAAAGGAGTCATCATGTAGGGAGTCAGGAGGCTTCCTTAGAAGCAAATCAGACCTCAGCTTTCATCACCAGAGATGAAATGGAGATGATCATGGGAGCTATGCGGGAAGAATTATTGAAAAGACAAGAGGAAATGATGCAGAACCTTCTCAGATAGTTTGGACAGGCAGGAATAGCTAGAGCTACTGGAGTTAAGATCCACAGGGATGGAACGGAAGGACTCAACAGGCAATCAGATGGAGCAGCTCAACAGGGCGCTGCTCCTAATAAGCACACAACTGTTAACATGGATAGATCTAAGCTCAAGGGCACACCACCTAGCAACGATGGACCAATTCATAGAGGAATTCTAGGTCACACCATAAAACAAGATGTTGGTAGAAGCACAAGAGTATGTGATAAAGAGTATGTACCGGAATTCCTTTGGGGACTCGAGAGGCAACCCTTCGTCGACAAAGCTGGATTGGCTAAGATTATCAAGCTAACTATGCTCAGAGGTTTACCAAACAGAGATCTGGAAGGAGTGAACAGAAGTTTGTTTACCCATGACATCAGAATGGCTCGGAACCCACCAGAGTTCAAGCTATCTACTCCGTAGATATACAATAGCAAGGCTAATCCTACTGATCATTTGATGAGGTATACGAGAAACATGAAAGTGCTTGGGGAATCGGAGGAAGTTATGGCCCGATGTTTTCCCCTGTACTTGACGGATATAGCTGCTATGTGGTTCAAGCAGTTAGAAGAGGGATCTATCAGGACATGGATAGAATTTGTGGACAGGTTTCTGAAGGAGTTTCGGGTTCATATCAAAAGGTCGAAGAACGTAATGATGCTAACGTCGGTAAAACAAAGGACAGGAGAATCGCTCGGGGCTTTCTTAACTCGGTTCAATGCAGTGGTTGCTTAGGTGGATCGCCCGGATCCATCAATGGTTTTAATGGCAACGGTGTCAGGAGTTAGAGATAATTTGGATTTCAACGTGTCATTGATACGGGACCCACCAATGGATCTTGAGGAATTCTTTCATGGAGCCGAGAGATTCCTTCGACAGGAGGATGCATGTTCGAATATGAAGTTGAAGGAAGTGAATGCAGTCGAGGATGGAGAGCCATCCGGGAAAAGCTTGGGTAAAGACAAAGATAAAGGAAAGAGGAAGTTGGATGACGAATCGGGAAAAGCTAGTAAGTGATGGAAAGAGCCGAAATTCTCCACCTACATAGGATTGAACAAGCTTAGAACGAATATTCATGGAGACTCGGGATTGCCTTCCCTATCGAAGGCCAGCAAGGAGAGAACCCTCAAAACGTTAAAGGGCATTAGAAAGGCACTGTCTCTTTCACGATTTGGACGAACATGATACCAACAGCTGCAGGCATCTAAAGGATATAATCGAGGAGCATGTAAGGAGTGGTCAGTTGCAATAATATGTCGAAGCTTGGAATGCAGCGGTGAAATAGGAGCAGCCACCGTCTACCTCAAACGACAATGGCACGAGGTCCAGGAATGATGGTCGATTGGTTATCAACTGACAGGAATGCTATGGAATAAGTAGCAAACTTTGGGCGAATGGCCAAGTCACTTACTCATGTACGAGGACAAAGATAGCCCCTAGGCATGCTCTGACATGATGATGAACCGTGAAACTATAGTTTATGAAATCTATTTTTTCTTTTTTGGTTTGGATATTTTCTTTTTTTGGTTTGGTTTCGAAGTTTGGTTTAAACTCCTGGTTTTGTTTGCTTTCTGCTTTGGATTTTACTTTTGGATGCTTGTTTTATGGTTTAGATACTGGTACGGATTTTTGGTTATTTTTTGATTTGATCTGGATTTTGGATTAGATTTTGATTGGATTTTTATCTGGTTTTTGGTAAATGGTCGTCTGGTACGGATTATTCCTGGCAAGGGGTAAGTCTCTTCGTCCGAACGTGGCGAATTGGCTTATTCAGTTCATTGAGTATGAACTATGCTCGGCAAGGGTCCAAAGAGACCAGGACTTAGGCCCTATAATATTTAACAGTTACTATTTCAGGTTGTCAAGTATGGACTATGCTAGGCGAGGGTCCGAAGCGACTAGGATTAGGCTTAGGACTTAAGCCATGGTATTACTCAGCGTTTAGGGACACTGAACCAAGGACACCAAGCTGTTCTTCAATACAGGTCGTCGAGTGTGGACTACGCTTGGCAAGAACCCGAAAAGGTTATCGATTCAAATATCATTTATGAACAGCTAAAGATTTGAGTATGGACTCAGAGTGGTCCCAGGTTTAAATATCGACTCGGAGAGGTCCTAGATTTCGTTATTGGATATAGATTGTTAGTACGTGAAATGATGGTTTTGATGACAACAATCTTAGAATAGTTTATAAAATATAAATACTAACATTATAAGTTTAGATATATATGTATATGAAGGATTTAACCATGCAGGTACTAAGAAAGAAGACTGTACAGTATAGAGATTCAAGATATCAAGATAGAAGACTCATGAGTATCAAGATTATCAAGAGTTCAAGATTTCAAAGTTAAGTATTTTTTTTATTATTATTAGGAATTTTGTTAAAACTCATAGAAAAGCACTGGCATCTTAAAATCCAATTTATTCGTGGAATGGAATCCACTTCGAGCCTGTTAAAGGAATGGAACCCTAAGTAGGATGGAACCTATGAAAAATCTAGTGGAACATTGTTTTGTATCCGCAAACTTTTTATTCAAAATGGTTTTTCAAAATTATATCCTATTTTCAAAATGTTTTCAAAACTTTCCTTTTAAAAGATTCAAAACCCTCTATCCTGATTTTAAATAATTTTAGCCTCAAAATTATCTTTAATTTCAAAGTCAAATTACTCCTGATTTTAAACTATCTTTTAATATAATATATTTAACTTTTAAATATTTATACTTAGATTTAAAATATATAATTAGAGTTAAATTCTATATATATTATTCTCTATATTTACTTATGAATTTTAACTATATTCAAGTATATTTATAAAGTTTGAATTAGTTTTAATATAAGATAAATGTTATTTTCAAAGAAAATCAAAACATCAAAAAATGCTTTGGGATGTCGACATGCCTATATACCCCATGTCGACATGGTGTCAGTTGAGTTCAAAATTTAAATTTCAAAAGAAGTGTTTATTCTCCATAACTCTTCAGGAATGGACATGGTTGTTGTTCTTCTATAAAGAGGGGTTAGTTTCAACGAATTATATATCAGATTTTCTGGTTTTTCACTCTTCTTCTTCCACTTTTCTTAATACATATTCTTATCATTACTTTGCCGAAATCAACATTGAATCGAACTCGATTACTTCTAGTTTGATTCTCTTATCACTCTCTCTACAAGATTTTCAGTGCTATTCAGAGTTATAGACTTCTTTGTAATCTATTAAGCGAGAAAAGGTGTGATTGTAGCCTTGAAAATCAATCAAGAAAGAAAAGGTGTGATTGTAGCCTTGGTAAATCAATTGGGTAACTTGTGGCCGGAAATCAAGTATCTCTATCCAGAGGATTGAAATTCTGGAGGGTGTACCTCGTAGCCTTGAAACCGAGGGTGTAATTGTACAATTGCTTTTGAAAGGAAATCCGTACTTGCGTTGCGGGACTGGATGTAGGGTAACTCCGAACCAGTATAAAATCCGGTGTGTTCTTTCCTTTACTGCTTTTATTTTATTTCAGCATCTGTGTTTGTTTCTGTGATCATATCTGTGTCTGTATATTGCATACATCGGTGTCTAAATTAACATAAATCGAAAAATATTTAGTAATTCTTTATTAACACTATTCATCCCCCTCTAGTGTTAATCCTAGCCTTAAGATCTGTAATTCACATTTCTCACAATTGGTATCAGAGCAAGGTTTTCAAAGTTTCATAATCTGATTTTTGAAAAATTTTCAAAATGGCTGCCAACACGAGTACTGTTACTAAAACTAGTATCCCTGTCACTAATCCATTTGTAGAAGGTCAGTCCACTGTCAGACCACCACTTTTTTAACGGCAGTAACTATGCATATTGGGTATGTAGGATGAAAATATATTTACTATCTATAGGACTGGACACTTGGAATATCACACAAACTGAATATTCTGAACCCACAACTAATTTTGCACAGTGGCTACTGAGCAAAAGACTATTGCACAAAATAATTCTAAGGCAATGAATATTCTGTTTTGTTCACTAGATAGAAATGAATTCAATAGAGTGTCGGTTTGTAAGTCTGCATATGAAATCTGGAAAACTTTGCAAGTTACTCACGAAGGAACAAGCAAAGTTAAACAGACCAAAATTTCCATGCTCACAAATTAGTTTCAATTATTTAAAATGAATCCTAATGAGTCTATTTCAGATATATATAGTAGATTTCAGGATATTGTGCATTCTCTAATATCTTTGGAAAAGGAATTTTCTGAAGAAGATCAAGTTAGAAAATTTTTAAATTCTCTAACTCCAGAATGGGATCAAAAGACACTTGCGATCGAAGAGGCAAATGACATCAGTACTTTAAAGATAGAAGAATTAATTGGAAATCTAATGTCGTATGAAGTTCAAATGATCGGGAGAAGAGAAAGTAAAGCATCTGAAAAGAAATCAATGGCATTCAATGCATTAACCGATGGATCAGACTCAAACAGCGATAATGATGAAGAGATAGCCTTTATGACCAGAAATTTTAGGAAATTCCTGAAATACAGAAAGATGAATAATCTCAAGAGAAACAACTATAAGAATTCTGGAAATCAAAATGTAGTGCCAAATAATGACAAATGTTACAACCGTGATAAACCAGGCCATTTCAAAAGAGACTGTCCGTATCCAGATAGGCAAAATTCTCCTATGATCAATGATCCAGCAAAGAAACGGAAGTGTGCATTTACTGCTACTCTAGATGACTCAGACTCATCCTCAAGTGATGATGATCAGAAAACAGATAATTCAAATTTGTATTTCACAGCTGTTCATTACTCGAACGAATTCAAAGAAATGGACCCAGAAAAAGGTACACGTTTACAATACAATTGGTTGAAATTGCTTGCTTAGAATTAGTTGCTTGATTATTTGATTGATTGGTTTTGAATTGGTGTGTTGTTTGAATTTTAAAATTTGTTTTCTATTTTTTATTATTACTTCATTATTTTATTATTATTTTTATTATTTTTTAATAAAAATAATAATATTTTCTGAAATATACTTGAAGTTAATAATATTTCAGATATATATATAGGCATTAATAATAATAATAATAATATTTGTATATATTAGAGAATTTAGGAAGAATCAATTCATGAAAATTCAAAGGCACATGTCGACATGGTCCCTACCATGATGTCGACATGGGTACCTGAATTTGAATTCAAATGTTTGAATTTCCGCCCACCTTTTCACCTTATTCAATTCTCTGAAAAGCTACTTTTTGACCAGAGAATATGTCCTTTGAGAATCTATTTATTCACTATCTTTTATCATATCTTTTCACTCTCATTTTCAAATTCAAACTCTCTCTTCATAACTTCAAACTCTATACTCTCAACTTTAATGGCTTCTTCAAGCAACCCTTCCACCTTGAGAATTCCTAGAAAAATCAAAGAGCAATTATTCAATGATCCGGAGGCAATAAAAGCATACATCAATTATGCTAACTATGCCAAAGTCCATCCCAGAAAATTTTCTATTTTCAAGATTTTTCTTCTTATAAACTTGATTCTCTTTTTGCAAACAATGGAGTTCTTAGTCTTATTAATGCTTCTCAAAATGATTTTGTTTGCTATCCAAATCTTGTCAAAATTTTCTATGCTAATTTAAACCGTGGATTTTATCATGGAAATGAGGATGAAATTTGGAGTAGTGTCAAAGGCACTAGAATTGTTTTGAATTGTGATCATTTGGGTACCATTCTCAATTGCAAGTGTACGGGAATGGATCTTTCTAATTTTAAAATCAATGAAAATGATCGTGAGACATTTCATCACATTTTCGAAGGGATTGATAATTTTGAATTCAAAAATCAAAATTTTCGACCGAAGGCAAGAATTGTCAATCTTCTTTTGCAACATACTTTGACCCCAAGATCGGGGAATTTTAACAATCCTACTTCAAAAGATTGCAAAGCTCTTTTTGCTATTTTCATAAATTATGACATAAATTGGGCGCGAGTTATTTTGGATGAACTTCGTCCTAAAAATCTTGAAATGGGTGAGAATACCTTATACCATGGAATTTATCTCACTTGGATTTTTAACTATTTTGGAGTGGATTTCAAAGGCGAAGAATTTGTTTCTAGAAAAGTTTTCAATCATTCCAACATTTCGCTTATGAAAATTCCTTTTGTTTTTCAACCTTATGAGACCCTTGTCGAAAAGGAAGAGCGTTTGGCTCATGAGGAAATGGAAGAGGAGGAAGAGGAAGAAGAAGAAGAAGGGGATGAAATGGAAATTGAAGAAGAAGAAGAAGAAGGTGAAACCTCTTTGGAAAGCATTGACTATCCTCCCAATCCATCCACCAAAACCCTTCTCAAAAACCAAAAGACGATTGTAGAGAATCAACGGATTCTTAAAAGATCCGTTAGTAAGAAGTTGGACAAAATTTCATCCAAGATGAACAAGTTCATTTCCAAAGTCAGCAAGAAACTTGGACTATCTTCATCATCATCATCCTCTAACTAGTTTTATCTTTTCGTATCTTGTTGTATTTGTTTTAGCTTGCTTTATTTCGAATGTTCATGTAGTTTGTTGTGTGCTTAATCGTTGTATTATCATAGTATGCAATGAAATGAAATTTCCTTTCTGTTACCTACCTTATCTTATCTCCAGAATAAATGTTAGTATATTATATAAATATATATACACACAAAATTATTCACAAAATCAAATTAGTCTTAATTTTTCACTGACCCATGTCGACATCCCCTATATGACCATGTCGACATATACTGGTCAGAAATGAAAATTGATTTTGAATTTAAAATTCGAATAACTACCAAATGTCTATTCATTTCAAACGAATTTCTACACCTATATATACCTGTTTCTTCCAGAATTCTTCACTGAAATTCATTTCGTATCATCTATATCCTTTATTTCTTCGATAAATTCAACTATGGCTAATCCTATTCACAATCTATCCGAAAATCTTGAAGAAACTCTTAATTCATTCAAGAAAATTCTCTCGTTTATTCTACGAAACCAGCGTCACTTAGAATTGAGTCAAATGCAGATGATCAAGGAACAAGAAAGGCACTTCGATGCGATACGATGGATGATCTCCTCTCTGCACAAGGATGATAACGAAGCACATCCTCCTGTCTCTCTCACCAATGATAATGATAATTTGGATGCTATTAAGGCAGACCTAATCTTTGGAGAAGAAGGATGGGTGGAAGTTCCACGTAACGTTTGATTTTTATTTGTTTGCTTTGTTTGATTTGCTTGAATTGATTTGGTTTCGATTGATACTCTTTGTGGATTGATTTCTTGATATTGGTTTGAAATTTGTTGTATAAAACATATATGTACATTGAAATGTATATAGACTTTGATTAGTTGTCATATTCATAAGTATAATTATTTCTTAATCTATATATTCCGTTGTATAGTTTATCAATGTAGGTACTGAAGAATGAGAGGGAGTGAATTTTTTTTGTTGATGACAAAGGGGAAGAAATATAAAATATGGTAGTTAGGCATAGATTAAGGGGGAGTTATTAGTTTTAGGGGGAGTTATTAGGATAGAAATAAAATTTTATAGACAAAGGTTGTCATCATCAAAAAGGGGGAGATTGTTAGTACGTGAAATGATGGTTTTGATGACAACAACCTTAGAATAGTTTATAAAATATAAATACCAACATTATAAGTTTAGAAATATATATATATATATATATATATGCAGGATTTAACCATGCAGGTACTAAGAAAGAAGACTGTACAGTATAGAGATTCAAGATATCAAGATAGAAGACTCATGAGTATCAAGATTATCAAGAGTTTAAGATTTCAAAGTTAAGTATTTTTTTATTATTATTAGGAATTTTGTTAAAACTCATAGAAAAGCACTGGCACCTTAAAATCTAATTTATTCGTGGAATGGAATCCATTTCGAGCCTGTTAAAGGGATGGAACCCTAAGTAGGATGGAACCTACGAAAAATCTAGTGGAACATTGTTTTGTATCCGCTAATTTTTTATTCAAAATGATTTTTCAAAATTATATCCTGTTTTAAAAATGTTTTCAAAACTTTTCTTTTAAAAGATTCAAAACCCTCTATCGTGATTTTAAATAATTTTAGCCTCAAAATTATCTTTAATTTCAAAGTCAAATTACTCCTGATTTTAAACTATCTTTTAATATAATATATTTAACTTTTAAATATTTATAATTAGATTTAAAATATAAAATTAGAGTTAAATTCTATATATATTATTCTCTATATTTACTTATGAATTTTAACTATATTCAAGTATATTTATAAAGTTTAAATTAGTTTTAATATAAAATAAAGGTTATTTTCAACGAAAATCAAAACATCAAAAATGCTTTGGATGTCGACATGCCTATATACCCCATGTCGACATGGTGTCAGTTGAGTTCAAAATTTAAATTTCAAAAGAAGTGTCTATTCGTCATAACTCTTCACGAATGGACATGGCTGTTGTTCTTCTATAAATAGGGGTTAGTTTCAACGAATTATATATCAGATTTTCTAGTTTTTCACTCCTCTTCTTCTTCCACTTTACTTAATACATATTCTTATCATTACTCTATCGAAATCAACATTGAATCGAACTCGATTACTTCTAGTTTGATTCTCTATCACTCTCTCTACAAGATTCTCAGTGCTATTCAGAGTTATAGACTTCTTTGTAATCTATTAAGCGAGAAAAGGTGTGGTTGTAGCCTTGAAAATCAATCAAGAAAGAAAAGGTGTGATTGTAGCCTTGGTAAATCAATTGGGTAAACTTGTGGCCCAGAAATCAAGTATCTCTACCCAGAGGATCGAAGTTCTGGAGGGTGTACCTCGTAGCCTTGAAACCGAGGGTGTAATTGTACAGTTGCTTTTGAAAGGAAATCCGTACTTGTGTTGCGGGACTAGATGTAGGGTAACTCCGAACCAGTATAAAATCCAGTGTGTTCTTTCCTTTACTGCTTTTATTTTATTTCTACATCTGTATTTGTTTCTGTGATCATATCTATGTCTGTATATTGCATACATCGGTGTCTAAATTAACATAAATCGAAAAAGATTTAGTAATTCTTTATTAACACTATTCATCCCCCCTCTAGCGTTAATCCTATCCTTAAGATCTGTAATCCGCATTTCTCACATGGATGGATTAGAACTCGGTTGTCAAATCCAAATGGATATTAAATTGGATATGGATTTGGTTACTAGGCTCAGAATCGGACATCGACTCAGAGTAGTCGCGGATTTGGATCAGGATATGGCTGTGGCGTTTGGATAGGGTGGCATGGTAATGGATTGGATTATGAATCGGATGGTATGGCTATGGATGGAATATGGACTTCGGATGTCGGAATTGGAGCTTTTCAAAACACACCTTCTTACCACAAGGCATGTTTTGGGGGCAAATGTTATCCCATCTTTTGGTCAAGGCCGGGATATCAGCAAATTAGCGAGAAATGATGGATATAAGGATTGGAGACCGATTGGGAACAAGGCTATGATCGATGTCGTCAAAATTTGTCCAAGCTCCAATCAAGACGGGATCGATTGGTAACGATGAACAAAGTTAGGAGAGGTTACATTTCAAATTTCAGGTCAATCGAAGTTCGTATGCTCAAGATA
Source organism: Allium cepa (assembly GCA_030765085.1). Taxonomy (NCBI): domain Eukaryota; kingdom Viridiplantae; phylum Streptophyta; class Magnoliopsida; order Asparagales; family Amaryllidaceae; genus Allium; species Allium cepa. The sequence goes on from CM060931.1 coordinate 400,078,196, forward strand.
TCGATGGATCAATATTGGTGAGGGATAGTTCTAGATCGATATCTTCGTATCGATCAAAGATGGATCTAGCAGTTCGGTTCATGTTGATGGTTTTCGTATCGATATAATATGCATCGATCTAGTTGGACATGATACAAGTTTGGCAAAATACTTCGTATCGGCTGAAGGGGGATCGACATGAAGAGCAAAACGATGGTTACAGGGAATCTGGATGAGAAACTCGTATCGATCAAATGCTAATCGATATGAAGGTTATACTCAGAGGATGGATACGAAGATAGAGTTTATGCCGGTCTTGTTCGTATCGATCCATAACAAAAGCTTAGGTCGATATGAACAACATGGATACGAAAGAAGCAGGTTGAATGGATATGAAAGCATGCGCTTTCGGAGTGCTCAAGGATCGATACGAACAGGACATTGGTCGATCGATACGAAGAGGAAAGTGGCTGATCAATACAAAGAGGACAGCGACCGATCGATATGAAGAGGGGCACGGGTGATGGACACGAAGGTGATGGATACGAGATTCATGGATATGAACGCGACAGCCAACCAGTGAAATCAAAATTACATCGATCATTACTCACAATCTAAAAGTCCAAACGCTAAGAAATTTTCAGAGGAGCTTCCTGATGCACTCAAGAACCTCCATGATCGATCTTGGCTCAATTAGACCACTTTTGGATCGATACGAATTGAACAACATCGATCGAAAATCGCTCCAGATCGATCTGGTGGGCCGACTTGCTCAAGAGAAGAGATCTTTCAGGTTTTGGGGTGGATATTTTTAGATCTACATCTATAAATAGGAGTCTTATGGAAACTAAAAAGTGGATCTTCTTCTTCTCTACTAAGCAAAGCTCTGCTATTTTTGCGATTGATTTTAAAAGGCTTGTAACTGTAACTACAATATAAAAGGACTGATTCAAAGTGGACGTAGGCCGGGTTGCCGAACCACTGTAAACCTTATGTTCTTTCCTACTTTCTTTCATTATAACTCTACTGTTTCTTCATTTTTATTCTCTACTTTATCTGGATCTGAGATCTGTGTTTGAATATTGTGGATCTGTGTGTAATCACTAGGGCTTTCGTAGCTTTTGGGGTTTGTGACCAATTTTGGCGCAAACAGGAACATTGATTTCGAAAGGTATAGTTTAGTTATGTTTTCGAAAGGATAAGGTTTAAAGGATTTAAAGGCAGGTGTCATATGTTGTAAAGCTTATGAAAAGAAAGCTTTTAAAAGGTTTAGAAGGAGTTACCTTCAATGATTTCGAACGGTTTATTAAAGGAAATGAAGGAGTTATCTTCAATACTTTCGAAGGGTTTTATGAATGATTTTGAAGGAGTTACCTTCTATGTTTTTGAAAAGTTGTTTGAAGGTTTAACAAAGGTTTCGAATATAAGAATTAGACAGATAGCCTAAGTGTTTTAAGTTATAAAGGACCTTAACTTATTTTAAAGGATAGACAATCCTTATTGAACATCATCAAAAAAAAAATTGGTAAAGTATATATATAATGTGGCGAAAGTAGCTTAGAGTAAAGCAAAAGATGTATTTTCCTTTTGTATATATATATATATATATATATATATATATATATATGATTTGATGGATTAAATTATTTTGAAAAGACTTCAAGGAAATTTTAAAGAGCAGTTAGCTCGGATATTATAGAGCAGTTAGCTCGGATATTTTGAAAGGTTGTTAACCCAAAAGAAAAATCCGGCAGTTGGCTCATTTTAAATTCGAATAGTTAGTCAATTTTAAGGGCAGTCGGCTCAGAGGATAGTTAGTGCAGAAAGAGAATTCAGCTCTAATTTGAACAGATAGTTCATTTATTAGCATAACGGACCTTGCTAAAATTTTAAGGATAGTTAATCCACCCTTTTTTACATGTTTTGGGCAGACATCTCATTATCTAGCATAAAAGATGTTGCTATAATCAAATTTAGGATAGATAGTCGGGTAAAGAATAAAAAGTTCAAATTTTGACAGATAGTCTATTTTAATTCATGTTTTAGCATTGTGGATATTGCTATATTATTCCTATAATCAGTTGATTAACCAATTTGGTTGTGGAAACTGATTTGCAAAATATATGTTTTACAAAGTGATATTAATGAGGGGAAACCCGTTCCGTAAAGCGACATGGTCTCGCTAGTTATCAGTAAACTGAGATGTAATAGAAATTATTCATACCAAGCTTTAAGTCTGACTCGAAGTTTTTGTTTCCCCTTAAACTCTTGGGTACTCAAAATTTTATTTAAATAGGCTGAGGATTTAAGTTTTTAGGTTTTAACAGATTTTGGCGAATAAAGCATCTGAAGAGGAGAAGGTGGCTGACGGATAGCTAATTTAAGGATTCTATTTTAAAATTGTTTCTTCTGTGTATTAAGACAGTTATGTTTATATTGCTTTGATCGTTCAAGGGGGCATCTTCATAAGTCGCTCTTGGCATATTGTTGTAAATTATATTTGATCAATGCCTAGGATTACGTTTGGGATTTTTGTAACTTGGATATGATTTATTTGAAATATAATCACTAAAATTGTTGTTTTTGGAAATCTGTAATTTTTTCATATACAAATGCTTCTGATATTATGGATTCGATTAACACTGCCGTATTTCATCACCAGAAATTAATACTGTGGATGACAACAGCATCCATAACGCTCAGCTTTTGGCCTCCAGATACGGGATGCTACAGCTTGGCATTAGAGCATGGGTTTTATGAAAATTTTAACTCAAAAAATTATTTTGAAAACAAAAATCTAAGGAAATTGGAGTAAGCTTTGGGGTTGGGTTAACGCTATAGTAACTCATTTGTATTTGTTATATATAAGTATGTGCTTTATCTCCATTCATCTATCTTTGATTAGGTTATCTTTGTGTATCTCAAGAGGTTTGAATACAGATATGGATGGTAAAAGAAGGAGAGTTAACCAAGGAAGGGGAATCACTGAAAGGAATGTCGGACCTAATGCAGGGAGAGGCCAAGGTCAAGCAGAGAATGTTGGTGCTAAAGTCCCGTTGGTCCAAACGGAAGCCATGTATCAGTTTTTCAGGAATATAATGCAGACAAGAGCTGCAATTGGAGTGGTAGGAGGAAATGTCGTAGGAGTAAGGGTTCTAGAAATTCCAGTAGTTAATTATTTCACTAAGATGAGCGATAATTATGTGAAACTAGGAGGGAAGTCGTTTATGGGAACAGAGGATGCCATTGATGTGGAGAATTGGTTGTGGCACTGTTAAAGGATTTTTGCAGATTTAAGGTTCAACAACGAGCAGAAGAGGAGGTTGGCATCTAAGCAACTTCAAGGGATCGCATTGTTCTGGTGGAACAGTGTATTAGCTATAGTTGATGAGGAGACAATAACTTGGGAGGATTTCATAAGGAGATTCCATAAGAGGTTTATGTCAATAATGGCATAGTCGGCTTTGATTAGGCAGTTTGCTGAGCTGGTGCAGGGCGAGATGTCTGTTGGTGAGTATGCCAAGAAGTTTGAAGAGTTGGCCCAGTATGGGTATGCTTCTGTAGATACCGTGTTGAAACGGAATGAGAAGTTTATCCGAGGATTGAAGCCAGAATTGGTTAGTGCTACTTTGTCTCATCTTAGAGATCCTTCCGATATTGCTGTAGAGATGACTTTGAAGCATGAAGAAGCCCTTGAGTCGTTGGAGAAGATCAAGGCAAAAGTAGCCCAGGTTGGGCAGAGCCAGAAGTGGAAGTTCTTTCCCAAGAAGGGTGCTCAAAAGGATGGAGCAGCCAAGAAAGCGAAGTCTGAAGTTGTCTTCTATAAATGCGACAAGAAAGTGTGCTTTGCTAATGAGTGTCACTCAGAGAAAGCGAAGGATCTGGCGACGGGGAAGAATGTATGGTGTTTTAACTGTGACCAGATAGACCATTATAAGAACCAGTGTAAGGAGCACATTAGAGATGGTAAGGGCAAGGTGTATGCATTAGAGCCTGCCGCTTCCAAGCCAACAGCCCAGGAGAAGAAGAAGGCAGTTCTTGGAGGAAAGCTTTAGATTTATGGTATGTCTGTTAGCGTTTACTTGATATTGCTGCATTGCTTTCATTTATGTCTAGATGTTTGATAGATAAGCTTAACCTTGAACCCACATATTTAGTTACTTCCTTACGGGTTGTGAATCCAATAGGAGGGTATGCAACTCTAGGGTTGAGGTGTGACAAGTTTGAGCTTGACCTGTTAGGTCATACTTTTGAGTGCAATTTGCATGTATTTGATTTTGTAGGGTTTGGGATCATCCTAGGTACGGATTGGTTAAGTAAGTACGATTCTAAAATATTTTGCCAGGGCAGGAAGATATCTCTTAGTCATCCGGATTGTAGCAATCAGATTGTTTTCATCGTAGGAGGTTCTAGCGGTGCAGTATTTGCTTTGGATTCAGATGATGAGTTAAGCCGAGTTTTCATGGTTAGGGAATTCACAGATGTGTTTGAGCCTATAGTTGGATTTCCACCGAAAAGAGATATTGAGTTTCGGATAAATTTGGTTCCAGGAGTAGAACCAATGAGTAAACTGCCGAGCAGGACAACCCCTTAAGAGATGAGGGAGTTGAAGGTGTGGCTGGTGGACATAGAGGCAAGAATTTTTTCAGGCTGAGCGATTTGTCGTGGGATGCAACGACAGTGTTTGCTAAGAAGCCGGATGGATCGTTAAGGTTATGTATCGATTATCATAAGTTGAATGAGAAGACGATAAAGAATCAATATTCATTGCCCAGAATTTGACGATTTGTTCGACCAGCTAAGTGGAGCAAAGGTATTTTCTCAGCTGGATTTGATAACAGGTTTCCACTAGCTAGGGGTAGCAGAGGATAGTATACTTTTGACAGTATTCAGGACTAGATATGGATCGTATGAATGGTTAGTTATGCCATTCGAACTGACGAATGCTCGGTTTTCTTTGTAGATTTGATGAACTGGATTTTCCAAGAGTACTTGGATAGGTTCATGCTGGTTTTTGTACATGATATCTTGATTTACTCTAAGGATGAAAGAGAGCATGAATTTCATCCTAGAGTAGTGCTTGAGATGCTGAGGCGGCGTCAGCTGAAATCGATGTTTTTGAAGTGTCACTTTTGGAAAAAGTGAGATGAAGTTTTTGGGTCATGTAGTCTTAGAGGAAGGGTTATCAGTAGATCCGACTAAGATCGACGCAGTGAATAATTAGAAGAGACCGGAGACAGTAATCGAAATTAAGAGTTTTCTTGGGTTAGTTGGTTATTATCAAAGATTCATTAAGGATTTCTCACGGATAGCAGCACCAATGACCAACCTAATGAGGAAGGATGAGAAGCTTGTGTGGATCGATAAGTGTGAGGAAGCATTCCAGAGTTTGAAACACTTATTGACCCATGCTTCTATGTTGGTAGTTCTAGAGGGGAATCGGGATTTAGTAGTCTATACTGATGCGTGTGGAATAGGACTAGGAGTTGTGTCAATGCAGAGAGGTAAAGTGATTGCCTATGCTTTTAGACAACTTGAACTACATGAGGTCAGATATCCAACGCATGATGTAGAGTTGGTTGCTGTGATTTTTTGCTTTGATGGTATGGAGACATTACCTTTTGGGAGAGAGGTTTGAGCTATTTATAGATCATAAGTCGCTGAAGTATTAGTTCTCTAAGAAGGAGCTGAACATGAGATAGCAGAGATGATTAGAGTTCATAGCCACTTATGATTTTGGGATTGAGTACACACCAGGGAAAGGCATCCAGGTTGCAGATGCACTTAGCAGGAGGCATCAGAATGTAGTGTTGGCAATGATGGCTGAGTTGAAAGATTTAGAAGCATTAGCAGATTGCAAAGTGCGGTGGAGATCCGAGGTAGGGTCTAGTGGTGATACAGTTGTATTGTCTTGTTTGGAAGTTCAACTTTTTTGATCAAACGAATTGCTTTTAAGCAGATGGAGGATCCAGTGTTAGCTGAATGGATCAGTAAGCTAAAGGAAGGAAGCAAGAGCGATGACCAGAATGAGTGGTTGAGAAAGGAAGGAAGATTATGTGTTTCGAGTGTAGGAAACATAAGACAGAAAGTCTTAAATGAATTCCATTGTTCGAAGTTCACTATACATCTTGGAGGTACCAAGATGTATTAGGATATGAAGAGGAGTTTCTTCTGGGAAGGAATGAAGCGGGATATTGTGTTGTGTGTAAGGCAGCGCTTGAATTGCCAGCAGGAAAATGCCAAACATCAGAAATCGAGTGGTTTTCTTCAGCCATTGGATATTCCAGTATGGAAGTGGGATTCTATTTCTATGGACTTCATAGACGGGTTGCCAGGTCAAACAGGGAAAATGAAATTATATGGGTTATAGTGGATAGATTGACCAAGAGTGCCCATTTAATTCCAATTAATTCAACCAGGACGGCACCTATTTTAGCAAGGTTGTTCATGAAGAATGTGGTTAGACTGGATGGAGTTCGTAGTAGCATAGTTGGTGATAGAGAATCCTTGTTTACTAGCAAGTTTTGGAAAAATCTGCAGGAAGTTTTAGGAACCAATCTCATGATGAGTACCGCATACCATCCACAGATAGAAGGGAAAATGGAAAGAGTTGACAATATTTTAGAGGATCTGTTGAGAGCTTGTGTTCTGGACTTTGAGGGATCATAGGAGGACCATCTGCATCTAGTCGAGTTTTCGTATAACAACGGTTATTAGACTAGTATTGGGATGGCACCATTTGAAAATTTGTATGGAAGGCCATACAAATCTCCCGTTTGTTGGCTGCAGACCGAGGATAGGTTGATTCTTGGTCCAGGTTTGGTCAGAGAAGCTGCAGAAAAGATTGAGGTCATTCAAGATAGGATGAATGAGGCTCGGTCTAGGCAGAAAAGTTATGTAGATAAGTGACGGAAAGATTTGGACTTCTTAGTTGGGGACCAAGTTTTCATCAAAGTATCACCGATGAAGGGTGTGCTTAGATTTGAGAATTCAGGGAAGTTATTTCCTAGGTTCATAGGACATTTTCCTATTCTTGAGATGATTGAAAAGCTCGCGTATAGACTTGAGTTACCGAGTAGTTTGGCAGGTGTCCGTGATGTTTTTCATATTTCTCATCTCAGAAAATGTGTTAAAAACCCGAAGACTGCTATTACAACGATAGTGCTAGGTGATTTAGCGGTAGAACCGGACTTGACCATAGTGAGGAAGGCAGTTCACAATATTGCGAGGGATAAGAAGAGGCTTAGAACCAAGGCAGTCAGATTAGTCAAAGTCCAAAAGAGTGACGATGACAGAGACTGTACTTGGGAGGTTGAGAGAAGGATTAGAGATACTTATTCTAACTCGTTTTGATGGTATGTTCACCTTCTTGTTTGTTTTGTGCCTTATTGTAATTTCAAGGACGAAATTCTTTAAGGATGGGAGTCTATAACACCCCAGATTTTTGATAACATTGTTTAGGATATTTAGTTAGATAAACTAAATAAAATAAGGTGTTGATAAGGGGACTGAGATTTGATTTAATTAAGGTAGTCGTGCCTTTTAACTAATAAATTAAATGAAGGGTTAAAAAATGAATTAGAGGAAGGGTATTATGGAAAAGAGGCTATTCATATTTTGTCTTCCTTAGGCCGTGTATTCCTAGCACACATTCATCCTCATTTTCAAAAATTAAAAGCTTGGCCAACCACCATTAACGAAGAAAGAAGAAGAGGAAACAAAAGAAAAGCTTAAGGAAAGCAAATTCAAATCAAACTCGTTCAAATCTCAAGCTCCTTAATCATTAAAGCAAGGTGAATAACGTTTACATCTCTAAATATTTTTGGTTTTGGTTTTAAGGTTAATTCCGAATGATTTTGCAAATGTTTTCCATTCTTCGAATGATAAAATACTATATATACATGTTGATGATTTTTATATGTTCATATTGATTTTATGACATTTTTTAAGATGAAAACCCTATTAAATGACATCCGTTAGCCTTGTGAATTTTTATGATGATCTGAAAAGTTATTTTAGAGATGGGTTTCAATTTTCAGAATTTTCGTGGATTTGTTATAATTTTCTAAAGAAGAAAAGTTTGGATTATAAAAAATTATTTACAGGTAAAATAATTATTGTTTGGATTTGAAATTTTTATACGTTGAGGAGAACATATTAATTTACTTTTTGGAAATTTTCCAAAAATTTTCAAGGTGCTTTGATGATTATATAAAATTATTTAAGGTATGAGACTTAAATGTTTTATATAATTATAAAGGAGAAAGCGCTTTTTTAAAATTATCTGAATTTCCAAATAAGGAAGTCGGCAGCACTTTTGAATATAAAATTCTTGCAACCAATCAAATTTAGACAAACATGGCAGGTGAGGTACAAAAGAACTATTTCAAACAGTATTTTCACTGTTTCAACTCTTTCGGCAAGAGCTTCCACCTTCATTCTAGACCTTCCAACAAGGTCGAAGGGTATCAAACCTTCTGACCAGATTTAATACCAATGCACGTGGTATCAGGAAACTGGTACATAGTGAATTGAGGGAAGTCGAAAGGTTGGGGATGTAGGGTTATAGCTTTCGAAAGAGTTGAGTTTTGTTTTGGTTTCAAAGAAAAATACACTTGCTAGCTTATGAGAAAGAGCTTTCGAAGTTGTCAAAAGGTTTAAAAGGAAAAGGTTTCGATTGTTTTTCTTTCTTGTTTTAATTGAAACCTTTCGCAAAGTCGAAAGGTATAGCTTTCGGCCAAGTCAGAAGCATGTTTGCCGCTTCTTAACCTTTCGACACAGATGGAGTCAAAGGTCGCCTTTTGTTTTCTAAAACTTGTCATCTCTCTCCATTGATTTCGAAAGGTTTGATTTCGAAAGGTTTGATTTAGAAAGATTTTGATTTCGCAAGGTTTGATTTTGGAAGGTTTTGATTTTGAAAGATTTTGATTTCAAAAGGTTTGATTTCAAAAGGTTTTATGAAGGTTTCGAAGCAGCTACTTTCCACTCCATTGTTTTTCTGATCCCTTTGCATAATCCAAATGTTTTAAGTTGAAACATTTTAAAGGTTTCAAAGTAGTTAACTTTGATTGGTTCGAAAGGTTTTCTACCTGTTTTAAATTGAACCCAATGTCTTCGAAAGGTTATGAGGTACATTGATTTCGAAAGGTATAGTTTAGCTATGTTTTCAAAAGGCTATCGTTAAAGAATTTAAAGACGTGTGTCATATGTTTTAAAACTTATGAAAAGAAAGCTTTTAAAAGGTTTAGAAGGAGTTACCTTCAATGATGTCAAAAGGTTTATTAAAGGATATGAAGGAGTTACCTTCAATACTTTCGAAGGGTTTTATGAATTATTTTGAAGGAGTTACCTTCTATGTTTTTGAAAGCTTGTTTGAAGGTTTTAAATAAAGATTTCGAATATAAGAATTAGGCAGATGGCCTAAGTGTTTTAAGTTATAAAGGACTTTAACTTATTTTAAAGGATAGACGGTCCTTATTGAACATCATCAACATTATTTTAAGTAAAGTATATATATATATATATAAGGTGGCAAAAGTAGTTTAGAGTAAATTCCGTATATATATATATATATATGATTTGATGGATTGAATCATTTTGAAAAGGTTTCAAGGAAAATTTAAAGAGCAGTTAGCTCGAATACTGTAGAGCAGTTAGCTCAAATATTTTGAAGGGTAGTTAACCCAAAAGAAAATTCGGGCAGTCGGCTCATTTTAAATTCGACAGTCAGTCCATTTTGAGGGGAGTCAGCCCAGAGGACAGTTGATCCAAAAAGAGCAGTCGGCTCTGATATGAACTATTAGTTCATTTATTAGCATAACGGACCTTGCTAAATTTTTAAGGATAGTTAGTCCACCCCGTTTTACCTATTTTGGGCAGATAGCTCATTATCTAGCATAAAGATATTGATATAATCAAATTTAGGATGGATAGTCCAGTAAAGAATAGAAAGTTCAGATTTAGACAGATAGTCTATTTTAATTCCTATTTTAGCATAATGGATATTGCTATATTATTCTTATAATCAGTTGATTAACCAGTTTGGTTGTAGGAAAGGATTTGCAAAATATATATTTTGAAAAGAGATATTGGTGAGGGAAAACCTGTTCCGCTAAGCGGCGTAGTCTCACTAGTTATCAATGAACTGAGATGTAACAGAAATTATTAATACTAGGCTTTAAGTCTGACTCAAAGTTTTTGTTTTCCTTTAAACTCTCGGGTGCTCAAAATTTGATATAAGCTGGCTGAGGGTTTAAATTTTCACGTTTTAGCAAATTTTGGCGAATAAAGCATCAGAAGAAGAGCAGATGTTTAACGGATAGCTAATTTAGGGATTCCGTTTTTAAATTGTTTTCGATGTGTATTAAGACAGTTATGTCTATATTGCTTTGATCATCCAATGGGGGATCTTCATGTGTCGCTCTTGGCGTATTATTGTAAATTATATTTGATCAATGCCTAGGATTATGTTTGGGATTTTTGTAACTTGGATATGATTTATTTGAAATATAATCACTAAAATTATTTTTTTTGAAAATATATGATTTTTCTCATATTCATGTGCTTATGATATTATGGATGCCATTAACACTACTGTATTTCATCACCAGAAGTTAATACTGTGGATGACTGCAGCGTCCATAGCGCTTAGCTTTTGAGGTCCAGATACGGAATGTTACACAGTTCCTTGCTAATTTGATGCAAGCTGGAGCTGCTGCAGTGGCTGGAAATATTGGAGGAGAAAATCCTATGATTCCTGTTGGGAATAATTATGCCAAGCTAAACCGAGACTATACCAGTTTAGGTGGAAAGCCGTTTATAGGAACGGAAGATGCTATAGAAGTGGAGAATCGGTTATTACACTATGAAAGGATTTTCTTTGATATGGATTTAGAAGATGAGAAGAAGAGAAGGTTGGCCTCTAGGCAGTTGCAAGGTACAACAATTCACTGGTGGAATGGTGTAACTGCCGATGTTCTAGAGGAAGAGTTGACTTGGGCTGATTTTCGAAGGAAATTCGAACAGAGGTTTATTTCTAAAGTTGCCAAGTCAGCATTGATGAGAAGATTTATGGATTTAGTTTAGGGTGACATGTTACTTATCAAGTATGCAAATAGATTTGATGAGCTATCTCGGTTTGGATACGCTACTATAGGCGCTAACATCAGAAGGAATGAAAGGTTCATTCAGAGACTGAGGCACGAGCTTGCTAGGGGGACCCTGACTCATATTCGTGATCCTTCTAATGTAGTGGTAGAATGGCAATTTTCCATGAAGAGATGCTTGCTATTTGCAGTAGAGCGAAGCTAAGTGAATCCTAGGATCCTCAAGGAAAGAAGAGGAAGTTCTTCAAAAAGAAAGGAACCCAAAAGGAAGATCTAGCCAAGAAGTCAAAAGCTTATTTTGTAACGACCCATAAATTTTAATAATTCTTTTTTTATTAATATATTTAATTGAAATTTTGTGAAATTTTAAATAATAAAATTTTGAAATACAAATTTAATATTTGAAATACGTCTAATTAAACATAGCAACGGGTAAATTTTCATTGGATAATAAGAAGTTTAATTTCTTATGTAATTTTATTTCAATTTAAATCAGTTAATATTTGAAGATAATAAAATGTTTTCGAAACCTGAATATTTTTATATAGACAATTTGTAAATCATTTTCAGAGTGAGACGTCGTATTTCGTTTCTCCAAATTTGGATTTCTATTGCTCCATTTATCTTATTTCTCGCAAATTTGTAGCATTTTCGGTACCAGATATCGGCTTTTAACTGGATGGTCGTACTATTGATAATTGTATATCGTTTTGATCGTCTCTCCGTGCTGATCTCCACAATATATTCATTCGTGTGTTTGGGAATGCGGGAGACGGCTAAATCTTCGGAACAATTCCTGTATTGGTTACGCATTTTTGTCTTTTGGAATTCATGTGACCATTTATTATGCACGGTGAAACCAAATAGCCTTTAACGTTTTATTTTCTCAGAAATTAATATTCGACTATCTCTATTCCCTATGTCAATCTTTACTTTATGATTTATCTTCAAACTTTCTGGTTTTGGTTCATTTTCTTCCTGCATGTCTTTCCACTTTTTCTTTATATCCTGATTCATGCTAAAGAAATTTATATAAAGTTGAAGTATACTTATCCTTTGCTTTGAGCTGTATCATGGCTTTCTCCTTCATTTTATTTGTTGCCTCAACGTCGTGTACCACCGTGCGTTCCCTCACCTAGCAAGCCACCTCACCACTTACGCTATCACCCAAGTGCCGCCCAACCCAAAGCTGTCGTGCACCCTCCAGCTCCTGTCTCACCCGCCACCTGGAAGCCAAAGGCAGCACCGCAAGCCAGCTAACCTCTTGCCACATCAAAACCTCCACCTGCTTTGGTTTGTCTCGTGCTTTCGTAAATGTTTATATATAAAATCTGTTGATATTTTATTTTATTTTTTGTTATATAATATATAATAATACATATTGTTTGAAGTAGCTTATATAGTTGATAGATCATTTCAAAATGTATATTGTTATATAAGGGCGTTGTTTTAGGTAGCAGACATATCTATTTTATTGTGTATATATCATACATATCAAAGCTTGCATATGAATATTCTATTGTATATTTTTGCATGAAAGTTAGGTAGTTGTCTACATTATATGAATATATACATTTATTAGTTATATAGGGTCTAGTTTATATTGTATACCTTTTATATATGTTAATTTATAAAGTCTGTTATATATGTTGTTTTCGAAAGTTGTATTAGATGCTAGTTTACATATATAAGTCGAGTAAGATATATTATATGTTATGTTGTATTTTAAAACAAAGTTGGACAGTATGAGATTTTTTTTATATACGTTGTTACCTCGTATAAGTTATATATTTGATAGTTTTATAAATGTAACATAGATTTCCAAGTATATCTTATGCAGTATATTGTTTGCATAGAAGTATGTTGTATTATATATTTACGGTAAAATAAATTTTCGCTCTTATGTATTGTAGCACTGTCGAGCTTCCTTCTTTTGCAGTTTTATATGTATACTATATTTTATTTTATTTTCATATTATATTATACTGTACTATATTATATATTTGTTTTCAAAATGTAATATATACATTATGATTTTGTAGCTTGTGTGCATATACATTGTGCATATATAGTCTGGGTTAGTTTGTAGCCTACATATATACATATTAGCTTGCATAGTACATTTAGTGTTATTATATTTTGGGTCTGCATATATATGTTAGTCTGCAAAGCAATATATTTTTCAAAAATATGTTTGATTTTTAATTAAATATTTTTATATAAATTTGTTATTTAAATAAGTATTTTTAAATTAAGTATTGATATAAATATAAGTTTTTATTAGTTCTATATATATTAGTTATATTACACGTCGAGTATACATTCCTTTCTGTTGTGTATAGATCTATATATTGCAGTTTATAGACATTATTTTAAATGTGTATTTTAAAATTATGGTTTCAAAGAAAAAATCTATAACGTATATTTTGTTTCAGTTATATCATGATGGTTCTGATTCATTTTATCACTTCCTATTTATCAGCTTGTCCATCGAACTCGAGTCCATCGTGCTTTGGTTTGAAATTCGTGCTTGGATCTGTAACTCATCCTATTGTCTTTTCTCTCTAGCCTCGAAAGGTGAGCAATCACTACAATTAATGTTCTTACCATTATTAAATTTGATTTCAATTGAAACGACAATTGAAATATGCTACTGTTAGTTATTTACAAATATGTTGTGTTAGTTATTTACATTGCTATATATATGATATTATCTGTATCTGTTCACCTATGACATCTGACACCATTATTTGTTATTTATATCAATGATTTATGTCTGTTATATTATTATCATATCTGTTATCACTCTAAAAGTTCCCTGTGTATACAATTCCCTATGGTTGAAATTATACATACTCGAACGATCTTTAGAACAGGAGAAATCGTTATGGGTTGAAATGATAGACCCAAGCGATTTTCATTTGAATTGAATTTGGGATTACGGGTTGAAATGATATATATCCGTATATATTTAAATTACGGATTAAAATGATAAATATCTGTATCACTTGACCATGAGATAGAAAATTATATACAAACACCGTTGGTCCATATATATAGAGATTTTGAAAATAATTTCTATGGTTTTGGAAAGAAATATTTTGGTTTTAATAAATATTGATTTTTAAGATGTTATATATATATATATATATGTATGTATTTTAAAAAGTATAACTTCTTGAGTTTAAATTTATATGTTTTGAAAAAAAAATTAGTTATAAGTTGATTTTGAAATTATAAATTTTAAGAATTTATTTATAATTTTACTATTTTAGAATATGTAAATTTAATAAGATGTTTAAGTATTTATATAAGATTTTATAATGATTTAATAAGTTAAGGTTGTGAATATAAATTTGGATTGATTTGAAATTATATTTAATTAAGAATTATATTTAATTAGAATCAATTTGGAGTTTATGGAATTTGAGATTTTTGAAAAGGTATGATTTTATAACTTGATTTTGGTTTAAGGTGAGTAAATGAATATATCAAGTTTAAATAAATTATAGGAATATTCAGTTATTTGAAATTTGAAGTTTTATTTAAAGGATATTGGATTTATTAAGTAAATATTTCAAAACTAAATAATAGTAAAGTGAATATATATATATATATATATACACACACACACACGGAAATATCAAATCTAGTTTCGAAATGTTTGAATATTTAAAGCTTTGAAAATATTGAAATTGAAAATAGTTTATTTCGATGGTTCAAATTTGTTTTGAAATCGATATAATTTGGAATCGTTTATTGAGAAACTGAATTAAATTGAAATTGATGATTTGAGATTTGTTTTAAATCGAATTTTGGGATTTAAGTTGATTTGAACCAATTTGTGAAGTTTGAGGAAATTATTTTATTATATAAAGTAATTTTAAATTATATTTAAAACTATTTCATATTTTACTATATGAATTATTTTAATATAAACTATTTTAATATAAAATATTTTAACTTATAACTCTCTTATATAAACTATTTTACTTTATAAGCTATTTTATTTTATATATTATTTTAATATCTAAACCGTTTAAGTGGTGGAAGTTATGTTTTCAAAGTTATGAATTTCAAAGTATTATGTTTTGAAAGTGTTATAATTTCAAATGTTTGAAAGTTTTATAACTTTGAAAGTGCTATGATATCGTATTTGGTTTTGAAGTGGAAATGATATCGTATTTGGTTTTGAAATGGAAATGATATCGTATTGATATGGTTTTGAAATGGCAATAATATTTGGTTTTGAAGTATAAACTATTTTGAAATGACTGCGGTGTTATAATAATGTTGGGTTATTAAAGAGACCGAGATCGAAAGTTGTCATACTCTCTGCCAACTTCGAAAACCACTTTAACAACTGTATACGAGGTGGAGATTCCAGAATGAAGTAGGATGGTGGCGACGTCCTATTGAGGTATAAAACGTGGACCCAACTCCCATGAGTTGGCAAGAGGTGGCTAAAACAGGAGCGATTCTCGGGTCAGTGAGGTAGCTCCTCTGATCGGACACATTCCTTCAATACTATATTCTGACTTTGTGATTGATTTGGTGACCACATTTGATTTTTGACTTTGGGAGTGTGTCTCGAGGTGGGCGGTACTGGCTGCTATGCGTTACCACCAGCCCGGATGCGTAATTGGTATATCTACCATGGCATTGCCTAGTTGTGCCGTGTCACCTACCCTAGCGTGTTTACTACGAGTTTGATTTGTGTCGTACCTATGGAGTATTTATGATAGCCTCCCGACCTGGAGGTACGATGGTACTGTATAGACTATTGGCACTATAAATGTATTAAGGTGGAAAATGTAAAGCCTTAATGCTATTTTTAAGTAAGTTTACTTTACTTTATACATTATTATAATAATGTACATTACTACATAGTAGATAGTTTAACGGATCCTTAGAGGATGGTTACCCCAAACATCTTTTGAGTTACTTGTGTTTCATTTGTTATTTCACTTGAGTTGGATTTATTGATATAAGAACGTTAATCCCGACTCAAGTGCTTTGTGTTTTGCTTTACGCTCGGGTCAGACTGAGTGATACAACTTTTGAGACTCACCTTTGGAGTTGGAGCTTCGTTTGGAGACTATCTACATCTTTTCAGCTTGTAGTCATTCAGTTGATTCCAATGGTGTATTCTGATCTCATATTTGACTATTGTATTTGAAACTTCTATTATATCTTATTTAACTCTGATATATATAATAGCTTCATGAACTACTATTCGTTTTGTTTCCACTGCATATTGTATATTACTCTGTATCTATGATTCTATGATTTAATCATTTACTGTATATGCTGAGTTTTGCCAAATATAAATTAACAATCTGGTATTTTGAGCAATTCAAATCCGGCGTGTGTGGATGCGAATGGTTGAAAATATCAGGATGTTACAGATTTAGTCTGCAACAAATGTGACAAGAAGGGTCATTTTGTGAACGAGTGTCGGTCAGGCAAGGGGCAGAAGAAGGTTGCGGATAAGAAGCATGTTAAGTGCTATAATTGCAACCAATTTGGGCATTACATGAACTAATGTCCATAGCCAGTTAGGGCAGAAAAAGGAAAGGTTTTGCTATTGGACCACCGTCTTCTTCAAGACCAACTACAGCAGATAACGAAAAGACTTGATGGAAGGTACATTTTTGATTCAAAGTATTCCAGCTAGGATATTATTTGATACCGGTGCATCACATTCATTTATATCCCAGAATCAGGTTAATAGGTTATGCTTGGAACACGCTTACCCTGTTTCTTCCTTAAGGGCTTTAAATCAAATAGGAGGGTGTGCAACTCTAGAAATGAGATGTGACCAATTAGAACTTGAATTGTTAGGTCATATGTTTGCATGCAGCCTATATGTTTATAATTTCGTAGATTTCGAGATCATTTTAGGTATGGATTAGTTGGGTAGATATAAGGCTAGAATATTTTATCAGGATGGGGAAATATCATTAGGGCATCCAAATAGTCCAAACCGAACATCTTCTCGTTAGAGAATTCTGACTGAAATGCTTGCGCTGTGTTAAGTACCTTGGAAGCAGCGGAGGAGCTAAGTCAGATTCGAGTTGCAAGAGAGTTTGGAGATGTATTTGAGCTGATCATAGGACTACCACTAAAACAAGCCATTGAGTTTCAGATATATCTTGTGCCATTAGCTGAACCAGTCGGTAGTCCACCTAGTAGGATGACACCGACTGAGATGAAAGAATTGAAGGTGCAGCTAATGGAGCTAGAAGGAAGGAATTTTATTAGACCAAGCAGTTCACCTTAGGGAGCGACCGCGATTTTCATGAAGAAGCTAGATGGGTCACTGTGGATGTGCATCAACTATCGTCAGCTGAACGAAAGGATGGTCAAGAATAAATATCCATTTGCATGAATTGACGATATGTGTGATCAGTTAAGTGGAGGCAGAGTGTTTTCCCAATCAGATTTGGCGATCAATTTCAATCAGTTGAGAGTGGAAGACAACAGTATTCCTTTAACAACATTTCAAACTAGATATAGTTCGTATGAATGGTTAGTGATGCCATTCGGGTTGACGAATGCACCTTCTTTTCTCATGGACTTGATGAACCTGGTTTTCCAAGAGCACTTGGATAGGGTCATATTGATATTCATGGATGGCATTTTGGTGTACTCAAAAGATAAGAGAGAGCATGAGGATCATCTGAGAGAAGTGCTTGAGACACTAAAGCAGAATTAGCTAAAAGCGAAGTTATCCAGATCTCAATTTTGGAAGAAAGATGTCAAGTTTCTTGGTCATGTAGTTTCAAAGGAAGGTTTTGGTAATAGATCCAGTTAAGATCGAAGCTGTCAATAATTGGAAGAGGCTGGAGATGGTAACCGAGATCAGAAGTTTTCTCGCGCTTGTTAGTTATTATTGGAGATTCATTAGAGATTTTTCGCGGATAGCAGCACCATTAACCAAGTTGACCAAGAAAGATGTAAAGTTCATTTGGTTAATAAATGTGAGGAAAGGTTCCTTAAGTTAAAGAATTTATTGACCAACACGCCAGTGTTAGTTGTTCCAGATGGAAACCAAGGGTTGGTGGCATACACTGATGCATGTGGAACAGGATTGGGAGCTATGTTGATGAAGAATGATAAAGTCATTGCATACGCTTCTTGACAGCTTAGACCGCACAAGGTAAAATATCCTACTCATGATTTGGAGTTGGCTGTGGTGATCTTTGCATTGAAGATTTGGAGACATTATCTCTTAAGGGAGAGATTTGAGCTATACACCGATCATAAGTCCTTAAGATATTTATTCTCTTAGAAAGAGTTGAATATGCGACAGCAAAGGTGGCTGGAGTTATTGGCTGCTTATGATTTTGATATAGAATATACTCTTAAGAAAGAAAATAAGGTAGCGGACGCCCTTAGCAGGAAACATCAGAATGTGGTGTTAGCTATGTTGGCAGAAAGGAAAGATTTAGAAGTTTTGGCTACGTATAGTATAAAGTCAAGATCGATTGTTGATTCTAGTCAGAGTACTGCTATGTTGACCTGTTTAGAGGTTTGACCAGTGCTGATCGAGAGGATAGCTTCTAAACAGGAAGAGATCCAAAATTAGCCGAGAAAATTAGAAGACTCAAGGTGGGATCCGAGATCAATAATCTTAAAGATTTTGGCATCGACCAAACAGGATGGTTGAGGAAGAAGGGACGCTTATGTGATCCGAATGTAAAGAACTTGAGAAGAAAAGTTCTAGAAGAATGTCATCGATCTAAGTTTATGATTCATCTTTGTGGGACCAAGATGTATCAAGATATGAAGAAAAGCTTCTGTTGGGAAGGCACGAAAATGGATGTTGGCTTGTGGGTTAGGCAGTGTGCCAACTATCAACACGTGAAAGCCGAACACCAAAAACCGAGCGGGTTGCTTCAGCCTTAAGAGATTCCAGTTTGGAAGTGGGATTCTATATCCATGGATTTCATAGACGGATTGCCAAGGTCGAG
This sequence comes from Allium cepa, assembly GCA_030765085.1. Classification (NCBI taxonomy): domain Eukaryota; kingdom Viridiplantae; phylum Streptophyta; class Magnoliopsida; order Asparagales; family Amaryllidaceae; genus Allium; species Allium cepa. The sequence continues at coordinate 400,097,256 of CM060931.1, forward strand.
CAGAGGAAATGAAAGCATACGGGTCACAGTGGACAGATTGACCAAGAGCGCCCATTTCATTCCAGTTAAGTCAACCAGGATAACACCTGTTTTGGCAAAGTTGTTTGTAAAGAACATAGTTAGACTTCATGGAATTACTAGTGGTATAATTAGCGGCGGAGATGCATTATTCACTATCGAGTTTTGGAGAAGTCTACAGAGAGTATTAGGTACCAAACTTAAGATGAGTGTATCATATCACCCATAGAATGAGAGAGTCAATAAGGTACTCGAAGATTTGTTGAGAGCTTGTGTACTAGACTTTGGTGGATCTTGGGAAGATCACCTGAATTTGATTGAGTTTTCCTATAATAATGTTTTCAGACTAGTATAGGAATGGCGCCTTTTGAAGCTTTGTATGGAAGGCCATGCAAATCACCAGTATGTTGGTTAGAGACTAGAGATAGATTAGTCTTAGGTCCAGATTAGGTTAGAGAGGCGCTAGAAAAGATTGAATTGATCCAAGAACATATGAAGGAAGCTCAATCCAGACAGAAGACTTACGTAGATAAAAGGCATAAAGACCTAGAGTTCTCGTTTGGAGACAGGGTTTTATTAAGGTATCACCGATGAAGGAACTGAAATGATTTGAAAAGTCAGGGAAGCTGGCACCGAAATATGTTGGTCCATCTAGGTTATAGAGAGGATTGGAAAGCTTGCACACAGAGTAGAGTTGCCAAGCAATATGGCAGGTGTCCATAATGTATTTCATGTGTCTCATCTTCGCAAATATTTGCATGATCCAGAGACTACTATTCCTTCCCACAGGGTTGGATGAGTTGGTATTAGAGCCTAATTTGATGGTTGTTAGACAACCAATTTGGATTGGGGCGAGAGATAAGAAAAGATTAAGGTCCAAGACAGTCAAGTTAGTGAAAGTTTAGTGGAGCGAAAACAAGAAGGATTGTATGTGGGAGACAGAGGATAGGATTCGAGATATCTATCCTGATTTATTTTGAGAGTATGTCTGTATTAGATTTATATAGATGATCATTAGTCAGATAGAGTAGTATGGTTGTTAAGGGTTGTTACAAATGACTGCTATGATTAGTATTGGGTCCTCATTGAATTTCGAGGATAAAATTCTTTTAAGGAGGGGAGCATGTAACACCCCTAATTTTAGTAACATTATTCAAGATATTTAATTAGATAAATTAAATAGAATAATGAAAGTATTAAATGATAAGGGGATTGATATTTGAATAAAATTAAGTGGCCATGCTTATTAATTTAATTGGGCTAAAGAATGGTTTATTGATTAAATTATGAAATGGTTTATATATATATATATATATATACCCTTAAGACATTCACACTCATATTCTTTTTCACAAAAATAAAAACGTAAGTAAAGAAGATAAGTTCGACCATTAAAAAGAAAAAAAGAGGAGAAAATTCAAAGAAAAAGAAGAGAAAGTAAAAAGAGGAATCAAACTCATCTCTATCCACTTGCCTTATCAAAGATTAAGGTGAATAATTATTTTCATCTCTAACTTCTGAATATATATTTTAGAATTAAGTTTAATTTGGATTCTATGATGTTTAATGATGCTATGCTTGAAATATGGTTTGTTTAAATTTAAACATGGTTGTTTAAATGATGGTTCATACAGTTTTAGATCAAAACCATGTGATATTGATGTTTAAATGCCATGGAAAAATTATATGTCATGCAAAACATGATTTTAGAGTTGGGTTTTAAGTTTGATAATTTTCTAAGCTTTGGAAAGATTATTTTGAATTTTTGAATGAAAATATAGCACGTTGGGTTTATAAATTTATTTCAGAAAATATACTGAGAATTTGGGTTTGAAATTTTGATACGTTAGATAATGCGATCAAAGTAAATTTTTGTGATTTTTATGGATTTTTCTTAAGTGATTTTATATGCAAATTAAATTATTTTGAGAAGAGGATCTAAATGATTTAATTGTATTTGCAATGGAAGGTTTTATCTACAAATTTCTAAGTTTGATACTTATCCAAAATAAAAAGGCGGTTAGTTTTGAAAAGCATGAGAAAAGTTAAGGCAACCAATAAGACGTTTACATGTAGGCGGTTAGTTGATAAAAGATACTTAAATTGGGCATTAACTAGTTTTAACTCAGAAAAACAACTTCCAACTCTATTAGAGTACCTTTCGCCCCTTTTCTTTCGCCTTTAACTAAGTCGAAACCCTACATAGCTAAAACCAATACACAGATTATCATTTAGGTGGTACATGGTGGATTGGAGAAAGGCGAAAGGTATGGTGTCGAAAGCTTGCCTTTCGAGGGGGTCAATACCTATGTTTGCTTTGAAAAGTTAAGTGCATGTCTTTGTTTTACTAAATTTTCGACCTAGTCGATACATATGTTTTCGTAAGGATTTTTTTTAATGGCTTTCAAAGGGGTTGCCATATCTGTTTTAAAAGAAAAGGAGGTTTCAAAGAATTTTCTTTAATTATAAATCAATGCTGTCGAAAGAAAGGGTTCCAACACTGTCGAAACCTTGCCACCGAATTTTTACCTTTTAAGTGTATTGAAGCCATCAATGCTATCGAAAGGTATTGTTTATGTTAAAGCTATATTAAGTCGCTTCCAAAATGTTTTCGAAGGGGTTATGGGTTTCGAAGGCAACGGTTTTAGAAGGGGCTTCGAATCCATCCTTCGGTATTTTTAGTATATGCTTTCGACTCTGTCGAAAGGGATGGTTCTAACACCATCATAAATTCTACAACACTTTTTATATGATAAAGAATGGTTTCGAAAGAGAAACTTTAGTTTATATTTACTTTGACCCAAATGATATTTTTATAGGTAAACCCAATGATGTCGAAAGAGGGACTTTTAATACTTTAGAAAGAGATACTTCTAATGGTCTCGAAGCTATGATTCTAATAATTAATAAGTAGCACTTTATTATATTCGAAAGGTTTCGAAAGAAGGATTTTAAAGTGTTTTAAAACATGGTAGTCTAATATTTTGAAAGGAGATATATGCATTCGAAGGAGGCTACCCAGTGAGGTCGAAAGCAAGGTTTCGAAGATTTCAAAAGTATAGTTTTCAAAACAAATAACCCAATCTCATTTAAAAGCAATACCATGGCATATTACTAAATAAAGTATTTTGAAATGGAATTTATGAAGAAGTCTTAATGGGTTAAAACAATTAACTAAGTTATATTGTTTACTTCTCTATATATGTATATACTCACTTTGTAATGATCCACCCAAACCAACGTCGAAACCCTACTTCGCCTCCGACTAGCTGCCACGTTCAACAATAAATTCCACAACCATTTTCCTACGATCACCAGGCCACCCGCTACCTCGAGCCCAAAACTCGATGAACCTCAACATGGCGATCGTCGAAAATTGGCGATATACCCAAAATCAGTTAACTTAGCATATCTCGATTTATACAACGCTAAAAGTCATGAAATTAAGGTCAAAAATCATTATTTCACAACATGAATCTATTTATGGGATCAAATCACAGAATTAGAATTACTGGTTTTTGATTTATATTCGATTTCTACTGTAAAATCTTATTTTTTTTGAAATAATTTCTTAATATAAATTATTGAATTCATTTTGTTCAAAAAATGTTTAACAAGTTTAAAGTTGAATATTATGAAAGTAATTTAGTTTTCAAAAGAATGTTTAGCTAAGTTTAAAGGTTTTTTTGAAGTGAAAATGTTTCAAATGGAATGTTTAACTATTTTTCAAAGAATGGGTATTTATTAAATAAGTTTGAACAAATTTCAAGATCTTAAAATGATAAATTAAATGTTTTTAAATTGTTTTGTTTAAAAGTAAACTATATATTTTTAATTATATAATTGATTCCTAAATGATTTCTAATGAAGGTTAAATGATGTAATTAAGTATTTAATTAAGGTAAAGAATTTATATTTAATTAAGGGTGTGATTAATTAAGAGTAATTAATTAGTAAAATAAATTGAAGGTTAATCACTTATCGAAATTAAGGATAATTACTTAATTAAGTAATTAGTGGATAGTTAATGAATGTAGTTATGGGAAGAATCATTATGTGACACCCCACCTCTATACCCACGCTAGCCAAGGACACTAAGGGGTAATGCCGTCAACTAGCGCGGTGAATAAGGCTGTAGAGGAGCGACCATCCGTATAATTGCTTTGTGCGAGTACCGATATGCCAGATAAAAATATAACTTGCATTTCAAGAGGGAATCCGACATACCGATGCAAACTCAAAGCTACTACACAGTGGCTATAATATCTTCGAAAACAAATATAGAAATAAGCATAACATAAATCAGTCACAGAAGTTTATATCTCAAAGGCGGAAACAGATATGAATATTACACATGAAAGTGTATCTTAGAGTAGTGGTCAAACAAGATCCATAATATCACAAAAGAATAGTTACAAGTGCTACACAAAAGAATAAGTATACATCAATGAGTCTATATCTCAAATGTATACAACCAAAAACTACTAATCTAAGTAGTTAGCCAAAAGTCGGGATAATAATCCCAGATGAGAAGTCAAGCAGAAGCACCTGTAACATCCCGGTCTGACCCGAGTATTATTTAATAAGAAAATAATAAACGGATCGGTCTAGCTATAAATATCAGATAAAATGATATAGAATAAGAGATATGACAAAAACGTAAGATAACCATAAAGCCATACTATGAGAAGTATGTAATTGAAAAACAACCAGAGATTAATCAATATCACAAGAATCTTCTCAAAGATCAAAAGAATGTCATACTCTTTAGTTTTATTCACCAAGTCATAAATATCGACATCATATCGATGCCAATCATAAAAGCTGGTGGATCACAAATTCTAGAAATCATCAATAGAAATCCAGAAATCACAAAAAGGGGGAGGCCTATCACAAAACGGGAGCATGAAAACTTACCAACACGTGTATCATAAACGATACGCTATCCCATGGTCGCTAACCATAGAGCTGGTACAACGACGTAGTACAATATCGGTACGCCCGAGGAAGCTGAAACTCGAATAATTCGGAACAACGACGTAGTACAACAGTACGCCCGATGATCCTGATAAGCTGGTGCAACAACGTAGTACAAAGGTACGTCCGATGGACCGAACTCCATAAAAGAACATAGGTCGCTAGCCCACAAAAATTGAGTCGAAACTCCAAATAATACATAGGTTGTTAGCCTATAAAAGAAATGAGACGAAACTCAATAAAACGAGGTACCGTCCCCTACGTGGACAAAGAAACATAGCATATCACTAGTCTAAATCACAAAAATGATCATCATCAATCATCAAAAAGTGTCCATTACACTAAGCTAGTAAATATATGAGCTTAGCTTCATGTCCCATAACCACTAGCTTAACTTAAATATTTACGAACAAATTGTAGATCTTCACTCGAAAATTGTCACAAGAGATTCAACCGGACAAGTCCAAGAATTAACCGACGAAGTGAACGCAAGTGTTTCATACCACTTGTTTTACTAAGTCGTTTAATTAGATTTCTCATACGAGTGAGATAAAGGTTTGTATATACTAGTAGATTGGAAGCTTTGAAATAAAATAGTGTTGAAATCGTTTTAATGGAAGAGTTTTGATATTTGCTACTAGTATAGAAAACTTTTATATTTTTAAAGTGACAAATTACAAAAATGATTGTAGAAACAATCAATCATCAAAATTCACATGCGAGAAACCAATACTGAATCCATCAAAGTGGATATACCCAAAAATTCCTAAAATAGAAGTTATCAAAGTCGACAAAGGTGATAACAACTAATCGGAGAAGAAGAATCAATTAAAGATTTGAAAACAAAGCAAATTGAGAATAAATAGGCAAAACAGGAGCGGGTCAGTCGACTAAACTCCCTGAGTCAGTCGACTGAACACAGACCTGAAAAATTCTCGGGCTTCAGCTCAGTCGACTGACTCAGAGAGTTTAGTCGACTGAACCTGATTTCCTGCATTTCCTATCCCATTTAAATGAAGTGCAAACTCTCTCATTTTGCAATCGGACAAGCACAAACGCTAGGGGTTTACGCCTATCGGCTACCCGATCCTATAAGCTCTTCGATTCATCACCGAAAACATGATCAAACAACAAAGTTAGGATTTTTAAAGAATTGAACTCAAAACACCAAAAATTGGAATATTCTCCAATTCAATCCAAACCAAAAGCAAATGCGCATGAATAAGTGTTAGGACTTCATATCCAACAATCAAAGATAGATATAGGCATAGATGTGAGATAAAAATCTCACCTTTAAACCCAAAACAAATGAAGAAGAAGCTATAGAGCAATGGCAAGGACAATCACTCTTCAATTCCAACCCAAAGAGCTTGAATCAAAGCTCCTTCTATAAATTTGGAGCTAGAACTTGATTTTAAAATGGAAACTAGGGCTTGGAGTTTTAATTTCCTATTCCTCTCTCCATTGTTGCTAAAGCTTGAGTATTAGGAAATAGAAGTAAAGTAATGAAGAGGGGTGAAGCTTGGGTCTAATGAGCTGAAACAAAACCAAATCCCTAAGTGAAAAAGTAGCAAAATTCTACTATCTCCAAACATATCGAAGTTTATACTCAAAAAGATCGCAAATGTCATTTTGAACTCAATGGGGGTGGTCTCGAGTCCTAATTTGACTGTTTGAAAAAAGTAGTTTTTCGTCCTAAAATCTGACTAACGATGAAATATTTAACTAAAATATTTAAATACTCAATCGTAAAATATGCGGGTTGTTACAGACTCCCCTCCTTAAAGAAATTGCGTCCTCGCAATCATAAGGAATAAATGAACAAAAAGTAACAACCATAAAAGCATATCAACACAAAAAGAAGAAATTTTTAAAATAAGAAGTTCACCTCAAAGAGCATGAGAAAGTAAGTCCGGATGTGTTCGCTCGATGAATTCTCTGGATTCCCAAGAACAATCCTTAGGATTTGAGGACCATTGAACTTTCACAAGAGGAACATCTTTATTTCGAAGGCGTTTAATCTCCGAAGCAATAATTTGAATAGGATGTTGCTCATAAGTCAAATTAGGTGAAACCTCAATTTCTTCTACAATACCAGGCTCAAGAACAAAATTGGAATCTCGAAGGCATTTCCGTAGTTAAGAAACGTGAAACACGTCATGAATAGCAGAAAACTGAGCCGGTAATGAAAGGCGATAAGCCATGGAACCAATACGTTCGGTGATGGGAAATGGACCAATATATCGAGGTGCTAACTTTTTCGATTGACTGAAACGCACAACACCCTTCATAGGTGAAACACGAACAAACACAAAATCTCGCACAGAAAATTCTAATTTCCTTCTTTGGTTATCAGCATAGGATTTTTGCGTATTTTGAGCTTCTTTCATCCTATGACAAATAAGGTCAATCTTTTCTGTGGAATCACGAATAAAATCTGGACCTAAAAACAGCTTCTCACCGGCCTCAAGCCAACAAGAAGGAGATCGGCATGGCCTTCCATAAAGTGCCTCGAAAGGTGTCATACCAATAGAAGATTGGAAGCTATTATTATAGGAAAACTCAACAAGATAAATATGATCTTTCCAACTTCCACCGAAATCAAGAACACATGTACGAAGGAGATCTTCAAGAGTTTGATTCACACGCCCGGTTTGTCCATCAGACTGAGGATGAAAACCGGTGCTAAAATTAAGCTTCATTCCCAAAGCTTTTTGAAGACTCTTCCAAAATCCACTAGCAAACAATGGATCACGATCACTGACAATAGAAGTAGGAACTCCATGGAATTTAACAATTTCTTTAATAAAGAGCTTGGCCAAAAGAGGAACGGTCCGATTAAACCGAACGGGAATAAAATGGGCGGATTTAGTAAGTCTATCAACAATCACCCATAAGCTATCATGACCCGAACGAGAACGGGGAAGGTCGTCTATAAAATCCATGGAAATTTGGTCCCACTTCCAAATTGGAATTTCTAAAGGTTGCAATAACCCACCGGGCCTTTGATGCTTGGCCTTGACAAGTTGGCAAGTCATGCAACACTTAACAAAGTTAGCAATATCAGATTTCATTCCATCCCAATAATAAAGTCGTTTCATATCCGCATGCATTTTACTACTACCGGGATGAATGGTAAATTTAGAACGATGAGAATCTTCTAAAATGTCTTTACGAAGATCAATAATATTTGGCACGATAAGTCTACCAGATTTTCGAACACCGCCATGAGAATCAATATCAAAGTCTCTCAAACTTTCAATACCAATTTTATCCCTACAACTTTGGCTAAGAAGGGCCAATTCGGGATCTAGCTTTTGGGCTTCAAGAATGCGGTCTAAAAGAGAAGGATGAACCTCAAGGCTACATAAAGCCAAAGATGAACATAAATCAGACTCACGATCTCGAATCTCACAAGTGGATAAAATTCTGAGATCATTCCATTCGGGTATCATCATGGAAACAACCGCTTGTAGCTTTTGGCTAAGGGCGTCGGCAACACGATTTCCCTTTCCGGGAGTATAAAGAATGTCAAGATCATAAGATGCAAGGAACTTGAGCCAACGTTGTTGACGCAAATTAAGTTCCTTTTGAGAAAATAAATATTTCAAAGATTTATGATTGGTATATAGAATAAATTTCTCTCCCAAAAGATAATGACGCCAAATTTTAAGAGCGAAAACAATAGCCGCGAGCTCTAAATCATGGGTGACATATCTAGTCTCGGCTGGCTTCAATTGCCTAGAAGCATAAGCAATAACACGTTCTCTTTGCATAAGAACGGCACCCAAACCAACGCGACTAGCATCGATATAAACAATAAAATCTTGATTCCCTTCGGGAATAACAAGAATAGGAGCATCGAAAAGGAGTTCTTTTAATTTCTGAAAAGAAGCTTCACATTTGTCCGACCAAATGTATTTAACTCCCTTCTTTGTCAAACTAGTAAGAGGCACGAAAATTTTGGAAAAGTCTTTTATGAAACGGCGGTAATAACCTGCCAATCCAAGAAAACTACGGATCTCCGTCACACTCTCCGGTCTCTTTCAATTTTGAATCGCTTCAATCTTTAAAGGATCCATGGAAATTCCGGATTCAGAAATAATATGACTAAGAAACTTCACACGAGATTGCCAAAAGTGGCATTTAGAAAATGACATCTTCCTCATCATCATTATCGTCATCATGAGGATTTAAAGAATACAAAGATGCAACCAAGTTGGAATCCGAATCTTTAAGATCAATAGAAATCTGCTTAACAGATTGAGGATGTCGAAGATGAATAGTCCGCTCAGGACATAGGATTTGAGCTTCATAGCAATTAAGCCAATCCATTCCCAAAATCATCCCAAAGCCTAAATAACGCATGACATGCAAATCGGCTCAGAAAGAAAAATCACACAAAATAATCTCGACATCTTTACAAAGTAAACTAATTGTTGCGGATCCACCAACCGGATTCGCAATTCTCAAAGAAGTCATTAAAGCAACAATACTTAAAGAAAAAGTATCAACAAGTTCCTTTGATATAAAAGAATGGGACGCGCCCGTATCAAAAAGAACTCGAACAGGTTGATCACGAAATAAAATAATGTCATCAAGGATAGAATGAAAAATACCTTGACCATGAGAAGTGTTGCTAGGGGCCTGTGCAACATTTAACTTTCCCTCCTTCTTGCCTTGAAGTTTGGGACATGAAGATAAAAGATGACCCGAACTTTTGCAATAGCGACAAAAGAGAGGTTTCGTACATCTATTGGCAAATGGTCTTTAGAACCACAATTGTAGCATTGCCCACTACTAGGGGCAGAAGTCTTTGCCACTGGAGTTGCTTGCTTCCCTTTCTTATTGGGATAAGGACCTTTGAATTTAATAGGCATTTTCTTGTTGTTGTTGAAGTTTGGTTTGGCACCCACAACTTCAACATCACTTTCTTTATCTATCTCTTCAAGTCGAAGAGCGATATCAACAAGTTGATCAAAAGAAACTTCTAACTTTAGAAGTAATGGCTTCTTGAGATTTTTGTTCAAGCCATAGACAAATCTTTGGTTCTTCTTCAATGGGGTGTTTATATATTCGACCCCGTATTTAGAAAGTGACTCGAATGATGCGACATAGTCTGCCACGGAGGATTCACCTTGAACAAGGTCTATGAAACGACAAGCCAATGTCACCTTCTCAGCTTCTGGCACAAATTTTAACTCGAATCATTCCCGGAATTTCTCCCAAGTAAGATCCGCTTCAATAATTTCAGAAATAAGAAGCTCATAGCAATCTAATGCTCTATCTTGGAGCATACTTGAAGCCACTTGGACACGGTGAAGATCAATTAGATTCATGCAAGTAAAGATGCGATCGCATGTTTTGAGCCAAGCTTGGACTTGAATGACGCTTTCGAAACCCTTAAATGGCTTCCCACCCAAGTTGGTATAGTCATTGCACAAACGTGCAAATCCGGACTTAGGGTGAGTAAGCTCTGGATTAGGTCCGGCAGCTTGAGCATTCTTTAGTAGATCAAGAAGTTGTTGTGCAGATATAAATACTCCATCCTGGGGAGTAGCACTAGATTGACCGGCGCTGGTACGGCCAGGTCTAATCATTTCTCTTCTTTAAGAAAGGAAGAAAGAAGAAAAATGTTATTCACAAAATAATTATCAAACAATCATGATTGAAGGCGTCACAAAGAAAATAGGATAGAACGGTTCGAAGGCCCGAATAAAATCCTAAGGCACGACTCCTAAGATGGACTTAGGACGATGATCCTTGTTATATTATTCTACATTGTTCCGAAGTTTGTCTCTGATACCAAGCTGTGATGCCCCAACTCTATACCCACGCTAGCCAAGGACGCTACGAGGTATTGCCGTCAACTAGCGCGGAGAATAAGGCTGTTGAGGAGTGACCATCCGTGTAATTGCTTTGTGCGAGTACCGATATGCCAGATAAAAATATAACTTGCATTTCAAGAGGGAATCCGAAATACCGATGCAAACTCAAAGCTACTACACAGTGGCTATAATATCTTCGGAAACAAATATAGAAATAAGCATAACATAAATCAGTCACAGAAGTTCATATCTCAAAGGCGGAAACAGATATGAATATTACACATGAAAGTGTATATCAGAGTAGTGGTCAAACAAGATCTACAATATCATAAAAGAATAGTTACAAGTGCTACACAAAGAATAAGTATACATCAATGAGTCCATATCTCAAATGTATACAACCAAAAACTACTAATCTAAGTAGTTAGCCAAAAGTCAGGATAATAATCCCAGATGAGAAGTCAAGCACAAGCACCTGTAACATCTCGGTCTGACCCGAGTATTATTTAATAAGAAAATAATAAACAGATTAGTCTAACTATAAATATCAGATAAAATGATATAGAATAAGAGATATGACAAAAATGTAAGATAACCATAAAGCCATACTATGATAAGTATGTAGTTGAAATTCAACCAGAGATTAATCAATATCACAAGAATCTTCTCAAAGATCAAAAGAATGTCATACTCTTTAGTTTTATTCACCAAGTCACAAATATCGACATCATATCGATGCCAATCATAAAAGCTGGTGGATCACAAATTATAGAAATCATCAATAGAAATCCAGAAATCACAAAAAGGGGGAGGCCTATCACAAAACGGGAGCATGAAAACTCACCAACACGTGTATCACAAACATGACGCTATCCCATGGTCGCTAACCATAGAGCCGGTACAATGACGTAGTACAATATCGGTACGCCCGAGAAACCTGAAACTCGAATAATTCGGAACAACAACGTAGTACAACGGTACGTCCGATGATCCTGATAAGCTGGTGCAACAACGTAGTACAAAGTTACGTCCGATGGACCGAACTCCATAAAAGAACATGGGTCGCTAGCCTACAAAAATTGAGTCGAAACTCCAAATAATACACAGGTCGTTAGCCTGTAAAAGAAATGAGACGAAACTCAATAAAACGAGGTACCGTCCCCTACGTGGACAAAGAAACATAACATATCGCTAGTCTAAATCACAAAAATGATCATCATCAATCATCAAGAAGTGTCAATTACACTAAGCTAGTAAATATATGAGCTTAGCTTCATGTCCCATAACCACTAGCTTAACTTAAATATTTACGAACAAATTGTAGATCTTCACTCGAAAATTGTCACAAGAGATTCAACCGGACAAGTCCAAAAATTAACCGACGAAGTGAACGCAAGAGTTTCATACCACATGTTTTACTAAGCCGTTTAATTAGATTTTTCATACGAGTGAGTTAAAGGTTTGTATATACTAGTAGATTGGAAAACGGTTTAAGAAACGAGCTTTGAAATAAAATAGTGTTGAAATCGTTTTAATGGAAGAGTTTTGATATTTGCTACTAGTATAGAAAACCTTTATATTTTTAAAGTGACAAATCACAAAAATGATTGTAGAAACAATCAATCATCAAAATTCACATACGAAGACGTGAATCAAATCCAAAGAAACCGATACCGAATCCATCAAAGCGGATATACCCAAAAATTCCTAAAATAGAAGTTATCAAAGTCAAAAAAGGTGATAACAACTAATCGGAGAAGAAGAATCGATTAAAGATTGGAAAACAAAGCAAATTGAGCATAAATAGGCAAAATGGGCAAAACAGGAGCAGGTCAGTCGACTAAACTCCCTGAGTCAGTCGATGGAACACAGACCTGAAAAATTCTCGGGCTTCAGCTCAGTCGACTGACTCAGGGAGTTTAGTCAACTGAACCTGATTTCCTGCATTTCCTATCCCATTTAAATGAAGTGCAAACTCTCTCAATTTGCAATCGGACAAGCACGAACGCTAGGGGTTTACGCCTATCGGCTACCCGGTCCTATAAGCTCTTCGATTCATCACCAAAAACATGATCAAACAACAAAGTTAGGATTTTAAAGAATTGAACTCAAAACACCAAAAATTGGAATATTCTCTAATTCAATCCAAACCAAAAGCAAATGCACATGAATAAGTGTTAGGAATTCATACCCAACAATCAAAGATAGATATAGGCATAGATGTGAGATAAAAATCTCACCTTTAAACCCAAAACAAATGAAGAAGAAGCTATAGAGCAATGGCAAGGACAATCACTCTTCAGTTCCAATCCAAAGAGCTTGAATCAAAGCTTCTTCTATAAATTTGGAGCTAGAACTTGATTTGCAAATGGAAACTAGGGCTTGGAGTTTTAATTTCCCATTCCTCTCTCTATTGTTGCTAAAGCTTGAGTATTAGGAAATAGAAGTAAAGTAATGAAGAGAAGAGGGGTGAAGCTTGGGGTCTAATGAGCTGAAACAAAACCAAAGCCCTAAGTGAAAAAGTAGTAAATTCTACTATCTCCAAACATATCAAAGTTTATACTCAAAAAGATCGCAAACATCATTTTGAAATCAATGGGGGTGGTCTCGAGTTCTAATTTGACTGTTTGCAAAAAGTAGCTTTTCGGACTAAAATCCGACTAACGATGAAATATTTAAATACTCAATCGTAAAATATGCGAGTTGTTACACATTAACTAATGATTAAGTGATAATTTATTAATTAATTAATGTAATTAATTTAAGTTAATTAATTAGTTTAATTAATTAAAGATGACCACATAATGAGACTGATTAAGTATAATTAATTAATAAAGTATAATTACTTAGTGTATGTAATTAATGGATAATTACTTAATATAATTAATTATAGGGAAATTACTTAGTGAAAGTAATTAAAGGATAATTATTTAATGGAAATAATTAAAAGGATAATTACTTAAGGTAATTAATTAAAGGGTTAATTAATTAATATAATTAATTAGAGGGTAACTAATCTATGTAAGTAATTAAGGATAGTTAATTACTGAATATGATTTATGAAGGTTAATTAATGAATGTGATTAATTAAATACTAATTACCAAATGTAATTAATTAAAAGAGTAATTGATTAATGAAGGTAATTAGAGGATCATTAATTAATGTAATAAATAAATAAATAATTAAAGGTTAATTAGTGTTAATGGTTGAGGGATAATTAATTTGTATAATTAATTAGAGGCTAATTACTTAATGTAATTAAAGGATAATTAATCAGGGATGTTTAATTAAGATGGATAATTAAAGAATGATTAATTAATTGGTTTGTAATTAATTAATGTTAAGAAAGCAGGATTTAAGTGTAATTAAAGTAATTAATTTAATTCATTGGTGGTTGATTAAATTTATTAGAGAGGTGTGGTTGATTTATCTTTCTTATGGATGATTGAATGATATTGAAAGCCTTGGATTATGTGATATCTCTGATATGTGATATGTGCTGTTTGTGATAGGAGATGCTTTGGTTGAATTGTGATAATATGGATTATCTATCTGCGATTATGTGAATGATCTATCTGTGTGAATATATTAACTTAATATAAATTATAAAATAAATTATTTAAACCCTTAAACAACTTGGACCTTAAAACGGCGTTTTGGATTTCAGTGAGACCGAGATCGGATTTCCAAATTTGGATATCCAAAAACCACATCGATCCAAATTAAACATTAGGTCGTGAATTCAAGTGAAGATCAAGATGAAGACTCGAAGTGTAAGAACTATTCGTCGTTAAAACTGTGAGGATGATTCCAAGATGAGTTTAACGGAGATAGTACTTTCAGATTCGAGATGAAGATTCAGAGTTCAAGGGCTATTGTCGTTAACTTTGAGGGTGATTCCAAAATGAGTGTAGAGAGATAGTGTCTTCGGTTTCGTTCGAACCCGGAACGAACTTGTATGGATGAATGCTTTCAGAACATCGTCACTTGAGGACGATGAGCATTCCAAGATGTGTTCTTTAAAGGTAATCGTAGCTTCAAGCCTCATCAACTGAGAATGGCTAAAACAGGGAAGGTGCAGCAAGGCTAAGTGGGTCGCGCCCGAGTAGGACGAGATTTTCCCCTGTCTAGAGGTCCCTTTTTATTTCGGCTTAGTGTGTGGTTGGTCATGCCAACTACAGGGATGTCTTGTTCGGGATTATCCAATAAGGGATGGTTCCGGCCTTGTGTTGCAGGGGATCAGGGTGGATCTTCGGTACTCTGATCTAGACCAGGTACTATGACAGGCGGTACCCCAGTAGCCCTGCCATTGATGGAAACCCATTTTCCCTACGTGCCTTTATGGTTTTGATTGTATAACCCACTTTGTGGCTAGTATGCTGGAATTTAATAATGTAACAATTTCAGCTATTTTCTATTTACTTGAAAACCCTAGACACTACTATAATATCCAAATATGTACTTTGGGAAAAGCTAGAATAACTAGTTAGGTTGACCTAGTAGTGAATATAAATTAAAGATATTGGCAGGGTCCAATAGGTTACCAGTAAGCTCTGAAAACTGTGTAAGGAAAATGATATTGGCAAAGGCCAATAGGTTCATAGTTAGCCCATGAAAACTATGTAAAAATTTAAGATGTCGGTTAGGCAGGTTTATAGTAAGTCCATGAAAACTGCATCCAGATAAGAAAATGAAATGTTGATAGATAGTCAATAGGTTCCTAGTTAGTCCATGAAAACTAGGGTAAAAGAAAGATATTGAAAGTTAGTCAATATGTTCCTAATCATCCTATGAAAACTAGGATAAAAGAAATGATATTGGAGTTACCAATAGGTTCATAGTGTCCCATGAAAACTATATAAGTGGACAGAGAGCCCATAAAATGTTTAACCGATTATTAGTCAGCACATGAAAATTATTAGGTAAATAGTAATCCTAGAAATTATAACTATGATAGATAGTCAAATGGAAGGGGATGGGAATCCAAAATTGATTCAATTGTTTTGCAAATCATCACATAACAACATTTTGAATCGATTTATCCATTGTGGATGCAAGAGCATAGAAAATGGTTTATAAAGGTTTTTACGATACTAGTGAGGGGAAACCCGTTCCGTTAAGCGGCATGGTCCCACTAGATATCTAAATAATTTGAGATGTAGATTATTATTCATACCAGGCTTTATGTATACTTCGAAGTTTATGTTTTCCCCTTAAACTCTCAAGTAAACAATTTTTTTAGTTTGAGATTTGAGGTTTTTCAGATACTTCATAAGACGATTAAGCTTCCGAAGTCGTGAAGGAGCCACGTAGTTATTTGAGTTCTCTCTCATATGTTACCTCCGTGTTGTTTTGTTACGACAAAGTTGTTTATTTCCTATTATATACTCTGATCACCAAGGGGGCATCTTCATATATCGCTCTTGGAGTATATTGTAATAATTATATTTCTATGAACGTGGTTAACATTGTGGGATTATGTAAAGAATGTTGAAATAGGTTTTTGGAATGGAATGTGAAAGTTTTTTTGAAATTTTAAACTTTTTCCATATCCATGTGTTTCTTGTATATCAATTTGCCTAACATTACCATATTTGGTCGCCAAGGATTAATAACTATGGATAACTGCAGCATCCGTAGCAATTAGTTTGGGCCTCCAAGTGAGGGATGTTACCAACACCATACCTAAATGACTTCGAAGGTGTTAAGTATCAATGATACAATGATATTGAAGATGCACCTCTCCATTAATCACCAAAACTACTAATACCATGGCAGCATCTCATCCTACAAGCACTTCGAAAGTATTTATGTCAAACAATGTTGCGTCACTCTTTGTCAATAATCACATCGCACATCAATATTGTATAGCCCGTTGAAGGCATCAGAAGCACCGTTATTCAATCGTCATGACCAAACCAGGCTCATTGACACACCACTATTCAACCACTGATGCACTTCACTATTCATAAGGAGTCACATATTAAAGCAAAGAAATGTTGATGAAAAGTATCATCAATGTCTACAAAAACCTTAATGCTTGATGCACATCGCTGATAACATCATCAACCAACGCAAAGACCTTCACATAGCATAAAGGCGGGGATTAAGACTACAGCGCTTTGATGATACTATCTTACATTAGCGGTGATAGTCAGCAATGTCTAAGATGTGGAAATAGAGAAATGCCGCCTACATAAAGAATAAATGCTATAGTAATGTCGTCGAAGTTCATCCTATCTAAGACATGAGATGTAAAGTGGGGGCCGCCTACCTTTATAAATATGACCCTAGGGGCACCATTTTGGGGGTTGGATTTTCATTTCTCTCTTGCTTCTTGAATCAAAGCCTTGCAACTCCAAATCAAATTTGGGATAATTCTATTTGACTGTAATCATATTTGAATAAAATTAACATGGACTTGACTTGGAATATCTACTTCAACTACGATATCATTGAACATTATTATTTTGGACTTGCATATTATGAACTTATCATGATCAACTCGACATGAACATAGCCGAGATGCGTTGGATTATGATGAACACCTATATGCATATGTTTATAGACTATGAATTATGGTCTATGTACTTTGAACATAAGGACGGGATGCAAAGTCTATAGTTATACATAACGGACTATCACAAGACTCCATGGCTTGTCTTCTATGTCTATTGAACATATAACATAAGTCATTTCGACTATTTTATTTATTGATTAATGTGGATCCATATGCATAATAATCTTAATGGCCTTTGAGGACTTCGAATATAATGATTAAAAGTGACAAATAAATTTCTATATATTCTTCCTCAAAGGCCAATAGTCATCCATCCATTAATGATTCCATCTTATGCTTAGTCCTAAGTGATGAGTTAGAGCTTGATGCATTGTTAAGGAGCTCGATCGTGTCTCCGCACCAATTGAGACCAAGGCGACGTAATCAATTAATGCTTGATTGTGTCTTTACATGTGATTAAATCAAGGACTAACTCACCACGATTAACATCTGAAGTGCAATACCATTTTATATATATACATATATATGTGTATGTATGTATGTATATATCATAGGTAAAGTGTAACATGTTTGCACCGTATTCAAAACATCATAGCCAACTGAAAAGGAAACATATTTATATCTTGTCTTTCTAATATGCATAATTAGTTCTGTTAAACATTGGTGGCCTTGCTATAGATGAATAAAGCATTATTTGAACTAGTCATATTTATAGTTTCTCCTAACAACCTGTTTTGACACCATTCATAGGATCATAAATATATCTTAGAGGGGGTGAACATGGTATTAAAATATTTCATAGATAAACATGTAAAATAAAGTATGAAAATATAAATATGAAAGTAAAGAACACATATATGTACGTTGCTTTAGTCACTACCCCATAGTGCCTACTATTTCTCCTCCAAGATTACTACTAGAATTAAATAATCGACCGCTTACAATAGTAAATTTGCAAACTCCATTAAAAATGACTCCCCGTTTTATGCCTTGCAACTCTGCTTATACTTAATATCATGAGATCAGAATCTTTGAACTACCACCATAGCTTAATCTTAAAATCTAAAAGTTCAAATAAAAATTTAGACAACAAGATATTACATAAAACAAATTCTAGAGTTCAAATAAAATTATACAAGACAGTAAATTACATAAAACACCCCTTATGCAAAAGCACTGTATAAATTGCAATTTATGAAAGTCGAGGGGCTAAATAAAATTCACTTTTAATCATGCAAGCACTTTATTGATTTTTTAATTTCTTCTTCTTTCCGAGCCAAACAACTAGATCTCAAATACATAAAAATGTGTGGTGCTAAGTGTGTCTCATTGTTCACTCAATAATACCATTTCTACGAAGTACCAGTAAATTTACCTATCATACTTCATAATACCATTAATAATCTAGGGGATACCAATACTTATACAAATTCATAAATGTTAAACAAATACATATAATTTGTTAATAATAAGATCGATCTACTTAATTGCTAATAAGCCAATCAAGTTAATTTTGACATAATGATGAATAAAGTGATTTAAAAAATCTTCCGAGTCATGCGTATTTTCTAAAAAAAGATACTTTTTCCTAAAAAATTAACATTTGAAAAATAAAATAGTATTTACAAAAATTTGTAATTTTCAAAAAATATTGTTCTAATGGTGTCGGGATTGATGAATATTAATATAAAACCTAATTCTAAATCTCTTTCCAAAAAAGAAAAAAAAGGTGGAAATCATTGAGGAATAACATTGTTTTACTGAAAGACGTTGAACCTCATAATGCTATTCTTTCATTCAATAAAAAATTAATTGGTGGATCTGATTAGCATGGTCATATCTCATGTTTTGTAATTGTTGAGATAAAAAATATACTTGAGTTATGAGGAAGAGGAAATTTTTAATAGATTGTAATTAAATTAGAATGATATCATGAGAAGAAAATAAAATACCCTTAACTCCATACAAAAATATTTTCTTTTGTCTTAGAAAATTTGTGTACGCTATCTTGAGAAGCTTGTTGTGTGTCACGATGTTGTCAAAGTAATCAAATCCAAGCTCGTTGATGAACTCGAGATGGATGTGTGTAGCTGTTTGCTATCATCCTCGACTTCTTTGATTTTTTGATGCCGGTAGTCTACTCTTGCAATTATCTAACCTAATGCACTCTTTGCTTGTCATGTAGATCTCTAGCCAAATCATGGACTGCTACCTAATGTTCATCGTTGGAGTAAAAGAACCTTGCCCAAAAGATGGATTTATTACCGATGACATCGGAGTTAATAGCGTTATTGTCACAACCTTTGGCAGCCTTCGAAAATTGAAACATGGACGTAACACCCCGTAATTTGGCATTAGTTAATTAATTAATTTAGCCCTAAAATTAAATTTTGTGCAAACGATGAAATTTTACCATGAAATTTGCACCATTGTGTTCATGGTGAAAATTCTAAGCAACTTTCATATTAGGCGTTTTGCGATCGAAGTCCAAACGAAGAAGTTACAGACGAAAAGCGAATTCGGAACAAAAATAAGTAAAGAAGAAAAATTAACTAAATTAATCTAGGCCCAATGGTTGACCCAACATCGTGGATAGTCGATTAGGGGCAGTCGACCATTCCCTGCGTAGCAGCTAGGGTTAGCCTAGGCCCAACGGTCTGGATTTAATATATTTTGATCTAACGGTTGGGTTTGATTTTTATGCCTGCAAATTCAAGCCTAACTCTCCCTTATCTTCTCATAATTTTCTAGAGGCGGTAGCGAAGCTCTGCCATTTTTTTTCCACTTTCTTTCTAAATTATAAAATTAAGATATTTATATTTATATTCATACAAATCGGAGAAGAATAGAAAACTATTAAAAAGGAGAAGAGAATCAACTGTACGCATACTTGAGTAATTTATATATTTATATCTATTTTCTCACACAATTCCAAATCTCTTTTCAGATTTATAATTCTAAGTAAGTATATACCCTTTTAAACATATTTCTTAGATTAAAAACGATTTGGAGATGAATTTAAGGTTCTACTTCAGATCTGGAGATTTGGGTCGCTTTTGAAATTGAGTGGGAAATTTTATAAATTGTAATAATATGAAAATTATTCCATTGGTATTTATTTGATTATTATGCCTAAATGGATAGTTGTATATGAGTTGTAGGCAAAAAACTGAATATAAGCTTAATATAATAAATGTCGCCTACATATTTTTGTTTATGAATTGATTTAGAATTATTTACAACTTGGTATGGAAATCAGTCCCAAAAGTATAAATTTAGAATATTGATTTGAATGAAATTTATTCAAGATCTGAAGTAGATTGTATAATAATGTTATGAATTTGGATTATTACCCTAATCTTGTTGGTTTGTAAATATTTCTATGTTTGGAATTATTAGAATTTAGATCCATTATATACTCGAAAATTAGTTTGATTTCTCTCCCTTTTAGAAAAATATAGTGTTTGGTCTAACAAAGAATTGATGTAAATAAAAAGAGAAAGAGATGTGTAAAGTATGAATTCATTTTAATTTACACTATCTATTTCAGTAACAAAAAGAAATGATAATTCCTTCTGATTTCAAACGATGTAATCTTTTCTATTTTGAAGTTAAATATTTTGTTTTGGACTAATTTATAGAAATTATAGCAGATAATCTTTTTAGGTATGACTCCAACAACTGAACATGGAATAGAATATTCTAGTGAAGATATATAACTAGAATATGTTTGATAAAAGTAGATATTTGTATGCAATTTACTATGCCTATAATAATTAAATAAAACCTAGCTAATAAAAATGCATACACATAATTTTCGTGTTTAGGATAATAAATTAATGGGAAAAGAATTTAAAATGTTGTAACTCCAATAAATGGTAATAAATATAAGAGTTGCAATAATTTGATAGGGTAAATGGATTAATGAGTTTGATAAATAAAAAAATTGAATTAATAAATATGAAATAGTTAAAAAGGTTACTCATTTGAAATTAATAATCAAACGTAAATGTCTTATGAAATGTTCGTTAGGATTTTATGGACAAATTTACATTTATGAGCAATAAAAAGGGGATTTATGGATAGATAAGCATTTAAGGCAAATCTTATTGCCTTAAATAAAAAGGGAATTAGTAAGCTAGGTCAAATGTCTACCTAAGATAATATAAGTAAAGACTTAGGATGGTTAATTGGACTTAGTAGGTTGGTGATGCAAGCTCAGTAGAGTCACTAGACAGAAGACTGCCATTCACTTTGAGGATATCAATAGTCGGGTGTACTTACTACTGATGTGAGATATCACTAATCCTAGGACCCATTACGACGTAGAGATTGGGCTTTCTTTCTTAACTGAAAAGTATTAAATGGTCCAAATTTGGAATTAGGAGCGGTGAGGAATATCTCTATAGAGGTTCGCTTCTAGTTTGAGGTATTAAGCGACTGATCTAAGGGTTCGCCTCTCTCTTAAAATGAAAGTATTAAGTAACCTAGTGAGATTCTAAATAAATAAGGATGACCCTAAAAGATTTGCTGCAGTGTTAAGATATTAAGTGACTATTTTAGGGCCCGCCTCCCTCTTGGAAGAAGTAACCTAATGAGATTCCATATTTATAATTAAGAGTGAAAGTGGATATTTCAGGAAGGATTCGCTTTGGGTTTGAGGTATTAAGTGACTGATCTAAGGGTTTGTCTCTCTTCTTAACAGAAGTATTAAGAAACCTAGTGAGATTCCAAGCGATGTCAGCTAGATAGTACCAAGTCTTAGGATTAGGTATTAAATGACGAAGACTTGCCTATAAATAGGTGTTAAATGATCAGGGATATGCCTAGTCCTTATTAATGAGGTATTAAGTAGTTTGGATACAGTCTCTCACATTGTTAAGGCTGTACAAACAATGGTACTAGTGAGGAGTCCGTCTAGGGATAGTATTAAGTAATGAAGGAACTGCATAGAATATAGATATTGAATGGTTAGAAGTCCGCCTAGTCCTTTTAAAGGTATTAAGTGGCTTGGGTACCGTCTCTTACATGGCTACAATTTTATTGGCGATAGATGCGGTAATAGTTGGATATTAAACGTCGGAATTCTTAAATAGTGGTTAGAGGTCTTTGTAGCTAGGACACACTGGCCATCGACGACATTGTTATAAAACCACTTTGGAAATAGGTATTACATGGCAAAATCTGCCTATTTCTCTTTTAAAAATATTTCTTCGAAGGAATGGGCAAACAACTATTGGATATTTTTAGAAATATCTTAGGCTTAAGATTTTCAGTTGACTTCGAAGTACCCCACAGAGTGTTAGCGATGTGTGTAACGCGTTGTTGATGAAGAGCATGAGTTCAACATATGGCTGAATCCGGGAGACTGGAGGTGTTCTACTTTATGGTTGAGATTCTAGCTACCGTGCGATTTTTGATTTTGATGATGAGTTCCAGTCGAAACACACATTTATTCCATATGGACAGGAAATTAGAGTCTATATGTTGCTATTGTCCAGAGGCAAGTTTTTCTAAGATGCATTAATTTATCACTTCTTTGATGGCAACCCGAATTTTTATTTGGATAATTAATGTCAATTCCTTAGTCTAAAACCTATGAGAGAATTATTATAAAGTATATTTTCGATATGCCTTGGACTTTGGAAAAATCTTTATATATATATATATATATATATATATATATATATATATATATATATATATATATATCGGTAAAGGCATGATTTTGATTTTTGACAAATATAAGTTTGATTTTTAAAAGAAGTTTTGGTATGAAATGGTTTCTATATTTTGAAACAAGTATAAAAGAGCATATAGTTCACTCGATGATTTTTTTATTTATAAAATCGAGGTTTTTACATTTTCTCTCTTTAAGATACGGACAAAATAGGAATAACATTCGGTTTTACTGGGTATATAGTTTGAAGTGTTGTTATACCACCAACTATAGGATGAAATATTTCCATGTGAAGTAGGCAGGAAATAGTAGTTGAAATATTTTCGGGTTTTTGGAATTGTTGTTGGTTGCAATAGTTTTGTTGGGACTACTGTGAATTAATGAGAATGGTTCAGGACTAGGCGGTAGGCCTTGACACCATTGTTATAAGGATAAGAATTTTTCAAATCATGTCGAATCGATGGAGACGCACGAAATGGTTATTATTATTTAATCCAATCCTAATTGGGTCTACGTTCGATTAACGCCCAAAATCCATCTGGTGGTTGACCACTTAGCGGTAAACCTAGAGTGGTTTACCAGTTAATGAGTTTTGGCACAACCTAAACATAGAACAGGACTATAAAAGCCACTTTTGAATTTTCCCAGTTGTATTCTTTCGTTTCTCCTTCCTCAATAAACTGAACCCAATTTCTCGCTGCATCACCACTCCATATCTAAACCTTATTCCCTCCCTCCGACCACTTCTTAGCCTAAGACACGAATCACATAAAATTTTAGTCAACTCCATATACCATCGATTGCGTAAGGCCCGCGATAGCAACGGAATCGAGGAAAGTATACAGTAAAGATAGTTCTTTTCTATTATATTAGTATTAGTTAGTGATCTCGGCTCGGTGAATCCCTCACTTATATGATGAACTCACTTCATCGTGCCCGACGTCTCACAGGTCCCTTTTCACACAGCCATCTCTCATTTCCTACATTTCTTCTTGGCTGCTTAGCCTGTAGTAGGTATCTGGTTCACTGCTTTAGGTACTAGTACTATGGCTTTCAACCTAAATGGTTTCAATTTCAATCAATCTGTAGTTGATAGTCAAGGTCGTGTTATTAACACTTGGGCTGATATCATCAATCGTGCTAACCTTGGTATGGAAGTAATGCATGAACGCACTGCCGGTTTTTCCATGTACCATTATAGTCTCAACCCTCAAGAAGCCACTTAGCTGGATTGGAATGACCAAAAGGTTTCGCCACTTTTGGACTGGAAGAGATATTCGTCACAATAGGAATTGCACCAATCCTATGCTTTGAGACTTTTGAGCGGGAATATTACTCATGTTGCATCTGCCTTTTCGATTGAAGCAATAGTTTGATTCATTCGAAGGTGAAGGGTGTCTTGATTGAGCTAACTGATGATGATCTCGCTAAGATTTTGGAGGTCTTCGCGAAGGACACGGACTTGGATAATTTTGAAGTAACTGACTCAAAGATTTTCTAGCAGATTTCTCTAAAATGTCGGTGTTTGGAAAATGAATAATCTACGTCCGACTGTCTGTTTGATTGTGCGTATCATTCAACATAACTTCATCCCTATTCCTAAGACGGGAAGTTACAACCGGATTTATCCCATGGTGCGGAAGATCATCTATGTTAATTTGGCAGCATCGCTTTCAATTGGACACGCACCCATTTGATTCAATAAGTTGATCAAGTATTAGCACTCCATAGAGTCTTTTTCCATATTTTCACATGTTCATTCTCATCTTTAGGTAATAGAGATGAACCTCCATGAAGAGGAAGTTTAGTAGAAGGTTCCTTCTGCCATCATTAGATCTTTCCTTAGGAAGATGGTAACTTCGAAGCCATCGGTAACACTACTAGCGCCAACGGCACGAGATTGGGTGTATAGCCGTCATGCTATGACCATTCAAGGATCGTAGCAGTGGATCGAGCTCCAGCCGTGAAGCAAGGCATCTCGTAGTCTGTAGGCATTATTTTAGGATTTATGGTATAGTTATCTTTTCTTTTCTAGTATTTGTTCTTTTCTTTTAGATTTTTTGGGTTGTAACTATTAGTTGTCTCTCATAAAAGACACACACGATATTATGAGTTCCTATTTATTTACTGTGTTATTGTTTCTTGACTTGCGAACCGTTCCTATATATGCATACTAAAGAAGCAGTATAAATATGAAAATCTCGTAAAGACACTTGACTAATAGTAAATGCAAAATAAGACTGGAAGTTTAGAATAGTTGGAAAATTTTAGCAAAGGACATAATAAAGTTATTTTGATATCACAGGTCATTGCTCATGTTCCGTAGAAGCTAAAAAATTTGAATAATAGATGCAATGACATTTCTAAAACAAATGTCAAGTTTTATGGGTAAAAGTTAGTTGTAGATTTTAGAATCTGATTTATGCTTTTGGCGCATAACCAACTTCCAGCTACGCTGAATTGTGGCATGGTTTGCCAAAAAAATTAAGAAGGAAAATACATTTAAAAGTTTCCCCTTGATTTGAAAAGTTTCTCTTTTTAAAAATAAAAGTTTTTATGTTTTATTTGTTTTGGCCCTTGAATTATATTTAGAATTTTTATTCAAAATTTGATTTCATGGTGTGCATCTAAATATTTTGGGATTTTATTTTTCAAACGATGTATAAATTTGAAAAGTGGAAAAGAATTTTATGAAATATTTGATTTCAAAGGCCACATGTTAAGCGTAGAGAAGGCAAATAGAGTTAGAATTTGCAAATTTAGTGGTGCACTAGGATCGACGATGCAATAAATGCAAGCGATAACAAGGGAAAAGCTATTTTAGCCTTGGAATTTCTATTTCCACCTTGTCGACGATGCGTGCGAATCT
This sequence comes from Allium cepa, assembly GCA_030765085.1. Lineage (NCBI taxonomy): Eukaryota > Viridiplantae > Streptophyta > Magnoliopsida > Asparagales > Amaryllidaceae > Allium > Allium cepa. Next base: position 400,123,149 of record CM060931.1, read on the forward strand.
ATTTTTAAACTTAATTTTATTTTAGAGCTTGAAATAAGCCTCTTATGCATTTTGTGCATGGAAAATTTGGAGTAAATCCGGTGCAGCGAGGAAAGTTCCACTGTACTATGGGAATAGAAAGATTATAGTATGGTAAGAATGTTAAATTCTCTACCTAAATTCCTTTTTCCGACATAAAAGTAAAGATTAAAAAGCGATATTTCGATGCGTTAGATTAATGAATGGTATGAAGTGGATGCAAAATGGATTGCCGCACATTTCTATTCATAGGAGTATAGGTGTTTTGGTTGAAAAGATTTTTTAAAAGCTGCATACATACAGAACTGCCAGTATATATACAGGTTGTTTTCATCATGTTTTCAAAAATGTTTTCAAAAGAAATGCATTCATATAGAAGAATTCGATTTAGAATCATTATGTATACATATTTTTTGTATGGTGATACAGTAATACAATATGCACTTGTGCACGTTAGGTTGCAAAATTGGTTGTACACTCATTGGTTGTGTAGTTTAGAATAGTTAGGAACCAAAACCATGACTTAGTCATTGTTGAAATTTCGAGGACGAAATTATTTTTAAGTGGAGAAGAATGTAACACCCCATAATTTGGCATTAATTATTTAACTAGTTAATTAGTTTAGCCCCAAAAATGAAATTTATGAAAACGATGGAATTTGACTACGAAATTTGAACACTGCATTCATGGCGAAATTCTGAGCAACTTTTCTATTTGGAGTTTTATGATCGGAGTCCAAATGAAGAAGTTGCGAACAAAAAACGAAAATAAATAAAGAAGAAAAGTTAACTAAATTAACCCAGGCCCACAGGTCGATCCACCATCATGGGCGGTCGAATAGGGGCAGTCGACCCCCAAGTAGGGATGGCCGACCGTTCCCTATGTGGCAACTAGAGTTAGGCTAGGCCCAACGGCCCGGATTTAATATATTTTGATCTAACCGTTGAGGTTGATTTTTATGCCTATAAATTCAGCCCTCCCTTCTCTTCTTATATTTTTTGAAGGCAGCAGCGAAGCTCTGCCATTTCTTCTTAAATTGTATTTGTATTTGAGGTAATTTATATATTTGTCACAATCCCAAATCTCTTTTTAAAATTGTAATTCTAATATATGTATATACCCTTTTATATATATTTCTTAGATAAAAAAGGATTTGAAGACGAATTTAAGGTTCTACTTCAGATCTGGAGATTTGAATCGCTTTTAAAAGCTGTAGATTATTACAATATGAAAATTATTCCGTTGTGCCTAATTGAATAATTGTATATGAGTTGTAGGCAACAAACCGAATATAATCTGAATATAAATAAATATCGCCTACATATTTTTGTTTATGAATTGATTTAGAATTGTTTACAATGTGATCTGAAAATCAGTCCTAAAAGTATGAATTTAGAATACCGATTTAAATGAAATTTATTACAGATTTGAAATAGGTTGTATAATAATGTTATGCATTTGGATTATTACCCTAATCCTTTTGGAATATAAACTTTTCTATATTTATAATTGTTGGAATTTACATCCGTTTAATATTTGTAAATTAGTTTGATTTTTTTTCTTTTTTAGAAAAATACAGCATTTGATCTAACAAAGAATAGATGCAAATAAAAAGAGAAAGAGATGTGTAAAGTATGAATTCATTATAGTTTACAATATCTACTTCAGTAATAAAAAGAAACGATTATTTCTTGTAATTTCAAACAATGTAATCTTTTATATTTTAAAGTTAAATATTTTGTTTTGGACCAATTTATAGAAATTATAGCGGACAATCTTTTTAGATGTGATTCCAACAACTAAACATGGAATAGGATATTCTACTGATTACATAGAATATATTTGATAAAAGTAGATATTTGTATGCAATTTATTGCGCTTATAATAGTTAAATAAAACTTAGTTAATAACGACGCTTATACATAATATTCGCATTTAGGATAATTAATTAATGGAAAAAGAATTTAAAAGGTTGTAACTCCAATAAATGGAAAATAAATGGTAATAAATATGAGAGTTGTAATGATTTGACAGGGTAAATGGATTATTGGGACTAATAAATAAAAAATTTGAATTAATAACTATGGAATAGTTAAAAATGTTACTAATTTGAAATTAGTAATCATACATAAATGTCCTAGGAAATGTCCATTAGGATTTTATGGACAAGTTGACATTTGTGAGCAATAAAAAGGAGATTTATTGATAGATAAGCATTTAAGGCAAATCTTATTGCCTTAAATAAAAAGGAAATTAGTTAGCTTAGTCCACTGTCTATCTAAGATAATGCAAGTAAATACTTAGGATGATTTATTAGACTTAGTAGGTTAGTGATGCGAGGTCAGTAGAGTCACTAGACGAAAGACTGCCCTTCACTTTGAGGCTACCAGCAGTCGGGTGCACTTACTACTGATGTGAGATATCACTAATCTTAAGGCCATGACGATGTGAGAGATTGGACCTATTTTCTTAATTGAAAAGTACTAAATGGTCCAAATTTGAAATTAAGAGCGGTGACAGATATCTCCATAGTGGTTCACTTCTGGTTTGAGGTATTAAGTGACTGATCTAAGGGTTCACCTGTATTAAGTAATCTAGTGAGATTCCAAATAAATAAGGATGTTTCTAAAAGGGTTTACTTCAGTGTTGATGCATTAAGTGGTTATTTTAGAGCACACCTCCTAATCGAAAAAGGTAACCTATTGATCTTCCATATATATAATTAAGAGTGACAGTGAATATCTCGAGAAGGGTTCGCTTTGGATTTGAGGTATTAAGTGACTGATTTAAGTGTTCGTCTACCTTCTAAAAAAAAGTATTAAATAACCTAGTGAGATTACAAGCGATGTCAACTAGATAGTACCAGTGAGGAGTCCGCCTTGAGGTTGGTTATTAAAAGACAAAGGCATACCTGTAAATAGGTGTTAAATGGTCAAGGGTCTGCCTAGTCCTTATTAATGAGACATTAAATGGCTTGGGTGCAGTCTTTCACATTGCTAAGGCTGTAATAACAATAGTACTGGTGAGGAGTCCATCAGGGGATAAGTATTAAGTGATGAAGGATCCGCCTAGAATATAGGTATTAATTGGTTAAAAGTCCATCTAGTCCTTTTAAAGGTATTAGTGGCTTGGGTTCTGTGTCTTACATGACTATGATTTTACTGGCGATAGATGTGGTAATAGTTGGACATTAAATATCGAAAGCCTTAAATAGTGGTTAGAGGTCTTTATAGCTAGGACCCACTGGTCGTCGACAACATTGTTAGAAAACCACTTTGGGAAAAGGTTTATAAGAATGGTTGAGAGTTGTTTGATGTTGATGTCATTTTGGTTGATCAAATGTTGGTTTGTAAGAATGAGAATTGGGATTTGAAATTGTGTTGCAATGAGGTTTTGCTCTAAAATATTTGTATATCCATGATTTTCTCTCTCTTTGGTTTGATGAGTTTATATAAACTAAATAAGAGAAACATGTAGCGAAGGAAATACCTGTGCTGGAATAATTCATTTTTAATTCAAAAATTGAATTTGAACAGTTGTGGTTGATGGATAGTAGAAAAGAACAAATATCGAATGTTCTATATATGAATTGAAAAGACCTTTGAGTTAATATGAATTTGACTTTCTTATGCCAAAGAAGTAGTGATAGCTTATTGAATAAGAATGGTTAACAAATTTTTTTTCCTATCACATTTATAGTAATGCATCACATATTGTGTCATTATATACAATATATACAATTTTATAACTGTAAATATATGAAAAGCTTAATTTACAATACAAAAGGTAACTGGAAAATTTATCCTATTCAATATAAATAAGAGTGCATGATTAATGCAAGTCCCAAAAACACAATCTCTTTTTACTTCTTTTATGCTTTCCCACTTCCTTATAAATTATCTTCTTTTCCCATGCTCCTTTCACTTGAGAGCAAAGGCACCATTCGTTGAAGGACGCAATTGGTCCTGGTTTTTTCTTAATAACTCGATAAAATCAGAATATATGCATTAAATCAAAATTTGTCTTTAGATTGCATCTAATAGCCCTAATCATAGATCAAAACACACCAAAAAAAAATAAAAAAATATTTGCGAACACAGCCAACAAAAAATAGTCCAAGAGGTTTTCCATACACCATCAAGTCTTTGTATGATGTGCTTTTGTCCATCTATATACACATCACTAAAGTTCAACAGTTGCCAAGACAGCGTATCTCAAAATAAACATAGTAAGCTTAATGTTCTTGCTCTTAACAACTCATTACCTCTACTCACCGCAGAAAGTAACAAGTTCAATGCAGCAGATTACATCTGACATAAGAAAGTTAACTTAAGCATCAAAATTAAGCTAGTTTATGCTGTTCAGCAGCTCTAAGCACATCTCCCAGATTGACATTCAGATTGCTCCTCATAGTTCTCCTTGCAACTGGTCCGCTTCCTCCTGTTCCCTTCCTCATCATAGCTGCAAATTCACCATAATCTATTTGTCCATCCTGTGCAAATCATCAGTAAACATACATCATTGCATTTTACAACATTCTTTCAAATAATTCTATTCAAATGATTGGAGAAAAAAAAGGTTTCTTTCTACACTAGAGCTTTCTTTGCATACACAAAAAGGATTTTGAACATACATTGTTCTGATCAATTTCTTTGATCATGTCATCAAGATGAACTTCACCCAGTCCAAAATCTTTGCATGCCTGTGAAAGTTCATCTATAGTGATATAACCACTCCCATCTTTATCAAAAAACGAGAATGCGTTTATCAAATTTTCCTCTCTTTCCAATTTATTCATGTGCACGGTAGCTGCTATAAATTCCCCATAATCTATGGTGCCACTGTTGTCTATATCAGCCTGCATGAATGGTATATATAATAAATTCACATTTTTGCAAGAATACACACACATGTACATATGTATGTATGTATATAATGAAAAACTAGTTTATATTTTTAGGTACCGCATCCATAAGAGCTTGAACCTCATGCTCCGTTAGTTCAGAACCCACTCTTCGCAGACCATCTTTCAGTTCTTCGTATGTTATCATTCCACTGTTGTCGGTGTCTATCGTCTTGAATAACATTTTCAGACCACCAATCTCTTCTTCTGAAAGTGTCTCTGCTATTACCTATATTTTAATATAAAACAGAAGTTTCAAGCTTTTTTTAGGAAAGGTTTTCAAATTATTGAATTTCAAGAGAGAGAAATACAAAAGGAAATTTGCAACTTTTGCAGTGTATCAGACAAACACAGTTTTATACTGTATTTGTATAATTTTGTTCAGAATGTGTATCTAGAACATGTATCAGCACAGAATGAACCAAATTTGCAGTATGCATCCTCCTTCATCAAACTATGAATTATGCTAAAAATTTAAAAACAAATTGAATAGCTAACTCTCAAAGCCATCTTCTTCAGTTTGTTCATTGCAGAAAATTGTTTGAGACGAGATAAAACAGCAGAGTCCAAAGGTTTGTCAGGAGCCACTCCAGAATCAACTATCCATGGATGACCTGCAGAATAATCACACATTTTTAAAGATTATGTGTATTAATTTATATGCATACTCAAAACCCGTAACCATTTAATATACTTACATAGGACTTGATGTGCTGTAATTCTCTTCTTGGGATCACGATTCAGCATATTTTTTATAAGATCTTTCGCACTATCAGAAATGGATGGCCATGGTTCAGTTTCAAAATCTAAAGGCCCTTGTAAAATTTGTCTGAAAATTCCCGCTTCCGTTTCTAGGAGTAACACGAGAATACGACTAGTTTAGAGAAAAATAATATATAGGATTTTTACGCTTTCATAGAATTATTACTGGTTACCTGCCCAAAATGGTGGAACGCCACTCAATAAAATGTACAATATGACTCCAGCGCTCCATACATCAGCCTCTGGACCGTAATATTTACGCAATACTTCTGGCGCAACATAGTAAGGACTTCCAACAACGTCACTGAATATATCACCTAAATAGTGTAGAACTTATAGATCATAAACATACATTATGGTGTCGAAGATCATGAGTAAAGTGCTTAGATTTTTGGAGCGTGGGTCCTAGAACCGATTCCTCTAGACATTGATTAGTAAACTGAAATAAAAGTTAGTCCTATGGTTAACAAGATAATAAACTTAACCAACTATAACTTGCTCTGTTATCTGAGTGGACTTTAGAATTACTTCATTACAGTATAGGAATAAATGTCACTTAACACTGCTTATAAATACTTGGATAATGCATCATCCTAAAGATCAATCAGATGTCTCTCATACATCTGCTCACCGCAGAATTAGCATCTTTGCCTCTCTTCTCGATCAACTCTATGTAACATTGAACAATCACAAATAGACCTCAAAGTAATCCTGATTCCGGAACGGTATTCAAATCAAAAATCTCAATCGGGGATCAAACCCAAGTAAATTGCTGGAACGTTTTGTTGGCTCCTAGTAGATCACCAGGTAACCCAAGGCAAATTCCAAGTCGGATTTTTAATCACTTAGAGATTAGCTCCGACTGACTTAACAACTCACCCGGAGCTTGCTTTTGCTCATAAGCATACTCACCTGATGGTCCGTCACCGTCACCGTCACCACCTCCTTAAGCGTCACCTCTGTGTTATGAAAATAATAGCGTTTTGCAGAAGCTTTTATCAACGGATCTTTGTCACCCAAATCACAAAGAGATAGCTTGGATTGAAAGCAAGACAAAATTGAAATCAAAACGCAATAACACAAAATATTTTACTCAACCACTCATTTTATTGATTCACCAAAATTTTGTTTATAATTAGTAGAACAAAGCTAAAGTAAACAAAATATCATTAAATCAATAACCAAATTGAAAAATGAAACAAATATCTATATGGCTAAAATTGTTGGAGAAAAATGACAAAGACGGAGAAGAGAAAATTAGCAAATAGATTTTTCACCACACTTTTACCCTCTCTTCTAGTCTCTATTTATATAATCAATTACTTAATACCCAAATTAAAATTAGATGGCAAAAAATAATTTGATTAGCCAATTAGAGAGAAATAAACATACTCAAATATGTCTATTATTTAGAGGAAACAAAATTTCTCTTTCTTTCTTTTGCATATTTATTTTCCTCTATTTGTGATTTTGTATCACCAAAATTTACCACTCTGGCCACTAATGGTGCCACCATCTCCACTTTTCAACCAATTAATTGAATTCATCCATTTCTTCTCCAAAGTCAAAATTTCCTACCCTAACTCAACTCCATTTTAGCATGAGAGGATTTCAAAGTTTTTTTCCCTTGTCTGACCTTTTGTATGTTGTATTAAATTAAAGATCGTTTCCATTACTGAAATGTTTATTTTTGAGATTGAATTGTGCAAGAGATAAAGAAAAAAAATCTACATTATTTGGCTTTCATCCTCTTTACTTTCTCTCTTTAATTTGAAAAACAATACAGTAAAACAAAATCCACTTTCTTCATATATTTTTTCTCTTTATAAATTCATCCAAAAACATAATTGTCTTCCAAATATAAATAAAACTCATGAGCAATGGTTTCTGCAATTTTCCTAATTTGTCAACCTTGAGTGCACAAGATTGAAAGTTCGTTGTGTTAAGTTTAAGTAATGGATGACAGTTATCGATTGCACTATAATCGTGCAGAATTTCGCTTTCAAGAAGTGCTCCATCCATGGTACAACAATGCCCTATTGATATCGTTACTACTCCGTAAATTTTCAACAACTTACTTGATCTGCCCTTATTGTTCTAACCCTATAGTTTCAACAATTTGAAATCGAAATTAACTCAATTACATTAAAGGCTAGAATATTTGGATTTTTGGAGAAAAGACCAACTTTCATGGCATTGTGGTGATTGAGGCATTTAGGAAAAATCTAAAATCTATTTAATAGATTCACTTTTAAACATGTAATTTTTCATTGGGTTATTTTGAATCTCTTATCACAAATCATAATGATGTATGCAGCCTTTAGTTTTGAAAGTTTTTGCATGATTTCAAATGATAGAATCATATATTATAAAATAATTATATGTAAAGGTAAAGGCTAAAAAGTCACTTAATGACATATAACATAAAGTGGGTCAATATCTATCACTGGGAATGGAACTTTTTGCTGATTTTTCTTTTTTATATAACATGAGTGATACTCTACTCAAGAAGAGCACTCTTTTTCATGTCTCGGAGGCTCGAACCCATGACATTTAGAACCTCTGTCTAAAGCACCACACCTTAACCACTTTTTGCTGAATTTTGTAATAGGATATAATATTAATTTAGCCAATTTAGATATAAGTTGTGATAATGGTACAACGCGCGTAATATTTTGAATAAAAGTATTGTTTTCCTTTATTTTAAAATTGAATGCAATATTATATGGATTTTTAATGGTTTAAAAAGCATACAAAAACTTCAATAAATTATCAAATGCATATGTACCATGAAAAATTGCTTGCATTCTTAAATATTCTAATGAGATCCTTGGGAAAAGCATGTGATTGTACAATTTATATTTAAAAGCAATTTGATATAGATATAGATTAAAAAGAAGTAAACTTGAAATCAAATGTTATTGTACTTATTTTGATGGTCATGATTCCATATTTAATGCAACCATTATAACGATCATTAATTAAAGAACATAAATGCAAATTAATTCGTTGGTAGTTTCATACAATTTCCAAATCAAACACGTATTTATTAGAAATTGTTTATTTCTTATTTATGATATAACCTATGAATATTGGTCGTGTAAATTTGATTGAATAGTAAAGGTCTAACCTTCTTAATGCCACGAGTATGCTTTAAAATTTGAACAGTCATTTCATGCTAAACCCATTCATATTTATAATATATTCATATAATTTTGAAGTTATGACTTTAAATGATATATATTATGAAAGAATTTGAGATATTTTCACCCTTATATGAATGAATTCACTGAAAATGAAGAAGTATTAAAGTAGACTATATATAATATAAAGTAGTAAATGGTACAACATATACAATATCCATATGACATCAAAGTGAATGTTAAGCTTGTTTTATAAAACTGAAATAAAATAATTAATGTTAATTGCAAAGTGAAGTATGACATATGTTTTTTTATATATAGTGTAACAGGGATCAAAATTGAATAGAAAACATATAACAAGTATGGAATGTTTGGGATAAATGATGAAAGAAATCAAATTTCATATGTTTGTTATAATATACTAATCATTTTATGTTACAAATTGAACTAAATGTGAGTTATGTTTTATAGAATGGATGATATTATAAATCATGATAAATGAGCGATACTTTTCGTATTCTGTAAAGTATTTTGTTGTAGGTATACACATGCATATTATTATGAGAAAATAGTCGCTTTGATTCGACCAACGGAGCTGGCTCGGTTGGTGGTAGTTTAGACTACGAGATAAAATGTCACGAGTTCGATCCCCGAAATCGACATTTGTTGGAATTAATGAACCATGTTCAAAAAAATAGTCGCTTTGATTCATGTGTGAGCATAAGAATAATCTCATGAGAGACTTATTTGGTTAAGCAACATAAGTTGGTAAATAACAGGTTTACAAATATATGAAAAATAATTATTTCACGATATGTAGGAAAGTAGAGTTTGAATTATTCATAATTACTGAAGATATTTGTCTTGAATACATGTATGGAAAAGAGGATTTTCATTGAAAAAGAACATGTGGTATAGGTTTATGGACATTATAATTATTTATGTAAAGGAGTAGTTATTCATATAGATATGTTTTATGTGTAAGTGCATATATTTTGAAATGTAATATTCATGACAGGAGAATGACATGATTTCAATTGTATTTTGAGTTGATGCAAGTAGGTTTATATGCTCATTGTCCTTATACATATAAAGTTGATATTTGCTTGTACACTCGTATATGTCGTATGTATGAATTATAAAACATGCTCAATGTATATGAATCTAACTAATGATAGAAAATTGAGTATATCTATCTTCATATGTCAAATAATATGTAGGGGAAAATATTTTGTTGGGTTGTTGCATATTCAACATGGTTCTTCATAAAAAGCTAAGGAACTTTTATATGACTTATGGAAATGTGCTCCTCTGAACTTGAAATTTTTTGAAGTGGGTATATATAGCTAAAGTGAGTCCGGTGAACTTCAGAGAAACCAACAATGGACGTTAAATATTTGACCGGTGAACTTCAGAGAAACCAACAATGGACATTAAATATTTGACTGCGAGTTCATTAATGTCCTTCTAATTTGAGATAACGGACTTAGGAGAGGTTAATGTGAGAAAACTTAAAATAATTTCTCCCTAGATTGATCTAACAATGTTAGAGAAAATCTTGAAAAGAATTTTGATTTTTTTGTAAGATGTACATGTGATCTCTCCACGGTTCTTGCATATGCTTTAAGAAGAACAACCAACATACATTGCCTAAGTAAGAATATGGTAAATTAGAGGAATTGTCGTGTTTCTCTTGAATTATTATACATATCATTTACTTATGATATAAGTGGATGCATTCATACCCCGGTGATGAACATTGAAATTTTATAAGTGTATAATGGAAATAGAAAACATATGTTTCCGACCTAAAGCGATAAATAAATTGATGAAAGGAGTGGTCACATAATCCCTATCATAGCTGATTTTGGATTCATAAGAGCATGTAGCTCAACAACACTGACAATGGAGCGGATATGAAATGCAGAGTAATCATATGAGTTCGCTTGACCTCAAATGAGTACCCAACATATTTTCCTCTACTCTAAGATCGAAGCCCTTCCTATTCAAGCGAACCGATACTTGATGAATTTTATTGTGGTATACCTAATTTTGTACATTAAGCTCATTCTGAATGGATGCTGGTTTTGGTAATACCTTAGTGAATCACTTGATGAATTCGTTTCTTATTTTTATCAAATTCATAATCAGTTTTATGCTGTTTTTGAGACGTGCTTGATGGGTTTCGCTATTTGATACGAGCTGAGCTTATTTTCTCTTATATAATCTACAACCATATTCTGGTGATACTTCCAAGACGCACTTGATGCATTTTACTTATTATCTTAATTTGAGTCATTTTTTCTCTTTTCAAATACATAACCAACAACATTTGTAGTGCTTTTAAGAGGCACTTGATATATTTCATTGATTTATCTGAAGTTATGCCTTCTCTTATATAATCTATTACTAGTATTGGTTATGCTTTAGAGAAGCAATTGATGGATTATGTTTATTTATTTTTGAGTGTTTTTGCTCTTAATGAGTTGTCATAATGCTGCCAGAGTGAAGCATTTGATGCACTCACTTACTTGGATGGGAAAGTGAGTCGCCTTCTATGGAAGATCTTGGGTATCTTCAAAGCATTCATCCTAAGGTGAGCGCATGACAATTTAAATTGCATATTTATTGCGGAGTTTACAGAGACTAAATGTAATGATGGACTTTGCACAGAAAGTCCATGTGGTAATGAGCACGTAAATTAGGTTTCTGTTTTTTTTAAAATCAGAAATAGAAAGTGCAAATTAACTTGCGCTTTTCAAAAATTTAAAAAAAATTGAAATTTTCAAAAAAAAACTAAAATCAAAAGGCGCAAACTAGCTTGCGCTTTATTAATAAAAATTGTAAGTTAACTTGCGTTTTTCAAAAGTTTTAAAAATTTGAAATGAAAAATTCAAAATCAGAAAGTGCAAACTAGCTTGCGCTTTCCTGATAAAAAGTACAAGTTAATTTGCGTTTTTCAAAAAATTTAAAATTTTGAAATGAAAAATTCAAAATCAGAAAGTGCAAACTAGATTGCGCTTTCCTAATAGATAACGCAAGTTTACATTACTTGCATTTTTCAAAATTTTCATTAATTTCAAACATTTAAAAAAAATCAAAATTAGAAAGCGCAAACTAGCTTGCGCTTTTCTAATAGAAAGCGCAAGTTAACTTGCGCTTTTCTAATAGAAAGCGCAAGTTAACTTGCGCTTTTCAAAAATTTCAAAATTTTCTAAAAAAATTAAATTCAGAGTCAAAAAATTGCAAGTTAGCTTGCATTTTCTGTCAGACAAGTGGAAAATCTGTTTTTCCAAAAATAAAGACCAAATTTACATATTCATTTCTACATGAACTTTTCTTATAACAACATCAAAAACAGAGACCTATGACTCTTTTCTTGAAGTGTAATATGTATTATGAGGTTTCAACCAAAAAATTTGTAGTTTAAGAGAAATTCACTACTTAGACTAGTTGATCAACTTAAATCTATGTAATCAAGAGAGATTCGCTACTTAAATTAAGTTGTAAACTCATTTCTTTATGTATCAATTTAATCGATAGACACTGATACCTTACATGTAAAACTTTTCCTTTATCCAGGATGTACTTTGAGTTTCATTGTAGTTAGTGAAGGGTGGTTAGATAACTACAATAAAACTCAAAGTCTTTTCATTTTTGACCTTTTGTATTAATTAGTAACTGTTTCTAGTTTTGAAATATTTATTGAGATTGATTGTTTAGGAGATACGGAAGAAATAATTTATGTTCATTTTGTCCTTTCATCCTCTTTTTTTTTTAAAACAATACTATAAAAAAAATCCATCTTTTTCATCTCTCTCTTCATAAATTCATCTAAAACAAAACAGTTTTCAAATACAAGTAAAACTCATGTACAATGGTTTCTGCAATTCTTCAAATCCTTCAGCTTTCAGTGCACAAGTTTAAAGAATCGTTGTATTCATATTGGAGAGCATACGGTGATAATCGATTGCATCATAGTCATATCAAAAATTTCTTTTAAGGCAGCAGTCTATCCACAACATGATGCCTTGTTGATATCTTTACTGATCCATAAATTTCTAACATACATGACTTGCTCTTGTTGTTCTGACCCTTCAATTTCAACAAATAGAAATCCACTTATACTTTTTTCTTACACTTATACACTTAAGCCACCTTATGAATTTTTATTTATGAAATTTTGCTTTTCCTTAAAAAAAGTACTTTTAACAACTCATTACATTTTTCATCAACTTCGAATCAGAATGTTATATAAATAATCTCAAACGCTTTTTTTTTTATCAGTATTCTGCCCGTCATGTTTATAATTAAATATCTTTACGAAACACAAACTGATTTTTCAGTTGTTCACGACTCATTCCATCATCGTTAACTAATTTTATAAACAATATTATGCTTCCAAAATATATCAAAATAATCGACTATAAGTTAGGGCTTAGTTATAACATTAACAAATCTTTTACATCACCGTAGCAGGGATTACTTTAATCCATAACATGATTTGTTATACATAATTTTATTTCCTCGTATTCTAGAATCTCTTTGGCTGATATGTATAACTCTTTTCATTAGGATCCCCATGCAAGAAGGTTATCTTCACTATGTATAAGGTCCCAACTGAAACGTCTGATGTTCAACCATTATGTTCCAACTTCAATGATGACTGAGAAGGAATCATGTCCAAGTTTTGTTTTTTGATTTTCGAATGGTTAAAAATAGTAAAAAATTACAACATGAAATGTAGAAAAATATAGTGAACATGTAAAAGAATAAAAGAAATAGAAAATTAAACAAGAAAATGAAGCATATATAGAAATAAAACGAAACCGAAAATGACTTAAATTAGTTTGATCATTAACATAAATGTTGAGCTTCAACATGGACACTAATATCAGGCTTCAAGCATCAATTCATCAATTCAAGCTTCAAATCCAAATCAACATGAACATCTCGTCACACCAATTCCAACGTTTCGTCCACCAATTTTCATCACCATCAAGCATCTCCCACTTTAGGTAAGAATAATTATAGGGAACCTAATATTAATCCAAAAGGTTAGTGGAAAAGGCAGTGAGAAGAAAAATGAAAAAACATATGTTGAATAGACTACGACTCGTATAATTATGTTCAGTTTTGTTCAGTTTTCCCAAAAAGAAAAAACCAACTTAAATATAAAGTTGTGCTGAATATGAATCGTATAATTATTCCCACCTCTTTACCGAATTTGGATTACATTTTCTTTGTTCGGATTTCACATCAACTTTAGAACCTCAATGTTTTTTAGCATAAAAAATTGTGTCAATTTCTTCAATTGTTTTATTATGTTCTACATAACAAACATTGACATGTTTTCTTCTGCTTCATTGACATTGCCATCAATTTTGCCAATAAGTTCTTTCACTTACTCATTTGATTGTTCAGTAACATCGAAAAAGTTAGTATGAGCTTTTTCTTCTGTAAGCACTTTAGTCTTTCGAATTTCCTGTTATCCTTGATGAAATTGTTTTATTCAATTTAATTCATATCATTCTTTGCATATTCTTCCTTGAATGAATTTCCTGCTATCTTTTGAAGAAATTTATTCAAGAATATGAGCAAACATTCATTAGCAACATCATTCATTATAACACATGTGCAAGTTCATTCCACTGCAAACATGCAATTATGCAAATGTAGTTGTTTCCATTTTCGTCGCATTTGGCAAATATTTGGCTATTTTATCCCATTCTCAGCAATCTTTGACGGCCTTCCAATAATTAACTTCTCTTTAGTGCTCCACTCTTCATTATTTTCCTTGGTGAGAACCAAAGATGACTTAAATGAAAAACTCACAGCTTTCCAACTCTAATACCGAAAATTGAAGGAGGGGAAGGAGCAAATGGTATCTTGTTTATCATGCTGATTTTGTTCTCTTATAATCACAAAGCATATGGAGCCATGGACACAAACGTGTGTGTAATGGTTCAAAATTCTGATGGAATTACCGTAATTTCGTTGTAGTACCGCCGAAACTAGAACGCGATTGGTCTAAATTTCGGTACTAATCTAAATTTCAGATTTGCTCTTCTAATTTTGAAAAAATAATAGAAATTGAAAAAAGAAACAAACATGAAAAAAAATTGAAAAGACAACAAGATAATAAAATAATGGACAAATGACCAAATGGTTTTAGACAAAATGGTGATAAACTAATTCAATAGAAATAACATGAAAAAACAGGAAGAATCAATAACTGAATCAATTTTTTTTATGTACAATACACACTTTAATTTTATAAGTACAAGTATGAATTATATACAATGTATTTCTATAGAAAAAAATACCAATAACTATAAAGGAATTATAACAAAAAATTCAAAATTTACGGATGTTTAAATTTTTTTAAATGAATGAAACGGAAATGGAATTCAAAATCATGAACCTTATAAGTACATACGTACGTACATACATACATACACATACATACATACATACATACATACATACATACATACATAGATTCACACACGTGTGTGTGCACGCGTGCGCGTGTGTAAATATATACCCTAACCACACTTTAACTCTAGATACTTTTTAAATGGACGTGACTTTTCACTTAAACTTTTCCTAATAAACATAATTCGTCTACATGAACACACTTTTATGATGAACTCATTAAATACATACATGAACAAATGAAACATGCATACCACAGAATTCAAAAGAACAGAAATACACTGACAAAGCGCTGTTATTTCAGAAGAAAAAAAACAAAAACAAAATTTTATAAAAGAAGAAGAGGAAGATCTAACAAGAAACCAAATGTAAGCGGGAGTGAAAAGCTAACTGTGATTTTAAAACTAGGAATATAATGACAGAAATCTGATCTACATAGGTGATTTTATTTGCTTGTAAGGCTAAATGTTCCTCGACATATTGCATTTTGCTATAACATTAAATAGAAATATAGTCCCACACCAGCACATCAGCAAAGTGAAACTTGAAGTTTTTATTTTCAACGCATCCCCTTTCTTTCAAAATGTATAGGGCTTCTGATACAAAAAGCTGACAAGTAGGTTATGAAACTCTAACCCATTACATCCTCCTTGTCTAATGACTGATAAAAGGACGAGAGAAAAAAGTAAACATGGTATCGTGTTTTGCATGTCAACTCTGATTAACACAACAACGAAACCTACAAAATCTAGTTCCGAAAGTTTCGAATTCCAGAACATGCAAACAATTAATAGAGCATGGTGTAAACTGAAATGGAAACACTAGTCTAAACAATATTTAAGCCAAAATGTATCACAGTGTTTTGAACAAACATACAACTAATACAAGCAAGTTACTAGAAGTTGATGCATTCACAACTAACAGTGCAACGATAACAGTTCAAGAAATCACAATAGAGCCTCACAAACTATAGTTCTCTTATACACCTCAAGGGCATGATAATCAATTGAGACTACTACTTAGATACATCAAGACTATAAACATAACCAGATACTATGATTCTATATCCGCCTCAATCTAGTATTTGTGAATGTTGGGTATTTTGTACCGCAAATGTGCTGATTTATCGGTACTAACTAATGAATACAATTTCTCCAAGTTTCAAACAAGCAACAAAGGGAGAAAAAAAAAAATTTATACATAAACTTGAGAAATATGCCCAACATTAAACATAGCAGACAAAAGATGCCCAACATTAAACATTTCAAATTGATTAAGAGACTAACCAGGCTTGTAAAACATAGACAATCCAAAGTCGGTAGCTTTCAAGGCGGCATCTTCATCAGTACTAGCGAACAAAAAATTCTCAGGTTTCAGATCTCTATGCATAACACCAAGAGAGTGACAGGCTTCAACTACACTAACTATAGTTTTAATTACGTCCACCGCCTGTTTTTCGCTATATTGCCCTTTCTGTATGATTCTATCAAACAATTCACCACCTTTTGCAAGCTCCATTACTATATGAACAAATGTAGAATCTTCATACGTCCCTTTAATTCTAACAACATTCGGATGCTCAGAAAGATGATGCATAATTTGTATTTCTCTCCAAACATCTTCATAGTCTTCTTTACAAATAAGCTTTCTTTTTGGGATGGTTTTGCATGCATATTCTTTCCCATCTGATTTGTCGATGCATAAATAAGTTGTACCAAATTGGCCTTGGCCTAGTTTCATGCCTATTCTGTAATGCTCTTTTATATTTGGAGTTTTGTGAGGAAGAACTGAAGTTGATCTGTGTGGAGGAAGAGGTTGATATGGAGATTTACTCATTTTAGATTTTAAAAGAAATAGTTTCTCAGAATAGCAAAAGATGGGTTTTGCTCAAGCAGCGTGTTTGAAAACGTTATACTGAAGTGTGAGGTGAAGAGGGTGAGGAAAAAGATGAGGTGAGAGAAAGATTGAATTCCAACGAGTTTTCAAGCTTGTTTTATTGGAAACTGTATTTATGGAAACATAGAGGACTTTTCTGGGCAAATTGTAGATTTTGGAAGGAAAGAGAGGGGGAAGAAGATTAACATTAAAAAAGGATTGGATTGTGTCAATTATTACTAAGATTAACATTAATTGTTTAATAGTGCAATCTTTTCCTTGATATCTTTGTCAAATTAAGACGAGAGGCGGCTGAAGCAGCTAATCTAGTCTAGATATTAATTGTTGAAGCACCCCAACAGGTAAGCGGATTTGGTAGATTTTTACATTACGTCATTTTTAACTTATTTCAGCTCAAAATCAAAATCCCACGTTCTCAATCCCAAAACGCACGCACAATAAGAAGGTTTTTCATTTTTTTTATTTATACTTAAAAACTTGCCGTATTTCATATTTTTAGGACAAATCTTTATCTTACAATCTCTCACGCTAATCAAGATCGTTTATTTTCTTATTTCCTCTATTTTCTAACGTGATAATACGTTGTTATTTAATTTCTAAAGAATTTACAATACTCATGCTTGTTAAACGGGCTTAGTCCAAAGAAAAAAAAATAGACACTACCGGCATGCAAAATCTTATGATTTACCTCCCTACTATCATGCCAACTTAAGTCATTTCGTCTATTTTCTTTCTAAAATCAACTAAGGTTTGCATAACTATTTACGATGATTGTTGGCGTGATTTTTAGTCACAAGCTAACAACCCAAAGTCAAAAAGTAATGACATAAGACTTAAGAGCAAGTTTCAGTCGAAGACAAAATGCTTGAGTCGAAAGTAGTAAGAGAACAAGCTGCCGAAAGTAAATGATGCATAGAATTTCTAATGATTCAAGATTGGCTCCCTATGTCCACTGTAACTAAGCTTTTGTTACTTTGTCAAACAAGTTGTAAGTAGCCGTACAAGGTCTAATAAGTTATGTTTATTAATGACTCTTTGAAAAATTAAGTATAGAAAAAATAAGATATTGCAAATAAGCTGATTAGTAAGCAGATGGGCTTTTAGAGTTCGAATCTTTTTATTATAGGTATATGCCTTTTATTTATAGACGTTTATGGCTCTGTCATTGGTGTAGAGCTCTTCTCTTGAATTGTTGACTTGACCCGCTTGTAGGATTAAGATTTCAACATGCGTCGACATTAGGCCGCTTACGACGTTTTATATATAGCTTTGGATGCTGTAAACAGTACGATTGTATAAGCTTTAGGCTATCTAAACCGTTGATGTAAATTGATGTTATCTTAGCAGTTGATCTTGGTTTTGTACTGAGGCGCTTTAAATTTTGAATAAAGACAATTTCGATCTAGTACGTTGAGTTCGACGCTCTCGGCTTATATACTTGGTTAGGCTGACTAAAGCCCTTTTTTAAGGTAATGATCGTAAGAAGGTCTCGGAATATTAGCTGAAGGTAGTTTGTAACCTCGGAACTGTAACATGCTTGGTTGCCTTTTAGTCTTTCGATTGAATGGTTTGAGGTCGGCTGGGTGATCGTTGCATTCGGTACAAATGAAAAAGGTAGTCCTTCGTTTAAGTCTCACTACCAGGCCTTCGGTTCGTAGGCTATTACCCTTTGGACATTGGCTGGTTATTTAATTCTTATGATGAAATACATACATAATAGATCTTTTGAGTTTAAGCCGAGGATTCCCCCCTTACGGTATTTGCGATGAGTAAAAATTATGTATAACACATTCCCTCTAAAGTTTACTTTGTACGATGAATACTAAGTGAAATTTAGATTGAGGAAAGAGATATCATATTTTGTACTTTTGTAACGATCCGCAAATTTGACACCGACTGATTAAAAATGAATTTTTAATAAAAGAGTGAATTAGATATCGTGTTTATAACTGTTGCAAATGTCTTTTCGAGACGATTAGTTTGATATATAGTTTTGATGCATTTGGAGTTAGCGAAATAGAGGCGTTATAGTGTTAAAATATCGTGCGTAGCTATTTCGGGTCAAACTGGCTAGACAATCCATAACCCAGCCTAATAACTATATAAGCGAGGCTACGAAATCCTTGCCATCACCTAAAATTTTATTTTTCTGTCTAATTCCCAAAATCCCTTAATCACCTACTAGTGGGCAGATGATTATCTCTAATCCAAAATTGTGTTAAAATCAAAGTGTCCAAATACCATCAAATAATGTACCATTTCTAAGTTTTCGATGATACGAATCAACGGGAGGTATCCGTTTGTCGTAAAAATGCTCGACTTGACCATAAATTGCAGTCAAAGGTAGATCCGACGAAACCAAGGTCGATTTGGGGTTTTCTGATTTAGGTAGCAATTGGCGAAATTAAAGTTACAGGTTTGTAGATCTCAACGAATGGAGTTCATCAATGGTTTCAATTGCATCAATCATGGCCGAAATGATCAGAATTTGATTTAGAAGCCGCGTCAGGCAGTGTTAGGGGGCTCGGCTGCAAGTGGTCGTGAGGATCTTTCAGGTGGCACCGGAGGTGGGTATGGTGATATCATTGGTCCTGGAGTCAGGCGTCTGAGGCAGTGGTATTTGCTCAGTCACAGATTCACAAGGATGGACGACTCATACACGGTTTCTGCCTTTTGGACTCATGGTGAAATCTCCAATGAAGTGACATTGGATTTGTTGAGTTTGGAGTTTGTTGAAAAATGTGCATTGGTATAGTTAATTTAATTTAATTAATTGAGTTTTAAATTATAAATGGATATATATTAATGGAAAACCATAACTATTTATATATGTTGCATTTTGTGGATGATTGTTTCGTTATTATGACAATCAAGATGTGTTATGACATGATTGGATAGTTTACTGTCGATTGTAGTATTTTTGGCGTCTAATTATAATCAATTATTGATTTGAATTGAAAAGTAATTATTTGATATAAAATGAACAATAATGAGAAAATTAAATAAACAAATGATTGATAAGCTTACTTATACATTTTAGATGGTTTATGTAAATAATTAACAGTTTTACTAAACTAAAGTATGAAATTGAAAAAGGTTATTACTGTAACGACCCAGAATTTAATTACTTTGAATATGAAGATTTGATATAATTTTAAATAACAAAATAAATAGATTTTATAACTCAAATAAATGCTGAAATTGTTTTCAAAGTTTGTTTACGTAAATAATTAGTTCAAAGAAAAATCGATAATGTGATCGGAAATAATTTTTCAAATTTTCGATTTTTCATCGTCTAAAAGTTATCAGAAATGTTGTAAATATTTTAGTAAACATATACACACATATATTTATAACATAAGTATGGTTAGTCATATAATATGGTAAATATGTGTTTAAGTAAAGGGTGTGACATTTCTTTTCAAACTTTAAATAAAAATAAAACGAATGTAATGTTACATTATCTCTTTCATCATAGTATAAGTGAAGTGTAATATATGTTGGTCACAAGGGGGAGCCTTGGCACTTGCATGTGGAAGTGGAGGAAGGAGGTGATAGTGATGATGTGGCCAAAAATGGATGGAGTATATGTACTAAAGGGCTTTTTGGTAATTTGAATTTTTTCACTTTGTATAAAATAATTTTCTTAGTTTTCCACTCGTTTTCCACTCACTTATTACTTTTTGGAAAAATCCTTCATTTTTTTTTCAAAACTCCAAACCCTCTTTAATGGCTTCCATGGCTTTTTACCAAAGTTAAAAACCATGTTCTTTCCACTTTAGAATTTTTAAAAACTTATTAAACACCATTCCGTTCTTCCTACACCCCTCCTTCTTCAAAAGCAAGTCCATAACACCATTTTTTTCACCCTAGGCCGAGCCCAAAAATCCTCCTCCTTAAGCAAAACTCATTTTTCTTGAAGTAAATACAAGATCCGGGGTTTGTACAAGTTATAGTGCTTTGGTTTGGATTTCCTTTAACTTTTTTGTAAGTAAAATTCACTTCTTTTAGGGAAAATTTAAACTTTTATTATGTTGTTCATTATTGTTGTAAACAACTGGTTGTTTGATGGATTATAGTGTTAATTTGGTTATGCATATATGTGCTTGTATGTCATGATGAATTTAGACTTGAAAAATGAAGTCTAATGTTGAGAATAGTTAGAACGACATGATTTTGCTTATGGCTTGTTGTTATGACATGTGAATGAATGATTATCATGTATGTGATGTGTATGCTAAGAGAAGATAGCATTTGGACTTGTATAAGTGACCTTGAGATCCCCTCGAATTAAATACATGTTTACTATTTTAATTGGAGGTAATTAGGGAAAAGGACAAACTTTGATAAAAAATTAGTCCTAAGGACACAAAGATTTATTTTTCGGCCGAAGGACAAACTTTGAGAAAAATTAGGCTGAATGACAATGCTAGTTCTAACTAGCATTATATTCAGTTTTTACATTATACAAAATGCTAGTTCTAACTAGCATTTAATTCAGTTTTTACACTATACAAAATGCTAGTTCTACCTAGCATTGTCCTTCAACCTAATTATTTTCAAAGTTTGTCCTTACGCCTAGAAATAAAACTTGTTGTCCTTCAGCCTAATTTTTTTTCAAAGTTTGTCCTTCAGCCTATTTTCCACTTTTAATCGACTAGAAAAAGTTACAAAGTTTTAAACTTTACTTTTAGTTTTACAAACTTCATGCTTTGTTTATAAAGTAAGGTATACAAGAGAAAAGGCTTATAGGTAATACACTAGCTTAAAAAGTTACTGTATACATAACGATAGTCGCTATGGATGCAGTTTGGTAAAATGAACACTTTTTGTAAAATAAAATGTTTTCTTTTAAATAGTTTGGAAATTATTTTCAAAGCATATTTTACGTATAAAACGGTAATTAGTAATTAAGTAAAGGTAATTGGTACTTAAGTATTAATTAAGTAAGATAATTATTAGTTAATTAAGAGATTTTTAATTAATTATTAATTAAATAAAGAGTTAATTAAGTATTAATTTTTATTTAATTAAGATTTAATTATTTAGGTATTAATTTAGGTTTAATTATTTATTAATTACTAATCATGTAGGGTTTGATTATTAGTTAATTAAAATTTAATTAAGTTTTAATTAATATTTAATTATTATTAAATAATATTTGTTTTTAATTACCTTATTTATAAGGATCGGTTTTATTTAAAGGCAACTTTCATTTATAAGTGAATGAGTTTAAAAATAAACGACTCTCTTTATCTGTGTCATTAAGTACCCAAACTAATATAAATAAGTTATACTAAAACATTGACATGTTTTACTGAAAGTAAGTCATCTTGAATTTAGCACTAATAGCCGATGAGTAAAACTTTCCTCTATCTATGAGACCTAGAATTTGTTTTTAGACGAGAGATAGAGAAGTCGAAATGCCAAAAATGTGATAAATATAAGAGAGTTAATTACGATGAATGGGTCATGATAAATTAAGTATATGAATGATATTTCATTATATACTTAACACCAAAATCCCGAGGTAAGGAAACTTGTCTCTATCCTAAGAAGTATGAATGTACCTCAAGTCAAGGTTAGTTTTTTTAACTTATCCAACTTCATTGTTAATCAAGGGATGGTGCTGTTTGAAATCAAAAAGTGGGGATAAGTATAAGATGTCTTATTTTTCAAATGTTAAATCTATACACACCCGTGATAGTGGAACTGCCTACTATCGATAACTTGACCATTTTAAAATTATCAAAGTTGGTTCGAAGAGACTAGGATCGGATAGTGTGAGATATCCATAAACCACTTTGAACCAACGTAAGCATTCGAATTGGGAATATCTAAAGTTATAGAAATTCAAGATGAATACCTTGAAATACAAAGGCTACTTGTAATAATCTTAACGGTGATCCCAAAAGGGATGTAATAGAAGTAGTGCCTTCGGTTTGTTTATATCTTGAACAGCTTGTATGGATGAATGCTAGCATTGCATTATCGCCTGAAGGGCGGTGATAGCATTCCAAGTGGTAATTGCTAAAGAAAGGTAAATGTAGCCTCAAGCCTCATAACCAGGAATGGCTAAAACATGGGATATGCAACAAGGCTATATGGGTTGCACTCATTAAGGTGTAGTCACCACCCAATCTAGATCAACATTTTCAGATTATGTATGCTAGTGGCATGGGTACGATTGTTGATCCCAAGCGAGATGGTGATATATTCGGTACTATCCAAATAGAGGTAGGTCGGTCCTATGTTGGTGGGGGTCCAAGTGAGGCCCTCTGTACATTTTATCTAGAGGTGCCTATGGCAGGCGGTATCCATGTAGCCTTGTCATTGATGGAACCCAACTTCCAAAAGTGCTTTACGGACTTAGTTGTGTCCAAATATGTTGAAATGTGAGATACAAGCATTTTTTGCTATATTCCTAATTTACTTTAAACCCTAGACATTATCATAATATCACTGGTTTTTCTATAGAAATGTTTTTGGTTATTGTATGGTAAAAACTCATCCGTTTTTATGTGCGGCGTGGTCTTATAAGATACCTTTATTTTTAAAAGTGCTTTTATAAGCTTAATAATTCATCTCTTTGGAGTTTACTCACATCAGACTCATGTCTGATCTAATGTTTTATTTTCTTTCCTTAAAACTCTTGGGTACTCAAATTTGTATGAGTAGCCAAGTAGTCCAGGTTCGCACGGACACATTTTGCTAGATCATGAAGTAGGTGGCTTCATCGATATCTAGTTATCTTCTTATTTTCCACTGTGTTTATATATGAATTTTGTATCAGCAAGTGTGGGGATAAGCAGCTATAAATGTCCCTAGCTGAAATTTGTATTGTTGTGACTCTGATGTATTATTATTATGGAAGTGACTATATATGATCTTATGTCGACTATTATATATTATTTCCATTGCATTGTGAGATTCTCTATTTTATTTTCTTCTTTACTTCTTTCTTTTACCCAATGGCTCATCTTTCGAAGTAAGAAAGGTGGATCCTCACACGTGGTATCGAAGCTTTAGTTAAACGAATGCCTAGCTTGGTTGGAGTCAACACATTAGAGATAGGTTAACAATATCCTAGAATGAGTTTAGTCTTTGAGAGCTCATATTTTTAACTTTCATTTATATATATATGTCTATATGTATATATGTATCTGTATATGTATATGTATGTATGTATATTCGAGTTAATTAGATCAACTTTGATATGTTTGATTTGTACCCTTTTCCTAAAGATTTATCTCGTCTAAGTATTATAAGATTTACTTACTATATCCAGGTAGTAAGAATGAACAAAATAACAAGGAAAGGTAGAGGAGCAAGCATCACTACAACAACCAATGGTCGTGCTTCGAGTATTGGAAGAGTAGAAATTGTTGAAGAGGTAGCACCAATGTAGCATCGGGTGAATTTTACAACCATGTGTAAGGATTATAAAAATCTGAGACTTAAGCCATTCAAGGGAATAGAATCCATCATCGAAGTTCAGGCATGGCTTCGATCGTGCAAGAAGATTTTCAAGATTCTTGATCTTTCAGATGAGTAGAAGAGGTTTTTAGTATCCTAGCGGTTGCAGGATGGAGCGGCAACTTGGTGAGACTCCGTTACAGCTAATGTTCTCAAGGATGGTTTCTTTGGCTAGATTTAAGGAAGTATTTGAGGATCAGTTCATGCCTGCAGCCGGAAAGACTCGGGTGTAAAGAAATTTCTGGGATCTTATGTAAGGAGACCTTTAGGTGTTTGAGCATGAGACGAAGTTTAATGAGCTATCTTGTTTTGGACCTAAGTTAATCAATATGCCTCTGAAGAAGAATACAAGATGTTTATAATGAGAATGAGAGAAACTTTCTAGGAAAAGATGATTTTCCATCTTATGGGTTCATTTGCGGATTTAGTAGATATGGATTTAAGGTACGAGGTTCTGGAAGAAAAAAAGCCAGCAAAAGCGTCTGTTTGCAGTAATAATAACTCGAATAAAAGGAAGTTTAACCCAAACATGAAGAAGCAGGGAAAAGGGTAGCCGGAAGGAGACCAAGTAAATAAGTTCAAGAGTGCTGAGCGCTATCAGTTCAAGCAAAAGGCTATCTGGCTAAGTGTTGTAAGAATTCTAAAGCCTTGATGCAGCAAGGAGGACCCATCTCTCTAATGGTTCAGAAGACGTTGTACTATAACTGTCAGCAGCCTGGGCATATGGTAAAGGATTGCCCACTTATGAAGAAGGGATGGTAGGTTAAAGTAGCCATTGACTTTGGCAGATGTGAAGGGAAATAAGGTCCTTGAAGGTACTTTAATGATTAATGGAATTTTCTTTAGAGTATTGCTTGATACCAAGGCTTCCCATAGTTTTATTTCTAAAGAATTGGTAGATAATTGAAACTTTCCCCTAAATTCATAGAAAACCCCATATGTGTCTCTAACCCCATTGAAGGTAACACTAATCTATGCATGATCTGCGAGGGTATGTGAATTTCTTACCTTACCCACCATTTCCTTGTAACATATTCGTCTTGGATTTTAAAGAGTTCAATACTATACTAGTTATGGATTGGTGGTCGGAGAAAGAAGTTATTTTAGATTGTGTTAGGAGAATAGTATTTTTGAAAGCCAAATTTGTAAAATTTGTTAAAGTGTCGTGTGATGATCAAGACAAGCATATGAGAAGTTTCCTTTTTGCCTTAGAATCATCCTAAGAAGAGTTTGGTTGATAGAAATTGTTAAGAATTTTCCTGATGTGTTTGAAGAAGTTAATAGTTTACCTACACATCATGAGATAGAGTTCCATATTAATTTAACCCGGTGAAAGTTTCATTGTTCAACCTACATGGAAGATGGCTCCGAGAGGAAGGAAGGAGTTGGTAAAGCAAATTAATGATCTTTTTGAGAAAATGGCTGATAAGACTGAGTCGCTCTGGTTGGGGAGCAGCTGTTTTTTTTGTCCCAAAATCAGATAGTTCTTTAAGACTGTGTGTGGATTATCAGATGTTTAATAAACAAATGATTCATAATAAGTATCCCTTATCCTACATAGATGACCTTTTTGACCAGCTACATAGAGTTAGAGTATTCTTCTAGATGGATCTAGTTATCGGATTTCACCAACTAAGAGTAGTGGAAGATAATATACCCTTAACGACGTTCAGATTGCCAAACTTTTTCTTTGAGTGGTTGGTTATTCCTTTTGGGATAACCAATGCACCTGCGTTTTCGTAGACCTTATTAATCGCATTTTCAGGATGTTCTAAATAAGTTCTTGTTGATCTTTATAGATGATATCCTTATCTACTCAAGTTTGAGGAAGAGCACCAACACCATTTGGAAGTGGTGTTAGAAACATTAAGGAAAAACATTCTGAAGGCAGAATTTTCTAAGTGTCACTTTTGGCAGTCAGACGTAAAGTTCCTAAGGTATATTGTGTCAGGAGATGGTATTTCAATGGATCCAACAAAGGTAGCAGCTGTTCAAGAATGGAAGATACCACAGACTCCTACTGAAGTTCGAAGTTTCTTAGACCTGGCCGAATTCTATAGAGGATTCATTCAGGATTGCTCCAAGATTGCCTCACATTTGACTAAGTCGACTAAGAAGAATGAGAAGTTATTTTGGAGCCCTTAGTGCGAGGAAGCCTTTGTTGATTTGAAGAGGAGGTTGACCAATGCTCTAGTTTTAGACATTCCAGATGGAAGTGGAGGACTGACGGTGTATATCGATGCTTGTGGAGTAGGGTTGGATGCAGATCTGATGCAGCATGGGAAGGTTTTTGTGTAGCTAGTAGACAGCTAAAGCCCCATGAGAAGAATTATGCTACACATGATTTAGAATTGTTATTTGTCGTGTTTGCTCTGAAGATGTGGAGACATTACTTGTTGGGTGAGAAGTTCGAGCTCTTCATGGACCACAAGTCATTGAAATATCTTTTCACTCAAAAGGATCTGAACTTTAGACAGCAGCGGTGGTTAGAATTTGTGGAGACCTACGATTTTGATATTCTCTATACGCCAGGAAAAGCAAATGTGGTACCTAATGCTCTAAGAAGAAACACAATGTTGGCTCTCTTAGAAGTTACTTCGACTCTTCAGGAAAGGGTTGTAAGCAAACAAAGAGAAGAGCCTTTTGGTTGAATTTATTCAAGGAATTAAAGAGGGTTGAAGTTTAGATTTTAAGATTGATAGCTGTGGTGCTTTAAGGATGAATGGAAGGGTGTGTGTTTTGAATGTTGATGGACTTAGACTAGAAGTTTTGACGGAATGCCACAAATCAAAGTTGAGTATCCGCCCTAGGGTCAATAAAATGTACAAGGATATAAAGAGAGTATTTTGGTGGCCGAAATGAAGAGGGTTATCTCCATCTATGTGAGCAGATGTTCAGTAGATCAAGGGCGACCACTAAAGGACTGCTAGGCTACTCCAACCGCTGGAGATCCCAAAGTGGAAGTGGGAACATATATCAATGGATTTTACCATTGGATTGCCTCAATCAAGGAAAGGGAATGAAGGTGTGTGGGATCAACTAACTAAGAGTGCTCATTTTATTCCAGTTAAGACGACGAGAATTGCAGCATCATTGGCAAATATTTATGTAAGGGAGACCGTTCGACTACATGGACTTCTGATTAGTATTATGAGTGATCATGATCTGATCTTTACTAACCGGTTTTGGAAGGCGTTACAGGTAACTTTGGCGACAAAGCCAAATCCAAGCACTGCCTACCACTCTCAAACTGATGGTGAAACTAAGAGGGTGAACCTAATCTTGGAGGATTGTTGAGAGCATGCATCTTGGGCTTTGGAGACTCGTCGAATGATCACTTGCACGTGGTATGTAACGACTTGGAATTTCAGACGCTACGTATTTAAATATCTAAATTATCTAAATATTTGTATCATGAATTAGATGTTATTAAAATGGTTTATAAGATTTTTGACCCCTTTTAAATCATAAGTAATGATGGTAAACCTGTTTTTGAAAAAATGTTTACAAAAATATATTCTCTGGAAAAATATTGATAATGTGATCGAAAATCGTTTCAGCTTTTTCTCAACGAAAGTTGTTCAAACTTTTTATGCATGTAAATAACCATTAAGGAGATAATTAGCAACTAAAAATATTTTTACTTGTTATGACTAACTAAAATGTGATTAGTGAATAGTGTTTGGATTAGTGAAGGAATTAGCGGGGAAGATATTTGTAAATAAATATCTAGATATTTTGGTGGAGGCATATGAAAGGAAGGGAGCAAGGATGACCTACCAAGGGGGTAAGAGTTGGAAAGTAACCACTTGTGAAGCTTATAAAAGAAGGGCACACCATTAGGATTAAAATCACAAATTCATAAAAAAAATCCAAGCTTTTCTAATTGCTTCTATTCTTCCTCTCTTGTGTTTTAAATGAAAGAGTTACAAATCAACTCCAATCACTTCAAACTTTTTCCACAAGGCTTAGTATAAAATTAGAAAACTTTCCACCATGTCAAAAGTTGAAAAGGCGAAGCCAAATTCCCATAGGAATCTTTGGCCGTGAGCATTAGAGAGAGGGAGAAAGGAAAATGAGCACGGTGAAGCAAGGTGAAGGACATAGGTGGTGGTTGCAAGGTGGAGGTTTGGCTTGGGTTATTGGATCTTGGTTGTTTGGGTGGTTAAAGGTGAGTTAACACCACACTTTGAATGAAAATATATCACATATATGTTGTGTTTGATTGTGGTTATGTTGTGTGAATTGTTGTTAACTTATGTTAAAAACATTGGTTTGAATTCTTACTTTAAAAGTAAGTGACATATGTGATCCATGTACATATACTTGAACAAACTTGGAATGGACTTGAATGGACTTGTATGACATGTAACTTGACCTTGGAACAAAGCGTATAAATTGCAGTTGGACATAGGTATGAATATGACTTGGATTTAGAAGTGCACTTATAGCGATAGTCGCCATAGAAGCGGTTTGGAATTGCCTTAGTTTTGATTAATTCTATTGAACTTTGTAGAGAAATCCTTAGGAGTTACTTACCATATTTATAATGTTATACATATGTATATATGTTTGTTACTATTAAAAGCTTGAATAGTAAAATGTTAAGTAACATCTCAAAAATGGCCAGAACATCACTAGTGCAAAAATGCCGCGTTCAGACTTGATTTTAGGTCTTAAAAGGTTTGAAAAGATATTTAGATTTAAGTACTTTGTTTCATTCTTCTTACAAGTGGTTACTAACTATTTTTAGAGCATTTTGAAATTGGTTTAATATCTTTATGAGTTTTTAAGAATTAATTGTGAATTTTAAGAAGAGATATTTTGTTAAAATATCTAGAAAACATGTCGTTTTCAAGTTTTTAATGATTTTTAAAACTTGATATTTTCAAGTAATATTTTAAATGTTTAAAATCTATTATAACTATTTTGAAGTATAAATATTTTATATAAATATCTTGAAAAATATATTATATAAATATCTTGGAAAATATCTTATCTTGTGAAAATATCTAATCTTAGAAAATATCTTATCTTGTGAAAATATGTTATCTCGGAAAATATCATATCTTGTGAAAATATTTTATCTTATGCAAATTGTTAACCCACCTTTTGGCAAGGTAATATACCGGTAGATTTAACCCAATCAACTACATAAGAGATAGCATAGTCGACGAACAAATAGCGAAAGACGTATAAAATATGGTTTCAACAAAAATCGAGTCACTACAACTCGCTTGTAGTTTGCTCCGAGTCATCTCTAGGCTTACTTCGGATTTTCCAAGGGATTACTTCGATTCATAGAAGGGCTTGCTTCGGGTCTTTGATGGATTAGCATATTTACAAGTTGCTTCGAGTCACTGCATTACTTTCTCCAAGTCAATAACATGTCCACTTCGAGTCAAGGCCATAGATCAATCATAAACCATCCACTTTGTACCCATCAACATCATGTCCATCTAGTTCGTACCTATGTGCTCCAGATCCATCCCCTTCATGCACTTCATATCGATCCATTTTTCCATGCTCACCAGTTTCATATCGATCAACCTCCCACACTTTTGGTATCGATCAATCAATTGGTCAACATGAAGTAGTGAACCATGATCGATACGAAGCCACAAACCAAGAAGTGCAAGGGGATCAATCCAAGTTTACTTCCCTCACAACTGCTTGCTTTCGTATTGATCATTTTTATGTATGTTTCGTATCGATTGGTCAAACGATTGATACGAACCAAAACCATTCGATTGATACGAAAGCAAGGACACTTGATCGATACGAAGATGATAACCATGCATCGATACGAATAGAGGCACGGATCGATACAAAGAATATAGCAACTAGTGGATACAAATGAGAAAGCAGTCAACTCAACTTAAAAAGTGGATCCCCTCTGAATTCTCGAGCCATGTCATCGATACGCATGGCAAGGATACGAAGAATGATGGATGTAGAGCTCTTGATCGAGATGAACGTGACAGCCTACCTATAATATCAACCTTGGATCTATCATAACTCGAGATCTACAAGTCCAAATATTACCAAATTTTCAATGTAGCTTGCATACCACCATAAGAACGTTCGTGATCGATCCCATCACCATTGGACCATTTTTGGGTTGATACCAAATGCATAGGGATCGATTAGGTATCGACCCCAAACCAGCCTGGATCGATCATGTGGGCCCACCCATGTGTGAGAAGGAGTAATCTGAGTTCAAAGTTAGATATTTCTCTGCTGTGCCTATAAATAGCAGCCCAATGCCTCTAAAAAATGGACTTTCCTTTTGCTCTGCTATGCCGTTACTCTGCTGAACTCTATTGCAACTCTGATACTATCAATTGTACTCTTGTAAATTTGTAGAGAATCATAATAGAACAACAAGTCTTCAAAGTGGACGTACGCTACAACGTCGAACCACTATAAACCTTGCGTTCTTACCGCTTTCCTTTTAAATTTGAATATTCTTCGTATTTATATTCTCTACAAATTGTCTATCTGTGATCTGTGATTGTGGGTTGGTGCTTTCATCTGCAATTGGGTGTTTGTGACCAGTTTTGGGCATACAAAAATATCTTATGCAAGTACTTTAACTTTTAATTTTTTTATTATCCAGTTTTAAATTATAAACCAATGGTTTAGAAAGGGGTTAGTAATTATTTAATGGAAAATGGTTAAATTGTTTAATTATTTGTTTGAAAAGTAAATAATTATGCTTAACACTAAAAGTCGGTGAAGTAAGGCTTATCTATTCGTAAGAGTTAAGATTGATGTCGAGTAGGGACAGAGCAATAGAGCTTTAATCTGCTGGGCTTCCCTCTTGACCAAGGAATAGTAAGTTGGAAAATGTCGGAAACATGTTAATCGTGTTGATTTCTTATTGTTTATTGAAATCATTAATACTATACTTAACACTAAAAGCCGACAAGGCAGACATATCTACTTGTGAGATTCAAGAATGAAGTGTCTAGGCAAGGCTTCATGCAACCAGTGCTCAAATTTTCCTAACTTTACTCTTTAGCAAGGAATATTAAGTTGGAATGTCGGCAATGAGATAAGTGTGCATATCGTGATTTCTATAAGCAATCATTTTTAGAACTTGATAGTTAACTTGTCAAATGTTGAACTTGACCGAATATGAACTTAGATTTTTAAAACAAATGTTTAAAAGATAGTACAAGTATGTAATTCTTTTGGGTTTATTATGATAATGATTTGATAGCATTCATCTTTAACCTTTTTTTATTATACTTATGGATGTAAATAGATCTTTAAAAGAATGATTTAAAGATAAGTATAAGCAAAATGGTCTTTAATAAAAGAATTAATTAAAAGAAGTTTACTACTAAAAGAGTTTTTAATTAATAAAAGAATTAATTAAATAAAAGAGACCAGGAGTTGCTTAATTAGCTTAACCAAACTTTATGTAACACGATAGTGTTTTGTATATTCATCTGTTTATGGAAAGTATACTAGACTTGGTTTCCATTTATAAACAAACATCTTGTACCAGGTAGTCAACTAGTCGACAATCGAAATTGTCCTAATGTAACTTTGGGAATATCTAGATGAAACATGAGTACTATATGGTACATTTATCTTCGGAGATACTATACTATACGTATAAACTCATCTTGCTCTTCTAGGACAAATGATAAGGAAATACGTCTGCTTAAACAGTTAGGAGGTGATCTTCGCTCTTATGTATTGTCTGTTTATTTCCAAAAGAACTGGGGTTGAGTTTGCTGGAAATTTATCGATTGGTTTTGGAGAGTCCGATAAGGGGGAAGAGTGTACTTATATGAGATGTCTCGAACCTGAAACCACTTCAAAACCATATACGCGATCTATATTCTGGAAGCGGTTGAGAAGTGGAGTGTTATAGAGTTGAACTGTCATTCCTAAGGTTAAGTCCAAAGAAAGGTCAATGTTAACGTTTCGAATGATGTTACCATGTGGCCTGTCTATCTTGAGGAGTACTCAAAGTGAGAGGACGACGTTAGCATTCGTCGAAGGATATATGCGGGGAACCAATGTTGAGGTTTGAGATCTGTTCGAAATGCTCGAATCCATATAGTGATTCGTGATCTGTTCAAGATAAGGATCCAATTTGAGACTCATGTTCTATTCAAGTGACAAAGACTTGTATGAAAGATGCCGAACATAACCTCGACATCGAAAATGACTAAAAAACAAAGTAGGCCTCACAACTTGGGGTTGGTAACCCAGATCAGGGTATTGTCAAATGCATATCTAAAGATACTTATCGATTGTTGGATGGCAGGAGTTGATGATAT
Organism: Allium cepa; assembly: GCA_030765085.1. Lineage (NCBI taxonomy): Eukaryota > Viridiplantae > Streptophyta > Magnoliopsida > Asparagales > Amaryllidaceae > Allium > Allium cepa. The sequence continues at coordinate 400,156,085 of CM060931.1, forward strand.
TTGGTTCACGTTGTTCATGTTTATGTTCGAACACTGGGTTGCTTGAGTTTACCTAAATGGTATATTTTATTTATATATGTACGTCGCTCGGAAGGTACTTTCTAACCCTTGTGGATTGGATTCGGCTCCACCGAAGAGATACCTATGGAGAAATCCATTATGTAAACGTAACTTATCGTTTTTGGCTGATCTACATAGAGAAATCCACTATAAGGCGTCTGATGATAACATTGGGTTAAAATTGAATTTTAATAAAAGTTGTTTATTATAATCTAAAGAAGGTATAAATTTGTGAAATGATTTAGATAAGGAAGCAACTTCATATAAACATGGTTTATAAATGTAGAGGATTCAAATAGAGAATTTGAGAGCTTAAATCCTAGTATCTTTGAAAATATTTTTCAAGATTTTGGAGAAAATAATTGTAGTATTGTTTAAAAGTAAGTATTTTGGAAATTTGGTTTAAGCAATTGAGATCATGGTGCTTAGTAATACTTATGAAGTATATGATACCGTTTGGTAATGATTTTGGTTAAGTCCCAAAGGCATCATTTGGATGTACTGAACTCGCTCCTGTCGCTTGAAAATAATTCTGGTGATAACTTCGACATCATCGACATTCATTTTTGGGTTTCTAAGTGTGCGATGCTACAAAATTGTTTTGGTAAAACAGATTTTGATTTAATCCCAAAGAATGGTTTGATGCACAAATGATATATGTAAATGTATAAGTTTCAAAAGATTTGAAATGAATACCGGCGTTTAGTTCTAAATTTTCTTGTTAATTTATTTCATGGACACATATAGCCTATGCATTAGGAAAGTATGGATGTGCATCATGATATAATATGTTTTTTGGTAGTTATTTGTTAAAATCAAATGGAATTTTCAACGATTTTGGATAGTCGAGAACTTCCGAATTGTTTTAGAACTTGTTGAGTGTTTTCGAAAATATAAAGTTGAGTTTATATGACACTTGAATTGAGATAGTAAGTTAAAACAAGTCCTAAATTTGTTAAACATACTTGTTACAAATTTGATATTTTGTGTATATTCTTAGGATGTAGTGAAGTATTATAAGAGTTTGAAACTAAGTTGTCAAATGTTTATAAACTTAAAGTTAGGTTTTTATGAAATAATTCATAAATAATTTTAGTTTTGAATGACATATTATTTAGATAAATGAATGTGATTAAAAAGGAATTGGTATGGTTAAGAAACCAATAGGATGAATATGTAAGTTGTATGTAGATCGTTTTATTCGTATAACTGTTCTTGATCCAGTATTTGAGTACATGTTTTCGAAGTGGTTTACACCGGTCCAAACAAGGAATTTTTTGCTCGATTCTTGATGGAAAATACTTGGTATGGATTCTTGATATGATCTTGAATTTTTCTATCATAGTATATAGCTATGTAAGGATAACTAAGGTTTATAGTCAAGGGACCTGATCGGAGTCTGCACCAGAGAGATCAAGTGATCTATACTAGCTGGAAAGTGAAATTTATGCGTTCGAGCAAGTGATCAGATCAGATATTGCATACTGATGATCCACGTGCATTATATGGGCTTTAATATGTACGCATACTATGTTTTTTTGACTTATGGTGGGTTAGGTGATGACTCTTCGATATGAGGTAGCATGAATAATCATCTAAGCAATAACCTAAAGCTGTTGAGCGTAAGGTACACTTAGTAGGTTGTTTGTCATCCTTATGCGATGAGAGGGTTGTTGAACCTGAACAAATTATGAGCTTTATTTTCTAATGATTGTGATACTATTAAGTATCAATATGTGATTTTCTCTTTAGTTGCTCGTGTTGGAATTTCGAGAATAAAATATTCTAAGTAGAGGAGAATGTAACGATCCGGAGTTTCGGACACTTCGTATTTAAATATCCAAATAATTTAAATATTTGAATCTTGAATTAAATGTTATAAAAATGATTTAATAATATTTTTAACACTCTTTTAAATCATAAGTAATGATGGTAAACTTGTTTTGAAATTTTTTTTGCACAAATATATTCTTTGGAAAAATATCAATAATGTGACCGAAAATTGTTTTATCGATAAACTGATTTTTTTCTCAATTAAAGTTGTTCAAACTTTTTGTGCATATCTAATTAACCATTAAGGAGATAATTAGAAACTAAAAATATTTTTACTTGTTATGGTTATCTAAAATGTGATTAGTGAATTGTGTTTGGATTGGTGAAGGGATTAGTGGAGAGCATATTTGTAAATAAATATCTAGATATTTTAGTGGAGGCACATGAAAGGAAGGGTGCAAGGTGACCTACCAAGGGGGTAAGAGGTGGTAAGTGACCTCTTATAAATCTTATAAAAGGAGGGCACCCTTTAGGATTAAAATCACAAATTCACAAAAACAAATCAAAGCTTTTCTAATGGCTTCTTTTCTTCTTCCTCTCTTATGTTCTAAAATGAAAGAGTTGCAAATCAGCTACAAATCACTTCAATTTGCCACCAAACTTAGTATAATATTATAAAATTTTCCACTGTGCTAAAATTTAAAGAAGCAAAGCCTAATTTCGAAAGGAATCTTTGACTGTGAGCATTAGAGGGAGGGACGAAGGCAAATGAGCAAGGTGAAGTAAGGAAAAGGAGAAAGAAGTTGGTTGCAAGGTAAAGGTTGGGCTTGGGTTCTTGGATCTTGGTTGTTTGTGTGATTAAAGATGAGTTAACAACTCACTTTGAATAAAAATATAACAAATATATGTTGTGTTTGATTGTGGTTACGTTATTTGAATTGTTGTTAACATATGTTAAAAATATTGGTATGAATGCTTACTTTAAAAGTAAGTGACATATGTGATCCATTTACATGGACTTGAATGAACTTGGAATGGAAATGAATGGAATTGTATGACATGTGACTTGGACTTGGAACAAAGCACATAGGTTGTAGTTGAGCATAGGTATGAATATGACTCGAATATAGAAGTGCATTTAAGCGACGGTCGCTATAGAAGCAGTTTGGAATTGCCTTAGTTTTGGCTAATTCTAAGGAGCTTTATAGATAGATCCGTAGGGGTTTCTCATCATATATTTATAATGTTTTATATATGTTTGTATCTATTAGAAACTTAAATAGTAAAAAGTTAAGTAACATCTCGAAAACGGCCAAAAAATCACAAATGCAAAATTGCCCCGTTTAGACTTGATTTTTGGTCTTAAAAGGTCCGAAGAGATGTTTTGTTTTAAGTATTTTGTTTCATTATTTTTACAAGTGATCACTAACTATTTTTAGAGCATTTTAAAAGTGGTTTGAGAGTATTTAAGAATAATTGCGAATTTTTTAAGAAGAGATACTTAGTTGAAATATTTAGAAAACATGTCGTTTTTAAGTTTTTAATGATTTTTAAAACTCGTTATTTTCAAATAATACTTTAAATAAATGTTTTAAAATAAAGTATAAATATCTTATATAATACCTTGAAAAATATCTTATCTTGTGGAAATATCTTATCTTGCAAAATATCTTATCTTGTGAAAATATCTTATATAAATATCTTATGCAAATATCTTACCTTTTAAATTATTTTATTTAGTATCCAGTTTTAAATTATAAACCAAAGGTTTAGAAAGGGGATAGTAATTGCTTAGTGGTCAAATGGTTAAATTGCTTAATTACTTGTTAGAGAAGTAATTAACTATGCTTAACACTAAATGCCGATGAACTAAGGCTTATCTATTTATGAGAGTTAAGACTGATGTTGAGTAGGGACAAAGCAATACAGCTCTAACCTACTGGGCTTCCCTCCTAACTGAGGAATAGTAAGTTGGAAAATGTTGGAAACGTGTTAATTTCATATTGTTTATTGAAATCATTAATACTATACTTAACACTAAAAGCCAACAAGGCAGACATATCTATTTGTGAGATTCAAGAATGAAGTGTCTAGGCGAGGCTTGACATAACCAGTGCTCAAACTTTTCTGGCTTCACTTTTTGGCGAGGAATAGTTAAGTTGGAATGTTGAAAGCGAGTTAAGTGTATGAATCGTGATTTCTTTAAGCAATCATTTTAAGAACTTGATAATTAACTTATCAAATGTTTAACTTGACTGAATATGAACTTAGATCTTTAGAACAAATGTTTAAAAGATAGTACAAGTATGAAATGGTTTTGGGCTTATTGTGACAATGTTTTAATACCATTCGTGTTTAACCTTTTTTTATTGTACTTATGGATGTAAGTAGATCTTTAAAAGAATGATTTAAAGATAAGCATAAACAAAATGGTCTTGGGTTTGTAGTGATAATGTTTAAGTAACATTATTCTTAAACCTTTTGAATGGATTTGCGAAAGCACTTAGATCCTTAAAATGGATATTTTGAAGGAAATTATAAGTATGGAATATTTTAGAAAAAGATAGAAGTATAGTCAACTCTATATCCAGAGATACTTATCAATTGTTGGCCAGTAGGAGTTGATGATATTTGGTTCACATTGTACATGTTTATGTTCGAACGTTGGGCCGCATGTATTTACCTAAATGTTATACTTTATCTAGAGATTTATGTCGCTTGGATGTTACTTTTCTAACCTATATGTAGGAGATTGGATTCGTCTCCACCAATGAGATCTCCATGGAAAAATCCATTATGTGAACGTACCTTATCGGTTTTGGCCGTACTCCTATTATGCTGGAATGTAATTAGTGTAACCATTTCGGCTATGATTAATATTTATATTGAACCCTAGACATTATTATAATATCATTGGATTTTCTATAAATTTTTTGGTTATCATCAGGTAAAAACCCATCCATTTTTATGTGTGACATAGTCTTACGAGTTACCATTATTTTGAAAGGTTTATGACAATAAAATCTTATTTGATCTATGTTTCTTATGCTAGTTTACCAGACTGATTTGGGTGTTATTTTCTAATAATGCTTGGGCCAGTCCCATATGTATTTCCATATTTAGCCGAGGATGCTTTAGATCTTATGGAGATAAACTGGATGATTTCCATCCGTAGCATTTATTTCCACTGCATTACTATGGTATTATCAGCATTTGTGAGGACAAGTTATTATAAATGTCTAGGATGATTATTGCAGCTCTAAAAACTTTGTATATTAGATTGACAGTTTATACTATCTTTTGATATTATATATGATTGGTCCGTTGTGAAATTCTAATATTGTGTTCTCTTTTTTCTTTTTCTTTTAACTTAACAACGTCTTTTCGCCACTTGGGCGTTCGGCACATGAACACCATGGATGTATTAATATCGACATTCGAGGGTCGAAAAGGCGGGTCATTACATGGTGGAATTCTCCTACAACAACAGTTATCAAGCTAGCATTGGCGTGGCACCCTATGTAGCTCTTCGTGGACAACCATGTAAGTCACTAGCTTGTTGGGTGGAGACTGGGGGTCGACTAATGCTTGGATCGGTTATGAATTGGGAGGCTACGAAAATGGTTGTGGTGATCAAGAGTAGGATGAAAGAAGCCCAAGGTCAACAGAAGAGTTATGCAGATCAGAGGCGAAGGGATTTGGAATTTACTGTGGGAGACTTCATGTTTGTAAAGATTTCATCGATTAGAGGAGTTTTTCATCTTGGAAAAGTTAGGAAGTTGGCACCGAGGTATGTTGGACCTTTTCAAATTCTTAAGAGGATTAGGCAGCTTGCTTATAGAGTTGAGTTGCAAGAGAGGTTCTCGGTGGTCCATAATGTTTTCCATGTGTCCCATTTGAGTATGTCCATGACCCATCTCTGATTGTGGAGCCATCGGTGCAAGAGGATTTGGAGGTAGAACCTAAATTGATGGTGATTAGACATCCAGTTCGTATTTTAGGTTGGGATGAGAAGAGACAATGTGATAATAAGGTAGTGAGATTGGTTAAGATCCAGTGGAGTGAAGATCCCAGAGATTGTACTTGGGAGACTAAGGATAGTATATAGGAAGCTTATGCTGAATTGACGTTTGCTTGTTTGTGTGGATTATATATGCACTGTTGTGATGTAGTTGCTTAGTGTGTATCTTTTGTATAGGTTTCATGATATATAATTTATGTCCTTTTGAGCTAGTTTGAATTATCTTCTTGTGTGCTAATTTCAAGACGAAATTCTTTTAAGGGATGAGAAAGTAACGACCTAGAATTTAATTACTTTGAATATGAATATTTAATATAATTTTAAATAATAAATTAATGGATTTTGTAACTCAAATATACCCCTTTTTAATTTATAACCAGTGATGGTGAAATTGATTTCAAAATTTGTTTACAAAAATTATTAGCTCAAAGAAAAATTGAGAATGTGACTGAAAATCATTTTCGAATTTTCAATTTTTCATCGTCTAAAATTTATCAAAAATGTTGTAAACATTTTAGTGAACATACACACACATATATTTATAACGTATGTGTGGTTAGTAATATAATATGGTAAATATATGTTTACTAAGTAAAGGACGGAGATGTGACATTTCTTTTCAAAAATTTAAATTAAAAAAGGAATGTAATGTCACATTATCTCTTACACTATGATATAAGGGAAGTGTAATGTATGTTGGCCGCAAGGGGAGACTTTCCACTTGCTTATAGAAGTGGAGGAGGAGGTGGATGGTGATGATGTAGACAAAAATGGATGTAGGGTATGTACTAAAGGGCTTTTTGGTAATTTAAAATTTTTTCGCTTTGTACAAAACAATTTTCTTATTCCCCCCTCTCATTTTCCATTCACCTCTTACTTTTCAAAAAAAACTTCGTTTTTGTTTTCAAAGCACCAAACCTCTTTAATGACTTCCATGACTTTTTTCCAAAGTTTAAAAACCATGTTTTTTTCCACTTTAAAATTTTTGAAAACTTATTAAACGCTTTATCTTCCTTCCAAGATCCTTCCTCCTTCAAAAGCATGTCCACGCTACCTTTTTTCACTCTAGGCATAGCCCTTATACCCTTAGGCCCAGCCCAAAAACCCTCCTCCTTATGCAAAAAGTCATTTTTCTTAAAGTAAATACAAGATCCAGATTGGTACAAGTTATAGTGCTTTGGTTTGAATTTCCTTTAACCTTTTGTGAGTGAAATTCACTTCTATTAGGGAAAGTTTAAACTTTTATTATGTTGTTTATTATTTTTGTAAAAAATTAGTTGTTTGATGGATTATAGTGTTGGTTTGGTTATGCATATATGTGCTTGTATGTCATGATGAATTTAGACTTGAAAAATAAAGTCAAATATTGAGAATAGTTAGAAAGTTATGATTTTGCTTATGGCTTGTTGTTATGATATGTGAATGAATGATTATGCTTATGTATGCGATATGTATGCCAAGGGAAGTTAGCATTTGGACTTATATAAGTGACTTCGAGATCCCTCAAATTAAAAACATGTTTATTATTTTAATTTCGCTAGAAAAAGTAACAAAGTTTTAAACTTTACTTTTAGTTTTGCATACTACATATTTTTTTATAGGTAAGGTATATAATAGAAAAGGCTTGTAGGTATTAGCATGTAAACTAGCTTAAAAAGTTGTGGTATCCACATCGTTAGTCGCTATGAATGCAGTTCGGTAAAACGAACATTTTTTGTAAACTAAAGTGTTTTCTTTTAAGTGGTTTTAACATTATTTCAATGCATATTTTAAAATGCAATTATTACTATTAATTAACTATGATTTTTAAATATTTTTTAATTAATTAACTAAGTAAAGATAATTAGTATTTAATTAGTAATTAAGTAAAGGCAATTATTGCTTAAGTATTAATTAAGCAAGATAATTATAACTAGTTAATTAAGAGAGTTTTAATTAATTATTAATTAAGTAAAGAGTGAATTTAGTGTTAACTTTTATTTAATTAAGATTTAATTATTTGATCAATTATTAATTAATTTGGGTTTAATTGTTTACTAATTGCTAATCAGGTAGGGTTTAATCATTAATTTATTAATTAATATTTATTTAAGCTTTAACTAAGCTTTAATTAAGATTTATTGTTATTAAATAAAGGTTTTATTTTTAGTTATTTTATTTATAAGGATCGGTTTTATTTAAAGGGAGCTTTCATTTATAAGCGAACGAGGTTAAAAACAAAGGACTCTCTTTGTTTGTGCCATTAAGTTGCCAAACTAGTATAAGTAAATTATACTAAAACGTTAACATGTTTTATTGAAAGTAAGTCATCTTAAATTTAGCACTAAAAGCCAACGAGTAAAACTTTCATCTATCTGTGAGATCTTGAACTTGTTTCTAAGCGAGGGATAAAGAAGTTGAAATGTCGGAAACGTGATAAATATAAGAGAGTTAATTTCAATGAATGGGTCATGATAAATTAAGTATACGAATGATATTTCATTATAACTTAACATCTTATTCTGAGGTATGAAAACTTGTCTCTGTCCCAAGAAGTAAGAACGTACGTCGAGTCAAGGTTAATTTTTCTAACTTGTCCGACTTCATTGTTAATCAAGGGACAATACTACTTGAAACTGAAAAGTGGGGATAAGTATAGGATGTCTTATTTTTCATATGAAAATCTATACACACCCCTAATAGTAGAATTACCCACTATCGATAACTTGACCCTTTTAAAATTATCGAATGTTGGTTCGAAGAGACCGGGATCGAATAGCGTGAGATATCTGAAAACCACTTCAAACCAATGTAAGCATCGAATTGGCGGCATCTGAATTGATGGAATTTAAAATAAAGAACTTGAAGTGCAAAAGCTACTTGCTAATGATCCTGAGGGTGGTTCCAAAATGGATGTAGTAGAAGTAGTGCTTTCCGTTGATTCATATCATAAACATGTTGTATGGATGAATGCTAGCATTTTCATTATCGTCTGAAGGGCAATGTTAACATTCCAAGTAGAAATTGCTAAAGTAAGTTAAACATAGCCTCAAGCATCACAACCGAGAATGACTAAAATAGGGGATATGCGGCAGGGCTATGTATGTCGCACCCATTATAGTATAGTCATAAACCGATCTATATCGTTATTTTCAGATTATGTATGCTAGCGACCTGGGTATAGTTGTTGATCCTAACCCAGGTAGTGATATATTTGATACTGTCCAGAAAGGGGTAAGCTGATCCTGTGTTGGTAGGGGGTCCATGTGAGGCCCTCGGTCCATTTTACAGAGAGGTTATGGTGATAAGCGGTACCTTAGTATCCTTATAGTTAATGGAACCCAACTTCCAATAAGTGCCTTATGGACTTAGTTGTGCCTAAATATGTTGAAATGTGAGATACAAGCATTTCAACTATATTCCTAATTTACTTTAAATCCTAGACCTTATCATAATATCACTGGTTTTCCTGTACAAATGTTTTTGGTTATCGTAAGGTAAAAACCCGTCCACATTTATGTGCAGCGTGGTCTTACGAGATGCCTTTATTTTTAAAAGAGTTTGTATAAGCTTAATAATTTACTTATTTGGAGTTTACTCAAATTGGACCCATATCTGACTTGGAATTTTATTTTCTTTCCCTAAAACTCTTGGGTACTCAAATTTTTATATGCAGCCAAGTAGTCCAGGTTCACATGGATGCATTTTGGAAGGGCATGGAGTAGATAGCTTCATTATCTAGTTATCTTCTTATTTTCTATTATGTTTGTGTATGTATTTTATATCAGCAAGTGTGGGGACAGGTAGTTATAACTATACCTGCCTAAAATTTGTAACGTTGCGACTCTGATGTATAATCATTATAGACGTGACTAGGTATGACCTTATGTTGACTATTATATATTGTTTCCGTTGTGTTGTGAGATTCTATTTTTATTTTTCTTTTGGTCTTTCTTTTCTTTTACCTAACAGCTCATCTTTTGAAGTAAGAAAGGTGGATCGTCATAATTATTTATGAATTTTGAGGAAATTCATAAATTATAATAGAAATTATATTTAATTAATATATGGGGAGTTTATTATTTAGACTGAGGTTTTAAATAATAATATAGTTTTAAAAAGTGTTTTGGTGAAGATTATTATTTTTTATCTAAAATACGATGTTTTAGGGTATTTGAAAATATAATACAATGAACTAAAACAAATAATATTGTTTTTAAAGAAGTATTAATGTTTTAGGATTCAATTAATAAATAAAAATCTTGTAATAAAACAATGACCAAACTTTTTTATACTTAAAAGAACAAGGGATGCAAATATATTATTAGGATGGTTGTTGAATGTATGGTTGATTGTTTATTATTAATTATCACAAGTACTTGATTGTTTGATAGTAGTATTGCATTAGAGTGTGGATGCGATATTTTGTCGTTTTTACTACTAGAGGATAGGTAGTTGTTTACGGTTAATTAATGATTGATGTTGTGTCATTATTATGAGGTTATTCGTGATGCGTTAATATGATGAATGGTTGATATAAATGTAAGTGTGATTATATTATTGTTATTTTTGATTTGGGTTGACAACGAATGTTTTTCGTGTTTGAAGGCTATGTTTTGTTTTGTTTTTGTTGCCTTGAGGGATGATTTATTATGATGGATAAGTAGGAATATTGTTTTTTACTTCTGCTATTACCTGGTTGCAACAATCGCATTGGTCGCAATGGTTGAATTGGTTGTATTGATTGCGATGGTTGTAGTGGTTGCATGGATGTTATAATTATTTTGTGCTAATAAGTATATGGATGTATGAGAAGAGTAGGAACCCAAACTACATGGGCTTGATATCCAAATGGGGCACGTAGACAGTCTTTTTTTATACAGTAGTTATTGAGCCTATGGGCGTCGTATATAGGGGTAGGAACGGTCCAAGAATGGTTGGAACTTTTTTCTCTTTTATTCTATGTACATGTTTATTTGTAAGTTTGCAAGTGAAAGCAAAGAATGGAGCAAAAGGTCTAGAATGAGTCATATCCACAAGATAGATCGATTGATCACCTGCACCAAAAATTTAAAGTTATCGTTTGTATAATTGATGTATTCAAAGATGTTTATCATATGATGCACTAGATTGTGTAATCTTTAATTATTGATATGAGACTTTGTGTATAGTTGCATATGTTGATATTTAAATTTCGCTTTGAGGTTTCCTATTTTATTCATCGTTTTTATTTTTTATTTTATCTACCAATGGTTCACCACTTTTGATATTTGAAATTAGCTATAAGCATATTATTGACATCGTTTATAATTGATTTTAAAAGTTAAAAATAGTGGGTCATCGCTTGTTATCAAAGCGACGCTTAGCAATTCCCTAAGCCTTGAGCAAGTTTAAATCAATTAGGATAGTTTATTCCATATCTTATCCTTGGCCAAAGAATAAATAGGAAAGCGTTTGATTGAAAATTATGTGCTTTGTGTGTAATGGTTTGTTTGTTTGACTATTATTACTTCACCCTCAAATGATGTTTATTTGTGAAGACTGTTATATGGAAAATAAATAATGTACGAGTGGGGTAGGATGAAAATTTATAAAAGAAGAAAAGAGTTCGTTATAACCCGGGTAGCACACATCCAACGCTATGTTAATTAAAACCTAACCTTAATAGGATGAAACCACTTTTAATTTTAAGTAAATGATGTTTTATTTGGAAAATTTATTAAGTATAGATTCCTAATTTTTAAAGATATTTTACTAAAAAATGGAAATGCTTTTTTTTCTATAAAGAGACTTGTTAAAAAATTTCTGAAAACTATTGGATTTAATTTAGCAAAATATTTTTACGAAAATATTTTTATAAGAAAGAGTGAATATTGTAAAATTGTTTTATTTGGAAGTGTTTTAGAAAAGGTGTTTTAGTTAGATATTGGAAGTTAAATTCGGCCTTTAAAAGAACATTTTAGTATGGGAAATTTTTTTTGTTTTTGGAATATCTTTAGAAAAGTATTTTTATAATGCTAGTATGGTTTGGAACACATTGTTAATAAAGGGAGTTTTATCTATAAAAATAGAAATTTTGGTTGAAATGTGTTCTATTTGAAAGTATTTTATGAAAAGTTTATTTTTGTTGAAAACATTTTATTTTGAAAACAAAAAATATTTTAACTAGAAGAGGGAACTAAGGAAAAGAACAAACTTTGAAAAAAAAGGCTTGAGGACATCAAGTTTTATTTTTAGACTGAAGGAAAAATGCTAGTGATAATTAGCATTATATTCAACTTTTACACTATATAAAATGATAGTTATAATTAGCATTATATTCAATATTTACATTGTACAAAATGCTATTTATAACTAGCATCATATTCAGTTTTACACTATATAAAATGCTAGTTATGATTAGTATTTCCCTGCAGCCAAAAAAACAAATTTGTTGTCTTTCAGTCAATTTTTTTTCTAAGTTGTCTTTGTGACTATTTTCCTATAATAGGAAAATTGGCTGGAGGAACTTTTTGTTTCTTTTTTTTAGCCTACAGATTCGGACTTGTTTTTATCATTTCAAGGACGCGGGCTCTATTTTTTTTCAAAAGAAAATACTTCTTTAAAATTTAAACATGGCGTTCATTATCATCGATCTTATTGCTTCCTATCTTCTTGTTGATCAACCTGGTCTTGCTGGTCTTCGTGCATCGATCTTCGTTTCAAGTACGCATGCTTTATTATTTTTGTTTCGATCTTCTTAATCTTGCGTCTTATTATTTTCTCTCGATCTTTATTAAATAATTTCCAGTTCCAGGTTTGTCGATCTTATTTCTTTCGATCTTCTTTTTTACTTCCTCTGACATACATGTATCAGTTATTAAATATATTTTTGTTTTCTAGGTCATATACTTTGTCCCCTTCCTGATTTCGGTTCCAGTTCTAGATTTGTTTCAATAGAAAAGTAAGATTTAATGCATACTGCTATGTTTATTTAGCATTGTTTATTATTGTACATTTTTAATGTTCATGTGACGTCTGTTGATTTTATATGTTAGTTTGTTGTGTTATGCTATGTTTGTATAGCATTCTCTGTTGTCTTGGTTATGCTATGTTCATTTAGAATTTGCTTTTTAATTTATTTATTTTGTTTTCATTTAGCATTTAACATTTAACATTTTCTTTTTCTATTTTTTCATTCTATGTTCATTTAGTGTTTGTTGCATTCTTAATTAATTTATTTAGCTTTTTATTTGTTATGCTATGTTAATTTAACAATTTCTATTGCTGATGTATTCATAAGATTAAGTAGTTTAATAATTGGTTTTTTCTTTCCTTTTGCAATACTGATATCAACAATGATGAACCAAATAGTTTGCTAGTTATTTTTGAACATAATGATAATTGTTATTCTACTTGACTTACCATGGGTTCTTCTTTTTTGGTGTTAAAACTGAAATCAGTGAAATTTGGCTACATCTTAGTCCATTTTCTATTGAGACATCTTATGTTCTTGAGAATAAGAATATAATCATTGATACCGATTCGGATTTGATTAGTATTATGTGGTTTCTAATTTTCAAGAAGAGTGAATATTTTAAGTTTACTATTGCGGGAAATGTTTGAGCTATGGAAGTTGATATTGGTTGTAGTGGTTAAGGCAATTCAAGTGTTCAAAGCACTTCAATTAGTAGTAGTTCTGCTACAAATAGTGATTCACATGCCGATTCTTCCTATTATTTGAAAGATCTGTTGAAGAAAAGTTCTCAAAAAACTATTGTGGATTTTCTTGGTTTTTGTTTCAATGGAGTTGAGGATTTTAGGGAGCTTTTAACGACATATCAAGTAAACAATGGTTATAATTTGATTTCTGTTAGAAATTCTCTCGGTAGAATTTCGGTTAATTGCTCTTGATCTACGGATGGTTGTAAGTTTATCTTAATGCTTATATGGATCATGTTCTACTCTCCCGGTTTTTTATTAGAACCAAAAATTTTGATCATTCATGTGAAGCCGGTCTTAGAGATGTTGATATAGTTAATATTTCAAGTAGATTTGTTAAATCGTTGATTATTGATCAAATTTGAGAAGCTCCTATGAAGAAGCCAAAAGATATTATCAAAGAGTTTAGAAGAGAGTACAATTTTATTCTTTCGTGTTATTATGCATATAGTGGAAAACAATTGACTTTGAAATAAATATATGGGGATGATGCTATATCATATAATGATTTAAATTTGTATTTGGAGGCGTTGCAAAAGTAAAATCATGGTAGTTATTTGGCTATGGAAGTTAATCCTTCAACTAATCAATTTGAAAGAGTTTGTATTGGTATTGGTGCTTGCCTACATGGATTTAAGCATTATCGGCTATTAATATTTTTAGATGCAGCTGCTTTAAAGTGTACACCGAGTGTTTTGTTGCTGCTACTTCCAAAAATAGTAGCCAAGATATGAGTTTCATTTTAATTTTGTTTTTTTGGCAATGATACATGTAGCTATCATTTTCTGCAGGAGTACATAATTTTTACAGCGGACATGTTTACACTAGAATTGATTACTGTAATTTTATTCAACAATAGAGCTATTTACACCATAAATGTTTATAGTGGAAATGTTTATAGTAGAAATGTCTATAGAAACATGGACTACAATTTTTTTGCAACAATAAATAATTGACTTTAAAATAACATATGCTTGGTTCATATATCATTCTGAAGCTAACTCAATTGTTTACAATAGAAAATATTAACATTTAATACAGGTTTGAATATTTAATATAGTTCATGTTTCTTACTACTAATCAGTCATTAATTATTTATTTTGTAGGTTTCTTTCCTCTTGTAATGGGTATTGTTTCACATGAAAATGAAGCTAATCGGCTTGGTTTTTGTCCGATTTGAAAGAAATGCTTCATGAAGATTGGTCTTTAGTTTTTATGTTTGATCATTAATGTGGTCTCGTTTTTGGTGTTTCAAAAATATTTCCTTCTTCTTATCATAGCAACTATTTACTTCATATAAAACAAAATATCGGTACTGTTGTTAAGGTGGCTAAAGGTGATTCATCAATTATTGAGTTGTCTAAAATTTGTGCTAGAGCTTCTAATATAAATGATTTTGGGCGATATCTTTGTAAATTTAAGGATATTGAGGGTATGTCCACGAATTTTTTTAAGAGACAATTGACCATTGGGTGGATTTATTTTTTCAAGGTAAGCGTTATAGTGAATATTCTTCTCATGTTGCAGCAAATTTTAATTTATGGATTTTGGAAGATAGAGTTTTGTCAGTAACTTCTTGTTTGGATGGTATGGGTGGAAGTAATGGAGAAAATGACTAGAAGGAGAGAGGAAAGTCATCTGTGGACAACGAATCATTATCAGGTTATGGAGGAACGTTTGTCTAAATTAGTCGATGATTTCTTTGGTTGGGATGTTTATAAGTCTTTAGAATTTGTGTTTTAAGTTAAATCTCCTAAGTCACATGTTGTTGATCTTCAAAATCGTTTATGTAGTTGTAATCAATAGTGAGTTACTGGTTTTCCATGTGCCCATGCAATTAAGTGCATTAGCAAATCTAGATTATCAGTTTATGATTATATGGAGGACTATTTTACTGTTAAAGCTTTTAGATCTTTGTATTCTAAGGCTATCAATCCAATTCCAGATCTTGGTAAGCCGATTGTTGTTGAAAATGATGCTTTGGTTAAGCCTCCTAAGGAGGTTCATGGTGCAGGAAGACCATCTACAAAAAGGCATGATGGATTTGGATATTCTCAAAATAAAAGAAGAAAACGTAGTCACTATAATGAAGTTGATCACAACAAAAGGAATTGTGATAACCTGGATTTTTGATATCTGATAATTGAATAATTGACTGGTTTTATTCAGTTGAACATATCAAATTCTGATATCTGTATGAGTTTGAAACTTTGATAATTAAAGGAAGTCTTAGTTTTAATTTCATAAAAGATATGTTGTCTAATCTTAATATATATATATATTGTAATTGGAAAATTTGTTTTAAAAATTCAAGTTAACAATTTTCAAAACTAGTTAAAATTTGTTCTATATTCTCAAAATCAATATATATATATATATATATATATATATATATATATATTAGCTTGAGTTAAAATAAGATTTAAATTTTTGATCATTTCTTTGCTTTTAAATTTTTTTTCTTTAAATAACACATGAACAAGGTTTATAAATATGCATATAAGTTTAAACCTTAAATATAAATTAATATAAACATAACATATTAATATAAATACTTGTATAATTAATTTAAAAAAATGGTTTTAAACATTTGTAAATACATAAGTCAAGATTTAGACATTCGTTAATAAATGGACTCATGTAAAATGCATTTATCACTAAAGTATTATTTGAATCAACAAGTGGCTAAACTTTTATTTTCTTTAATTTAAATTTTAAGTAACATAGGCTTGAGAAGAAACAGGTTTTCATTTTCTTCGTTCCACTTTCAAAGAAATCTGCTAAATATAAAAAAAAGAAGAGGAGAAACAAACAAACAAACCTGTAGGAAACATGATCAAAGGAAAATTAAACAATCATCCCTTTCAAGTTCAAAAACTCAATTGCAAACAAATATAGATCAACCCAGAAATTAAGCAAAAACAAGGGCAATGCAGGATTTAAACTTCAGCAATCAAAGAGGATTCAGCAATTAAACTAAAGCATAACCTTCTCTGTTTCTTCACAGACAGGTGAGTAAACATATCTTAACGCAAATTTGACATTGTGAATGAAAATCATGCTGTTACCTGAAATGCTTGAATTGAAGTGAATGCATGCATGCATATGAGTATTTGATGCCTGTGTGATGCCTGTGTGTATACAAATGAGGCTCTGTTGTTTTT
The DNA here is from genome assembly GCA_030765085.1 of Allium cepa. Classification (NCBI taxonomy): domain Eukaryota; kingdom Viridiplantae; phylum Streptophyta; class Magnoliopsida; order Asparagales; family Amaryllidaceae; genus Allium; species Allium cepa. Next base: position 400,172,783 of record CM060931.1, read on the forward strand.
TTACAGGGTTGATTTCTTTAAAATCCATTATATCATCATAGAATCATAGTTAGCCTTTGATTTATAAATGAAAAGTGTTTTAAATCCTGTTATATTACTACTAAAATTAAGTTCTGGAATTTAAATTAATTATTGACCTCGAACTTTATAATTTACAGTGAAATCTCTATTTGGGTTAAAAATCTTTAGATTCAATCTTAAGTATTGATTGCATGATTGTGTTCGAAATGGAAAATCATGAATTTAGTGTTGGCTTCTAGATTTTTAAGTAAGTGGTTGTTTATAAGTGTTGAGTTGAACGGATTTGGTATATTGATCGAATTCTGGCGATCGGCTATGTATGGGACGTCGGGGCTGGTACTGAAGGTGGATCGTAGATCGATGGTTGTGGAAAAAATGACCGCTGGCTTACTGGATCAACGTGGTGGCAGGTGGACGACGATCTAGGGTACGAGGGCCAGTTTGGGATGATGTTGTTCGCGAGGAAATGGCGATGGTGCTGGTGTATCTGAACTGTTCGCATGGGAGGGAAATCAAAGAGTGGAGGTCGAGACAACTTTGGTGAAGACGACGTGGATTCACGAGGACGAGTTCGTCGGAAATTGGTAGTTTTGTGATGGTGATGGTTCCAGATTTTGGAACGAGTGACTCGATTTTGTTTAGCGAACGGAATCATCAATCTGGGAGGAGGAATGGTAGGCGAGGTCGACATTGAAATGTCGATGGTCGGATGGATGGCCAGTGGTGGTCGGAGGGTTGTGCACCATGCACGCATGTACGTGGGTTTTGGAAGGTTGATGGCTTCGGGAAGATATTGGGTTGACTCGAAGAATTTGCGTATGTGTCTCGAAGCAGTGGACGATCTGGAGGATTCGAGTGTTTCGTGAGGATTTTACTCGCGCGTGTCTCGGGAAAGATCGTTTTTGGCTCGGGTTTAGGGTTTGTGTATTGTTTGGGTTAAGTGGTAATCAGGTTTATAAAATTCAAGTTTAAGTAAAGCAAAGACTAATTTTGAAAAAAGAAAATCAAGTTTAAAATTTAGAAGCAAGTTCTTTCAAAATAAATGAAAAATCAAGATTTTGAGAATAATATATTTCAACATTCGAAATGTTTAAGAAATGAATTAATTAGGGATCGAGTGATGATTAATTGATTAATTAATTAATGTAATTAATTTTAGATTCATTAATTAGTCTAATTAGTTTAAGATAATCACTCATTAAGTAATTAGGTATAATTACTTAGTGCAGTAATTAATGGATGATTACAGAATGTAATTAAATTGAGAAGAATTACTTATGGAAGAAATTGAATGGAAGTGATTAAGAGTTAATCTCTTAGGGTTATTAATTAAAGGATTAATTAATATAATTGATTAAAGAGTTAATTAATTAATTTAAGAGTAATTAATTAATTAAAGGATTAAGGCTAATTAATAATATGATTAATTACTAGTTAAGAAATATAATATAGACCTTAAAGGTGTAATTAATGTGAAGGGATGGAAATTAAATTAATTTGGGTAAGTAATTAAGAAGGATAACTAAGGTGGACTAATTAATGGTTTGTAAATATTTATAAGCAAGATTAATAGTGATTGTGATAATTAATTTAATTTGTTTAAAAATAGTTTGGGTTATAAATTTTGCTTTAGTTATGGAATAAACCTCTAAATGTTCTCAAATACAATGTTTCCAAATAAATGTAATTGTGGAAATTAAAATGAAATTAAGTGAAAGGATTTATCTTTAAATAATTAAAAGATGATAATTTTGTATAAACAAAATTTCAAGCTTTTAATTCAAAAGATAAATAGAGTTTAATGTAATATATGGGTTATCTTAATTTAATCTTGTTTTATTAACAAAGGTAATTAAAGTATAATTACGTAAATTAATTAAGATATTTAATTTGGGTAATTAAATTAAGATAAATAACTTGTAATTGATTAAAGGTAGTTGCATGCTTAAAATTTGGATTGATTAACATAAATGTAATTGAAGAATGATTAATCAAGGATAACTAATCAATGCAGGTGATTATAGGTTAATTAATTTGTGTAATTAATTAAGCTAATGGGGTTAATTCTAGTTAATTAATTAAGTTTAATTAATTAAAGGTAATCTTTTGATGTTGGGTTAAGTATACTTACTTAAGGTAATTAATGAGATGTAATTACTTAGTGGAGTAATTAGTGGATAATTACTGTATGTAATAAATTAAAAGGAAATTACTTGATGGGAGGTAATTAAAGGATAATTACTTGGTGGAAGAAAATAAGTGATAATTACTCAGTGTAATTAAAGGACTAATTAATATAATTAATCAAGGAGTTGGTTTAATTGATGGAGTAATTAAGGAAAGTTAATTTCTGATTGTGATTCTTCAAGGTTGATTAATGAATGTAATTAAGTTAAAGGTTAATTATTAAACGAAATTTAAGAATAACTAACTAATGGAAGTAATTAGAGGATCGTTAATCAACGTAATTAATGGAAATGATCAATCTTGTTTACGAATGATTGAATGATGATAAGTGTTTTGGATTCGATGATATCTCTGATATGAATTGCTTTGTGATATGAAATGTTGGATGGATGGTGATAATGTGATTATCTATCAATTATGAATTTCTTTGTAAAAGTGTTATCCCGTAATTAAAATTTAATTATATTTAATTAAATAACTTGGGTTTAGATGACATTGGATTCGAAGAGACCGGAGTCGGGTATTAGTAAATACCCGAAACCACTTCGATCCTTTAAAGATTGATATGTGAAATCAATAAGCTTAAATGAATGATTTAAGTGAATTGGACTATTTAATCAAATTTTTGGTACTTAGAAATTGATGTGATAAATAAGTGATGTCTATAACAACTTGTGAAGTTGTATATTGATGCAAATTACCCGGGTTTATATAAGTTGTATGCTTTTATATTCCTTGTTGGATGAGTTTACACACGCTGGTTTCCAGCCTGACCCGAGTGTTACTTTGATGTAATGCTTGGGTCAGACCGAGTATTACAGATTTTCAGGTAAGTTCGTTCTGGAGCTCAGGAGGCGAGCTGGATGGCAGGAACGTATGGAGAGTATTCCGCTGTGTATATTATTATTATTTATCTAGGATAAGTTATTTTAACTGTCCAATATTGTGTAAAAGTTGAAATTCTGATGTATTAAAATGTATTGACTGATACAGTTTTCTTTGTATAACTATTATTTTATGAGATATTATATTTTATCCGCTGCGAATGTGAGAATCTGTGTTTTGTTTCTGTTTCTTCTTCTTTCTCTTTTCTTCTTTTCCTAACTATCTGGAAATTTTGGGATCGAAATTTCCGGGTCGTTACATTTGGTATCAGAGCAAAGGTTAAGCGAGAACCTTGGCTCTGGTGGGATTACCCATTAAGGATAGGGTCAATGGTACCCTAGAATGAATTTAGTGCATATATATATGAGAGCGTACTTGTTATTTTCTTATATAAAGATTTTAAATGATTTTATATAAGAATATATTTTGATATATAAAGCAATATATCTTTCTAATAAATGTTAAGGTAATTGGTTGTTAAGTTATTGGAATTAAATTAAGTGGTAATAGAAATACAACCAAATTAAAATTAAATAAAGATAAGTTTGAAATGGATTCAAACTGAAATTAAGTCTTGAATTTTGGGAAGAATTTCAGAATAAGATAATAATGAATTGGTTTCTAGATATAATAATCTTGGTTATTATCATAAATGATTGTTGTAATATAATGTGTATTAATGAGTAAGCAAAATGAAATGTTTTAAGGAAGTAAAAAATTTAGGGAAGTACGACTTATAAATGGGAATTAAAGATGATCTAAATTGTGAAGTTTTAAATCTGGGTCCTGTTTCAAACAAGAGTTGTTTGAAAATTTAAAGGAATTTGTTTTGAATTAAAACCAAGGGTGGTTTAAATTTTAAAATTTGGCTTGGTGGGCCAAGAAGTAAAAATGTACATATGTGTGGATATACATAATATCAAAGATGGTTTGAAATAAACTCTAAATGTTGAGTTTTAAATTTGGAATAAGATGTGATAACCAAGTGATAAGTTTTTGAACTTTTAAGTCATATAAATTTGGAATTTGAAATGGAGAATTCAAACTTAGAGTGGGATTAATGGGATTAAACTGAATTTAACTTAGAAAAAGTTAAATAAGTTTAGAACAAACAACCTGAATTGAAAATTTCAAGATGAAATTGGAATTTAACTTGGGAAGTTAAAAGTTTGATTTGAATAATTTGGAATTATAATTAAAGTTGAATAGCTTTATATTCAAATGGAATTTGAATTAAATTTGGGAGGAAATCAAGAATAATTCAACTTGATTTGGAAATGGAGTTTGGAATTGGGATTAATTCAAACTGGAGTTGAAATGAATTGAAACTGGAACTAGTTCAATTGAAATTTATTTGAATTAGTAGAATTTGAGATCAAAGTTGAATAAAGTTAAATTTGGAAAGAAACTGAGGGTAATTCAACTTGAATTGGGGTTAAATCAATTTCAATGGAAATTAAAGTTATTTAAATTGGAACTAAGTCAATTTAAATGGAAGTGGGAATTTAAATTAAATTGATTGTAAAGAGAGGTTGGGAATTGAACAGTTTGACTCTGGACTATTTTCAAAATAAATTGTTTTAGTGCAAATCTATTTTTCCAAACTATTTACTATACAACTTTTCTTTTTAAACCTAAAACTATCTTATACTTGTTTTACAATTATTTTTGGAACTATTTAACAATTTTTCAACTGTTTTGTAAACTAATTACTGTTTTTCAACTACTTTATAACTAATTACTATTTTATAGCTATTTTGCAATTATTTAAAATTTCTATAACTATTTGACTATTTTCCAACTATTTTACAACTACTTAACTACTTTGAAGCTATTTTACAAACTAATAATTATTTTTCAATTACTTATCCATTTTTGACTTTTCAAGCTATTTTCTAAATTTAAACTGGATAGAGTTCAAACTGTTTATGATTAAATACCCGATTTGAGGTGATAATCCAAATGTGATTGAAACAACTGTGAATAGGTGAATAGAAATTAAAGTGAATGTGAATAGAAAGGAGAATTGATTTAGCTAATAACTAATAAAGATAATACGTAGGATGTACGTATATTATTCTATTCGCATAGTGATATGATCCAGATTAGAGCATAGAATTTCGAGATAGTTACATCGATCCGAGTTGGGATTTTTCACTCGATTTTCGACGGCGACCCTGAATATGGATTGTTGATTGGTTTTGGATATTCTCTATCATAGCTAGGCTATGCAAGGAGAATGACAGTTTCTGATCAAGAAACCAGATCTGTGTCTACACTAGGAAGTCGGATGGACGATACTAGTTTGAAAGTGAAATTATGTGATCGAGTGAGCGATCAGATTGGTATAGCGTACGGATGATATGTGTGCATCGTACGGATTGGAATGAAATTGATATTGAAAGTTTATGGACAAGAACTATAAAATGGTTTTTGAAGAGAGATGTATATTTTGTGAAATATATGATGAAATAAAACAGAAATTATATATTTCTATGGTAGAAATTTACTTTACGAAAGTAAGTAATATGGTTAATGACTTTATAGAGTAATCAAATTTGAATATTTGATTTGGAATAAATAAAGTTATATATCTTTGTTATATAAGATAAATCTCCCCTTATTGAGTCTATTGCTAGAAGAAAAGGATTTTTGAATAGTATTTGAAGTATAAAAAGGGAATTTATACAAGTTTGAAGTAATCCAAAGATTTTCAAAATTATATATATATCTATGTATATATATAAAGGATTTCATGAGGATGATTTTGGAAAGGTTTTTGCAACCTTTGGATTTGGAAAGGCTTTTTATTTTTGGATAAAATCAATACTGGAATTTGGAAAAGCCTAATTTGAGAATTATCGATTTTGGGATAATCGATTTTGAGAAAGGAGATTTATATGAGATTCATACTAGGTGTATGATTTGAAAGATACTATATGTGTATAATATAAAGTGTTTTGAAAATAGCTCTGGGGAAAAAGGCGCTCCCTTGAAATGAACTTCTCAGAAGTACCATAGGTTGGTACTGCCTTGAGCCTCTAAGGGGGAGGCTTTAAAGTTGATCCTGTGAGGAGTCTGGACAAACTAGTTCTCCAGGATTATTAGGTAGCGAAAGTCGAGGGCGCTGATGGCAACAGAGGCATTTGGGTTATGCTGTGACGATAGTGTAACTCGATGTCGTTGCGATCTACTGTGTGGACCATAGCGGAAATCGCGTGGAGGTGAGTGTCAACGGTCTACGCTTGATTTTGCCAGGAAGGCAACGTAACATTGGTAGACTGCGATCTATGGTCAAGTGGAGTGGAGAAGTTTCATTCTTTTGGCAGCGGAATTCAAGGGCGCCGAGGCCTACGGTTATATGGGTTTTTGCTGTGACAGCAATGTAACCTCGGTTGTAGCTGCGATCTGTAGCGGGTTCCATGGCGTAATCGAGGGGCGCGAAGGCCTGCAGTTATCTGTGGATTTTGCTAGGATGACATCGTAACCATCGGGTTAACTACGACCATGGATGGGGGTGATGATTTCCAAAGTATTCTCACCAAAGATATTTCCTCTATTTTCAAAGATGTTTTCTATATTTTCAATCAAATTATTTTCTAAGTATTTTCACTGGGTGTTGAAAATGGGTCTGCTAAGTACTTATAGATTTTCAGTCCTACGCCTGATCAACATATGACCGAATTTCTGTGAGAACAAGAATGGACTTGTTGAAACATCGAGTTATAAAAGTATTTTTATAAAAACTATTTTTGTAATACTATATAGGTTTTAAAGTGTTTTAAAAATAATCAAAGAAAATTTATCTGATTTTAAGCATTTTAATAATTCTGGCTTCGTTCCTTTTCGAGGACGAAAAGATTCAAAGGGGTGAGGAATGTGATAACCCGGATTTTTGATATCTAATAATTGAATAATTGACTGGTTTTATTCAGTTGAACAAATCAAATTCTGATATCTATATGAGTTTGAAACTTTGATAATTAAAGGAAGTCTTGGTTTTAATTTAATAAAAGATATTTTGTCTAATCTTAATATATATATATATATATATTGTAATTGGTATTTTTTTTTAAAAATTAAGTAAATAATTTTCAAAACTAGTTAAATTTGTTCTATATTCTCAAAATCAATATTAGCTTGAGTTAAAATAAGATTTAAAATTTTGATCATTTCTTTGCTTTTAAATTTTTTTCTTTACATAACACATGATTAAGGTTTATAAACATGTATATAAGTTTAAACCTTAAGTATAAATTAATATAAACATAACATATTAATATAAATACTTGTATAATTAATTTAAAAAAAATGGTTTTAAACATTTGTAAATACATAAGTCAAGATTTTGACATTTTTTAATAAATGGACTCATGTAAAATACATTTGTCACTAAAGTATTATTTGAAACAAAAGGTGGCTAAACTTGTATTTTCTTTAATTTAAATTTTAAGTAACATAGGCTTGAGGAGAAACAGGTTTTCATTTTCTTCTTTCCACTTTCAAAGAAACCTGCTAAATATAAAAAAAGAAGAAGAGGAGAAACAAACAAACAAACAAACAAACCTGTAAGGAAACATGATCAAAGGAAAATTAAAACAATCATCCCTTTCAAGTTCAAAAACTCAATTGCAAACAAAGATAGATCAACCCAGAAATTAAGCAAAAACAAGGGCAACGCAGGATTCAAACTTCAGCAATCAAAGAGGATTCAGCAATTAAACTAAAGCACAACCTTCTCTGTTTCTTCACAGACAGGTGAGTAAACATATCTTAACGCAAATTTGATGATGTGAATGAAAATCATAATGTTACCTGAAATGCTTGAATTGAAGTGAATGCATGCATGTATATGAGTATTTGATGCCTGTGTGATGCCTATGTGTATACAAATAGAGGCTACTTTGTTTTTTTGCAGGGTTGATTTCTTTAAACATTATATCATCATAGAATCATAGTTAGCCTATGATTTATAAATGAAAAGTGTTTGAAATCCTGTTATATTACTACTAAAAATAAGTTTTGGAATTTAAATTAATTATTGACCTCGAAACTATATAATTTACAGTGAAATCTCTATTTGGGTTAAAAATCTTTAGATTCAATCTTAAGTATTGATTGCATGATTGTGTTCGAAATGGAAAATCATGAATTTTATTGTTGGTTTCTAGATTTTTAAGTAAGTGGTTGTTTATAAGTGTTGAGTTGAACGGATTTGGTATATTGATCGAATTCTGGCGATCGGCTACGTGTGGGACGTCGGGGTTGGTACTGAAGGTGGCTTGTAGGTCGATGGTTGTAGGAAAAATGACCGCTGGCTTACTGGATCAACGTGGTGGCAGGTGTAGGACGATCTAGGGTTCGAGGGCCGGTTTGGGATGATGTTGTTCGTGAGGAAATGGCGATAGCGGTGGTGCATCGGAACTGTTCGCATGGGAGGGAAATCAAAGAGTGGAGGTCGAGACAACTTTGGTGAAGATGGCATGGATTCGCGAGGACGAGTTTGTCGGCGATTAGTAGTTTTGTAATGGTAATGGTTCCATATTTTGGAACGAGTGACTCGATTTTGTTTAGCGAACGGAATCATTAATTTGGAAGGAGGAATGGATAGGCGAGGTTGACATTGAAATGTCGATGGTCGAAAGGATGACCAGTGGTGGTCGGAGGGTTGTGCACCGTGCATGCATGCACGTGGTTCTGGAAGGTTGATGGCTTCGGGAAGATATTGGGTTGACTCGAAGAATTTGCGTATGTGTCTCGGAGCAGTGGACGATCTGGGGGATTCGAGTTTTTCATGAGGATTATACTCGCGCGTGTCTCGGGAAAGATAGTTTTTGGCTCGTTTTTATGGTTTGTGTATTGTCTGGGTTAAGTGGTAATCAAGTTTTTAAAATTCAACTTTAAGTAAAGTAAAGACTAATTTTGAAAAAGAAAATCAAGTTTAAAATTTAGAAGCAAGTCCTTTCAAAATAAATGAAAAATCAAGATTTTGAAAATAATATATTTCAAGATTTGAAATGTTTTAGAAATGAATTAATTAGGGATTGAGTGATGATTAATTGATTAATTAATTAATGTAATTAATTTTAGATTAATTAATTAGTCTAATTAATTGAAGATAATCACTTATTAAGTAATTAAGTATAATTACTTAGTGCGGTAATTAATGGATGATTACAGAATGTAATTAAATTGAGAAGAATTACTTATGGATGAAATTGAATGGAAGTGATTAAGGGTTAATCTCTTGGGGTTATTAATTAAATGATTAATTAATATAATTGATTAAAGAGTTAATTAATTAATTTAAGAGTAATTAATTAATTAAAGGATTAAGGCTAATTAATAATGTGATTAATTACTAGTTAAGAGATATAATGTAGACTTTAAAGGTGTAATTAATGTGAAGGGATGGAAGTTAAATTAATTTGGATAAGTAATTAAGAAGGATAACTAAGGTGGACTAATTAATGGTTTGCAAATAATTTATAAGCAAGATTAATAGTGATTGTGATAATTAATTTAATTTGTTTAAAAATAGTTTGGGTTATAAATTTTTCTTTAGTTAAGTTATGGAATAAACCTCTAAATGTTTTCAAATACAATGTTTCCAAATAAATGTAATTGTGGAAACTAAAATGAAATTAAGCGAAAGGATTTATCTTTAAATAATTAAAAGATGATAATTTTGTATAAACATATTTTCAAGCTTTTAATTCAAAAGGTAAATAGAGTTTAATGTAATATATAGGTTAACTTAATTCAATCTTGTTCTATTAACAAAGGTAATTAAAGTATAATTACTTAAATTAATTAAGATGTTTAATTTAGGTAATTAAATTAAGATAAATAACTTGTAATTGATTAAGGGTAGTTGCATGCTTAAAATTTGGATTGATTAACCTAAGTGTAATTGAAGAATGATTAATCAAGGATAATTAATCAATGCAGGTGATTATAAGGTTAATTAATTTGTGTAATTAATTAAGTTAATGGGGTTAATTCTAGTTAATTAATTAAGTTTAATTAATTAAAGGTAATCTTTTGATGTTGGGTTAAGTATAATTACTTAAGGTAATTAATAAGATGTAATTACTTAGTGGAGTAATTACTGGATGTAATAAATTAAAAGGAAATTACTTGATGGGAGGTAATTAAAGGATAATTACTTAGTGGAAGAAATTAAGTGATAATTACTCAGTGTAATTAAAGGACTAATTAATATAATTAATCAAGGAGTTGGTTTAATTGATGGAGTAATCAAGGAAAGTTAATTTCTGATTGTGATTAATCAAAGTTGATTAATGAATGTAATTAAGTTAAAGGTTAATTATTAAACGAAATTTAATTAATTAATGGAAGTAATTAGAGGATCATTAATCAACATAATTAATGGAAATGGTCAATCTTGTTTATGAATGATTGAATGATGATAAGTGTTTTGGATTGGATGATATCTCTGATATGAATTGCTTTGTGATATGAAATGTTGGATGGATGGTGATAATGTGATTATCTATCAATTATGAATTGCTGTGTAAAAGTGTTATCCGGTAATTAAAATTTAATAATATTTAATTGAATAACTTGGGTTTAGATGACATTGGATTCGAAGAGAACAGAGTCGGGTATTATTAAATACCCGTAACCACTTCGATTCTTTATAGATTGATATGTGAAATCCATAAACTGAAATGGAATGATTTAAGTGAATTGGACTATTTAATCAAATTTTTGGTACTTATAAATTGATGTGAGAAATAAGTGATTTCTATAACAACTTGTGAAGTTGTATATTGATGCAAGTTACCCGGGTTTATATAAGTTGTATGCTTTTGTATTCCTTGTTAGACGAGTTTACTCACGCTGGTTTCCAGCCTGACCCGGGTGTTACTTTGATGTAATGCTCGGGTCAGACCGAGTATTACAGATTTTCAGGTAAGGTCGTTCTAGAGCTCAGGAGGCGAGCTGGATGGCAGGAACGTATGGAGAGTATTCCGCTGTGTATTTTATTATTATTTATCTGGGATAAGTTATTTTAACTGTCCAGTGATTGTGTAAATGTTGAAATTCTGATGTATTAAAATGTATTGACTGATACAGTTTTCTTTGTAGAACTATTATTTTATGAGATATTATATTTTATCCGCTGCGAATGTGAGAATCCGTGTTTTGTTTCTGTTTCTTCTTCTTTCTCTTTTCTTCTTTTCCTAACTATCTGGAAATTCCGGGATCGAAATTTCCGGGTCGTTACAAGAATTGACTTGCTTCTTCAAATAGTTAGAAAATTTGTGTATTTTTTTAGTGTAATGGAGTAGTTTTTTAAGTGTAATGGACTTGTAGTGAAGTTCATGTGGCTGATTTGTAGTTTTTTTAGTGCAAATGTACTAAAGCTTATAGAAGAATGAAGTTAAACTATAACGACCCACCTTTTTGGATGGTTCAAATCGACAATAAACCACACATGTCAGACTCAAACCATTCAAATGGGAGGATTGTTAATGAGGTAAATAAGAAAAAAAATGAAAAAGGAAAGAGCAAAAACAAAATACAGAATCTTGCAGCGGAACGACAAATATAATAATCAAACAAACAGTTCATGAAGCTGTTTTACGAATAACATTTGATTACACATTTACAAATTCAAATCAGAGTTATACATAAATCATAAATAAACAAATAATGCAGCGGAACACAGAATGTAGTGGAATGATAAATAGCAATAATATACCGAATCTTCATCTTCGTCCACCAGAAAATAGTCTTCAACATTAAAAAACTCAGGCTGACCCAAGCATAATGAAAAACAATACACTCGAGTCAGAACTAAAAATTCCTATGTAAGTCAAATCAATCTCAAATAAAAATATGAGTGCAATGGCTTCAGAGATGTTACGAGATTTTTCATCTCCTATCAAGCGTACAACCTGAGTGCAATAACTTACGAGATTTCAAATAATCCAAAATACCAATTTTAACCACTTTATTTAAAATAAATCCGAAGTTTAAATTAAAAACTTAAACTTTTTTAATAATTCAGTTTCAATAAATAATCCAAATTCAAGAAATTGTATGGGTATATATATCATTTCAACCCATAATTTAAATGTCTTAATTATCCAATTCTAAAATGATTCAGATGACCATTTAAATGATGTCAATAATATACAAGGTGATAACAGGGACATATTAAAATAAATAAACAACCATACATCCAACATATCAATCAATAAGCATCTATTGCAAACAACATCTAAATCAACCAATTTATTTCAGCATATAATAGTTATCAATATCGGGTTTAACTATCAATTAAATTCCAACAAAAATTAAATGTCAATTCAGATTTAATATTAATTCAAATGTCAACTTAAATTAGCAAACCGCAATAAAATATTTATATATCACATCATATATTTTATTTAACTTGCAATGGAATTTTTAGTATTGCGTGAGTGGGTTTAATCACTTACCTTCGATTTATAGCCAATTGAAAATCCAATAAAAGCCCAAAATTTCAATGGTCTCTAAATGCAACCGTACTAGTTTTATGTTGTCCGGAATTTTGATATGAACCCAAAGGAAGAAACCGCACATTAATCGATTAGAGGAAGAGATTTATGAAATAGGAAATGAATAAGGGAAAAGCACGTTTGGAAATTGGAATATGTAAGGGAAGAATATAAGAAGATGTAAATTTGCAAAATAAAAAGAGCTAACATGCAGGTAATTAACAAAAGATGAAAGACACACGTTGGAATTTGATAAGACATGTTTACATGGCAAGCAAATATTTTGATATAAAATTTCAAAACATGTGCTACCTCAATTAATTTCATCAACACACATGAAACATTTCAAGGCAAGGCTCGCATGTAAGTAAATAAAACTTACTGGAAAATCAAAAGAGACATGTATTTAATAAAAGAAAGTAATAATAAAATAAAATAAAATAAATGAAAGCAACGATCTAAATTTGAGAACATAGACCGTACATAGAAATCACAAATCTAATATACCAAAAAAAACAATTCATTTTAATATATTTTATTAACCCTAATACGCTCAAATTTACACACATATATGTATTTTTATTTAGTACACAGTAAATAAAATTAAATACTACAATTATCATAATGAGGACCGCTACCCGACACGTTAAAAGATAAACTGAGACTCCAAAGTCAAATTTGAAACGGAATAAATCTCCTATGTAAATTGCTAAATTTCCAAATCAAAAATTTAACCAAACCTTCAAGTTGTTTTCTTACCATTTTATTATTGTTATTTTTTTGTAAATTAAATCCAAATCAAGTTTGAATATTTAAATAAATCAAATATTCCAACTAATAACATACAACAAAATTCAATTCTTTGTTTTGATGAAATTAAATTTACATTCACAAATGAAATATTCACTTTATTTGATAAGAATATTCTTTTCAAGAAACCATCTTCTTTTATTTTTATTGAAACATATTTCTTTTCGTTACACATTAATTTACAATTAACACCTCCCCCTTTAAAATCAACTTATATTTAAAGATTATCCCATTAAAGAGTCATGGAAATAATATTTCGTACAACCAAGTCATTTCTTTATCAATTAATTTTATATTATCATTATATTTGTAACAAATTTAAGTACTCACAATTTGAACATAATATTTCTCATTAAAATTCTCATTATATTTTTAACACAAAACGTATGTTGCACATATCACTAATTAATTAGCATTTACTTCTATCCCTTATTAATGGCAATATATAATTAATATTAGTTACAATAATTAAATCTCAAAACATACCCTAATATAGGGAAGATAATTAATCCAATTGTTTCCTTTGAAATCCAATTTTCCATGTTAAACCCAATATCTATATACTAAATTAATTCCAACATTTAATTACAACTATAATAAAATCAGTTCATTATATATTTAAATTCCAAACAAATTCTTTTATTTTGATTTACATTCTTATTATCAAATCAACTATTCCCTTATGCAATTGATTAATATAAATTTTACACTCACCACTCAACGGTTAACGTTTCTTCTTATATCAATTGTAATATTCCAATTACATTAATTCTCCATTAATTACCAAATAAATTTCTAACGGATTTAATAATAAGATAATAGATAAAACAACGGTTATATGGTAATAATCCATATCTATTAACCTATTATTTACAAACAAAGGTTAATTAATTTATAGAAAAAATAATTGATTTCATACTCCGTATTAAAACCAAATGCAATTAATAACATATGATTACATCAATTTATACATCATTTATTTCGTTCCTTATTAACATTTATTATTTAAATTGATTGAAATTATGTTAACATGGTATAGTAGTCAATTACGTTCAATTAATATTAGCAAATTATATGTTAATACGTATTACCATCTTTTATCTCATTAAAATTAATTCTTTTAAGATGTATCTTAAGGTCAAAATTTATAATCTAATAAGACTCAATTTAATAAATCATAAATTTTAATTTCTGACAATATTAGAGTCCAAAACCTTATTAAATTTAATATTTTTAATTATAAAAAATATGGGTTGTTACATAGATTATGTGAAATCGTTATAAAATAAAATGTGAAATGTTTTGGTTATTTTATTTTAATCTCTAATATCAGTTGTACCTATGTTTAAAATTGTTTTTATTACCATTTATCTTTTTATTATTGGTTTGAATATGTAAGACTCTGTTCTATATTGTAAGTTATTTTTGTTTAATAAACTAACTGATTCATCTATGTACCCGCTTTAATGTCTTTTAAATGTCAGTACTTTTTTAACCAGTTTTTACATTTATTTGTTCATCTCGTATAAACATTTATCTTTGTTTTTTGATTTTCTTCTTTGCTCTATGAATTACTCATGCATTACTCAGGTATTTATCTAATTTCCATATGAGTTCCATTGTTTTGGTCAGTTTGCATATTACTATTTTTCATTGTTGCTGAAGGTTTGTTTTTAGGAATACATTATTGACTGATATTTCAAAATTTTCAATATGAACTAAGGAATTGCACAAGATGCATTTCAGTATTAACATTTCAATCGAATGCTAGTTGTATTTAGCATTTCAATCGAATGTTAGTTGTAACTAGCATTTCAGTATAAACAGTATACATCACACTTGAGACACAATACAAACATTGAAAACCACAACCTGTCATTGATAGAACTGAGTGAGCTATTGTGCATGAATGAAGGATCCGATGATGATGAACTAATCTTCATATGATGTACTAATGAGATTGCATAAGTAGCTCTAGGATGAGCTTTCGAACCGACGATGAGCTGATAAAAGGCTGAAGAAAACTCTTTCAACGGAGGTGGAGATTCCAACAAAAAAATAAAAATAGCAGCTGTATATTTCTTGTACAACCACAACAGAATGTGGACTTGCAAAGCAGCTGCTGAAGCAATATACAATCGAAGTAAAGATCCACAATAATCTAGCGGTAGAGTAGCAGAACCCAAATGGAATAGGGGAAAGCGAAAAAAACTGGATTGCAAAGCCGATGTTCCATGAATTTGTCGTCTAAATGTAAGCTGAAGGTTAGCTTATCAAAAGCTGAAGCGGGTACAATGGGTAAGTATATAAACATTTCAATCGAATGCTAGTTGTATTTAGCATTTCAGTCGAATGCTAGTTATAACTAGCACTACAGTATAAATAATATACAACACACTTGAAATATAGTACAAACATTGAAAAGCACATACAAATGCTAGATGTATAAAATCACACTTTATTTATCACAGTTCGATCACAGGAAAATGTATTTCGCAGAATGCTAGTTCTGTCTAGCATTTCAGTATAAACATTATTCACCACATTAGAAACACAGTACATGCCTTGAATAACACATAAAAATGACACTTGAATATATCCATACTTTATCCATCGTAGTTCATGCACTGAAAATAGCCAACTATAATCGAATCAGATTCAAATTGAAAAGTTCAAATCCATCACAGTAGTTTATACACTGAAAACATAATACAAGCATTGGAAAGAATATACAAATCTATCACAGTTCAATTACAAGAAGCAGTTTAGTTCAAATAAAATCCAAAGTTCTAAGAAATTTAAATGCAACAGCTAGTCCTATGCAGAGTCTTTATAGGACTTCTCCGCCGATCAACTATATTCTAGATCGTTGAGTATGTCATATACTACTGCAGCTCTTAGTTTTCTAATTGTCTAATTTGCATATTTTGCTGGCATCTCATCATTGTCAAGTTTTTTCATGTTCACTATCACAAAAAATGCACATCAAGTCTGTTTTAGATATAGAAATATTAGTTAATATTACCGGATAATCTAATGCTAAAATAAGGTAGCATTCTTTAATCTAGCATTCTAAAATATAACATTACATTTTGTGCACAATATTGATCAATACATTTATAGAGATACCATGCCTGCGTCTAAAGCGTGCACCTAATACATAATCTTTTTGTTCAATGGATGCAGTCCAATGAATTGTAAATTAAAAACGCTAGTTTTAACTATCATTTTGCATATTCAATGCATTCCACTACAATTTAAAATACAAATGATAATTTTACTATTAGTTTGCATGTTTAGTGTATTCCAATATACTTCAAAAATACGTATGCTAATGTAAACAATCATTTTGGACATTTGACCCATTTCTATGTACTTTAAAAGTACAAATTATAGTTTGAGCTGTCATTTTTTCATTTGATCCATTTTTATTGATCCATTTTTATGCACTTTAAAAATATCAATGCTTTTTTACTATCATTTTGGACATAAGATGATTCTAATATACTTTAAATATGAGTGTTAGTTCTAACTATTAGTTTGCATATTCAATGCATTCCGTGATACTTTGAAAAAACAAACGCTAGTTTTGACTATCATTATCATATTCACTGCATTTTAACGCACTTTAAAAATATGAATGCAAGTCTAAATTATCATTTTGGATATTCAAAACATTTATATGCACTTTACAAATACGAGTGCTAGTTTTAACTACCATTTTCTCATTTATTTCAATTCTATGGTACTTTTAGAATAAGAATGCTAGTTTTAACTATCATTTATTTCTTGAGTTTCAATGTGTTAAGGCATCTACTAACTTGAAAGTTCGACATAACTAGTGGAAACTTGAAACCTAAAGTATTCAATTGTTTGAAGAGTGATAGTGAATAGACATTTAATTTGTTTAAACTCACAGATAGACTACATACCAACAAAAAGATTAAATGAATAAACTTGCCATGGGGGTATATTCCTTGTATCCTCAATGAAGAAAAAATGAACTTATATATTAGCCTATTTCAATTCGTTATTCCTTGATTATAGCTTTGACGGCTTTCAAAACAAAGCCGAGAAACATGCCCGGTTGTTCTATGCTCCCAATTGTAAGTACAGTATTTTAACTTTATGTTAATGTATCTATCTCTATAATGTAAATTCTATACATTATATGTTTTAACATATTTTTATTTGTGGTTTTTCCTATCCGAGCATATAAATTTGATTTCTCCAAATGCAACATATAGTGCTGCCTTGCCTAGATTTGGGAGATGGAATATCAAAAGCTTAGAAAATACGATTTCAAGAGAAGCTCTCAAAAAGATGGATAGTGGAAAGGTATCATTTCTCACACAAGTACAAACAATATATATGATAGATAAATATATCATAACATAGTGTATATTACCATTTTATGTTGTTGTTATACAACTACATGTTTAACGATAGTTACATATAGCATTACTGCAGAATGTAGTATTATAATTTTTTGTTGTTATTATTGAAGAATGAAGAATGATGTAACATATAGATTACTACAAAATATCAGCATATATAGCATTAGCTCATTCATTATCTGTTGCTCATTTATTACTATTTTATGTTATTATATAGAGTTTCATTGAGATAAGAAATATGACTGAAGGTGAATAGGCGCTTCTTGAACAAACGAAGCAATGAAGATTTTTTTGGCTAGATTCCAATAAACATGTTGGAACATAAAAAAACAACAAAACTTGGATGAATATACAAACTTAAATGACAAGAGAAAAAATGAATATATTTACTTGCGAATCAGGATCTTGTGATGGGCTTTTCGGTTGCAACGCATTAGGTTTATTAAGTTCTTCGTTAAGTATTCCTATATCTGCCCATTTCTTGATTAACATCAATTCATTTTTGTTTCTCTAGAAGAAAAAAAATTAGTGTTGTATGTTAATATTAGAGTGATTTCAAAATTATATTTTTGTTACAAGAACCAAGGCTTGGTTATAGCTAGGGTTTGATGTCCTTGATGATTTGATCTTTGGTTTGGTTGAGTCATAATGACTGCACTTCATTGTCATAGCTTAGCATCAGGAAGCACCATTGTTTATGTAATGTAGAGGGAAGAAATTCTTCTCCGTAAATTCATCATTCACAATGACATCAATTATTGGTACGACTATGTCATTGATCATAGTTTCCTAATCATGTATTAAAGCATTCTGCGTATTAATAAGTATTAGAATATTTTATATTATTATCTAACATTTATAGTGAAAAGCTTACACTTATCATCATTAAGTTAGAGAAGTGGTAACTATGTTCATACACCTCTTGATGATAATAAAACCAATCAATAAGCTGATTAACCAAACAAAAACGATTGTAAGTTTTATGGAATAATTAATTTTTTCTATATTTCTAAACCATAAAATACGAACGCTAGTTTTCAGTACCATTTTCATGTTCAATACATTCCAATTCACTTTAGAAATGCAAATGAGAGTTTAAATAATCATTTTGGTCATTCAATACATTTATATGCACTTTACAAATACTAATGCTATTTTAACTGTCATTCTCTCATTTAATACATTTACATGGACTTTGAAAATATAAATGTTAGTTTTAACTATCATTCTCCCATTATATACATTTATATGCACTTTAAAATTATGAATGCTAATTTTAACTTCATTCTCTCATTCTACACATTTATATGCTTTTTACAAATACTAGTGCTATTTTTAACCGTTATTCTCTCATTCAATACATTTATGTGCACTTTGAAAATTTGAATGCTTGTTTTAACTATGATTCTCTCATTCCATACATCTGTATGCACTTTACAAATACTAATGCTATTTTTAACCGTCATTCTCTTATTCAATACATTTATATGCACTTTGAAAATATGAATGCTAGTTTTTACTATCATTCTCCCATTCTGTACATTTATATGCATTTTTTAACTGTCGTATTTCTCATTTGATGCATACATGTCCATCTGTGAACTCCTCAAATAGGACAACTTCAAGCATAAATTTGACTATTGTATTTCCTCCTTTTTTTCCTTCATCCTTTGCATAAGCTATAGTGCTGTAATTGAAAAATAATAATTGAAAAGTTATTTATTCAATTTTATGTAATTAGAAATATAATCAAAGAAACAAGGTTAGAAATCTTACTTCTCATTTTCATTGAATTTGAAGAAAGTTAGAACTTTGTTCTGTTGTTCTTCATTCAACAGTCGTAGAATTTTGCTTTTTGTGATATCTCTACTTTTATAAGCTTTCTTGACGGAGAGTACCTATCAACATCAATGGGTTCTTCATTATCAACTATTTTGACTTCTTCATTTTTTCTTCTTTCGTGCTGTCTTTTTCGGTTTCTTCTTCATAATCGATTTCTTCTTTTTGTCCACCTTTTTCTTGTTCACTTGTATTTTCCTATTTTTCTTTTTCCATTTAAGGTTCATCATTTTCTTATCTTTCAGGTACATTTTTTTCATTTTCCTTTTTAGGTTCTTCTTTTTCAGCTTCCTCTTTTTGCTCAGCATTATCATTATTTTTTCTCTATTTTGCTGCAATGAGCAATTTCATATTAGCAATCAAGATCAATTTTTTTATTTCTTTTGAGCTTTTTAATCCTTAAAATTAACGAGATTGGTTTCATGGGTGCTTTTTCAAACAATCTTGGGGATTTTCGTGCTACCTCTGCTAGTTTCTTTTGATCTTTTTGATTTTTTTTTTCTTCATGCATCAATTGAATTCGTCGAGTTATATTAAGATCAAATGTTAGAGATTGTATTTCTTTTCTTACTTTTGATTCCCAAAACTTGGTTTCTATTTTTCAATTTTATTCTAATTCCTTCTCCTTCTATCCTTTTTGTCTCTCATTCTCTGATTTCTCTTCAGTCTTCCTTAACTTTTTTCCACCTCTATAATGTACTATAGTAGCGACCGGACTTGCTTTTTTGACCGTACTTCCAATTTTGTTTTTTTTCTGTTCCAACATGTTCATTGGAATCCAGCAAAAAATTCTTCGTTGGTTCTTTTGTTTAGGGAACACCTTTTCATCTTTAGTCATATTTCTTATCTCAACGAAAATCTATATAATAATGTAAAGTAGTAATAAATGAGCAACAGACAGTGAATGAACTGATACTATATATTACCGTCATTTTTCATATAATGCTACATCTAACTTTCATTCTCCAATAATAACAACATAAAGTTGTAATACTACATTCTGTAGGAATGCTATATGTAACTATCATTCAACATTAAGCTGTATAATAACAAAATAGAATAGTGATATACAATATGTTATGATATATTTATCTATCATTATATATTGCATGTACTTGTGTGAGAAACAGTACCTTTCTACTGTCCATCTTCTTGAGAGCTTCTCTTGAAATCACATTTTTTAAGCTTTTCATATTCCACCTCCCAAATCTAGGTGAGGTAGCACTATATGTTGCATTTGGAGAAATCAAATTTACATGCTCACATAAAAAAAACTACAAATAAAAATATTACTTATTAAAACATATCATGTATAGAATTTACATTATAGAGATAGATACATTAACATAATGTTAGAATATTGTACTTATAATTGGGAGCATAGAACAACCGGGCATGTTTCTCGGCTTTATTTTGAAAACCGTCAAAGCTCTAATTAAGGAATAATGAATTAAAATAGGCCGAGATACCGAGTTCATTTTTTCTTCATCGAGTATATAAGGAATATATCCTCATCCCAAGTATCTTTGGTTGTCCAGAAAGAAGAAGGTTATCATTGCAAGAATAAAAATCAACTTTGGAAAATCAGTTTTGTTACAAAATACTTTTGTTTGCTGTAAATTGTTTATCTTTGAAACCGTGAGGTCCTTTGTGATATGATCTATTTTACCAAAATTTCTAAGCACAAAATCTTTACGGTTATCAAGAATGCTTTGTAAACTCATTTTAGGTAGTGGAAAAAGATTACTTCCAGATAAAGGCAAGCTAAAAAGAATTGAAATGTCTTCACGTTTGATTTTAAAAAAAAATTCCCAACCTTGAAAGCTTGTGTTCATCAATAGAAAATGTGTCAATGATATCATCTACTATTGTTGATGATTTTGTAAAAGCAGATTTTATTAGCAATTCATTGAAAAACAAAAGTAAGAATTTTTCAGTGGGGGTTTATCTTAGAAAATTCAGCTGATTTGCAAGAAAATCTCCTCCTTCCTTTATTTTATTGAAATGTTTTATCAAAGGAAGCAAACCGTACCTATACTGAATTTTGTCCTAAGATTTTTTCCTGAATTGTTTCTTCTTCTTCTGTTTTTGCTTTTTTTATTTTTTACCTTTGGATTTCTGTATAGAAAACTATCAATGAATGATTCTGTATTTAACAAACTATAATGTTATTTTCGTCTATCATTTTTTTAATGCATGCATATGTTTTTGGAAAATGTTATAGTTTCATCTATCATTATTTTTTTGATGCTATATTTGCCTATCATTACTCATTTTCAACGCATGCTTTTGCAATTCAAAAATTGAATTGTTGGATTCATCAATCATTCTTCATTTTAAATGCATGCAATAAATCAAATGATATATTCAACTATTAGTCTATAACCATATTTCTAATCATCTAACATTTATCAAAATTGAAATGCTATATTCATCTATCATCTATCATTTCAACGTAATGCATGCGACAAATCAAATGATATATTCAACTATCATTTTATAACTATCTATCGAATTATCATCTAACATCTATCAAAAATTCAAATGCTATATTCATCTATCATCTATCATTTCAACATAATATCATCTATCATTTCAACATAATGCATGCAACAAATCAAATGATATATTCAACTATCGCTGTATAACTATCTATCCAATTAACATGTAACATCTATCAAAAACCGAAATGCTATTTTCATTTATCATCTATCATTTCAACATAATGCATGCAACAAATCAAGTGATATATTCAACTATCATTCTATAACTATCTATCTGATTATCATTTCAACTGAAACTACCATTCTAAAACTATCTATATAGCTACCATCACTTTAATATAAACTTTTATTCTAAAACTTTCTATCATTAAAATGGTATATTCAACTATCATTCTAAAACTATCTATCATTTTTTTAAAATCAAATGATATACCATTGTCTTTCTTTTTTTGTTGATGATCTCATTACAAAGATTCTGTTTATTCATTTCATCTTCATTTAAAGTCTTCGATGCCCTAATTTTTCTTTTCTTCTTTGGTTCGTCAGGAAAAGTCTTGAATCCATAGCGTTCAATGCCCTAGTATTTCGCCTCTTCTTTGATTCTTCAGCTATAGTCTTCGAAGCCTTAGTTTTCAAAGTCCTAGGTCGACTAACTATTGGTTCAGGTTGTGTTGAAATTAGTGGATTCAAGTCTTTCGACTTGGCTTCCAAAGCTGATTGTGTTGCTGAAATATTTTGGGGAAGAACATTGGTTTCGGTTGACATTGTTTGAGGAATGAGGAAGACGACGAAAATTTGTTTCGAGAGGGAAAGAGAGTGAAAATTAGAAATGGTTATGGAAAAGTTTGAATAAAACGTGCACTTGTCCTTTAATTTCATCGTTCGTGAAAATTAGAAGTTTTTTAACTTCTTCCTTTAAATTAATTTTCTCCTTTATTTAGTACTTTGTAAAAATATTCTATTGATATACATTTTGGAAAATAATATTTTGGTTAACAGAAATTTCAAAATATATATTGTTGAGGAACATATGTGTTTAAGATGCCCTGAGGAAGAAAAATATTTTAATGGAAGTAAAAGGTTTTAAAAGCATTTTGTTACGAATACCTTGTTGGGAAGTATCTACTAAGAGCCTTTATTTAAAAATAAAGAATAATTGGTTAAAACATTCTTTACAATGAATATTATATGATTTGGAGGAGATTTATTTTAAAGATACTTTAAAAGAAAGTTAGTTCTATAAAAAGATATTTTAGTTTAAAGGAATTATTTTCTCAAAAGAAGAATTTGAAATTATATAATGTAAATATTTTTGATTAGGAAATATTTTATTGTTGGAGAAATTTGAAAATAATTGGTGGAAGTATCTTTATTTGAGAAGTATCTTTTTGGGTAAAGAATGTAATTAAATATATACTTGAGAAGATAAGTTTTTTCAAAGGAGTGCATTTGATTTCAAAAAACTTTATTTGAAATTTGATTTTATTTAGAAGATTTTTCACTTAAAAAGGTACTCTTTAATAGATGATGTTTTAAAAAAGAAAATTATTTTTGGGTAAAGATATTTTGGTTGAAAAAAGACTTAATTTGAAAATTATTTTATTGAGAAAATATACTATTAAGAAATGATGTATTATAAAATATCTAATTTTACAATACCTTGAGGAAACTTGTTTTACTAAGATGGGGATGATTTGATTTGAAAAGTAGGTGGTTGAAAAAGTAAAATATTTTAACTAAATAATAAGATTTAGCCCTATTTGTTAAAAAAGGTATTGTATTCAAAAGATGTTTTACTCCAAAATTTTAATTGGGAGCTGTAAACCTGGACTTTGTAACGTGGAGTGTAAGACGATGGGTAAGATGAGTTTTGTTCGTCCGACACTATTGTGACGATGTTACCTTTATGACTATTGTATGCAATTTTCCTAATGAGTTGTAGGGACGTCTAGTTACTCCCTTCAGTGGAGAGAGTTGGGATATAAAAAGGGACTGCCTATTTTAATGTTTGTGATAGTCACCTTATTGGTTGTATTTGTTTACTTTGAATGAATTAGTATATTGCATTGTTAAATTAATTACAACTAAGAAATTTCTTCTTCTTTTTAATTGATGTTGAGCTCGTAAAAATTTTATTTTTTATGATTATATCATGTCGTTGATGGTTAATTTACTATGATCGGATTTATTATCACTTATTATGTATTTATTTAATTAGTTTGTGTCATGCTTATCTAAATTAATCTCTTTTGCTTGTATTGGTTATTGTTTGTCTATTATTTATAATTGTTTATCTGTTAGCTTGTCATTTATTTTGATTGGATGTTATTGGTTTAGTTGTTTACTTGTTCACTTGTTTGCTTATTGTTTGATTTATTTTAATTGTATATACTTTGTTTGATTAAGAAATGTGAAGAGGTTCCATGAAGATGAGTAATTGTAGTTAGAGGATTTTGGCGACTAAAGGTTTAATGGGTATTATTGAGAAATCAAGGATAGCCGGAAGGGAGGGGTGTGATCCATCATATGAAATTGTAAAAATACACATTTCAAAAACCTATTTTTGGCTTCCATAAACATTTTAAAACAAAGAGTTTCTATTTTGAAGGACGATTTGATTTCTTATATAGGACGATATTTTCTCAACATTATTTTTAATTGGATTAAAATGATGGAAATTATTTTAAGAAATTATTTTATAAATTAACAGTGTATGTCTAGAGAAAAGGAAGATCATTTGTTTTAAAGGGAGATTTAGCTTTGATTTGAAAATAAAAGTGTTTTAGTAAATATTTTGCTTTTAAAGTGTATTGGAACTCTCTTTGCTAGTATGTCCCTCTTTGATATTGTGGGTGGGCTATCCCAGTCATTAGACGGAGAAATCATTATGGAAAATGGAATTAGGATGATTTCGTGGAAGGGGCTTGTAAGTAGAACGCCGAAGGGTTTTACTATGGAAAATAGAATATAATCAATAAAAGATTTTGTTAAATAAATGGAATATAATCAACAAATTCTTTGAGGATGATTTATTGAATTTATTTAAGATGTTTTAATTAATATAAAATATATTGAGGCATTAATTAATTTGAATGGGAGAGAGATATATTTATAAATAAATCTCAAGAAAATTGAAATTTGAATGGAAAGCAAAATAAATTTAAATCAGAGTGAACTAGAATTCATGGGCCCAGCTAAATGAAAGCCAAGCCTATACATTTCTTTTCTTGAGTCCAGAAGACTCTCCTACTTAACAAATAAACCGTAAACCCCCTAACCAGTTTCAGCCCTAAAACTTCAGAAAACTTACAAATCAAATCGAAATTCGTGATCGAGAAAAATAAAAAATGAATCGCGTGAGCGCTCAAAACCTAGGTGCAAAATCAGAGGCGACGATAAGAGATTGGTAGCCAGTGAGATGTAGCCAGGTGGAGGTAATTGTTGGCGACTTCGAGGCAGGCGTCACGATAAAGAATCGCGTGAGCGTGCTGACATCATGGAGGCGACTAGAAGGTTGGGTCGCGATGAAGTGAAGGCCGACAATCTTTGGCGGTGATTGAAGTGCGTACGAACGGGAGATTGGCAAACTGGGATTCACGGAGGTGATGGAGGAGGGGTGTGGCTGGGATATTAAGGAAAATAGGGTGTACGGCTATAGTGATCCATGCGGTGACGAATTAAACTTGAGGGTGGTTTGGCTGTGCTAGATGGTGGCAGCAGCAATGAAGGAAGTGTCGTAAGGCGGTGGCTGGCGGTTTGAAAGTGATATGATCGATAACTGCTGTATTAGTAGTATACGACTTCACTCGATAATTTGTTGAGTTATCTCACTTGTATCTATGTCTGCTTCGTGTTATTTGAAGTGTATTCATCTATATATTTTCTTGATTTTCTTGCTTGAATGGATAATTCGTTTATTGGATGAAATTGATTGTTTAATATAATTTGAATTGGTTGGCATTACGGTGAATTATAACTTAGTAGTTGTTTTGGTGATTATTGTTAGATTGTTGATTTGTGATGTTTGAGTAGTAAATAGATGTTTGCAAATATTTTAATGACGTCGAAATGATTCAAAATGGGGTAAATGAATTAACAAATGAAGATTTGAAATAGATGAATTATTTTGGGAATAAATAGTGAATTTTGGAGGGATTTTCATATTTAAAATTTAAGATGTGATTTATGGAATTTTTTGAAAGTGGAATGGTTTTGGAAAATATAAGAGAGGAATAATTTGAGGATTTTGTGAATATAAATTATTTCATGAAAAAGGAGTTCTCAGATTTTATTAAATAAGTGGATTTTGAAGATTTTCATGTTTAATTATCATTGATTATAAATATATTTAGAGGATGTTTATGAAATGATGTTTGGAATCTATATTTTAAAAGTGATAATTTAATTTTATTTAAAGTTAATAGATTAGAAGTTTAAAACATAATATTTGAGGTAATTGTAAGTAGAATGAATTTTTTTTATTGGATGTAAATTATCACTTATGAGAATTTTATTACATCTGTATATTATTAAATTAAGTTGGGAAGTAATATATTAAGGTGTTTGATTATCAAATTACTTTGGGAATATATTAACTAAGGAAGAATTTTTGGTTGATTATTAAAAAAATGGTTTTAAATAGGATTGGAAAATAAATGAGAATTTTAAATGATGATTTTGACATTATATACTTGAAGTCGAAAGTATCTATGGATCGAGAATATTCTATTGATTTGAAGTTTTTTAAGAGGTATTTTAAAATATAAACTTCTTCATAGTATTTCTATAATATGTTATTATTGAAGAAGAAGTCTAGGACAAAAGGATTTTGGTGGTTTTAAACTCATTAATGGGTTTGCATAAAGTTTCTATGGAATAAATATGTGACTTTAAAATATATGGATATAAAGAGAAGGAAATGAGCAAAAGAGGAACCCGTTAATTTAGTTGAAGTATTTTTGTAAAACGAAGATAAGAATGAAGTGAAATGTTAATTGATTGTATTGAAGTTAAATCGGCCATTGTGTTGAAGTGTAAAGTAATGGAAATAAAGAATAATGAATTGTAGTAAAGAGTGAGCGACGGGTGAAATAATAAACAAAGTGGAAATTATTTAATGTTGATTAATTGGGGTGTTATGTATATAATAGTATTTCACCGTGCGATATGGGATGCCTATGTGGGGTATATTTATTTACTCAACATAAGTGTAATGTCGGGTAATTCATTGAAGACCGAGTATTTGATATTTAGATATTGGTGAATGATTCTATATTATGCAAGAATATTAATCGATGTTACTTGGATTGCTGACTTGATATGTGAGGTTAATTATATTATTACTTGTTTTATTTTAAAGCACGAATAGGATTATCTCCACTTTTGAGAGGATCGAAGTGTACGAAGTCCCTTATGCAGATGTAATAACCGAAAAATTCGCTATCCTTATCCTAGCTTGACCGACCGGGGGTCGCTCCCTGATCGTTGTGGCGGCATGGCCCCCTTGCATCATGGTCATAATATACTACACGGGCCAACGGGATAAATACAGAATGAGGCGAGGTGGTTGATGATGGGAAGCGAGGTACGAGGAAGAAAGGAAGCAAAGAAGCAACGTGCAATCATTATATAGCTAAAGACTGGTGAGGACCTCACAAAAATTTATTTAAGTAGGGTCTCTTTTTGCATCTAAGAAGTAGCGATGCTCAGGTGTAGACTCGGCTTCTGGCAATGCATTAAAAGTAGTGGTAATGAAAATACAAATGAAAAATAAAATGAATAAATCTAATAATACTAAATAAATATGAATGGATTGATGTGTGATGTGTGTAATGTGTGCAAATGTATGTTGTGTGCGATGTATGGATGTGTGTGAAGCGTGCGATGTGTGCGATGTATGATATGTAGACTGTCTATTGAGTGTGATGCATGCGATGGATGCTTGATGTGTGTGGTGTGATGTATGCAATTAATACTTGATGTGTGTTTTGTGATGTGTGTGATTGTGTTCGTTTTCTTATGGATATTTTGATGTGTTATGGATGTTGTTTGATGTGTTATGGATGTTTTATTATTCTTTTGCTTGGATTTCTTTATTATGTTGTGTATATGTTATTCCTTGAGATATCGTTTATATTCCCACTATTGAATCTTGACATAATTTGACCCGTTTATTATTTATATAATACTTGGGTCAGTCCAAAACATTTCAGGTACAGAGACAGCATGACCAATTATGATTAATGGGCTTAGTTGAAGGATAGAGTACTGAATGTATTATGTATCATAATATGGACTCATGTATGTATATGTTGTTAGATTAGGTGTATTGATCTATCTTTTATGTGTGTGTGTGTGCATGTATATTTTGGGATTGAGTGTGAATTTGACATATATTTCGTATCCCACTCAGACCCATGAGATGTATTATATTTGTATCGCTGCGTTGATGAATCTATGTTCTGTGAATTATTTTATATTGTGTATTGTTCTATCCTTGAGAACCGCATGTGTTTATTGCTTTATACCGAGACTATTTCTATCGAGGTGAGAGATTTTAATATTATATGACATATTCAGTGTTGTTCCAAGGGAATATTCACATATGTATCACCATATTGTCTCATTCTCCACGTTACTCGATAGTATTATGCAGTAATACTCTTGGGGAATATAGATATAGAGGTGGGGCATTACATTTTTTGTATTAGAGTAGGTTTAGAATAATAAAGAGTATAAAAGACATGAGTCTTGGTCTTAGATGAAACTTAGAGTCCATGTCCCCATAGTTGTGTGGTAGAATATTGTTTATACTTAAGTGACAGTAGAAGTATGTAATGATTAATGGGGGTATTCATCTTGGGACGTATTTGTATTTTTCTTATCATATAGTATTATATTTTTTCCACCTTTTTTTGAGTGTAAGTCTCTATAGAGATGTAGAAGCTGAAAGTGCTGCTATGGATCATAATATGGAATATAATCTAAGTTATATACTAGTGTGGAATATGAATATAAAAAATAAACAATAAAGTAAATGATACCAGAGATTTTTATACTGGGTCGAACTCCCGTTCTACGTCCAGTCCTAGACTTCTTCTGGAATTCTACTATCAAACCTCACTTAACTCGGAGGAACATATATTACACCGGCTGAGCAACCGAATAGGACTTCAACCACCTAGACAATCGAACAGGACTTCTACTACCTGAGAAGCCGAACATGAATTCAACAATACAGAAAGTTTTTCTTGACTGATTGTGCTCTTTTGGCAGCACATATAAGTCTTTAGAGTATACATTTCCTATAATCTTCTCCTTTGTGGTATGTAGTGTCATTCGTGAAGATTAGAAGCTAATTAAATCACAAATGAATTTGTGCTTGAATGTGCGAGTGATTAAAAACAGGTTTGAAGGAAAATAGCAGAACTTCAAATAATAAGAATATTATAATAGAATCAGAGAATTAAGTTGTTAAAATAAATAGAAAAGGCTGTATATATAGAGTTTAAAAGATGCAATTGTTCGTGAAAAGTTATGGTCAAAAGATACGGAAACAACTCTTGAATCAAGGGTTGTTTCAGTTCGTTAAAAAGTGGTGACCATTCAAAAAAATAGCTGTTATTAATATTCAGTTGATTGAGATAAGAATTTCAGTTTTCTGAGTATTTAAATTCTGAATTTAAAATTTATTTTTGAAAAGATACCTGGTTCAGTCGAATGAACCTTCAAATGCACTTGTGCATGTATGCATGTTTCAGTCGACTGATCACATCTGTTCAGTCTACTGGAACTAGTGTTTTCTGCCATATTCATTTCTTTTTGAAAGCTTTTTGATTATTAACTTAATATAAACAATTTTTATAGTGTGTATATGATTTTGAAAATAATTTTAAACCATGTATGCATGCATATACCACTTAGGAGAGATTTTAACATCAATTAACTACTAAATTAGAATATAGAAAAACCATTTATAAAATTTGAAACTTCTCTTTGAATTCTTGACCTTCAATTTATTGTCGAGTAGAATAACATCTTCTCCTGCAAATATGGTTAGTTCATATAATATATACTTATATAGTTATCAAGATCAAAATATCAAAATATAAGGTTCTAACATTCTCTCCCTTTTTGATGATGACAACTATAAAAGTTTAAAATTTTATAAAAATGTATGAAAAGCAATTGTAACTCCTCATGAATAAATGATTTACCTACTGAACATCTTATACTTCTCCCCCTTTATCATCGACAAAAAGGAATAATCGAATAATGTGGTAAACAATAGTAGTATGGATGAGTGTAATTAAACTTGATATTGATCAACAATAAGTAAACTTGAGAACTTAGGTAACTTGTATTTAAACTAACAAGTAAATGAAATTAAACAACAAACATCAACCAAACAACATTAATTCAACAACATATTACACAAACAAAAAATGTGCATTAGGACAACATAACGAATAAAAAATTAACAAAAAATAAATAAATAAGCATAAGGTAAGATAACGAAAAAATTAAACTTCCTTGGTCTCGGATACTTCTTCTTCTTCCTCCTCGGATGCAGTCCAAGTGAAAGGAGCGGGGGAGGGGGGTGGGGAGGGGGGTTCGAAAATACTTGTAGAAGTAGAGCCGGTGCAAGAAATTTTCTCCCAAATTTTATTTAAGAAGCCCTTGATGGAGTTGAGCTTCTTATTGGTCTTGGCGACAGTCTTCTTGATGGTGACCAATCGTCGATTGAGCTTGCTTTGATTTCGAAAGAGATTGACAAGGCCTTGTTTTGCATTGAAATCTGCTTGAAATCTTGTATTTCATCGTCTCCTTTTTCTCAATTTGATGGGAAGTGGAGGAGGTGCCGATATGGATTTCATGAGTTTGCGGAATCCCTTGTGCTCGATTTATCGCCCATTGTTGGAAGCTAATGATTTGTTGAGGTAGCGGATGTTTTGGCAAACTCATAAGACTTAAAGTCTTAGAGTTTAGCTCTCCAACGGTGATGAAGTCGGCATCTGGGATGATTACTCCATAATTCATGAGGATGTGCATAATATATGCTCGGTAGAAGATGGTTTTGTAACTCCTCTTGTGGTTAATGGTTAGAAATTCATCAAGAATTACTTTGGTCCAATTCATCTGTTGAGAGGAATAGATGGCATAGAGGGCTTAGAAGTCTCGTTTGTAGACCTTCTCGTAACTTCTAGTACGAGATTTAATGGATCGAATGTGGGTACGATGAAGAATGCGGGTCTTTGGTCGCAAGGCGATCGATTTTAGAACGGTCATGTCATTGGAGAGAAATCAATGAGAGACTTTACCTCGATTGTCCATGTCGACATCAATGTCGTTGATGTCGACTTCTTCAGATGGACACTAGAGTACGACCGATCCATTGAAGAGGGAGATAAATGCGGATGCCGCAAAACAACGTCCAAATGCGGTGATCTCTGTTTCTTGGATCTTGGTGATCCAAATTCATGTTGGCGAAGAAGATCTTGATGAGAAGGGGGTAGATTTTGACATTAGTGGCGTCAAAACCGATCAAATTATCAAAGCCACTTGCTTCCGCAATTTCGCAAATGGTATAAGCAACGAAGTCCAGAATTTTGACGATGGAGCCATCATAGATCCTTGAGGCTTTCATGGCATGGAATCGGGTAACCGCAGTTTCATTATGAAGCCATTATTTTATTTAGCTCTCGGATGGTCCGACAGAAGATTGCCTAACTCCTTTTATTTTAGTGTCATTTGATTGAATTGATTTGAGATTATAAAAATTGAATTGAAGAATAATGAGGGTTAGGATTTAGGTGGCTGAAATGAGGTAGGGTTTGAAATGAAGGAGAACATATAGGGTGGTTGAAAAGGTGGGTTGGGAATTGTGTGTTCTTATTTTAAAAAACCATAAAAACATCAATCAATCGACTAAAAATCTTGGGGCAGTCGACTCTTGTGCGGGAATTTCTTCTCGAATTTTTTTGCCTAAATTTTGTTAAATTCTATCAACTTAATATATTGGAGCAGTCGACTGAAATCTGGAAAATTTCAAGTATACAAGAATGTTCGGTCGACTGAAATTATAATTCAGTCGACTATTGTGCAGGAAAAATTATCCCGCAATATTTAGCCTAAAATTGTAACATTTAAATCGACTAGAAATTGTATGGCAGTTGACTAAATTAGGATATATAAAAAAGTTTACTTTGCAGTTTCAATCGACTGGTTGGATCGATTAAGTCGATTGAAACCGTTCTTTTTTTGACTATTTAACCTATGTGCTTAAAGTTTTTTTTTCTAAGAAAAATTAAATTGAAAAAACTTAGTAAATTTATAATTGTAATCCATTAGAAAACAAAAACTTTATTTCAAAACACATTAAACATACAAAATTTACTTCAAAAAAATATAAATAAATTCCTAGTTTCTAGAGAAGTGTGAATCGTCAGAGTGCGATTTAACCTTCGTTATTTCTTGTAATGGTTGGATAAGTGATCATACATTAGTATGCTCCATGAAGTTTGGTGACACATAAGGATGTTGAGGGCTTAGTTCCTAAGAATATTATGGCACTTGAGAACGTTGTGGTGATGGTTGATGCACGCTTTGTTTTGAGGAAGACCCGCAAAACTTTAGGGTGACTTGTTCCAAAAAGCTTAAGCGTTTAGCATTAACTTTCTTTTCACAGTACATTTCTCGTTGTAGTTCCAAAGTCTCTCATTAGTAATAATGAATATCATCAATTTTATCTTTCTTTGATGGAGAATCAAGACATAAATTACGTTTAGTTCATTTCTCCTGTAGAGTATATCCAGTATGATGCGTTAGAGATGGTGTAATTTTAACTGGAATATAAACATAAGTGGATTTGTGTGAATTCTTTGACGATTCAGAAGAGGGTGTGCTGAAAACGATGGATGATTGATTTGAATCTTCTTGTGAAGACATTTTGGTGTATGAAAACATAAGTTTTAAAAAATATTGAGCGAAGGAGAATTATGGAGGAAAGGAAGAAAAAGAAAGAAAAGAAGTATGCAGCCTTTATATACAGGATAAAGTTCTGTTTTAGGTAATAAAAACCCAAGACGCAAAATAGATGAGCTTTTATGGCCAAAAAAAGTGAGAGGTAAAGAAAGGTGAAAATTAATGACCGTATAGGTGATTTAAGAAAGATAATAGTTGATATAACAAGAAACAATATAGCAAAATGGAAATGCATATATCTACCTTGCCAGCGACTCGAGTTCAAGTGCTAACAGCTTCATTTTTGTAGAAAAAAATTGTTTTTCCTATTTTTTTTTATAAAATTTTAATTTTAATTATAAATCATGCAAAGATAAAATACCTAATTCTCGACGTAATTTTATAAAATTATTTTCATTTAAAGGTTTTGTAAATATCAACTATCTGATTTCCTAAAGATATAAACTCTGATGAAATATTGCCTTTTTTTATTATCTCGATGAAAATGATGTCTGATATCTATGTGTTTAGTTCTAGAATGATTTATAGGATTTTTTGATAAATTTATCGCACTTGTATTATCACGGTGAATTGTTGAATTGGAAAGATTTGTTCCAAAACCTGAAGCGTTTGCTGCATGTAGATTACTTGAGCACATGCTAAAGTAGTAGAGATATATTCTGCTTCACATGTCGAAAGTGAAACACAATTTTATTTCTTACTAAACCAAGATAATACAGATCGTCCAATAAAGTGACAAGTACTACTAGTGCTTTTTCGATCCGTTCGACATCCTCTAGAATCAGCTTCGTTATATGATACTAATTCAAAAGGACATTCTTTTGGATAAAAGAGACCGTAGTCTTTAGTCTTGCTTAAGTATTGCAAAATTCGCTTCACTGCCCGCAAATGTGGTTCTCTGGGATTTGCTTGAAATCGTGCACACAAGCATACACTCATCATTACGTCTGGTCTACTAGCAGTTAAATATAGTAATGAACCAATTATACCATGATATAGTTTTTGGACAACACTTGCCATTTTCATCTAAGTCGATATGTAATGTAGTACTCATAGAAGTTGATTTAGCAGAAGTGTTTTCCATACCAAATCGTTTTATGAGATTATTACAATATTTTTCTTTGTTAATAAAATTTCATTTTTTAGTTGTTTAATTTATAAACCAAGAAAATATGAAAGTTCTCCCATGTGAGACATTTCAAATTCTCTTCTCATAATTTCTGAAAATTCTTGACATAATTTTTCGTTTGCGGAACCAAAAATAATACCATCTGCGTAGATTTGAATTTTTAAAATATCGTTCTTATTTTATTTTATAAATAAAGTTTAATCTACTTTACCAACTTTAAAACTAGAATTAATTAAATAACTTTTAAGACGATCATACCAAGCACGAAGTGCCTATTTTAAACTGTAAAAAGCCGTTTTAAATTTAAAAACATGATCTGGATATTTTTCGTGTATGAATAAAGGAGGTTGTTCAACATAAACATTTTCTTTTGTAAAACTATTTAAGAAAGCATTTTTTACATCCATTTAATAAAGTTTAAAATTATTAAAACATGCATATGCTAATAAAATACGTATAGCTTTTAGATGAGTTGCGGGTGCAAATGTTTCATCATAATCTATTCCTTCTTGATTATAACCTTGAGCAACTAGCTTAGCTTTATTTCTATAATATTTCCTTACTCATCAGCTTTATTTTTATAAACCTATTTTGTTCCGATAACGACTTGATACTTGGTCTAGTTATTAAGTCCCAAACGTCATTATGTTTAAATTGATTTAATTATTCTTGCATAGCTATAATCTAGTAATTATCAGTTGAAGCTTCTTTAGCATTTTTGGGTTCAATAGTTGAAAGAAAAGTTACGTGACCCATTTGATTTAGTTGATTTCATGTTCTTACGTTGGTATTTATTTCTCCAATTATATTTTCAGCAAGGTAATTTCTTAGAAGTCTTGGTGGAGAACTTATTTCATTATTATTAATTTCAATATCATCATCCATGTCATTTGATTTTGAAATAAATTCTTCATCTTCTATTTTATGGTTAACTTTGAAATTTTCATTGAATGACACATAAAGTGTTTCTTCGATTACTTTAGTTCTTTTACTATAAATTCCGTAAGCTTTGCTTTGTTTCGAATATCCAATGAATATTCCTTCATCAGATTTTGGATTGAATTTACGAAGCTTATATTTGTATTTAATATAAAACATTTTGAACCAAAAACTTTAAAATATGATAATTTAAGTTTTCTTCCAATAAAAAGATCACATGTTGTATGTTTAGTTAATGGTCTAACGGAAACTCTATTTAAAACATAAAAAGCAGTTGCTACAGCTTCTGTCCTGAAATGTTTGGTAGAGTACATCCATTTAATAAAGTTCTAGCACATTTTTGAAGTGTTCTATTTTTCATTTCTACAAATTCCATTTTGTTGTGGAGTTCTTGGAAATGAAAAATTATGAACAATTCTTTTCTTACTACAGAAATTTTCAAAAGGTTCATTTTGAATTCACCACCGTGATCGCTCCAGATATTTTTAATTTTAAATTCTTAATATTTTGAATTCTTTTAGTAAATATTTTAAAATTTTCAAAAGTATCACTTTTATTTTTCAAAAATATTGTCCAGGTATATCTTGAAAAATCGTCTACAATTACAAAAACATATCTATTATGGTATATAAATTGAATTTGAGTTGGTGTAAAAAGATCCAAATGTAATAACTCAAGTGTCTATATGTAGAAATCATTTTCTTTGATTTAAAAGAAGTTTTTGTTAATTTTTCTGATTGACAAGCATCAGAAATATTTTTTACTTTAAAATTCATTTTTGGTAAACCCTTCACTAAATTATTCTTAAATAATTTGTTTATAACTTTAAAATTCATGCGACAAATCTTTTGTGCCATAACCAAGGATCATTATATTTGGCTACTAGACACATATTTGTATTATGATTGACTTTCATATTTAATATATAAATATTTCTTTCTCTGGTTCCTTCAAATATAAGGTCATTATTTTGATCAAAAATGTTGCATTTATTTTCTGAAAAAGTTATATTAAAACCTTTATCACATAGTTAACTTATACTTAGTAAATTATGTTTAAATTTTTAACTAATAAAACATTTATAATAATAGGTAAGTTAGATGTACCATTATTGCTCACATCGCTTTTGCCGATGATATAACCTTTGAAATTATCTCTAAATGTGACAGATCCTCCATCCAAGTAGATAATGTTGGTCAACATATCTTTATTTCCTTTCATATATTTTGAGAAACCGTTATCTAGTATCCAATTTCCTCTTTTCTTAGTCGGTACCCGCAAAAAATATATGAATGACATTGGTACCCAACTTTTATTAGGGTCCTAAGAGTTAGGTCTTAGGAAGCCAAACCCAAGAGGGTTTGGAATTCCCTTTATAAGCAAAATCATTATTTATATGAATTGAAATTATAAAAGATTTTATATACTTATTTCTGATTAGACTATTGTCGGTTTTTGTACCCAAATTTTTATAAAATTTGTTTTACAAATTTCTTTCTTTTGAGTAACAACCTTTGGCTTTGGTTTTGCTTTTACAAAATTATTATGCAAATTGAAATTTTTATAAGATATATTATTCTTCTTTGAAATTGTCTTTGAAGAATTTTTATATCCTAACCCATTCTTATTAGTGGTAGTTTGAGAATTACTAATAATTTTAGAAAGATTCTCTCTTTCTTTATTAAAATTAGTTACATTTTTAGTTATACTCTCTAACTCAGTTTTAACACTGGTATTTTTCGATTCGAGAATTTTGACATTTGATTTTAGGTCATGATTTTCTGAAGCTAATGTCATATTCTATTCTTTTTTCATTTCTACTTCATTTGATAGCATAGTTAGTTGAAAAGAAACATTAGACGAAGATTCTTGTGTAATAACAAGTTCTTCTTCTAAGATTTTCTTTTCATCTCTTAGCATATGAACTTCTGTTTTAGTTTTGTTTAATTTTTTAAGTGCATTTTTATAATTTCTTTTCACTTTCTTGAGTTTATCTAACAGTTTTGAATATAAATCAATTAAATCATCAAAAAATAAATCATTTGCATCATTAGTTGAAGCCATAAAGCAGATGTTGGCTTGGTCAGAATCACTGTCTGATGATGAAGATGATTCTGAATCATCCCATGTAACAGAAAATGCTCGCTTCTTTTTGTACTTATCCTTCTTATTCTTGAATCTATCTTTCTTTCTATCAGAACAGTCTTTCTTCATGTGACCCTTCTTATGATATCCGTAGCATTCAATATTTGAGACTGACAATTTACTGGAGTTGTCTTTCCTATTGTTTCCAAACTTCTTATTCTTTCTGAATTTTAATTTTTTTTTTTTGAAATTCTTTGCGATTAATGCCATGTAATCTTCATCTGAATCTGAATCCTCTTATTCAACTTTGAATTCGATATTCTTTATCTTGTGCTTGATCTCGTTTAGCCTGGAAATCCACTTCATATGACATGAGATTTCCAATTAACTCTTCAGGTTTGATGGTAGAAATGTCGTTAGCTTCTTCAATATTAAGACTTTTCATTCCCCATTCATCCGTTAAAGAGTTTAGAATTTTAGAGACAATATCAAATCTGAATTATTTTCTCCTAATGCCAATAGCGAATGATGTATGTCTTGAAATCTAGAATACATGTCATTTATAATTTCATTTGGTCTTATTCTAAAATTTTGAAACTGATTTTTAAGCATAGAATAACTTTATTAGTTCCTTCATGTGTGACTTTAAGAGTTCTTCGAATTTCACAAGCAGTTTTACACATGCTAACTCTATTGAATTCATTTTTGTCTAAGGCACAAAATAACATATTCATGGCTTTGGCATTTGATGTAGCATCTATCTTTTGTTTATTTGACCATTCTGCAATAGGTGAGTGGGTATGGTGTATTCACTTTGAGTGATATTCCAAGTATCATATATATTTGCTTACATAAAAATTCTCATTAGAGTTGACTAATAATTGCAATTCAAACTATTAAATAACGGTGGTCGTGCAGTGGATTAACCTTCAACAAAACTTGTGTTAGTGTTGTTTTCCATATTAACTATGTATTAAATAAATATGTTATGGTTATATGATGGCCTTGCTTTGATACCAAATTAAAGTGTGCTGCTATGGATCGTAATATGGAATATAATCTATAGGTGTGAAATATGAATATAAAAAGTAAACAGTAAAGTAAATAACAATAGGGATTTTTATACTGGTTCGAACTCCCATTCTACGTTCAGTCCCAGACTCCTTCTGGAATTCTACCATCAACCCTCACTTAATAAGTGAGCCGGAGGAATAGATATTACACCGTCTAAGCAATCAAACAGGACTTCAACTGCTTAGACCACCGAAACGGACCTCTACCGTCTGGGCAATCGAACATGACTTCAACAATACAGAAAGTTTTTCTTGACTAATTGTGCTCTTATGATAGCACGGATAAGTCGTTACAGTACACCCTTTCTATAATCTTATCCTTTGTGGTATGTAGTGTAATTCATGAAGATTGGAAGTTAATCAATTGGAAGTTAATCAAATCACAGATGAACTTGTGCTTGAATGTGCGAGTGAATATAAACAGATTTGAAAGCAAATAGCATAACTTTAGATAATAAGAATATTAGAATAGAATCAGAGAATTAAGTTGTTAAAACAACTATAATCAAGGCTATATATAGAGTTTAAAAGATGCAATTATTCGTGAAAAATTACGATTAGAAGATATGGAAACAACTCTTGAATCAAGGGTTATTTCTGTTCATTAAAAAGTGGCGACTGTTCAGAAAAATAGTAGTTATGAATATTTAGTCAACCGAGGTAAGAATTTCAGTCTTTTGAATATTTAATTTTTTTTGAAAAGACACTTGGTTTAGTCGACTGAATGGGGGTGGTTCAGTTGATTGAACCTTCAAATGCACTTGCGCATGTTTCAGTGGACTAATCACATCTATTCAGTCGATTGGAACTAGTGTTTTCAGCCATATTCATTTCTTTTGAAAGCTTTCTGATTATTAACTTAATATAAACAATTTTTATAGTGTGTATATGATTTTGAAAATAATTTTAAAACCATATGTGCATGCATATACCACATACGAGAGATTTTAACATTGATTAACTACTAAAATAGATTATAGACAAACCATTTATAAAATTTTAAACTTCTCTTTGAAACCTTGGTCTTCAATATATTATCGAGTAGACTAGTATCTTCTCCTATAGATATGGTTAGTTCATATAATATATACTTATATAGTTGTCAAGATTAAAACATCAAAATACAAGGTTCTAACAGAAGGATAAATGGAGGTTGACGAGGCGGGAGTAAAGTGTTTAACCAGTAGTGTCAGCATTGTGAAGTGGAGACCTCTGTGTGGCTTTGAAGTAAGAATTAGGTTGTTCGATTAGGGAAGCTGTAAAAACCTTAATTCGAATCTCGTATCAAATACTTCACTATTTTAAAAATTCTGAAGAGGCGAGATGAGTAAGAAGATCCAGTAGTGATCTGAGTGGTGCAACGAAAATATATAGATTGCATTCTGCTGATTATTTTGATTATTTGGTTGTTTTGAGTGGATGTTTGTTGTTTAGATGTCTTTGTGTGATTATATTAATTGATGATGCTTGGTTTGTGGGAATCATCTTGAGTGTGGTGCTCGATATAAATTGTCACTCAAGTTTTTGTGTAACAACCCACCTTTTGGACCTTCAAAAGTCGACACTAATACATCCACAACATTCATGTGCCGAGCATTCGAGAGTCGAAAAGACAGATTGTTTGGGGAAAAAGAAAGAAAAGGCAAAACAGAATCTCATAACGTGATGAGCAATCTTAATGTAATAATGGTTGTTGCAAAATAAAAACTAAATTTTATTACACATATATCAATCAGAGTCGCCTAATCAATCAAGGGCCAGGACAGTTATCACAACCTGTCCTCACAATTGTTGTTAAATATAAACAACCAATGCAGTGGAAAATAGAATGCACATGAAAATGATTTGGAGGCATCTGACTCGTCTCCTGAAGCTCCAAGTATCCAAACCGAATATATAAATATACTCGGTCTGACCTGAGCATTATAAGAAAAATATTGCCCGGGTCAGTCGTGTAAACCGACACGAGAAATACAGCACAATTGAATTTTAATGTTATAAATATCTTTTGAAAATAAAGGTATCTCGTAAGACCACGCCGCACATAAACACGGGTGTGTTTTTATCTTACGATAAGCAAAACATTTCTATAGAAAATCTAGTGATATTTTAATAATATCCAGGATACAAATACATATTAATCATAGCCGGCCTACCCCTGAACTTGGATCGTACCGAATCTGTCATCACCCTGCTTGCTTTCCAACCTTAACCAAGAGCCCTAATTCACAACCAAATACATAATATGATGGTCTAAAAAGGTACTAGCACATCCTAATGGGAGCGACCCACATAGCCCTACTGCATCTACCCCGTTTTAGCCGTTTTCGGGTTGTGAGGCTTGAGGCTACAAATACCTTTTATATAGAAATTCCACTTGGAATGCTAGCACTACCCTCCAAGTAAAATTGCAATGCTAGTATTTACACATACAAGTTCATTCTAGGTCTAGACGAAACCAAAGGCACTACTTCTACTACATCCATTTTGGAATCATCCTAGGGACTTGTAAGTAGCCCTTGCACTTCAAAGAGTTCCGTTTTTGACCATCTTTAAGATGTTTTCCATTCGAGCGCCTATGCCGGTTGGAAGGGGTTTTCAGATAAGATATCTGATCCTGGTCTCTTCGAACTGACAATGATAGTTAAATCTGATCAAGCTTTGATATTCGATTATTTAACTATCAAATAAATAAATAAAATATCAATCAAATTAGGAATTTATTTCCATAAGGAAACTAGCATTTGTTAAGCATATATACAGCCACTAACCTCTTTAATAAATCCTTTCATGAATTAAAATCACTTTGTAAATACTTGTGTCGAAATACGTCCACAAAGATATATTCACGAGCCATTTATACTTCTTTAAATAATTGGATAAGTATCCACATACTTATCTCAACATGTAAGTATATTCATAAAAACACTATACTTACATTACTTAGAAAATGTATTATAAAACTCTAAAATCATTTATATAACTACTTTAATAACTCTCTAGAACCATTTATGAAACTTTTTTATAAATTTATAAAATTATCGACAAACTTCTTTTATAAATTTATAAACCCATTTATAAAACTTTATTTTTTTACTAAAGATTCTTTATAAAATTTGTACCAAAATCCCTTTATAATTTTTTTATAAAAATCCTTATAAAACCCTTTTTTAAAAAAATCTTACAAACTCAAACCCCATTCTCATTTATAAACGCTTTAATAAACCTCTTTTATTAATTGAGATTCCTTTTTATAAATCAATTTATTGTTTACAAATACAATTAATCGGATAAATTAATTTGCTTTAATCATCCTTCATAAATAATAAATTAACTTTCCAAAATCATTTATAAAAATTTTTATTAATCCCAAAACAATATTAAAATGAAAATTAATAACTTCAAAATAGTATAAATAAATAATAATTCTTTGTTTCAAAACATCATTATATAATAATAACAACTATTAACAGCAAACATTACTAATAAATAATAAATATTAACTTCTAAACATTATAAATATATTAGTTAATAATTCTAACCTTGTTGATGAAACAACAATATTAATCTTCAAACATTATTGTATAAATAATAATTAACTTCCAAAAAAATATTATAAATACTAAATATAAATCTTGAAATTTTATTAATAAATAACCATTATAAATTCCAAAACATTGTTAATAAATAATTATGAACTTAAACAATAAAATATTTAATAAATAATTTCTCGTAATATAAAATATTGATAAATAACTTTAAAACAATATTAATATAAGTCAAGTTTTAAAATACCATTGGACAAACAGTTAAACTATTTAAAATCATTACTAAATGATAGTTAATTAAGGATAAAACATTTCTAAATGATTTAAAAAGTCAAATAAAAGGGTTGGGGTAAACTAGAGAAGTTCAAATTTTGCTTAAGTAAGAATATTCAAGAAAATTAAAAGATTACTTTTAAGATCATTCTTCGAATCAAAAACCCATTTCAACCGAAACTGGAAATTAATAGTATTTCCAAATATTAAATTTAAACCAACAGCCACCACATCGCTTAACCAATGTTGATATTCATTTTTATCACTACAGAGGTTAAGTTTTCAACATGTAACAATATCATATCTCATAAGGGCCAAACAATAAACCTTGATATTTCAATAATTCATATAACAGGAATATTATTGAAAATAAAACAACAATGGCGAGGGAATACTATTGGATCCCTCTACAAATTTCTTGTACCTCAGTTAAGTCCCTACATTTGATTTCATATATTAACCGCTTTAAAAGAGACAATTCATTAAAAAAAGCAATCAGTTAATAAACCATCCAAGCAAATAATCAATAATTTTATCTACTATAAAACGTTATTGGTTAACCAAAAGGATAAGTTAAACTCACTAAAATTCTAGATATCACCTAAGCATTTCAGTTCCGACTAAAATCGAACAACGTTCGAATTTTGTTGAAATTTCTTCAAGTTTAGCTGGAATTTCTTCAAGCTTCAAATTCCATGAATTCCATTCCAAAGCATAGCTAATGTCGATATGAGTGCAACGTGACTGCCGCATTCGATTTAGACCTAATATGATCAATTTGTTGATTTTACAAGATTAACAAATTACGTAATATAATTATCCTCTAATTACATCAATTAATTTAGCTATCAATACCTAATTAAACTAATCCTCCATCGTAAATCATGGCCGATAATTTCCCTCAGATCAACTCCAAGTTACCACTGCCTCTAGTTGCCAACCACCGCCGCGGTTCGCCCACGGCTTTCCTAGACCCCGACCCACTCGTCAACACCAGAACCACCTCCACCCATGCCCCATGGCAAAGATCGAGACTAAACGCTACGATGCTATTCAACTCGAAGTCCCCATCGTTACACGGCCTTAACCGCCGCTGCAACCCTCCTAGAAGTTGCCCTTGCCGTCCCTTACCCAACGCTGCCCA
Organism: Allium cepa; assembly: GCA_030765085.1. Classification (NCBI taxonomy): domain Eukaryota; kingdom Viridiplantae; phylum Streptophyta; class Magnoliopsida; order Asparagales; family Amaryllidaceae; genus Allium; species Allium cepa. The sequence continues at coordinate 400,216,112 of CM060931.1, forward strand.
AAACTCCACCTAACATGGCTCTATAGCCGAGATCGAACCCAAGAAACCTACGCCATTCTACCAAGATTTTCGGCTGCCATATGCCTCCTAACGATGATCTAACCAACCAACCTCTTCATCATACCAATATGTACATGTCCCTACTTAAGTTTGATGCCTAACTTCGCCTCTGGTGGCGCAATGGATAATGGCCACTGAATGCTTGTTTTCTATGGCCTAAAGTTATAGAAAATTTCGCATTGTCTCTTTTGCGTGGCTTGATCGAAAAAACTACAAATCACCACTACGGGTCCAAACCAACAAAAGAAACAAAAACCAAGTGGGCTCCTTATTTGGGGCACAAAATCATCAATCCAAAAAACAATATAAACATGTACCTATTTGTCGGGCAAACAGACTCAACTCATGAAACCAAAAGCATCTACTAGCCTTTGGTTCCATGCACCTGCATCTTACTTAAACATAATATCCAAACATATAACTCACACCAATATAATATTGCATTTCTAATGTAAAACATATAATTAATTAAAGCCCATATGATGAACATATATCATCTATACACAATATCAAATCCGATTGCACGCTCGATCACACAGATTTTACTTTCGAACTAGTATCATTCACTCAATTACTCTAGTGCGGGCTTCGATCTGGTTTCTTGATTAGAAACTTTCATTCTCCTTACATAGCCATCAATTAAGATAGAAAATTTCAAAATCAACTCAAAAATCCATATCGAGTGTTCGCCGTCGAGAATCAAGTGGAAAATCCTTGTTTGGATTGATGTAAATAACCTTGAAACCGTGTACTCGAATCTAGATTAAATCAGTTATGTTAATAGAATGATCCATGTACAACTTACGTATTTATTTCATTTTTCCTAAATTATACCATATTCTTTTTATTCACATTCAATTTTAAAACACGCTTGATTTTCCAATACTATTTCCTTTAATACTAAAATTCATTTACACACCATTTCATAAATCATTTTGTTTAACTGTGCTTTACTTAAGTTAAATTTCATCTCATAGCAAAACTTCCAAATTTACTTTTATTAACTATATAAATTATTTTAATTCATATTTATTATTTCCTAGTATATTATCTTTAATACTAAAATTATTTATGAACTATTTCATAAAACTTTTACTTAAGTTTATAAACATTTTTTAAACACCACTTATGTAAACCATTCCCTTTAAAATTCAAGTTTAGACACATTTTCAAAAGTCACAACTTCCTCTTAATCTCCTCCATACTTAAGTTTATTATAAATATTTTATAAAGCACGCTTATGTTTATTATCCACTTTAAACTTAAATTTATATTTTTAATTAATACTAAAATTCATTTTCTAGGTCATTTCATAACATATTACTTTAAGCCTACAAACACTTTGTAAAAACTTATCTCATTAATAAAACATTTCCCAAGATTTTTTTTGGCATAGATAGCCGACTTTATAGTGGGTCGTGCCAATGTATATATATGAAGAAAAGGTGTTCTGCACATGCACAAAATTAGCTATATAGTTTTGTGGTGGCCATTCCACTTAGAGTAAAGAACAGGTGAGAAGCAAAGGTGCTTCTGCGGCTATAAAAATGCCCTTTGGAAACATCGGTTCCTCCTCCTAGGAGGAGGAAGAATCACTTCCAGAAGCACCTAACACATGCAAAAAATCTATAAAATGAGACGTAGTATCCAAAACAAAACCTGGGTGTTCCCTACTGTATATATATCTCCTATCCCAGCTATCATCAAGGAAAGGAGATCTATTCCGCTTACCACGTGCGCCATCTACCATAAGTATAAGACCACTACCATCTATAGAGTCTATTAACATCGGTTCCCAAGATTTTTATTACTTCCAAAGAATCAATATATTACTTAAGAAATATTACCCAAGTCTATTAACATTCTATAACACAAGCTTATACTTTCAAAATACTCTTCTATTTCCTAAGACTGCATATGCAATATTTAGAATTGTTTTACATAACTAGAATGTTCAATAAATTTAAAACCTATTTTAAAATTTCTATCTCTTTAAATTTATAAGTTACAAAAACTTATTTTCTTATGTTTTCACAAAACACTTAGCTTAAGATTTCTATATTAAATTGGAAGTCCCGACTATCCAAAATTGTTAGAACTTCCATTTCATTTCAATAAATGAAAATTACCAAACAATATCCCGAAATGAGATACACCAACCAACTGTCCAAGTAGTTACGATATATGAGTCTATAATATCACTTAGCTGAGAATTTCAGAACTTAAAACCCGGTTTTTATTTCAAATCATTTTGAAATAATAATAATAATATTCATATATTCCTTTGTATATCAAATCATACTTTTAGAAATTTAAAAGCAAAACTTGTTTTACCCAAAACAATTTTAAAGCAAAACTATCATAGTAGCAATCCGTCACTTAAATACTCAATAATAAATGTCAATGATGCTGCAGTCATCACTGAAATTATTTTTCTGCAACCGAAGTGAGTTTAGTGCTTTTTATCGCTCTAAAATCCATTTTAACTCCCTCTATTCATTTATAATTCTAAAATAATACCATTATTACTTTTTCCAAAAATTTGAAAATAATTTCCAAACACCAGCTTTGAGTTCTAAATTTCTCAGTTTAAATTCATTTTTATTTATAAACCATATTTAAAAAAAAAAATTGTTCCAAAACACTCTCCAATAATACTATTATTATTTGTCACAACACTTTGAAAAAAAACAATTTCAAGTCTTTGTGATTTAAGTGCTTAAATTCTCAGTTTTAAATCCCTATTTATAATTATATTTATAAATCCTACTTATATAATTTCACTTCTTATATAAGATCATTCAGAGTTGTTTCTCTTTGTCTAGATTATAAAAGATAACTTTTATTATAATTTAAATTTCAACTCAATATTATCACCAAACACCTTATAGTCAAACTGTGAAACTAAATTTGCAAGGTGTTCGTACTTAATTTTGCTAATAATAAAGGCTCATAAACTACCTGTGCAAAAACAATAAACAATAAATGATAATAATTAAATATTATCATTTTCTAACAATCAAAAACACTATATATAAATATATTAATTTCTAAAAGTTATTCCATTTATCTAGATTTTCAAAACAATACTGTGTCGGTTTACCTTGTTTAAGAGTTTAGAAACACCCATCGTTACAGTTGTTCCTTTTATATTGACTAGAATTCATAACCACTCATCGATAAATTAACACAATATAATTTTTTTTATATCACTAACAAATACGCGCTCATATATATGTATATATACATTTAAACTCATCCAACGGTCTCACTTACCCTATCTCAAATGAGTTAACCCTGCTAAAGCGTAGATGTTCACTCAACCTAAGCTTTGATACCAACTATAACAAACCACCTTTTCGACCTTCAAAAGTCGACACTAACATACCCATGGTATTCACGTGCGGAGCTTCGAGTACCAAAAAGACAAATTGTTTGGTGAAAAAGAAAGAAAAGACAAAAAAGAATCTCACAATGTGATGAGAAATCTATAATATAATATTAGTCTTTACAAAGAAAAAACTGAATTTTATTATGCATATATCTATTAAAGTCACCTAATCAATCAATAGCCTGGATAGTTATAACAACATGTCCTCATAATTGCTGATAAATATAAATAACCAATGTAGCCGAAAATAGAATATACATGAATATGATTTGGAGGCATCCAGCTCGTCTCCCTAAGCTCCAAGTATCCAAACTGAATCCGTAAATATGCTCGGTCTGACCTGAGCATTATAAGAAAAATAACGCTTGGATCAGTCTAGTGAACCAACGTATGAAACACACCTTAATTGAATTTAATGTTATAAAAATCTTTTGAAAATAAAAGGTATCTCGGAAGACCACGCTGCACATAAATGCAGATGATTTTTTACCTTACAATAACAAAACATTTCTATAGAAAATATAGTGATATTAAAATAGTGTCTAGGATAAAATTACATATTGATTATAGCCGAAATTGTAACATTTTTAAATTCTAGCACAATAGGTTTACAATCAAGTCCACACGGTGCTTGTTGGAGAATGGATTCCAACAATGGAAAGGTAAGGGACTACTTTTCGTACATCTCTAGATAAAATGTACCTTGGGTTAAACCCTAAGCTTGGTCTATCCCCGCCAACATAGAACCGGCCAACCCTTGAACTTGGATTGTATCGAATATGTTATCACACCGGTTGCTTTCCAACCTTAATCGAGAGCCCTAATGCGCAACCAAATTCATAATTTGATGATCTAGAAAGGTAATGGCACACCCTAATGCTAGCGACCCATATAGCCCTACTGCATCTTCCCCGTTTAGCCATTTTTGGGTTGTTAGGCTTGAGGCGACGATTACCTTTTATATAGAAATTCCACTTGGAATGCTAGCACAGCCCTACAAGCAAAATTGCAATGCTCGCATTTATCCATACAAGTTCATTCTAGGTCTAGACGAAACCAAAGGCACTACTTCTACTATATCCATTTTGGAATCACCCTTAGGACTTGTAGCAAGCAGCCGTTGCACTTCAAAGAGCTCTGTCTTTGATCACCTTCAAGTTGTTTACCATTTAAACGTTTATGTCGGTTCAATGTAGTTTTCGGATAAGATATCTAATCCTGGTCTCTTCGAACCGACTGTGATAGTTAAATCTGGCCAAGTTTTGATAGTCAGTTATTTAATTATCAAATAAATAAACAAACATCAATCAAATTAGGAATTTATTTCCATAAGGAAACCAATATTGGTTAAGCATATAAGCAGCCACTAACCACTTTTGTAAATCCTTTCATGAATTAAAATCGCTTTGTAAATACTTGTATCGAAATACTTCCACAAAGATATATTCACAAACCCTTCATACTTCTATCAAAACTTGGATAAATATCCATATAATTATCTCAACATACAAGTATATTCATAAAAACATTACACTTTCATTACTTAGAAAATATATTATAAAACCCTAAAATCATTTACAGAACACCTTTTGTAACTCTCTAAAACCATATATAAAACTTTTGTATAAATTTATAAAATTATATACAAACTTCTTTTATAAATTTATAAACCCATTTATAAAACTTTATTCTTTGCTAATGATTCTCTATAAAATTCATACTAAAATCCTTTTATAAAAATTCTTTATAAAAATCTTTATAAAACCTTTTTTATTAAAAATTCTTACAAACTCAAACCCCATTCTCATTTATAAACTCTTTAATAAATCTCTTTTATTAATTGAGATTCCTTTATATAAATCAATTTATTATTTAAAAATTTAATTAATCAGATAAATTAATTAACTTTAAACATCCTTAATAAATAATAAATTAACTTTCCAACATCATTTATAAAACGATTTATTAATCCTAAAACAATGTTAATATAATAATTAATAACTTCAAAATGGTATAAATAAATAATAATTTTTTGTTTAAAAACATCATTATATAATAATAACAACTACTAATAGCAAACATTACTAATAAATAATAATTATTAACTTCCAAACATTATAAATATAATAGTTAATAATCCTAACCTTATTGATGAAACAACAATAATTAATCTTCAAACATTGTTATATAAATAATAATTAAGATCCAAAACATTATTATAAATACTAATTATAAATCCCAAAATATTATTAATAACTAACTATTATAAATTCCAAAACATTATCAATAAATAATTATTAACTTAAACAATATTAATTATTTAATTAATAATTTTTCACAATATAAAATATTGATAAATAACTTTAAACCAATATTAAATATAAATAAACAACTTTTAAAATACCATTGGATAAATAGTTAAACTATTTAAAATCATTAGTAAATAATAGTTAAACAACTTTAAAACATTTCTATATGATTTAAAAAGTCAAATAAAAGGGTTGGGGTAAAGTAGAGAAGTTCAAATTTTGCTCAAGTAAGAATATTCCAGAAAACCAAAAGATTAGTTTTAAGATCATTCTCTAAATCAAAAACCCCTTTCATCCAAAGCAGGAAATTAATAGTATTGCCAAATACTAAATTCAAACCAACAACAACCACATCTCTTAACCAATGTTGATATTCATTTTTATCACTAAAGAGGTTTAGTTTTCAGCATGTAGCAATATCATATCTCATAGGACCCAAACAATTAGTTTTGGTATTTCAATAATTCATATAATAGGAATATTATCGAAAATAATACAAAAATGGTGAGGAAATCCTATTGGATCTCTGTACAAATTTCTTATACATCGATTAAGTCCCTATAATTGATTTCATAAACTAAGAAATCAATCAATAAAGCGTCCAAGCAAACAATCAATATTTTTATTTACTATAAAAAATTATTGGTTAACCAAAAGGATAAGTTAAGCTCACCTAAATTCCAAATATAGCCGAAGCATTTCAGTTCCGATTAAAATCGAACATCATTCGGATTAAGCTGAAATTTCTATAGGCTCCAAATTCCATGAACTCCATTCATAGCATAGCTAACGTCGATTAGAGTGCAACGCGATTGACAGCGTTTTCTACCTAATATGATCAAGTTATTGATTTTACAAGATTAACAAATTAAATAACAAAATTATCCTCTAATTACATCAATTAGTTTACCTAATCAATATCTAATTAAAAAAATCCTCCATTGCAAATCATGGCCGCATATTTCCCTTATATCAACTCTAAGCCATCACCGCCTCTAGCCACCAACCAATGTCGTGGTTCGCCCACGGCCTTCCCAGACCCTACTGTAACGACCAGTAATTTCGCTACTTCAAAAATGAGATATTTCATTTATTTTAAATTTAAAAAGGTTTAGAACTCAGGTAAATATGTTGTAAATAATGAATAAGCAATGAGAAATTATTTATCTTATGACCAATAATGGAAAATAAAGAATTTTAGTTTTTATCACAGAATCAACAAAAGTTAAGTTTTGTTTAAAATGAATAAATGCTTAAATAAATAGATTTAAATATTTATTTGAAAAATCAAACTATATCAAAATCACTTAGTAATGATGATAAAAGTATAATATAGGTTTGAAAAATATATTATTAATCGTTTTACAAAAATATTCTAATTTTGTCACATTTTGTCAATGCAATGCCGTAATTCAATAAATTGATATTAACCCTAATGATATGGATTTTTAATCCAAATCGACTTGTTTTAATTTATTAAATTTAGTAGGAAGTTCAATTTCTAAGTTGGTTTACATCAATGAATAGATAAACGAAAACATTAAATTTTGACCGTAAAATTTGTCAATAACAATGCTGTTTTCAACCTAACAAGTCGTCACACGTTATATGAACACATCCACTTTATAACCTATATATTTCATCTTTACAAAATATAACAGACTATATACACTTTAGATTTTCATGTAAATGCAAATTCACTTTGAAAAGTCAAAGTAAACAAATAATTCAAAAGTAACAAGATTTGACTATTTTTCATATTAAATAAGATTTTTAAACAAAATCATTACTAAAAAAATCCTAATACATCTTCTCACCATTAATACTCAAGTCTTATCAAGTATGGAAAAGGAACAAAAAGGTTTTTAAGTAATTTAGAAATTAAGAAAAAGTGGCAAACATCATTACTTATGTGCAAATCACATCTTAACATCCCTGCCACCATTAATGCACTTCACATCACGCTTAAATTAAGTCAAAAAGTAGCCAAGGGTATTTAAGTCATTTTCCATCCAAAGCTCAAGTATAAATTGCCTACAACATTCGCTTCATTTCCTTAAGTTCTTCCTCCATTTCTCTTCCACCATCTTCACCATGCATCACCACATGCTTACACCACCCAAACCCCACCACTACAAGCCGTACCCCGCTCCTTATCACCTCCACCCCCTCGGCCAACCACCTACCCACCTTCCAAAACTCACGATCAAGCCTTAAACACCACATACCCGCCCTTGAAACCCACACACCCTTCTCGCTAGGCCTTCTCCCAAGCATACCCAAGCCACACACCCCCATACCCTCCACTACCCTAGTCGTGCCCCCTCTTTAAGCTACACACACTTTCATATAAAAAAGAAAAAAAAAGAAAGAAAGGAGAGAAAAGAGAGTCCAGTTTTCTGAAGGCAAGAATCAAATTCAAAAAGAAGCGAGGACGCTAGTTCGTGTAAAAGTTTGACGGAGTGGAAATGAAGGTGAGAAATTCTCACCGCTTTTTAAATCATGTTTTGTTATGTTATAATATTCATGATTATCTCGTTTATATGTTACATTAATTATCACCATTTGATAATATAGATGTTTGGTTGAAATGAATATTTGAATACATTGGCTGAATAGTTAAGTTATGATGATATACTCACTTATTGATAATCACTATGCTATGAGAATGGATGTTATGTTATTGATGAATATAGAAAGCGACTATACTCATTTGTGATTAAGTAATCCCCTTTGTTATAAATGGCCAATTTTATAAATATGGTATACGTTGGAATTATTAAGCCTCTTTTGAATAGTGGAATTCAATTTGAAATTGAAAATGAAATTCAAACTGAAATTGAATTATAATTGAATTTGAAATCAAAATTGGATCTGAAATCGAATTTGAAATTGTAAGTGAAATTGATTTCGAAATCAAAATTGAGATGGATAGTGAAATTGAAATTGGAATCGATCTGAAAAAAATTGAAATTGAGATTAAGGTTGAAATTTAAATTAGAATCGAAATTAGATTAGAAATATAAGTTTTTATTTAAGTTTAATTTGAAGTTAGAATTAAAATTCAATAGTAATTGGTTTTAAAAATTCAATATTAAAATATTGGGAATATAATCATATTATAATATGAGAATAATGAAAATATACTTTAAATCTTTAATAAGTTAAAATATTTATCTAAAATGGTTTATAATGTTTTTATAAGTAATTAAATTCAATTTGGATAATTTATTTCAAGTTTTGAAAATCAAGTTAAAACTAGGACGTCGATCAACGGTAGTTCGCAATTTCATGTCGTAAAGTTCAAATGAATGTTCAGAATGAAATATAGCTTGGATTTCTTCAAAACAAGAAATGTCCGGACTATTATATCTATAGTTTTTAAGTGAACAAGGAAAATCAAGATTTCATCTTGTATATTTTGAAATATGTCCAAAATAAATTTTTAGAAAAATCACGCTATTGCAGTTAAGCGACCAAAGTTAGAAATTGATATTTTTAAAATATGGAAAAGTCTCTAAAAGTATTTTAAAATGTTTTAAAAGTGATATAATTCAAAAAAAGGAAATTTTAAATGATAGAAAAGTCAATTTGGTCAATATAGCTTTAAAACACCATTTGCGACGCTTTCTGCGGCAGTTTTCTATAACTTCGAAAGTATGATTCTAAACTTGGCGATTCTTTCCGAATCATTTAAAAATGTTTTTAAATAAATAATAAAGGAATTTTAAGATGATTTAATCAATAGTTGAGTATGAGAAAATGACTAGTATATTTGCCCCGCTTGTGAGAGCTAAACGATAAAACCGGCTGTGTAACCAAGGTTAGGAATGGAGCAACCAGTGCCATGAACTTACATGACCTTCACTTTATCTTTTAAACGAGGGTGGAATAGATCGAAAGGAAAGCCCAGATTATCTAAATACATCGTATTAAGTTTTCACATAATAAAAGATAATTTATACTCTCTAGAAATTAAACAAGTTAAGTATAGAAGATTTTGATTTACAAATTACATCTTGGATTGAATAGAAATGATCTTGTTATACTTGATATTAAAGTCCAAAGAGGGAACTCGTCCAATTCGTGGAATTTAAAAGTTGCTTTCACCGTTATTCCGCCCATAACACTTGTTGAATATGGAAATTGATATTAAGTTAAAGTAGAATAATTTCCCCAATCCTATTTATTCAATAAGTTTTATAAGATTTATTTTTGGGTTTACAATAAATGATGTCTTAAATAAATTTGTTTTTGACCTTCTTAAAAGTTGAAGAAATTTGGAGCGAATGTTAAGTAAGAAAATTGGAAATATTTTTCTAAGAGAAAGTGAATTAACTTAGAATTACTCTAAGATTAAAAATGGATTTTTGTAACTACCATAAAGGATTAAATAGAAAAGAAGGCTTAATAAATCCTATGTACTCATATTCAATGTTTACCGATAGTTAGATTTCGAAGGAACCGTGATCGAATTTTCTTGATTATGTTCAGCATGATAGGGTGTGCTCGCTTCATGTTGGGTAGAAAATAGATGACTCTTACTCCTATATGTCCATAGTGATAAAGGTTGGTTTGCCAGTTGGGCTTTCAATCGAGAGGCTGGACATAAAATTAAATCGCGAGGTTCCAGTGTGAGCTACGGTGGGATATATCCACTATTTATGGTTGAAAAGCTTAGATCATCGCATTTGGTATCAGAGCTTTTGGTTGAGCGAACACCGAAGCCTAATAAGGGTAAGTCTCATTAAAGATAGGATTAGTAAAATCGTAGGATGAGTAACTCATTAGAGATAGGATTAGTAACACCCTAGAATGAGTCGAAAATATTATATATGAGCGCATATTTATTAATTTTATAAAAATTGTTTTGTTTTATAAAGATGGTAAATGAAATTATTTTACCTAGGTTTATAATTTATATAAAAAGAAATATTTTTATATAGTTGGAAATAAATGATTGTTTGGAATATAGATAAGTAAAATATGAACATTTTGTGATTAGAATTGCTTGATTTGACTATAAGATGATCCATAAAAAGAGTTAAGGATTTATTGAAATCAAGATTAGTAAACATAAATGTAATCATTTTGTGATTAAAATTTCACAAATTTATAGAAGAGTATTTTAATGAAAAGATTAAAAGTTGATAAGTTAGAAAAAGTCTTTGAAGGGAAAATTTGGAATAACATGGTTAGTAGGTTGATTATTGGATGAAAATATTTAAATAATAACTGCCACGTGAATTAAGGTTCGCAATTTGACTATAAGGTATTTGATGGATGTAAGGTTAAGAAATTTGATTGGAAAAAGGGATAGGTAAATAACATTCTAAATTAAGTAGATAATCATGGAATTAGTAAGGAAGAATGTACACTTAGTATAGTTGTCTTTTTGATATATGCATAAGATAAATAATGTCAGCTAAATTAAGACCTTAGGTAAATAAAACTAAAGATTAAATTTTGTAACTTATTAATCCAAGATAATAGTAAAATTCCACATTTCTTAAACACCCTAATTGAAGTAAAATAGTTTGAAGTTTGGGAATTTATACCCTTAGGATGTAAAGGTATATTATCCAAATATATATTTAAAATTATGAACTATTTCTATACTTAAGCAATGATGCAAGAGATAATTCAAAAATGGATGTAGTAGCAAGTAAATGGTTGTGGAATAAACTTCGATTAAAAAAAATTCTTAAAGAAATATACCAAGTAAAAATGAATAAAAAGAATTTGGCATAGTTTAGAAAAAAAAGGATTTATAGGTGTTTATAAACTTAAGGAAAATTTTATGAAATGGATCAATATCAAAGAGAATATATTAGGTGAAAATAAATAAGTGCGCAAGATCATTTCGGCATACAAATTGTGACGATTCGGAATTTTTGAGCACTTAAAATTGGAATATTTAATTGGTGTTAAATATTTAAAAGTTAATTTTAACTTGAATTCAAATATCGCTATTTATTTGATAGTTAAATAATAGAATTTAATAATTAGAAGTTGGGCAAAGTATTTAATCTGGAATTTTAAGCCGGCTAAAAATAATTTGAAGGCTTATAAAATTTATATTGATAATACCGAAGATAATATAAGTTGTAAAATTGAAATTTACAGTGGTTTGTTCAGTTTTAAAATTTTATCGTTTAAATTGAATTTAAGAATAGCCTTCCAGGCACAGTCTCGGGATTCGAAGAAACCAGTTATATTGAGTCCGTAGTATTGAATTATTATCAGATTTCAAATTTCGTATTGATTGGAGTTGTTATGTGAGCGTACGATATATAAACGCGTTGAAAATTTACATCGAAAATTCTATTTAAAATTATATTTACATATTTACGTGCTAATCACCATCAGCTGCCTTTCCTTCAAATCGATGTCTCCTCTCGTACATGCCTTCATCATCTTGTCTCTCTTCCTCTTTAATAAATATGGTCGAACCCTTCTTTTTAAATCAGGAAGAAAGAAATTATGGCCGAAAAAATAAATAAATCAATGGAACGAAGTTCACTTTCGTTCGAAATTAATGAAATAGGGCCGAAGCCTCCCTCCTTCTCTCTTCCGTCTTCAGATTCAAATAAAAAAAAGGCGATCGAAAAGGGCGATCGCTCGCGCGTATCGTTGACAACGAAAATGGTGGTGCTCATTTCGGCGCTAATTGTTCGATTATTCATGAGTTCGTTCAGAGCGACGACAAATTAAAGGGCTGCTCGCGAGGGTAGGCCGCGATTCCAGATCGCGATGAGTTTCCGTGGCCATGGCACGAGCTAGGGTTTTGTGCAAGGGCAGCGTTGAGAGGCCGGTGGGTTGTCATGTGGGGGGGGGGGGATGCTTGAAATAGGAGGAAGGGCTTGCGATCGGAGAAATTGATTTCTCGTTCAAATCGAAGGTCGAGAAAGGAAGTCGAAGCAAAATTCATGACTTTGTCGCGATGGGTGTTCCTAGGCGCGGCGATACTCGACCGAGGCAAGGCGAGGCATGTGTTCTTACTTGCTGGAGGCAGTAAGGTATTAGCATGTTGTTGTATTTAAAGTTTAATCAGAAATACATATATGTATATACTTGTTAAAAAAGTTACTGTAACGCCCCGGAAATTTTCGACTTTCGAAAATTCAACATCGATACTCACTTTATCGACTGCCGAGAAATCGAAGGCCAGAAACCCGAAATGTTATGGTTTAAGAAAAAGAAAGAAAAAGTAGAAAAGAAGAGAAGAAAAGAAGGTAATAGAGGGAAGAGAAAACAGAAAATAGAAAATTTTAAAATAGAAGAAAAAGAGAATAGAACGATAGAACGGAATAGAAAACAACAGAACAACAACAGAATCTCACAATTCGCAGCGGAACAACATATAATAATAAATGAATAATCTTTAAACAAAGAACTATATCAGTTATTACATTTTATATATTACATTTCATTACATCATATCATCAGAGTGTACAACATCATACAACAACAAACAGTGCAGCGGAAAAAGAAATACTATATAAATTAGTAATACGCCATGCCATCCAGCTTGCCTCCAGCAACTCCAGAATATCCTGATAAACCTAACTCTTAACTGCCCGTGTGGAAATTGGTGGGCACCCAGAGTTTAGGAAGGAAAACAATAAACTCCGAGTCAGTCATGTGACTGGTGTGAGAACTCAAAACAGTTTATTTATCTTTAAAAATCAAATAAAGGAATATTTTTAAAGTCAATTCGCAATGCTTTTAAAAATGAGACTACCATAAGGCCTCCCGCACACACACACAATGCAAACGCAGAATCGGAGGAGATTTCTCCTTATGATAGTCAAAGATGCTTGATACGCATTTAAAATAATATTTGATATTATTACTAGTGTATAGTGTAGAAAAATTCATTTCGAAAGTAGAATATAAATCTTAGCCAGCATAGACATTCCGAACTATGCCTACTATAGCTACCATGTTCAATAGCAGGTTACCGCCACATTCCATGGCAGGTTATACAACTAAAACCGTACAAGTCTCCTATTGTTTCTTTGGATTTCCAACGAATGATCAGGCCAAGGAACTTCCCATTGCCACATGAGAATGCCTCTGGATGGACATCCCCGAGAACCAAACCGGATCTCTACCAACACAAGGCCGGGTTACCCCTAACTGAGTAACAACTGACAGAATATGCCATCCCCCGGTCCTTTGGGACCTTTTCACCGAGCGCTCGTAATCAATTCACACAATCATAACAAAGTGTTTTCACATGAGTAAGTATCTGGGCTCCATACCATGATACCACCCTTTTCCAGAAGGAAATGCACACATCCTAAAGGGCGCTACCCCTCATAACCTTGCCGCATCTTTCCTGTTTTGACCATTCACGGGGTGTGAGGCTCGACGAAGTCACGTCCACAAAAACATACTTTATACAAAAGCCATGCTTTGGGTCAACAAATGATCATAGAAATGATCACAAAGATAGACGATCAAATAAACGATCCTATCACAAATAATCAACACAATGATCATTTCACAGCAACACTCAGCATGTCACATTACCAAATTGGGAATATATCGCTGATAACTTCAACTATATAACCTCTGAGCTCGTACGTCTCAGAGAAGGGCGTTAAGCTAAAAGAATAAATTCTCCGCCACCAACAGAAATATATTTGAATGAAATCGGCTTTATATCTCAACTTGTAATGTCAGACATACAATCCATACAAGTCTGTTCCGGGCTCGAACAAAACCGAAGGCACTTACAAAGAAGTCCTTGCAATCCGGATATTCACAATCCTGATCGGATTTCCCATCACTTAGGGAGTCTCTATACCGTTGCAACTCAGTGCAGAGACAATCGATAGGTCATCCCATCGCTCTCGCAAATACCGGGTCTTCAACACCGATCTTCAATGCAATTCACAACGACGTATCACATATTCGGAATGGGTTATACGACCCCATGGTCCTTTCCCGGTTAACCCGAATAGTGAGCGCTTATTCAAAAATAAGTGTGGCATTCAAATTCAAACAAATCACATCAATTACCCATTCAAAGGGAAATATTGATAGTCAGTTATTGAACTATCAATGGATATGCACACATCACCAGTTTCCAAATAATTTTCCAAATTATTTATTTTCCAAAATATCTTTACAAGATATATTATTTTCAATACTTCAAAAATAAATCAATATTTATTTTTAAACAAATTCTTCTTTTCATTTATAAATTCCTTAGTGAATTTATAATCCAAAATATTCATGCATATACGTTTTCAATTATTCATTTCAATTTATCTTCAAAAAGATAAATTCTCAAAGTATTCACTTTATATTGGAAAACATTTCCATACTTATTTAATAAGTAATTCACAAATTTTATTTATTTTCAACACTTAGAAAATATTCAATATACTTAAATCGAGATTAAGTATATATTTCATTCTTTAAGGAAATCATTCTCTTAAACATATTTATTTGGGCCAAAACGAATGTTGCGTAAAACATCGTTACGACAACCCATAATCACTAGTATAGGGATTCGAAATTAAGATAGATATATAAATCCCAATACTATACAAAACATTTCCTTTCGGAAATCATTTACTATAACAACAGTGTTATAGTCCACTATTTCCTTTTATTTCTCGAAAACGTCTATTTCAACAATCAATGTTGAAATCTATGGTTTTCGAATCTCAACATATCTTAAAACATCGTTAGATCGTTTTAATTCTATTTAAAATATCACATTCTAAACATTTCCTTTAACATATTATTCACTATTCAAAATGTGAATATACTACGTTAACAAATTTCATCATTTTATTCATTTCAATTTATCTTCAAAAATAAGTTTCAACAATTTACTTATCAAAATAAGTCGTTTGCGGATTTATAAAACAACGTTTATAAATTCTATTTCTATTTATTTATAACAACTTCCTTTTATAAATTCCTTTATTAACCTATTCAATTTATAACTCAATTATAAAACAAAGGTTCATATTATAAGTCAAATACTTATAATTTATTCGTTTACAAAAATCGTTCCTTTGAACTTCATAATTATAAATCTTATAACTTATAAGATTCGATTATTCATCCAAATATATTCTTTAATAATTTCACAAAATTTATAAATCTTACTATTTATAAATTTCATTTATAACTTCACCATTTATAATTTTATAAATTCCATTCATTTACAAAATTCATTTTCACTTCATTGAAACATATATAAAAACTCGTTTTATAATGTCTATATTTCAATTTATAAATATCCATTTATAAATCTCTTAATATAAGTCAATTTATATTATTCTTTAAACATATTTAATCTCCTTTATAATTTCACCTTTTTGATTTATAAAATAATTAAATTTTATAAATCCTATATTTAAACTTTTCACAATAAATTCAAAAATCCCGATTAAACTAATTTATAAAATCATTAGCATCATATTCTCAAAAATCAGTTTTTTTAACTATATTTCTCAAAAATCATAATTTTTATAACTTTAAAAATTATACGTTTATTTATTTTAAAATGAATCAATTACAAAAATATTTTATAACGTATACTTTCAAAAATCACTTTGAAATCATTTTAAAATTCCAAATTTGGTCCAATGATGCTACATACCAAATAGTCAATCACGACAAGAACGATATCACATATCGTATATGATAATCAACGAATATCAAAATATCCATAATCAAATAAATACTGTTGAGGAATCCAGTTGGATCCCTCCAACCTGTTTTCCTGCATCCACAAACATTAGCACAATACCAATTTCGCTCCAGTACGAAATTATCGCGGTATATGGGATTTAAAAATTATCCGCTTAATAGACGGCGCAATAGGGTCTCATCCACTAAACAAAAAATGCGGAAAATCAATAACTCCAATATATACATATGCCAATATATATATATTGCTATTATATATAATACCAATTTCACTGTTTATGAAATATTCGCGGTATATGTTTTTAATAAATAACATCCGCTTACTAACGGCGTATAATGTCTATTTTAACAATCAATAGATATCAATCAACATTCAAACATGCATTCAAATATTTTAAATCTAACTATTTAAAATAAAATCGAAACTGATTCGATTGAGTGAGAAGTTCTCACCTTGGTTTTATTTTCGTTTTAGCGATTTATTTCGAATAAAATTAAACGGACGTTTAATTTTACCCAAAATTCTCACTAACTCCAAACGACTCCAATCCAATTTCATCGCGTAGTGCTCGTCCATACGATTCCAACGCAACTGGTTTCGCGCGTTTTCGACCTCGTATGAAAAAGATATTGATTTTACAAGTTTACACGATTTTAAACTAATATAAATTTACAACTTATAATTAAATTTTAAACCTAAACAGTTTCTGGCCATAGGATCTCCTTCCTTTGCATCATAGCCGTGACCTTCTATTTCTTCTCCAACGCAAAATGCTCCCAGGCAACACACGTTTAGCCGAACCCATATTCCATGATTAGGGTTTAATTATACTCCATCAATACTCGATGAAACTCGATCAAACTACCGCCATCGCGAAGCTCATCTCCCATGCTACACTCGGCTGGAGTAGCTCAGAGCTCGGCCCTCCATGGCTCGAGAAAAACGAGCACGAACTCGCTACCTTCACACACGAATTGCCGCCAATCCGTGCAACCAAATTCGATCACAACCGTTGAAGTTGTAGATCTTCATATGTTCTTGAATTCTCTAGTTGAAACTTTCTTGAATCGATGCATGGATTAGAAGATTTGGAGGGAGGAAGTTCATTGATTTTCGGCCGTGTATACATGAGTGGCGGCTGCAGTTATAATTAGGGTTTGGGTTTATTTTATTTTTTTTAAAATTATGAAGGGTAGGGGGTATATTTATAGAAGAAAATCGAACACTATTCATCCGGAAATTCCGAACTCCGACTTACGCGCCGTAACCAGCGTTTCTAGGGTTTACCCCGCGTTCCGGACACAATGGAACAGGTTTCGAAAGCTAATTCGGACATCTGTGCGAGTTATGGCTGTAAACGCTCAATTTAAATTAAACCGATTTAAATCGATTTCTAGGCGTTTTAATTTGTACCGGACAAACGGTAAATCCAATTGACACGAAATTTGAAACCTTACAATGAAATCCGAGACTTTTTGAAAAATGGCTATTTTAACTCGCTAAATTAATATTAAAAACAATTCGATGCGTTTCGAGCTGCCACGATCAAACGATAGCTCCGATTGACACGAAAATTGAAATCCGGTAATAAATAACTATTACGGATCCAATGGAACTGGTTTCGTTCAATTCTGAGACTGTTCAAAAATTGGCTATTTTCACTAGTCGATTTAAATATTAAAATATTCAATTTTCACAAATAAACTTTTAATTCGATTTTAAAAGTTCTAAAATATCGTTCTAACTATAATATGATAAAATAAATTTTTACAAATCATTTTCTATCATATTTAACTCGATTTTCAATTATTTCCATAATTTAACATATTAAATTATCGATTAAATTATCCAATAAAATCCAATAATTCAAAATAAAATTTATTTGACTTATAAATTTCACTTATTAATATTTAAAATTAATTAAATATTCAAATTTTAATTATCAAAAATTCTGGGTCGTTACAGTTACAGTAAGGTTTAAAAAGGGGGAAACCGAGTTAAGGATTTAATAGTAAACTTAATTACTGTTTTATTTGTACAAAGAAAAAGAATTACATAGGACTTTGGGAAAATAATAATAATAATAATAATAATAATAATAATAATAATAATAATAATAATAATAATAATAACCATAAGTATGCACATGCACATTTTAAACTTACCAATTGAATTTAAATTAATGATTAAATTGGTTTGCTTGTTTAATTTGCTCATTTAAATTTTTAGTTGCTTAAAGTAATTATAAAAAGAATTGGGTTAAATTTACATTATTTGCGTAGAAGAAAATTTGTTAGTTTGAAATTTAATTAATTGTTCAAGTTGTTCGAATATTAATAAAATCGTCCAATATTTATTCAAGGTAAAATCGTAAAGAAAACAAGGCGTGATGGTAATGAATTACAAACAAAATTTAAGGTGAGTTAATCTCACTTAGCTGAATTTAAATTTAAATGATAAAATTTAAATAATTGTTTGAATGGTTGAATTGATTGATGTGCTACAGTACGGTATATTGTGGAATTGGTATTTTATATTGTGCTAATGTCCGTGGATGCAGGGAAAACAGGTTGGAGGGATCCAATTGGATCCCTCAACATTTATTTAAGTTATTTATTACCCTCTGTTGTGATTATTTGATATTCTACGATGAATTATATTGGGATATTGAATGGTATGGCTTGATTGATATAATTTGGTATAATGAATTACCAGAAATATATAAATTGGATTTTTTTGAAAGAAAGTAAAAAGAAGTGAATTTGTAAGTGAAATAATTATAGAACGAATGTAAGAATGAATTGGAAAAGAAATAAAGTGACTTTTAAATTCTAATAAATGAATTTTGAGTATAGAAAGGGAAATTTTGAATAATCATAAGATTAATGAACTTTAAACTTCAGAGTTATTATTTAAAAGAACAAAACATTTATTTAAAATTAAGATTTAAATTATTTAAGAAGAATAAAGAAGGAATTGGGAATAAGCTGAAATTGGTATATTTCGGATAAAAGAATTAAAAATCAAACGAAAAATAATAACATTAATAATAAGGTCCATAATTAATAAATTTTGAAATGAACTGAGTAAGTAAAGAGATTTATTTCGAATGGAATAAATTGGAAATCAATTTGGAAAATTGATTTAAGTGATTGAGATTGGAAATTCTCCCTGAATAACCAAGTACATTTTCAAAGTTAATTTTTAAATATAAACTAAATGTTTTAAAGTTGTTTTAAAAAGTATGTTTTGAATTTTTTTTATTATTTCTAAATATTTAAATTCTAAAGTAAGTATTTCCTTTTAATCTATTATAGCAGTAATTATTTAAAGAGTGACTTAGTATTTGTTTTTAAAAGTGTAAACCTAGTTTTATATTTTATAAAGTAACCTTATTTTTAAATATTCATATAGTATATATTTTTAGCCAATTATTGAAGTAGTCTAAACTTAAATGTTCTAAAGTAAATTCCAAGGTAAGTGTTTTATTTTAATCTATTATCGTAAAAATTATTGAAAGAATGATTTGGTATTTTAAAGAAGAAAATCTAATGTATAGTTATAAGGTAACCTTATTTTAGTTATTTCTACAGCATTTTTTAAATTAGGTATTAAAGTAATTTTTTCTAAATTAAATGTTAAATGTATTTTACAATAAAGTGTTTTTAAATTATTTTAAAAATCTGGTTTTGTGCTTGGTGATTTCAGAGGAGATAGAAAATATTTGGGAAAGTTTATTCTCAAAAGAAAGATAATTTGAAACTGTTTTCAAAGGGTTGAAAATAGAAATATACCTTGTGAAGATATTTTTGAGGTTAATAATTAATTTGGGAAATTATTTATTAGATGATGGTTGTTTGTGAATATTAATTGATAGTTAAATAACCGACTATCAATATTGGACAAATGCGTTGATTGTTTTGAAGAGACCAGAATCGAGATTTATTTCTCGAAAACCACTTCGATCCGGTTTGTACGTTTCGTGGAAAACGATTTTTGATTCGAAGATGGAGCAGTGAAGTGCAAGGGCTAGTCACTACTAATCCTGAGGATATTTCCAAAATGGATGTAGTAGGAACAGTGCCTTCGGTTCCATTCGAACCCGGACGGACTTGTATGGAAGAATGCTTGCGAAACATCGTCAAATGGGCGATGGACATTGTAAGGAATATGTTCTAAAAAGGTAACGCTTAGCCTCAAGCCTCATCAACCGGGAATGACTGAAAATCAGGGGTTATGCATCAAGGCTAAGTGGGTAGCACCCAAGTAGGGTGAGGTCATTCCTGTCTAGATGTCCCTTTTATTTCGGTTTAGTGGGCAGTTGCTGATCCCAACCGCAGGGTGATCTCACTCGGGATTACCCAGTAAGGGGTAGTCCCGGTCTTGTGTTGTAGGGGAGCGGGTGTACTCCTCGGTACTGTGATCTAGGCCACGTACCGTGACAGGTGGTACCCTAGTGCCTAGTCATTAGTTGGAAATCCATTCTCCCTACAAGCCTTGTACGAGTTTTGTTTGTATTACCCACTCTGTGGCTAGTAGCTGGAATTTAATAATGTAATAATTTCGGCTATTTTATAAGTATTTGTATATAGACCCTATTATAATATCAGAGGATTTTTATAAAAATTGTTTTAGCTATCGTAGGGCAAAAACCCGACATGTTTATTTGTGGCGTGGTCTTACGAAATGCTTTTGTTTGCAAAGGATTTTTGAAACTTTAATAATCAATTGGGTGTGATTTTCTCACGCTGGGATTCCAGACTGACTCGGGTGTTATTTAACTGTAATGCTCGGGTCAGACCGAGTATTATTGGATACAATATATGATGCGGTAGAGCTCAGGAGACGAGCATGATGACGATACGTACTTCTGCACATGTTTATATATATATTCCGATGTATTGAGTTGCTGTGTATCCATTTGTATGTTGTTGTTGTTGAACTGTGATTGATGTACTCTGATGATGTAATATATAAACAGAGATGTTTGATTTTTGAGTAAAGATTATTTATTATCTATTATACTTTATTCCGCTGCAATGGTTAGATTCTGTTGTTGTTTTCTATTTTATTCTTCTACCACTTCTTCTTTTACCCAAAAGGGTTCGTATTTCTGTACCACTTGAGTTGATTTAGGTAGAATAGTGTTGACTCAAGGGGTACGGATTTGCGGGCTGTTACACTTGGTATCAGAGCTTAGGTTGGTGATAACCTTGGCTCTGGTGGGAATTACTCAGTTAAATTAGAGTCCGTAGTACTCTTAAATGAGTTTGAGCTTATAAATAGATATGAGCGCGTATTTGTTAGTGAATATAAATTTTTTTAATATTGTGTTGATTGGTTTATTGAGTGGCATATGAACCTTCGTCGGCACAGTCTGGACAATTGTATCGAAGGGGTTTCTAAACACTTGAATAGAGCAGCTTGACACGGTATTGTTTTTAAATGTGGGTGAATGAAATAATTTTACCCAAAGTATATTTTGATATAAAGAAAAGTTTTTGTAAACTATTTTAGGTAATATATGGTTGCTTGGATGTTAGAAATAATGATATTTAAATTATTATCCTTATTGTATGGAAAATTTAACTAGAAATTGAAAACATAACCAAAGGTTAAGGAGATAAATTCATTATAAAATGAAATTTATAAATATGAATTATAAATGTAAATTATAAATTGAAATATAATTAAATGGGAATTTGCATAAGCATAAACTATACAAATGCATTATAGTCAAAATTTGAACTAAAACAGAATTTAAAACTTTAAAACCCCAGAGATTTTGGAAGTATTTTAAAGACAAATAATAGCATTATTGTTTCAAAAAGTATTTATGAAAAGGAAATTGTTTCAAATATGGAATGAAATATGGAATGTGGAATGAAATGTAAATGAATGGATTGTGAATGGAATTTAAACAGAATGTGTCAAGCTAGATCAAATGGTTTTTAATGGAACCTGTTTGAAAAATGAAGTGAATGGATTCAAATTTAAAATGCAATGAAAATGAGAATATATGGATTGTGAGTAAGTTTAAAAATGGAATAGAATTAAGTATAAATTGAGTTGATGTCAATTTAGATAGGTTATAAAACATAAGTACTTATTTATTCACATAGATCTTGTCAAATTGTATAGAATAAATTAACATTTGATATAAATGGAAGTAATTAAAATGATATTAATTGATAGGAGTAAAATAAATTGATTTTGAGATCAATTGAATTAAATATGAGTTCGTTTTGCTTAAAAATAAATTAATGCAAACTTGTGAGTTGTTAACCATTCGGATTAAGTGGAATGATGTGTGATTGGTTGTAAGCAATTAAAATTAATGTTGGAATATTTAAATTGCTTATAAAAAGTGTTTAATGTGCATTGCGGTTAGAATTCATGTGTTTAACTATTGTAAATAAGTGAAATGCTGTTAAACTTCATATAATTGGACTTACATGTTAAAATTGAGTAAGTACAGGTTCAGGGAAGTCGTGAGGCTGGATTTGGTTGCGCTAGCTGCTAAAAATAATAAGCCGTTTGCTTATAAATGCTAAATAAGGTACGCCTACGCAATAAAAGTAGGAAATATGAACTGTTTTTTGTTTATCCGACCGGGCGGGTCGATGTATATATATTTATATCTTTTGTCAAATTGCAAAAGCTCCTCTATACAAAGGGGACTCTGCCAAAAAATTTCAGAAATTTTGGGAGTTAGAAAATTTTGAAATTTTTTGGAAAATTTTTGTTAATGACAAAACGACTTTAGATTGGCAACTAAAATAAATTAGTAAATGAAACTAACTAAAATAATGACATGAATTGGTTATAAATGACAAATAAAATTTAAATATTCAGAGTTAAAGATAAATTGAATTCACATGGTAATGAAGGAATCAATTTGAATAGGAATAGATATAAACTGAAGGGGTAAGGTGAAAATAAATATAGGAAACATTTAAAATGCTTATACTAAACTTAAGAAGAGAATGGTAAATTCTTAAATGAAATTTATACTACAAATATAATCTAAGTTAATATTGAAATGACTAAATATTGACGTTTTGTAAGAAAGTCGATAAAATGTTTTTGAATGTTGAGATTGGACATATTGCTATGTAAGATATGCAGGTATTATAAAGGGAAAAGAGAATTGATTTTGATTTCTCAAGATAAATTTGAATTGCCCGACCAAAAAGGTATGTGTTTAAATTTCTTTGAAATTTGATTGGGGTTTTGATCGAGCCACTTGGCCCTTTTGTTTTCTTTTGGGATTTGGGAGCTCGTAGAGGCCTTTTGTAGTTGTACCGAGCTAGCCGTGCAAAGGAGACGCTGGCGAAATTTTCGAAAATTTTGAGAGTTAGAAAATTTTTGAGAAATTTCTGATGATTCAAAATTGGTTTTAAAATTAAAACTTGAATGATTGGCAAATAGGATTGTTTGCAAATTATGGGAGAGTTTGAGAAGTTAGTAAGAATAATAATGGGTCTTTTATAAAAAGATAGTTGGTAAGATGTTGAATTGTTTGAAACCGTTTGGTTTCAGGGAAAAAGTAAACGGGTATTGGACCATTCTTCCTGATTAGTAATTTCGGGGACGAAATTCTTTTAAGGTGGGAGGAATGTGACGAGCCGGAATTTTTGAGCACTTAAAATTGGAATATTTAATTGATGTTAAATATTTTAAAGTTAATTTTAACTTGAATTCAAATATCACTATTTATTTGATAATTAAATAATAGAATTTAATAATTAGAAGTTGGGCAAAGTATTTAATCTGGAATTTAAGTCGGTTAAAAATAATTTGAAGGCTTATAAAATTTATATTGATAACGCTGAAGATAATAGAAGTTGTAAAATTGAAATTTACAGTGGTTTGTTCAGTTTTAAAATTTTATCGTTTAAATTGAATTTAAGAATAGCCTTCCGAGGCGCAGTCTCGGGATTCGATGAAACCAGTTCTATTGAGTCCGTAATATTGAATTATTATCAGATTTCAAATTTCGTATTGATTGGAGTTGTCGTGTGAGCGTACGATATATAAACGCGTTGAAAATTTACATCGAAAATTCTATTTAAAATTCTATTTACATATTCACGTGCTAATCACCATCAGCTGCCTTTCTTTCAAATCGCTGTCTCCTCTCGTACATGCCTTCATCATCGTGTCTCTCATCCTCTTTAATATCTACAGTCGAACCCTTCTTTTCAAATCAGAAAGAAAGAAATCATGGCCGAAAAAAAAAAAATCAACGGAATGAACTTCACTTTCATTCGAAATTAATGAAATAGGGCCGAAGCCTCCCTCCTTCTCTCTTCCGTCTTCAAATTCAAATCAAAAAAAATGGCGATCGAAACGGGCGATCGCTCACATGCATCGTTGACAACGAAGATGGTGGTGCTCATTTCGGCGCTAATTGTTCGATTATTCACGAGTTCGTTCAGAGCGACGACAAATTGAAGGGCTGCTCGCGAGGGTAGGTCGCGATTCCAGATCGCGATGAGTTCGCGTGAGCTAGGGTTTTGGGCAAGGGCGGCGTTGAGAGGTCGGTGGGTTGTCGTGTGGGGGGGGGGGATGCTCGAAATAGGAGGAAGGGCTTGCGATCGGAGAAATTGATTTCTCGTTCAAATCGAAGGCCGGGAAGGGAAGTTGAAGCAAAATTCGTGACTTTGTCGCGATGGGTGTTCCTAGGCGCGGCGATACTCGACCGAGGCAAGGCGAGGCATGTGTTCTTACTTGTTGGAGGCAGTAAGGTATTAGCATGTTGTTTTATTTAAAGTTTAATCAGAAATACATATATGTATATACTTGTTAAAAAAAGTTACAGTAAGGTTTAAAAATGGGAAAGCCGAGTTAAGGATTTAATAGTAAACTTAATTACTGTTTTATTTGTACAAAAAAAAGAATTACATAGGACTTTGGAAAAATAATAATAATAATAATAATAATAATAATAATAATAATAATAACCATAAGTATGCACATGCACATTTTAAACTTACCAATTGAATTTAAATTAATGTATTAAATTGGTTTGCTTGTTTAATTTGCTCATTTAAATTTTTAGTTGCTTAAAGTAATTATAAAAAGAATTGGGTTAAATTTACATTATTTGCATAGAAGAAAATTTGTTAGTTTGAAATTTAATTAATTGTTCAAGTTGCTCGAGTATTAATAAAATCGTCCAATATTTATTCAAGGTAAAATCGTGAAGAAAACAAGGCGTGATGGTAATGAATTACAAACGAAATTTAAGGTGAGTTAATCTCACTCAGCTGAATTTAAATTTAAATGATAAAATTTAAATAATTGTTTGAATGGTTGAATTGATTGATGTGCTATAGTATGGTATATTGTGGAATTGGTATTTTATATTGTGCTAATGTCTGTGGATGCAGGGAAAACAGGTTGGAGGGATCCAACTAGATCCCTCAACATTTATTTAAGTTATTTATTACCGTCTGTTGTGATTATTTGATATTCTATGATGAATTATATTGGGATATTGAATGCTATGGCTTGATTGATATAATTTGGTATAATGAATTACCAAAAATATATAAATTGGATTTTTTTTGAAAGAAAATAAAAAGAAGTGAATTTGTAAGTGAAATAATTATAGAATGAATGTAAGAATGAATTGGAAAAGAAATAAAGTGAATTTTAAATTCTAATAAAAGAATTTTGAGTATAGAAAGGGAACTTTTGAATAATCAGAAGATTAGTGAATTTTAAACTTCAGAGTTATTATTTAAAAGAACAAAACATTTATTTAAAATTAAGATTTAAATTATTTAAGAAGAATAAAGAAGGAATTGGGAATAAGCTGAAATTGGTATATTTTAGATAAAAGAATTAAAAATCAAACGGAAAATAATAACATTAATAATAAGGTCCATAATTAATAAATTTTGAAATGAACTGAGTAAGTAAAGAGATTTATTTCGAATGGAATAAATTGGAAATCAATTTGGAAAATTGATTTAAGTGATTGAGATTGGAAATTCTCCCTGAATAACCAAGTACATTTTCAAAGTTAATTTTTAAATATAAACTAAATGTTTTAAAGTTGTTTTAAAAAGTATGTTTTGAATTTTTTTATTATTTCTAAATATTTAAATTCTAAAGTAAGTATTTCCTTTTAATCTATTATAGCAGTAATTATTTAAAGAGTGACTTAGTATTTGTTTTTAAAAGTGTAAACCTAGTTTTATATTTTATAAAGTAACCTTATTTTTAAATATTCATATAGTATATATTTTTAGCCAATTATTGAAGTAGTCTAAACTTAAATGTTCTAAAGTAAATTCCAAGGTAAGTGTTTTATTTTAATTTATTATCATAATAATTATTGAAAGAATGATTTGGTATTTTAAAGAAGAAAATCTAATGTATAGTTATAAGGTAACCTTATTTTAGTTATTTCTAAAGCATTGTTTTAAATTAGGTATTAAAGTAATTTTTTCTAAATTAAATGTTAAATGTATTTTACAATAAAGTGTTTTTAAATTATTTTAAAAATCTGGTTTTATGCTTGGTGATTTCAGAGGAGATAGAAAATATTTGGGAAAGTTTATTCTGAAAAGAAAGATAATTTGAAACTGTTTTCAAAGGGTTGAAAATAGAAATATACCTTGTGAAGATATTTTTGAGGTTAATAATTAATTTGGGAAATTATTTATTAGATGATGGTTGTTTGTGAATATTAATTGATAGTTAAATAACCGACATTCAATATTGGACAGATGCGTTGATTGTTTTGAAGAGACCAGAATCGAGATTTATTTCTCGAAAACCACTTCGATCCGGTTTGTACGTTTCGTGGAAAACGATTTTTGATTCGAAGATGGAGCAGTGAAGTGCAAGGGCTAGTCACTACTAATCCTGAGGATATTTCCAAAATGGATGTAGTAGGAACAGTGCCTTCGGTTCCATTCGAACCCGGACGGACTTGTATGGAAGAATGCTTGCGAAACATCGTCAAATGGGCGATGGACATTGTAAGGAATATGTTCTAAAAAGGTAACGCTTAGCCTCAAGCCTCATCAACCGGGAATGACTGAAAATCAGGGGTTATGCATCAAGGCTAAGTGGGTAGCACCCAAGTAGGGTGAGGTCATTCCTGTCTAGATGTCCCTTTTATTTCGGTTTAGTGGGCGGTTGCTGATCCCAACCGCAGGGTGATCTCACTCGGGATTACCCAGTAAGGGGTAGTCCCGGTCTTGTGTTGTAGGGGAGCGGGTGTACTCCTCGGTACTGTGATCTAGGCCACGTACCGTGACAGGTGGTACCCTAGTGCCTAGTCATTAGTTGGAAATCCATTCTCCCTACAAGCCTTGTACGAGTTTTGTTTGTATTACCCACTCTGTGGCTAGTAGCTGGAATTTAATAATGTAACAATTTCGGCTATTTTATAAGTATTTGTATATAGACCCTATTATAATATCAGAGGATTTTTATAAAAATTGTTTTAGCTATCGTAAGGCAAAAACCCGACATGTTTATTTGTGGCGTGGTCTTACGAAATGCTTTTGTTTTCAAAGGATTTTTGAAACTTTAATAATCAATTGGGTGTGATTTTCTCACGCTGGGATTCCAGACTGACTCGGGTGTTATTTAACTGTAATGCTCGGGTCAGACCGAGTATTATTGGATACAGTATATGATGCGGTAGAGCTCAGGAGACGAGCATGATGACGATACGTACTTCTGCACATGTTTATATATATATTCCGATGTATTGAGTTGCTGTGTATCCATTTGTATGTTGTTGTTGTTGAACTGTGATTGATGTACTCTGATGATGTAATATATAAACAGAGATGTTTGATTTTTGAGTAAAGATTATTTATTATCTATTATACTTTATTCCGCTGCAATGGTTAGATTCTGTTGTTGTTTTCTATTTTATTCTTCTACCACTTCTTCTTTTACCCAAAAGGGTTCGTATTCTGTACCACTTGAGTTGATTTAGGTAGAATAGTGTTGACTCAAGGGGTACGGATTTGCGGGCTGTTACACTTGGTATCAGAGCTTAGGTTGGTGATAACCTTGGCTCTGGTGGGAATTACTCATTTAAATTAGAGTCCGTAGTACTCTTAAATGAGTTTGAGCTTATAAATAGATATGAGCGCGTATTTGTTAGTGAATATAAATTTTTTTAATATTGTGTTGATTGGTTTATTGAGTGGCATATGAACCTTCGTCGGCACAGTCTGGACAATTGTATCGAATGGGTTTCTAAACACTTGAATAGAGCAGCTTGACACGGTATTGTTTTTAAATGTGGGTGAATGAAATAATTTTACCCAAAGTATATTTTGATATAAAGAAAAGTTTTTGTAAACTATTTTAGGTAATATGTGGTTGCTTGGATGTTAGAAATAATGATATTTAAATTATTATCCTTATTGTATGGAAAATTTAACTAGAAATTGAAAACATAACCAAAGGTTAAGGAGATAAATTCATTATAAAATGAAATTTATAAATATGAATTATAAATGTAAATTATAAATTGAAATATAATTAAATAGGAATTTGTATAAGCATAAACTATACAAATGCATTATAGTTAAAATTTAAACTAAAACAGAATTTAAAACTTTAAAACGCCGGAGATTTTGGAAGTATTTTGAAGACAAATAATAGCATTATTGTTTCAAAAAGTATTTCTAAAAAGGAAATTGTTTCAAATAAATTTTAGGAAGGGATATAGCATTGGATTCACTTCAGTCGCTGGAAAATAACTTCGGTGATGACTGCAGCATCATCGATGTTCATTTTCGAGTTTCTAAGTGATGGATTGCTGCCAAATAGATTTGTACAGAAGAACAAGTTTTGTTTGTGAAATTTCAAAGGCAATTTGACGGAAATAAAAAACCAGGACTGGTTTAAATTTTTGAGAAGTGTGATTTGTGATGATGGAGATTTCAAAATGATTTGAAACCAAAAGCCGGGTGTTTGAAAATCCTGATGCGATAGGTTGTAAGCTTATAAATTGAGATGGTTTTTTTTAAATCAGGAAGGAAATATAAGCATTGAATGTTGGGAATTTAAATTTAAGGTAAAAGGTTAAAAATGAAATTAACTCGGATTGGGGAATAAAAATTTAACTGGATTGAAATTAATTGAATAGGCTGAAAATAATATCTAGTTGTATTCGAATTAAGTTGAAATCGATTGATTTAAATAAATCTGAGTTAAAATAAAATTGAATTGGAAAAAATAAAATTCAATTGAGTTATTGGAATGGAACTAAATTCTTACCTGAAAAACAAATGGAAAATAAATTGGATAAGGATTGGATTGAAATAAATAAATCAGAATAACTTATAAAAGAATTAAAAAACCAGGGTAATAAAAATATGCTTGAGCTATAAATAAGTGTGAATCTCAAGTTAAAAATAATAAGATGAATATATTTAAGCCTTGAATGAATGGGGTTGTGTAAATAATAAGTTGTGACTTATAAAATTTGAAAGTGGAATAGAAAATCCAAAATAAATGTTGTTTGATGTTTTGGATAATGAAACGAAAATCCAAACTTGAATTATTAAATAAATCAAACGTAAGGAAATTAAATGAAGTGATATTTGGAATTAAAAATCAAGTATTGGATTATTAAGAGAGGAAGAACTAATTAGATACTGAATTAGTTAATGAAATATGTAAATGGAACCTAATGTAGCTAAATAGAAGCTGAATTGGTGAGTTAATATTGAAGTTTGGAAATAAAACTCAAGTTATAAATTAAATTCGACTTAAATTGTTGGTGAAGTAAATGTAATTAAATTGGGAGTTCATGAAATTGGGTGGTAAATTGAAAATGGATAGTGGATTTAGAACTTGATTTATAAATTAAAATTTAACTTGAAGTGTTAACAAATTAAATATAATTGAAATGTATCGAATAAGAATGTAAATGGATTAAAATAGTAATGGTTTGAATGTGTAAATAAAATCCAAATAAGTGGAAATAAATTGGAGATGGCCATGTAATCAATTGAATGAGTTGAGTATGAAAGTTAAATTTTATAATAACTAATCAAATGAAATTGTAGATTTAAAATGAGATTTAATTGAGATAGAATCAAGTTGAATAGAAGAGAAAAAAAAATTTACTTGTAAAATGAAAATGAGCTTAAGAATAAAATTTGAATTTTTTTGAAGTAAACTAACTTAAAACTAAACAAATGGAAGAGAGTTGAATTGAATTCAACTTAAAACTAAGTTTAATGATATTGGATTGGAGTTAAATCAAGTGAAAATATATTTTAATCGAAATAAAATTTGGTGAGTTATCGATAGTATTTAATGGAATGAAATTCTTAATTAAATAATTGTAAACCATTTAAATTGTTAAGTAATTGAAATAACTTATTGACAATGAGAAAAATAGAATGTTTTCAAGTTAATAGAATGGTTTTAAATGAATGCGGATAAGAAATGAATCGCAAATGAATAGATCATGAATAACATTTAAATGGTTATTGAGTGAAATAGCCTGGATTGTTGTCGAGCTAAATAAAATAGTTTGGCATAAACAAATATGGAATGAAATGTAAATGAATGGATTGTGAATGGAATTTAAACAGAATGTGTCAAGCTAGATCAAATGGTTTTTAATGGAACCTGTTTGAAAAATGAAGTGAATGGATTCAAATTTAAAATGCAATGAAAATGAGAATATATGGATTGTGAGTAAGTTTAAAAATAGAATAGAATTAAGTATAAATTGAGTTGAAGTCAATTTAGATAGGTTATAAAACATAAGTACTTATTTATTCACATAGATCTCGTCAAATTGCATAGAATAAATTGTCCTCTGATGTAAATGGAAGTAATTAAAATGATATTAATTGATAGGAGTAAAATAAATTGATTTTGAGATCGATTGAATTAAATATGAGTTCGTTTTGCTTAAAAATAATTTAATGTAAGCTTGTGAGTTGTTAACCATTCGGATTAAGTGAAACGATGTGTGATTGGTTGTAAGCAATTAAAATTAATGTTGGAATATTTAAATTGCTTATAAAAAGTGTTTAATGTGCATTGCGGTTAGAATTCATGTGTTTAACTATTGTAAATAAGTGAAATGTTGTTAAACTTCATATAATTGGCACTTACATGTTTAAATTGAGTAAGTACAGGTTCAGGGAAGCCGTGAGGCTGGATTTGGTTGTGCTAGTTGCTAAAAATTATAAGACGTTTGCTTATAAATGCTAAATAAGGTACGCCTACGCAATAAAAATAGGAAATATGAACTGTTTTTGGTTTTTCCGACCGGCTGGGTCGATGTAGATATATTTATATCTTTTGTCAAATTGCAAAAGCTCCTCCGTACAAAGGGGACTCTGGCAAAAATTTTCAGAAATTTTGGGAGTTAGAAAATTTTTGAAAATTTTTGGAAAATTTTTGTTAATGACAAAATTAATTTAAATTGGCAACTAAAATGAATTAGTAAATGAAACCAACTAAAATAATGACATGAATTGGTTATAAATGACAAATAAAATTTAAATATTCAGAGTTAAAGATAAATTGAATTTACATGGTAATGATGGAATCAATTTGAATAGGAATAGATATAAACTGAAGGGTAAGGTGAAAATAAATATAGGAAACATATAAAATGCTTATACTAAACTTAAGAAGAGAATGGTAAATTCTTAAATGAAATTTATACTACAAATATAATCTAAGTTAATATTGGAATGAATAAATATTGACGTTTTGTAAGAAAGTCGATAAAATGTTTTTGAATGCTAAGATTGGACATATTGCTATGTATGATATGCAGGTATTATAAAGGGAAAAGAGAATTGATTTTGATTTCAGAAGATAAATTTGAATTGGCCGACCAAAAATGTATGTGTTTAAATTTCTTTGAAATTTGATTGGGTTTTTGATCGAGCCACTTGGCCCTTTTGTTATTTCAAAAATGAGATATTTTATTTATTTTAAATTAAAAAAAGGTTTAGAACTCAAGTAAATATGTTGTGAATAACGATAAGTATGGAGAAATTATTTATCTTATGATTAAGAATGGAAAATGAAGAATTTGAGTTTTTATCACAGAATCGACAAAAGTTAAATTTTGTTAAAAATGAATAAATGTTTAAATAAATAGTTTTAAATATTTATTTGAAAAATCAAACTATATTGAAATCACTTAATAAAGATAATATAGGTTTGAAAAATATATTTATAATCGTTTTACAAAAATATTCTAATTTTGTCACATTTTGTCAGTGCAACGTCGTAATTCAATAAATTGATGTAAACCTAATGATATGGAATTTTTTCAATTTATTAAATGCAGTAGGAATTTTAATTTCTAAGTTGGTTTACATCAATGAATAGTTAAAAAAAGGTCAAAATTTGACTGTAAAAATTGTCAATAACAATGCTGTTTTCAACCGTAACAAGTCGTTGCAACGTTATATGAATACATCCACTTTATAACCTATATATTTCATCTTTACAAACTATGCACACATTAGATTTTCATGTATATGCAAATTCACTTTGAAAAGTCAAAGTAAACAAATAATTCAAAAGTAACATGATTTGACTATTTTTCATATTAAATAGGATTTCTAAACATAATCATTACTAAAAAATCCTAACATCTTCTCACCATTAACACTCAAGTCTTATCAAGTATGGAAAAGGAACAAAAGGGGATTTAAGTAATTTCGAAATTAAGAAAAAGAGATAAACATCATTACTTAAGTACAAATCACATCTTAACATCCTTTCCTCCATTAATGCACTTCACGTCATGCTTAAACAAAGTCAAAAGGTAGCCTAGGGCATTTAAGTCATTTTCCATATAAAGCTCATATAAATAGCATACAACATTCACTTCATTTTTCATAAAACATTATCTTCATTTTCTTAAGTTCTTCCTCAATTTCTCTTCCATCATCTTCACCAAGCATCACCACATCCTTACACCACCCAAACCACACCTTTACAAGCCGTACCCCCTCCTTATCACCTCCATCCCCTTGGCTAAGCACCTACCCACCTCCCAAAACCCACGCCCAAGCCTCAAACATCACTTACTAGCTCTTAAAACCCACACACCCTCTTCCCTAAGCCTCCACCCAAGCACACCCAAGTCGTATACCTCCTATACCCTCCACTACGATAGTCGTACCCACTCTTCAAGCTACCCCCCTTATATATAAAAAAAAGAAAGGAAGGAGAGAAAAGAGAGTCCGGTTTTCGAAGGCAATAAACGAATTCAAAAAGAAGCGAAGACGCTAGTTCGTATAAAAGTTTGATGGAGTAGAAATGAAGGTGAGAAATTCTCACCGCTTTTTAAATCATGTTCTGTTATATGTTATAATAATCATGATTATCTCGTTCATATTTTATGTTAATTATCACTGTTTGATAATATGGAGTTTGGCTGAAATGAATGTTTGAATACGTTGGTTGAATAGTAAAGTTATGATATTATACTCACTTGTTGATAATCACTATGCTATAAGAATGGATGTTATGTTATTGATGAATATTGAAAGTGATTATGCTCATTTTTGATTAAGTAATCACCTTTTTTATAAATGACCAATTCTATAAATATGGTATATGTTGGAATTATTAAGCCTCTTTTTGAATACTGGAATTCAACTTGTTGAAGATGAAACTGAAACTGAAGCATAATTGAATTTGAGATCGAAATCTAAATTTGATTTGAAATCGAATTTGAAATTGTAAGTGAATTTGATTTTGAAATCAAAATTGAGATGAATAGTGAATCGAAAATGAAATCGAATTGAAAAAATTGAAATTGAGATTAATGTTGAAATTTAAATTAGAATCGAAATTAGACTCGAAATCAAAGTTTTTATTTAAGTTTAATTTGAAGTTAGAATCGAAATTGAATAGAAATTGGTTTTAAAAATTTAATATTAAAATATTAGGAATATAATAATATCATAATACGAGAATAGTGAAAATATACTTTAAATACTTAATAAGTGAAAATATTGATTTAAAATGATTTATAATGTTTTTATAAGTAATTAAATTCAATTTAGAGAATTTATTTCAAGTTTTGAAAATCAAGTTAAAACTAGACGCGTCGCGTAACGGTAGTTTGCGATTTTGCGTCGGAAAGTTTAAATAAATGTACAGAATGAAATATAGCTCGGATTTCTTTGAAACAAGAAATGTTCGGATTATTATATCTATAGTTTTGAAGTGAAGAAAGAAAATCATGATTTCATCTTGTATATTTTGAAATATGTCCAAAACAAATTTTCAGAAAAATCGCTTTATTGTAGTTAAGTGACCAAAGTTAGAAATTGATACTTTTAAAATATGTGAAAAATCTCTAAAACCTTTTAAGTGATATAAGTCGAAAAAATGGAATTTTAAATGATTGAAAAGTCAGTTTGGTTCATATATCTTTAAAACACCATTTGCAATGCTTTTGCAATGCTTTTGGAGCAATTTTCTATAACTTTGAAAATTTGATTCTAAACTTGGCAATTCTTTCCCGATTCATTTAGAAACTTTTTTTAAATGAATAATAAAGGAATTTTAAGAGGATTTAATCAATAATTGAGTATGCGGAAATGACTAGTACATTTGTTCCGTCTGTGAGAGCCAAATGATAAAACCTGGTGTGTAACCAAGGTTAGGAATGAAGCAACCAATGCCCTGAACTTTCCTGGCCTTCCCTTTATCTTTTAGACGAGGGGTGGAACAGATCGAAGGAAAAGCTCGGATTCTCTGAAAAAATGATATTAAGTTTTCTCATAATAAAAGATAATTTACATTTTCCAGAAATTAAACAAGTTAAGTATAAAAGATTTTGATTTATAAATTACAATTTGGATTGCATAGAAATGATCTTGTTATACTTGGTATTAATGTCCGAAGAGGGAACTCGTCATATTCATGGAATTTAAAAGGTGATTTCACCATTATTCTGCCTATAGCACTCGTTGAATATGGAGATATTGAGTAAAAGTAGAATAATTTCCATGATCTTATTTGCTTAATAATGTATTCTAAGATTAATTTTTGGGTTCATAATAAACGATTTCTTAAATAACAATGTTTTTGACACGCTTAAAAGTTGAAGAAATTTTGGAACGAATGTTAAGTAAGAAAATTGGAAATAATTTCCTAAGAGAAAGTGAAATAACTTAGAATTACTCTAAGATTAAAAATGGATTTTTGTAACTGACCAAGAGAATTGAATAGAAAAAAGGCTTAAAAATCATGTGTACTTATACTCAATGTTTATCGATAATTGGATTCGAAGGAACTAGAGATGGATTTGAGCGATTCCTCTCCGAAGATCACTTTGAACCAATCTACGTATTCGAAATAATAGATTAGAAGTTGAAGATATTGAGATGAATAGTGACAAAGGACTGCTTGTTGATTTGATTATGGATAACTTCCGAAATAAATATGGTAGTGGTGGTCTCTCTATTATGAAAGATCTCAGAAACACAAGGACTAATCGCTACCAATCTTATGATGCGGTAGGAGAGTGCCTTCAGTTTGTCTTATTCCTGGATAACTTGTATGGACAGTGTCTGACCTTGCATTCTGAATCACAATGGGTGGTCTCTATATAATGTATATCAATCGGTGCCGGAGAAGGCACCTTCTCTTAGCTTAACACCCTTTCCCAAGGCTTTCGAGCTCAGGAAGTTATATTGTAGAAATCGGTCATGTAACCGTGGAATGAGAATGTGGAAATCAAAGTGGAAATAGATGTGCTATGTGTAAAGGTAATCGTTACCTCAAGCTTCATCAATCGGGAAATGACCGAAACAGGGTTAGATGCGACAAGTCTAAGTGGCTCGCAACCCTTAGGGTTTGATCATCCCCTTCTAGATATATTTCTACCCGCTATGACATTGAGGCTTAAATTAATGTGGATGTATGCTAGAGCGTGCTTGGACAAAGGTCGGTAAGGGCCAAGGGATGACATATTCGGTACTATCTAAGTGTAGAGGTGGGTTGGTCTTATGTTTGCAGGGGAGCAGATGTTCTATTGTCCTCGGGACATCCATCTAGATGTGTACCCATCGAAGGTAGACCCTTCACCTGGTCGTTTGTTTGGAAATCCATTCTGCAATAAGAACTTGTGGTTTTGTTTGTAGAGCATAGTATGCTGGAATTTAATAATGGTAACAATTTCGGCTAAGATTAATAAGTTTACCTGCAAATTTTTTCAAAGCAATGTCATTAGAAGTAATATCAAATGTTTTATATATAAAAGCGATTTTGTTATTATAAGGTAAAAAACCGTCTGTGTTTATGTGTGGATGTGGCCTTATGAGATACTCTTTCTTTTAAAAGAATTTTATTCCAAAGGCTGATATATGACATTGTCATTTATTATTGAGTTTTCTCATGCTGATTTATCAAACCTGATTCAGATATTTCAATACTAGGGTCAGATCCGAGTTGTTTCAGGCTTAGTTGATGATGGTTGGAGTTTCTGGAGGAGAGCCTGAGATTTTTACCTACATAAGGACGTATTCTACTATCTGTTGCAATTCTGCATTTGATTGATGATTGTTAGCAATTATAAGGACATATGTTTATAATTGTCCAAGCTAAATTTAGGTTAGACTTTGATATATATATATATATATATATATATATATATATATATTAAAAGTTTTCCTCTACAAAGATATTATTTCAATATTATATGTTATTCCATTCGTGTTGAGATTCTATTCTGTTCTTTTATTTTCTTTATTCTGCCCTTGATGAGCAGACTTTCTGTTCACTTTGGGTTGAACAAGTGTGGTTTATTGTCGACTCAAAGGGCATGATGATTCGGGCCGTCACACCGGCCCACTCGTCAACATTGGAACCACCTCCAACCATGCCCCAAGCTCGAGATCGAGACTAACCACGACGATGCTGTTCAACTCGAAGTTCCCATCGGCACATGGCCTTAGCCACCGCTGCAACCCTCCCAGAGGTTGCACTCACCATCCCCTACCCAACGCTGCCTAAAACACCACCTAACACGGCTCCATAGCCGAGATCGAACCCAAGAAACCCACGTTGTTCAACCAAGGTTTTCGGCTACTGTATACTTCTTCATCACACTGATACGAACACTTCCCTAGTCGAGGTCGATGTCTAACTTTGCCCCTAGTGACCGCAATGAATAATGGCCGCTAGATGCTTACTTTCTTGATTAGAACAAAAAAAATAAGGGATGTGGGAAAGACAAGGATCATAGAGAATGTGTGCTTGTTTGTACTAAATGTCTTGAGTTAATATGTATATTTTTAATTTTTCAGTATCTCATCCCACAAATCTTCATTCGCATATGAACTCCGAATGAAAAAACAAAAATATGGTCATGCTCAAAACAACAATGCAACCATAAAACAATAATAATGTACGCTGGTTTTTAAGTTCTGTAAAATCACAAAAACATTATCGTTTGTCGAAAATTCATCAAATGACAAATTTTTATATTTCCAAATTAATTTTTATGAAAAAATCAAAAAAATTAAATTAAAAACACGTCAATAAAAATGGAATCGTAATATAAAAAATAAATTCTTTGATTATTTATTTGAACCATTACTGTATGTAAATTTTCAAATTGAATTCACTCTTATTATTTATAATTTGCAAGGAGTTAAACAAGTCCATTTAATCATCTAAATTAACATTCAATTGTAAATCCCATTAATTGAAACACTATTATAATATTAATTCTTAAATCAATATTTTAAACAATCTTTATATTTGAATTCCAAATATTAACTTTTAAAATAACCCCTATATTTGAATTTAAGTTATTAAACACTTTTAAACCAATATTTTATTAATTAAAATTAATTAGATATTCAAAATTAATTGACCAAAATTCTAGGTCATTACATATTATCTCATATGTGTTTGGATGATTTGAATCTAGCGGTTTGGTAATGAAGTTACCGTAGAAATTATCATAAGGGATATTAAAAACTATTTTCACATAAAATTAAAATGGGATTAAAATAAACATGAAGATGAAAGCTTACTTATTTATTTTTATATAGATAGATGATTGGCGATGTCTGTAATTTTGTAAGTCAAGTATTTTTGACATTACTCTTGTAGATTATTTATACATGTTTTAATACAAGCAAGCGTATGTTAATTAAAAATCCTTTTATGTAATGGTGTATATATACGGCCTGGAAAGAAGATTTATTCAAAGCTAGCAAATGTTTTATGAAGGATTAAGTTATTCTCTAAGTAAATATTTAAATAGAAATTTGAAGCTGATTTCGTGTTAATTTGTCCTTTGAGTGATGAAGAATTTTGGTCGATGTGTTTGGCCAATGTTATCAATAAGGATACCTAAACACTAGAACGAGACTTATGGATACAAGATTTTGAAGAGTAAGGTATTATTTTGAAAAAAGTAATATATTCCGAGTTATATTGAAAACCAATGTTAGAAATAATATTTCAAAGAAAGTTATACTTATTATTTGAAGAAATCAGAGAGATATGAAGAATATTTTGAGACAAGGAAAATGTTTTAGAGAACGAAAAATTATTATCTTGAAAAAGTAAATAATCCTAGGAGGAGTATAAGTAATATTTTTGAGAAAAATGTTTTGAGAGGAAATGAAACTTCGAAGAAAAATTTGAGTTAAATTTTGAATAAATATATATGAAAATTTAAGAAAAGAAAAAATATTTAGATGATAGAAATATTGTTTTGAGACGGTGATTTAGTGAAGTATATGATATAAAAATTCAGTAGTATTTTGAAGTTTTAAGAATTGTTTTGCTTGATTAAATAGATGCATATATGGGTGTGAGTACCATTATAGTGAGGTAATGAATTGTTTTGGACAAACTTTTTGAATGAAATAAGCAATGTGAATTTGGAAAAGTATACTGGAATTAGTTTTGGAAGTTTTTTGGTAAAGTGATTTTTTATAATAAGCAAAGTCATAAGTTTATTTGAAAGATAATGATTTTGAATGGCTTTGAAAATACAGTATCAAATGTTTTGTGAAAAGTTTAGAAAGATTTGATGAAGATTTTGAAAATGTTAATTTCAAAGAATTAGAAAGTTTTGAAATAATGAATTTACATTTGGAAATAAAAAAAGGTTATTATCTTAACTAACATGATCATAATTTGTAATGGAGTGATCTGATTTTGTCGATTCTTCGTGCATTAGGTAAGTCAATTACATAAGTGAAAACTTTGTTTTTTATCACTTTCTAAAATTTTACGGTTTGCTAACTTTAAAATGGAATCAAAATTCAGGCCCAAACTATAATACCCTGAACAACAGTGTTGCGTTCTTTATGCTATAACTATCAAACCACTTATTTGTTTTTTGACGATT
This sequence comes from Allium cepa, assembly GCA_030765085.1. Classification (NCBI taxonomy): domain Eukaryota; kingdom Viridiplantae; phylum Streptophyta; class Magnoliopsida; order Asparagales; family Amaryllidaceae; genus Allium; species Allium cepa. The sequence continues at coordinate 400,255,924 of CM060931.1, forward strand.
TTGTACTTGTTTTAAAGCTAAGAAAATAAGGAGCAAGTTTTTTTTGGGAGTTCTACGAAAATTTTGAAGTTTTTTGGGCTAAATATGTTGTTTGTTGAGTGGGTCTGCATATTTATTATCTTTCCAAAATTTCTTACCTTTGCTATATCTCCCATAACATGAGTTGTAGTCCGTATTGCAATCTGAAAGTTGTTTTGGAAAGTTAATACATTATGAAACAATTCACTCTTTGATGCCATTTTTTAAATTTTATGTTTTTGAAATATAAAAATTATTGAAAAAGTTTGTACAAGGATGTGATGTTATTTTTTTGGTAGCTTGATTGTTGCAACCTTATCATATTTCTTTTCTATATGAACTTATGTCTAGATGTGAGCTAAGAATATGGGTTCAAAAGGAGTAGTATGACTAATCGGCGATAAAAGCTCGCTTTTAATTGCTAAATAATAAGCTAATTGCTAAAAAAGTTAATGAAAAGATACGTTTTTATGCTATATTGATATATGATATGATATTGTTTCCCGTGTTTTTAGGATGTTCCATGTTGGGATGTATATTTGCATTATGTTTTGACTTTTTGGAATGCTCTCTGTACAAAGAAGAGTCTGGCGAAATTTTTTGAAAATTTCGACACCTAGAAAATTTTCGCCAAAATATATCATATGTGAAAAATAGAAAGTCATTAATTGGATCTATTTGAAATCATAGCACATGATTAGATGTGTTAAAATGTGAGAGCCACATAGAAGATTGAATAGCTTAAGCTTGATAAAAGAGTGTCAAACACGAAGAAAGTACATGATTTGAGTTGTATATGATGTTTCACTGTAGGAAATTACGAGGACACAATTATTTTAAGGGGAAATTCTTTAACAGCCATGCATTCTATGCCATATAAAATAATAATTTAATTAAAAAAATTATTTGAATTCGATTTGTGATAATTAATATTTTAAAATAGATTTGTAGTTAATTATATTTTAATTAGTAAAAGATTTTTTTATGATAAATGTAATTGAATTAATAAATTCTTTTTGGATGATTTACTGAAATTAAATAAGATGTTTTAATTAGTATAAATATTTTGAGGAGTAGATTAATTTTAATTTGAGTGAAATATATTAACAAATAAATGTCGGGAATTGAAATTTGAATGAAAAGGAAATAAATCGAAACTAGAGTGAATTAGATTTCATGGGTCCGACTAAATTAAAGCCCAAGCCCATACGTTTCGCTTCTTAAGTCTAGGAAACTCTCCAACTTACTAAATAAAGCTTGAACCCCTAATCAATTTCAACCCTAACTCTCCAAGAAATTCATGAATCAAATTATAATTTTTTGGTTTGGAATTAGATTTTGCAAAATTACTGCACGGTCTTTTGTTAATTTGATATCGATGTTGGATTGCGATGTTGTTCTATAACATCAAGACGGCGACGCTTCCCCATTATGCTTTGATACCAAATCGTAATGAGGACCTTCCACTGTCAGTTGTTAGTTCAAGAGTGCAGAGCATCCCCGTTAGCGTGTAAATGCTTAAGAGAATGTGCCACATTTTTTATATTTCTATATGAAGCTTTTCTAAATTGACCTCATACCTTATGGAGGTTTCCAATTTTCGATATAGCATTATAATATCGAATCCATATTTAATGGAGAGCATAGCTGTATTCCCATCTTTAGGACCTGGGCATAGTATTACCTGGGTTTTATAATCGCATTCTTTTCATAGCTTGGCTTATATTATTGGTGCAATTTCAAAGGCTTATCACATGTTTGGATTCTTTCTGTGCAGTACCATCTAGACTTAATCCTTACTTCTTTGCTTCCTCCCTACCCTATTTGTAAGGGAAATTCCTCCAGTTCAATAATTGTATCGAGCTCCCCTTGACAATATTTGGGAAATATTGGTGTAAAACTTTCCCCCAGTTAGATGGATGCAGACCCACCTCTATTTCCATATTTTCCTACATGTATCTCTTTTTTTCTCTCTCCTTTCATTTTGATAGAAACAAAAAGTATTCGTCTCTTATGAAAGTAGTATGCTCCTAATCCGGCTCAAACATAGCTATCTGATTATATCCTGAGTATACATCCATGAACGAGAGCAGTTCATGTCCACCAAATACATCCACCAACGATCAATTCTAGTTAAGGGAAAACTGTCTTTAGGGCAATCCTTGTTGAGGTTGGTATAGTCTATGCAAGTCCTCCACTTTCCATTGGGTTTTTTCACAAGTACTAGATTGGTGATCTGTTTTGGGTACTACACTTCCCTGACAAATCTGTCTACTTTCACCTTCTTCACTTCTTTATGCAATGCGCTATACCTTTCTTGATCCATGGTTCTACGCTTTTGTCCAACCAGATGAGCATCAGGGTTGATGTTGAGTGCATGACAGATGAGGGATGGATTAATTCCTACAATGTTTGAATGTGTGCAAGCAAATACATCTGCTGATCTTTTCAAGAACTCTATTAGCTCAATTTGAGCTACTACGCTAAGATTTTTCTCTATCTTGAGAACTTTCGTGGGGTCTTTTAGGTCAACTTGTATATCTTAAACGCCATTCGCTGGGTCTAACTCCCTCTTTGTTTCATTGTGTCTATTTCATCTTCTTCTTCCTCTTTGGGCTGAGTAGTGTTTGAGAATACTGGTTTCTGAGCCTCTTTGGAGAAGTATTGCGCATAAACTGATTCATCGATGCCGATCATGTGCATATTTCCTTTTCTCTTTTCTTATTGATGTTATGGTTGTAGAACGATTGGTTTCGTCATTAATCATTGTACTTAATGCCAGTTCTGTTTTTAAATCTAGCTTAACCTTTTTTCCATTATTGTTATTCTTATCGTAGATATTAGAATAAACATCAGAGTAGTTTCAAATAATTTTATTGCTAGAGTTAATGTTTACATTATAAATTCTATAGCTAATAATTGCTCTCCTCTAACTGAATCTACTCCAGCGGTGGTGTGAAAATTCATGACCAAATCCTTCTAAGTGAAGAATACCCCAAGTCAATTAGCATAGGTCTTCTCAAGAATGCATTATATGGTGACGATCGATTGATGACTATGAAGCTCGCATAAAAAGACTTGTGAAGGAGTGTAGTTCCGACAATGACTAGTAAGCATGCTGACCCAATAGGATTGGTTACAACATTATTGAAGCCATAGATCGGCTAGAGGATGGGCATTAATACATATGCCGGAAGCTTCATCTGGTTGTATGCAGACTTGAAAATGACATTTACTGAACTCCTAGAATCCACGAAGACCTTTTTCGTGATACAGTTTGAGATCTGCACCGTAAAGACAAGCGGATCCTGATGAGGGAAAACAACTCTAGTGGCATCAACTGTGGTGAAAATTAAGTCCTGTGCATGTTTCTGTCTTATGCTTAATGGGGTTCTTTGTTCCACTCTTGCTTTCTGCATACACCGTTCTTGTGCCTTCTTGTTCTTCCAACAAAGTGTGTCCCTGAATGGATTGAGGCAATGAGATTGGATGTGTCTCCTTCCTTGTTTTCATTCAGATCCGGAGTAAGGTTCCTAGTCCTATCTTCATTATTCTCCTTATGGAAGCTGCCTAAGTACCCTTTTTGAACCAACTTTTCTATCTTGATTTTCATGTGTCTGCAGTTATCTATGTAAAGGCTGTTTGCTCTACGAAAGCCACAGTATGCTCTGCCTCATTTCTGTTATGCCTTTTTCCTCTTATTTGGTATATTTTAAGCCAGCTCGACCCTGGTCATTTCATATATCTGTCCATGGGTATGTGTGAGGGGAGTTTTTGTTGTGAAATTATGCTCCTTCTGTCCTTTTATAGGCAGACGATAACCTTTTCCCCCTCTTTTCTCATTATATCTAGGAGCAGAAGTTCTTTGAGATTGCACTGTTGATCCGGCCTCTTCCTTCTAATGTAGCAACTCGCCCTTTCATAGAAGCCTTAGTGCCATGACATGGCTTTCTGCTATTTTGTCCCACATAGCAGTACCTTTTCTAATCTCAACGTAAGCCACCATTATCTGTGCTTCTTCACTAGCCGCGCTGATCCAGAGTACCTTAAATTTAAAACATTTAATGAAGTTGTGCAGGCTTTCACTTTTCTTCATACACGGTATGGTATTTACATCTACGGAATCTTCTCTCCCCGAATTAAATTGCCTTAGAAAATCTATGGATAGCTGTCCCTAGAAGCAGATCTCTCCAGATTCATGCCTCCTAAACCATCTAGTGTTTGCACCAGCTAAACAAATAGGAATGAGTTTACATTGATTCATCGCCCCTACTTTTTAAATGTCCATATAATACTCGAAGGTGTAGATGTGGTTGTTAAGGTTGGTGGTTCCATTGAATTTGTCAATCGAGGAGGTTTAAAGTTATTAGAGAAATTTGCTTCTATGATGGTCTCACTGAATGGAGAAGAGCTCTCTTCCCTTACTTTTCCCCTGTTCTTTGCTGGCACAACTTCGCTAATTGCTCTGCATGAGTTTTCAATTTACGGATCTCATCTTCTTTAGAATCCGTTTGGGATGAATCGCGCCTGTAGTGCGAGGTAACATCATCATCATCATACAGAGTAGATTGAGCATTATTCTTTAGTAGTAGTGGGTTAATGTTAGCAAGTTTTAATTTGATATAAGGGTTAGCCTGGATCTTGCTTTTGAGTTTGGCACTGATCTTTAGGTCAACTTCATTGTTTTTATTTCTAAGAGTGCGGCTATCGCATATGCGCTGCATAGCCAACGCAGTTGGTGATTAAAGACGGTACGCTGTGGATTGTTAAGGTGAGGTTGGCCTAAGGGTGGTATGTTGGGCCGTAGTCTTCTCTATCCCCTTCATGTGTTGGTTCATTTGCTTAGTGAAGGCCTGGTATGCAGTTAAAATATGGTTGGAGGGGATTTCTGTTCAAGCTTCCGGTTTAGCTAAGACTTTTAAGATTACAAGTGGCTTCTTTGAGATTTTTGTGGCTAAGTGTAATATTTCTTATGCGGGTGGAGTGGAATCCATGTATTGTAATGGTATTTGAAGAAAATGTAGATAAATTTTATTAGAGAGGGAAATTGTTCCTTCTTTTAGCATCAAAAATGTTGGTGAGATTTTTCATCTTACAAACACCCAGGTAGTTCTTACGAAGTTATCACGACGCTGAATGCTTTTGCGATTATGAATCAACAAAGAGTGATATTAACTTCGACTTAAATAGGAATAATTATATTACTATTCTTACACACGATATTATTAAATGTAAAAAGCTGAAAAATCGAGTAGTTATCTAGGTATTCAAGCTGACAGAAAACAATAAAGTTGCAAAATAAAGTACTAGAACTAGTAAATGGACAGAGAATTTACATGGTTTGGATGTTAAGGAATCTTAGATCCATGAAAAGAATATCTCTTTCTTCTTAGTAACAACAAATAATGGTAGAGAGTATAGAGTTTTGGGTTATGTATGTCCAAAATTGTAAAGGCAAAGATCCCCTCCTTACTACAGTGCCTTTTCCATTTATAGTGCAAAGATGCATGTGGATCGTCAACACCATTCTTCTGCTCTTTCAATTTCCATCTTTGGATTATGTCACATGTCATATATCTATCTTGTTTATTTGATGTGCATGTGTTGCCGACGTATCTCTGGAGGTAAATTGTAATTTGAGTAGTTGAATTTCTGACTTTAGGCGGTAAACTCAAAATAGTAGCGGGAGTATTAGGAATCGAGGTGGGAAATCTAATGTTTTGAACTGCTTGTATGTTCTTGCTTCTGCACTCTATTTTCTACTTCTTCGGATGGATGGTGTTGCAATAATGTGCTGCCCTTCCTTTCAGGGAGGTTATACATTTATTGGTTTCATACGACTTCACTTTAATTCTTTGACTGTTGTGATGCCACATTGTATTTAAATTGCACTAAAATTTCTAAAATTGTAGCGTGCCATCTATTCTATGCTATTAATGTACCACAATGTAGGGATAGACGAAGTTTGGTTTCATTGCTTTGTAGGAGAGATCGAGTTGCCATTTTTAGAGGTGGTTGCCTCATGTGATTCTATAATAATTTGCTCTGGATCATTAGAGGATTATGCCCTTGCTTTTATCCTTGAATCAGTTCTCATGATTTTGGAGATGAGGTTAGGTCTTCTTTATAGTGGAGCACACTCTTTCCTTATTCCATCCCATGAGCTATTTTGGGTTAGAGGTCAGAGTTTGTAGAATTGTGGTGCAATCTTTATTAATTTGATATCAATGTTGGATTGTGGCACTGCTCTTTTACATCAAGATGGTGGTACTTGTAACATCCCGCCTTTTTGCACGGTTTAAATCAACGGTAAACCACACACGTCAGACTTAAAACCATACAAAAGGGCAGATTGTTATGGGGTAAATAAGAAAAATCAAAGAAAGAAAGAAAACAAAACAGAATCTTACAGCGCAACAATAAAATATAATAATCAAATATACAGTTCATGAAGCTGTTCACAAAATATTCGATTATACTTATACAATACATATCAGAGTACACATACCAGAGAATAATAATTAATGCAGCGGAATAAAATGGTGTAGTGGAATAATATAGCAGATAATAGTACTACAAATCTTCGTCTTTGTCCTTCAGAATAAAATCTTCAAATCCTGAAACGCTCAGGCTGACCCGAGCGAATTGAAAAGAAAAAACACTTGAGTCAGAACTAAAAGATCTTATGTAAGTTAAATCAATAGAAATAAATATGAGTGCAGTAAGTTAAGAGATGCTCGGGATTTACATCTCCTAAGGATCCGTTAAACTATTTACTATGTAGTAATATTTCGCTATTATAATAGTGTCTAATAGTGAAATAAACATACTTTTTTCATAGCATTAAGGGGTTACCCATATAGCCCTTAACACGTAATAGTCCTAGTAGTCCATCCAATATCATAGTCCCTCCTGATCGGGAAGCCACCAGAGGATACCACACGGGCTGCGGGAGAAAACCAAACTCGTACAAGGCGCGATAGGGTAGGTGACACGGCACAACTAGGCAATGCCAGGGTAGATATACCAATTGCTATCTGGGCTGATGGTAATGCGTAGCGCGCAGCTACCGCCTACCTCGAGCTACACCCCCAAATAAAAAATCAGAAGTGGCCACCGAATCAAACCAAAAGTCAAAGTGTAATATCGAAGGGATGCGTCCGATCAAAGGTGCTACCTCATTGGCCCGAGAATCGCTCCTGTTTTAGCCACCTTATGTCAACTCACGGGAGTTGGGTCCACGTATTTACCTCAAAGGAAACGTCGCCACCATCCTACTTCATTCTGCAATCTCCACCGCGTACACGGTTGTTAAAGTGGTTTTCAGAGTTGGCAGAGAGTATGACAACTTCCGATCCCGGTCTCTTTAACAACCAAACGTTATTATAACACCGCGGTCTAATCAAAATAGTTTATACTTTTAAAACCAGAATATAATATCCATTTCAAATCCATAAAAATACAATATCATTTCCTCTTTTTAAAACCAAATCAAATTTGATATCATTTCAAATATATCCTCTCTAAAACTATAACATTTCAAAGTTATAATATTTCGAAACCAAAACTTGAAATATAGCCTTTCAAAACATAAAACTTTGAATTTCATAACTTCGAAACATACTACACCACTTAAATGGTTTAAATATTTAATTACTTTATACAATAAAATAGCTTCTTCACCTTCACAAATCAATTCCAATATGGATTTTAAATTCCCAAATAAACCAATATAATTTCCATATATTTCAAAGATTTAATTATTCCACCATTTCAAAACTTATTCTTTGATAATTTCATATATATCAATTTCAACTATCATTATTTAGATTTGAAATATTTACTTAATAAATCAAATATCATTTTAGTAAAACCTTTAGACTTCAAATAACTGGATATTCTTTCAATTACATTAACTTGATAATATTCATTTAAATCAATTTGATAGTCATTTAAATCCTCTAAACAAAAATCAAGTTATAAAATCATACCTTTAAATCTCAATTTATTTATATTTCAAATCAAATTTTTCGAGGATAATCCTTAAATCTTAAATTCAAATCGAATTCACAATTATCTTCCAACCTTAATTTTATTTGAGTCATAATAAACTCTGTATACAAAAGAATTTAAATAGATACTTAACCATATTATATAAAAGAAATCAAACTTTATTATTTAGCTTATTTAATAATTCATAACAAATTTATACATAGCTAAATCAATAATAAAATAGAATTTATATAACATCTAAAATCAATAGCTGTATTGCCCATATATTTCTTTACAACACCATAAAAATTATTTCAAAAATAATATATATATATATATATATATACCGCGGTGCCTGTATAAAATTTTCTATCCTATGGTCAAGTGATACAGATATTTATCATTTCAATACGCAATTTAAAAATAAAAATGCGGTTGTATATCATTTCAAACCGCAATCTCGAATCAAAATAAATGCATAACAACTTGCAGATTATGATGATATAAATAAAACATCCATTCATCCATCATAAAATCATACATCCATCACAATCATCATACAAAACAATCAATCAATATCAATATATAATTGATAATAAATAACAGGTAATTAACTGGCAGTTATATTCAATAATAAATTAAATAATGATTTAAATTAAATAAATGCAATTAACTGAGTGATGATTAAAAATATAAAAACAGTCATAAATAAATTCATAATCACAACATACATTAATTTAACAAACATAAGTAATTTTAGAAGTTGTGAGTGGGTTAAAACACTCACCTTTTGAATTTAATTTAAACCCAAAAATTGGACAGTCTTCAAATCTATCCAAACAAGCCAAAATGTCCGGAATTCCAATACGAACCTAGCGGAGAAACCGCTCGTAAAACGGATATCGTATGAGAGAGTTATTTAATTTGGAGCGATTGAAATTTAAATTTAAATCATAAAAAAAAACAAAAATAATTACTAATTTAATTACCACGTCATTTGGTCTTCCTAACTCCCAGAAACCTATAATCACGCAATAGTACACGCTTGAACTCAACCCCGAGGCCAAAAGCGAGCGCAACCTTCAGCCACGCGAGCCATCAGAGCCGCCGCTCGAGTATCCACCCCCATCGGCCACGCACACCGACCTCCTAGTAACCTCCATCACTTCGATTCAATCCAAAACGCACAGCCGCCATGGAGAAACCCTAGGCCTATCTCGAATTTTAATGGCAAATCCAACCGTCAACTCGTGCAATCAACCACACGCATGCACTCCCCTTTGTATCCTCCACACAACGGTAAACTCAAATCGACGATCAGCCAAAGATCATCAAACCTCTACGAATGATCGAGAGTAAACTATGGATTTCTGGAAATTTTTGATTCGATTTCAAAAATGAATTGTAGATTTAGGTTGCGCTCGCCGAGAGCTTCAAATCCAAATATAATTTGCTATGGTTTGAAGAGACTGAAATTTGGCTTTGATTTTGAATTGCGATTGAAATTAGATGTTTGTCTGCCATTGAACTGAGGAGGTGAAAGAAATGGTATGCATAGACAAATGAGAATGAAGGAAATTAGGGTTCATAACAGAGTATTTATAGACAAGGTTGGAAGAGAATAGATGGATCGGATTGAATATACGCGCCAACGACAATGTGGCCCAAAAAACCCGTTTCGACTTCGGAACCAAATTGGGTCAACCCATATATCAACATAGGTGTTTTAAAATATTTTAAATGCGATGGAACAAGCTTCAAGTCCAAATTCCATCGTATGAAGAAGTTATGCTAAAATCATATATTCATATTGATTTCAACTGATTTCAATTTCATTGATTTCAAGGCCTTTCGAGTCCATACGATCAAATGACAAGTCCGATCGCTACGAAACTTGAAATCCTACAATAATTCACCGTTACGGATCCGATGAAACTTGCTTCGTCGAAATTCGAGTCAGTGGCCAAAATGACTATTTTATATTAATTAAATAAATAAAAAATCAATCAATTAAATCCAATTTTTAATTTCACTTCTATAATCGACAATTTTTACCCCTTTAATTTTTTTTAATCATTTACACTAATTTAAAAAAAATTTATATGTCAATTTAGAGTTGATAAATTTATCAATTTCAGCGTTAAATTTTCAATTTCATTAAATTCAGAAATTATAAATTTAATTTCCAAAAATTCTATTAAATTTATTTTTTTCATTTTATTATTCAATTCATTGTTATCAACTAATGAATTTTAACATTGGATTCAAAATCTATTGCAATCCTCACATTCCATCTTAATTAGCGTAATACTTAGATTTTTAAATTTCATCAAATTACAATTACTTCACTTATTATGGTTCAAAACCCAATAAATTGATAAAGCTTTATTTCGAATGCTTATAATTCAACAAATTGTCAAATATGAATAACCTTAACATTACTTACAAATATTACCTTATTTAACCTTAATATTACATTATAATCATTGTAACTGATTTCCAATTGTAAATTAACACTCTACATAAATAGGTAACATCCAATAATCGTTACGCTCTTTTAGTCACATTAATAAGCTTTTATTACTCACAAATCAAAGTTCCCATTTTTTTTATTATTAGTTGGCCTTTCATTCAATTCATTAATTATCATGTTATGAATAAATTTTTCGTTATTTCCATTATTATCCTGAATTACATTAACGTAACATTTAATTCAAATTTATTGCAATTATTTCCAATTCAATTGAATGAACTATATATATATAACTCATAATAATTGTTGTCAAAACTCTTAATCACACATTTATAAGTTTATTATTTCCACTCCAATACTATAGTTACATACAGAGTATTGGTTTTTATTCAGTCAATTAAAACTTACTATTTTATATAAATTCATAAACCGTCAATTGCTATCCAAATAAATCCATTCATTTGAATCTTTCCTTATTTTCCTTATTATGAATCAATTATAAATTTACTATCTTAAAGGTAATGTCAACATTTTAAATTATTAATTTATCTTTTATATCCCATTCTAAATTAATGCACACACAAATTAAGATTTTAAATCACATTAATCATTTCATCTAGGTTCCATTCTTTTATCAACTATTACTTTAAATCTTCACTAATGTAATATTTAATTCCCTTTATTGCAATAGGTTCCAATTAACAGTGATTGCGCTAAATTGGGTATTTATCAACTTGCATTAACATTATTACATTAATCTACGTCCAATTTCAATTAATATTCCCAATAAATTTATTTAGCTTTCTATTACGCCAATTTCTATCTTATAAATAAATTTTCCGTTTCCTTTTTAATTTACGCCCACACTTTCCGTATATAAATTTTTTAACCAAGTTATAACCTTTACATTGTTTCACTTATTGTAATTACATCCAAGTTATTAACAATTAACTTACATTTATACAGTTGCAATTCATTTTAGTTATTATTTCATTAATGCTATTTCCAATTTTATTTCTTTCAGTATTAATTACACAATCACATTAAATTAACAAATTAAAATGTTTTCCACTATTTCTTTATTGGAATTTCATTCCAATTGTTAAGAATTATTTTTATTTACTATTGCAACATTTAATTTCTAACATTCGCTCCAATATAAATTATAAGATTTTCATTTCTTCTACATTTGATTACAAAATCTTACAAATTTAACCAATTTTAATTATCGAAATTTACGGGTCGTTACACTCTCCCCCACTCAAAACTTTTCGTCCTCGAAAAGGAAAAGAAGAGAAAAGAAGAATTAGGAAATCAATATATCTTACTTATAACATTAAATTTATAAACAAATAAATTTTACAAAATAAATTAAATTAAATAAAATATACCAATTTATAACCATTAAATCTTTTTTTACTTAAATTAATAAAGTTGGGAATATTTTTTTCAAATATTTTCTAAGTCCAAAATTTATGAAAAATTTCGGCAGAGTCTCCTTTGTACGGAGAGACTCGGGAGAAAATATAATATCAAATATAATAATATATAACATATGTTTCCAAATAATATATATCCCAACACGGGAAAAATAATATAATAACGCTATAAAACCGTAATCCGAAAAACGTACTTATTCGTCAGGCAAATAACGCTTATTTATGAAACCAAAAGCAGTAGCAATTGCTTTCATAGCCTGCATTTCACTTATATAATCTAAAAGGGTTAACAATTATATAAATGAAATATTAAAGTTGTTTCACCCATAAAGAAGCAAATCAATACAACCAACAACCACTTGCAACAAGGCATACAACCATCACATAGAAATCAACACAAATCAATCATTCATTCATATCAAACAAAACAAATAGTTGTTCGGGTTCAAAACTTCAAATTGTACAGGATGAAAAATAAACTACTAAGCGCACCATTTACTCACAGTCTCTGACGAAGCTAAATAGATTATTCATATATCCAAACAAATTTAATGTATCCTTACCTAAACAACTAACCAAAACAAACAACAAATTCCCAAATCAAGTTAATTTTTATTAATTTCATTCATATAATAATTTATCTTTTAAATTTACATTTATTTCTTACAATTTTATTTAGAAATAACGTCAACTTATTTAATTAAGTTTAACATTTCTTACTTACAATACCCGCCTTATATCATATTTAATTAGTAGTATTACAATTATACTTAAGTTTATAACAACTACCATGCCAAATTCTTATTTATTAAAGAATTTCATTAATTACTTTCATTACCTCAAGTTTATTACTTGTATAATATCTATTACATTTTCTTATTCACATTTCAACTTTTATTATTGGGTAAGTTATATATATATATATATATATATATATATATATATATATGTAACGCCCCACTCCGAGACCCACATTAGCTAAGAATATTACAAGGTAATATCGTCTGCTAATACGGAGAATAGAGCTGGATGGGAGCGACCATCTATAGCCTTGTCTTAACTATCTACTGAATACGTCGATAAATGTAGCATTTTTTTTATGTGGATCGACATATCCAATAGATACTTAATACAAAACTATAATGGCTATAAGATCTAACAGAACAAAATATAATAACTCAAATGTAAATCACATCACAGAACAGTAGATCATCACATATATACACACATATACAGATACATCACAGAGTATACAAAATGATACATGTCAAGTGATATAGCAACAACATTATACAGGCGAGTCAAAAGAATATGCATATCTGAGTTACAATAAAAAAGGACTACACAAAAAGTTATAACAAAAGGAGATAGCAGAACAGTCCATGCGGAAGCAGAATATGCGAAGTCCAAATGTACCTAACCTGAAACACCTCGGTCTGACCCGAGTATAAAATACACAGGTCAGTCTAGCTAAACAAATCAATTAGATAAGCTCAATGATAATGAAAATGCAAGGTCATAAAGTACCACAAATATCTCTAAAAGAGATTACTCGATCATTTAGAAAAAGATGAATCATAACAATCCTCATATCATCGTCAACTCAAATAAACAAAGGATATGAATATCCCAAATCAAGCAAAAAGGAAAATCACAAATACCAATAAAGGTAACACAAGTTTCCACAAGGTAATCACTATGTATCGAGTGGTTCAAAAGACCTACTCCGAAAGACGATACTTTAGGGAAATATAAATATCAATGAGACAAAAGATGCACGTGCTCGGTACTGTATAAACAAGGATCCACAAGCCCGAAGGCGACAAACCTAAGTATCTCTCGAGCGATGACGAAGGACCAACTCCAAAAGCGATACTATTGGGCAACAAACCCGAAGGCGACAAACCCAAGTATCTCTCGAGCGGTGACGAAGGACCAACTCCAAAAGCGATACTATAGGGCAATAAACCCAAAGGCGACAAACCCAAGTATCTCTCGAGCGGTGACGAAGGACCAACTCCAAAAGCGATACCATAGGGCAACAAACCCAAAGGCGACAAACCCAAGTATCTCTCGAGCGGTGATGAAGGACCAACTCCAAAAGCGATACTATAGGGCAATAAACCCAAAGGCGACAAACCCAAGTATCTCTCGAGCGGTGACGAAGGACCAACTCCAAAAGCGATACCATAGGGCAACAAACCCAAAGGCGACAAACCCCCAAGTATCTCTCGAGCGGTGACGAAGGACCAACTCCAAAAGCGATACTATAGGTCAACAAACCCGAAGGCAACAAACCGTAGTGGCGAAGGTCCGGAGGCCCAGTATTGGACACCACTAACTGGCAATATGTGTCACAAACTCTCGGAAAGGAACCCGAAAAGTGTTAACATGTGTCCCATACCACACGTTCGCACTAAACGGTTTACTAACCGTTAGTCAATTCCACACTCAAAGCAGTACAAAGTTTACCTCATGCCATCGGTAAACTAGTCCCGAAGGTCAAAACGATCAAACAAATAGGTTAGGAATTAATAGGAAAGATAAACGCACATAGTACGTGTTTTACCCAACCATTTAATTACCTTCCTACTTCGTGAAGTGCAAAAGAGTGTAATTTTAGTTAGAAAATAATTTGAAACAAGTTTAGAAATCATTTGAAAACACTTTGGAAATTGCCTTTGAAATTCTCCTATTATGGAGTAAATAATTTAATACTTAAAATAATACTCAATAATAATTTCACAAGCCAATTTGTTTTAAAAACACTTTAAAATGCTTTATAAAACCCATGCACGAAATATAGAGAGAAAACTCAAGAATTCGGGAAAATATCAAAAATTGCATAAATTATTCAAGTATAAAAACCACTGAAAACACGCTGCGAACCCAAGTTTGAAAGCATGTTTGGACCTGCAAACAGAGCCCAAATGATATGAAATTTTGTAGGAATATTGTTTAACATTCCTACTCCAATATTCAAAAAGATTCACTCAATTCCGACTTGAAACGAAGAACTGCGTCGTTCCGAAGTTGGACTAAAACCACTATAAACTGCTGTGTAAAAACAGCGCAAAGGTTCAACTTTGACGATGAGTTCGAAGGGACAAATGAAACCAAATCTTTGTGAAATTGGGTAGAAGAATAAACTAATGCTTCTCCTTTGATCTCCAGAAAGAATCGTTCGATTCTGACTTGAAATGAAGAAGTAATACCATCTCAAACACGTACTCAGGCCATGTTTGCAACAGTTCAAAAGCCGAAAATGTACAGGCCTGAAACCATCTTTGGTTCAGCTTTCAGGCATGAAACAGAGAATTAGTTTGCATCAGATTGAGCCTAAAATTTGTATGTTTGTATTAGAAAACTTTATCTTTCTAACAAAAAAAGAATGATGGAATTTGGATAAAACATGAGAATGTTAAGATGTCTCAAAGTTGAACCCAGACAGCGTTTTCACTGTAAAACTCTGGGCAAAAACATGACCCAGGTCAAAGTTTGGTAACGTATTTATATAAGCTATCAATGTCAAAATAACCTGAAATTTGGTATGTATATAGTAGAGAACTTCATCTTTCAGGAAAAAAAAGAATCATGCAATTCGAATAAGAAATGAAAGGGATATGATGTCTCAAACATAGACTCAGTCCATGTTTGTGGGAACGCAGAACAAAATGTGCACATAAAATTTTTAGGCTGTGCACTGATTTTGCAGTGTAGTTTTCAGGCATCAAGTAAACATGTTTTGCAATGAAATTTGGTATGCATATACTATAACACACAGGGTATCAACTGAAGAAAACCCGGCAGCATTTCGTTTCCAGATTTGGGAGAAAATGATGTGCAAAGTGACATACAAACTCAGATTTCACAAAACAAAACATGAGCATAAAATCATTGTATTGAAGCTATTTTTGGGTAGATTTTGGCATTTCGAAGCTTTTGCTTCAGCTAGCAATTGTGAGCAGTAACTCAATTTTGATTTATCGTAGCAAATACCGAGTTAATGGAGAAAGATTGAAGCTTGGGTTGAATTTGAGCTTCTACAACCTGTAAAACTACGGAACTAGTGCATGCAAGAAAGAAGAAAGCAATTAACAAACAATCATTCACAAATTTGAACTTTTGATGAAATATTAGGCTTTAGATTTTGATTACCTGTAGATTTAGCTTCAAACTGATTTTTAAAACACCAAATTTGAGTCTAATTTGATGATTTTTGGTTAGGGTTTGTAAAAAGAAATTGGGTTCTTTTTTTTTCATTGACTTGAGGAAGGATATGAGAAGATGAGAATGATTTCTTGTACGTACAGGATATGTTTTTCTCATTCCCTTATCTCTTTGACTAGGCTAATAGGCTTTAGGACCCAATAAGAAGAATTTATTTAGAGAAGGAAACTTTTGAATTCCTTCCTCCTAACTCATTCAATTAATAACTGGGCATAAATTTATTTAAAGAAGAAAAATTTTCATTTTCCTCTCTTAACTTATTCAATCAATAAGAGGGCATATTATTTATATGGAGAGAGAAATATTTCATTTATCTCTCTTTAATTAAATTGATTGATACATAAAATATTATTATTATTAAATAATACATGGCATAAAATGTAAGTTTATCCAAATATATTCCAGTGTGAATTATAAACGTGCAACATTGTGGTGTTTATAAATGATATAAATTTTCTCATTTATTTATATATATGCATACTCATACAATTTTGGTATAAAATGTCAGAATTTCTAACCATCAATACAATACTTGTAAATTAGTTGTAGTTTTAATTTTAAGATACCAACACCAAATAAAGTAGTACTTGAATAAGCAATAATTGGCAACAAATAACTATTTATACTCTACATGCTTATGACCATAAATGAAAGCTTTACACATATAGACACTTTGAATGCACATTAAATACACTTAAATGCACTTTAAATCACCAAATAATTTTATAACTAAACAGATGTTTATACATATGTATATGAATATAGAGATAAAAACCAAACGTATATGTATATATATGCATGTTTATATGTATATAGTCACATATATGGTTGCAAAATATATGAACAAAACTTTACTTACACTAAACAAATTAACAAAAATTCCCTTTACAATAAACAAATTAAAAAAACTTTCCTCTACGTATAATCAGATATATGGTTGCACAATACCTTAATAAAACTTTCCTTGCACAAAGTAAATTAGCAAATCTTTACCTTAATAAAAATTTCCTTGCACAAAGTAAATTAGCGAAACTTTCCCTTTATTTTAAATCACATAATTAGTATCTAATAAAATATGTATGTGAATTTAATTTGACAAATGTACAAGCAAACAATTAAACATACATAAACATATATGATTGAATTTAACAACTACATATTAAAAACTGCAATTTTCTTTGTTCTAAAATAGAACATATGAACAAATTCTGTTGATTAGCAAAATCATATAATTATATAGTTATATGTGAAATTGTTTTTATAGATTAAAATTAACCTAATAAACATATTCCAAAAAATTCTCAAAATTAAAATTAAGAAGAAAAATACAATTATTAATTCAACAACAAATTTACATCTCCAAACCTATAAACGTAACAGAGTTTTAATCAAAAATATACACATACATATGATCATGTTTGCATCTTATGTTGACAACATATATGTATAGGGCATTGTGATAATGGATAAATTAATTAGACAAAAGCATGTAATAATTGGTTATAAATGATATAAGAATTTGTGAATCAAGATGATACATTAATATTGCCCAAGTGAATACCTTGAATGATAATTTAAAAGCTATTGGATTTCGTGAATCAATCTTATTACGAAATCTCTTAAGCACACCTTGAAATTGAAAATCCTATAGGATGAAGCCTAGAAGTCACACTTTTAACTTCTAAAATTCCTCAAAAATTATTTTCTTACTCAAAATATATATTAAAAAAAACCATCTTAAACACAATTTTAAACCAATTTCCACCTTTTATTTAAATAAACATCCTTTAAAAATCACATACTTCTTTTAAAAATTATTAAAAGAAGTAATTGGCAATAATTAATACAATTATTGCATTTTCTCTAAATAGAACCAATTTTCTATTTTTTTAACCCAAATAAATAAAATAAAGTTCCAAACTTTATTTTTCTCGTTTTATTTTCAAAATTCATTGTTTATTCCAAATAAACAATATAAAACTTTTAATTTTATTTTAATTCACGATATTAAATTATAACGACTGTTATAATTTAATATTTATAGGTAATCTCCAAAACCAGGGTTGTTACAGACTCCCTCCCTTAAAAAAATTTGCGTCCACGCAATTTCTATAATGGAAGTTATCTATACCATCTATTTCATGACAAAAAGATTCAAAACAAAAGATAGGATCATAGATATTCATCCTCAACAGAGGATGAAAGGATCAAGACAAGTTTGCTCAAAAAATCCTATGGTTTCCCAAGTACAATTGTAACGAGTGCGACTTTTCGACGCACGAAGGTCGACATTAATACGTCAACTGTATCAACTGCCGAGCAATCGAAGGCCAGAAAACCGTACCGTTAGGGTTAAATAAGAAGAAAAGGATAAAAGAAAAGAGAAAAAGATAGAATAGAACAGAAAGAAACAAACGAACAATATAAGAATCTCACAATCGCAGCGGAACAACATATAATAAATAAATGAATAATCTTTAAACAAAGAACTATATCAATTATTACATTACATCACATTACATTACATTACATCATCAGAGTGTACAACAACAAACAGCGGAAAAGAAATACTAGATACTAGTGAATACGCCATGCCATCCAGCTTGCCTCCAGCAACTCCTGAATTCCAGAATATCCTGATAACCTAACTCTAGACTGCCCGTGTGGAAATTGGTGGGCACCCAGAGTTTAGGAAGGAAAACAATAAACTCCAGGTCAGTCATGGGACTGGTGTGAGAACTTAAAACAGTTTATCTTTTAAAACAAACAAAGGAATATTTTAAAATAGATTCGCAATGCTTTTTGAAAAATGAGACTACCATAACGCCTCCCGCACACACACACAATATAAACGCAGAATCGGAGGAGATTTCTCCTTATGATAGTCAAAGATGCTTGATACGCATTAAAAAAAACATTTGATATTATTACTAGTGCATAGTGTAGGAAAAATCATTTCGAAAGTAAAGATATAAATCTTAGCCAATATACGACCATTATCGTATGCCTACTATAGCTACCATGTTCAATAGCAGGTTACCGCCACACTCCATGGCAGGTTATACAACTAAAACCGTACAAGGTTCGTATTGTTTCTTTGGATATCCAACAAATGGTCAGTCCAAGGAACTTCCCATTGCCACATGGGTAGGCCTTTGGAAAGACGACCTGAGAACCTAACCGGATCTTTGCCAACACAAGGTCGGGTTACCCTTCAAACTAGGTAACTACTGACACGAATATGTCATTCCCCGATCGTAACCGATCTATATCCGAGGATCCTCGATTCCAACAACCATGAAGTAATAAATTTGCAACAACAACATAGGTTAAGTATCTGGGCTCCGCACCATGATATCACCCCTATCCAGAAGGAATGACATACACTAAAGGGGCGCTACCCCCAATAACCTTGCTGTATCCTTCCTGTTTTGACCATTTCCGAGGTGTGAGGTCCGACGAAGTCTCGTCCACAAAGCTACGCTTTATACAAAAGCTGTGCTTTGTTTAACAAATGCTCAACAACACTTAGCATATCACACTACCAAATTGGGAGTATATCACCAATAACCTTTAACTACATAACCTCTGAGCTCGTACGTCTCGGAGAAGGGTATTAAGCTAAGAGAATAAATTCTCCGCCACCAACGGATATGTATTTGAAAGAAATCAGCTTCATATCTCAATTTGTAATGTCAGACATACAATCCATACAAGTCTGTTCCGGGCTCGAACAGAACCGAAGGTTCTTCCAAAGAAGCCCTTGCAATCCGGATATTCACTAATCACGTCCGGACCCCCCGTCACTAAGGGTGATAAAACCTCTATATCGGAGATCAGCCGTTGCAGATTCATTCGACGGTAATCCTTCCGTTTTCAAAAATATCCGGTCTTCAAATGCAATCCATAACGACGTATCACATATTCGGAATGGGTTATACGACCCCAAGTCCTTTCCCGGCTAACCCGAATAGTGAGCGCTTATTTTGAAAATAAGTGTAGCATTCAAATTCAAGAAAATCACAACAAATACCTATTTAAAGGTAAATATCGATAGTCGGTTATTTAACTATCAATAGGCGTGCACAACATCACCAGATCCCAAGAAATTTCCCAAATTATTTATTTTCCAAAAATACCTTTACTAGATATATAATTTCCAAACTTCAACCATTTGAAAACAAATTTTCAAATCACTTTTCACCTTTACCACCTTTGAAAACAAATTTCAATCATTTTCCTTACGCGGGAATACTTTCATTTCAAAATGGTTCATTTAAACCAATTAAATAAATCCTTACCGATTTACTTTATATTTACGTTCCAAATCCGTAAATTTATTCCCACACTTCAAAAATAAATCAACGTTTATATTTAAACAAATTTCCCTTTCTTTTATAAATTCCATAGCGAATTTACAATTCCAAAATATCTATGAATATACGATTTCCAAATCAATTTCTAATATTCATTTTCAATTTATCTTTAAAAGATAAAATCTCAAAATATTCACTTCATATTGGAAAACATTTCCATACTTATTTAATAATAAGTAATTCACAAATCCATTTATTTTCAACACTTGGAAAATATTCAATATACTTAAATCGAAATTAAGTATATATTTCATTCTTTAAAGAAAACGTGCGCTTAAACACATTTATTTGAGTCAAAACGAATGTTGCGTAAAACATCGTTACGACGGCCCAAAATCACTAGTATAGGGATTCAAAATTAAGAAAATGCTATACAAAAACATTTCCTTTCAAAAATCATTTACTATAACAACAGTGTTATAGTCCATTATTTCCTTCTATTTCTCGAAAATGTCTATTTCAACAATAAATGTTGAAATCTATGGTTTCGACACTTAATGCATTTTAAAACAACTTCAAATTGTTTAAATTCTATTTAAAATATCACTTCCCCAAAACACTTTAATATATTATTCATTGTCCTAAAATCGTGAATATTCTTCGTTAACCAAATTCAACATTTTTCTACACATTTTGTTTAAAGGATTATCCACCGTCCAAAATCGTGAATATATCTCCTTTAAAAATCTAAAATAATTGACTTATCAAAATAAGTCAGTTTCGGATTTATAAAACAATGTTTATAAATTCCCATTTATATTTTTATAAAGACTTCAATTTACAAAATTTAAAAATCTTACTACTTATAAAATTCCATTTATAACCTCATTTTCAGCATTAACAGAACTCCTTTTATAATTCCATTATTTCGATTTATAAAATATATATTTTATAAATCTCATCTATAAACCATTTATACTTATTCGAAAATATCAATTAAAATGCCAAAATCCGATTTATAAGTTAATTACTTATAAATCTTTTATTTTACAAAAATCTATTCGTTCTATAATTTTCCAATTTATAAATCTATAAATTTCATTTACTTATGAAATCCATTTTTTTTATTTCATTTTAACACTTATAAAAACTCGTTTTATAATCCTATTATTTTTAATTTATAGATATCAATTTTATAAATCTTTTATATAAACCGTTTATAAAAATCCAAAAAAATCTCAATTTAAACTATTTTATAAAATTCATCAACTCCATATTTCAAAAATCACATTTTTACTATATTTCTCAAAAATCATAAATTTTTATAACGCTAATTTATTTAAAATGAATCAATTCAAAATTTTAATAAAACGTATACTTTCAAAAATCACTTGAAAACCCTTTTTAAATTTGAAAATCATCACTTTAAAATCCTTTTATAATTCCAAAATTGGCCCAATGACGCAACACACCAAATAGTCAATCACGACAACAAAGACATCATATATCAGTATATGATAATCAGCATATATCAAAATATCTCAAATCAAATAAATACTGGTGAGGAATCCAGTTGGATCCCTCCAACCTATTTCCCTGCATCCACAGATGTTAGCACAATACCAATTCCGTTCCAATACGGAATATCGCGGTATATGGGATTTATAAAATATTATCTGCTATTATGCGGCGCAATAGGATCTCATCTGCTATATAATGCGGAAAATCAACTCCAAGTACATATATAATACCAATTCCAATCAAGATGGAATTATCGCGGTATATGTTTTTAATAAATAACCTCCGTTTAATATACGGCGTATAATGTCTATTTTAACAATCAATAGATAGCAATTTATCATTGAATCATACAATCAAGCAATTTTAAATCTAACTATTTAAAATTTAAATCGAAACTATTCGATTGAGTGAGAAGTTCTCACCTTGAGTTTTAGATAATAGTTGTAGCATTTTATTTCGAATAAAATTAAACGTGCGTTTAATTTTACCCGAAAATTTCACTAGCTCCAAACGACTCCAATCCAGTTCCATTGCGTAGTGCTCGACAAAACGAAGCCAGCGCAATTCATTTCGTCCAAAAAGGACCTCGTATGAAAGAGTTACATAATTTTAAACATTACACGAATTAAAATATAATTAATTTACATTTTATTTCATTTTTTTAAACCTTATTCTTCCTGGGCCGCACGATCTACACCACGAAATCAAAGCCATTGCTTCCTTCTTCTCCAATACCAGGTTCATACACGCACAAACCCACCTCGGCCCCATCTTTGTTGAATTTTCGAGGCCACCACGATCCACCTGAACACGATCGGCGAACGACGTATGGAAGTCCACCTCGTGCTCCACCCATGGCCGAAGACCGGACACACCCCCTCTCCCACGTTGAAAAGCATGCGCAAACGCTTGCGTTTGAATGCCAATTGCCGACGATTGGCTACGTATTAAACGATCTCCACCGTTGAGAACGTAGAACTCGATGCCCTCTTCGATGTTGTAGTTGAACGTTTCTTGTAATCATTAACAGATTTGAAGAAAATGGGGGAGGAAGGATTGAAATTTTTGGCCATTGATTATAAAAGTGGCGGCCTGAAGGTTTTAACCTAGGGTTTGTGCAAAATAATGAATTTGAGGTCCTTATATAGAAAATTACGCGACACTATTCACCCGAAATTTTTTCGAACTCCAAACGAAGCGTGCCGGCTGGTATTTCTAATGTTTAGCCCACGTTCCGAACACAATGAAATATGTTTCGGAGGCCAATTCGGTAATCTGTGCGAGTTACGCCAATAAACGATTAGATTTAAATTAAATCGACTTAAACCAATTTCTATGCGTTTTGGCTTGCCCCGGACAAACCATAAATCCGATTGACACGAAATTTGAAACCATATAATAATATCACATTACAGATCCGATGAAACTGGTTTCGTTGAAATCCGAGACTCTTTGGAAAAATGGCTATTTTAACTCGTCAATTAAATATTAAAATATTCAATTTTCACAAATTAACTTTAAATTCAATTTTAAAAGTTCTACAGCATCATTCTAACTCTAATATGATTAAATAAAATTTTACAAATCATTTTCAATCATATTAACCCAATTTTCAATTATTTCTGAAATTTCCAATATTAAACTATCGATTTAATTATCCAATTAAATCCAATTATTCGAAATAAATTTATTCAACTGTTTAATTTCACTTATTAATATTTAAAATCAATTAAATATATAATTTTTAATTAACAGAAATTCTGGGTCGTTACAAACTTCCCCCTTAAAAGAATTTCGTCCTCGAAATTACCAAGTAAGAAAAAATTACATAATCCATTAACTTTCCAAAATAAACCATTCACTTTAGATTTTACAAATCTCTTAAGTGCTAACTTTCCCAAAATTCATAGTTAAACTTCTTATAAAATCTTTACTAAGTTTTCGAATCATACTTAGCTATAGTTTTCAAAATTTTCCAAAATTCCCAAAAAATTTCTAACGCCTTAAATTTTCGAAAAAATTCGACATAGTCTCCTCTGCGCGGCTCGATCTGAAAAAAATGATAGTGTATATTATCACAAATATACATCTCATCAAGTGATGAGGCATCCCGCAGGGAAAAAAATGTGAAAGTACGGTATGTAATCCGAGATATGTACCTTATACATTATTAGCGAGCATATACGGCTAATATAGCGCGAAAGCGAGCTGCAAATGCAAAGCAAGCGCAATCCGCACCTACTAAACACTCAACAAACCATGAGAAACATGTATATATGAAAATAATATCAATATACAACATATATCAACATAATAACTACATGTGCCATATAGCAATTGCAATCAAAAGCAATAAATGCAACCACCAAACAACTATCATCCACTAACATCCAACAAATCAATGTCTATCCAAATCAATTCACAACCAAATTAATATAAATTCACTTCTCATTATTATTCAATGAATTGGTTTCCAATTTAAACACATTTGATTTATCATGGGATGTTTTTACTAACATTCACTTATTCATTTCCAATTAGTATACATTCACTAATTTACATTCAGTTTAGTTCACTTCCAAATCAAATTCAATTCTATTCAAATTCATTTTCTTCCAATTTGAATTCAATGATTTATAGCTTTCCATTTCATTAATTCATTTTCATTCAACACTTAATGAGTTATATATATAATCAACTAACAATCATATAACAACCAAATCAAAACCATCATAACCAAATTATTTAATTTACATTCAGTTTGGTCCAACACTTTTAATTCCAATTGGTTTATATTAAATTGATTCTCATTCAATTATTCAACTTCCAATAACATTAGCTTTGAATGAATCAACACTTACATTCTTTATTCCATATCAATTTATTTTACATCCAATTGATTAACATTCAATCCATGTATTAATTCAATTGCTAATTCCTTTAACAAATAAGGTTGAATATCATTTATATAACTCAAGTTCATATTCTTAATGACTTCATTTCATTAATTTACTTATTAATTTTACTTTGATGCCAGAATCAACTTCATTCAACATCACTTAAGTTATATTCCATTTATAAATCCAATTCAGATTCCAATTTCAGTTCTATTTACTTACAAATTCGAAATGAATTTCAATTTCATTTCCTTGCGCTTGCAAATTTTATTTATTCATTCACAATTTATTTTCCAACTTAATAATTATATTACAATCCTTTTATATAACATTCCAGAGTCTTTACAATCTTTCAAAACCATTTTTGAAACCAATTCAATTATCCTTTGAATTTCAAAACCCAAACTCAAATTTTCCAAACAACTTTCATTTAAAACAATTTGGCAGCAATCCCTCTTTTGGAAACCCGAAAATGAGCACCAATGATGTCGCGATCATTGTCGGAATTATTTTCCAGCGACCGAAAAGAGTTTAGAGCTTTACTTTTTCCAAAACAATTTTCCAAAATATCAAATCCTTTCAAAACACTTCTCTGGAATTTTATTTTCAGATTATAAATCACATTTATAAATCTTTTACTTATATAATTTCACTTCTTATATATAAGATTATTTCACAAGTGTAAGTCATTTTAATTATTACTTCCATACTTATAATTCTTCGCTTATAAAATTTATTCTGTTGCAATATGTTTCAATTAACTTATTCAAACAACCAAACAATCAATTGATATACACTTTAATAATTCTGAAAAATTATTCCTTTATATATAAAATATAATTAAGGTAAAATTATTTCATTTACCCTATTTTAAAACGATACTATGTCGGTTTATCTCGTTTAAGAGTTTAGAAACCCCTATCGATAATATGGCGTCCCATCTATCGACCAGAATTCACAAACAGCTCAACGGATAAGTAAACACAATATAAAACATTTTTATATTCACTAACAAATACGCGCTCATAGCTATTATTACACTCACTCTCATTCTAGAGTACTACTGACTCTATCTCTAATGAGTAATACCAACAGAGCTAAGGTTGTCGCTTAACCATAAGCTCTGATACCAAATGTAACGAGCGCGACTTTTCGACGCACGAAAGTCGACATTAATACGTCCACTATATCAACTGCCGAGCAATCGAAGGCTGGAAAACCGTACTGTTAGGGTTAAAGAAGAAGAAAAGGATAGAAGAAAAGAGAAAAAGATAGAATGGAACAGAAAGAAACAACAGAACAATATCAGAATCTCACAATCGCAGTGGAACAACATATAATAAATAAATGAATAATCTTTAAACAAAGAACTATATCAGTTATTATATTACATCACATTACATCATCAGAGTGTACAACAACAAACAGCGGAAAAGAAATACTATATACTAGTGAATACGCCATGCCATCCAGCTTGCCTCCAGCAACTCCTGAATTCCAGAATATCCTGATAACCTGACTCTAGACTGCCCGTGTGGAAATTGGTGGGCGCCCAGAGTTTAGGAAGGAAAACAATAAACTCCAGGTCAGTCATGAGACTGGCGTTAGAACTTAAAACAGTTCATCTTTTAAAACAAACAAAGGAATATTTTAAAATAGATTCGCAATGCTTTATGAAAAATGAGACTACCATAAGGCCTCCCGCGCACACACAAAATGCAAACGCAAAATCGGAGGAGATTTCTCCTTATGATAGTCAAAGATGCTTGATACGCATTAAAAATAAACATTTGATATTATTACTAGTGCATAGTGTAGGAAAAATCATTTCGAAAGTAAAGATATAAATCTTAGCCAACATACGACCATTATCGTATGCCTACTATAGCTACCATGTTTAATAGTAGGTTACCGCCACATTCCATGACAAGTTATACAACTAAAACCGTACAAGGTTCATATTGTTTCTTTTGATATCCAACAAATGGTCAGGCCAAGGAACTTCTCATTGCCACATGGGTACGCCTTTGGAAAGACGACCCGAGAACCTAACCGGATCTCTGCCAATACAAGGCCGGGTTACCCTTCAAACTAGGTAACTACTGACACGAATATGTCATTCCCCGATCGTAACCGATCTATATCCGAGGATCCTCGATTCCAACAACCACAAAGCAATAAATTTGCAGCAACAACATAGGTTAAGTATCTGGGCTCCATACCATGACACCACCTCTATCCAGAAGAATGACATACACTAAATGGGCGCTACCCCCTAATAACCTTGCTGCATCCTTCCTGTTTTGACCATTTTCGAGGTATGAGATCCGACGAAGTCTCGTCCACAAAGCTACGCTTTATACTAAAGCCGTGCTTTGTTTAACAAATGCTTAACAACACTTAGCATATCACACTACCAAATTGGGAGTATATCACTAATAACCTTCAACTACATAACCTATGAGCTCGTACGTCTCAGAGAAGGATGTTAAACTAAGATAAAAAAATTCCGCCACCAACAGAAATGTATTTGAAAGAAATCGGCTTTATATCTCAATTTGTAATGTCAGATATACAATCCATACAAGTCTGTTCCCGGCTCGAACAGAATCGAAGGCGCTTCCAAAGAAGCCCTTGCAATCCAGATATTCACTAATCACGTCCGGACCCCCCGTCACTAAGGGTGATAAAACCTCTATTTCGGAGATCAGCCGACGCAGAGTCATTCGACGGTAATCCTTCCATTTTCAAAAATATCCAGTCTTCAACACCGGTCTTCAAATGCAATTCATAACGATGTATCACATATTCGGAATCGGTTATACGACCCCAAGGTCCTTTCCCGGCTAACCCGAATAGTGAGCGCTTATTTTGAAAATAAGTGTAGCACTCAAATTCAAGCAAATCACAACAAATACCTATTTAAAGGTAAATATTGATAGTCGGTTATTTAACTATCAATAGGCGTGCACAACATCACTAGATCCCAAGTTATTTCCCAAATTATTTATTTTCCAAAAATACCTTTACTAGATATATAATTTCCACACTTCAACCATTTGAAAACAAATTTTCAAATCACTTTTCACCTTTACCACCTTTGAAAATAAATTTCAATCATTTTCCTTACGCAGGAATACTTTCATTTCAAAATGGTTCATTTAAACCAATTAAATAAATCCTTACCGATTTACTTTATATTTACGTTCCAAATCCGTAAATTTATTCCCACACTTCAAAAATAAATCAACGTTTATATTTAAACAAATTTCCCTTTCTTTTATAAATTCCATAGTGAATTTACAATTCCAAAATATCTATGAATATACGATTTCCAAATCAATTTCTAATATTCATTTTCAATTTATCTTTAAAAGATAAAATCTCAAAATATTCACTTCATATTGGAAAACATTTCCATACTTATTTAATAATAAGTAATTCACAAATCCATTTATTTTCAACACTTGGAAAATATTCAATATACTTAAATCGAAATTAAGTATATATTTCATTCTTTAAAGAAAACGTGCGCTTAAACACATTTATTTGAGTCAAAACGAATGTTGCGTAAAACATCGTTACGACGGCCCAAAATCACTAGTATAGGGATTCAAAATTAAGATAGTATATAAATCCCAATACTATACAAAAACATTTCCTTTCGAAAATCATTTACTATGACAACAATGTTGTAGTCCACTATTTCCTTTTATTTCTCGAAAACGTCTATTTCAACAATAAATGTTGAAATCTATGGTTACGACACTTAATGCATTTTAAAACAACTTCAAATCATTTTAATTCTATTTAAAATATCACTTCCCCAAAACACTTTAGTATATTATTCACTGTCCCAAAATCGTGAATATTCTTCGTTAACCAAATTCAACATTTTTCTACACATTAATTTTAAAGGATTATCCACCGTCCAAAATCGTGAATATATCTCCTTTAAAATCTAAAATAATTGACTTATCAAAATAAGTCGGTTTCGGATTTATAAAACAATGTTTATAAATTCCCATTTATATTTTTATAAAGACTTCAGTTTACAAATTTTAAAAATCTTACTACTTATAAAATTCCATTTATAACCTAATTTTCAACATTAACAGAACTCCTTTTATAATTCCATTATTTTGATTTATAAAATATATATTTTATAAATCTCATCTATAAACCATTTATACTTATTCGTAAATATCAATTAAAATGCCAAAATCCGATTTATAAGTTAATTACTTATAAATCTTTTATTTTACAAAAATCTATTCATTCTATAATTTCCCAATTTATAAATCTATAAATTTCATTCACTTATGAAATCCCTTTTTTTTTTCATTTTAACACTTATAAAAACTCGTTTTATAATTCTATTATTTTTAATTTATAAATATCAATTTTATAAATCTTTTATATAAACCGTTTATAAAAATCCAAAAAATCTCAATTAAAACTATTTTATAAAATTCATTAACTCCATATTTCAAAAAACACATTTTAACTATATTTCTCAAAAATCATAAATTTTTATAACGTTAATTTAGTTAAAATGAATCAATTCAAAAATTTAATAAAACATATACTTTCAAAAATCACTTTAAAACCCTTTTTAAATTTGAAAATCATCACTTTAAAATCCTTTTATAATTCCAAAATTGGCCCAATGATGCAACACACCAAATAGTCAATCACGAAAACAAAGACATCATATATCAGTATATGATAATCAACATATATCAAAATATCTGTAATCAAATAAATACTGGTGAGGAATCCAGTTGGATCCCTCCAACCTGTTTCCCTGCATCCATAGATGTTAGCACAATACCAATTCCATTCCAATACGTAATATCGCGGTATATGGAATTTATAAAATATTATCCGCTATTATGCAGCGCTATAGGGTCTCATTCGCTATATAATGCGGGAAATCAACTCCAAGTACATATATAATACCAATTCTAATCAAGATGGAATTATCGCAGTATATGTTTTTAATAAATAACCTCCGCTTAATATACGGCGTATAATGTCTATTTTAACAATCAATAGATAGCAATTTATCATCCAATCACACAATCAAGCAATTTTAAGTCTAACTATTTAAAATTTAAATCGAAACTATTCGATTGACTGAGAAGTTCTCACCTTGAGTTTTCGATAATAGTTGTAGCGTTTTATTTCGAATAAAATTAAACGTGCATTTAATTTTACCCAAAATTTTCACTAGCTCCAAATGACTCCAATCTAGTTCCATTGCGTAGTGCTCGACAAAACGAAGCCAACCCAATTCGTCTCGTCCAAAACGGACCTCGTATGAAAGAGTTACACTATTTTAAACATTACACGAATTAAAATATAATTAATTCACATTTTATTTTCATTTTTTTAAACCTTATTCTTCCTGGGCCGCACGATCTACACCACGAAATCAAAGCCGTTTCTTCCTTCTTCTCCAATACCAGGTTCATACACGCACAAACCCACCTCGGTCGCCATCTTTGTTGAATTTTCGAGGCCACCACTATCCACCTGAACACGATCGGCGCACGGCGTATGGCAGTCCACCTCGTGCTCCACCCATGGCCGAAGACTGGCCACACTCGGCCCCCTCTCCTGCGTTGAAAAGCGTGCGCAAACTCTTGCGTTTGAATGCCAATTGACGACGATTGGCTACGTTTTAAACGATCTCCACCGTTGAGAACGTAGAACTCGATGCCCTCTTCGATGTTGTAGTTGAACGTTTCTTGTAATCATTAACAGATTTGAATAAAATGGGGGAGGAAGATTGAAATTTTCGGCCATTGATTATAGAAGTAGCGGCCTGAAGGTTTTAACCTAGGGTTTGCGCAAAATAATGAATTTGAGGTCCTTATATAGAAAATTACGCGACGCTATTCACCCGAAATTTTTCCGAACTCCAAAGGAAGCATGCCGGCTGGCGTTTCTAAGGTTTACCCTGCATTCCGAACACAATGGAATATGTTTCAGAGGCCAATTCGGTCATCTGTGCGAGTTACGGCAATAAACGATCAGATTTAAATTAAATCGATTTAAACCAATTTCTATGCGTTTTGGCTTGCCTCGGACAAACCGTAAATCCGATTGACACGAAATTTGAAACCATACAATAATATCACCTTACGGATCCGATGAAACTAGTTTCATCGAAATCGAAGACTGTTTGAAAAATGGTTATTTTAACTCGTCAATTAAATATTAAAATATTTAATTTTCACAAATTAACTTTAAATTCAATTTTAAAAGTTCTGTAACATCATTCTAACTCTAATATGATTAAATAAAATTTTTAAAATCATTTTCAATCATATTAACCCAATTTTCAATTATTTCTGAAATTTCTAATTTTAAACTATCGATTTTATTACCCAATTAAATCCAATTATTCGAAATAAAATTTATTCGACTGTTTAATTTCACTTATTAATATTTAAAATCAATTAAATATACAATTTTTAATTAACAGAAATTCTGGGTCGTTACAACAATACTTAGGTTTAGCGGACCATAGAATTTCATAAGCGGGACATTTTTATTTCGAAAGAGTTTAGTCTTTGAAAAAAACTACACTAATAGAATTCGACACAATACACAAGTCGGTGAGACTCGTGATCATGCAACATAGGAGAATTAAAAATCGAGATAAAATCTCGAAGATACAACAAAATTGGGTTACCTGGAACATATCATGAATACCCAAACGGAACAGAAAACGATGCATGAAAGCAATCGAACCAAGGCGTTTAGTAATAGTAGATGGTCATATATAACTAGGAGCCAACTTTCCGAATATGCTGAAACGCACTTATCTCCTTTAAAGGAGCAACACAAATAAGCACAATAATCAAAAGAGGATTCACCAAAAGATAGGTGGTATTCAAGCTACCACCATAACACATGACTACATGAATGCAAGTCATCACAAGAATCGCACTAAGGCAAGACACATAAGAATAGATTTCATGAAACTTTCTCAAATTTTTTTTAGAAGAGTTTTCACTCAAATCCATTTTATTTTATACACAAAAATCAAACTTTATTATTTGAAATTTTTTCAAAGTCTCTTACTTAAATTTTCAATTCAATCATCTTTACTTTAAATTAAAGTAAATTAAATTAGAGTTGTTCCATACTCTAACTCCAAAAATAAATATACTACAATAAGCAATTTTTTCTACTAAATTTATCAAATTTTAAACCATTTTACTTTACGATTTAAAAGGACACTTATTAGACCTTCATTGATGGCTCTAAATATTCACTAATTAAATTTTCTCAAAACTTTTCTAAATGTTTAATTTTTCAAAAAAAATCGGCAGAGTCTCCTTTGCATGGAGAGCCTTTTACAATTTCATAAATATGAATTATAGATATACATCGACCAAAAGGTTGGAACACAATATATATATTTTTAACACATAAACACCTAGCAATTCATACCTTTCATTTTTAACATTTAAAATGCGAGCATGCTTACTTTTATACTTACTATTTTGCTAATTAATCATTCAAATATCCTCTTGCACCTGCGCTTAACTTATTGAAACATATTAGCATGCACTTATAAATATATGAAGCATTAAAATCATAGTTTAAATAAAAAAACAACTCAAAACTTCAAATTGTCAAATTCAAGTCTGCTACAAAGACTCGGGCTTTTGACATAGTAAAACCCATAATCTCAAAATACTCATAAAATAAAAGTTATTCTATTTAGTCAAAGCTTTCCAGCGATATAAAGGTCATCAAAATTGGATTTACGCTTTGAAAGTTATGCCCAATTTATTTTCAGCTTTAAACTCAGAAAGTATAAAAGAGGACAGAGATGTCCATCAGTTTTCATACTCTTTTTTTCAATAACCAAACTGCAAAATTTTCAAAAATGATATAAATATGATTTCTAGATTACTGAAAGCACACTCCTTTGCAAAAAGAATGGACTCATTTGGATTTGTAAATCATAAGTTATCGCTGTTTTAAACAGCACTTTTCAATCAAAAATTTCCGACACAAGACCTTTTTTTGACAAAATTATCAAACCATAATTAAATCCAAACTATATAATTTTAGATCAAAAATCTTTTCTCTAAAACATTTATTACATGATCCATTTATCCAGAAAGCTAAGACATCTAGAATTGCACTATAATACGTACAACAAACTTTCAAAATTGTTTACAAAGAAAACATTTTCCCAATTAACAAACAAGTCTTTTAAAAAAAGACTCGTATTTTAGTTAAGATAATTACTTTCTTATATTAGTAAGAAACAATTATCTATCCAAACTAGACTTTGGAATTACATATTGAATTTTTTTTTGCTTTCACAATTAAAAATCTTATCTTGTTGCACTATTTATTATTATTTCTAGCTTTTCACAAAAATTGCATTTTATAATAAATGTATATTCACTTTTCTCTTAATCCACAAAGCTAAACATTTATTTTATTATCACTTAGAACTAGCCAAGGTTGATACTTAGTTCAAACTTGTTTTCAATTGAACTTCACAAATACATAATTAACAAGTTTTTAACACAATTTAAATTCATAACCAAACTTACTCTAATAGTTTTGCTCCTTATTAAAGTTCATTCTAATTCAAAAGCACCAAAGTAGCATAAGGTAATATTTTCCAAAATACTTTACCCAAAAGCTTACGTAAGCATTCTAAATTTTCCATGTATGTAAAATTTCACAAACATTTACTACAACCAATAATGAATACAATTTATTTAGATGAAACCATATTCAAATTTTCCAATTATCAGTTTATAAAATGATAACATCTAACTAATACATTTGTAGTGAATGACATTTGAAGTATTACAAAGTTGACCAAGATCAACATTGTCTCTCCATTGCCCTTTATGTCACACTATTTCCATAAGTCCTTAAGTATGTATATAAAATACTTTTCTCAAATGGAAATTTAGAATTTTCAAAATCTTTGCAATATCTATATATTTTTGCATTCAACATCCATACTATTAAATATTGTTTATTGCCATTTCAAAAGCATGTATCACATTGCCCCATAAGCGTTTAGGAATCCCTATCGAGAACGCTGATCAGACGGATCGACCAGAATTCTTAAAATACTTATTAGCCAATTGACACAATAAATTATAAAACCTGTTTTTTGATTTATTAAGGAATCTTAAACTTGGTTATAATAATGTTTATTTTCAAAACATAAAACATTTTGTAATTATACAACCATATATCAATTCATAAAACAATCAAGTTATATATATAAGTATACCTCTTGTTAGAAAGATTTTCCATTCACATGGATGCTTTCTTTCCAAAAAAAAAAAATTTCGATTATTAATTTCATTTCTTTAAAATGCATCCATGAAATTCTTAAACAATAAATTTTAATGTCATTTTAACCTTTGGTTAAAAACCACTTATGGATTAAATTTCATTTTCAAAATTTAATCTTCTAATAATTCTTGCGGTAGCTACAACTTGAAGACACAACAAGTTCTTATCATTTGCATTGAGTAGGTTTCTAACTCTCAATTATATCACCTACTCAATATTATTTCAAGAATTACTATGCTAACAACATTCATGCAATTATTAACCAAACAAGCATTTACTAAAAACAAAGCATTAAATGTGCCCAGCGAAAACGTCACACCATTTCCGCTGCACAACCCTAATCATTAAGGATCAAAACACATAATATAATCTAAGCCATCTGAGGTCTAATTTCTACTATTTTAAAAATAATGATATTTAAAACCATTATAATGTTTTCAAACTTATTATCCATTCTAAAAAATGAAAAGACTAAAGGCACGACTGAGGGATATGATAGTGGAAAACTATGTTATCACGTGTATTATACTTGGATGTACTATAATATGTGTTTCTGTTCTGTGTTTATCATATTTTGTTCTGAGATCAGCTCTGATACCAAGCTGTAAAGCCCTACTCCGAGACCCACATTAGCAAAGAATATTACAAGGTAATATCGTCTGCTAATACGGAGAATAGAGCTGGATATGAGCGACCATCTATAGCCCTGTCTTAACTATCTACTGAATACGTCGATAAATGTAGCATTTTTTTATGTGGATCGACATATCCAATAGATACTTAATACAAAACTATAATGGCTATAAGATCTAATAGAACAAAATATAATAACTCAAATGTAAATCACATCACAGAACAGTAGATCATCACATACATATACACATATACGGATACATCGCGGAGTATACATAATGATACATGTCAAGTGGTATAGCAACCATATTATACAGGCGAGTCAAAAGAATATGCATATCAGAGTTACAACAAAAAAGGACTACACAAAAAGCTACAACAAAAGAAGATAGCAGAATAGTCCATGCGGAAGCAGAATATGCGAAGTCCAAATGTACCTAACCTGAAACACCTCGGTCTGACCCGAGTATAAAATAAACGGGTCAGTCTAGCTAAACAAATTAGTTAGATAAGCTCAATGATAATGAACTTGCAAGGTCATAAAGTACCATAAATATCTCTAAAAGAGATTACTCGATCATCTAGTAAGAGATGAATCATAACAAGCCTCATATCATCGGCAACTCAAATAAACAAAGGATATGAATATCCCAAATCAAGCAAAAAGGCAAATCACAAATACCGATAAAGGTAACACAAGTTTCCACAAGGTAATCGCTATGTATCGAGTGGTTCAAAAGACCTACTCTGAAAGGCGATACTTTAGGGAAATATAAATATCAATGAAACAAAAGATGCACGTGCTCAGTACTGTATAAACAAGGATCCACAAGCCCGAAGGCGACAAACCCAAGTATCTCTCGAGCGGTGAGGAAGGACCAACTCCAAAAGCGATACCATAGGGCAATAAACCCGAAGGCGATAACCCAGGTATCTCTCGAGCGGTGACGAAGAACCAACTCCAAAAGCAATACTATAGGGAAACAAACCCAAAGGCAACAAACCCAAGTATCTCTCGAGCGGTGACGAAGGACCAACTCCAAAAGCGATACTATAGGGCAACAAACCCAAAGGCGACAAACCCAAGTATCTCTCGAGCGGTGACGAAGGACCAACTCCAAAAGCGATACTTTAGGGCAACAAACCCGAAGGCAACAAACCGTAGTGGCGACGGTCCGGAGGCCTAGTACTGGACACCACTAGCTGGCAATATGTGTCACAAACTCTCGGAAAGGAACCCGAAAAGTGTTAACGTGTGTCCCATACCACACGTTCGCACTAAACGGTTTACTAACCGTTAGTCAATTCCACACTCAAAGTAGTACAAAGTTTACCTCATGTCATCGGTAAACTAGACCCGAAGGTCAAAACGATCAAACGAATAGATTATGAATTAATTGGAAAGATAAACGGACGTATTCCATAGTACGTGTTTTACCCAACCATTTAAGTACCTTCCTACTTCATTCGAAGTGCAAAAGTGTGTAATTTTACTTAGAAAATAATTTGAAACAAGTTTAGAAATCATTTGAAAACACTTTGGAAATTGCCTTTGAAATTCTCCTATTATGGAGTAAATAATTTAATACTTAAAATAATACTAAATAATAATTTCACAAGCCAATATGTTTGAAAAACACTTTAAATTGCTTTATAAAACTCGTGCACGAAATCTAGAGAGAAAACTCAAGAATTCGGGAAAATATCAAAAATGGCGGAAATTATTCCAAGTATAAAAACCAGTGAAAACACGCTGTGAACCCAAGTTCGAAAGCAGGTTTGGACCTGCAAACAGAGTCCAAATGATATGAAATTTTGTAGAAGTATTGTTTAACTTTCCTACTCCAATCTGCAAAAAGATTCACTCAATTCCGACTTGAAACGAAGAACTGCGTCGTTCCGAAGTTGGACTAAAACCACTATAAACTGCTGTGTAAAAACAGCGCAAAGGTTCAACTTTGACGATGAGTTCGAAGGGACAAATGAACCCAGATCTTGTTGTAATTTGGTAGAAGCATAAACTAATGCTTCTCCTTCGATCTACAGAAAGAATCGTTCGATTCTGACTTGAAATCAAGAAGTTATACTATCTCAAACATGGACTCAGGCCATGTTTGCAACAGTTCAAAAATCGAAAATGTACAGGCCTAAAACCACCTTTGGTTCAACTTCCAGGCATGAAACAGAGAAACAATTTGCATCGGATTGAGCCCAAAATTTGTATGCTTGTATTAGAAAAATTTATCTTTCTAACAAAAAAAAGAATGATGCAATTTGATAAAAACATGAGAATGTTAAGATGTCTCAAAGTTGAACTCAGACAGTGTTTTCACTGTAAAACTCTGGGCAAAAACATGGCCCAGGTCAGAGTTTGGCAATGTATTTATATAAGCTATCAAAGTTAAAATGACCTGAAATTTGGTATGTATACAGTAGAGAACTTCATCTTTCAGGAAAAAAGAATCATGCAATTCGAATAAGAAATAAAAGAGATATGATGTCTCAAACATGGACTCAGTCCATGTTTGTGGGAACGCGGAACAAAATGTGCACAGAAAATTTTCAGGCTGTGCATTGATTTTGCAGTGTAGTTTTCAGGCATCAAGCGAATATGTTTTGCAATGAAATTTGGTATGCATATACTACAACACACAGGCTATCAACTGAAGAAAGCCCGACAACATTTCGTTGCCGGATTTGGGAGAAAATGATGTGCAAAGTGACTTACAAACTCAGATTTCACAAAACAAAACATGAGCATAAAATCATTGTATTGAAGCTATTCTTGGGTAGATTTTGGCATTTCGAAGCTTTTGCTTCAGTTAGCAATTGTGAGAAGTAACTCACCTTTGATTTATCGTAGCAAATACCCGAATTAATGGAGAAAGATTGAAGCTTGGGTTGAATTTGAGCTTCTACAACCTGTAAAACTATGGAACAAGTGCATGCGAGAAAGAAGAAAGCAATTAACAAACAATCATTCACAAATTTAAACTTTTGATGAAATATTAGGTTTTATATTTTGATTACCTGTAGATTTAGCTTCAAACTGATTTTTAAAACACCAAATTTGAGTCTAATTTGATGATTTTTGGTTAGGGTTTGTAAAAAGAAAATGGGTTCTTTTTTTTCACTGACTTGAGGAAGGAGATGAGAAGATGAGAATGATTTCCTGTACGTGCAGGAGATGTTTTTCTCATTTCCTTATCTCTTAGACTAGGCTAATGGGCTTTTAGGACCTAATAAGAAGAATTTATTTAGAGAAGGAAACTTTTGAATTCCTTCCTCTTAACTTATTCAATTAATAACGTGGCATAAATTTATTTAAAGAAGAAATTTTTTCATTTTCCTCTCTTAACTTATTCAATCAATGAGAGGGCATATTATTTATATGGAGAGAGAAACCTTTCATTTATCTCTCTTTAATTAAATGATACATTAAATATTATTATTATTAAATAATACATGGCATAAAATGTAAGTTTATCCAAATATATTCCAGTGTGAATTATAAACGCGCAACATTGTGGTGCTTATAAATGATATAAATTTTCGCATTTATTTATATATATGCATACTCATACAATTTTGGTATAAAATATCAGAATTTCTAACCGTCAATACAATACCTGTAAATTAGATTGTAGTTTTAATTTTAAGACACCAACACCAAATAAAGTAATACTTGAATAAGCAATAATTGGCAACAAATAACTATTTATACTCTACATGCTTATGACCATAAATGAAAGCTTTACACATATAGACACTTTGAATGCACATTAAATACACTTAAATGCACTTTAAATTACCAAATAATTTTATAACTAAACAGATGTTTATACATATGTATATTAATATAGAGATAAAAACCATATGTATATGTATATATATGCATGTTTATATGTATATAGTCACATATATGGATGCAAAATATACGAATAAAACTTTACTTACACTAAACAAATTAACAAAAATTCGCTTTACAATAAACAAATTAACAAAACTTTCCTCTACGTATAATCAGATATATGGTTGCACAATACCTTAATAAAACTTTCCTTGCACAAAGTAAATTAGCAAATCTTTACCTTAATAAAAATTTCCTTGCACAAAGTAAATTAGCGAAACTTTCCCTTTATTTTAAATCACATAATTAGTATCTAATAAAATATGTATGTGAATTTAATTTGACAAATGTACAAGCAAACAATTAAACATACACAAACATATATGATTGAATTTAACAACTACATATTAAAAACTGCAATTTTCTTTGTTATAAAATTGAACATATGAACAAATTCTGTTGATTAGCAAAATCATATAATTATATAGTTATATGTGAAATTGTTTGTATAGATTAAAATTAACCTAATAAAAGTTATTCCAAAAAATTCTCAAAATTAAAATTAAGACTGAAAAATACAATTATTAATTCAACAACAAATTTACATCTCCAAACATATAAACATAACCGAGTTTTAATCAAAAATATACACATATATATGATCATGTTTGCATCTTATGTTGACAACATATATGTATAGGGAATTGTGATAATGGATAAATTAATTAGACAAAAGCATGTAATAATTGGTTAT
Source organism: Allium cepa (assembly GCA_030765085.1). Classification (NCBI taxonomy): domain Eukaryota; kingdom Viridiplantae; phylum Streptophyta; class Magnoliopsida; order Asparagales; family Amaryllidaceae; genus Allium; species Allium cepa. The sequence goes on from CM060931.1 coordinate 400,295,404, forward strand.
AAATGATACAAGAATTTATGAATCAAGATGATACATTAATATTTCCCAAGTGAATATCTTGAATGATAATTTAAAAGCTATTAGACTCCGTGAATCAATCTTATTACCAAATCTCTAAAGCACACCTTGAAATTGAAAATCCTATAGGATGAAGCCTAGAAGTCACACTTTTAACTTCTAAAATTCCTCAAAAATTATTTTCTTACTCAAAAAAAATATATTAAAAAAAACCATCTTAAACTCAATTTTATAATTAAAACACAATTTTAAACCAATTTCCACCTTTTTATTTAAATCAACATACTTTAAAAATCACATCTTCTTTTAAAAATTATTAAAAGAAGTAATTGGCAATAATTAATACAATTATTGCATTTTCTCTAAATAGAACCAATTTTCCATTTATTTTTTTAACCCCAATAAATAAAGTTCCAAACTTTATTTTTCTCATTTTATTTTCAAAATTCATTGTTTATTCCAAATAAACAATATAAAACTTTCAATTTTATTTTAATTCACAATATCAAATTATAACTACTGTTATAATTTAATATTTACAGGTAATCTCCAAAACCAGGGTTGTTACAATATGTTTTTAAGAATGTAATTGAAAGTTATACAAGTTTTACTCATTTCCTTAACTAAATTAATATTCAAAAATCCTATCCTTTGTTTTACAGATTACAATTACAATTTCAACTTTCTTATAGTTTCATTTATAACTTAGCATTTAATCTCTTATTTCCTTAGAGGTTTCAGCTATAAATTAGTTACAACCCATTTTACTATAATAATTGAAACTATTAATTAACGAAAACTTAAAATTAAATACCGGTTTTAAATTTCAAATCATTTTAAAATAGTAGATAAATGTATATTCTTACAACTTATATACCTAATTATATTTAAAATAATTTAAAATTTATATTTGTTTATCAAAGTATACCTATAGTAATGCTACCACAACGGCCTTCCCACTTCGAAACTCGAAAATGAATGTCGATGATGCATGCACTCATCACCGAAACTATTTTCCAGCGACAGAGCGGGGAGTACAACTTATTTCTTTTCAAAATTTCTTTAAAACAGTTCTTTCAAATTGTATCAAATATTTATATCAGAAAATACTTCTAATAATATTATTACTATATTCCAAAATCAATTGAAAGAAATTTTCAAAACCTCGGAACTTTAGTTCTAAAATTTTCAATTTTCATTTATTTTATCATAAATCTTATTTCAACCGTTATTTATAAATTTCATTACCTAACAACCAATATAATACAACCAAATATAACCTTTATAAAAATTTACTTTATATATATAGAAAATATAATAGGCAAAATTATTTCATTCACCTATATTAAAACCAAATATTGTGTCGATCTGTCCTATTAAGTGTTTAGAAATCCCTATTGATGTCATAGCGTCTCATGCACCAACCAGAATTTATAAATACAGAACGGAAGAAATTAACACAATATTAAAACTTTTTATAACACTAACAAGTACGCTCTCTCGTATATATACACTCAACAACTCATCATAGGGTATTACTACATTATAAACAAAGAATCAAACCCCACAAAGCTATGGTTTATCGCTAAATCTCGCTCTGATACCAGATGTAACATCCCGCCTTTTTGCATGGTTTAAATCGACGATAAACCACACACTTCAGACTTAAAACCATACAGAAGGGCGGATTGTTATGGGGTAAATAAAAAAAAGCAGAGAAAGAAAGAAAACAAAAGAGAATCTTGCAACGGAACGATAAAATATAATAATCAAATATATAGTTCATGAAGCTGTTTACAAAATATTTGATTATACTTATACAATACATATCACAGTACACATACCAGAGAATAATAATTAATGCAGTGGAATTAAATGGTGTAGTGGAATAATATAGTACATAATAGTACTACAAATCTTCGTCTTCGTCCTCCAGAATAAAATCTTCAAATCCTGAAATGCTCAGGCTGACCCAAGCGAATTGAAAAGACAAAACACTCGAGTCAGAACTAAAAGATCTTATGTAAGTTAAATCAACAGAAATAAATATGAGTGCAGTAACTTAAGAGATGCTCAAGATTCACATCTCCTAAGGATCCATTAAACTATTTACTATGTAGTAATATTTTGCTATTATAATAGTGTCTAATAGTAAAATAAACTTACTTTTTTCATAGCATTAAGGGGTTACCCATATAGCCCTTAACACGTAATAGTGCCAGTAGTCCATCCAATATCATAGTCCCTCCTGATCGGGAAGCCACTAGAGGATACCACACGGGCTACGGGCGAAAACCAAACTCGTACAATACGCGATAGGGTAGGTGACATGGCACAACTAGGCAATGCCAGGGTAGATACACCAATTGCTATCCGGGCTGGTGGTAACGCGTAGCGCGCAGCTATCACCCACCTCGATTCACACCCCCAAATAAAAAATCAAAAGTGGCCACCGAATCAAACCAAAATTCAAAGTATAATATCGAAGGAATGTGTCCGATCAAAGGTGCTACCTCATTGGCTAGAGAATTGCTCCTGTTTTGGCCACCTTATGCCAACTCACGGGAGTTGGGTCCACCTATTTACCTCAAAGGAAACGCCGCCACCATTCTACTTCATTCTGGAATCTCCACCGCGTACACGGTTGTTAAAGTGGTTTTCGAAGTTGGCAGAGAGTATGACAACTTCCGATCCCTGTCTCTTTAATAACCAAACATTATTATAACACCACGGTCTTACCAAAATAGTTTATACTTTTAAAACCAGAATATAATATCCATTTCAAATCCATATAAATACGATATCATTTCCTCTTTATAAAACCAAATCAAATTTGATATCATTTTCAAATATATCCTTTCTAAAACTATAGCATTTCAAAGTTATAATATTATGAAACCAAAACTTGAAATATAGCCTTTCAAAACATAAAACTTTGAATTTCATAACTTTGAAACATACTACACCACTTAAATGGTTTAAATATTTAATTACTTTATATAGTAAAATAGCTTCTTCACCTTCACTAATCAATTCCAATATGGATTTTAAATTCCCAAATAAACCAATATAATTTCCATATATTTCAAAGCTTTAATTATTCCACCATTTCAAAACTTATTATTTGATAATTTCATATATATCAATTTCAACTATCATTATTTAGATTTGAAATATTTACTTAATAAATCAAATATCATTTTAGTAAAACCTTTAGACTTCAAATAACTGTATATCCTTTCAATTACATTAACCTGATAATATTCATTTAAATCAAAGTCATTTAAATCCTCTAAACAAAAATCAAGTTATAAATCATACCTTTAAATCTCAATCTATTTATATTTCAAATCAAATTTTTCGAGGATAATCCTTAAATCTTATATTCAAATCAAATTCACATTTATCTTCCAGCCTTAATTTTATTTGAGTCGTTATAAACTCTATATACAAAAGAATTTAAATAGATACTTAACCATATTATATAAAAAAAAATCAAACTTTATTATTTAGCTTATTTTATAATTCAAAACAAATTTATACATAGCTAAATCAATAATAAAATAGCATTTATATAACATCTAAGATCAATACCTGTATAGCCCATATATTTCTTTACAAAACCATAAAAATCATTTCAAAAATAATATATATATATATACAGCGGTGCCTGTATAAAATTTTCTACCCCATGGTCAAGTGATATGGATATTTATCATTTCAATCCGCAATCAAAAAATAAAAATGCGGTTGTATATCATTTCAATCCGTAATCCCGAATCAAAATAAATGCATAACAACTTGCAGATTATGATGATATAAATAAGACATCTATTCATCCATCATAAAATCATACATCCATCACAGTCATCATACAAAACAATCAATCAATATCAATATATAACTGATAATACATAACAGGTAATTAACTGGCAGTTATATTCAATAATAAATTAAATAACGATTTAATTTAAATAAATGCAATTAACTAAGACGATGATTAAAAATATACAAACAGTCATAAATAAATTCATAATCACAACACACGTTAATTTAACAAACATAAGAAATTTTAGAAGTTGTGAATGGGTTAAAACACTCACCTTTTGATTTTAAATTCAATTTAAACCCAAAAATTGGACAGTCTCCAAATCCGTCCAATAAAGCGCCAAAATGTCCGGAATTCCAATACGAACCTAGCGGAGAAAATCGCGCGTAAAACAGAGTCGTATGAGAGAGTTATTTAAATTGGAGCGATTGAAATTGAAATTTAAATCATAAAACAAAAAAACAAAATAATTACTAATTTAATTACCACGTCACTTGGTCTTCCTAACTCCCAGAAACCTATCATCACGCAACGATACACGCTTAAACTCAAACCTCGAGGCCAAAATCGAGCGCAACCTTCCGCCACGCGAGCCATCAGAGCCGCCGCTCGAGTATCCATCCCCATCGACCACGCGCACCGACCTCTCGGTGATGTAACATGTCGATTTTTCGTTGCCGAAAAACCGAATAGTTAGGGTTTTTTTAAAAAGAATTTAAGAAAAGAAAAAGAGAGAAAAAGGTAGAAGATAGAGGGAAAAGAAAATAGAAAAACAGAAAGATAGAATTTTAAAATAGAACGGAACAGAAAACAACAACAGAACACCATCAGAATCTCACAATTCGCAGCGGAACAACATATAATAATAAATGAATAATCTTTAAACAAAGAACTATATCAGTTATTACATTTTATACATTTCATCATATCATCAGAGTGTACAACAACAATCAACATCAAACAATGCAGCGGAAAAAGAAATACTATATACTAATAATACGCCATGCCATCCAGCTTGCCTCCAGCAACTCCAGAATATCCTGAATATCCTGATAAACCTAACTCTTAACTGCCCGTGTGAAAATTGGTGGGCACCCAGAGTTTAGGAAGGAAAACAATAAACTCCAAGTCAGTCATGTGACTGGTGTGAGAACTCAAAACAGTTTATTTATCTTTAAAATCAAAATAGAGGAATATTTTTAAATTCAATTCGCAATGCTTTTAAAAATGAGACTACCATAAGACCTCCTGCCACACACACAATGCAAACGCAGACTTGGAGAAGATTTCTCCTTATGATAGCCAAAGATGCTTGATACGCATTAAAACCAAATCAATTTTGATATTATTATTAGTGCATAGTGTAGAAGAAATTCATTTCGAAAGTAGAATATAAATCTTAGCCAGCATAGGTACCATTATATTATGCCTACTATAGCTACCATTTTAAATGGCAGGTTCTACAACTAAAACCGTACAAGTTTCGTATTGTTTCTTTGGATTTCCAACAAATGGTCAGGCCAAGGAACTTCCCATTGCCACATGAGAATGCCTCTGGATGGACATTCCCGAGAACCAAACCGGAACTCTGCCAACACAAGGCCGGGTTACCCCTAACTGGGTAACTACTGACACGAGCACGCCATTCCCCGATCGTAAACGACCTTTCTCACGGGATCCCGATAACCAACAACCACAAAGTAATAAATTCGTAGTAACCACATAGGTTAAATATCTGGGCTCCATACCATGATACCACCTCTATCCAGAAGGAAATGCACATACCCTAAAGGGAGCTACCCCTCATAACCTTGCCGCATCTTTCCTGTTTTGACCATTTCCGGGGTGTGAGGCTCGACGAAGTCACGTCCACAAAAACATACTTTATACAAAAGCCATGCTTTGGGTCAACAAATGATAATAGAAATGATCACTAAGATAGACGATCAAATAAACGATCATATCACAAATAATCAACACAATGATCATTTACAGCAACACTCAGCATGTCACATTACCAAATTGGGAATATATCGCTGATAACTTCAACTATATAACCTCTGAGCTCGTACGTCTCAGAGAAGGGTGTTAAGCTAAAAGAATAAATTCTCCGCCACCAACAGAAATATATTTGAATGAAATCGTCTTTATATCTCAATTTGTAATGTCAGACATACAATCCATACAAGTCTGTTCCGGGATCGAACAAAACCGAAGGCACTTACAAAGAAGTCCTTGCAATCCGGATATCCACAATCCTGATCGGATTCCCCATCACATATGGAGAACTCTATACCGGAGCAACTCGGTGCAGAGACAATCGACAGGTCATCCTATCGCTCTCGCAAATACCGGGTCTTCAACACCGATCTTCAATGCAATTATAACGACGTATCACATATTCGGAATGGGTTATACGACCCCATGGTCCTTTCCCGGTTAACCCGAATAGTGAGCGCTTATTCAAAAATAAGTGTGGCATTCACATTCAAACAAATCACATCAATTACCCTTTCAAAGGGAAATATTGATAGTCGATTATTGAACTATCAATGTATATGCACAACATCACCAGATTCCAAATAATTTTCCAAATTATTTATTTTCCAAAAATATCTTTACAAGATATATTATTTCATACTTCAAAAATAAATCAATATTTATTTTTAAACCAATTCCACTTTCTTTTATAAATTCCTTAGTGAATTTATAATCCAAAATATCTATGAATATTCGATTTCAATTATTCATTTTAAATATTTCTTTTCAATTTATCTTCAAAAAGATAAATTCTCAAAATATTCACTTATATTGGAAAACATTTCCATACTTATACATTCATAAGTAATTCACAAATTTTATTTATTTTCAACACTTGGAAAATATTCAATATACTTAAATCAAAAATAAGTATATATTTCATTCTTTAAGGAAATCATTCTCTTAAACATATTTATTTGGGCCAAAACGAATGTTACGTAAAACATCGTTACGACAACCCAAAATCACTAGTATAGGGATTCGAAATTAAAATAGATATATAAATCCCAATACTATACAAAACATTTCCTTTCGGAAATCATTTACTATAACAACAGTGTTATAGTCCATCATCTCCTTCTATTTCTCGAAAACGTCTATTTCAACAATAAATGTTGAAATCTATGGTTTCGAATCTCAACACATTTTAAAACATCGTTAGATCGTTTTAATTCTATTTAAAATATCACATTCTAAACATTTTCTTTAACATATTATTCACTATTCAAAAACGTGAATATACTTGTTAACAAATTTCATCACTTCTATTCATTTTATTTCAAAGGATTATTCACAGTCAAAAATGTGAATATAACTCCATTAATAGGTTTCAGCAATTTACTTATCAAAATAAGTCATTTGCGAATTTATAAAACAACGTTTATAAATTCCATTTCTAATTATTTTATAACAACTTCCTTTTATAAATTTTCTTTATTAACCTATTCGATTTATAACTCAATTATAAACTAAAGGTTCATATTATAAGTTAAATGCTTATAAAACGATTATTTTACAAAATCGTTCCTCTAAAGACTTTCCAAACCATAAATCTTATAACTTATAAGATTCATTTATTTAACCAAATCTATTCTTCAAATAACTTCACAAATTTATAATTCTTACTATTTATAAATTTCATTTATAACTTCACCGTTTATAATTCTATAAATTTCATTCTTTAATGAAATTCATTTTCACTTCATTCAAACACTTATAAAAACTCGTTTTATAATTTCAATATCTCAATTTATAAATATCCATTTATAAATCTCTTATATAAATCAATTCATATTAATATTTTAAAAACGTCTTTAAACTCCTTTATAATTTCATCATTTTGATTTATAAAGTAATCAAATTTTATAAATCCTATATTTAAACTTTTCACAATTATTTCAGAAATCCCAATTTAACTATTTTATAAAGTCATTAATTCCTTATTTTCAAAAATCAGCTTTTAACTATATTTCTTAAAAATCATAATTTTTATAACTTTAAAAATTATAACGTTTATTTATTTATAATGGATCAATTCCAAAATATAGTATATTCTCAAAAATCACTTTAAAAATCATTTTAAAATCCCAAAATTTGGTCCAATGATGCTACACACCAAATAGTCAATCACGACTACAACGATATCATATATCAATATGAAAATCCATCAAATATCAAAATATCTGAAATCAAATAAAAACTGTTGAGGAATCCAGTTGGATCCCTCCAACCTGTTTTCCTGCATCCACAAACATTAACACAATACCAATTCCGTTCCAGTACGAAATTATCGCGGTATATGTTCTTATTAAATATTATCCGCTTAATAACGGCGCAATAGGGTCTCATCCGCTAAACAAATAAATGCGGGAAATCAATAACTCCAATATATACATATGCCAATATATATATATATATATATATATTGATATTATTTATAATACCAATTTCACTGTTTATGAAATATTCGCGGTATATGTTTTTAATAAATAACATCCGCTTACTAACGGCGTATAATGTCTATTTTAACAATCAATAGATAACAATCAACATTCAAACATGCATTCAAATATTTTAAATCTAACTATTTAAAATAGAATCGAAACTGATTCGATTGAGTGAGAAGTTCTCACCTTGATTTCAATTTCGTTTTAGCGATTTATTTCGAATAAAATTAAACGCGCGTTTAATTTTACCCAAAATTCTCACTAACTCCAAACGACTCCAATCCAATTCCATCGCGTAGTACTCGTCCATACGATTCCAACGCAACTGGTTTCGCGCGTTTTCGACCTAGTATGAAAAGGTTATGATTTTTACAAGTTTATACTAATTTTTATAAACTAATTACAACAAAATCTTTATAATATTAAACCTTCTCAAAATCTGCCGTTAGATCCTACACCCCCCCATCTCAGCCGTGCATTTGCTTTCTTCCCCATCACGTATGCATCTCCAGACAAAGCCGCTCCACCCAAACCCATCACATATAGATTATGGTTAATTTATTCATCCTTCACGTTCACTTGCAACTCGATCAGATCACTCCACTTCGAAGCTCCTTCCACCACCTGCCTTCGGCCACAATAGGGTCGAGCTCGGCCCCCTATGTTGCCTCGTTTTGCGTGCGCAAGCCAAGGCCGACGGCCTCCCCTAGCTCCCCCTCCGTTGCACCAAAATCCATCATCACCGTATAGATCTCTAGCTCTCTTCATGCTCTTCGATGTTGTAGTTAACAACTTTGGCTAATTCTTTGTAGATTGAGAGTGATTGAGGGAGAAGTGAGAGCAATTTCTGGCCATTCATATAAAAGAGGCGGCTAGGGTTTCATAACCTAATTTTTTTTTTTATTTATGAAGGCAAGGGTCTCCTTTTATAGAAAATCAAACGTAAACATTATTCATTTCGGAAATTTCGAACTCCGATTTACGCACCGTAACCAGCGTTTCTAAGGTTTACCCCACGTTCCGGACACAATGGAATAGGTTTCGGAAGCTAATTCGGACATCTGTGCAAGTTATGGCTACAAACGTTCAATTTAAATTAAACCGATTTAAACTGATTTCTAAGCGTTTTAATTTGTACCGGACAAACGGTAAATCCAATTGACTTGAAATTTGAAACCTTACAATAATATCACATTACGGATCCGATGAAACTGGTTTTGTCGAAATCCGAGACTTTTTGAAAAATGGCTATTTTAACTCGCCAAATTAAAATTAAAAATAATTCGATGCGTTTCGAGCTGCCACGCTCAAACGATAACTCCGATTGACACGAAAATTGAAATCCGGTAATAACTAACTATTACAGATCCAATGGAACTGGTTTCGTTCAATTCTGAGACTGTTCAAAAATTGACTATTTTCACTAGTCGATTTTAATATTAAAATATTCAATTTTCACAAATTAACTTTTAATTCGATTATAAAAGTTCTAAAATATCGTTCTAACTTCCATATGATAAAATAAAATTTTACAAATCATTTTCAATCATATTTAACCCAATTTTCAATTATTTCCATAATTTAACATATTAAATTATCGATTTAATTATCCAATTAAATCCAATAATTCAAATTAAAATTTATTCGACTTATAAATTCACTCATTAATATTTAAAATAAATTAAATATTCAAATTTTAATTAATAAAAATCCTGGGTCGTTACAATCTTCCCCACTTAAAAGAATTTCGTCCTCGAAATTATTAAGTAAGAAAAGTTACAGAAGCTATTAATTTTCCAAATTTATAGTTAAATTTCTTATAATAACTTACTAAGTTTTCAAATCATACTTAGTTATCTTTTCAAAAACAACTACTATTGTTTAACTTTCAATTCCAAATCAAAGTTAAAGTTTTCAAAATTTTCCCATTTTCTCAAAAAAAATTCTAACGCCTTAAATTTCCGGAAAAATTCGCCATAGTCTCCTTTGCGCGGCTCGATCCGAAAAAAAAATGACAGTATATATATCACAAATATACATCTCATCAAGTAATGAGGCATCCCGAAGGGAAAAAAGTATAAAAGTACGGTATGTAATCCGAGATATGTACCTTATATTTTATTAGCAAGCATATACGGCTAATATAGCGCGAAAGCGAGCTCCAAATGCGAAGCAAACACGATCCGCACCTACTAATTACTCAACAAACAACATGAGAACATGCATGTAGACAATAGTATCAATATACAACATATAGCAACATAATAACTATATATGCCAACATAACAAATGAAACTAAAGCAACAAATGCAAACATCAACCAACTATCATCCAACTAACATCCATAACCAATAAATATTCATTCATATTTTCATTAATATTAAATGAAATAGGTTTTCAATTTAAATCACATTCGATTCATTAATAGTGGATGTTTTTACTAACATTCATTTTCAATTAGTTTATGTTCACTAATTCATATTCAAGTTGGTTCACTTCCAAATCAAATTCAATTCTATTTAAGATTCACTTAACTTCCAATTGGATTTCAATTACTTTAGCTTTCTATTTCATTAACACTTAACGAATTATATACAATCAACTAACAATCATATATCAACCAATGTATATTAATCACAACCAAATTCCTTTGCTTATATTCATTCAATTTGATTTAATACCATCACTTTCAATTGGTTTAATTAAATTGATTTTCATTTAATCTTTCAACTTCCAATAACATTTGATTTTAATGAATTAACACTTACATTCATTATTTCATATCAATTATTCACATTCATAAATATATTCATATTGTTTCACTTCTTATATATATAAGTTTATTTCACAATTGTAAATCACTTTAATTATAATTCAATTCTTATGATTCATTTGCTTATACAATTATCCTTTTATTTAGATTATTCAAACAACTTAACAATCAACTTATATACACTTTAATAATTCTGAAAAATTATTCTTTTATATATAAAATATACTCAAGGTAAAATTATTTCATTTACCCAATTTTAAAAATCAATATTGTGCCGAATTGTTCTATTCAAGTGTTTAGAAACTCCTTTGGCATAGTCTTGCGGACCACGCTGACGAAAGTTCATATGCCACTCAATAAACCAATCATCACAATATAAAACAATTTTATATATTCACTATCAAATACGCTCTCATAGCTATTATTACACTCAAACTCATTCTAGAATACTGCTGACTCTATCTCTAATGAGTAATACCCAACAGAACCATGGTTGTCGCTTAACCATATGCTCTGATACCAAATGTAACATGTCGATTTTAATATTAAAATATTCAATTTTCACAAATTAACTTTTAATTCGATTTTAAAAGTTCTAAAATATCGTTCTAACTTCCATATGATAAAATAAAATTTTACAAATCATTTTCAATCATATTTAACCCAATTTTCAATTATTTCCATAATTTAACATATTAAATTATCGATTTAATTATCCAATTAAATCCAATAATTCAAATTAAAATTTATTCGACTTATAAATTCACTCATTAATATTTAAAATAAATTAAATATTCAAATTTTAATTAATAAAAATCCTGGGTTGTTACAGGCGACCTCCATCACTTCGATTCAATCCAAAACGCATAGCCGCCACACAGAAACCCTAGGCCTATCTCGAATTTTCATGGCAAATCCGACCGTCAGCTTGCGCAATCAACCACACGGATGCACTCCCCTTCGTATCCTCCACACAACGGTAAACTCAAATCGACGATCAGCCAAAGATCATCAAACCTCTACGAACGGTCGAGAATAAACTATGGGTTTCTGGAAAAAATTTATTCGATTTCAAAAACGAATTATAGATTTAGGTTGCGCTCGTCGAGAGCTTCAAATCCATATATAATTTGCTATGGTTTGAGGAGATTGAAATTTGGCTTTGATTTTGAATTGCCTTTGGAATTAGATGTTTGTCTGCCATTGAACTGAGAAGGTGAAAGAAATGGTGCACACAGACAAATGAGAATGAAGGAAATTAGGGTTTATAATAGAGTATTTATAGATAAGGTTGGAAGAGAATAGATGGATCAGATTGAATATACGTGCTAACGACAAAGTGGCCCAAAAAACCCGTTTCGACTTCAAAACGAAATTGGGTCAACCCATATATCAACATAGATGTTTTAAAATATTTTAAACGCGATGGAACAAGTTTCAAGTCCAAATTCCATTGTATGAAGAAGTTATGCTAAAATCAATATATTCAAATTGGTTTCAATGATTTCAATTTCATTGATTTCAAGGCCTTTCGAGTCCGTACAATCAAACGACAAGTCCGATTGCTACGAAACTTGAAATCCTATAATAATTCACCGTTACGAATCGGATGAAACTTGTTTCGTCGAAATCCGAGTCAATGGCCAAAATAGCTATTTTTATATTAATTAAATAAATTAAAAATCAATCAATTAAATCCAATTTTAGTTTCACTCCTGTAATCGACAATTTTTACCCCTTTAAATTTTTTTTAATCATTTACACTAATTTAAACAAATTTATATGTCAATTTAGAGTTGATAAATTTATCAATTTCAGCGTTAAATTTTCAATTTCATTAAATTCAGAAATTATAAATTTAATTTCCAAAAATTCTTTTAAATTTAATTTTTCCATTCTATTATTCAATTCATTGTTATCAACTGATGAATTTTAACGATTCAAAATCTATTGCAATCCTCACATTCCATCTTAATTAGCGTAATACTTAGATTTTTAAATTTCATTAACTTATTATTACTTTACTTATTATGGTTCAAAACCCAATAAATCGATAAAGCTTTATTTCCAATGCTTATAATTCAACAAATTGTCCAATATGAATAACCTTAACATTACTTACAAATATTACCTTAATTAACCTTAACTTAATATTACATTATAATTATTATAACTGATTTCCAATTGTAAATTAACACTCTACATAAATAGGTAACATCCAATAATCGTTACGCTCTTTTAGTAACATTAATAAGCTTTTATTACTCACAAATCAAAGTTCCCATTTATTTTCATTAATTGGCCTTTCATTCAATTCATTAATTATCATATTATGAATAAATTTTTTGTTATTTCCAATTATTACCGTAAATTACATTAACGTAACATTTAATTCAGATTTATTACAATTATTTCCAATTCAATTGAATGAACTAAATATACATATAACTCATAATGATTGTTGTCAAAACTCTTAATCACACATTTATAAGTTTATTGTTTCCACTCCAATACTATAGCTACTTACAGAGTATTGGTTTTTATTCAATCAATTAAAACTTACTATTTTATATAAATTCATAAATTGTCAATTGCTATCCAAATAAATCCAATCATTTGAATCTTTCCTTATTTTCCATATTATGAATATATTATAAATTTACCATCTTAAAGGTAATTTCAACATTTTAAATTATTAGTTTACCTTTTATATCCCATTAAACTAATGCACACACAAATTAAGATTTTAAATCACATTAATCATTTCATCTAGGTTCCATTCTTTTATCAACTATTACTTTAAATCTTCACTAATGTAATATTTAATTCCCTTTATGGCAATAGGTTCCAATTAACAGTGATTGCGCTAAATTGGGTATTTATCAACTTGCATTAACGTTATTACATTAATCTACGTCCAATTTCAATTAATATTCCCAATAAATTTATATAGCTTTCTATTATGCCAATTTCTATCTTATAAATAAATTTTCCGTTTCCTTTTTAATTTACACCCACACTTTCCGTATATAAATTTTGTAACCAAGTTATAACCTTTACATTGTTTCACTTATTCTAATTACATCCAAGTTATTAACAATTAACTTACATTTATACAGTTGCAATTCATTTTAGTTATTATTTCATTAATACTATTTCCAATTTATTTCTTTCAGTATTAATTACACAATCATATTAAATTAACAAATTAAAATGTTTTCCACTATTTCTTTATTGGGATTTCATTCCAATTGTCAAGAATTATTTTTATTGACCATTGCAACATTTAATTTCTTACATTCGCTCCAATATAAATTATAAGATTTTCATTTCTTCTACATTTAATTACAAAATCTTATAAATTTAACCAATTTAATTATCGAAATTTACGGGTCGTTACAGCACTTCCCTACCGTCCTTTGATACCAAATCATGTTGTAGACCCGTCACTATTAGTTGTTAGTTTAAGAGTATGGTGCATCCCATTAACGTGTAAATGATTAAGAGGATGCGTTGCGTTTTAATATTGCTAGGTTAGGCTTTTCGGATTAGCCCTCATGCCTTATAGGTTTTTGGTGTAGCGTTATAACATTGAATCCATATTTAATGGAGAGTACAATTATGTATTTGTCTTTAGGGCCTGGGAGCAGTATTGCCTGGGTTTTGTCATCGCATCCTTTTCATAGCTTGACTTATATTATAAGTGCAGTTTCTAAGGCTTGTCACAGCTTCAGACTCTTTCTGTATAATGCCATCTGGACTTAGCCTTAACTTCTTTCCATCCTCTTAATCCTATTTGTGAGGGTAGTTCCTCCAGTTTAGTATTTGGATCGAGCTTCCCCTGAAAATATTTGGGAAATATGGGTGTAACAACCCGGGGTTTTGTAACAATTAATTATCGTCAAATGACGATTTAATTTGGTTGCTAATTTGAGTTTTTAATCGACTGAAATTCTTTCAAATATTTGTCAAGTGTTAGTGGGCTTTAAAAATCAATTTTTGGTCCATGTTTGTGTGGGTGCTGTGTTGTATCATAAGGCAGTGACTTGTTCGTTTCCCCCTTGAATCATTTTTCACAAAACCCTAAACAAAAAAAAACAAAAAATAAATGGTGGTGGCTCGATCTCCTTTCCATTCATCTTCAAAAAACTCGTGAAGCTCGTTCATGCTTCCTCGTGCATTCCTCATTTCAAAGCTAGGGCTTCAAGGCTGCTCGTTCTCGTCGTCTTCTTTTCGAAGCTAGGGCGCGTACAAAATCGAAGATGCCGACTTTAAGATGATTGTCGCCGCTTGCTTTGATGATCGACGTCTCCTTGCTTGGCTCTCGGCTGCTTCGATTATGGCAAAGGTGAGTGATTCTTTTCACTCACATCTGTTTCAACCTCAGCTTCATTTAGGGTTGAATTCCTATATTCCGTTCGTTTGGATTTGTTATTTAATTTATCTCGGCATTCGATTTTGTTTGATCTTGATGATTTCTCTGGTTTTTTCAATTTCATATGATTTGACGATGGCTTGTTCATCATGGTTTCGAATTGCTTTCGTCACCGCCCCGGCTTATTTTGATTTTTCTGATGATTGATTTTGTTCTTTGTTCCCTTTTGTTTCAAATCAATCGTTCACGGCTTTGGATCGAATTTCGAAATTACCTGACTTTGCGTTGACTTTGGATTGCCATAGCTATGTTTTGAACTGTAGCTTGACTTTGTCATTTTTCTGTTGGCTTCGGCATGACCACGGTCTTGAGTTTAGTTAGAAGTCAGCAGGCATGATTTGTGAAAACATTTTTGGGATAAGGATTTATAGTATCTTTGCATTGCTTCGTCTTCAACATGCCTGTAGTGTTCACTGTTTTATATGTTGGTGATTTGTGAATTATATCCCTAATTTCACTTTCGATCTGTACCTAGTAGGTATGAGTTGTTTGCAATCTTACTGGTTCGCATTGCTCTATTCACTTTGAATAAGTTTACATCTTTTTTACTTGAGTATGTGCATTTAGGTCATGTGGATGGTCAGACTTTGTATTGGTTTTTGTATTCACACTTCATGTTTTAGTTGAGTCTGATTCGGTCTCGACCCAAGCCGATCAATGAAGTGTTGCATTGTATTCATCCGATCAATGAAGTGTTGCATTGTATTCATGTTATATGTTCCAATGCATTTACTTGTGTACATTGTAGTTTTCATTACACTGTATATTCATCATGGCAATTGTTCATGTGTCTGCACATCTGAAGTATTCACTGACCTGAGTTGTAGCATTGGTTATCCACTTGATACTTGAAGTCTTTAATTGGTCTTCAGTTCGACTTTGACTTGGTGATACTAGTGACCATTTGTTGTGTTTTACCTCTGACTGATTTACACTGTCTTTGGTTTCACTGCATAGTCATGTGTCTGGTTCATTTTGATGTTGGATTCAGTCTTGTACCACTTGAGTCTGCACTTGCATTGTCTCTGACCTATTGGCACTTATCTTGCATTTCATTCTGTTGTTGGTTAGTCAACACTTATTGTTGTTGTCACTGCACAGTGCACTTAGTCTCCTTTATGTTGCATAGCTTGTTCTTTGGTGTTGAGCATTTGCGTCTGCAGTTTTCACTACAACCTTTGTCTGCATATCGCGTTGTTTCACTGATGCATTCATTTGCACATCTCTTGGTTGCCTCTTTTATTGCCTGTTCTTCGAGACATGTTGTCTAGTACACTTGTAGTCTTCATATTTGTTTCTAACCATTCTTTGTGCTACCTGACTGGAATGGTTGTACACTTGTGATCTTGTGGTGGCTGCAGTTGTTGGTTGCAGTTGCCCTTGTTGTTTTGCATTGCATTGATGCAAATGGATTGTTTTCTGACTACACTTGAGTTGAATCCAGCTAATAGCTCGGATTTGACCTTGTGCTGATTCCTATTTTTAACGCTGTAGTGGCGAGGCAGTGCACGCGTGCGTGTACTGCAGCCACACAGGATTAACGTTTTGAATTGATATTTCAATTGCTTAAATTGTTTTCTGGGTCCAATTCAATATATTTTGAATCGTATTTTGATTTGGTTTAATTTGTTGATTCTGTTGTTAATTGTCGTTTAGGCAATTCTGATGTTTTCCAAATTATCTTCATTGATGATCTTTTCTTATATCTTTATTGATATTTTGAATCTGCTGATTCGTTGTTTAACACTATTAAGTGTTATATTTACCGTTATCCGATTTCTCTATTAAAGGATCAGATAGACGAGAATTATTGTGACTGTCATCTATTCATTATTTAATTATTATTGTTTTTGTGCACTAATAACTAAGTTTGAATTAGACCGACCCGTGTATTATTTTCTTTTGAATTTAATACTCAGGTCAGACCGAGTATTTACAGGTTGTTGATATCTTACTTTGGGTTGCTGCTTGAGCAATGAAGTCTTTTCATATCTTTTGGAGTAGTCGTCGTCATTTTGTAGTAGTCAGTGTATTAGTATAGGAAGATATGTATTCATGTATATTATTCACGATAATGTACTTGTATATGTAACTTCCAGAGTCGACAGTTGTAGTTGTATCATATGTACTGTATCACATGTATTGTAACTGTCATTAGTTATATATATATATATATATATATATATATGTGACTTTTGTTATCTGCGTTCCGCATTTATATTATCTGTGTTATTATTATATATATTGTCCTAAACTATTATAAACCATCGTAGTTCGTTTTATACTAGAATTGGATATGTCGATGGGAGTAAATAAGAGATGAAAATTAAAAATATATACCACTCCTATCGAAGTAACCAATACTAGTGTAAGGTCTAACTACGGATGGCCGCTCCTATCCAGCCTTATTCTTTGTGATAACAGACAGTATTTAATTTAATACTCTTTGTTATTGTGAGCATAGAGGTGAGGCATTACAATGGGTATAATAATAAGCTGAATGAAAATTTATAATTTGGATGAAAACTATCGATTATGAGAATTTTATTACATTTGTATTTTTTTAAGTGAATTTTCAAAGTAATATGTTAAGGTGTTTGATTTTTGAATTACTTTGGGAATACATTAAATGAGGAAAAATCTTTGTTTGATTATTAAAAAATGGTTTTAAAGAGAATTGGAAAATAAATAAGGATGTAGATGATAATTTTGAAATTATATACTTGAGTTTGAAAATATTTATGGATCGAGAACATTCATTTGATTTGAAGTTTTTTTAGAGGTACTTGAAAATATAAACTTCTTCATAGTATTTCTATAATATATTGTCATTGAAGATGAAGTACAGAATGAAAGGATTTTGGTGGTTTTAAATTCATTGATATGTTTAAATAAAGTTTCTTTGGAATAAATATATGATTTTAAACTATGGGTTTTTGTGGATTAATATTTATTTTACAAGGAGAGGGACATGTGAAAGATGTATTTGTTAAATCTAATTGAAGTATATTTATAAAATAAAAGGAAGATGTAGTGAAATGTATTTAAATAAAACTTTTGATTTTGTTAAGTACTAATTAAATAATATTTTGATATGTGTATTGGTTAACTATGAATTGTTTGTTATGAATGAGAGGAAGTTAAACCACCCATTGTGTTGAAGTATAAAGTAATGAAAATTAAGAACAATGAACGATAGTAAAGAGTAAGTGATGAGTGAATCAATAAGCGAAGAGGAAATTTATTTAATGTTGATTAATTGAGGGTGTTGTTTATATAATTGTATTTCACTAGGCGATATAGGACGTTTATGTGCAGTATATTTATTTACTCAACACAAGCATAATGTCAAGTAATTCATTGAAGATCGGGCATTTGATATTTGGATATTGGTAAATTTTTCTATGTTATGCACGAATATTAATCGATGTTACTTGGATTTATGGCTTGACGTATAAGGTAAATTGTATTATTCCTTATTTATTTTAAACTGAAAATCGGATTATCTCCGCATTTGAGTGGATCGAGGTGTACAAAGTTCCTTACGTAGATGTAATGGCCAGATGTTTTGCTAGGCCCATCCTAGCTTGATCTACCGTCGGTTCGCCTCTCGATGGATGTGGCGACATAGCCCCCTCGCCATATGGTCACAGTCTTTTGCCCTGACCAATCAGATGAATATAGAATAAGCCGAGGTAGTTGACAAGGGGAAGGGGGTACGAGGAAGCAAAGAACGCGCATACATTGTGCAGCTAAAGACCGTTAAGGATTCTCACAAAAATTTACGAGTAGTGTCTCCCTTTGTATCTAAAAAGTAGCGAGGCTCAAGTGTAGACTCGGATTCTGGTAGTACATGAAAAGTAGCAATAACAGTAGTTATATAGTAGTAGTATTGAAAATATTAATTAAGAATAAAATAAATGAGTCTAACACTACTAAACAAATATGAATGGCTTGATGTGTGATATGTATGATGTGTGTAATTTACACGATATTTGTTGTGTGCGATGTGTAGATGTATGCGGTGCGTGTGATACGTTGGTTATATGTTGAGTGTGATGTGTGGATGGATGCTTGATGTGTGTGGTATGATGTATTTGATGGATGCTTGATGTGTGTTATGTGTGATTATGTGCGTTATCATATGGATTATTTGATGTTTGATGTGTAATGGATGTTGTTCGATGTGTTATGGATGTTTTATTATTCTTATGGTTGGATTTCTTTATTATGTTGTGCATATGTTATTTGTTAAGATATCATTTATATTATCACTACTAAATCTAGACATAGATAGACCTATTTATTATTTATATAATACTATGGTCAGATTGAGACATTTCAGGTTCAAGAACAAGATGACCGACTATGATTATTAGGCTTAGCTGGATGATAGAGTATTAATTGTATTATGTATCATAATATGGACTCGTTTATGTATATGTTATTAGACTTGATGTATTGGATCTATCTTATATATATATATATATATATATATATATATATATATATATGAGTGGGAATTTGACTTATACTTTGTATCTCACTAGAGCTGTAAGATGTATTATATTTGTATCGCTATGTTGATGACTCCATGTTATGTGATTTATTCTATATTGTGTATTTTCTATCCTTCGGAACCAGACATGTCTATTGCTTTATACCGAGACATTTTATGCCGATGTGAGAGGTTTTTATATTATAAGACATATTCAGTATTGGCTCAAGGGAATATTCATGTGTGTATCACCCACATCGCCTTGTTCTCCATGTTACTCGATATAGTATTACTCAGTAATACTCTTGGATGATATGGGCAGAGAGGTGAGATGTTATATTTTTGGTATCAAAGCAGGTTTAGTATAATATAGAGTATAAGACACGTGACTTTTGGCCTTAGATGAGATTTAGAGTCCCTATCCCTATGGGTATGTCGTAGATTACAATTTATACTTAAGTAAAAGTAGGTGTATATGATGATTAATAGGGTAATCCTATGGGGAAGTACTTGTATTTTTCTTATTATATAATAATATATTCTTTACAACTTTTTTGAGTACAAGTCTCTACAAGAGAGATGTAGAGGGATGTGTGTAGTTAATGCCCCGCTATTACCCCACTACAACCTCGCTATATCTCATAGCAGATTTCTACTGCTATGATTTTTCTATATAGCTCCAAAATATAGCCTTTCTGCTTTAATCCCCATTATTTCCACTCTATCTCGTTATTTCCGCTATATTCCGCTATTTCCGCTATATCTTTTTTAATAAATGAATTGAAAAATTGCATCTATACATTATAAAATTATGAAACTAATTTATTTGATTTAATTCTTTAATAAATTTTCAGAAATGAAAATACTCTAATATTCTACCAAATTCAATTATGTTATATAATAGTTTTTCGTTTATTTAAAGTATATCCACACATGTTTTTATTTAAAATTATTTATGTATTATTTATAATTCAATTGAATGATAATTTTTCATTTAATTACCATTTATATATTTGTAAAAACATTAAGTATGAGTTTTATATGCTATTTTAGAGTCATCCACTGTATCCCGCTATATCCTCGCTGTATCCCCGCTATGACTTTTTGCACCTCCATCGCTTTGAATCTGTCGAGCGCATTAACTGCACAGAGAGGGATAGATGGATGTTGAGGAGGTAGGAGTAAAGTGTTAGACTAGTAGTATCGGCATTGATGAAGTGGATTAGACCTTTGTGTGTCTTTGAAGTAAGAATTGGGTAGTTCGATCAGGGAAGCTGTAAAAGACCCTAGTTTGAATTTCCTATCGAATACTTCACTATTTTATTATTTTGAAGAGGTAAGATGAGTAAGAAGATATAGTAGTGATTTGAGTGGTGTAATGAAAGTATATAGATTGCTTTCCGCTGATTATTTTGATGGTTTGGCTATTTTAATTGGAAGATCGATGTTTAGAGGTCATTGTGTGGTTATATTAATTGATGATGCTTCATTTGACGAAATCGTCTTGAGTGTGGTATTCAATAGGAACTATCACTTAAGTTTGTATTCCATATGAGTTTGGATGATTTGAATCCAGTGGTGTCTTCGGTCGTGAAGTTGTGGTAAGGGATATTTAAAACTATTTTCACACCAAATTAAAATGGGACAAAAATAAACATGAAGACGAAAGCTTTCTTGTTTATTTTTGTATAAATAGATGATTAGTGATGTTTGTATTTTTGCAAGTCAATTATTTTTGATGGTACTCTTATAGATTATTTATATATTTTTAATACAAGCAAGCGTATCTTTGATTAAATATCCTTTTGGGTTATATATTGTTTGGAAAGAATTTTTATTAGAAGCTAGCAATTATTTTTATAAGGATTAAGTTGTTCTACTAGTAAATATTTAAAGAAAATTTAAAGCTGATTTCATGTTAATTTGTCTGTTGAGTGCTTAAGAATTATGGTCTATGCATCTTGCCAAGGCTATCAATATAAATTCCTAAACCTTAGGAGGAGACAACATGAGATTTCGAAGAGAAGTAATATATTTTGAGTTACACTAAAAACTAATGTTAGAAATAATATTTCGAAGAAAGTTATGTCGATTACTTTGAAGAAATTAAAGAGATATGAAGAATTTTTTGAGTCGAGAAAAATGTGTTAGAGAATGAAGAATTATTATTTTGGAAAAAAAGTAAATAATCCGAGGAGAATCATAAGTAATATTTTTAAGGGGGGAGTCTGTAGCAGCCATGCTTTCGACATTGTATAAAATAAATAAATTTAATTTAAATAAAAGTGTTTGAATTCGATTTGTGATAATTAATATTTCGAATATAGAATTTAAGTTAGCTAAGTTTTAATCAATAACAGATTTTACTGTAACGAATTAAATTAAATTAATAAATTCTTTTTGGATGATTTACTAAAATTAAATAAGTTATTATAAGTAATATAAAATATTTTTAGGTGTAAATTAATTTGAAATGGAGTAAAGTATTTTGTAAATAAATGTCAAGAAATGAAATTTAAATTTTAATTGAAAGGAAACAAATTTAAATTAGAGTCAATTAGAATTCATAGGCCCAAGTAAATCAAAGCCCAGGCCCATACATTTCTCTTCTTGAGTCTAAAAGACTCTCTTACTTACCAAAATAAGGCCCAAATTCCCTAATCAATTTCAGCCCTTACTCCCTAGAAAATTCACGAATCAAATCAGAATTCACGATCTAAAAAAATGAATCGTGTAAGCGCTCAAATCCTTGAGGCAAAATCGAAGGCGAGGATGAGAGATTGGCGACTGGTGCGATGCGATCTTGTATAGGTTGTTCTTGGAAAATTCGAGGTAGGCGTCATGATAGGTAGTTGCACGAGTATGCTGGCATCATAGAGGCGACATGAAGGCTAGGTTGCGACAAAGTGAAGGCGGGCATCTTCGACGGTGATTGAAGTGCATGTGAGTGGAAGATTGGCAACTTAGAATTCACGAAGGCAATGGAGGAGGGTTGTGGCTGAGATGTGGGATAGATAGGGCATGCGGCTACAATGATGCATGCTGTGACGAATGGAGCTTGAGGGCGGTTGGGTGTGCTAAATGGCGGTAGAAATAACGATGGAAGTGATGTAAGGTGGTTGCTGGTAGTTCGAAAGTGATATAATTGATGACATGACAATGTAGAATACGACTTAACTCGACTATTCGGTGAGTTATCTCACTCACATCTATGTCTGTTTCATATTATTTAATGTGTATTCACCCATATATTTTCTTGGTTGAAGGGATTGTTGGTTAATTAGATGAAATAGACTGTTTGATGATGATTGATAATTGATATAGTTTGAATTGGTTGGAATTGTAGTGAATTATGATTTAGTTGTTTTTGTGATGATTATTGTTAAATTGTTGATTTGTGTTGTTTAAGTAGTAAATAGATGTATGCAAATATTTCAACAAAATTGAAATTATTTGAAATGGGGTACATGAATTAACATATGAAGATTTGAAATAAATAAACTATTTTGGGAATAAACACTGAATTTTGGAATGATTTTGTATTTAAAATTTAAGATGTTGTAATCTATGGAAAAATTTCAAGGTGGAATAATTTTGGAAATATAAAAGTGGAATAATTTCGAGGATTTTGTGAATAGAAATTATTTCATAAAGGAGGAGTTTTGGGATTTTGTTGAATAAGTGGATTTTGAGGATTTACATTTCTATTTATCGTTGATTATAGATTTTTTTTGGAAGATATCTGTGATGTGTTATTTGAAACCTATATTTTAAAATAAGAATTCATTTTTTTGGATTTAATAGATTAAAGGTTTATAAAATAATATTTTTAGATAATTTTAAGTTGAATAAAAATTTATTTATTGGATGGAAATTATGACTTATGAGAATTTTATTACATATGTATATTCTTGAGTGAATTTTTGAAGTAATATATTTAAGGTGTTTGATTGTTGAATTGCTTTGAGAATATATTAAATGAGGATGGATTTTTGTTTGATTAATAAAAAATGGTTTTAAAGAAGATTGGAAAATAAATAAAGATTTTGAATGATGATTTTGAAATTATACACTTGAGTTTGAAAATATTTATGGATCGAGAATATTCTTTTAGTTTGAAGTTTTTCAAAAGTATTTGAAAATATAAACTTCTTCGTAGTATTTCTATAATATAGTATTATTGAAGAAGATGTTTTAGACAAAAGGATTTTGGTGATTTTAAATTAATTGATGGGTTTGGGCAAAGTTTCTTTGGAATAAATATGTGATTTTAAAATATGGGTTTTGAGAATTATTATTTATTTTACAAATAGAAGGAAATGGTTAAAAGAGGTATTTGTTAAGTTTAATCGAAATAATTTTATAAAAAGAAGGAAAGAATGAAGTGAAATGTATTTAAATAAAACTTTTCATCTCATTAATTACTGATTAAATAATACTTGGTGTGTGTATGGATGGTTGTTATTTTTTCTACGAAGGAGATGAAGTTAGATTACCCGTTGTGTTGAAGTATAAAGTAATGAAAAAAAGAATAATGAATTGTAGTAAAGAGTAAGTGATGAGTGAATTAATAAGCAAAGCGGAAATTTATTTAACGTTGATTAATTGAGCGTGTTGCATATATAATCGTATTCAAATAGGCGGTATGAGCCGTCCGAGTATGGGATATTTATTTACACAACAAACGTCGGGTAATTGATTGAAGACCAAGCAATTGATATTTAGATATTGGTGAATTATTTTAAATTATACATAAACATTAATCGATGTTACTTGGATTCTTGACTTGACGTGTGAGGTAAATTATATTATTCCTAATTTTATTTTAAAATGGGAATAGGATTATCTACGCTTTTGAGTGGATTGAGGTGTATGAAGTTCCTTATGTAGATGTAATGGCCAGAAGTTTTGTTAGCCCTATCCTAGCTTGACCGACCATCGGGTCGCTCCCTGATGGTTGTGGCGACATGGCCCCCTTGCCACTTTGTCGCAGTTTGCTGCACTGGCCTACATGACGAATACAGAATGAGGCGAGGTGGTTGACGATGGAAAGAGAGGTATAAGGAAGCAAGGAAACGATATGCATTCATTGTACAGCTAAAGACTGGTGAGGATGCTCATAAAAATTTGCGAGTGGGGTCTCACTTTGAATCTGAGAAGCAGCGAGGCTCGGGTATAAACTCGGCTTCTAGTAGTACATTAAAAGTAGCAGCAGCAGTAATGAAAATACAAACAAATAATAAAATGAATGAATCTCATACCGCTAAATAAATATGAATGGATTGATGTGTGTAATTTGTTTGATGCGTGCGATTTATGTTGTATGCAATGTGTGGATGTGTATGATGGATGCTTGATGCATTTTATGTGACGTATGTGATTATGTTCATTGTTTTATGGATGTTTTGACGTTTGATGTGTTATGTGTTATGGATGTTGTTCGATGTGTTGTGGATGTTTTATTATCCTTTTGGTTGGATTTCTTTATTATGTTGTGTATATATTATTCCTTGAGATATCGTATATATTCTTATTATTGCATCTAGACATATTCCGACCCATTTAATATTTATATAATAATCGGGTTATTCTGAGGCATTTTAGGTTCAGGGACACGATGATCGGTTGTGCTTATTTGGCTTCATTGGAGGATAGAGTATTAGCTGTATATGTATCATGATATTTACTCTTGTATGTATATGTTATTGGGTTAGATAAATTGGATCTATTTTGTGTGTGTATACACATATATTTATATATTTGAGAATGAGTGGGAATTTGACTTATATTTTATATCCCACCAAAACTTATGTGATGTATTATATTTTTATCGCTGCATTGATTACTCTGTGTTCTCTATTCTTTTATATTGTATATTGTTCTATCCTTAGAAACCACACGTGTTTATTGCTTTGTACTAAGACTGTTTATGTCGAGGTGAGAGATTTTGATATTATATGATGTATTCAGTGTTGGTCCAACGGAATATTCACGTGAGTATCACCACCTCATTCTCTGTGTTACTCGATAGTATTATTGAGTAACACTCTTAGGTAATATGTGTATAGAGGTGGGGTATTACAACAAGTGAGTAATCAAATCATTTGAAGTGTGTAGCCATGATAGGGCACATGCTATTTTAAGGATGTCACCATAAGTAAGTGCATATGATATTTAGATGTTATATTTACGAGATGGTATACTAGTTATCTTTAGGATGAGACTGTGAGAAAGTTCATCGATAATTTTGAGGATATGCATACTACAAAGGACGTATATTCAACATAGGAATTAACAGACATGTGACATTAATTGATAGGATAATGTAGTGATAGTACTATGTTATTATTAATGTGTGCTTTATTTTTCGGTTATGATGACTGTCGATGAATATTCATTTAATTATATGTGCATGTTTGGATCAACCTATGTTTTGTTGTGGACTTCAATTATAGTCAATTATAGTTGAATTATTGAAATGCTTGAGATGAATAATCTACGATAGATATTGTTTCACCTTATTAGTAAAGTGCTATTTTACAAACTATAATTTGGATTGTATGGTTGAGAGAGTGTTCGTGTTACTATAATGTGTATGGGTGGAAATTTAAATTCAATTTATGTATTAAATTGACTGTGTCATAATTAATGTCATATGGTTGTTATATACTACTTATTAGTAATTTACTTATGGTTGATGTGTTTCCCTACATTATTTGATGATATCCGTAATTATGATTTATCAATTTTGATTGGAGATTATGTTTGGGTAATTGCAAGGGTGCAATTCTTTTAAGGGGGAGAATGTAAGGACCCTCAAATTTGACATCGCAACATATTAAATTAATTAAAAATGAATTTTTAGTAACGGAGTGAATTGAGTATGTATTTTATAACTGTTGCAAAGGTCTTTATGAGATGATTAGTTTGATATACAATTTGCATGCATTGGAGTTACGGTTGATAAAATAGAGCCGTTATAGTGTTAAAATATCGCATGTAGCTGTTTTGGGCCAAACCAGTTAAATAGCCCATAAACTAGCCTAACAGAAAATATAAACGAGGCTATAGATAACTAGCCGTTACCTAAATCTTCATTTTTCTGTCTAATTCCCAAAAATCCTTAATCACCTAATAATGATAGATGATTATCTCTAATCCACAGTTATTTTACAATACAAAGTGTCCAAATACCATCAATTAATATACCATTTTTGAATTCTTGATGATATAAATTAACGAGAAGTGTCGATTTGTCGTAAAAATGCTCGAGTTAACCAAAAATCACAGTCAAAAGTAGATTCGATTTAACCTTAAGGGTCGATTTGGGGTTTCTTGATTTATGTAGCAACTGGAGACAATTGAAGATAAAAATGTGTACATCTCGACGAATGGAGTTTATCGGTGGTTTAAATTCCATCAACCATGGCCAAAATCGGTCGAAATTGATTTGAAAGTTTCATCAGGTGGTAGTTGTGAGCTTAGCCATAGTTGGCCGCAGGGGTCTTTTTGGTAGCGCTGAAGGTGAGAAGCACAGTGGCGTCTTTGATTTCAGGATCAGGTGTATGAGGAGGTGGTGGTTGCTTGGTAAAAAGTGCACAAGGATGTGTTTGGGGGAGTAGGGAGGTATAGGTACTGTAGCGCGAGAGAGAAAGCTATGTTATTTACATTTATTCCAATTTTTTTTTATTTTACTTAATTTCGTTATAGTTAAATTGATATAACTTCTGCATACGAACTAGGATTCACACACGATGTCTTCCGTTAGACTTGTGGTAAAATTCCAAGAAGTGGATTTGTTGAGTTTGGATAATGTTGGAAAAAACACGTTGGTATGGTTAATTTAATTCATAGAGTTCAAAATTATAAAATGAATATCCATTGATGAAATATCATAATTATTTACATATGTTTTATTCTATGGATGACTCTTTGAATATTGTGACACTTTGGATGTGTTATGCCTTGATTGAATACTTTACTGTTAATTGTGGTATTTTTGAGCGTTTTGATTATAATTAATCATCGACTCGATTTATAAAGTAATTAATTGAAATGAATAATAACGAGAAAATCAAATAAATGAATGATAGATACGTTTATTTACAAATTTTAGATGGTATTTGTAAATAACGATGATTTAGAAAATCTTACTAAAACTAAAGTATGGAACAATAGAAATTAATTTAATCGAGATTTGGAAAGTATATTATTTAGAATGAGGTTTTAATAGTAATAATAATATAGTTTTAGAAAGTGATTTGGTGAAGATTAATTATTTTTGAACTAAAATATGATGTTTTCGGAAAAACAAAGTACAATAAAGGAAAACAAAAGTGTATTATCGTTTTTAAAGAAGTATTTTTATTTTAAGATTCAATAAATAAACAAAACCCTTGTAATAAGCAATAATGAAACGTTTTTATACTTGAAAGAATAATGGATGAAAATATATTATTTTGATGGTTGTTGAATGCGTGACGATTGTCTATTATTAATTAGCACAAATACTTGTTTGTTTTATGTCGGTTTCATGTTAGGATGTGGATGCGATATTTTACCATTTTTACTACTAGACGATGGATAATTGATTATGCTTAATTGATGACTGATGTTGTTTTACTATTATGGAGCGATTAGTACACATTTGATGGTTTATACTTATATTTGTGATGTGTTAGTATAATGAATAGTTGGTATAAATGTAAGTGTATTTATATTGTTATTATTTTTATTTCGGTTAACACCGAACGTTGTTCATTTTTGAATACTATATTTTATTTTTGTTGTTGCCTCGAGTGATGATTTGTTATGATGGATAAGTAGAAATGCTGTTTTCTGCTTCTACTATTGCCATTGGTTGCAATGGTAGCATTGATTTCATTAATTGCAATGGTTTGCAATGGTTGCATGTATGCTATGATTGTTATATACTAATAAGTATTTGGATGCAAGAGAAGAGTAGGAAACAAACTACTTGGGATTGATCCTCAAAAGGGGTATGTAGATAGTCTTTTCTTATGCAATAGCTATCGAGCCTATGACCATAGTGTATAGGGTTAGGCACAATCCAAACATAGTTGAAACTTTTTCTCTTTTATTCTATGTATATTTGTATTAGTGAGTTTGTTGGTGAAAGTAAAGAAGGGTGCAAAAGATCTTGAATAGGTCATATCTACAAAATAGATAGGTATATCTCTTGCGTCAAAATAATTGTAGTTGTCATTTTTATAATTGATGCATTCAAAGATGTATATTATATGATGCACTGGATTTTTGTAATCTTTAATTATTAATACGAGATTGTGTGTATAAATATATATGTGATGTTTAAATTTTGCTATGAGTTTTTTCATTTAATTCATTATTTTAGATTTTTAATTTTATCTACCCATGTTCCACTGTTTTTGATATTTGAAATTAGTTGTAAGCTTATTATTGACGTCATTTATAATTAATTTTAGATGTTAAAAATAGTGCGTCATCACAGCTTAGCTATTTTGCATTTTTAAGTATGTATTAGGTTCTCATAACTCTTAAATTAATATGTCTATTAGGAGCTTAAAACCGAATCTCATTTTCCAACGAGGATCCATATAAGGATTTGAAAATTTGACCTCGTCATATAGTGAGGGTTTGGAAATCTTTCATCCCTACGAGGATTTTGAAAATCTAACCTCGTCGCATGGTGAGAATTTGGAAATCTTACCTCATTATGAGGATTTTGAAAATCTAACCTCATACTATAATGATGATTTGGAAATCTTTCTTCCTTATGAGGATTTTGAAATCCAATCTCATCAGATAATGAGGATTTGAAAACCCTTCTTCTCGTTATAAGGGTCTTAAAAATCTAACATCATCATATGGTAAGGATTTGGAAACTTTTCCTCATTATGAGGGTCTTGAAAATCTAACGTCCTCGTATAGTGATAATTTGAAAATCGTTCCTCATTATGTGGGTCTTGAAAATCTTACCTCATCGTACAATGAGGATTTGGAAACATTTTCTCATCATGATGGTCTTGAAAAAATAATCTCATCGTACAATAAGGATTTGGAAACTTTTCCTCATTATGAGAGCCTTGAAAATCTAACCTTTTTGTATAGTGGGGATTTGGAAATCTTTCATAAGGCTATGTATTAGTAGGTATGCCATAATAACAAAATTAACTTATCCTTACTGAATAACGAGGATTGAAAGTAAATTTGAAATTCTTACCTCCATATGAGGGCTTAAAAATAGATTTTGAAAAATTGACATTGTGATGAGGTTTTTTCCTAGTTACGAGGACTTGGAAGATAACTTTTGAAAATTTTACATCATTGCAAAGGTTTGTGTTTAACGATGAATTTTCTATCAATTTACAAAATCGTCGATAAATTTTAAACTAAAATTTAACTGTAAGTGCACGACGTACAAAAGTTAATACGTGGCAGTATGGGTCGATCCATAGGGAATTTTTGATATTAAATTTCTATTCAATCAAATTAATCACAGATTTAGAGTGGTTATCTAAAAAAATGATAAAAATGACAAAAGAGGATTGATAAAAGTACAAGAGTGTTAAGACAATTTAGAAGTAATTTCACTCTCCAGATCACATAGTTCAACACAACATGAAATTATTATCTCTCTTTTTTGGTCATTAGTTAGTTTAACTGATGTGCTTATCATAAGTATAGCCTATTTGTGCTATTAATTAGCTCAACATAAGCCATAAAACTATAACACGCCATTTAAACTACTTTTCAACTCATGAGAAATGGCAACAAGTTGAAAGAAAAATCTATTTTAAGTATGGTCTATTAACTATTAATTAGAAATATAGACCATCAAATTTCAATTTTAACATCCACTTCTTTGCCATAATAAAATTTAGATGAAGAGGCAATTTTTGTTTGTGATTGTTTAAGCATACCCTATTTGTTATGAACAACATAGGCTATCAAATTCAACATGAAACAGTAAATCAAATCAACATTAATTTAAGCACAGAAGAGAGCAATAATTATCAAAATGTTGAAGTTACATGATTAGAGGCTTCATTGCCCCTAAATTGAAGGGATTAGCCTCTCATTTGTGTTATTATATCAACACAAGTAGCATGCAACATGAAACTAAAAGAATAGAAAGAAGAGAGCAAACTGAAAAAGAAAAGCTAAAAACATGCAAACGCCAATCTACTTGCATGAAAAATAAACTAACTACTAACAAGAAAGAATTAGAGCATGTAAATAAGAGAGACTATTAATTAACATTGCATAAAAGAAAGGAAAATTAAATGAAAAGCAATATAGCTAAGTACCCATGAAAAAAGAAAGGGAGCTTGTGTTTTATTTTGAGCCTAAAACTAATTAAGAGGAGAAGATGTTATATGAAGCATAATGGGTATTTATACAAGTAAGAACCCCTAACCCATATTTTTGGGGAATGCCCAAACTAACCCTTAGGAAGTGTGGTGGCCAAGTAACCAATATCATCCACTAATCATCCATTAAGTGTGCATGAAGATTTAATGGCCTTTTAGCATGTACATTAGCTCCTAAGTGTACATTAAGGTAGGTGGGTAAGTGGGGTCCTCCATGATCATCATTTTGATTTATTTTCATCTTCATTTATTTTCTTCACTCTTGTGCATGCATATATCGTCAAGAAACCACTTGTAAAATTCACTAAATTTTCTACAAAACAACATAAAAAATTTCAAGTAAATTTTCACAATTTAATAAATGCACAAAAATGACCATTTTACCCCCTATATGAAGATGAGTATGTGACAATTTAAAAATAATTTGAATTTGGTTTAAACAAGTTAAAATACCCAATATGGCCATTTATTTAGTTTAAATAGTTTAAATATGATGGTAAAAATATGCATATTTACATGCATGTCAAATAACCTCACACTTATCTTTTTATTCGTCCTCGAATAAAAAAAACTAAGACAAATCCATTTTCATAGGGAGCACGATTGCATTGAGCTTACGCAATAAGCCTTTAAGCCTCTGTGTGTCCCCAATAGGACGAGTGTTGTCTCGTGAAGGTTTTCAGTGGATACTACCTGCAAAATCCAAACGCAGGATGAAAATATTTACAAAATGCAAGATTTATTAACAAAGAGATGAATGTGAGTTTTTAGAAATATTTCCAAATGAAAGATTTACTTTTAAATTAACACACATAGTTAAATATAGGTTTTGGTTATTATCAAGAAATTTAAGACCTTTTACTTGTCAAAATTTCTAACAAAAATCAAGTTATCATAGCAAATAGACATTGGTTTAACTCGTTGTTTCAGTTGTAACTATGAAATAGATCCTTAGTTGATTATCAAAGTTTATCAAAGTGGTATATTCATTTCTTTTCAATAACAAGTCAAATCAAATAAGTTAAAGTTATGCTTGGATTTCAATTGCATACTCTCTTTATTTTTTTGTTTTTTTGTTGAAAATTTTATTTATATTTACAATATTTACATACACCTAACTCAAAAAACTGAGGCTAGATATATTACATATGCACTGCCTTGCAGACTTATGTGAGGGGAATATAGAGCGTGGCGAGTGAATACACAAGTGTGAATACTTATCGATTGTATGCGTTATTAAAAAGAATTTTTATATACATCACCTAACTCAGATAAACTGAGGCCAGATATACCGATCATGCACTACCTTTCGGGCTTACGGGAGAAGCGTATAGAGCATGGCGAGTGAACACAAGAGTGTGAACACATGACTCTAGGTGTTTATTAAAAACTATACATATATACAAGAAATATTTTCTGTATTTTTTGTATTTTCTTCCGAAGAGAGTTTTGCAAAATCATCTTAGCACCATTTTACTTAGAAGACAAAAAAAATGTTATATCATTTACTTTAAATTAACCATTTTAAAACAAAGATAGGATGTATTTCATAATTAACACGTATGAATCTTCCTATATACAGGTTAGACCATCGTTTATTTTTGTTGAGACAAATAAATTTTCAAAAATTCTCTGTAGTTAACCAAAACCATATATTTATCCTATAGTGTTTCTTAAAAATAATCAAAATGCTTTAAAAAAATGGTTTTTGAAATTTTTTTTTTGAGTTTTGGAGGAAAAATGAAAGGTTAATTATGAAAAAAATGAGAAAGAAGATGAGTCTTCCCCTATACTTGATTTTGACTGTGTCCCCATAGTCAACCGAAGTGAAAGGAGAAAAATAAAACAAAAATAAGAAATGACCTATATTTACAAGAAAATGAAAATATTATTATTTACAAGGGTTCAGAAAGTATATCGTCAAAAAGTAAATGAAATGGTCTAATAAAGACCGATTCATTTGTCTCGTCAAGTATGCAAGACACAGCTTAAGCTCAAAAAACCAAACCGTAAATGATTTCAAAGTTGAATGTTGATTTGGAAAAACGAATGTCGTTTTATTAACAATCGTACGAGTTGTTTTATTTTCAATGATTTTTGAGGCCGATAAAACAATTGGGTGAAGTTCAAGTTTATTTTCGCCAAATTGAAATTCAAGCTCTTCATTGAAAAATTCTTCATAATTATTGATTTCAAAATCAAAATGGTGATTTAAATCTTCTCCATCAGAATTCGACAACTCGTTTTCGAAAAGTCCAAAGAAATAGTGTTCATTGAATTCATCTTCTTCCTTATTTGGATTACCAACAACTTCATCATATATATTAAGTTCAAAATCCAAAGTTGTCGTATACAAATTTTTGAAATCGAGAAAAGAAAGATCGAATTTTAAATTTGGTTCCACATCCTCAAAAGAATTGAAATCTAACCCAATTACCGTATTTTTAACAACTTCACTAAGATTGTCGTTTTATATTTCAAAAGTTGTTATTTGAAAATCGTCAATTTGGGTAAAATATGGATTATCGTTTGACTCCTCACACATTAGGATTTGATTTTGTTTATCACGTTGTTTCATATATGTTTCCAACAACAAATCCATGTGATTATTTTGAATTTCGTTCATTTGCTCAATAAAGTCAAATTTGTAATTATTAACTTGAAAATTTTCACTTTGAAGTTGTTGAGGACAAAAGTTTTCAATCGTATCGTGGTCGAGATTATTCCCATTGTTAAAATCATTTAAAAAGTTATTCCATTTTCATTTTGACTTTGAAACTCGTTTTGAAGTTTGAAATTAAATTGGCGTGGGTTATACTCGAAGTCACTAGAATTTTGAAGTGAATTCAAATCTTGATTATTTTAAAAATTTGGATTTGGGTTGTCGCACAAATATGAATTACACAAATCATTTATACTTTGATTTTGTTGTGTAGAGAAAGTAAAGATGAAATGCTATTTTCAAGAGCCGAGGGTTGGTGATTGTTTTGAAAACTTTGTTGTTCAAAATTCGAATTGTTTAAAGAATAGTTGTCGTTAAAATATCCATACGAATTCGGAGTGAAATCATATGGATTATATTGATTTTCACAACTACTGTAAAATTCAAGTGAGTATGGAAATTTGAACATTTTCAAGAATGTTTTTAGTTTTTTTTTATAAAGGAAAAATATTTACAAATAGAATTTATTTTTCAAAATGGAAAATTGATTTTTTTTTTTTTTTTGTATTTTGGATTTTTCAATTTTTTTTTGTTTTGGAAAAGATTTTATAATTTTTTTTGGATTTTATTTCAATTGAATATTTTAAAAGGAAAAGGATTAAAAAAAACTACGTTAAGAAATTTTTACAATTTTTTTAGTTTTGCATTTTGAATATTTTTTTATGCATGAACTAATGCAACTATATGAATGCAAGGGTCTAATTACGAATTACTTATCTCAAATTAACCCAAAATTGTATAATCACACTTTGTCTTAAATCAACAAGATAATTCTCAGCTAGGTAACAGACATGATTTATCGGTGCACCACGAATCACTATAGCAATGCAGCCGAAGGTTTAAGTACCTTTAGAGAAACCGCCACTATAATATTTACGAATCACCGTATATTTATGACTGATTATTGCTCTGTCTTAGCCTAGACACCAAGAAATTAAATTGTTCAAAGCAGACAACTTGTCAATATACAATTAACGTTATTGATTTCTAACCGTTATTGTTAATCAAAATTCTAGGATGAAATGCAAAGTAGAAATTAAACGTGTACTAACAATGTAACTACAATGAACTTTTTTTTTAAATTTTTTTTAATGCAAGCAATCAACAATGCAAAGCAAATAAAATAATTGATAAAGGTGCAAAACTTTTTATAAGCAAGCAGTTTATTTCGCAAGCAGAACTGAAGTTTGTAGCAAGCTATTCTTTTCCTCGTGATTTTCTGCTCTGACAACCTGAGAATAAAAATGAGATATATATATATATATATATATATATGTGTGTGTGTGTGTATGTGTGTGTGTGTGTGTGTGTGTGTGTGTGTGTATATAGGTTTTTTTTAGATGCAAAAGAAGAAACTAAAACCAGTGAAAAACAAAACAAATGAAACTAAAACAATTGTGAACACTTGTTGCTTTTTTTAGAGATGAATTTTACAAAACAAAATAAAATGAAAAAAAATAAAATAAAAATAATCACTCTCTTCAAACTTATAAAAGAAAAATAGCCCAATGTGACCTTCGACCTGCAAGTAAATGCTCAGCCCACAAAAATTGACCAAAGTCAATAACACCTTCAAAACAATAACACATTTAAGAGTTAAAATATATGCTCAGGCCACAAAACAATAGCTCCTTCAAAATCGAGTTTCACTATTAAATTAGAAATCAAAACTATAATTGCTCTGATTTACAAGATTAATCAAAAATTGCAATTCGTAATCTCCTGAATCCTCAATTCCGTCAAATATGCTCAATTTGAATTCAATCGAAAGACAGAAAGAGTTCGTCGCGGGTGGTTTTGGATTATTGTAACTGGGAATTTGGGTGGTGGATTTGAGGCGATTGTTTGTTGATCATGCATGGAGGATTGCAGTGATTCGAGGCTGTTCGATTGATCGCCGATGGTTGGTCGAACTGTAGTGGCTTGATGATGAAGTTATTCGAAGCGTGGATTGTTGGAATGTTTTGGTGTGGGAGTTTAAAAATATGTAGGAGATGGTAATATGTACTGGTGGCTGAGAAGATCGTGGCAGAAGGCTGGTTGTCAGGCTTGGGGAAGAATGTTGGAGTTTGATGGGTGATGAAGCAGGCTTGGTGGCTGAAGGATGATGGTTGGGGATGATCTCATTGCAGCGCGGCAGATACTTGATATGTATTGTCTGAGGCAGGAGATGTGGTCAGTGACGATTGAGTTTGGCAGAGATGTTTGGGGTGATAATAGTTGAAAGGCTGTTTGAAGATGCCAGTGTCATTGGCTTGGGTGGTTGCCGTTGAATTGTGGAAGGTCGTCGGGGTACACCATGCAGTTTGGAGTAGGTTTTGCTGGGTTTTAGGCAGTTTTTTTGGTGAGTTCAGAGAGTTTGGTTATTGCATCACAGTGAAGTATGGTGCAAGGAAATGGGTTGTGTTGCGAAAATTTTGAAGAGGGTTTGTGATGTGTTTGGTTTTGGTTGTGAATATGGCTGCTGTGTGGATTGTTTGAGTGAATGTGGAGTAGCTGTTTTGTATGAAATGTTGGTTGTATGTGGATGTTGTATGGGTGTGGTGGAGCTTGTCAGTGGAAGTGGTATTTCAGGTTGAAATGGTGGAAGCATGTGTGTAAGACTGGTCGAGGTGGTCGATGTGGTGTGATGCAGTATGTTGTAGATTGTGTTGATATTGGCAGGCGGAAGTTGTAGGAGGAGGGTTGGTGAAGTAAGATAGGATGTGGACAGGGGAAGCGAGTCAGCTGAAGTAGTTTGTTAGGGCAAGGCAGATATGTATGGTATGTGATGTGTGTATGGTATGGTTTGGGTATGATGGGAGTGGTATGTGAATTTGGTGAATGATGGAAGTGGTGGGAGTTGATGATGCAAAGGGGGAGAGCAGCGGAATGTGTGGTCAATTGAGTGGCTGGAACTGCAGTTGAATGGAAGTTGAACAGGTAGGAGATGAATGGTGTAGCGACGGTAGTGGATTGTTCAAGAGAGTTTTCAAAGGCAGTGAAATGTTCAGTGCATAGTGTGCACAGAGGTGTAACAGCAAACTGAAAAATGAAAAGGAACTGTTTGCAATTAAAAACAATGTTGTAAAATCCAAGCAAAATTGTAAATGTAAATGAAAATAAATGAAAAAAAAAATTGTTTTTTTTCGGTGTATGTTTTTTTTTTAAAATTTGAAATGCAAATGACACTAGAAAAAAAATATATAAAAGAAACAAACACACAAACAAATGAAAATGACAATCACACAAAACACAAAAAAAAAAAAGAAAAAAATTCAAACACATACAAAATAAACACACACAAAATTCAAATGAAAATAATTCTAAGAATAGAAAATCAAAATCAAAACAATTCCCTAGTAACGGCGCCAAAAACTTGTTTAACGACGAATTTCGTATCGGTTTACAAATCACTGATAAATTTCAAATTTAAATTTAACCGCAAGTGCACGGCATACAAAAGTTAGTACGTAGCGAGCATAGGTCGATCGGCAGAAAATTATTGATATTAAATTTCTACCAAATCAAATTAACCAAAGATTTAGAGTGATTAGCTAAAAAAAAAGAGAAAAATGAGAAAAGAGGATTGATAAAAGAACGAAAGTGTTAAGACAATTTAGAGATAATTTTCACTCTCTAGATCACATAGTTCGACAAAACAAGAAATTATTATCTTTTTTTTTTATCATTAGTAAGTTTAATTGATGTGCTTATCATAAGTATGGCCTATTTGTGGTATTAATTAGCTCAACATAAGCCATCAAACTATAACACACCATTTAAACTACTTTTCAACTCTCATGAGAAATGACAACAAGTTGAAAGCAAAATCTATTTTAAGTATGGTCTATTAACTATTATTAGAAATATAGACCATCAAATTTTAATTTTAACATTCATTTCTTTCCCATATCATATTTAGATGAAGAAGCAATTTTTGTTTGTGATTGTTTAAGCGTAGCCTATTTGTTATGAACAACATAGACTATCAAATTCAACATGAAATAATAAATCACATCAACATTAGTTTAAGCTTAAAAGATAGCAATAATTATCAAAATGTTGAAGCTATATGATTAGAGGATTCATTACCCTAAATTGAAGGGATCAGCCTCTCATTTGTGTTATCATATCAACACAAGTAGCATGCAACATGAAACTAAAAGAAGAGGAAGAAGAGAGCAAAATGAAAAGAAAAGAAAAAAAAAATGTAAACACTAATCTGCTTGCATGAAAAATAAACTAACTACTAATAAGAAAGAAATAGAGCATGTAAATAAGAGAGAATATTAATTAATATTGCATAAAAGAAAGGAAAATTACATGAAAAGAAATATGGTTAAGTAGCCATGAAAAGAGGAAGAGAGCTTGTGTTTTATTTTGACCCTAAAACTAACTAAGAGAAGAAGAGTTTACATGAAGCATAAGGAGTATTTATACAAGTTAGAAATCCTAATCCATATTTCTGGGGAATGCCCAAACTACCCTTAGCAAGTGTGGTGGCCAAGTAACCATAATCATCCACTAATCATCCATTAAGTGTGCATGAAGATTTAATGGTTTTTTAGCATGTGCATTAGCTCCTAAGTGTATATTAAGGTAGGTGGGCAAGTGGGGTCCTCCATGATCATCACTTTGAATTATTTCCATCTTCATTTGTTCTCTTCATTCTTGAGCATGCATATATCATCATGAAACCGCTTGTTAAATTCACTAAATTTCCTACAAAATAACATAAAAAATTCCAAGTAAATTTTCACAATTTAATAAATGCATAAAAATGACCGTTTTTCCCCTATATGAAGATGAATATGTGACAATTAGAAAATAATTTGAATTTGGTTTAAACAAGTTAAAATACCCAATATGATCATTTATTTAATTTAAATAGATTAAATATGGTGGTAAAAATATGCACATTTATGTGCACATCTGTTTGTAGTTAGATTTTGAAAACCTGTTTGCCTTGTTATGAGGGTTTGTACCTCTTATAAGGGTTTTTACCTTGTTCTCGAGGGTTTGGAAGCATACAGGACATATGAATGATTACCATGGGATGGATAATATGGCATGATGTAATTCGATCGGTGCTAGCTAGAATAGAATTAGGGGAACCGACCCAAGCCACTTGGGGTATTACTCTTAGGATTACTTGCCAACATCCATGAGCATTTACGTGGGTGACCTCTTGCATTCTAGCTGGATCTTTAGGTAAATGTGAATTTTCATGAGAAATCCATGCTTCTAGTTCGTTTCATCAATTAATCATCCTGACTTTTTTAGGTACTCACTTTGATTTGGAGCTAGTATGATAAAACTTCTACTTAAGGTGTAGAATTAATCATATATATAATTTTTATTCAATATGTATAGACTCGTCCTCCAAACTTACTATGATGATCCATCTTAATGGAAAATATAGGCTTACTACATGGACTATAGATTCAAAATACATCCTTTTGGAAGTTTTCTACTTGTGGTTGGAGCCAAATGTGATAAGAGTTTCTAGGAAATCGTTAATGTCGAAAAGCTCAAACCATTGTTTAAAGGATCACAACGTCACTAAGATTGAAATGGCCAAAAGTGACATTGTTTTGGGTTCTAGTTGTTATTTTTGGAAATTTTAAAGTAGATTAAAAATTATGTAGAAAATAGCTAGTCTATTGGAGAGACTTGGGCTCACATGTGCGTCAATTTGAAAAGTTAATTATGGCACGGTTGTGTCTATCTTGCATGACATTACTTGGCCATGGCTAAAATACTTGATATCACTTTAAAATACTATGAATCTATGACAGATTTGTGAATTACATTCCAAAGGCCATGTCATGCTGTGGTAAAGTTTCTGATGCTCGGCATTCCATTTCGAGGTATGATGCTTTATCTTCATTAAGCGATAAGCTTCCGAAGGAATTATATCATTTATTATTACTGGTCCTTCCTAATTTGGACCAAGGGGTCGCTCTACTAGATCCTTAGTGTTTGGCATGATCTTTTGGAGAATTAAGTCTTCACTTTCAAATTGTGGGTCTTATCCTGTTGGTTATAATTCTCGATCATTCGACGAATGTATTTAGCTGCTCAATGCTGCTTGGTCCCGCAGTTCAGACAAGGAGTCTAGCGATTCATTTTAGATCTTTGCATTCTGACAAGTTTTATAGTATAAGATTTAGTGAGAGGCTATTTTGGACTCTATCAAAAGCATTGATTCTTAGCTGCAAACTAAAGTGAAGGGGGTAGGCCCTATTGATGTTTCAGAACTTGTTTTATACGCCCATAAGTCAAATGGTAGTTCATCTGCCTAATTGCATTTGCATAGTTTATGAACTTCCTTAGACAAGCTTTGACTATTTTGTTAGCTGCTTCTACGACATCATTGGCCTGTGGATGAGCCATTAAGGAAAAGATTTTGATAATGTTGTAGTCCCGAAAATATTCAGCAAACTCTTTTCTTTCAAATTGCGTGATGTTATCTTGTAGGGAAGACTGTATCTTGCAATGATATTCTTCACAACAAATTTAACAACTTGATATGCCATTATGATTGACCGGGATTTGGCCTCTACTCACTTTGTAAAGTAGTCAATAGTGACTATAGCAAATCTTGCCCCTCCTTTAGCAAGGGGCCAACAAGGTTAATTCCTTAGACATCGAATGGTTATGGGCTCATTGTGGGAGTAAGTTCAATATGTGGAGCCCTCGGGATTTTAGACTGTTTAGCATAGTCTAGTGCATCTTGGTTGAGCATTGGCTAATGGAAGTCGTGCTTGAGTATTTTCTTCGCCAACTATTAGCCTTCAAAGTGATCACCACATATAACATCATTGTATTCTTCTAGCAGTTTCTTCCTTAAGGGATGGTTGCACGTCTTGAATAGGAGGTTGCATAATCCCTTTAGTAAAGTACCACATCTATTATAGTGAAGTTTGGAGCACAATAATAATACACCTTGTTTTGGCAAAGTCTGAAAGCATAATGTTCTTAGTTAAGCACTAGATGTATGGAGTCATCCAGTTTTCTTCTATAACTATTAGTTGCGATGATTCGTTTCCAGCTACCCGGGATTGATTGACGATTAAATAATTTCAAGCATCTGTATGCTTGATTTTTCGAGGATCTTTTTCGAAATGAATTCTTATTCTTGCCATCCCGAGAACTAGCGTATTTAGCCAAGGCATCAACCCTAGCATCTCAATTTCGGGGGATGCTTTCGATATTTTAACTTTTGAAAGTTTCAAGAAGTTGCTTTACCA
The DNA here is from genome assembly GCA_030765085.1 of Allium cepa. Classification (NCBI taxonomy): domain Eukaryota; kingdom Viridiplantae; phylum Streptophyta; class Magnoliopsida; order Asparagales; family Amaryllidaceae; genus Allium; species Allium cepa. The sequence continues at coordinate 400,336,773 of CM060931.1, forward strand.
GCTTTGTGTATAATAAAAGTTTCAAATCTCTATCTTGATAGTTGTCAACCCCTTAGTTAACAATTAGTTAAGAGTCATGATATACTTTGATATCCAGATATTGATGGAGATTGCCAACTTTGGTCTTGCTATTAAGGATTCATATTCGATCATGTTTTTCTTTATAACAACCCGCCTCGAAACGGGCCCAATTCTAGACCTAGAAAAGGCTTATTGAATATTAGACCCATTCCAAAGCTGGTTGCCGGTTGGAAAAGTTCAACAACATATATCTACTAACGCTATCAGAATCTCACAGCAAAAAATATATAATATAATATCGCAAAAAGTACCCATTTTATAACAATTCAATTTTCAAAACAAATAATAACCTCTCAATATCTATGGTACGATACAATAACATCATGTTTGCATGGGTACATAAAAAAAATAAAAAAACATAAGTAGAAAGATAACTGCCATAAGACTCCTTCTCTGCCTTCATCTCCTAAAGTCTGCATCGTCTTCTCTATCATATTTTGTAATGAGGAGGGAGTCAGAACAGCAATGTCTAGTGAATAAAAATGACGAGTCTTTCCATATAAGGACTTGGGAAGTATAATTTAGATAAGAATATGTCTTATGTATCCTAACTATATCTCTTATAAGTAAGTTCTACTATCGGCTCGAAGGCTTTCCCAGTTCAATCCGATAACTAACACATTTCTAACCAATTTCTATAACTTACTTTCGATTGTAAGCCTAAGGCCATTCCCAGTCGCACACATCTACCGTCAATCATGTCCTAACAATGTGAGTGGAAGTACCTAGGCCACTTAATACATTTTCAATGGGAATTATGCAGACTTTGACTATTCAATACATGCATCTTAGGCAGGTCCATAATTAATACCTTACCCAAGTTAGACCCCTCACTAGCACAATCTAGCTAATATCGCATGGAATTTCATTAAGCCACTTAATACTTCTTTTTGGAAGAGGTAGACCCTACAATAGCCACTTAATACCTCATATCCAAAGCGAACTCCTCCCAAGTTTACATCTACCGTGCCTAAACGCTATTCCGGACCATTTAATACTTTCTAATTAGGGAGGAGGCATACCCTACAACAACCACTTACTACCACCAATCTCCAAAGCAAGTCATATGTATTATGACCCATAATACAATTGTAACATCTCACATTAGTCCGACTACTCGTAGGCACCGATAGCCGGATTGACTGGGCAAACTTACCTTAAAGAACTGGGACTAACCTCACATCCTCCATGGATACTTATTATAGGGTATGTTTCACATTAGCCCCAAAGTCACACTACTGGTAGCCAGATTAGTTGGGTAGACTTTTGTGTACTTTTAACTAACCTTGTATCCCTATAACTTAGTCATAATTTATAGTCTCCTAACCATACTATAATATACCTCACCGCATCTACTAAGGCTATAAAGGAATATTCTTTATTATGCTACAAATCATATTCATTCTTAACTTCCATCCTTAGGGTTTTAATGCTAATAACTAACCTCTTTATTACGTTATTAATTATATGTTATACCCTAATATATATTAATAAATACATAACTAAAATATTCCTAAGCACGCAAAGATTATGTCCTTTTACTAATTGTTAAATGTCAAAACTTCTGATTTATATAAGTCTAATTCCATACCACAACATGCAAATTAGCTAATATACTTAGCCCAACAATAGACTTGTATAAAAAAATAGAATCAATTACCAAACTTATTTTGGATTAAAATAATAGAATCAACACTAATAGAATTTACAATTCAATCCTTTTACACTCCATTCAACTTCAAAGGATAAAATGGAAAAGGGATCTATATTTAAATTACAGAAATAGGTAGTGCAAACTATGAATAAGAGAATCCGTACTTTATACACCGTTTCCTAATTCATTTCCTTTTTTAAACATCTAAGTAGCAAAGTAGGAAGTGGAATTGAATGTAAAATATTAAAATCGCAATAACTACAAAAATTCTGCTATTTTAATATAGAATAATTGAGATTCCAAAACATAAGAATTGACATTTCGCTTGGGGGAATTTTTGGGCTTTAGATTTGAAGTTTTTCACGAACCAGAATTCCCCATGACATATATCAAATCTAACCTTTAGTATACAATTACTAAAATGGAAAATCTAAGATTCCCACTTATAAATAATTCTTAGCTTTCTTCTTTGGATTTAAACACGCTCGCTTGTTAAATCTATTTTCAGATCTTTTCCTTTAGAAATATACGACATGTGGGCTGTATATAGATTAGATTCAAAATTTCAGGAATTGAAGGAGAACAGTATTAGAAATTGAATATCAACATCTAAAATCTCTTGGCTGAATACCTTAAGAAATTTTTGAATCATAAGGAAGAAAGAAACTAGTAGAGCTCCCTATGTTTCGGAATAATTTGTGAATAAAAATGAAGGGGCTAAGTTCTTATTTATAGTGATTAGAAAGCACCAGAACTATCGAATTTAAGTCGGTTTAAAATAATGAAATCCATGCCATTCCTAGCCTGAGAAATCCTAGTTTCCAGAGCATGAATCGGTTGACCACTCTTACCTATGTGGTCGATCAGTTGCCTATAAATAAGAACATATTTTGTGCCATTTAATTAGTTATTTAATTCCTTATTTAATATTTAACGTTAATGTTTTCTTTTTATCGTTTATATAACCCCCAAGTTTCTAATTAGTGTTAATTTTTAAATTTCAAATGTTAGCATTAACTACAATTTGAATTTGAATTCAATTTAAATTATTTTAAATTTGATAACTTCAAACATCAATAACTTTTCTATTTGAGATTCAATTTTAAAGCTTTATATATGGAAATTGATTAAAAAATATCCAAATGAACGCAATGGAACAACTTTCTTGGCTAACTTCCAGTTTCTTCAAAATTCCATTTTTAGCCTTATTATTAATTAATCAATTCTTTACTTATTGATTTTTATGGCTTGTTACATTCTCCCCCTTGAGAAGGAGTTCGTCCTCGGAACCCCTAAGGGATAGATAGTGTAATGTGCATTAAACATCCATGTTATACAACCATGTTATCTACATAGTCATTTGCTCAACAAAAAGTGTAATGTTATTATGTACGTAGGCATACTATAAGTGAGCTCAATCCTAGCGTAAATGCAAGTGTTGTGACATATAGGCATGTACACAAACATCCTGAACATGCAAAAAAGTTCTACATAAATGTAAAAATGATAGTAGGAAGTGTGGAAACCATCCCTTACTGTCCAATTTAGAGATCACGATGCAACTAAAGGCCAATACTGAAGAGTGAAAGTTTACCAAAAAAAGCTCAGGATGATAAGTCCTTACCATATCTTTGGTTTTCTATGAGTTTCCACCAGATTACCTCCTTACTGTACTTGAAACAACCTAATTTCTTTGTTGTGAGGCTTCCAAGTTCTATGCTGCACTATTCATGCAGTGGCATAGGGTGCTATCGGCTCCGTTTCAATGTCTAATGACTGATTAAGGTCTAACATAGTGACTGTGCTATGAAGGGATTTCCTCAAATGAAAAACGTAAAATATGTCGTGGTCTCTTGCCAACTTATCTGGTAGATCTACTTGATATGCAAGTTTCCATATACTTTGCAAGATCGGGAAAGGTTCAAAAACCTTGGTGCTAACTTCCTCGACATACCAAATCTCATAACCTTCTTAAGAGGAGAAACTCTAATGAACACCATTTCTCCTACCTCAAACTCCAATCCATTCCTTTGCTTGTCCGCATAAGACTTTTGACAATCATGTGCGACCTTCATTCACTGCCTAATCAACTCTATCTTTTATGAGGTCTCGTGAATCAAATATGGTTCGCGTATAACTTTTTCGATGGTTTCCCCCTAACAATTTTGGTGATTTGCATAGCCTCCTGTATAACACTTTACTTGTTAACCATTATTATATGCGAAATCTATTAAAGGTAAGTGTTGCTTCCAATGTCCTCCAAAATCCATGATGCAAGCTCTCGACAAATCCTTAAAAATCCTATTCACCAGTTTAGTATGACCATCAATTTTTGGATGGTAAGCAATGCAAGGATTCAATGAGGTTCCTAAAGACGGCTGCAAACTCTTCCATAATTCACTAGTGGGTAAGGGGTTCATATCACTGATAATGCTAACTGGGATTCCATGAAGTCGAACCGCCTCCTTTGTATAAATTTGTGCCAAAAGAGGTCGTGGTTCTATTACTTCTAATAGGAATGAGATAGGCACTTTCAGTGAGCTTACTCAAATAGCTTTATTGCACTTTTGACTCTTAAGCAAGCCATTTATGAAGTCTATTAATATATGCTTCCATAGAGACACAAAGGTGTCCTTCTCTCCTCAACATCCCCTTTCGTCTACTAGATATCTGCCGACCCACTCTCCTATACTTAACTTGCCCAAATGTCTATTACCATCGTATCCTTCTTTTGCTCTAGAACAATGTGGCCCACTAACATTGGCCTAACCTCCATTGCCGCTAAATAGCCTAGAATGGGCTTGATTGGTGGTTGGAAATTGAAATCAGAGAGGAACCCTTGTTATCACCAGTTAAGTGTCTTTACAAGATCTCCTTATTTACACTGTTTTTCAGTATTTTTATATAGCGGTCAAAACCCGTCCGAGCCATCAACATAGTAATAAAACTACAATGCATCTCATATCTTATGGCATGCTTTGCCAATAACCTAAGGGAGACAACTAGTGAATACAGCCCAAAATCCCTAAAAGAAAATTTTGTTAGAAGCCGCCATTCATCATCAATTGGTATCAATTATGTTGTGGTCATAACGCTCCTTACTAAATTAAGATGGATATTTCTAGTACGCTTTTCAACTATAATCTACATGTATTAATTTACCTCCTTGGCTCTTAATAAATGAGGTCCATTCATTATTTCAATTTTTAAAACCAACTTTGGAATAAATTATGCATTCCTATATCGCATTGAATATGCATATTTAGCATAACTCATCAGAAAATGGGTTTGGTGAAATGACTTTCCTACCATCTATCTCCCATTATTCAACCTTGAGTCAATCAACACCTTTTATGTTAGTTTGCCATCCTATTACTCACTTCCCCAATCATAGTACTATTTTCTCTTAATCACGATCTCTTGATAGTACCCTCAAACCCTGGTATGTACTTTTTTTTCTATCCATGATCCTTCATGTGTATACCCTAAGACTTACAAAATTATACTTCCCACTCCTTATTCCTTTATGGCTTCTTCTTATGGCTTTCACACATCTCCAATCATCATTCCTAGGTTCATACCAATATTCGTTATGTTTAATGCGGATTCTTTGTTGCTACCTTTTGAACATCCATGGTTATTTCATCCATAGCCAAACCTTTCCCTCGTTTTACCTAGGCAGTCATCTCTATCAACTCCATTTCAAGATTTGGTTTGGGCTTCACCATTCTTTATAAAACTAAAACTTCATAATTATGAAGTATCAAATCAAAAACTTTTATCTTTCTAATATAAACTTAGAATTTTTTTATCAATTTCAAAAATTCCCTGGCCTCCAAAAGGGTCCATGAAAAATTTCTCTTATCTAAGCGACTTTACCTTTTTAAGGACTTTCAACAACAAAAGTTTACTTCTTTTAAAAGTGGAATTTATAACTCAAAGCATTTAAAACTCAATTAACATACCAAACCACTTTTTTATTAAAAAAACATCTTATATAACTTTAAGTAATGAAAAAATGAGTAGACAATGATAACTTCCATCCTAATATTTTCTAATTACTCGTGCTATCTCTGCTTCGAAGTTTGATGGAGATTTTAATAACATATAAGGGGAGACTTCTAAAAGATACTTGTAATTATTGCATCTATCTAAGTGTCTATCCAAGATATATGTGTAATTATTACATTTCTATGGAATTTACCATTCTTTCTACCATATTCCAGTTGCTTCTCTACTATATTATTTCTAACTAGATTGCTAATCCTATTTTACATCAGTTCGTAGTGTGATTTCTATCCAAATCTTCCACTATTGCCACCATTAATATTTCTCCTACCTAAATAGATTCTACTTCAGCTACTATTCTCCGTATTTTCCTTATATAGGAATGTTCCACATATCTTTGTTATCAGGCATCCTTCCCCTTTTATTCTTTATACCTCAATTTAATCAAGTATCATTTCCATTTACCCACCCCTTAAAAATTAAATATTTTATATTGAATCTATCAAATTTAGAAAAATAGTAAAAATCATCAAGCCAAAACTATGCTCTATTTTCCATTTATTTCTAATACGAAAATCCCTTTATCAAAAATCTTTTAACCAAAACTTTCATCTCAATTAATTTTAAACCAAGAAATACCAAATTTCCTTGCTTTTAAAAACAACAACTTCCCAATAAATCCTTTGAAAAATCTAGTCAAATATTTCAAGAAACTTTCAAAATCTTCTTATTAAATTCTTTCACATGGGACAGAATCGAAAATGGTCTCTTATTGTTCTTTCTTTTGGACTTTCCTTCTTTATACTCCTTAACTCTTCTTCATTAAAATCCAGCTATCTTCTAGTGTTATTAGTGCATACCTTCTTAAGGGAGCTTTTTCCACTCCTTCTTCATACCTTAATTCTGGATGCTTCCAACTTATAATTTCTTACTTCCTTTTTGTTTGGATGAAATATGAATCTTCCATCAGTAGTCCATAAAAATCCACAATCATAAGGTAGCCTATGCCCAACAAAGGAGTCCAATACCATCCAACCTCCGGGATTCTTCTATATGTCATGCTTATGCTTTTCTTGGTCAATGCCTTGCAGTATGACCTACGCTTCGTGGGATAATCGGGGTAGGTAAATACATTTAACTCTATTCATTAGCCTAACACATAGTTGCTTCATCCGTCCTTTCGGAATATGTTCGCAACTACTTCTAAAGTCAAAATTTATAGAGTTTGGAGTATGATATATATAAGGGCTTTGGAATGTACTTTCAAAAATAACAAGTAAGCACTTATATGTATACATATACCCAATGAGTGGGCAACCTATGCTTTGATACCAAATTTAACAACCCGCCTCGAAATAGGCCAAAATTTTGACCCAGAAAAGGCCCATTGAATATTAGACACATTCCAAAGGTTACTGTTGGCTTGTAAAATTTAACAATACATAGATCTATCTACTAATTCCATTAGAATCTCACAACGAAAAGGATAAAATATAATCTTATAAACAGTACCCAGTTATAAAAATTCACCTTTCCAGAACAAAACATAACATCTTAATATCTGTGGTACAATAGAATAACATCATGTCTGAATGGGTACACCAAAAACACAAGTAGATAGATAACTGCCGCAAGACTCTGTCTCCGCCTTCATCTTCTAAAATTTGCATCATCTTCTATAATATGTGTTGTAATGAGGAGGGAGTTAGAACAATAATGTATGGTGAATAAAAATCTCGAGTCTTTCCATATTAGTACTTGGGTAGTATAATTTAGATAAGAATATGTCTTAAATATCGTAACTATATTTCTTATCAATAACATCAACTGTAGGCCCAAAGGCTTTCCTTGTCCAATTCTATAGCTTACACTTTTCCAACCAATCTATATGACTTACTTTCAAATGTAGGCCCAAGGTCATTCCCATTCTCATGCATTTACCATCAATCATGTCCTAACAACGTGAGAAAAAGTTCCCTTTCCACTTAATACCTTTTCAAATATAATCAGGCATATTGTGGCCATTTGATACCTATGTCTTAGGTGGGTCCTTACCATTTATACCAAACCCAACACTAGTACAATATAGCTGACAATACATAGAAACTCATCCGGCCACTACTTCTTTTTGCAAGGGGCAGATCCTATAATAGTCACTTAATACCTCAAACCCAAAGTAGACCCTTTCCGAGATTACTATATACCGTGCTTAAACGCTATTCCCGACCATTTAATACTTCCTAATTAGGGAGGAGGTGGACCCTACAACAACCACTTACTGCCCTTGATTTTCGAAGCAGGTCCTATGTATTATGACCCATAACCCAATTGTGCATATTAGTCCGACTATTCATATGCACTGAAATCCGGATTAACTGGGAAGTCTTACTCTATAGAATTGGGACCAACCTTGCATCCCCTGTGGGTACTTCTTATAGGAAATATCTCACATTGGCCTTAAAGTTACACTATTGGTAGCTATATTAGCTGGATAGACTTCTGTGTGCTTTTGACTGACCTCATATCCTTACAACTTAGTCATAATTTATACTCTCCTAACCATACTATAATATACCTCATCGCATTCTACTAAGGCTATAGAGAAAGATTCTTTATTCCTGTAACACCACATAAAATGAACTATAAACAAAAGGAGTAAACTAAATTAAATACGATAATGTAGAAAATGGAGATTTTATAAAAGTTAGAATTACCATAAAACCTATACCATTGCATCCCTGCAAAAATTTTGATTAATTTATATATAGAATATGCTGAAAATAGAGCTCGAACGAAGAAGTACTAAGCATTTTAAGTTTTCAGATTTTAAGCAATTTAAATAGTATTCAAATAAATAATTAATTCCCTAATTTGAAATTTATAATTAATTGTGATTAGACTTAGGGGTTAAGTAAACGTTTAATTAATGCTTAATGTTAAAAAGTTAACTAGGGAATGAAATAATACGATAATGGAAACAAATAAACACCCTTGAATAAAAGAGCAATCGACCTGAATAGGTCAACTGGTTGATTGTAGCGGTCGACCGGTCGCCCAAGTTTGGTTGACCGCTTGGCAACGATAGTTGCTTGTGGCGGCTATGGTTTTACGTTATGTTCTATTGGGTTGTGCGCTCCAGATTTACCCATTTCCTACCTACTTCCAACCAATGGTTCTAGTGTGTTTCAACTCCTATAAATAAAACTCTATCTTGTCCACTTTTATTTATATCATTTTGGGAGAATATGATGAAACCCTACCATTGCTATCTCTCTAATAAGCTTTAGAAACTCCGTAGAGAATTCAGGCAACGATTCGACCTATTTCCTATTTGTTTCTTCTTCCTCCAATCTATTCTTATCCTATTCTTCTCCGATTATTTTGAATCTAATGAATATATATACCTCTTCCCTACAGTTTGTGTATATATCCAAAGAGAGAGTTCTGAAAGAGATCGGAAGCCTAAAAATCCATTTGAGTAAAGCTAAGACTAATCTATGAGTGGAAGCCTTAGTATTTCTTTTCAACAATTGTTTAGTTTATTTCTTTTGGATTTGAATATACCTTAGGGATTCTGGGACTTTGGAAATATGATTGATAAAATCCTTTAGAATTCCTTTTTAATTCGATATGTCAATTCTATGCTGAGATTCCCAATTGTTTACATTAATTTAATGGAATTCGTTTGATTTATTCAATTTATGACAATTTCATACTCTATTCCACTTCTTCTTCTTCTTCTTCGGGTTAAATTTTGATCTTTAATTCTTATCTATTTCTTTGTAAACGATTGAGTTGAATAGAGTATGAGGTTTGGACTGCAATTCTTATTGTTTAAGATATTCCATTGAATTGGTGTAATAAATTGAGTTTCTATTTTATTTATAAGTCTGTTATTGCAGTTTTGGTTATGAATATTTATTCCCTGTTTTAGATGTTAGAATTCTATGAAATCTTAGGAAATTAAAGAAAAATGACTTGTAATAATATTTGGTTAGAGAATTGATATTTAACCCAGTTTAGGGCGTAAAATCCATGCGTTTAAAACTTAATAGGTGCAAATATTAATTTATCTCTATTTACATAATTAACATATAATTATTGTGTATACGGCGTAGTTAATTAGATACTTATTTACATTTATTTTCCCTATTTGGAAGGTAATTGATTGTGAGGCGAAATTAAGAGGAAAATCTTATATAGCCTAATTATTAATTTAAGGCGTAATAAGGAGATTCCTTATAAGGCCTTATTTATGAAACGGTGAGATGAGTGCATATGTGTGCGTGTATAGAGTAATTAATTTGTAGCTAAGTCATAGCGATGCGAGGCCAATAGACTTATAAGATAGAAGCTTGCCCTTAACTTTGAGGCTACTAGCTGCTATGTACACTTTTATTGACGTGAGATATCCTTATGATAAATATTTGTAATGACACAAGGTTAGTTCCAAATTCTATAGGGGAAATCTTCCTAGTTAATCTCGCTACTAGTTCCTATGAATAAAGGACTAATGTGAGATGTTATTATGGGTATGGACCACAAGATGAAGGGCCTGCTTTGGGGCTTGAGGTATTAAGTTGTTGGGCCCACCTTTTTCTCCAGATGAAGTATTAAATGGCCAAGGGGTTATGTTATGTAACACCACTAATTTTAATAACATTATTCAGGAGATTTGATTAAATAAATTAAATAGAATAATGTAAATACTAGAGAGATAAAGGGATTGAGATTTGAAAATTTATCTAGAGGCCGAGCTTAATTAAATAAATGGGCTTATGAATGGTTTTATATGTTAATTAATAAGAATACAATTAACACAAAGGCATATTAGGAAATTACCACATCATAGTTCCTTAAACATCTAAAATCCACGTTCCCATTCTTTCTCACATTCATTTTTCAAATAAATCAAAATGTACAACCTAAAGCTCAAGCCGGCCATTACTTAGGAGGAAAAGAAGAGAAATTAATCTAATTCTAAGGAATCAAGCTAAGGGAATTAATCAAGGATCAAATCTCAAATTCCTTATCCTAATCAAGGTGAATAATAATCAAAACCATCTCTATTTTTGTTTATAATGCTCGTTTGATTTTCGGGTTTAAGTTTAAATCCATTATGATGATTTTGGACGATATGCTTGGATTTCATGATATGATATATTCAAACAGGATTGTTTGATAAGTGTTTTATGCGGTTTTAAGGTTAAAATCATTTATATTGAATTTCAAATGCCATAAGGAATTTATATGTCATATAAAATTAGAGATGAGTTTTAATTTTTATGATTTTCCAAGCTATGGAAAATTTACTATGAATTTTGGAGGAAGAAATGAATAAATGGGTTTAAAATTATTTTGGCTATTATTGGAAGGAATTTGGGTCTGAAATTTTTTATATGTTAGATAACATATTAAAAGTGAATATCTATGATTTTTGGGGATTTTTCCTATGTAGTTTACTATGAAAATTAAATTATTTCAGATGAAGGACTTAAATGTTTTATTTCTTTTGCTTAATTGGAGGCTTATTTGCTAAATTAATTTTTATTTAGATCTAAAATAATTATTGCAGTTTTTAAGAAAGAATTTTAAAAAAATTTGGTAACTAATTAAATGTTTACAAATAGGCAGGCTAGTTAAAAAGAAATTGCTTAAAAAGGCATTAAAATAGTCTTTACCTAGAATTATGTTTCGCTTCTTTCAATAGTACCTTTCGACCCAATGCTTCCACCTCAACTAAGTCGAAACCAACCAAGCCAAAACTAATACACAAGATATTAATATGTTGGTACATAGTGGATTGGAGAAAGGAAGAATGCACGGTGTCAAAATTGATGCTTTCGAAGGGGTCGAAGCCTTTGTTGTACTCTCAAAAGATAAGCATTGCTTGTTTTTAAAAGAATGTTTTCAAAGAGGTCGAAACCCCTTCAATGTAGCTCTCGAAGGAGTTGCTTTCAAATATACTGCCGCCTTTTGTTTGAATCGAAGCTTTTGAGAGAGTTGCCTTGTTTTTAAATCAAAGCTTTTGAAAGGGTAGTTTCAACCCAATCAAAAACATGATGCCGACCTTATACCTTTCAAATGTATTGAAGTCATTAATGCTTTAGAAAGGCAGCTTTTGTTATTTAAATATATTAAGCCGCTTTCGAAAGCTTTCGAAGGGGTTTAATGATTTGAAGGCAATAGCTTCGAAAGGGGTTTCGAAGCTAATGTTTTACTTAAATGATTTAAGCTTTCGAAAGGATGGTTCCGAAGCCATCGGTTCCTCCCCCAAATACTTTTACTTAAAGATTAATGGTTTCAAAAGGGGTACTTTCGTTTATGTTCACTTTGACCCAAAAGATATTTTTAGAATAAACCCAACGGTTTCAAAAGGGTACTTTAAAATTGTCTCGAAGCTATGCTTCTAAGAGTTAAAAAGCAATGCTTTAATACTTTTGAAAGGTATGCTTTGAGGGTTTCAAAAGTGATGTTTTAAAGAAGTTAGAAAGGCATATGCTTAGTGTTTTGAAAAGAAGATTTAAATGCTTTCGAAGTAGGTTATCCAATGATTTCGAAAGTAAAAGTTTAAGGTTTCGAAAGCCTTAGTTTTCAAAACAAATCCAAAAAGTAGATAATTAATGCGGTTAAATAAGAAAAATCAAAAGAGAAGAAGAAAACAAAACACAAAATCTCACAGCGAAAAATGATAAAATACAATATTCAAATAAACAATTCATGAAGTTGTTTACTATACATTTGATTTTAATCTATATACATTTATCAGAGTTATATATACATTAGGGATAAATAAACAATATAGCAGAATAGCATGATACAAGGGAAAATAATAATAGTAATATACCAAAACTCTGTCTTCGTCTAGAGAATAATCTTCAATATGCTGAAAAACTCAGGACAGACCGGAGCGTAATGAAAAGACAAAACACTCAAGTCAGGACTAAAATACTCTTATGTAAGTGTATCAAAAATATGAGTGCAATAACTTAAGAGATGTTACGGGATTTTCCATCTCCTAAGGATACGTTATACTATTTATATATAATAGTATACGCCATAATAGATAATGTCTATCAGTAAAATAAATATCAAAATAGCATTAAGGCTTTACATTGATCCACCTTAACACATTTTATAGTTTTAAACCAAAGTCCTAGCGGGCTCGTATAGGGATAAATATGACAAGGCATGTGAGGCAATGCCCAAGGTCAGGTTCTACCAGTTTACCCTTCCTGGCTTGTCGTAACCCATCCGTGGCCGACTGCGGCAATCAATCAGAACAAAAGGTGTAACCATTGAGTCAAAAACCATAATAGTAATACGAGCGATCAACGTCGCTATAGGCAGCTAACGTCATTGCCAGACATAGGCTCCTGTTTTAGTCATTTTAATTATGACACGAGTCTCAAGGCTATCCATCATCGTTCTCTTACTTCATTCCAGTAAGCGTCGACAATTCAACCACTACATTCTGGATATCATCCACTGCGTACGTAGTTGTCAAAGTGGTTCCAATATTGACAGAAAGTATACCAATAAGAGGCCGCGGTCTCTCTAACAAGCAAACATCGTTTTACACACCAGTTGGTTCTTTTATATTTTGAAAACAATTCATAATTGATACCAAAATATCATATTCACTTCAAAATCAAATCCATTTTAAAATCATCATGTTCGCTCCAAACCATATTTTTACTTCAAATGTTTAATTCAACTTGATATATTGATCTTGCTTTAAAACTTGATTCAAGTTACAGTTTTGGTTAAAATTTACTTTAACCCAATTCGAATTTAAATCCAAGATTTAAAAAAAACATTCCACCCTTTGACCGGTTTGGATTTTTAGAAAATAGTTTAGATAGTTTTAAAGTAGTTAAATAGTTGAAATAATTTAATAGAAAATAGTTTGAGTAATAAAAATGGTTTATATAGTAAAATAGTTTAGAAAATCAAAATAATTTAATTACTTAAAGAATATAGATTTTAAACCATTTATACTAAAAATATTCATTTCAAAATAGTTTCAAAGTCAAACCAGTTCACTTTCCAAATTTCAATTCAAATCAGTTCCAATTTCCATTTAGATTTAATCGATTAAATTCCGATTTCAAGTCAATATTTCCTTCTATTCAAAACTAATTTCAAATTAATTTCAATACCAATTCCAAATTAATTTCAACTCAAATCCCAATTTAATTCCATTTCGGTTTATATCAATTTTGAGTTTGATTTTCAAAATATCGATTCAAAACACTTAACTCAAATTTTCCTTCAATATCTATTTTTAAAAAATCCAAACCTTCATATATTATTAAATTCCGAGCTCAATTTCAAAATATTATTTTATATCACTTTTACTTAGAAATATTCAATATTTGAATAAAATCCAATCTTTAAAACAGATAAATTTTCGAAATTTAAATCATGTTTCGTTTATAAATTCAAAATTTCAACTTCGATTATTTAAACAATTCCGTTTACCAAATTTAAATTTCAACATTTCGAGCTCAAGTCCGAAAATAATTCGATTTCCATTTATTCGATTTTATTTCTTAAAGTCAAATCATTTTTAAATCTGAAAACAAATATTTTAAAATCATTTAATTTAACCAATCTGGTGTCTGTATATAATTCTCTATCCTTTGGCCATGTGAATCAATTATTTTAATTTAATTCCAGAGATGGATGTATATATTATTTCAGTCGAAAATAAATGTCAATGATATAGATCATTCTAACTTATTTCTTAATTTATTCGAAATAATTAAATTTACTGTTTTATATACTATAAATAATATACAGGATGATAACATGATATATCAAACTAAATAATCATCCAAAACATCAACCAATAGCATCCATCACAACCAATCATCCAAACAGTCAAAAATCACAACAATTAACTGATTATTGAAAATGGGGAAAATTTTCTAGCTGTTTAATCCTAATTCAATTTAACTGTCATTTCAAATCCTATCAATTAAATTCAGATGCCAACTTAAATATCAACTAAATTTATCAAAAAGTAATAAATGAATTCAAACTTTTTCACGATATAAAATTTGCTACTCATAAAAATATATTAATCAAACGTGAGTGTATACACTTACCTTTATCTGAAACCAAAAATATGTCGGTTTCAAACAAATTTTCAATTCGATTCCATGCTGAAGGCTTTGTAGATAAGATTCCAATGTGATTTGCTTCATCCGAAATCGATCTTGTAAGCAAAAATTATGCAATGTTTAATAATGACAATTATAAAATTAAATTAAGATAATCGAAATCTAAATTTATCAAAATAATTCAAATTAATAAACCCTAGCTCTTACCGCTGAACCCAGTCACTACAAAAGCGACCTTCCTTCGTTCACGTAAAAAATTTCGATCGCCGCTACCTCTGCTAGGTCGCCACCGACCACACCCACCATCGCCACTGCATCTAACCACTGCCCCCTCCAAAAAAGCCGACCACGAGATCGGCTCCTCCTTCGTCTTCCCCACGCGCCACGAAAACCCTAAATCACGAAAGCCATGCCAACAGCGATCACCACACCCTCGCGCGCCCAAGTGATGCGGCTTCTTCTTCTCTTGCGTGACTAATTATTATTTTTTGAAATCGATCAGTAGTTTTTTTAAGCTTCGTTCGATCGGTCTGAAGAAAAGAAACTTGAAATCGTATAATAATTCACTATTATGGAGGCGATGAAACTGGTTTCGTCGAAATCTGAGACAGTGGCCACAATGGTTATTTTTACTCTAATTAATATATAAAATTTCCAATTCTAATTATTCACATTTAAATTCAATTTTAAATGTTAACCATCTTCATTCATATTTATATAAAATTTGAATCAATTTTTGATGTCATCTTTAATCATATTAAATCCATAATTCAATTATTCAAATAATCTCCTATATTAAATTTAAACAATTTAAATTATCCAATAAATTAATATTAACAAATCATTATATTTTCACCCATATTCATTCAATAATTTCATTATATTTAATAACTTACAATAGTAAAAAGTATGGTTCGTTATATACTCCCCACTCAAAACTTTTCGTCCTCGAAAAGGCATTAAGTAAAGAATTTAACATACAATGGATTTTATTCAAATAATCACTTATAACTTTAAAATCTTATTAGAAAATATTTACCATGATTTTACTACATCACTCTGCTATCGGTTTACAGAAAATATAACTTATATATAAAAATAAGTTATAACATTTTTAAAACTTCAAAAATTTTCTAACACCCAGGTTCACGGAAAATATCGACACAGTCTCCTTTGTGCGGCTCGATCTAAATTTTTTTACAATTCAATATATAATACAAATATACCAATATATATCAAATATACATCTCATCTCAATGATGACGCATCTCGAAGGGCAAAAATATAAAATCGCGATATGTAATCCGAGATACGTACCTTATTATTTATAATACTAGCGAGTTCGCTCATATTAAGCAACAAAAAGCATATAAATCCGGGTATACGCCCCCAAACTGTCTTCGTATGTACCTATCTCAACTCAAATTGGAATGTTAGTCACTTATAATAAGATGTAGAACACGTATAAGTTTTGACAAGTAAAAAACATGCATTCTGAATCCAAATCTCAGGAATGAGCACAAACATGCAGCTAGACAACCATCATATGCACTCAAAATAATTAAATATGGACTTGCAACAAAATAAATCATCCGACAAATCAATATTCATTCAATTTAATTCACAACTATCACAATTTACATTTCAAGGCCAATATTTAATTTTTACACTCACATTCTTATTAACATTAAATTTTTTATTAATATGTTATTTGCTCACTTTTCATTTATTTATAACATTGAATCGACTTATATTCAATCTCATTTATTTCCATTTTTTTCTTTCATTTAAATGTTATTAAGCTCACATCCACTTATTTCATTTCAATCATTCATATAATTAATTACACTCAAGTAATTTAATTCCATACCACATTCCATATATTTAAAATTGATTCACATTCACTTAATTATTTATTTCATTAATCATACAATGGATTTGTAGTCAATTCATTTGTTTTATAATTATTTAAATTTAACTAATTTGGTTTCAATTCGTTCTTTTCTTTCAATCAGTATTTAGTGCATTCACATTTGATTTATTTCAATTCAATATACTTACATTAAATCGATTTGTTTCCATTTATTTACATTTGTTTCATCCACATTTAAATTTATTTTGCATTTCATTGGTTGCTTTTTTCTTATTCAAATTCTTAACACATTCATAATTTGGTTTTCTTTCTATTCAAATTCCTTTCATTTACATTCAATTTATTCAATTTAATTTTTTGAAATTCCAACCGTTTTACCTTTTTGTTTAACCTATTTTATATAAATTCATTAGTGAATCATTTATAAAATTATTCCACTTAATCTTGCTTAAGTTAAATTTGTTTTATTTCCACTTAGTATGTATTCCTTTTTATTATACTAACATTATTTATAAATTATCTAAGTTCATTATAAATATTTTATACAACACAACTCACATTCATTTTTATTACTTCATATCTTAAGTTATTATTAATTCATCGGTTCACTTCATTTATTCAAATTCATATTATTAATTTACCAAAATAAAATTTATTTTTATATCTCAAATTTATTTTTCTTTCTTTCAATTTTATTAAGTTACTTTCATCCTTTAATGCATTTCATTAAGTTACACCATATTATATTAGTTAATATTCAATTTTTATTCAAACTACTCCTCATGCAATTTAATTTTTTTTATCCAATTTAAATCAAATCCAATTATTCATACTAAATTTTACTTACATTCATTTATTTTTATTTAATTTCTTACACACTCAAATTACATTTCATTTTGAAAATTCAAGTTCGTATTCATTTTCAATTCATTTTAAACCTCAAATGAAATTAATCCACTTTACTAATTTATCTAGTTTCATTTAATATCCAATTCAATTTATTAAGTTAAACTTCATTTCATTTTAATCTATTGCTCGTTTTATTTAATCTTATTGAAGTTAAACTTTTTTCTCTTATCATTCAAATTCAACAAATTTAAATTTTGTCTTAGGTTAATATTGTCAAATCTATAAATTATACAATTTATTCATTCATCAACTACATTTCAAATGTAATTCAATTTTTATTTAATCTTTCATGAGGTAAACTGTATTTTATTTATTTCATTTCACTAACTCAATCAATTTAGTATTTCTTAAGTCAATTATTTTGCTTAACCAAAATTTTAACCATTTTAAATTGGTTTTTACTTTCCTATTCAAATTTATAAGTTATAACTTATTTCTTATATACTATTTTCAATTATAAGTTCAAACAATTTTCATATTTACCAAACCATACTTAGAATATATTTTTCTTTCATAGTCAAAACCTGTTTTAATTTAAAATAAATTTCTTCTACTAGCAATTCTCACCTAGAAACCCGAAAATGAATACTGGCGATGCTGTAGTCATTTCCAGAATTATTTCCCATCGATCAAGCGAGTTTAATGCTTTTATTTTCTTCCAAAATTCTTTGAAAATATATTCTAGTCAAAACTCTTTCAAATAATATTAAAATTAATTTTGAAGGCTTCGAAAACAAATTTTGAAAACAAAAGGATTTTAATTCTAAAATTCTAATTTTTTTATTTTTAAAATCATTTCTATTTATATGCTATATTAAATATACTCATACAATTTCATTACTTCATTATGAAAATATTTCATTAATTTATAAATTTGTAATTGCAAATAATTTTTTTATTTTATGTTGACTTCAATTCCATTTAATTATCAAATGCTTCATACAATAAAATTCATTAAGTATTCGTTTAATTTTTTTAATTCAACCAATAATCAATGATAATTAAATATTATCATTTCCTAACAGCAATTTCATTAAAAATCTCTTTACATGTATATATACAAAATATAATTTAGGTAAAATTTATTTCATTTACCTGCTTTTTTAATAATATTATTATTATTATTATTATATCGACTTGTCTCGTTTAAGTGTTTAAAAACCCCTATCGATATCACGGCGTCTCGCACATCAACCAGAATTCATAAATAACTCAACGGATAAGTAAACACAATAGAAAACATTTTATAACACTAACAAGTACGCTCTCATATATATACACTCAAACTGACTCATTCTAGTGCATTACTACCCTATCTCTAATCAGTAAAACCCCACAATGCCGAGGTTATCGCTAAACCTTCGCTCTGATACCAACTGCGACGACCCATATTTCAGAAGGTTTAAATCGACAATAATCCACACATGTCCGACTTAAACAAATTCGAAATATAGATAATCAATGGGGTTAAATAAGAAAAATAAGAAGAGAAGAAGAAAACAAAACACAGAATCTCATAGCAGAAACGATAAAATATAATAATCAAATAAACAATTCATGAAGTTGTTTACTATACATTTGATTTTAATCTATATACATTTATCAAAGTTATATATACATTAGGGATAAATAATCAATACAACATATTAGTTGGATGCAGGGGAAAATAATAATAGTAATATGCCAAAACTCCGTCTTCGTCCTCTAGAGAATAATCTTCAATATGCTGAAAAACTCAGGACTGACCGGAGCATAATGAAAAGACAAAAACTAGAGTCAGGACTAAAATACTCTTATGTAAGTCAAATCAATATCACAAATATGAGTGCAATAACTTAGGAGATCTTACGGGATTTTCCATTTCCTAAGGATCCGTTAAACAACTTATATATAATAGTATACACTATAGTAGATAATGTCTATCAGTGAAATAAATATCAAAATAGCGTTAAGTCCTTACATTGATCCACCTTAACACATTTTATAGTTTTAAACCAAAGTCGTAATGGGCTCGTATAGGGATAAATATGACAAGGCACGTGAGGTAATGCCAATGTAGGATTCTACCAGTTTACCCTTTCTGGCTGGTGGTTACCCATCCATGGCTGACCGCGACAATCAATCCGAATAAAAGGTGCACCCATGGAGTCAAAAACCACAATAGTAATATGAGTGATCAACGTCGCTAGAGGTAGTTAACCTCATTGGCCAGACATAGGCTCCTTTTTTAGTTATTTTAATTATGACATGAGTGTCAAGACTATCCATCATCGTTCTCTTACTTCATTCCTGTAAATGTCGCCAATTCAACCACTACATTTTAGATATCATACACCGCATACGTAGTTGTCAAAGTGGTTCCAATACTGACAAAGAGTATGCCAATAAGAGGTCCCAGTCTCTTTAACAGCCAAACGTCGCTTTACACACCGATTGGTTCTTTTATATTTTAAAAACAATTCATACTTGATATCAAAATATCATATTCACTTCAAAATCAAATCCATTTTTAAATCATCATATTCTCTCCAACCATATTTTTACTTCAAATGTTTAATTAAACTCGATATACTGATCTCACTTTAAAACTTGATTCTAAAACTTGATTCAAGCTACAATTTTGGTTAAAATTTACTTTAACCCAATTCACATTTAAATCCAAGATTTAAAAAAAACATTTGACCCTTTGACCGACTTGAATTTTTAGAAAATAGTGTAGATAGTTTTAGAAAAGTTAAATAGTCAAAATAATTTAATAGAAAAATGTGTGAGTATTAAAAATGGTTTATGTAGTAAAATAGTTTGGAAAATCAAAATAATTTTAATATTTAAAGAATATAGACTTTAAACCATTTATACTAAAAATATTCATTTAAAAATAGTTCCAAGGTCAAACTAGTTCACTTTCCAAATTTTCCAATTCAAATCAGTAGCAATTTCCATTTCGATTTAGTCGATTAAATTCCAGTTTCAAGTCGATATTTCCTTCGATTCAAAAGTAATTTCAATGCCAATTTCAAATTAATTTAAATTCCAATTCCAAACTAATTTCATCTCAAATCCCAATTTAATTCCATTTTGATTTATATCGATTTTGGGTTTGATTTTCAAGTTATCGGCTCAAAACACTTAAACCAAATTTTCCTTCAATATCAATTTGAAAAAAAAATCCAAACCTTCATATATTATTAAATTTCGAGCTCAATTTCGAAATATCCTTTTATATCACTTTTACTTAGCAATATTCAACTTAAAATAAAATCCAATCTTCAAAACAAATAAATTTCTGAAATTCAAATCATATTTCGATTATAGATTCAAAATTTCAACTTCGATTATTTAAACAATTTCGTTTACCAAATTTAAATTTCAACATCTCGAGCTCAAGTCCGAAAATAATTCGATTTCCATTTATTTAATTTTATTTCTTAAAGTCAAATCATTTTTAATTTGAAAACAAATATTTTAAAATCATTTAATTTAACTAATCTAGTGTCTGTATATAATTCTCTATCCCATGGCCATGCGAATCGATTATTTCAATTTAATTCCAAAGATGGATATATATTATTTTAATCCAAAATAAATGTCATAGGTATAGATCATTCAAACTTATTTCTTAATTTATTCGAATAATTCAATTTACAGTTTTATATACTGTAAATAATATACAGGATGGTAACTGGATATATCAGACTAAATAATCATCAATCAACTAATAGCATCCATCACAACCAATCATCCAAACAGTCAAAAATCACAACAATTAACCGATTATCGAAAATGGGGAAATTTTACTAACTATTTAATCCTAATTCAATTTAACTATCAACTCAAATCCTATCAATTAAATTCAGATGCCAATTTAAATATCAACTAAATCTATCAAACAACAATCAATAAACTCAAATTATTTCACAATATAAATTTTACTACTCATAAAAATATATTAGTCAAACATGAGCGTATAAACACTCACCTTTATTTGAAACCAAAAATATTTCAGTTTCAAACAAGTTTCCAATTTGATTCCACGCTGAAGGCTTTGTAGATAAGATTCCAATGTGATTTGTTTCATCTGAAATCGATCTCGTGAGCAAAAATTATGCAATGTTTAATAACGATAAATAAACCCTAGCTCTTACTGCTGAACCTAGTCACTGCAGACGTGACCATCCTTTGTTCACGTAAAAAATTTCGATCGCCGCTACCTCTGCTAGGTCGCCGCCGACCACACCCACATTGCCATCGCATCTGACCGCTGCCACCTCTAAAGAAGCCGACCACGAGGTCGCCTCCGGCTTCATCTTCCCCACATGCCACAAAAACCCTAAATCGCGAATGCCACGCCAACAGCGATCACCACTCCCTCGTGCACCCAAGTGATGCGGCTTCTTCTTCTGTTGCGTGACTAAATTTTATTTTTTTGAAATCGATCGGCAGTTTTCTTTTAAAGCTTCATTCCATCGATCTGAATAAAAGGAGAAAGAAGTGGTAGAGGGAGATATATGCGACCATGTACTAAAGTTCATTGAGGGAAAAAATAATAATATAAATATCTATTTTTTAATTAGTAAATATCTCGTCCACACAACTGCGCAATCTCGAACTCAAAACCAAACGTGCTGCCCGACATTTATAAGGTTTTATCCCCATTCCGAACACAACGGAACTAGTCCCGAGGTCTATTTCGATCGTACGTGAAGATAGCTTTTCAAAGTCGATTATTTTAATTAAATTATGAAAATAAATTTTATGCATTTCAAGATCGCACTGCCAAACTAAAAGTCCGATCGCTATGAAACTTGAAATCCTACAATAATTCACTATTAGGGATCCGATGAAACTAGTTTCGTCAAAATCCGAGACAGTGGCCAAAATGGCTATTTTTACTCCAATTAATATATTAAATTTCCAAATTATAATTATTCACATTTAAATTCAATTTTAAATGTTAACCGTCTGCATTCATATTTATATAAAATTTGAATCGATTTTTGATACCATCTTTAATCATATTAAATCCATAATTCAATTATTCAAATAATCTCCTATGTTAAATTAAAACAATTTAAATTAGCCAATAAATTAATATTAACAAATCATTGTATTTTTTACCCATATTCATTCAATAATTTCATTATATTTAATAACTTACAATAGTCAAAAGTACGGGTCGTTGCAAAAACCATAGCATGAACAAAGGAATTTTAAAATGACTTTTAAGCACAGAGTTTTTGAAGAAGCTTTCCTTGATAAAATATTAGGTTAAAGGTATTAACCATGTTTCATATGAAAATGCTTTAAAGGTATTAAACTACAGACGTTGGTGTTATTATGTTTTTATGCTTACTTCTTCTAATACAGATATATATTCACTTTAAATAGACCCATAACTATATTTAGGTAGAAAGGGCAGAATAACCAGCTAGGTTAACCCAATAGTGAATATAAATTGAGTTAACTCTTGTATGAGTGGAATTGCATCCAAGAGGTCAGGTAGAAGGGAATATAGGATGTCTAAATATTGATTAAAGAAGTTGTCAAATAGACAGGCTTATAGTAAACCCATGAAAACTATGATTAGAAAGAGTTATTGGCAGAGGTCAATAGGTTTGTAGTGAACCCATGAAAACTATATCAAAATAAAGTTATTGATAGAAGTCAATAGGTTCATACTCAATCCATGAAAACTATGATAAGAGGGAATTTATTGGAGATACCAATAGGTTCAGGGAGAATCCATAAATCAATATGATATTGGTAGAGGCCAGTAGGTTCTTAGTGATCCCATGAAAACTATGAGACTAGACATAGAGTCCATTAGCTTTATATAGGTTATTAGTCAGCTCATGAAAACTAATAGGTTAATAGCGAACCTAGAAACTGTAACTGAGACAGATAGTCAAAATGAATGGGGATGGTAATCCAGAATTGATTTACTTGTTTACAGATCATCATAATATTTTGAATCACTATATTTTACCATTGTGAATGCAAGAGCATAGTATATGGTCTTTATAAAGTTTTGGATAAGATACTAGTGAGGGGAAAACCCGTTCCGCTAAGTGGCGTAGTCTCACTAGATATCTAAATGGTTTGAGATGGTAGATAACTATTCATACCAAGCTTTATGTCTGACTTGAATTTTATGTTTTCCCCTTAAACTTTTGGTACTCAATTGAATTTGAGTAGTTTGAGAGTTGAGGTTTTCAAGTACCTCTTTAGATGAATAAGCTTCTAGAGACATGCAAGAGGAAAGCTAGCTGGTAGGAGTTCTTTTCTATTTTCATTCCGCTATGTTTTATTGTAAAGGCAAAGTTGTTTAAATGCCTAGTTATATATACTCTAATCATTCAATGGGGGCATTATAAGGGATATTAAAAACTATTTTCATAAAAAATTAAAATGGGACTAAAATAAACATGAAGACGAAAGCTTTCTTGTTTATTTTCGTATAAATAGATGATGAGTGATGTTTGTATTTTTGCAAGTCGATTATTTTTTATAGTACTCCTATAGATTATTTATATATTTTTAACACGAGCAAGCACGTATTTGATTAAATATCCTTTTGGGTTATATATGGTTTGGAAAGAGGTTTTATTAGAAGCTAGCAAATGTTTTTATAAGGATTAAGTTGTTACTAGTAAATATTTAAAGAAAATTTAAAGCTGATTTCATGTTAATTTGTCTGTTGAGTGCTTAAGAATTATGGTCAATGCATCTAGCCAAAGCTACCATTATAAATTCCTAAGCACTAGGATGAGACATATAAACACGATATTTCAAAGAGAAGTAATATGTTTTGTGTTACACTAAAACTAATGTTAGAAATAATAATTCAAAGAAAGATATGTTGATTACTTTGAAGAAATTAAAGAGATATGAAGAATTTTTTGAGATGAGCAAAATGTGTTAGAGAATGAAGAATTATTATTTTGAAAAGAAGTAAATAATCCGAGGAGAATTATAAGTAATATTTTTAAGGGGGAAGTCTGTAGCAGCCCTGCTTTTGACATTGTATAAAATAAATAAATTTAATTTAAATAAAAGTGTTTGAATTCGATTTGTGATAATTAATATTTTGAATATAGATTTTTAGTTAGTTAAGTTTTAATCAATAAAAGATTTTGCTGTAACAAATTGAATTAATTAATAAATTCCTTTTAGATGAATTACTAAAATTAAATAAGTTAATATAAGTAATATAAAATATTTTAGGGTGTAAATTAATTTGAATTAGAGTGAAGTATTTTATAAATAAATGTCAGGAAATGAAATTAAAATTTTAATTGAAAGGAAATAAATTGAAATTAGAGTCAATTAGAATTCATAGGCCCGAGTAAATCAAAGCCCAAGCCCATGCCTATACATTTCTCTTTTTGAGTCTAAAAGACTCTCTTACCTACCAAATAAAGCCGAAACCCCTACTCAATTTCAGCCCTAACACCCTAGAAAAATCACGAACCAAATCAGAATTCAAGATCCAAAAAAATGAAAAATGAATCGTGTGAGCGCTCAAATGCTAGAGACGAAATCGGAGGCGAGGATGAGTGATTGGCGATTGGCGCGATGCGATCTGGTGGTGGTTGTTTATTGGAAAATTCGAGGAAGGCGTCATGATAGGTAGAAGTGCGAGTATGTTGGCGTCATAGAGGCGACATGAAGGCTAGGTTGCGACAAAGTGAAGGCGGGTATCTTCGACGGTGATTGAAGTGCATGCGAATTGAAGATTGGTAACTTGGAATTCATGAAGGCAATGAAGGAAGGGTGTGACTGAGATGTGAAGGTAGATGGGGCCCACGGCTGCAATGATGCATGCGGTGATAAATGAAGCTTGAGGGCAGTTAGGTGTGCTAAATTGCAGTAGAAATAATGATGGAAGTGTTGTAAGGCAGTTGCTGGTGGTTTGAAAGTGATATAATTGATAGCACCACAATGTAGTATACGACTTCACTCGACTATTCGGTGAGTTATTTCACTCACATCTATGTTTGTTTCATATTGTTTAATGTCCATTCACCCATATATTTGCCTAGTTGGCAGGATTGTTGGTTTATTGGATGAAATCGATTGTTTGATAATGATTGATATAGTTTGAATTGGTTGGAATTGTAGGGAATAATGATTAGTTGTTGTTGTGATGGTTATTGTTAAATTGTTGATTTGTGTGGTTTGAGTAGTAAATAGATGTCTGCAAATATTTCAGTAAGATTGAAATTATCCAAAATGGGGCAAATGGATTAACATATGAAGATTTGAAATAAATAAAATATTTTGGGAATAAACAGTGAATTTTGGAATGATTTTTGTATATAAATTTTAGATGTTGTAATCTATGGAAAAATTTCAAGGTGGGATGATTTTGGAAATATAAAAGAGGAATAATTTCGAGGATTTTTTGAATAGAAATTATTTCGTAAAGGAGGAATTTTGGGATTTTATTAAATAAGTGGATTTTAAGGATTTACATTTCTATTTACCGTTGATTATAGATTTTTTTGGAAGATATCTATGATATGTTATTTGAAACCTATATTTTAAAATGAGAATTCAATTTTATTTGAATTTAATATATTTATAAAATAATATTTTTAAATAATTGTAAGTTGAATGAAAATTTATTTATTGGATGGAAACTATCACTTGTGAGAATTTCATTACATATGTATATTCTTAAGTGAATTTTGGAAGCAATATATTTAAGGGTTTGATTATTGAATTACTTTGAGACTATATTAAATATGGAAGGATTTTTTTTGATTAATAAAAAATGGTTTTAAAGAAGACTGGAAAATAAATAAATATTTTGAATGATGATTTTGAAATTATATACTTGAGTTTTGAAAATATTTATGGATCGAGAATATTCTTTTGGTTTGAAGTTTTTTAGAAGTATTTGAAAACATATACTTCTTTATAGTATTTCTATAATATAGTATTATTGAAGAAGAAGTTTCGAATAAAAGGATTTTTGTGATTTTAAATTGATTGATGGGTTTGGATAAAGTTTCTTTGGAATAAATATATGATTTTAAACTATAGGTTTTGAGAATTAATATTTATCTTACAAATAGAAGGAAATGAGTAAAAGAGGTATTTGTTAAATTTAATCAAAGTACTTTTATAAAAAGAAGGAAAGAATGAAGTGAAATGTATTTAAATAAAACTTTTCATCTCATTAATTACTAATTAAATAATACTTTGATGTGTGTATGGATGATTGTTATTTTTTGCTACGAAGGAGATGAAGTTAGACCACCCATTGTGTTGTAGTATAAAGTAATGAAAAAAAAAGAATAATGAATTGCGGTAAAGAGTAAGTGATGCGTGAATTAATAAGCGAAGCAGAAATTTATTTAACGTTGATTAGTTGAGCATGTTGCATCTATAATCGTATTTCAATGGGCGGTATGATACGTCTGAGTGTGGGATATTTATTTACATAGCAAATGTTGGGTAATTGATTGAAGACCAAGCAATTGATATTTGGATATTGGTGAATTATTTTACATTATACACAAACATTAATTGATGTTACTTGGATTTTTGACTTGATGTGTAAGGTAAGTTATATTATTCCTTATTTTATTTTAAAATAGGAATTGGATTATCTTCTCTTTTGAGTGGATCGAGGTGTACAAAGTTCCTTAATGTAGATGTAATGGCCAGAAGTTTTATTAGCCCTATCCTAGCTTGACCGACCATCGGGTCGCTTCCCGATGGTTATGGCGACATGGCCCCCTCGCCACTTGGTAACAGTCTACTGCACGGGCCTACATGATGAATACAAAATGAGGTGAGGTGGTTAAAGATGGAAAGCGAGGTATTAGGAAGCAAGGAAACGATGTGTGTTCATTGTACAGCTAAAGATTGGTGAGGATGCTTATAAAAATTTATGAGTAAGGTCTCACTTTGCATCTAAGTAGCAGCGAGGCTTGGATATAAACTTAGCTTCTGGTAGTACATTAAAAGTAGCAGCAGTAGTAATGAAAATACAAATGAATAATAAAATGAATGAATCTCATACTACTAAATAAATATGAATGGATCGATGTATGTAATTTGTTTGATGTGTGCATTTATGTTGTATGCGATGCGTGGTTGTGTGCGATGTATGCTTGATGTATTTTATACGAGGTGTGTGATTGTGTTCGTTGTCTTATGGATGTTTTGATGTTTGATGTTTGATGGGTTATGGATGTTGTTCGATGTGTTGTGGATGTTTTATTATCCTGTTGGTTGGATTTCTTCATTATGTTGTGTATATATTATTCCTTGAGATATCGTCTATATTCTCATTATTGCATCTAGACATATTCCGACCCATTTATTATTTATATAATAATCGACTTAGTCTGAGACATTTCAGGTTCAAGGACACAATGACCAGTTGTGCTTATTGGGCTTCTTTGGAGGATAGAGTATTAGCTGTATATGTATCATGACATTTAGTCTTGTATGTATATGTTGTTGGATTAGATATATTGGATCTATTTTATGTGTATATATACATATATATTTAAATATCCGAGAATGAGTGGGAATTTGATTTATATTTTATATCCCACCCAGATTTATGTGATGTATTATATTTTTATCGCTGCATTGATGACTCTATGTTATCTATTCTTTTATATTGTGTATTGTCTTATCCTTAAAAATCACATGTGTTTATTGCTTTGTACTAAGAATTTTTATGTCAAGGTGAGAAATTTTAATATTATATGATGTATTCAGTGTTGGTCCAATGGAATATTCATGTGAGTATCACCTACATCACCTCATTCTTTGTGTTACTCGATAGTATTACTGAGTAACACTCTTGGGTAATATGGGTATAGAGGTGGGGTGTTACAAAAAGTGAGTAATCAAATCATTTGAAGTGTGTAGCCATGATAGGACACATGCTATTTTAGCGATGTGACATAAGTAAATGCATATGATATTTAGATGTTATAGTTACGAGATGGTATACTAGTTATCTTTAGGATGGGACTGTGAGAAAGTTCATCGATAGTTTTGAGGATATGCATACTACAAAGGACGTATATTCAGCATAGGAATTAACACACATGTGATATTAGTTGATAGGTTAATGTAGTGATAGTACTACGTTATTTTGAACTTGTTCTTTATTTTTCTAGTTATGATGACTGTTGATGAATATTCATTTAATTATACATGTGTGTTTTGATCAACCTATGTTTTGTTCTAAACTTCAATTATAGTCAATTTTAGTTGAATTATTGAAATGCATGATGAATAATCTACGATTGATATTGTTTCACCTTATTAGTAAAGTGCTATTTTACAAACTATAGTTTGGATTGTATGGTTGAGAGAGTGTTTGTGTCACTATAATGTGTATGGGTGGAACTATAAACTCAATTTCTGTATTAATTTGACTGTATCATAATTATTTTTATATGGTTGTTATATACTACTTATTAGTAATTTACTTATGGTTGATGTGTTTCCCCACATTATTTGATTATATCTGTAATTATGATTTATAATTTTTCATTCGAGATTATGTTTGTTGAATTGCAAGGGTGCAATTCTTTTAAGGGGGAGAATGTAAGGACCCTCGAATTTGACATCGCAAAATATTAAATTAATTAGAAATGAATTTTTAGTAACGGAGTGAATTGAGAATGTATTTTATAACTGCTGCAAAGGCCTTTATAAGATGATCGGTTTGATATACAGTTTGCATGGATTGGAGTTACGATTGATAAAATAGAGGCGTTATAGTGTTAAAATATCGATGTAGCTGTTTTTGGGCCAAATCGGTTAAATTACCCATAACCTAGCCTAACATAAAATATAAGCGAGGCTATTGAATCCTAGCCATTACCTAAATCTTCATTTTTCTGTCTAATTCCCAAAAATCCTTAATCACCTGCTAATGATAGATGATTATGTCTAATCCATAGTTATGTTACAAAACAAAGTGTCCAAATACAATCAAATAATATACCATTTTTAAATTCTCGATGATATGAATCAACGAGAAGTGTAGGTTTGTCGTAAAATTGCTCGAGTTAACCAGAAATCATAGTCAAAAGTAGATTCGATGCAGCCTTAAGGGTCGATTTGGGGTTTCTTGATTTAGGTAAAAACCGGGGAAAATTGAAGATATAGATGTGTACAACTCAACGAATGGAGTTCATCGGTGGTCTAAATTCCATCAACCATGGTCGAAATCGGCCAAAATTGATTTGAAAGTCACATCTTGTGGTAGTGGCAAGCTTAGCCATAGTCGGCTATGGGGGTCTTTCTGGTAGTACTGAAGGTGAGGAGTACAGTCGCGTCTTTGGTTTCAGGATCAGGTGTCTAAGGAGGTGGTGGTTGCTTCGTAAAAAGTGCACAAGGATGTGTTTAGGGGAGTCGGGAAGGTATAGGTACTATAGCGATGGAGAGAAATCTATGTTATTTACATTTATTCCATTTAGCTGTTTTATTTTACTTAAATTCGATATAGTTAAATCAATATAACTTCTGCATACGAAGTAGGATTCGCACACAGTGTCTCCCGTTAGACTCGTGGTAAAATTCCAAACAATATGCAATGGATTTGCTGAACTTGGATAATGTTGGAAAAAACATGTTGGTATGGTTAATTTAATTCATTGAGTTTAAAATTATAAAATGAATATCCATTGATGAAATATCATAACTATTTACATATGTTTTATTCTATGGATACCTCTTTGATTATTGTGACACTTTGGATGCATTATGTTTTGATTGAAAACTTTACTGTTAATTGTGATGTTTTTGAGCGTTTAATTATAATTAATTATTGGATTGATTTAGAAAGTAATTAATTGAAATGAATAATAATGAGAAAATTAAATAAATAAATGATAGATACGTTTATTGTAAATAGCGATGATTTAGAAAATCTTACTAAAACTCAAGTATGGAACGAGATTTAGAAAGTCTATTATTTAGAATGAGGTTTTAATAATAAGAATATTGTTTTAAAAAGTGATTTGGTGAAGATTAATTATTTTTGAACTAAAAAATGACGTTTTTGGTTATTTGAAAAATGAAGTACAACAAAGGAAAACAAAAGTGTATTATCATTTTTAAAGAAGTATTATTGTTTTAAGATACAATAAATAAATGAAATCCTTGTAATAAGCGATAATGAAACGATTTTATATTTGAAAGAATAATGGATGAAAATATATCATTTGGATGGTTGTTGAATGCGTGACGATTGTCCATTATTTATTAGCACAAATACTTGATTGTTTTATGTCGGTTTCACGTTAGGATATGGATGCGATATTTTACCATTTTTACTACTAGACGATGGATAATTGATTATGGTTAATTGATGACTGATGTTGTTTTACTACTATGGAGCCATTAGTACACATTTGATGGTTTAAGCTTATATTTTTGATGTGTTAGTATAATGAATGGTTAGTATGAATGCAAGTGTATTTATATTCTTATTACTTTTGATTTGGGTTAACATCGAACATTGTTCGTTTTTGAAGACCATGTTTTATTTTTGTTGTTTCCTCGAGTGATGATTTGTTATGATGGATAAGTAGAATTACTTTTTTCTGCTTCTACTGTTGCCATTGGTTGCAATGGTAGCATTGGTTTCATTAATTGCGATGGTAGCAATGGTTGCATGTATGCTATGATTGTTATGTACTAATAAGTATTTGGATGCAAGAGAAGAGTAGGAAACAAACTATTCGGGATTGATCCTCAAAAGGGGTATGTAGATAGTCTTTTCTTATGCAATAGCTATCGAGCCTATGACCATAGTGTATAGGGTTAGGCATAGTCCAAACATAGTTGAAACTTTCTCTCTTTCATTCTATGTATATGTGTATTTGTGAGTTTGCCGGTGAAAGTAAAGAAGGGTGCAAAAGATCTTGAATAGGTCATATCCACAAAATAGATAGGTATATCTCTTGCGTCAAAATATTTATAGTTGTCATTTTTATAATTGATGCATTCAAAGATGTATATGTTGAGACTTGGTTTTGATTCATGACAAAGCTATCATTATGATATACAGATTTGGCGACTGCTATGAAAAAAAAAAAGAATATATACTACATGGAGACAAGACATCAAAATTGGTGCATCAATTATATTATTCTTATTTTTTAGTCGTAGGTCAATTTGGTTAAATTCTCTCCTCGTTTACATATATATTAGCTTATATATTTAATCGTCTTATTTCCAAATAATTTATACATATATAAGCACATAAAAAATATATATTATAAAAGTGTTTAAAGTTCGAATCATTATATATATATATATATATATATATTATTATACATGCGTAAAATATGCAAATTCATAGATATTACCAGGTCTGTCGACTGAACCAGAGGTTCAGTTGACTGACCTAGAAATTTTCGTGCAACATGCACAGGTGCACATACATGCAAATATATATTTAAAAATTCATTTGAATATCCAGTCGGCTGACCCAAAAGTTCAGTTGACTAAAATTCTACAATGGCCACTTTTTGAAAAGACATGACTATTTGTGAAGAGTTACGAACCTCTACGAAAAGATTTAGACACAACACTTCAATCGAAACTTTTCATCAACAGTCATTGCTTTCTAACCTCTATAAATATATACTCTAACTTGATTCCAAATCACCGAGTTTTCTTATCTAACTCTCTTGGATCAATTTGCAATTATATACTTTCAATTATTCTGCATTAAAGCAATATTATACCTTTCTATTTTTATAAACTTCAAATATATATATTTATACCCGAGGAGAAGATTATAGAAAGGGTGTACTACAGGTGACGAATCCGTGTTATTTGAACACACAAAGTTAAAATATTCTTTTGTATTTGTTAAAGTCCTGTTTGCTGCCCAGGCGTGTGAAGTCCTCTTCGGCTGCTAAGGCGAAATCCTGTTCTGCTTATCAGATCCTTGTTCGGCTGCTCAAGGGTTGTATAGACTTGTTCCTCCGGGTTAAGTGAGGGTTGTTGTTTTAGTGAAATTTCAAAAGGAGTCTGGGAATGGACGTAGGACGGAGCTCTGAACCAGCATAAAAATCTCTTGTTTTATTATTTTATACTGCTTGTATATTCCGCACTATTACTGTATTTCTATCATCATTATACTCGGTATTATCATATATCCATATTACACAATCCATAACACACTTTCATTTGGTATCAAAGCAAAGTCATCATATAACCGTAACATAGTTATCTGATAATCTAATAATATGGAAACTAACACTAGCACTAGCATTAACACTAGCTTCATTGAAGGCCAATCCACTGCACGTCCACCACTATTTAATGGCATGAATTTTAACTATTGGACCACACGAATGAGAATATATGTGCAAGCAAATGGTTTTGATTCATGGAATATAACTCAGACAGAATATATTATTCCTACTGAAAAGTATTCTACTTGGTCAAATACACAGAAACTAGATGCCACAACTAGTGCAAAAGCCATAAATATGTTGTTTTGTTCCTTAGATAAAAATGAGTTTAACCGTGTTAGCATGTGCAATACTGCATATGAAATTTGACGTACACTCAAAGTTACACACGAAGGAACTAACAAGGTCAAACAAAGCAAAATATCCATGCTCAAAAGTCAATTTCAAAACTTTAGGATGAAAGAAAATGAATCTATAAATGATATGTATTAAGGATTTTAGGATATCTACCATTCATATATAGGACTAGGAAAAAAATATTCAGACTTTGATATTACATCCAAAATCCTTAACTCTTTAATGGAAGAATGGGAAAGAAAAGTTCTCTCTATTGAAGAAGCGAACGATATTTCCAAAATAACTCCGGAAGAGTTAATAGAAAATCTAATGTCCTATGAAGTGAATTTGTAGGCTAAACGAGTATAAGCTGAAGATAAAAAGAATATAGCATTTCATGCAGAATAAGAAGAATCAGACCTAGCCTTTATTGCCAAATACTTCAAGAAATTCTTGAAGTATAAAAAAGGAAACAGAAATAACCGCAAGAGAAGCTCAAACAGAAATAAACCACCATCTTCATCAGTTATGGAGTGCTTTAACTATCACAAAAAGGGGCATATACAGAAGGATTGTCCAGATCAAAAGAAAGAATATCGAAATAAAAGGAAGGGTAAATTCAGAAGAAAAGCCTTTTCAGTTACATGGGATTATTCAGATTCCTCCTCTTCTTCTGGAAGTGAGAGTGACAGTGATAATGAACAGGCCAACATATGCTTTATGGCCAAAGATAATGAGGTTAGTGATTTAAATTTTGATGATATGATAGAGAAAAATCTGAATTATTAGATACTTTAAAAAGTCTCAAAATAAAATATAAGGAGGCCGTAGAAAATCAGAACAAAGCAGAATTCGAAAGAGATATGCTTAAAGACGAGAAGAAAACATTGGAAGAAGAACTTGAGAAAACTCAAGAATCTTATTCAAATGTTAATTCTTAACTTATATTATTGAGTCAAGGAATTGAAACTCAAAAAGAAAAGAATTATGGTCTTGTTTCTGAAAATCATGTTTAAAAACTAATATTAAAATAGTAGAACTAGAAAATTCAAGTCTAAAGACCAAACTAGAAGGAATCACTAAAAACGTTTCAAATTTTAATAAAGGAAGAGAAAATTTATCTAGAATTATTGAAAATTTACAACCGATCAACAATAAAAATGGTTTAGGTTATAAGAAGAAAATCAAGGATTCATAATCTAGTAAATTAAACAATGTTAAGTCTAAATAAACACCTACATCCTCAAAAAGACTAGTGCCTAAAACTATAAATATATGGGTACGTAAAACTAATAACAAGTTAATAAGGAAAAGAATATATTAGTTCATTCATAGAAAATGTTCATAATAATAAAAATTATATTTATTAAAGGGATACTAAACCCACCTGGGTTTGGTTCCTAAGATCTAACTCTTAGGACCCTATTAAAAAGGTAGGTACCAACGTTATCTTATATTTTTTACAGGTCCCACTCAAGAAAATAGGAAAATGGATACTCGATAGTGGTCGTTCAAAACACATGACAGGAGACAAAGATATGCTAATAAATATTACATACTCGGACGGAGGTTCTGTCACTTTTGAAGATAATTCCAAGGGCTATATCATCAGCAAAAGTGATGTGAGCAATTACGGTACATCTAATTTACCTCTTACTAAAACGTTTTATTAGTTAAGAATCTAAAACATAATCTACTAAGTATAAGTCAATTATGCGATAAAGGTTTTAAAATATCCTTCCCTGAAAATAAATGTGGTATCTTTGATCAAAAACAAAGTCTTATTGTCGAAGGAAATAGAGATAAGAACATTTACGTTTTGAATATGAAAGTTAATCATAACTCAGACATGTGTTTAATAGCCAAAGAAAATCATCCCTGGATGTGGCACAAACGATTCTATCATATCAATTTCAAAAATGTAAATAAAATTTCTAAAAATAATGTCGTAAAAGGATTACCAAATATGAGTTTTAAAGTTAATAATATATGTGACTAGTGTCAATTAGGTAAATTAACTAAATCCTCATTTAAATCTAAGAAAGTCATTTCGACATTACAACCGCTTGAATTACTTCATATGGATTTATTTGGACCTACCCAAATTCAATCCATAAACCATAATAAATATGTATTTGTAATAGTTGATGATTTTTCAGATATACATGGACTATCTTTATGAAAAATAAAAGTGATACTTTTGAAAATTTCAAAACATTTTTTAAACGAATTCAAAATTTAAAAGGTACTTGAATTAAAAAAATTAGAAGTGATTGCAGAGGTGAATTTGAAAACGAACAGTTTGATAACTATTGTAAAAAGAAAGGAATATTTCACAATTTTTTGTTTCTTAGAACTCCACAACAAAAAGGAGTTGTGGAACGAAAGAATCGAACTCTACAAGAATGTGCAAGAACCATACTAAATGAAAGCAAATTATCAAAACATTTTTGGCAGAAGCTGTTGCAACTGCCTATTATGTATTGAATCGTGTGTCTATTAAACCTCTCACCAAGAATACACCCTACGAAATATTTAACGGTACAAAACCAAACATATGTTATTTTAAAATATTTGGATCAAAATGTTTTGTATTAAATACCAAAGATCAGCTTGGAAAATTCGATTCAAAATGTGACGAAGGTATATTTCTTGCAATATTCGAATTGAAGCAAATGCTTATCGAATTTTTAATAAACGAACTAATACTACCGAAGAGTCACTTCATATATCTTTTGATGAGAACTCTAAACTTATTTCAAAAACAAATAATAATGATGGTTTACTTAATAATAAAATGAATATAATATTAAACAATTCAAGAGATGATGAAGATACTGTTTATAATTCTAGAGAAGATGAAAACATTGTTAATAATTTAGAAAATAGAAATATTTCTAATGCAATAAGATCTCCTCGAAGAATCTTACGAAATCATCCTACAGAAAATATAATTGGAGAAATAAATTCAAATGTTCGAACTAGGAATCAACTAAACTTAATGGGTAATGTAGCTCTTCTCTCTATTATAGAACCTAAAAGTACTAAGGAAGCATCATCCGATGAAAATTGGATTATTGCTATGCAAAAAGAACTAAATCAGTTTGAATGAAATAAAGTATGTGAACGAGTACCCAGACCGAACGATCAGACATTATAAGAACTAAATGGGTTTATAAAAATAAAGCAGACGAATTAGGAAATATAACTCGAAACAAAGCGAGACTAGTAGCACAAGGATATAACCAGGAAGAAGGAATAGACTACGAAGAAACGCTTGCTCCTGTAGCTAGACTAGAAGCAATACGAATCTTATTGGCATAAGCATGTTTTAATAACTTTAAACTCTATCAAATAGATGTTAAAAGTGCATTTTTAAATGGTTATATTAAATAAAATGTTTTTGTTGAACAACCTCCTTTATGTATTCATGAAAAATACCCAGATCATGTCTATAAACTTAAGAAAGCTTTATATGGTTTAAAACAAGCACCACGTGCTTGGTATGAACGCCTTAAAAGTTATTTAATTGAATCAGGATTTGAAATAGGAAAAGTAGATCAAACTTTATTTATAAGACATTCTGAAAATGAAAACACTTCTGCCAAACCAACACCTATGAGCACAATAGCACGTCTTGATAAAGATGAAAATGGCAAGAGTGTAGACCAAAGATTGTATCGTAGCATGATAGGATCACTACTTTATCTAACAGCGAGTAGACCAGATATAATGATGAGTGTATGTCTATATGCATGATTTCAAGGTGACCCAAAAGAATCACATTTACGAGCCATAAAACGAATACTACGTTATCTTAGTAATACTACAGATTTCAGACTGTTTTATCCATAAGAGTGCTCGTTCGAGTTAGCATCATACAACGATGCTGATTTTGGAGGTTCACAAACAGATAGAAAAAGTACAAGCTATACATGTCACTTCAGTGGTAAATCATTAATATCATGATTTAGCAAGAAGTAAAATTGTGTCTCACTATCAACTTGTGAAGAAGAATATATTTTTGCGGCACTAGCTTGCACATAAGTAATTTATATGCAACAGACACTTAAAGATTCTGGAGTCAATTTATCAAAATCAATAATTTAATGCGATAATTCCAGTGCAATAAATCTACCAAAAAATCCAGTAAACCACTCTAGAACTAAACATATAGATATTTGACATCACTTTCCACTCGACAATATAGGAAAAGAAGTGATAAATTTAGACTACGTTCCATCTTAAAATCAATTAGATGATATTTTTACTAAA
Organism: Allium cepa; assembly: GCA_030765085.1. Taxonomy (NCBI): domain Eukaryota; kingdom Viridiplantae; phylum Streptophyta; class Magnoliopsida; order Asparagales; family Amaryllidaceae; genus Allium; species Allium cepa. Next base: position 400,374,231 of record CM060931.1, read on the forward strand.
CCATTGTTAGAAAACACTTTTATAAAATCACATCGAGAACTCGGTATAATGTCAATTAAAGATATATAAATGATAAAACACGAAATTTTGACTACAAATTCAAAAATAATTTTTTTTAAAAAATCATTTTTCTGACCATGCTGTAACTCGAGCCTATGACCTTTTTTGAATAGTCCAAATGTCTTAACCACCTGAGCTATTGATTATTTTCATTACAGTCTAGGTCGGGGACTCTATTATATGGTAACAACTATACACTAAATTATGTTTAACACTTACCTTTATAAATATACTTTATGCATATTACATTTACATAAGATAAATCCAACAACATGAAACCAATGAAATAGCAACTAACATTCCTAATTAACAACCTTTTTATAGATAAATTCAAGACAAACCATTCACTTCATCCTTCTTATTCTCAACATTAGGCTATAAATAGGTATGCCTTTTCTATATTATTCATACAATCAAACAAAGATACAAAATAACTATCAATATGTCAACTTTTTCTTCAACTGACTCCATTGATATTCTAGCCTCTACCGAATCACAAAAACTCCTGTCCATCATATTACACCATCTTCTACCTATCATGATCATACCGGATATACTCTGGAGAAAAAGAAAGGGAAAAAGATGATGGTTGACGTCTCTCCAAAAACTAAACAAAAAATAGATGATTTGCATCATTATCAACAAAAATCGCTAATGCTTCAACATGAAATATATTACGAGCAAAAGACTAACTTGAGACGTCTAGGAATTATCGAGCACATTGCTATGAAATTTTGCGGTGCTTCATCACATCCAATAAACGAACACGCCATTTCGCCTATTCGACGACCTTCTACTTCATCCCCGCCATGACTACCGGTCTCACCAAATTCATAGGGTCGAAATGAAGCATCAAATATTCATCGCAAACAACTATAGGGCTACAGAACTCATAGCCCTTCAAAATAAAAGTAGTTATTATTATTTGTTATTTTTTTCGAATAATTTAACTAAAGTATGTACAATTTGTTTTTTGAATAATTCATTTCTTCTCCTTTGTATTATCAACAATATAGTAGTCCTAATATTCAAAAATAAATTAACAACGTTCATAAGTATGAAAATATACAAAATATCACTCAACAAAAATTCATTGGGAAAATTTACCCAGCTCAGTCGACTGAAGTAGGGTATCAGTCAACTGACACTGAAATATTTTATTTTAAAAAGCAGGGTCAGACGACTAACACAGTGTCTTAGTCGACTGGACTAGAAGATGAAATATATGTAACCCAGATTTAGTTGACCGAATTAGGCATTCAGTTGACTGAACCAGAAGGACAAATATTTTGAATTCCAGGTTCATTCGACTGAACCATTGATTCAGTCGACTGATTCGTAGATCTGAGCAAAGTTACTACTCCTACCTACTCACTTTTCACCTTTTCACTTCACTTTCCCCATTCCTCTTCACTATCATTTAAAATTTTCAAGTTTTCTAAAACCCTAGACCTTTAAAATGTCAATTTTTACCTCCAAACAATCAAATTAAATGGCACCAAAGAGAAAAAGGACAAGCATCTTCATCCTCCCAACCTCCTTCCAATGAGCTAATCCAAAAATGGCTCTATGATGATACTGCAATTAGAAGATGGAGGAGAATGCAAGATTCTCGCATCTTTGAATGTTCGTTTGTAAAGTTTGCCGATTTTTCTCCATACCATATACAAGAATTAGCTCGTAGGAGAAATTTGGAATTTTTATTCAATATTGACGAAAATAAGCATAAAATTAATCAAATTATGGCCAAAATATTCTATGCTAATCTTTACTTGGGTCACCAAAACGTTCAAAACCAAGAAGATTGTGTATGGAGTCTAGTTTGTGGAAAACCCGTCTTTTTATCCTTAGATCGAATGGCTCACATTTTAAGATCTGAAAACGATGGTATAGAATTGAGCAATGTTGATCGTGATATGGCCGTTCGAGATCATATAAGTCATTTATTTTTGGAAGACGATATGCACCAACTCAAGTCCATGTCATTAAGATGAAAAGTAAGAATTATACACCATGCATTAACGAAAACCATAATTCCACGAACCGGGAGTTATGGACTTGTTTATGAACATAACTTTAAAGCCTTGTACTCTATCTTCGGAAATATTAAAGTCAATTGGCTATGATTAATTCTTGATTAATTCCTAATCTTCAACCATGGTCGGATGAATGTCATCTACTATGGTGAATATATTATGTGATTGCTAAAAGCATGTAAGATTCTGGAACCTGACTCACCAGTTTCTACTGTCGGGTACTTAAACTCTCGTACTATAGCACTAATGAAACTACCAATTGCTCGACCTCCTCTTACCATTACTTTTGAAGAATGGACTTGACGACAATTATCTCAAGATCAACCACTACAATAACAAGGCAAAGCATCCCGTCCAACTTGCCAAAGATCAACTAGTTGTCAACAAGACGAAATTTTGATTCCTAATCCGAGCCTTCCTCCACATGAGTCTATTTCCATGATATGTCGTAATCAACAAATTCTTCAATCCCATATCACTAAATATGAAAAAAACTTGACAAGGTGAAAGGATTTTTTACAAAGTTATGGAAAGCTATCTCATGTTCATCGGGCACTTCCACGGCTACAGTAGGTGATCCGAGTAAGCAACCCGTCTTCACTTGGTCTTCCTCTTCCGATGATCAAGCAAGTAGTAGCGACAATGGTGGAGATGGAGGCGATAGTGGTGGTAAAACATCGCATGGTGATAGGGGTAAGAAAAGAATGACATAAGGTGTTATTTTTCTAATGAAAACATTAGTCTTTATTTCACAACATTTGGCTTGTATTAAATAGCCACTCTTTTCGGATTGTTTCAACACTCTTTTTTATGGTATTTTAATGTATGAATGATCGTTTCCTTCATAATATCTATGACATTATGACTTCATACTTTTATATTCCTTTTTCCTTTTTGTCGATGACAAAGGAGGAGAAATATTATTACTAACGTTAAGAATGCAAGGTATAGAGCATCAAAGATTCATTAGAAGTAAGTGTTTATATTATATATACAGTAGAAATCTATATCTATTTACAGGTTGTTATCAATCAAAAAGGGGGAGAATGTTGAGACTTGGTTTTGATTCATGACACAAAGCTATCACTACGATATACAGATTTGATGACTGCTATGACAAAAAGAGAATATATACTACTTGGAGACAAGACATCAAAATTAGTGCATCAATTATATTATTTTTTCTGTTCGTGGACGTCTGCTCTACCCTTTTTTTTTATACATATATATGTATATTAACTTTCTAATATACATATATTTATGTATCATTCTAACTCCTTACTTAGTCTTTCTGCAGGCGCAGATTCGAGCGACAGGGTGTTTGGATCACTTTGCAGGTTCACACGACTTCATATTGCAGGGCATTGGATGGCGGAAATGGCTTAGGCATAGAGTTTTCTTATTACGGCACCTTCATCTTCATCATGGAGCGCTTACATCTAGAGGATTTGCTTTTCGGCTTGGCTTTTGTTCTTTTGTAGCAGGGAGCTTCTTTTTTAGCTTATGTCGTCACAGTGTCTTTTTGGTTTTTCTTTTGCTTTTTAGGTACTTCAAACACTTTAATATCGGGCGGTTGCCGTGCATGCACTCGATATTAAGGTGTGATAGGTAGAGACTTTATCGGACCTCATCCTTGGGGTGCCTCATTTTGTTTTTGTTTTTGTACCTTCATTCCGTCACCTGCCAACATGTTGGCAGCTCCTTATTTCTGTGTTATATATATAGCTATATGTGTGCTCTCCTCTAATCTTAGAGGATCACACATTTCCCTCAAAAAAATTATATTATTCTAGTCTTAGGTCAATTTTATTAAAATCTCTCATCGTTTACGTATATATTAGCTTATATATTTAATTGTCTTATTTCCCAATAATTTATACATATATAAGCATATAATATATATATATATATATATATTTTAAAAGTGTTTAAAGTTAGAATCATTATATAATATATATATATATATATATATATATAATATACCTGTGTAAACTATGCAAATTGGATAGATATTACCAGGTCAGTCTGACCCAAAAATCTCCGTACAACATGCACAGGTGCATAGATATACAAATATATATTTAAAAATTCATTTGAATATTCAATCGACTGACCCAGAGGTCCAGTGGACTGAATTTCTACAATAGCTACTTTCTGAAAAGACACGATTATTTGTGAAGAGTTACGAACCTCTACGAAAAGATTTGGACACAACACTTCAATCGAAACTCTTCATCAACAGTCGCTGCTTTCTAACCTCTATAAATACATACTCTAACTTGATTCCAAATCATCGAATTTTCTTATCTAACTATCTTGAATCTATTTGCAATTATATAGTTTCAATTATTCTGCATTAAAGCAATATTATACCTTTTTATTCTTCATAAACTTCATATATATATATATATACACACTCTCGAGGAGTAGATATAGGAATGGTGTACTACAGGTGACAAATCCGTGTTATTAGAACACACAAAGTCAAATTTTTTTTTTATTTGTTAAATTATTGTTCTGCAGCTCAGGCGTGTGAAGTCCTCTTCGGCCGCTGAGGCAAAATCCTGTTCTGCAGCTCAGGTCCTTGTTCGGCTGCTCAAGAGTTGTATATATCTGTTCCTTCGAGTTAAGTGAGGGTTAATGTTTTAGTGAAATTCCAGAAGGAGTCTGGGACTGGACGTAGGATGGAACTCCGAGCCAATATAAAAATCTCTTGTGTCATTTTTTATACTGCTTTTATATTCCGCACTATTTACTGTATTGCAATCATCACTATACTCTGTATTATCATATATCCATATTACACGATCCATAGCACACTTTCGGTATATTATATGATGCATTGGATTTTTGCAATCTTTAATTATTAATATGAGATTGTGTGTGTATATATATATATATGATGTTTAAATTCCTCTATGAGGTTTTTCATTTTATTCATTATTTTATATTTTTAATTTTATCTACACACGGTCCACTATTTTTGATATTTGAAATTAGTTATAAGCTTATTATTGACGTCATTTATAATTGATTTTAGATGTTAAAAATAGTGTGTCATCACAACTTGGCTATTTTGATTTTTTTAAGTATGTATTAGGTTCTCAAAACTCTTAAATTAATATGTCTATTAGGATCTTAAAACCGAATCTCATTTTCCGACGAGGATCCATAGAAGGATTTGAAAATTTGACCTCGTCGTATAGCGAGGGTTTGGAAATCTTTCATCGCTACGAGGATTTTGAAAACCTAACCTCATCGCATAGTGAGAATTTGGAAATCTTACCTCACCATGAGGATTTTGAAAATTTAACCTCATATTATAACGAGGATTTGGAAATTATTCTTTGTTATGAGGATTTTGAAATCCAATCTCATCACAAAATGAGGATTTGAAAACCCTTCTTCTCGTTATGAGGGTCTTAAAAATCAAACATCATCATATGGTGAGGATTTGAAATCTTTTCCTCGTTATGAGGGTCTTGAAAATCTAACCTCATCGTACAGTGAGAATTTGAAAATCATTCCTCATTATGTGGGTCTTGAAAATCTTACCTCATCGTACAACGAGGATTTGGAAACATTTTCTCGTCATGAAGGTCTTGAAAAACTAATCTCATAATACAGTAAGGATTTGGAAACTTTTCCTCATTACGAGAGCCTTAAAAATCTAACCTTTTCGTATAGTGGGGACTTGGAAATCTTTCATAAGGCTATGTATTAGTAGGTATGCCATAATAACAAAATTAACTTATCCTCACCGAATAATGAGGATTTGAAAGTAAATTTGAAATTCTTACCTCCTTATGAGGGTTTAAAAATAAATTTCGAAAATTGACATTATAATGAGGTTTTTTGCCTAGTTATGAGGACTTGGAAGATAACTTTTGAGATTTTTACATCGTTGCGAAGGTTTTTGTTTAATGACGAATTTTCTATCGGTTTAGAAAATCGTCGATAAATTTCAAATTAAAATTTAACCGCAAGCACACGACGTACAAAAGTTAGTACGTGGCGAGTACGGGTCGATCCGCAGGGAATTTTTGATATTAAATTTCTATTCAATCAGATTAATCAAAGATTTAGAGTGATTAGCGAAAAATGAGAAAAATGCCAAAAGAGGATTGATAAAAGTACGAGAGTGCTAAGACAATTTAGAGGTAATTTTCACCCTCTAGTTCATATAGTTCAACATAACATGAATATCTCTCTTTATGGTCATTAGTTAGTTTAATTGATGTGTTTATCATAAGTATGACATATTCGTGCTATAATTAGCTCAACATAAACCATCAAACTATAACACACCATTTAAACTACTTTTCAACTCTCATGAGAAATGACAATAAGTTGAAAGCAAAATCTATTTTAAGTATGGTCTATTAACTATTAATTAGAAATATAGACCATCAAATTTCAATTTTAACATTCACTTCTTTTCCATAATCATATTTAGATGAAGTGGCAATTTTTGTTTGTGATTGTTTAAGCATAACCTATTTGTTATGAACAACATAGACTATCAAATTCAATATGAAACTATAAATCACATCAATATTAATTTAAGCACAAAAGAGAGCAATAATTATCAAAATGTTGAAGCTGTATGATTAGATGCTTCATTAACCCTAAATTGAAGGGATTAGCCTCTCATTTGTGTTATCATATCAACATAAGTAGCATGCAGTATGAAACTAAAAGAAGAGAGCAAAATGAAAAGAAGGGATGAAAAAATGCAAACACTAATCTACTTGCATGAAAAATAAACTAACTGCTAACAAGAAAGAAATAGAGCATGTAAATAAGAGAAAATATTAATTAACAATGCATAAAATAAAGGAAAATTACATGAAAAGAAATATGGCTAAGTAACCATGAAAAAAGAAAGAGAGCTTGTGTTTTATTTTGAGCCTAAAACTAACTAAGAGGAGAAGAGGTTACATGAAGCATAAGGGGTATTTATACAAGTTAGAAACCCTAATCCATATTTTTGGGGAACGCCCAAACTATCCCTTAGGAAGTGTGGTGCCTAAGTAACCATTATCATCCACTAATAATCCATTAAGTGTGCATGAAGATATAATGGCCTTTTAGCATGTGCATTAGCTCCTAAGCGTACATTAAGGTAGGTAGGTAAGCGGGGTTCACTTTGAATTATTTCCATCTTCATTTGTTATCTTCACTCTTGTGCATGCATACATCATCATTAAACCACTTATACAATTCACTAAATTTCCTACAAAACAACATAAAAAATTCCAAGTAAATTTTCACAATTCAATAAATGCACAAAAATGATCATTTTGCCCATATACGATGATGAATATGTGACAATGTAAAAATAATTTGAATTAGGTTTAAACAAGTTAAAATACCCAACATGATCATTTATTTAGATTAAATATGGTGGTAAAAATATGCACATTTACGTGCACATCAAATAACCACACAGTTGTCTTTTTATTCGTGCTCGAATAAAGAAAAACTAAGATAAATCCGTTTTCGTAGGGAGCACGATTGCATTGAGCGTATTCAATAAGCCATTAAACCTCTATGTCCCCAATAGGACGAGTGTTGTCTCGTGAGGGTTTTCAGCAGATACTGCCCACAAAATCCAAATGCAAGATGAAAGTATTTACAAAATGCAATATTTATTTACAAAGAGATGAATGCGAGTTTTCAAAAATATTTACGAATGATAGATTTACTTTTAAAACTAGGGCCAAAGCACTAGACAACTTAGTAGAACGGAAGATCATCTGTCACAAGTGCAATAAACCCGGACACATCAAGCGAAATTGTCCTCGAAATCGACACGACAAAGAGAAGAAATCAAAAAGGAAAAGTTTTGCAGCCACGTGGAATAAAAGTGATGATGATAATAAAAGTACTAGCAGTAAGAGTGAGAAAGCAGATCTGTGTCTACGAGGTAATATAGGTGATAGCGATGACGACGAGCCAAGCGAGGTGTCAAAACTTACTCATAATTACTTATATATTTCCACGAAGTAAATGACCATTGTGAACGACTTAGGGAGAAGTACGCTAAAAATGAATCACAAAGAAATACTTTGATAGAATTAAATGAACCACTTGACCAATTAGCTAAAAACTATCAAAGTAGGATCTCTAAGTGTGATAAGTGTCCATCACTCGAAGAAGAAATCAAAAAATCAGAATTTAAAATTAAACCACTTGAAAATGAAATTCTGATTTTGAAAGAAAGCGAAAATACTCGAAGAGAAAATTCTATTAAAAAGTGCACACATTTATTAAACGAAAATGAATCTCTCAAAACACAAGTCCAACAATTGTCAACGACTTTAGGATTATTTTTCAAAATTGAAAGATTGTTAAATATGCCATTAGGGAAACAAACTATTAGTACAGTTAGACAACGACTTGGATATAATCAATCTGAACCTGTTAAAAGAAAAATTAATAAAGTCAAATCCGAGTGCACAATTTGTAGAAAATTCGGACACAATCAAAACAATTGCCGGTATAGACCCAAATACATGAAAACTATACCAATTTGGATTCCAAAAGGCACAAATATAAAATCTCTCAGTTAAACAAATCTGGGTGCCGAAAGGAACATATATAGATAGTTTTGGGTCTTCACAAAATTATTTTTCAAAATATTCTGCCACTAACAATTATGGACCTATAAAAATAAATAGGTCACAAAAATCTTTCATCGTGTAGGTGTGGTGGCAAGCTAAGGAACTACAATAGTGTTACTAGGATTCTGGCTGTTCCAGGGACACAACGAGCAACAAAGCAAAGTTCCTTAGCCTAGTATAAAGGTGACAGAATCACAATGGACAACAACGAAAAATATCGTAAAGGTAAAACAAGTAATGGTATATTTATTTGAACGATATATTAAATGGGATAATCTGCACCGTAATCTGAATTAAATCAGCCAGTAATGTGATGATGAAATAAATGATGATTTTGATTCCGACTTATTCTGTTGGCCAATTATATTCTTATGCCAAGAACACTATAAAAATATCTAGAGTCTTTGAACTACATCATATATATTAATTTGGATTAATAATAATGTTTTATTGACCGATGATAATACATTTTGTTATTTTACGGCTGACTCTATATTCACGGTTTTTGATTATTTGCACGGATTCAATTCAAATTCAAGAGAATTTCATTTAGAAAGTTGTTAAAAATGATCTTGAGACATTTTGTTGCACACTTCATGATTTGGTCTGTAACATTCAACTAATATTATTTTGAGTGAAAAGAAATTCAGATGCAGATTACATTGGTAATCTAGTTGATAGGAAAATTACTAGTGGAACGTGATTTATAATGAGACAGTTAGTAACTACATCATTTTTCAAAGAAAATATTTGCATATTTTTCACTTCAAATAACTTTCAAATTGCAGATATTTTTTAATAAAACCCTTTCTGGAAAATCATTTTTGACCTTCTTTCAGATTAGTCATTTTGGAAAATTTGGTTTTATAATTATTTTTGAATTTGATTTTAAATAATTACATTGACTAATCTGACTTCCTACTAATTATCGAAAAAATAAATAGTGTTTGAAAAAGTGATGAGTGTTGATATTAATCATATATTATAACTTGAGACGATATATTTAGTAAACTTCTTTAGAAATTTGAACAAGAGTTATAAAAACTTTTTGTTGGTAAAAATTCCATGACCATCTCTATTACTATCATATTTCTAACGACCATCACTCATCAAAATTCAATATAGTTTTGTCAATATGTGGTACTTAAACAGGAGTTATTCATTTTTCTTTTTTTAAATATCCAAAGTATTCACTCTCATTTAAAAATCCTTACGGTTATGCATGGATGAATTACTTAGAATTTTTGACTATGTGCTTCCATGCTCATTTAAAAGTCCTCACGGTTATGCATGTATGCAACGCATATCAAATTGATTTATTAAATAGACAAGTTGATTCTAATCCCATTTAAAAATCCTCACGGTTATGTGTGGTTAGAAGATACTTGAATTCATTTTTATATATAAAAAAAATTAGAATACTACTAATCTCATTTAAAAGTCCTAACGGTTATGCATGGTTAGTAGACATTCAAATTCCTGATATAAATATACCACAAATAGACACAACTATATGGTTTTATATGATGACATCATTCCTATCATTCTAAAGCGGAATATGCACATAACAAAGTATTTATTGTTTTTGTTTGATTTTTTTATTGAAATTTAATATTTATATATGATTGAGTATTAATATTGTATTAATGTCTATCACTTTATCTATATTTTTCTAACACTATTACTCTTTTGCTGATAACAAATGGATGAGAGAAAAGATAAGATTTTAACAAATAAAGGTTAAATATTTTCTATTTTCATCTAGGATCATTTTCATATTTTTATTTACATGCATATATAAAGGGTGAGCTTTGTGTAGAGAGGAAGCATTCAAATAGGGGGAGCAAATTGAATGATCAAATACATTTAACAAATTCAAAATCATAAATATATGTTTGTTACCATCAAAAGGAGGAGATTGTTGGATATGCGAATATATAATTTTAGTTTGATGATAATAAACGTATATATATATATATTCATTTAAATGTATTTGTTAATGTACTATTTTATTTTCATAGATTAAACAAATATTTTCTGAATAAAATAAATAACACAGAGTTTAAATTCAAAAAATATTTTGTTCAAACAAATATTTTTATTACAATTTTGAATAGTTCAAATTTGAGCTCTCACTATAGATATACAATTTTCAATTACAATAAATTTCCATTTATAAATGTCCTCACTACAATTCACTCATTCACTCGTAATTATCTTCAACTCCATTCCAGATTGAATCCAGCATCTGAGCAATCTGCAAAAATAGACACCGACACAGTAAAATTGAAAAGAAAATATTTTTGCAGTGTAAAATAAAATGTATTTTGAAAATATGATCTGCCTTAGTTATTTGGGTCATTTAGATTTGAATTCATCATACACGAACAGCTTGTGACATGCATAGTGTATCACTGTACATGCCACAAGGCCGTGCACCCCGATATATACACAAATTACAGGGACAAGTGAGCACAGGTCAAATCCAAATGAAACACCAGGTTCAACTCAAGTGCAATACAAATAAAGTCGTGACACAAGCACAAGGTCAAACCTGAGCTTTAAGCTGGATTCAACTCAGTTGCAATACAAAACTAAGGGTCAAGATACATACAACACAACCTTGACCAAAATTCAGATGTACACTTGAACCCAGACTGGTCAGAGCAACCAGACAGTAAAGAAATCAAGGCCAGACCAGATTCAAAGATGCAATCATGTACAAGTGCATCTCGTCACAAATAAGCAATCATGTACAAGTGCATCTCGTCACAAATATGCACAAGCTCATATGCATATTAAATTACAGACTTGCATCAAAACAGTTCACACATAGCACCTATGGTCATGAAGCCAGAGGCAAGAATTAAATCCAGGAACACAACTGACTTGATACAAACCAAATAGAAATGAAGACCGTGTGCCAAAATATTAGAGACAATGAAAGTGCAGACTATACAAAAATGAAGACCACATGAGCTCAATGCAACACAACATTAAATAACAAACTATAACACAGACATATGTATATGCATATTGAAGTGCTCTAAACACAGACTCGACCAAGACTACATGAACCAGACTCAAACACACAGTGACACATGTACACATATATAGACATTACTCGAAACCAGTATACAATGAGGTGAAGATAATTAGTACACAGCAGCTCAAATGAGCAGTGCCAACAGACCAGTAATCAAGTACAAATTCAAGTATATAAATCATGACCACAACCAGCACATGCACATCAAAGTGCAGACAAACTACAAAATCATGATGAAGCCACTGTCAAGAGAACTGAGTATACATGATGACTCGAGAACAAAAGCATGAAGTACACAGAATACATGTGTATATATATATATATATATATATATATGTGTGTGTGTGTGTGTAGTGAGCAGTGGACAAGAGCTCAACAAAACAACTTAATCAAACTCAATGTATTCCAGACCGGACTTTTATGAACAACAAATAACATATATATGCTGCAGAGACCAGAGAACCAAGCTACAGTTGAAGCACACGGCAGAGAGTATATGCAGAGTATAACAAAGTCAAGGCCGCAAGTAAATAAGGTAAAAGCCGAAGTTAATATAAATTCAAATTGAACAGTGACAGTGCCGAAGTTAAGAAATTGACAAAATTCAAGTCAAAGCATATTGAACAAGTCGGTGCCAAAGTCGAACCAGCAAAATCGAAATCGTGGTGAGCAAGGCAATTCAAAGCCGTGAGTATAAGTAAAACCAGGAAATACACAAATGTGAACATATCAAATTATACGACATTGACAAAGTCAGAGAAATAATCAACATCTAAGTAACATCGAGTGGCCGAGATGAATTCAAGAAAAAATAATTGACGAATTCGTAAAAAATATACGAACGAAACTATAGGGGTTCGAACCCTATATAAACGAACATCATCGGCAAAATTAGGCATTCGAGTTCAAGCAATATCACAGAGTATAAAATCAATTAGGAACTCGAATCAAAGTCGAGAGTAATATAAATTGAAAAGGAGACACGCATACCAATTTAAGCATCATTCAAACTCGACTCAAATTTGAAGGAGCTATGCGCAAACAAGTTGAATATTTATTGAAATTGACAAACAAATAATCAGCTTCTTCAACTACAAATGCCCTAATTTCATAGCAAACGAAGAAGCAAAGGAACGAGGCTGACATTTTTTTAAAGAGCAAAGAAAGCTCTAATTCTCTCAAGGAACGAAGCAGACACTGAATTACAGGAAGTCAGGCTAAAGAAATAAAGAGATAAAAGGGAGACTCCTTTGTTATTTTGGGCCGGCCTTGTTAATTAAGAGCATTAGATAATTAGGGTTTTTAATTCATTTATTTAAATTGCTTTAAATTGTATTTTTCCTTTTTAAACTTGTGTATTGTTTAGTCATGCGACTAGGGGTGTAGTTCGAGAATTTGCAACTCAATGGCTGAGTTGTGGCAGGGTTTTGAGCATAGAGTTAAGGCTAGTCGATGGTGGGTGTCGCGAGTTTACGTGTGTAAGCGTCTGACTGTTTAATTTCTAATAGAAACCTTAGGGGCAGCACGTAGGCAGGGTTTTGCCGAAACTGGGTAAATTCTGTGTCGTTCTATTTCTGCATTTATTATTCTGTTATATCTGTGCTGCTATTATTCGGATATATCCGCGTTGAAATTATTTTATACAAACTTCTGCAATAATTTTTATAATTAGTAGTATCACCCTATTCAGCCCCCCTTTAGGGTGAAATCGATCCTATAAATGGTATCAGAGCTAGGTACAAAAGCCATTTTTGTTTTAAAAATTTAATTTTCAAAAACCAATTTTTGTTTCAAAAATTTGAATTTTTTAAAAATGGCTACTTTTGCTGCCGGTCAGTCTAGTATTATCCCTCCTGTTTTTTATGGAACAGATTTTTTGAATTGAAAATTAAAAATGGAATTTTATTTAAAATCTGTTAATTTTAAATTTTAGGATATTATTGAAAATGGGAGTAATATAATAGATGAGAAAATTATCTCGATTAATGCTCTAGCTATGCATATATTATATTCTCATATTAATCAAGATAATTTTAACTTTACTTCTCATTGTGAAAGTGCACAGGAAATCTGGAATACTTTTGATACATTATGTGGTGCAAAAGTCAATAACAACGAGAAATCCTCCATAATCGACATAGAAACATGCTTAACAGGATTGACAAAAAGCAGCAGTGATGACGACGACGAAGATGGAGCAGTTGAGCTGGCATTACTAATGGAGAAATTCAAAAAGTGGAATCACAAATACGGAAATGCATCTCTAAATCAGAAATTAAAAAGCAGAATAGCCAAAGCACTAGACAACCTAGAAAAACGGGAGATCATCTGTCACAAATGCAATAAACCCGGAAACATCAAGCCCAATTGTCCTCGAAATCGACATGACAAAGAAAAGAAATAAAAAAGGAAACGTTTTGCAGCCACATGGAATAAAAGTGATGATGATAATAAAAGCACTAGCAGTAAGAGTGAGAAAGCAGATCTGTTCCTATGAGGTAATATAGCTGATAGCGATGATGACGAGCCAAACGAGGTATTAAAACTTACTTACTCACAACTACTTATATATTTCCATGAAGTAAATGGTTGTTTTGAACGACTTAGGGAGAAGTACGCTAAAATTGAATCACAAAGGAATACTTTGATAGAATCAAATAAACAACTTGGCCAATTAGTTAAAAACTATCAAAGTAGAATCCCTAAGTGTGATAAGTGTCCGTCACTCGAAGAAGAAATTAAAAAATCCGAATTTAAAATTAAATCACTTGAAAATGAAATTCTGATTTTGAAAGAAAGCGAAAATACTCGAAGAGAAAATTCTATTAAAAAGTGCACACAATTATTAAACAAAAATGAATCCCTCAAAACACAAGTCCAACAGTTGTCAACGACTTTAGAAAATTTTTCCAAAAGTGAAAGATCGTTGAATACGCTATTAGGGAAACAAACTGTTAATACAGTTAAACAAGGACTTGGATATAATCAATCTGAACCTGTGAAAAGAAAAATTAATAAAGTCAAATCCGAGTGCACAATTTGTAGAAAAATTGGACATACTCAAAACAATTGCTGCTATAGACCCAAACACGTGAAAACTACACCAATTTGGGGTCCAAAAGGCACAAATATAAAATCTCTCAAAGTTAAACAAATCTGAGTGCCGAAGAAACATATATAAATAGTTTTGGGTCTTTACAAAATTATTTTTCAAAATATTCTGCCATTAATAATCATGGACCTATAAAAACAAATAGGTCACAAAAATCTTTCATCGTGTAGGTGTGGTGGCAAGTTAAGGAACTACAATAGTGTTACTTGGATTCTGGTTGTTCCAGGGACACAACGAGCGACAAAGAAAAGTTCCTTAGCCTAGTATAAAGGTGAAGAATCACAATGGACAACAACGAAAAATATCGTAAAGGTAAAACAAGTAATGGTATATTTATTTGAACGATATATTAAATGGGATAATCTGCACCGTATCTTAATTAAATCAGCCAGTAATGTGATGATGAAATAAATGATGATTTTGATTTTGACTTATTTAAAATTGTTGGCCAATTATATTTTTATGCCAAGAACATTATAAAAATATCTAGAGTCTTTGAACTACTTCATATATATAT
Organism: Allium cepa; assembly: GCA_030765085.1. Taxonomy (NCBI): domain Eukaryota; kingdom Viridiplantae; phylum Streptophyta; class Magnoliopsida; order Asparagales; family Amaryllidaceae; genus Allium; species Allium cepa. Next base: position 400,389,628 of record CM060931.1, read on the forward strand.
TAGCTTGGATTAATAATAGTGTTTTATTGGCTGATGATAATACATTTTGTTATTTTACGGCTGACTCTATATTCATGGTTTTTGATTATTTACACGGCTTCAATTCAAATTCAAGAGAATTTCATTTAAAAAGTTGTTAAAAATGATTTTGAGACATTTTATTGCAACTTCATGATCTGGTCAGTAACATTCAACTAATAATAAGTTTGAGTGAAAAGAAATTCAGGTGCAGATTACATTGGCAATCTAGTTGATAGAAAAATTACTATTGGAACGTGATTTATGATGAGACAGTTAGTAACTGCATCGTTTTTCAAAGAAAATATACGCATATTTTTCACTTCAAATAACTTTCAAATTGCAGCCATTTTTTTATAAAACCCCTTCTAGAAAATCATTTTTGACCTTCTTTCAAATTAGTCATTTTGGAAAATTTGGTTTTATAATTATTTTTGGATTTGATTTTAAATAATTACATTGATTAATCTGACTCCCTACTAATTATCGAAAAGATAAATAGTGTTTGAAAAAGTGACGAGTGTTGATATTAATCATATATTATAACTTGAGATGGTATATTTAGTAAACTTCTTTAGAAATTTGAACAAGAGTAATCAAAACTTTTTGTTGGTAAAAATTCCATGACCATCTCTATTACTATCATATTTCTAACGACCATCACTCATCAAAATTCAATATAGTTTGTCAATATTTGGTACTTTAAATAGGAATCATTCGTTTTTCATTTTTTAAAAATATCCAAAGTATTCACTCTCATTTAAAAATCCTCACGGTTACGCATGGGTGAATTACTTGGAATTTTTGACTATATGCTTCCATGCTCATTTAAAAGTCCTCACGGTTATGCATGTATGGAACGCGTATCAAAATTGATTTATTAAATAGATAAGTTGATTCTAATCCCATTTAAAAGTCCTTATGGTTATGCGTGTTAGAAGATACTTGAATTCATTTTTTTATATAAAAAATTGGAATACTACTAATCTCATTTAAAAGTCCTAACGGTTATGTATGGTTAGTAGATATTCAAATTCCTGATATAAATGTACCACAAATAGACACAACTAAATGGTTTTATATGATGACATCATTCCTATCATTCTAAAGTGGAATATGCACCTAACAAAGTATTTATGATTTTTGTTTGATTTTTTATTAAAATTTAATATTTATATTTGATTAAGTTTTAATATTGTATTAATGTCTATCACTTTATCTCTATTTTTCTAACACTATTACTCTTTTGCTGATTACAAAAGGGGGAGAAAAAAGTTAAGATTTTGACAAATAAAGGTCAATATTTTCTTTTTGCAACTAGGCTCTCTATTTGCATGCATATGCAAAGGGGGAGCTTTTTGTAGAGGGGAAGCATTCAAATACATGGAGAAAGTTGAATGATCAAATACATTTAACAAATTCAAAATCTTATTTATATGTTTGTTATCATCAAAAGGGAGAGATTGTTGAAGATGCGAGTATATGATTTTTGTTTGATGATAATAAACATATATATATATATATATATATTCATTTAAATGTATCTGTTAATGTAATATTTTATTTTCACAGATCAAATAAATATTTGCTGAATAAAATAAATAACATAGAGTTTAAGTTCAAACAGATATTTTATTCAAACAGATATTTATTACAATTTTGAATAGTACAAATTTGAGCTCTCACTATAGATATACGATTTGCAATTACAATACATTTCCATTTACAATTGTCCTCACTACAATTGATTCATTCACTCGTAATTATCTACAACTCCATTCTAGATTGAATCCAGCATCTGAGCAATCTGCAAAAATAGACACCGACGCAGTAAAATTGAAAAGACAATATTTTTGCAGTGTAAAATAAAATGTATTTTGAAAATATTATTTGTCTCAGTTACTTGGGTTGTTCGTCATCATTTAAATTTGAATTCATTTAAATTTGAATTCATCATACACGAACAACTTATGACATGCACAGTGTATCACTGTACATGCCACAAGGCCCTGCACACCGGTATATACACTTGATAAAATTACAGGGACGGGTGAGAACAGGTCAAACCCAAATGAAATGCCGGTTCAACTCAAGTGCAATACAAATAAAGTCGTGACACGAGCACAAGGTCAAATCCAAGCTTTAAGTTGGATTCAACTTAGGTGCAATACAAAACTAAGGGTCAAGGTACATACAACATAGCCTTGACCAAAATTCAAATGTACACTTGAACCTAGACTGGTCAGAGCAACCAGACTACAAAGAAATCAAGGCCAGACCAGATTCAAAGATGCAATCATGTACAAGTGCAACTCATCACGAATACGAACAAGCTCATATGCATATTAAAGTACAGACTTGCATCAAAACAGTTCACACATAACACCTATGATCATGAAGCCAGAGGCAAGAATTAAATCCAGGAACACAACTGACTTGATACAAACCAAATAGAAATGAAGACTGTGTGCCAAAAGATCAGAGACAATGCAAGTACGGACTATACAAAAGTGAAGACCACATGAGCACAGTGCAACACAACATCAAATATCAAACTATAACACAGACATATGTATATGCATATTCAAGTGCATTTGAACTCAGACTCGACCAAGACTACATGAACCAGACTCAAACACACAGTGACACATGTACACATATATAGACATTACTCGAAACCAGTATACAATGAGGTGAAGATAATCAGCAGCTCAAATGAGCAGTGCCAACAGACCAGTAATCAAGTACAGATTCAAGTATACAAATGATGACCACAACCAGCACATGCACATCAAAGTGCAGACAAACTACAAAATCACGGTGAAGCCAGTGTCATAAGAACTAAGTATACATGATGACTCAAGAACAAAAGCATGAAGTACACAAAGTACATGTATTGGTATATATGCAGTGAACAGTGGACAAGAGCTTAACAAAACAACTTAATCAAAATCAATGTATACCAGACCGGACTTCAAATTATGAACAACAAATAACATATATATGCTGCAGAGACCAGAGAACCAAGCTACAGATTGAAGCACACGGTAAAGAGTATATGCAGAGTATAACAAAGTCAAGGCCGTAAGTAAATAAGGTACAAGCTGAAGTTAACATAAATTCAAATTGAACAGTGACAGTGTAGAAATCAAGAAAATGACAAAATTCAAGTCAAAGCCGGTATTGAACAAGTCAGTGCCAAAGTCGAACCAGCAAAATCGAAACCATGGTGAGTAAGGCAATTCAAAGCCGTGAGTATCAAGTGAAACCATAAAATATACAAATTTGAACATGTCAAATAATACGACATTGACAAAGTCAGAGAAATAATCAACATCCAAGCAACATCGAGTGGCCGAGACGATCAAGCAAAAATAATTGACGAATTCGTATAAAATATATGAAAGAAAATGTAGGGGTTCAAACCCTATATAAACAAACACCATCGGTAAAATTATGCATTCGAGTTCAAACAATATCACAGAGTATAAAATCAATTAGGAACTTGAATCAAAGTCGAGAGTAATATAAATCAAAAAGGAGACACATGTACCAGTTTGAGCATCATTCAAACTCGATTCAAATTTGAAGGAGCTGTGAGCAAATCAGTTGAATATTTATTGAAATCGACAAACAAATAATCGGCTTCTTCAACTACAAAAGCCCTAATTTCAGAGCGAATGAAGAAGCAAAGGAACGAGGCCGACATTTTTACAAAGAAAAGGAAGCCCTAATTCTCTCAAGGAATGAAGCAGACATTAAATTACAGGAAGTCGGGCTAAAGAAATAAAGAGATAAAAGGGAGACTCCTTTGTTATTTTCGGCCAGCCTTGTTAATTAAGAGCATTAGATAATTAGGGTTTTTAATTCGTTTTATTTAAATTGCTTTAAATTGTATTTTCCTTTTTACACTTGTGTATTGTCTTGTCGTGTGACTAGAGAACGAACTACGGTGGTGTAGTTCGAGAACTAGCAACTCAGTGGCTGAGTTATGGCAGAGTTTTGAGCGTAGAGTTAAGGCTAGTCGATAGCGGGTGTCGTGAGTCTACGTGTGTAAGCGTCTGATTGCTTAATTTCTAGTAGAAACCTTGGGGGCAGCACGTAGGTAGGGTTTTGCCGAAGCTGGGTAAGTTCTATGTCGTTCTATTTCTGCATTTATTATTCTGCTATATCCATGATGCTATTATTCTGATATATCTGCATTGAAATTATTTTATACAAACTTCCGCAATAATTTTTACAATTGATAGTATCACCCCATTCACCCCCCTCTAGGGTGAAATTGATCCTACAAGTGTGGTGGAGCTTGTAAGTGGAAGTGGTATTTCAGTTTGAAATGGTGGAAGCATGTGTGTAAGATAGGTCGAGGTAGTCGATGTGGTGGATGTAGTATGTTGTAAATTGTGTTGATATTGGCAGGCAAAGGTTGTAGGAGGAGGGTTGGTGAAGTAAGATAGGATGTGGGCAGGGGAAGCATGACAGTTGAAGTAGTTTCTAAGGGTAAGGCGGATATGTATAGTATGTGATGTGTGTATGATATGATTTGGGTATGATGGGAGTGGTATGTGAATTTGATGAATGATGGAAGTGGTGGGAGTTGATGATGCAAAGGGGGAGAGCAGCGGAATGTGTGGTCGGTTGAGTGGATGGAACTGTAGTTGAATGGCAGTTGAACAGGTAGGAGATGAATGGTGTAGTGACGGTAGTGGATTGGTCAAGAGAGTTTTTAAAGGCAGTGAAATGTTCAGTGCGGAGTGGTGCACAGAAGTGTAATAGCAAATTGAAAATTGGAAATGAATTGTTTGCAATTGTAAAAGCAATGTTGTAAAATCTAAGAAAAATTGTAAATGTAAATGAAAATAAATGAAATAAAAATGTTTTTATTTTTGTTTTGTTCATGTTTTTAAATAAATATGAAATGAAAAGGACACTAAAAAAGTAATATAAAAGAAACAAACACACAAACAAATGAAAACGACAATCACACAAAACAAAAAATCATTTTTTTTAAAATTCAATCACATACAGAATAAACATACACAAAAATCAAACGAAAATAATTCGAAGAATAGTAAATAAAAATCAAAACTATTCCCCAACAATGGCGCCAAAATCTTGTTTAACGGCGAATTTTCTATCGTTTTAAAAAATCGTCGATAAATTTCAAATTAAACTTTAACCGTAAGCACACGACATACAAAAGTTAGTACGTGGTGAGTACAAGTTGATCCATAAGGAATTGTTAATATTAAATTTCTATTCAATCAAATTAACCAAAGATTTAGAGTGATTAGCTAAAAAATGAGAAAAATGACAAAAGAGGATTGGTAAAAGTACGAGAGTGTTAAGATAATTTAGAGGTAATTTTCACTCCCTAGATCACATAGTTTAACACAACATGAAATTATTCTGTTTTTGTCATTAGTAAGTTTAATTGGTGTGCTTACCATAAGTATGACCTATTTGTGCTATTAATTAGCTCAACATATGCCATCAAACTATAACACGCTATTTAAACTACTTTTCAACTCTCTTGATAAATGACAACAAGTTGAAAGCAAAATATATTTTAATTATGGTCTATTTACTATTAATTACAAATATAGACCATCAAATTTCGATTTTAACATTCACTTCTTTGCCATAATCATATTTAGATGAAGATGCAATTTTTGTTTGTGATTGTTTAAGCATAGTCCATTTGTTATGAACAACATAGACTATCAAATTCAACATGAAAAAATAAACCACATCAGCATTAATTTAAGCACAAAAGAGAGCAATAATTATCAAAATGTTGGAGCTATATGATTTGAAGCTTCATTAACCTTAAATTGACGGGATTAGCATCCCATTTGTGTTATCATATCAACACAAGTAACATGCAAAATGAAAATAAAAGAAGAGGAAGAATAGAGCAAAATGAAAAGAAAAGCTAAAAAAATGTAAATACTAATCTACTTGTAGGATCGATTTCACCCTAGAGGGGGGGGGGGGTGAATAGGGTGATGGTATTAATTATAAAAATTAATTGCGGAAGCTTATAAAATAATTTCAACATATATCACAGAATAATAGCAGCACAGAAAAATAGCAGAATAATAAAATGTAGAAATAGAACGACACAGAATTTACCCATCTTCGGCAAAACCGTGCCTACGTGCTGCCTCCAAGGTTTCTACTAGAAATTAAGTAGTCACACGCTTACACACTTAAACTCGCGACACCCACTACTGACTAACCTAACACTACGCTCAAAACCCAGCCACAACTTAGCCACTGGGTTGCGAATTCTCAAACTACGCCTTGTAGTTTGCCCCCTAGTCACACGACTAGAAAATACAACCTTTTAAAAAAGAGTTCAAATTTAAAAAATTAAAAACAATACTAAAACTAAAGCCCTTATTAAAAATAAACCAAAGCCTTATTTATATGTTTAACAAAGCCGGCCCCTTAAGGTCCTTTCTCTCTTATACTTCCGGCCTATTTTCTTTGAGATGAAAATATGGCGGCTTGATTAATTTTCGTTCGTTCCTCTTTGCAAATTTAGGGCTTTCGAATTACAATCGAAGCTGCGCCTTCATTGATTGATCGATAGGGATTCTGCGTGATAATTTGTTCTCGTTCAAGTTCCACTCGGCTGCTTCGATGTTGATCGAGATCGATTGATGACTGGTATGTAATTTATTCCTTTTCTTTTCTGGTTTAATGCTTGCTTGAACTCGATGCCATTTGCCGATGATGTTGATTGCAATTTATAGGAGTCGAACTCCTAAATTTTCGTCGTATATTTTTTATTTGAATTCGTCAAAAATTTTGCTCTGCCGCTTGATAATGCTTGAACGTTTGAGATGATTTATGACTTGTTCAATTTGAATATATTTTCGTTGCTTGAATTCCATGGTGTTGAATTCTGACTTAGTTCGATTTCTTTATTGGCAAGGTTCTGACTTTGACACTAATTTATTGATTGTCACGGTTTGATGATTTTTGACTTCGGTCATTTTTCTTGGCCACCACGATTTCGACTTGTTCATCTTGAGTACAGTCAGCTGTTCACCATTGTGTATTGGCTTTGCGGCCTTGACTTTGTTATACTTTGATTTGTTTTCGCACTGTATACTGTCCTACTCCCATGGTATTATTGCAGACCACTTTTGAACCTTCCTGACCTGATTTTGAAGTTTGTTTCCTTTATGTTGTTGTTGGTGATATCTTGGTTTTCGCTCACCACACATGTAGCATATCTCTGTTTCATTTTTGTTTTTGTTCATTCATAATAGCTTGTCCAGTTCTTGTGCATTACTGAAACACTTTGTATACAGCTGAGTTTTGTTCATTCAATTCATTGAGATTGATGTTGTACTTCACTGTGTATATTTGTCTGCACTGTAGCATGGTCGTGGTTTTGAGAATGCGACTTCATCCCATTGCGTTGATATCTAGCAACAGTAACTTCACTGAATTGTAACTTTGCCCTGTCTGGTTCATTGATCTGCATTTGATGATTTTTGACTTCGCTCTATGATTTCATGAATTTTGCTAGCTAGCCTTTGCTGCTGTGTTGTCATATCTCTGGTACACTCACTAATTTGAGTTTTTCTTGTATAACTCGAGCTTGGTTTGGATTTTGGTCGAGGCTTTTCATTTTTAGTTTGATTGAGTTTGTTTCATGTTGGCGTAAGGCTGGGCATGTGAACTATCTATGATATGTTGCATTCCTTTGTGCTCGACCTGTTGCTTGCATGACTGCACAGTTCACTGTATATATATGTTTGCATATATCACTTGCTTGACCCTTGCATATTCTCTCTGATACATGTTTGTGATATTCGAGTCAGTTTCCATTCAAGTCTTCACTTTTATATTGTTGCAGACCACTTGATCACCGTGTATCACTCCATATTGGTTTTCATTGGATTGATGCCCACTCCTTTGGTTTGTTTGCATTGAAGTTGTATTTTGCTGTCTTCACTGTAATATGTCTTCAACCTGATAGCACTGTGCCTTAGCCTTGCTTGTGCAGCACCATACATCTGTTGCATGCATCGGTTTGTTATTCGAATTACACCTGAGTTAAATCCAGCTTGTAGCTCGGATTTGACCTTGTGCTGAAAGTTGTGACAATTTTTTATCACACTTGAGTTGAATCCGATAATTTGGGTTTGACTTGTGCTCACCTATCCCTGCAAATTTATCAAGTGTATATATCGGTGTACACGACCTTATGGCATATACAGTGATACACTGTGTATGTCACAAGTTGTTCGTGTATGATGAATTGAAAAATTAAATGATGACGAACAACCCAAATAACCGAGGCAAATATTATTTTCAAAATTCTCATTTTGTTTTATACTGCAAAAATATTTCCTTTTCAATTTTACCGCGTCAAAATTTATTTTTGCAGATTGCTCAGATGTTGGATTCAATCTGGAATGAAGTTGAAGATAAAATACGAGTTGAGTGAATGAGTGATGTGTAGTGAGGTCAAATGTGAATGTGAATCGTGATGTAATCAAAGTTATACTATAATTATATATATATATATATATATATATATAGTGAGAGCATAAACTTTGTACTATTCAAAGATTGTAATAAATATTTGTTTGAATAAAAATTCTGTTTGAACTTAAATTCTGTGTTATTTTTATTTTTATTCAACAAATATTTATTTAGTCTATGAAAAATAAAATAGTACATTAACAAATACATTTACATGAATATATATATTTATTATCATCAAACAAAAATCATATAATCGCATATTCAATAATCTCACTTTTGATGATAACAAACATATATTTAAGATTTTGAATATGTTAAATGTATTTGATCATTGATATGCTCTAATTGCTCCCCCTATTTAAATGCTTCCTCTCTACACAAAGCCCCCCTACATATATGCATACAATTAAATAATATGCAAATGAGCCTAGATGCAAATGGAAAATATTTGACCTTTGCTTGATTTTATTTGACAAAATCTTAACTTTTCTCTCCCCCTTTTGTTATCAGCAAAAGAATAATAGTGTTAGAGAAAATAGAGATAAAGTGATCGATATTAATCCAACATTAAAACTCAATCGAATATAAATATTAAATTTCAAAAAAAATCAAACAAAAATCATAAATATTTTGTTAGGTGCATATTCCACTTTTAGAATGATGGGAATGATGTCATCATATAAAACCATACAATTGTGTCTATTTGTGGTATATTTATGTCAGAAATTTGAATATCTACTAACCATGCATAACCGTTAGGACTTTTAAATGAGATTAGTAGTATTCCAATTTTATTTTAAAAAAAACGATTTCAAGTATCTTCTAACCACGCATAACCGTGAGGACTTTTAAATGGGATTAGAATCAACTTGTTTATTTTAAAAATCAATTTTGATATGCGTTCCATACATGCATAACCGTAAGGACTTTTAAATGAGCATGGAAGCACATAACAAATTCCAAGTAATTCACCCATGCATAACCGTGAGGACTTTTAAATGAGAGTGAATACTTTGGTATTTTTTTTTATTTTTTTTAAAATAAATATAAAATGAAGAAAGAATGATTCCTGTTTAAAGTACCACATATTGACAAACTCTATAGAATTTTGATGAGTGATGGTTGTTAGAAATATGATAGAACTAGAGATGGTCATGGAATTTTTTACCAACAAAAAGTTTTATAACTCTTTTTTAAATTTCTAAAGAAATCTACTAATTATACCGTCTCGAGTTATAATGCATGATTAATATTAACACTCATCACTTTTTCAATCATTATTCATATTTACGATAATTATTAGGGAGTCAAATTAGTCAAAATAATCATTTAAAATCAAATTCCAAAATAATTATAAAATCAATTTTTCAAAATGACTGATCTGAAAATATGGTCAAAAATGATTTTCTCGAAGGGGTTATATGAGAAAAATTTCTGCTATTTGAAAATTATTTGAAATGAAAAATATGAAGATATTTTCTTTGAAAAACGATGCAGTTACTAAATGTCACTACAAAAATCACGTTCAACCAGTAATTTTTCTATCAACTAGATTACCAGTGTACTCTGCATCTGAATTTCTCTTTCACTCAAAATTATCATTAATTGAATTTGATAGACCAGAAAGTGTGCACCAAAAATTTCAAACTCAATTTTAACAGTTTTTTAAATGACATTCTCTAGAATTTGAAATAAAGCCGCGTAAATAATCAAAAACCGTGAATATAGAGTTAGCCGTATTATAACCAAATGTATTATCATCCAATAAAACACTATTTTTAATCCAAACTAATGTATATGAAGTAATTCAAAGAATCTAGATATTTTTATAGTGTTTTTGGCATAAGAATATAATTGGCCAACAATTTTGAATAAGTCAGAATCAAAATCATCATTATTTCATCATCTTCATTTTTGGCTGATTTAATTCAAAATACGGTGCAGATTATCACATTTAATATATCGTTCAAAATATACCATTACCTGTTTTACCTTTACGATAATTTTTCGTGGTTGCCCATTGTGATTCTGTCACCTTTGTACTAGGCTAAGGAACTTTGCTATGTCGCCCATTGTGTTTTTGGAACAGCCAAAATCCAGAGAACACTGTTGTTGTTCCTTAGACTACCACCACACCTACACGATGAAAGATTTTTGTGACCTATTTGTTTTTATAGGTCCATGATTGTTAGTGGTAGAATATATTGAAAAATAGTTTTGTGGAGACCCAAAACTATTTATATATGTTCTTTTCGGCATCCAAATTTGTTTAACTTTGAGAGATTTTATATTTGCGCCTTTTGGAACTCAAATTGGTATAGTTTTCACATGTTTGAGTCTATACCAACAATTATTGTGATTATATCCATATCTTCTACAAATTGTGCACATAGAATTGACTAGATTAATATTGCTTTCAACATTTTCAGATTGATTATATCCAAGTCCTGTCTAACTGTATTAACAGTTTGCTTCCCTAATAGTATATTCAACTATTTTTCACTTTTTGAAAATTTATCTAAAATCATTGACAATTTTTGGACTTATGTTTTGAGAGATTCATTTTCGTTTAACAATTGTGTGAACTTTTTAATAGAATTCTCTCTCCTAGTATTTTCATTCTCTTTCAAAATCTGAATTTCGTTTTCAAGTGATTTTATATTAATTTCTGATTTTTTAATTTCTTCTTCAAATGTTGGACACTTATCACACTTAGGGATCCTACTTTGATAGGTTTTAACTAATTGGTCAAGTTGTTCATTTAATTCTATCAAAGTATCTTTTTGTGATTCAAGTTTGGCATACTTCTCCCTAAGTCATTCAAAACAGCCATTTACTTTATGGAAATAAATAAGCAATTCAGAGTGAGTAAGTTTTGATACCTTGCTTGGCTCGTCATCGTCGCTATCAGTTATATTCCCTTGAAGGCACATATCTGCTTTCTCACTCTCACTGCTAGAACTTTAATTATCTTCATCACTAGTATTCCACATGGCTGCAAAATTTTTCCTTTTTGATTTCTTTTTAAAGTCACGTTGATTTTGAGGACAATTAGGCTTGATGTATCCGGGTTGATGGCACTTATGACAGATGATTTTTTTTCTTCTGGATTGTCCAATATTTTATTTATTCTACTTTTCAATTTTCGATCTAGAGCTGGATTTTCGCATTTGTAATTCCACCTTTTGACTTTCTTTATTATCAGCTCCAATTCTGCTGCTCCGTTATCATCGTCATCACTTTCAGTTGTTCCTTTGAGAGCTATTGATTTCTTTCGAGTATCTCCTCCTTCACGCTCTTCCTTGAATTTCATTTCTAGCTCATAAGTGGTGAGATTTCCGATGAGTTCTTCGACTTTTATTTGTTTCAAATCTTTTGATTCTTGAATGGAAGTCACTTTGGCTTCAAAACTTCGTGGAAGGACTCTAAGGATTTTTCGAACTATCTCCAACACTGTGTATGATTTTCCAAGAGCTTTTGATTTGTATACGATATTGGAAAGTCGTCCATGCTTCTCTTTGACATTTTATTCCTTCACCATTGTGAAGTTCTCGTATTCGCTGCTTAGCATGGCAAGGCGAGATTCTTTGACTTGAGATGTTCCTTCGTGAGTCACTTCTAGTGTGTGCCATATTTCCTGCGCAGTTAGACAATGTGAGACACGATTAAATTCAAATTGATCCAATGAACATATAATAAAATTCATAGCTTTAGCATTAGTATTTTGTAAATTATTTTCTAGTTCTGTCTATTGTTCCTTTGGTTTATCTATTTCCCGATTATCTACAGTTATAGTCGGTGCACTATAACCTGTCTCAACAATATTCCAAGCGTCAATGGTTTCCAGAAAAATTTCCATCCTATTTTTACAGTAAGCATATTCACCATTGAACATTGGTGGTCTAACTATGGATTGACCCTCAGCAAAAGTAGTATTAAAAGAAGCCATTTTAAAAATTCGACTTTTTTTATAAAAAATTGGTTTTTGTAAAATAAGTTTTTTAAAACAAAAACGGCTTTTGTTCCTAGCTCTGATACCACTTATAAGATCGATTTCACCCTAGAGGGGGGTAAATAAGGTAATGGTATTATTTATAAAAATTAATTGCGGAAGCTTATAAAATAATTTCAACACAGATCACAGAATAATAGCAGCATAGAAAAATAGCAGAATAATAAAATGCAGAAATAGAACGACAAAGAATTTACCTAGCTTCGGCAAAACCCTGCCTACGTGCTGCCCCCAAGGTTTCTACTAGAAATTAAGTAGTCACACGCTTACACACGTAAACTCGCGACACCCGCTATTGACTAACCTAACTCTACGCTCAAAACCCTGCCACAACTCAGCCATTGAGTTGCGAAATCTCAAACTGCGCCACGTAATTTGTCCCCTAGTCACACGACTAGAAAATACAACCTTTTAAAAAGAGTTTAAATTTAATAAATTAAAAACAATATTAAAACTAAAGCCCTTATTAAAAATAAACCAAAGCCTTATTTATATGTTTAACAAAGCCGACCTCTTAAGCTCCTTCCTCTCTTATACTTCCGGCCTGTTTTCTTTGAGATGAAAATATGGCGGCTTGATTAATTTTCGTTCATTCCTCTTTGCAAATTTAGGGCTTTCGAATTACAATCGAAGCTGCGCCTTTGTTGATTGATCGATAGGGATTTTGCGTGATAATTTGTTCTCGTTCGAGTTCCACTCGGCTGCTTCGATGTTGATCGAGTTCGACTGATGACTGGTATGTAATTTATTCCTTTTCTTTTCTTGTTTAATGCTTGCTTGAACTCGATGCCATTTGCCGATGATGTTGATTACAATTTATAGGAGTCAAACTCCTAAATTTTCGTCGTATATTTTTTGTTTGAATTCATCAAAACTTTTTCTCTGCCGCTTGATAATGCTTGAATGTTTGAGATGATTTATGACTTGTTCAATTCGAATATATTTTCGTTGCTTGAATTCCACGGTGTTGAATTCTGACTTGGTTCGATTTCTTTATTGACAAGGTTCTGACTTTGACACTAATTTATTGATTGTCACGGTTTGATGATTTTTGACTTTGGTCATTTTTCTTGGCCACCACGATTTCAACTTGTTCATCTTGAGTATGGTCAGCTGTTCACCATTGTGTATTGGCTTTGCGGCCTTGACTTTGTTATACTTTGATTTTTTTCCGCACTGCATACTGTCATACTCCCATGGTATTATTGTAGACCACTTTTGAACCTTCCTGACCTGATTTTGTAGTTTGTTTCCTTCATGTTGTTGTTGCTGATATCTTGGTTGTTGTTGCTGATATCTTGGTTTTCGCTGACCACACATGTAGCATACATGTAGTATATCTCTGTTTCATTTTTGTTTTTGTTCATTCATAATAGCTTGTCCAGTTCTTGTGCATTACTGAAACACTTTGTATAAAGTTGAGTTTTGTTCATTCAATTCATTGAGATTGATGTTGTACTTCACTGTGTATATTTGTCTGCACTGTAGCATGGTCGTGGTTTTGAGAATGCGACTTCATCCCATTGCGTTGATATCTAACAATAGTAACTTCACTGAATTGTAACTATGCCCTGTCTGGTTCATTGATCTGCATTTGATGATTTTTGACTTCGCTCTATGATTTCATGAATTTTGCTAGCTAGCCTTTGCTGCTGTGTTGTCATATCTCTGGTACACTCACTAATTTGAGTTTTTCTTGTATAACTCGAGCTTGGTTTGGTTTTTGTTCGAGGCTTTTCATTTTTAGTTTGACTGAGTTTGTTTCATGTTGGCGTAAGGCTGGGCATGTGAACTATCTATGATATGTTGCATTCCTTTGTGCTCGACCTGTTGCTTGCATGACTGCACAGTTCACTGTATATATATGTATATATATGTTTGCATATATCACTTGCTTGACCCTTGCAAATGCTCTCTGATACATGTTTGTGATATTCGAGTCTGTTTCCATTTAAGTCTTCACTTTGATATTGTTGCGGACCACTTAATCACTGTGCATCACTCCATATTGGTTTTCGTTGGATTGATGTCCACTCCTTTGGTTTGTTTGCATTGAAGTTGTATTTTGCTGTCTTCACTATAATATGTCTTCAACCTGATAGCATTGTGCCTTAGCCTTGCTTGTGCAGCACCATACATCTGTTGCATGCATTGGTTTGTTATTCGAATTACACCTGAGTTGAATCCAGCTTGTAGCTCGGATTTGACTTTGTGCTGAAAGTTGTGACATTATTTTATCGCACTTGAGTTGAATCAGATAATTTAGGTTTGACCTGTGCTCACCTGTCCCTGTAAATTTATCAAATGTATATATCGGTGTGCATGGCCTTATGGCATATACAGTGATACACTGTGTATGTCACAAGTTGTTCGTGTATGATGAATTGAAAAATTAGATGATGACGAATAACCCAAATAATTGAGGCAAATATTATTTTCAAAATTCACGTTTTATTTTATACTGCAAAAATATTTCCATTTCAATTTTACTGCGTCAAAATTTATTTTTGCAGATTGCTCAGATGCTGGATTCAATATGGAATGAAGTTGATGATAAAATACGAGTTGAGTGAATGAGTGATGTGTAGTGAGGTCAAATGTAAATGTGAATCGTGATGTAATCAAAGTTGTACTATAATTATATATATATAGTGAGAGCATAAACTTTGTACTATTCAAAGATTGTAATAAATATTTGTTTGAATAAAAATTCTGTTTGAACTCAAATTCTGAGTTATTTTTATTTGTATTCAGCAAATATTTATTTAGTCTATGAAAAATAAAATAGTACATTAACAAATACATTTACACGAATATATATGTTTATTATCATCAAACAAAAATCATATAATCGTATATTCAACACTACTTGCGTGAAAAATAAACTACTACTAAAACAAGAAAGAAATAAAGCATGTAAATAAGAGAGAATATTAATTAATATTGCACAAAAAAGGCAAATTACATGAAAAGAAATATGGATAAGTATTCATGAAAAGAGAAAGAGAGCTTGTGTTTTATTTTGAGCCTAAAACTAACTAAGAGGAGAAGAGGTTATATGAAGCATAATGGGTATTTATATAAGCTAGAAACCCTAATCCATATTTTTAAGGAATACTCAAATTACCTCTTAGTAAGTGTGGTGGTCAAGTAACCATTATCATCCACTAATCATCCATTAAGTGTGCATGAATATTTAATGGCCTTTTAGCATGTACATTAGCTCCTAAGTGTATATTAAGGTAGGTGGGTAAGTGGGGTCCTCCATGATCATTGCTTTGAATTATTTCCATCTTCATTTGTTCTCTACATTCTTGCGCATGCATTGTCATCATGAAACCACTTGTAAAATTCACTAAATTTCCTAAAAAATAACATAAAAAATTTCAAATAAATTTTCACAATTTAATAAATGCACAAAAATGACCATTTTGCCCCTATATGAAGATGAATAAGTGACAAATTGAAAATAATTTGAATTTGGTTTAAACAAGTTAAAATACCCAATATGATCATTTATTTAATTTAAGTAGATTAAATATGGTGGTAAAAATATGCACATTTACGTGCACATCAGTTTGTAGTTAGATTTTGAAAACCTGTTTGCCTCGTTATGAGGGTTTGTACCTCTTATGAGGGTTTTACCTTGTTCTCGAGGGTTTGGAAGCATATGGGACATATGAATTATTACCTTAGGATGGATAAAATGGCATGACGTAATACGATCAGTGCTAGCTAGAATAGAATTAGGGGAACTGTAATATCTTGGTATTTCGTGCCATTCGCATCCCTACATGTCGGATTTGAATTGCTTAAAATATCAAATTATTAATTTAAATTTGGCAAAACTCAACATATACAGTAAATAAAATCACAGGATCACAGACATAGATTATTACAGTAATAGGCAGCGGAATAGATAAGTAACAGAGCTGAAATAAAATACAACAGAATATATGTACAATGTAGTCTCGAATACAAACGGACGACATCTTTGAAAAAAACAACTGGATAATTGAAAGATGAATAGATATAGATGGATCTCCAAGCGAACCTCCAACTCCAAAGGTGAGTCTCTAATGCGGCGGTGCTGAGTCTGACCCAAGCGTAAAGTAAAACGCAAAACACTCGAGTCAGGATTAACATTCTTATATCAATAAATTCAACTCATGTGAAATATCAACAGAAAGACAAGTAACTTAAAGGATGTTTGGGATAACCATCCTTTAAGGATTCGTGGAACTATCTACTATGTAGTAATATACGCTATTATAACATGTCTATAGTAAAGTAAACTATTAAAATAGCATTAAGGCGTTACCCATATCCCCTTTAATACATTTTTATATATTCCCATAGTCTATACAGTACCGTAACTTCCACATAAACTAGAGGGCTTTCAGAGGGCACTCGATAAGTATGGTACAAAACAAACTCGTAGAAGGCGTGCTAGGGCATGTGACACGACACTCAAGACAATGCCAGGGTAAATATACCATTTGCACTTCCGGATTGGCGGTAACGCATAGCAGCTACTACCGCATATATAGCTTGCACAACATATAGATATAAATAATCATATATAAATAGGCTACGCACCATTTCAGAATAAACAAATATATATACAAAACTCTCACCTATATATATATATATATATATATATATATAACATGTATGCAGTTTTAACAATGAGGAGACAAGCTGCATGCGCTACAGCGGAGTGGGAGGGTGAGAGGAAGATGCGGGTCAGTGGGAGATTGCTCGCCGATGGAGAGAGGGGGAGGAGGTGAGTTTCTGCTCGACTTAGGCTATGGTGGAGGCTTCGGTGTACTAGGCGGCAAGGAATGGCGGAGCACTGATGTAGGCTGAGCTTGCATGCTCGGTGGTGGAGGCACGGGAGGAATAAGAGGAAGAGGGGAGCTGGTTTGGCCGATCTTGCTGGCGTGGGGAAGAAGGTAAGGCCGAGCTTGCTGTGTGGTGGTGTGATGGATGGGAGAGGCCGACTCCACAACCGCTTAGTGGAAGGCGAGGTAGGGGCAGAGGTGATGAGGCTCGGCTTGGGTTAGGCAATGGAAAAGAAAAAAATGATTAAGGTAAGATGTTGGAGCTAGGGAGGATGTGTTGGCAATAAGTAATATATACAAGCTTCATTACCTTTTATTTTTACATTATATTTCAATTTGCAGAAACAGACGGAATGGAATACATGCGGTAGGTAGGTTATAGAAAGTAAATAGGCTACAGAGCAATGTAAATTAATATTGCTTTCAAAAGCAATGTCAGAGCCAAAAAAAAGAAATAAAAGGACGAGCCATCATGCATATTGAAACTGGTGAAATAAAGGGCAAAACTAAATTTCAAGAATTATAAATGAATGTACTGTTTTAGGAAAAAATAAATATATACCAAAAATGAATGTAATATCAACGATCAGGCTTAAGTTATTAAAGCAATTTTTTTTTTGATTGGATGACATGACTAAAGATTGAAACAGAAATGAAAAAAAAAGTCATGGATCCGATACCGATACGGTTACCAGTTTCGTGGATTCCGCTGTGTATCGGACTTCAAAAAACAAAATTGAATATACTGTAGAGATCAGCACAGCGAGACAATCAAAACGATACATAGATATCAGTGATCAGATCCTCCTATCAAAAGTTGATATTCGGTACTGAAAATGCTGCAAATCCGCTAAAAATAAGATAAACGAAGCTAGAGAAGTCTAAATTTTCGAAAACGAATTATTACGTCTCACTCAGAAGATGATTTACAAATTTATTACATAAAAATATTTAGGTTTAGAAAACATTGTAGTATCATCAAATATTAACCGATTTAAATTTAAATAAAATTACATATTAAAATAAACTACTATATTTTTAGATGAAAATTTACCATTTTCTATATTTAAATAGATGTATTCCAAATAATTTTTTTTTTCCAAAGTCATTCATTTAAAATTTCACAAAAATTCAGTTAATTAAATAAATAAAACCATTAAAATTTACGGGTCGTTACAGGAACCGACCCAAGCCACTTGGGGAATTACTCTCAGGATTACTTGCCACCATCCACGAGCATTTACGTGGGTGACCTCTTGCATTCTAGCTGAATCATTAGGAAAATGTGAATTTTCATGTGAAATCCATGCTTCTAGTTTGTTTCATCGATTAATCATCCCGACTTTTGTAGGTACTCACTTTGATATTGAATTAGTATGATAAAACTTCTACTTAAGGTTTAGAGTTAATCATAAATGTAATTTATTTATTATGTATAGACTCGTTCCCCAAACTTACTATGATGATCCATCTTAATGGAAAACATCGACTTGCTACGTAGACTATAGATTCGAAATACAACCTTTTGGACGTTTTCTACTTGTGGTTGGAGCCAAATGTGATAAGAGTCTCTAGGAAATCATTTAATGTCGAAAAGCTCAAAGCCATTGTTTAAAGGATCACAACTTCACTAAGATTGAAATGACTAAAAGCGACATTGTTCTGGATTCTGGTTGTTATTTTTGGAAATTTTAAAGTAGATTAAAAATTATGTAAAAAATAGCCAGTCTAATGGAGAGACTTGGGCTCATATGTGTGTCAATTTGAAAAGTTTATAATGGCATGGTTTGTGTCTATCTTGCATGACAATACTTGGCCATGGATAAAATACCTGATATCATTTTAAAATACTACAATCTATGACAGATTTGTGAATTACATTACAAAGGCCACTTCATGCCGTGGTAATGTTTCAGATGCTCGGCATTCCATATTCAAGGTATGATGCTTTATCTTCATTAAGCGATAAGCTTCCTGAGGAATTATATCATGAATTATTATTGGTCCTTCCCAATTTAGACTAAGGGGTCCATCTTCCAAATCCTTGGTGTTTGGCATAATCTTTCGGAGAACTAAGTCTCCACTTTCAAATTGCGGGTCCTACCTTATTGGTTATAATTCCTGGTCATTTGACGAATGTATTCAGCTGCTCTCAATGCTACTTTTTCCCGCATTTCAGATAAAGAGTCTAGCAATTTATTTTAGAGCTTTGCATTCTGACCAATTTTATTGTATAATCTTCAGTGAGAGGCTATTTTGGACTCTATCAAAAGCATTGATTCTTAGCTGCAAACTAAAGAGAAGGGGGTAAGCCATATTGATGTCTCGGAACTTGTTTCGTACTCCCATAAGTCAAATGGTAGTTCAGCCTAATTGCATTTGCCTAGTTTATGAACTTCCTTAGACTAGCTTTGACTGTTTTGTTGGCTGCTTCTACGACATCATTGGCCTGTGGATGAGCCACTAAGGAAAAGATCTTGATAATGTTGCAGTCTCGACAATATTTAGAAAACTCTTTGCTTTCAAATTGCATGATGTTTTCTTGTAGGGAAGATTGTATTTTGTAATGATATTCTAAACAACAAATTTAACGGTTTGATATGCCATTATGATTGACCAGGGTTTGGCCTCTACTCACTTTGTAAAGTAGTCAATAGTGACTATAGCAAACCTTGCCCCTCCTTTAGCAAAGGACCAACAAGTTTAATGCCTTAGATATCGAATGGTTATGGGCTCATTGTAGGAGTAAGTTCAATATGTGGAGCCCTCGGGATTTTAGACTGTTTAGCATAGTTTAGTGCATCTTGGTTGAGCATTGGCTAATGGAAGTCATGCCTGAGTATTTTCTTGGCCAACTATTGGCCTTCAAAGTGATCGCCACATATAACATCGTGGCATTCTTCTAGCAGTCTCTTCCTTAAGTGATGGTCGCACATCATGAATAGGGGGTTGCATAACCCCTTTAGTAAAGTACCACATCTATAATAGTGAAGTTTGGAGCATAATAATTAATATGTCTTGCTTCGGCAAAATCTGAAAGCATAATGTTCTTAGTTAAGTACTAGATTATGGAGTCACCCAGTTTTCATCTATAACTATTAATTGCGATGATTCGTTTCCAGCTACCCGGGATTGATTGATAATTAAACAATTTCAAGCATCTGTATACTTGGTTTTTCAAGGATCTTTTTCGAAATGAATTCATATTCTTGCCATCTTGAGACCTAGCATATTTAGCCGAGGTAGCAACCCTAGCATCTCAATTTCGGGGGATGCTTTCAATATTATAACTTTTGAAAGTTTCAAGAAGTTGCTTTACCAGCTTTGCATATAATAAAAGTTTTGAATCTCTATCTTGATAGTTGTCAACCCCTTAGTTAACAATTAATTAAGAGTCACGATATACTTTGATCTCCAGAAATTGACAGAGATTGCCAACTTTGGTTTTGCTATTAAGGATTCGTATTTGATCATGTTTTTCTTTATAACAACCCGCCTCAAATCGTGCCCAATTCTAGACCTAGAAAAGGATTATTGAATATTAGACCCATTCCAAAGCTGGTTGTCGGTTGGAAAAGTTCAACTATATACAAAGTTATCTGCTAATGCTACCAGAATCTCACAGCAAAAAAGATATAATATAATATCGAAAACAGTACCCATTTTATAACAATTCAATTTTCAAAAAAATAATAACATCTCAATATCTATGGTACAATACAATAACATCATGTTTGAATGGGTACATAAAAGATAAACATAAATAGAAAGATAACCGCCACAAGACTCCTTCTCTGCCTTCATCTCCTAAAGTCTGCATCGTCTTCTCTATCATGTGTTGTAATGAGCAGGGAGTCAGAAGAACAATGTCTGGTGAATAAAAATACGAGTCTTTCCATATTAGGACTTAGGAAGCATAATTTACATAAGAATATGTCTTACTATCCTAACTATATTTCTTATAAATAACTTCTACCATCGGCCCGAAGGCTTTCCCAGTTCAATCCGATAACTAACATGTTTCTAACCAATTTCTATAACTTACTTTAAACTGTAGGCCTAAGGCCATTCCCAGTCACATGCATCTACTGACAATCTTGTCCTAACAATGTGAGTGAAAGTACCTAGGCCACTTAATACATTTTCAATGGGAATTATGTAGACTCTGACTATTTAATACATATATCTTAGGCAGGTCCATAATTCAATACCTTACCCAAGTTAGACCCCTCACTAGTACAATCTAGCTGATATCGCATGGAATATCATTAGGCCACTTAATACTTCTTTTTGGAAGAGGTAGACTCCACAACAGCCACTTAATACCTCATATCCGAAGCAGACTCCTCCCAAGTTACCATCTACCGTGTCTAAACGCTATTCCGGACCATTTAAGACTTCCTAATTAGGGAGGAGGCATACCCTACAACAACCACTTACTACCCCCAATCTTTGAAGCAGGTCATACGCATTATGACCCATAACATAATTGTAACATCTCACATTAGTCCGACTACACGTAGACGTCGATAGCCGGATTTACCATGCAAACTTACCTTATAGAACCGGGACTAACCTAACATTCTCCATGTGTACTTATTATAGGGTATGTTTCACATCAGCCCCAAAGTCACACTACTAGTAGCTAGATTAGTTGGGTAGACTTCCATGTACTTTTAACTAACCTTGCATCCCTATAAGTTAATCATAATTTATAGTCTCCTAACCATACTACAATATACCTCACTACATTCTACGAAGGCTATAAAGAAAGATTCTTTACTTTGCTACTAATCATATTCATCCTTAACTTCCATCCTAAGGGTTTTAATGCTAATAACTAACCTCTTTATTACATTATCAATTATATGCTATTTATACCCTAATATATATTAATAAACGCTTAACTAAAATATTCCTATTGCTGTGAAGATTATATCATTTACTACTTGTCAAATGTCAAAACTTCCGATTTATACAAGTCTAATTTCGTACCACAACATGCAAATTAGCTAATATATTTAGGCCAACAATAGACTTGTATAAGAAAATAGAATCAATTACCAAATTATTTTGTATTAAAATAATAGAATCACACTAATAGAATTTACGATTCAATCCTTTTACACTCTATTCAACTTCAACATATGAAATGGGAAAGGGGTTTATATTTAAATTACAGAAATAAGTAGTGCGAACTATGAATAAGAGAATCTGTACTTTATACACCATTTCCTAATTCGTTTCCTTTTTTAAATCAAAGTAGGAAGTGGAAGAGAATGTAAAATGTTAAAATTGCAATAACTAAAAAAATTCCACTATTTCAATATAGAATAATTGAGATTCCAAAACATAAGAATTGACATTTCGCTTGGAGGAATTTTTGGGCTTTAGATTTGAAGTTTTCACGAACCAGAATTCCCCATGAGATATATCAAATCTAGCCTATACTATACAATTACTAAAATGGAAAACCTAAGATTCCCACTCATATGTAATTCTTAGCTTTCTCCTTTGGATTTAAACACGCTCGCTTGTTAAATCTATTTTCATATCTCTTCCTTTAGAAATATACAACATGTGGGCTGTATACAGATTAGATTCAGAATTTCAAGAATTGGAAGAGAATAAAATTAGAAATTGAATATTAACATCTAAAATCTCTTAGCTAAATACCTTAAGAAATTTTTGAATCATGAGGAAGAAAGAAACTAGTAGAGCTCCCTCCATTTCCGAATAATTTGTGAATAAAAGTGAAGGGGCTAGGCTCTTCCTTATTTATAGTGGTTAGAAAGCACCAGAACCATCGGATTTACATCGGTTTAAAATAATGAAATCCAAGCCATTCCTAGCCTAAGGAATCCTAGCCTCCACAGCATGAATTGGCTGACCACTCTTGCCTAAGTGGTCGATTGGCTGCCCATAAATAGGAACATATTTTGTGCCGTTTAATTAGTTACTTAATTCCTTATTTAATATTTAACGTTAATTTTTTCTTTTTATCATTTAGTTAACCCCCAAGTTTCTAATTAGCGTTAATTTTTAAATTTCAAATGTTAGCATTAACTACAATTTGATTTTGAATTCAATAACTTCAAACATCAATAAATTTTCTGTTTGAGCTCCAATTTTAAAACTTTATATATGGAAATTGATCAAAAAATCACCATGAAGGCAACATAACAACTTTCTTGGCCAACTTCCAATGTCTTCAAAATTCCATTTTTAGTCTTATTATTAATTAATTAATTCTTTTCTTATAAATTTTTACGGCTTGTTACATTCTCCCCTTTAAAAAGGATTTCATCCTCGGAACCCCTGAGGGATAGATAGTGTAATGCGCATTAAACATCCATGTTATACAACCATATTATCTACATAGTCATTTGCTTAACAAAAAAGTGTAATGTTATTATGTATGTAGACATACTATAGGTGAGCTCAATCCTAGCATAAATGCAAATGTTATGACGTATAGGCATGTACGCAAACATCCAGAACACGCAAAAAAGTTCTACATAAATGTAAAAATGATAGTAAGAAGTGTGGAAACCATCCCTTACTACCCAATTTAGAGATCCCGATGCAACCAAAGCCTAATTTTTAAGAGAGAAAGTTTACCAAAAAGAAGCTCTGGATGATAAGTCCTTATCTTCTCTTCGGTTTTCTATGAGTTTCCCCCAAATTATCTCCTCACTGTACTTGAAACAACCTAATTTCTTTGTTGTAAAGCTTCCAAGTTCTGTGCTGCACTATGCATGTAGTGGCATAGGGTGCTACCGGCTCTGTTTTAATGTCTACTGATTAGTTAAGCTCTAGCATGGTAGCTGTGCTATGAAGGAATATCCTCAAATGCAAAACGTAAAATACGTCGTGATCTCCTGCCAACTTATCTGGTAGCTCTACTCGATATGCAAGTTTCCATATTCTCTCCAAGATCGGGAAAAGTTCAACAAACCTTGGTGCTAACTTCCTCAACTTACCAAATCTCATAACCTTCTTAAGTGGAAAAACTCTAATGAACCCCATTTCTCCTGCCTCAAACTCCAATCCATTTCTTTACTTGTCCGCATAAGACTTCCAACAATCATGTGCGACCTTCATTCACTGCCTAATTAACTCTATCTTTTCTGAGGCCTCACGAATCAAAACTGGTTAAAGTAGAACTTTGTTCGTGGTATCCCACTAATAATTTGGTGATTTGCATAGCCTCCTGTATAACGCTTCAAAGGGTGCCATACCAATCGTCGCTTGGTAACCATCATTGTGCGCAAAATCTACTAAAGGTAAGTGTTGCATCCAATGTCCACCAAAATCCATGATGCAGGCTCTCGGAAAATTCTCAAAATACCTATTCACCCGTTTAGTATGACCATTAGTTTTTGGATGGTAAGTAATGCATAGATTTAATGAGGTTCCTAAAGATGACCGCAAACTCTTCTAAAATTCACTAGTGGATAAGGGGTTTATATCACTAAAAATGCCAACTAGGATTCCATGAAGTCGAACCTCCTCCTTAGTATAAATTTGTGCCAAAAGAGGTTGTGGTTCTATTACTTCTAACAGGAATAAGATAGGCGCTTTCAGTGAGCTTATCTACTATGACTCAAATAGCTTTATTGCTCTTTTGACTCTTAAGCAACCCATCTATGAAGTCAATTGATATATGCTTCCATTTCCAAGTCGGCACCTCCAATGACAATAATAACCTCTAGGCTTTCCTTGTTCATCCTTTACCATTGGCGCGTCAAATACCTAGAGACAAATTTGGCTGCCCTCTGTTTCATCCCTGGCCAACAAATAATTCACTTCATATCCTTATATTCTTATCTCCTTCGAGGTGAATAGTTATCCTAGAATGGTGATATTTTTCTACTTCCTGTAAAACATCCTTAACCATAGGGACACAAAGGTATCCTTCTCTCCTCAACATCCCCTTTCATCTACTACATATCTACCGACCCACTCTCCTATACTTAACTTGCCTAAATGTCTATTACCGTCGTATCCTTCTTTTGCTCTAGAACAATATGGCCCACTAAACTGGCCTAACCTCCGTTGCCGCTAAATAGCCTAGAATGGGTTTGATTGGTGGTTGGAAATTGAAATCAGAGAGGAACCCCCATTATCACCAGTTAAGTGTCTTTATAAGATCTCCTTATTTACACTGTTTTCCAATATTTTTATATAGTGATCAAAGCTCATTCGAACCATCAACACAGCAATAAAACTATAATGCATCTCATATCCTATCGTACGCTTTTCCAATAACCTAAGGGAGACAACTAGCGAATACAGCACTAAATCCCTAAAATAATTTTTTTTAGAAGTTGTCATTCATCATCGACTAGTGTCAATAATGTTGTGGTCCTAACGCTCCTTACTAAATTAAGATGGATATATCTAGTATGCTATTCAACTATAATCTACATGTATTAACTTACCTCCTTGGCTCTTAATAAATGAGGTCCGTTCATTATTTCAATTATTAAAACCGACTATGGAATAAATTATGCATTCCTATATCACATTGGATATGCATATTTAGCATAACTCATCAGAAAATGGGTTTGGTGAAATGACTTTCCTACCACCTATCTCCCATTCTTCAACCTTGAGTTAATCAACACTTATGTTAGTTTTCCATCCAATTACTCACTTCCCCAATCAAACTACCATTTTACTAAATCACGATCTCTTGATAGTATCCCCAAACCTTGGTACGTACTTTTTTTCTATCCTTGATCATTCATGTGAGTATACCCTAGGACTTACAAAATTATACTTCCCACTCCTCATTCCTTTAAGGGTCCTTCTTACGGCTTTCACACATCTCCAGTCATCATTCCTAGGTTCATACCAATATTCCTTATGCTCAATGGGGATTCCTTATAGCTATCTTTTGAGTATCCATGGTTATTTCATTCATAGCCCAAACTTTTCCCTCGTCTTACCTGGGCAGTCATCCTTATCTACTCCATATCAAGATTTGGTTTGGGCTTCACCATTCTTTATAAAACTAAAACTTCATAATTATGAAGTATCAAATCCAAAACTTTTTTTCTTTCAAAATATAAACTTAGATACCTTTTTAGCAATTTCAAAAATTTCTTGGTTTCCAAAAAGGTCCTTGAAAAATTTCCCTTATCTAAGCGACTTTACTTTTTAAGGACTTTCAACAACAAAAGTTTACTTCTTTTAAACGTGGAATTTATAACTCAAAACATTTAAAACCCAATTAACATACCGAACCACTTTTTTTTATTAAAAAACATCTTATATAACTTTAAGTAATGAAAAAATGAGTAGACAAGGATAACTTCTGTCTATTATTTTCTTATTACTCATGCTATCTCTACTTCGAAGTTTGATGGAGATTTTAATAGCATATAAGGGGAGACTTCTAAAAGATACATGTAATTACCGCATCTACCTAAGTATCTATCCTAGATATATGTGTAGTTACCACATTTCTATGGAATTTATCTATTTTTTCTACCATATTCCAATTGCGTCTCTACATATTGTTTCTAACTAGATTGCTAGTCCTATTTTATATCAATTCCTAATGCGATTTCTATCCCAATCTTCCACTATTGCCACTATTAATATTTCTCCTACCTAAATGGATTCTACTTCAGCTATTATTCTCCGCATTTTCCTTATACAAGAATATTCCACCTATCTTAGTGATCAGGCATCCTTACCCTTTTATTCTTTATACTGCAATTTAATCAAGTATCATTTCCATTTACCCACCCCTTAAAAATTAAATTTTTTATATTAAAATTTCAAATTTATAAAAATAGGAAAAATCATCAAGCCAAAACTATGCTCTATTTTCCATTTATTTTTAAAATGAAAATCCCTTTATCAAAAATCTTTAAACCAAAACTTTCAACTAAACTAATTTTGAATTAAGAAATACCAAATTTCCTCGCTTTTAAAAACAACAACTTCCCAATAAATCCTTTGAAATATCGAATCAAAATATTTCAAGAAACTTTCAAAATCTTCTTATTAAATTCTTTCATATGGGATAAAATCAAAAATGGTCTATTATTGTTCTTTCTTTTGGACTTTTCTTCTTTATACTCCTTAACTGTTCTTCGTTAAAATCCGTCTATCTTCTAGTTTTACTAGTGCATACCTTCTTAAGGGAACTTTTTCCACTCCTACTTCAATCCTTAATTCTAGATGCTTCCAACTTATAATTTCTTACTTCCTTTTTGTTTGGATGAAATATGAATCTTCCATCGGTAGTCCATAAAAATCCACAATCATAAGGCAGTCTAGGCATAACAAAGGATTCCAAAACCATCCAACCTTCAGGATTCTTCTATATGCCATGCTTATGCTTTTCTTAGTCAATGCCTTGTAGTACGACCTACGCTTCGTGGGATAATCGGGGTAGGTAAATACATTTAACTCTATTTATTAGCCTAACTCATAGTTGCTTCATCCATCCTTTCGGAATATGGTCGTAACTATTTCTAAAGTTGAAATTTATAAAGTTTATAGTACGATATATATAAGTTCTTAGCAAAATATTTTCAAAAATAACAAGTATGCACTTACATGTATACCTATACCCAATGTGCGGGTAACCTAAACTTTGATACCAAATGTAACAACCCACCTCGAAACATGCCAAATTTTTGACCTAGAAAAGGCCCATTGAATATTAGACACATTCCAAAGGTTGCTGTCTACTTGTAAATTTAACAATACATAGATCTATCTACTAATGCCATCAGAATCTCACAACGGAAAGGATAAAATATAATCTTATAAAAGTACCTATTATAAAAATTCCCTTTCCAAAACTAAACATAGCATCTTAATATCTGTGGAACAATACAATAACATCTTGTCTGAATGGGTACATCAAAATATATAAAAAAACATGCCGCAAGACCCTGTCTCCGCCTTTATCTCCTAAAATCTGCATCATCTTCTCTAATCAGTGTTATAATGAGGAAGGAGTTAGAACAATAATATATGGTGTATAAAAATCTCGAGTCTTTCCATATTAGTACTTGGGTAGTATAATTTAGATAAGAATATGTCTTATATATCGTAACTATATTTCTTATCAATAACATCAACTGTAGGCCCGAAGGCTTTCCTTGTCCAATTCTATAACTTACACTTTTCCAACCAATCTCTATAACTTACATTCAGCTATAGGCCTAAGGTCATTCCCATTCTCATGCATCTACCATCAATCATGTCCTAACAACATGAGAAAAAGTGCCCGTTCCATTTAATACCTTTTCATTAAGCATCAAGCATATTGTGGCCATTTGATATCTATATCTTAGGTGGGCCCATATCATTTATACCTAACCCAAGCCAAATCCCTCACTAGTACAATCTAGTTGGCAATACATAGAAACTCATCAGGCCACTACTTCTTTTTAAAAGGGGCGGACCCTATAATAGTAGCTTAATACCTCAAACCCAAAGCAGACCCTTTTCGAGATTACTATCTACCATGCTTAAATGCTATTTGTAACGTCCCGCCTTTTCGCACGATTTAAATCGACACACGTGCAAATTCAAACCATACAGAAGGGCGGATTATTATGGGGTACATAAGAAAAAGAAGGAAGAAATAAAACAAAATAGAATCTTGCAGCGGAACGATAAAATATAATAATCAAATATATAGTTCATGAAGCTGTTTTATAAACATTTGATTATACCTATACAATACATATCAGAGTACACATACCAAAAAATAATAATTAATGCAGTGGAATTAATATGAGTATAGTGGAATACTGTAATAAATAATAATAAATCTTCGTCTTCGTCCTCCAGAGTACGGTCTTCTAAATCTTGAAATGCTCAGGCTGACCCGAGCGAATTGAAAAGACAAAACACTCGAGTCAGAACTAAAAGATCTTATGTGAGTTAAATCAACGGAAATAAATATGAGTGTAAACGGCGTCGGAGATGTTTACGTGATTTGACATCTCCTATCCAGTGTCTAACGTGACTGCAGTAACTTAAAAGATGCTCAGGATTCACATCTCCTAAGGATCCGTTAAACTATTTACTATGTAGTAATATTTCGCTATTATAATAGTGTTTAATAGTAAAATAAACTTACTTTTAAATAGCGTTAAGGAGTGACCCAATATTCCCCTCAACACAAATAATGCCAATAGTCTATACATTACCGTAATACCTCCTGATCGGGAGGCTACCAGAGGATACTCCATAGGTACGACACAAATAGAAACTCGTATAAGGCGCGATAGGGTAGGTGGCATGACACAACTAGGCAATGCCAGGGTAGATATAGCAATTACGCATCTGGGATGGTGGTAACGCATAGCCGTAGCTACCGCCCACCTTGAGCCACACCCCCAAACTAAAAAAAAAAAATCAAAAGTGGCCACCGAATCATTCCAAAAGTCAAAGTATAATATCAAAGGGATGTGTCTGATCAAAGGTGCTACCTCATTGGCCCGAGAATCGCTCCTGTTTTAGCCACCTTATGCCAACTCACGGGAGTCGGATCCACGTATTTACCTGAAAGGAAACGCCGCCACCATCCTACTTCATTTTAGAATCTCCATCGCATACACGGTTGTTAAAGTGGTTTTCGGAGTTGGTAGAGAGTATGACAACTTCCGATCCCGGTTTCTTCAACAACCAATCGTTATTATAACACCGCGGTCTTTTCAAAATAGTTATACTTTAAAACCAGAATATAATATCCTTTTTCAAAACCATATAAATACGGTATCATTTTCCTATTTTAAAACCAAATCAACATGATATCATTTCAAATATATCCTTTTTCTAAAACCATACCACTTTAAAATTCATAATATCTCGAAAGCATACATTTGAATTATAACTCTTCAAAACATAATACTTCGAAATCTATAGCTTTGAAACCATAACTTCTAAAACTTAGATGGTTTGGATATTCAAACAGTATATAAAATAATATGGTTTGAATTTAAAATTACTTTATAAAGTAAATAATTTCCACGACTTTAAAATTTTATTCTCTTTAAATTAAGTCTAAATCCATAAATTTTAAATTCACTTTCAGTTTTCAATAAACCACTTCAATTTCAATATATTTCAAACTTTGAGTATTACACAATTAGAAACTAAGGTTGAAAATTTCTATTCAACAATTTAATGTCATATTATTTAGTTTGAAATATTTGCATAATAAATCCATAATCATTTAAATAAAACTCACATTACCTATAACTAAATATTTTCTTCAATTTATTTATACTAGAAATATTCATTTAATTCATCTTGAATAAAAATTCAGTTATAAATATCATACCTTTTAAAATTTCAAGTTAATAAGTTCTACATCAACTTATGGAGTTTAATTCTTAAATAAGCTCAATTTCAAATAAATTTCCAATTTACCTTCCAATCTTAATTGATTTAAATCATTAAACTCTATATATATTCAATATCTTAAACATGTACTTAACCATATAATGTAAAATAATCAAACTCCATTATTAAATTATTTATTTTATTTAACAAATTTATACATAGCTTAAATTCAATAATTTAACTATATATGTATATATAAAATAATATTTATATAATATCAAAAATTAATATTTATTTAACCGTATCCTATCCAAACCATAGAAATCGTTTTCAAAATATTTATATATGTAGATCGACAGTGTCTGTATAAAATTTTCTATCCTATGGTCAAGTGATACGGATATTTATCATTTCAATCCGCAATTTAAAATTAAATTTTACGGTTATATATCATTTCAAACCGCAATCCCGAATGCAATGAAATGCATAATAACTGGCAGTTTATGATGATATAAATAAACATCCATTCATCCATCACAAAATCATATATACATTCGTCACAATCATCATCCAATTCAAACAATACATCAATATATAATGAATAATAAACAACAGGTGTCAACTAGCAGTTTATATTCAACAATAATTTAAGTAACTGTTTAACTGGCAGTTTATATGCAATAAATAATAAGTAACAAATTAATTAATTTAATTTAATTTGACTGGGATGATGATTGAAAATATGCCAAACAGTTATAAATTAATTTGTAAACACATCATAAATCAATTTAAGAAACATAAGAAATTTTAGAAGTTGCGAGTGGGTTAAAACACTCACCTTTTGAATTTAAATTGAATTTAAACCCAAAATTTGGACAGTCTCAGAATCCGTCCAAACTTACGCCAAAATCTCCAAAATCCCAATACGAACCTAAGCGAGAAAACCGCACGTGAAACGGATGTCATACGCACAAGTTATTAAGATTTGAACATTTGAAAATTAAATTAAATAAAAAAACAAGCGGATAGCATCATTACCGCCACGTTACCCTACGTCTTCTTCCAGAACGAATTTTGCGCGCACGCAAGAAGCAGAAAACACGAACCCTAGCACTCAATTGAACACGCCGCCACCTCGATCTACGCACGCTGCGCTACCGCGCACGTCCCACTACCGCCTCACCACTTACCGAGCCCGTCGCCATCACCCACGACCTTGCCACGCACGCGCCTCCACGCACTCAAGCCAGCAGCCGCCAATATACAAAAACCCTAATCGAATTAATCTCGTAAATCTAGCCGTTGAACCTTCAAATGAATCACGCCGATGCCATCCTCTCGGTCCCCTCTACACAACCATATAAGCGATTTGACGATAGGACCAATTTGATTTCGGCGTGATGAACGGTCGTGGCTTCATTACTCGATTCTGGCCACATATCAATCCAGATTAGAAAACAAATCATAGAATTGAGATGCACTGTTCATCAGCTTCGATTCCATATAAAATTTGCTATATACTGTGGAGTTTGAAATTTTAGCTTTTGATTTGGTTTGGAATTGCAATTGGGATTAGGGTTTATCTGCCATTGAAGTGAGGAGGTGAATAAAATGTATAGAAATGAGGAACAGAGGCTGCTAGGGTTTATAGCAGGATATATATAGGCAGGGTTGACATTTGAATGGATGGATAAGACAGATTTACGCGTTACGCCAAAGTGGCCCAAAAAGCCCGTTCTGCCTTCGGAACGAAATTGGGTCAACCTGCATATCCAAATAGATGTTTTAAAATATTCAAATGCGATGGAAAAGGTTTCAAGTCCAAATTCCATCGTATGAAGAAGTTATGCTAAAATCAATATTTTTCAAATTGATTTCAATTTCATTTATTTCATTGCGTTTCGAGCCCGTACGATCAACCGACATGTCCGATCGCTACGAAACTTGAAATCCTACAATAATTCCCCGTTACGGATCCAATGAAACTAGTTTGGTCAAAATCCGAGTCAGTGGCCAAAATGACTATTTTACACTAATTAAATAAATTTATAATTAATTGATTAAACCCAAATTTAAATTTCAATTCTAAAATTGACAATTTTTATCACCTTTATATTTCTCAATCAATTTCAATGTTTTAAACAAATTAAAAGTCGATTTAAAGTTGATTACCTTATCGATTTCAGTATCTTCCTCAATTCCATTCAAATTCAGAACTTATAAATAAAATCCCTAAAAGTCCATTTAGTCAAATAAATTAATTATTATCCTATTCATTCCTGTCAAATAGATGGATTAAATATTGGATTCAAAACTATTACATAAATTTCTCTTATTATCTTTATTTCAAATAACGTATTATTTAACTATTTCAATTTCATTTAATTGCCATTAAAACCGATTATTGAATTTTCCATTTCACTTAAATAAATAAAGTTTTGATTTCCATTCTTCTTATCCTACTAATTGCTTTAATAAATTGGGATTGCACTAATTAAGTCAATTACTACAATTTCTTCCAAATTAAATTCTATGAACTAAACAAATAGGTAATTTATAACAATTGTAACCATTAAACTTGAATTACCAATAACTAAGTTTATTTCCTTCAAACAAATATTATAATTACTTCCAGAACATTGATTTTACTCAATGACCATTTATTATAATTTAAATTCATAAATTTAATTCAATTCTTACATTTGTTTTCATGTATTCAATTTGTAGCTAAGTATATATTTGCATTATTTCCATTTAATTGAAATTCATTCAATTTATTAATAATTACCTTAGTTTACCAAATTTGACAACCCCTAACCATTTGTATTACATTTCACATTAATGTAATATTTATTAAAATTTATTTCCAATTAACGTACTACTTAATTTCCCTTAATTGAAATCTGATTTCCAAGTTTTATTTAACATAGTAAATGAATAAATAACATATATAAATGGTCACCTATTTACTTTTCTTTCATTTATAAGTTTATTACTTACCAACCCAGGTTATAATTCCATGTATAGGACTAATTAATTACCATTAACACCGCATTATTACGTTTATAGATAGATTATAATATTTACACTCACTTCCCTGATATTGAATTCATAACCAAGTTGTAACATACAAAATTTCCAATAAATCATGGGAATCCATTCAATTTGTTACCAATTTACTTACATTAACACTATTTCACTTATTTTGGTCATTATTCCAGACGTAGGTCGCAAGTTTTCATTTCTTTATATTATCCTATGAAAACAATATACATTCCAAATACTTTATTACATTTACTGAAATTTATTTTCCAAATTTACTGAATACACCAAATTATGACTTTACAGTTATTTCAATTAATTAAGGTTGCGCTAAATTATTATTAGCTTACATCCAATTTCAATTAATATCATCAATGAATTTACCTATTTGTTCTCATGCTTTCTAATACATCAGTTAATACCTTATAATAAATCAACGTTTCTATTTTAAGTTTACATTCAACCATAAATACAATAATTCCATTATAACTTTACGAATTTAAATAAATTCATTAATTGTCATTTCTTTCAACCTATTAATTATTAATCATAATTAGCGTTGTTACGTTTTAATTCACTTATTATTTCATTAATATGTTACCCAAATTTATTTCTCCAAATATTAAATCACAAAGTCTTAAGTGATTTACCATTTACGTTACCTTTTTTTAACGTTTGCTTCATGAAAAATTACAAATTTTTTGTTTCCTTCAAAATTTAATTACTCAATTTTAATTAAAATAACCAACTTAATTATTAAAAATTTATAGGTCGTTATACTCTCCCCCGCTTAAAACTTTTCATCCCCGAAAAGGAAAAAGAAGGGAAAAGAAAGAATCGAGTAAACAATACATCTTATTCAAAATTATTACCTTTGTAAACAAATAAATTTACAAAATAAATTAATTTAAATAAATATACTAATTTATAACCATTATATTTTTTTATACTTAAAGTAATATAGTTTGGAAAAATATTTTCAAAAATTTTCTGTGTCCAAAATTTAGGAAAATTTTGGCAGAGTCTCCTTCGTACGGAGAGGCTCGGGAGAAAATATAATATCGAATATAACAATATACAGCAAATATTTTTCAAAATAATAAATATCCCAACACGGGAAAAGTAATATAATAACTCTATAAAACCGTAATCCAAAAAAACGTACCTATTCGTCGGGCAATTAACGCTTAATTATGAAACCAAAAGCAGTAGCAATTGCTTCCATAACCTGTATTTCACTTATGTAATCCAAAAAGGTTAACAATTATATAAAAATGAAATATTTAATGTTGTTTCAATCATAACAACAAATCAATACAAACAACAATCACTTGCAACAAGAAAACAACCATCACATAGAATCAATTATCCATTCAAATCAAACAAACATATAGTTGTTTGGGTTCAAAACTTCAAATTGTACAGGATGAAAAGTAAACTACTAAGTGTACCCTTCACTCAACAGTCTTAGGTGAAATTAAATAGATTATACATACATCCAAACAAATTTAAAGTATCCTTACTCAAACAACCACAAACCAAAACAAACAACAAATCGAACCAATAATTTAAGTTCATTCTTTAGTTTCATTTGATAACCTTTGTTGTTTGACTTTCCTTTTTTTCTTTAGAGGTTTCAATTATTACTTTCCTACGTTCCAATTCACTACAAAAATTGAAGCTATTAATTAATGGAAACTTAAGAACTAAATACCGGGTTTTATTCTAATCATTTAAAATAATAGATAAATCATATACTGGCAACATATATATCTAATTATATTTAAAATAATTTAAAATTTATATTTGTTTATCAAAATAAATCTGCAGCAAAACTACTACGGTGACCTTCCCACTTTGAAACTCGAAAATGAATGTCGATGATACGGCCGCCATCACCGAAATTATTTTCCAACGACAGGGAAGGAAGTACAGAACTTATTTTTCCAAATTCTTCTTTAAAACATTTCTTTCAAATTATATTGAAATATTTATATAAAGATATTATTATTATATTCCAAAATCATTTGAAAGAAATTTTCAAAACCCGGAACTTAAGTTCTAAAATTTCCAATTTCCATTTATTTTGTTTTACAACTCATTTCAATTATTATGTATAAATTTTAATACCTAACAACCAATATATTACAACAAAATATAACCTTTTTTTTAAATTTATTACTTTATATATAGAAAATATAATAGGCAAAATTATTCATTCACCTATATTAAAACAAATATTATGTCGGTCTGTCCTATCAAGTGTTTAGAAACCCCTATTGATGTCATAGCGTCCCATGGATCAACCAGAATTTATAAATACAAAATGGAATAGATTAACACAATATTAAAACCTTTTTATAACACTAACAAATATGCTCTCTCATATATACACTCAACGATTCATCATAAGGTATTACTACCCTATTAGTAAAGAGTCAAAACCCCACAAGCTAAAGTTTATCGCTAAACCAAAGCTCTGATACCACATGTAACGTCCCGCCTTTTCGCACGATTTAAATCAACACACGGTGCCAATTCAAACCATACGGAAGGGCGGATTGTTATGAGGTAAATAAGAAAAAGAAGGATGAAGTAAAACAAAATAGAATCTTGCAGCGGAACGATAAAATATAATAATCAAATATACAGTTCATGAAGCTGTTTTATAAACATTTGATTATACTTATACAATACATATCAGAGTACACATAGCAGAGAATAATAATTAATGCAGCGGAATCAATATGAGTATAGTGGAATACTATAAT
The DNA here is from genome assembly GCA_030765085.1 of Allium cepa. Classification (NCBI taxonomy): domain Eukaryota; kingdom Viridiplantae; phylum Streptophyta; class Magnoliopsida; order Asparagales; family Amaryllidaceae; genus Allium; species Allium cepa. The sequence continues at coordinate 400,426,152 of CM060931.1, forward strand.
AAATAATAATAAATCTTCGTCTTTGTCCTCCAGAGTACGGTCTTCTAAATCCTGAAATGCTCAGGCTGACCCGAGCAAATTGAAAAGTCAAAACACTCGAGTCAGAACTAAAAGATCTTATGTGAATTAAATCAACATAAATAAATATGAGTGTAAACGGCGTTGGAGATGTTTACGGGGTTTGACATTTCCTATCCAATGTCTAACATGAGTGCAGTAACTTAAAAGATGCTCGGGATCACATCCCCTAAGGATCCGTTAAACTATTTACTATGTAGTAATATTTCGCTATTATAATAGTGTCTAATAGTAAAATAAACTTACTTTTAAATAGGCTTAAGGAGTGACCCAGTATTCCCCTTAACACAAATAATGCCAACAGTCTATACAGTACCGTAATACCTCCTGATCGGGAGGCTACTGGAGGATACTATATAGGTACGACGCAAATAGAAACTCGTACAAGTCGCGATATGGTAGGTGACACGGCACAACTAGGCAATGCCATTGTAGATATACCAATTACGCATCCGGGCTGGTGATAACGCATAGCTGCAGCTATCGCCCACCTCGTGCAACACCCCCAAATAAAAAAAAAAATCAAAAGTGGCCACCGAATCAATCCAAAAGTCAAAGTATAATATCGAATGGATGTGTCCGATCAAAGGTGCTACCTCATTGGCCCGAGAATCGCTCCTGTTTTAGCCACCTCATGCCAACTCACGGAAGTCGGGTCCACGTATTTACCTCAAAGGAAACGCCGCCACCATCCTACTTCATTCTGGAATCTCCACCGCGTACACGGTTGTTAAAGTGGTTTTCGGAGTTGGCAGAGAGTATGACAACTTCCGATCCCGGTCTCTTCAACAACCAATCGTTATTATAACACCGCGGTCTTTTTAAAATAGTTTATACTTTAAAACCAGAATATAATATCCCTTTTCAAAGCCATATAAATACGATATCATTTTCCTCTTTTAAAACCAAATCAATATGATATCATTTCAAATATATACTTTTTCTAAAACCATACCACTTTAAAATTTGTAATATCTAGAAACCATACAATTGAATTATATCTCTTCAAAACATAATACTTCGAAATCCATAGCTTTAAAACCATAACTTCCAAAACTTAAATAGTTTGGATATTCAAATAGTATATAAAATAAAATAGTTTGAATTTAAAATTACTTTATAAAGTAAATAATTTCCATGACTTTAGAATTTTATTCTCTTTAAATTAAGTCTGAATCCATAAATTTTAAATTCACTTTCACTTTTCAATAAACCACTTCAGTTTCAATATATTTCAAACTTTGAGTATTAAACAATTAGAAACTAAGGTTGGAAATTTCTATTCAACAATTCAATATCCTATTATTTAGTTTGAAATATTTGCATAATAAATCCATAATCATTTAAATAAAACTCACATTACCAATAATTAAATCTTTCCTTCAATTTATTTATACTAGAAATATTCATTTAATTCATCTTGAATAAAAATTCAGTTATAAATATCATACCTTTTAAAATTTCAAGTTAATAAGTTCTACATCAACTTATGGAGTTTAGTTCTTAAATAAGCTCAATTTCAAATAAATTTTCAATTTACCTGCCAATCTTAATTGATTTAAATCATTAAAACTCTATATATATTCAATATCTTAAACATGTACTTAACCATATAATATAAAATAATCAAACTCCATTATTCAACTTATTTATTTTATTTAACAAATTTATACATAGCTTAAATTCAATAATTTAACTATATATGTATATATAAAATAATATTTATATAATATCAAAAATTATTATTTATTTAACCGTATCCTATCCAAACCAATGAAATCATTTTCAAAATATTTATATATGTAGACCGACGGTGTCTATATAAAATTTTCTATCCTATGGTCAAGTGATACGGATATTTATCATTCCAATCCGCAATTTAAAATTAAATTTTATGGTTATATATCATTTCAAACCACAATCCCGAATGCAATGAAATGCATAATAACTGGCAGTTTATGATGATATAAATAAACATCCCTTCTTCCATTATAAAATCATACATCCATTCATCACAATCATCATCCAATTCAAACGATACATCAATATATAACGAATAATAAACAACAGGTGTCAACTAGCATTTTATATTCAACAATAATTTAATTAACTGTTTAACTGGCAGTTTATATGCAATAAATAATAAGTAACAAATTAATTAATTTAATTTAACTGGGATGATGATTGAAAATATGCCAAACAGTTATAAATTAATTTGTAAACACATCATAAATCAATTTAACAAACATAAGAAATTTTAGAAGTTGTGAGTGGGTTAAAACACTCACCTTTTGAATTTAAATTGAATTTAAATTCAATTTAAACCCAAATTTTGGATGGTCTCATAATCCGTCCAAACCTGCGCCAAAATATCCAAAATCCCAATACGAACCTAAGCGAGAAAACCGCACGTGAAACAGATGTTATACGCACAAGTTATTAAGATTTGAATATTTGAAAATTAAATTAAATTAAATAAAAAAACAAGCAGATAACATCATTACCACCACGTCACCCTACGTCTTCTTCCAGAATGATTTTGCGCGCACGCGAGAAGCAGAAAACACGAACACTAGCACTCAATTGAACACGCCGCCCCTCGATCTACGCACGCTGCGCTACCGCGCACGTCCCATTACCGCCTCACCACTTACCGAGCCCGTCGCCATCGCCCACGACCTTGCCACGCACGCGCCTCCATGCGCTCGAGCCAGCCGCCGCCAATATACAAAAACCCTAATCGAATTAATCTCGTAAATCTAGCCGTTGAACCTTCAAACGAATCACGCCGATGACATCCCCTCGGTCCCCTCTACACAACCATATAAGAGATTTGACGATCGGACCAATTTGATTTCGGCGTGATGAACGCCGTGGCTTCATTACTCGATTCTGACCACATATCAATCCAGATCAGAAAAAAAATCATAGAATTGAGATGCACTGTTCGTCAGCATCGAATCCATATAAAATTTGCTATATACTGTGGAGTTTGAAATTTTAGCTTTTGATTTGGTTTGGAATTGCAATTGGAATTAGGGTTTATCTGCCATTGAAGTGATGAGGTGAATAGAATGTATAGAAATGAGGAACATAGGCTGCTAGGGTTTATAGCAGGATATATATAGGCAGAGTTGACATTTGAATGGATGGATAAGATAGATTTATGCGCTAACGCCAAAGTGGCCCAAAAAGCCCGTTCTGCCTCCACAACGAAATAGGGTCTTAAAATATTTTAAACGTAATGGAAAAGGTTTCAAGTCCAAATTCCATCGTATGAAGAAGTTATGCTAAAATCAATATTTTTCAAATTGATTTCAATTTCATTTATTTCATGGCGTTTCGAGCCCGTACGATCAACCGACAAGTCCGATCGCTACGAAATTTGAAATCCTACAATAATTCACCGTTACGGGTCCGATGAAACTGGTTTAGTCAAAATCCGTGTAACAACCGTGGTATTTTCAACCATTCGCATCCATTATAAGTGTATAGGTAGACACTCATGCTGGAATTAAATTGCTCAAAATACCGCGTTGTAAATAAAAATTTGGCAAATCTCAGAATATACAGTAAATAAAAATCATAGAATCACAGACACAGAGTAATAATAGTGCAGCGGAAGCAAAAGAAATAGTAGTTCATGAAGCTACTATATAAAAATATCAGAGTTACATAAAATACAATAGAGGAAATAAGGTACAAAAGATGTCTCACTTCGTAGAAGTCAACTAATACAAGCGCTGAAAGGAACAACAGGTTTCAAAAGATAAACATGACAAGTAGATAATCTCCAGCGATTCCAATCTCCAGAAAGTGGAAATCCAAATCTGTGAATAACTCAGGCTGACCCGAGCGTAAATAAAAATACAAACACTCGAGTCAGGACATACATACTTATACAATGTAAACCAACTAAAGTGAACTGTAGTAAAGGTACAAGTAACTTAGAAGATGCTTGGGACCGCCCATCCTCTAAGGATCCGTTAAACTATTTACTATGTAGTATATTGCGCTATATACAGTAGTGTCTAATCAGTAAAGTATAATCATATAGAAAATAGCGTTAATGGGATGGTGAACCTTAACGTTGTCGGATCTTTAAAACCAAAATCGTAGTGGGCTCGATATAAGGATATGACACGGCACGCGATGCAATGCCAGGGTGGATACACCGTTTGCAATCCCGGACCGGTGGTGACGACAAGCCAGCAGCTTCCGCCCACCTCGAACAATACCCCCGAATCAAATGTGGCGCCACCGAATCGAATCACAAAAGTAATAGAATGGTTTCCGATGGAGCATTCTCGATGAAAGGGTGCGACCCTTTGTGTAGCCCGGTATAGCTCCTGTTTTAGTCATATATGCCAACTCACGGCAGTTTATGATGATATAAATAAACATCCATTCATCCATCATAAAATCATACATCCATTCATCAAAATCATCATCCAATTCAAACAATACATCAATGTATAACGAATAATAAACAACAGGTATCAACTAGCAGTTTATTTTCAACAATAATTTAATTAACTTTTAACTGGCAGTTTATATGCAATAAATAAATAAGTAACAATTTAATTAAATTAAATTAATTTAACTGGGATGATGATTGAAAATATGCCAAACAGTTATAAATTAATTTCTACACACATCATAAATCAATTTAACAAACATAAGAAATTTTAGAAGTTGTGAGTGGGTTAAAACATTCACCTTTTGAATTTAAATTGAATTTAAATCCAAAATTTGGACAGTCTCAGAATCCGTCCAAATCAGTGCCAAAATCTTTGGAATCCCAATACGAACCTAGCGGAGAAAACCGCGCGTGAAACGGATATCATACGCATAAGTTATTAAGATTTGAACATTTGAAAATTAAATTAAATAAAAAAACAAGTAGATAGCATCACCACCGCCACGTCACCCTACGTTTTCTTCCTGAACGAATTTTGCACGCACGCGAGAAGCAGAAAACACGAACCCTAGCACTCAATTGAATGTGCCGCCACCTCGATCTACGTACGCCGCGCTACCGCGCACGTCCCACTGCCGCCTCACCACTTGCCGAGCCCGCGGCCATCACCCACGATCTTGCCACGCACGCGCCTCCACGCTCCTCCAATTGTTTACATTAATTAGATGAAATTCGTTTTATTTATTCAATTTATGATATTTCATACTCTATTCCACTTCTTCTTCCTTGGATTAAATTACGGTCCTTCATTCTTATCTATTTTTTGTAAACGATGGAGCTGAATAGAGTATGAGGTTTAGACTGCAATTCTTATTGTTTAAGATATTCCATTGAATTGGTGTAATAAATTGAGTTTCTATTTTATTTACAATTTTTTTATTGCAGTTTAGGTTAGGAATATTTATTCCCTGTTTTAGATGTTGGAATTCCATAAAGTCTTAGGAAATTGAAGAAAAATGACTTGTAATAATAATTGGATAGAGAATTGATATTTAACCCTAGTTTGAGGCATAAAATCCTACGTTTAAAATCAACAGGTGCAAATATTTATTTACCTCTATTTACGTATTTAATATATAATTATTGCGTATATGGCATAGTAGATTAGACACTAATTTACATTTATTTTCCTATTAGGAAAGTAATTGATTTTGAGACGAAAATAAGAGGAAACTCTTATATAGCCTAATTATTAATTTAAGGCGTGATAAGGAGATTTCTTATAAGGTCATATTTATGAAACGGTGAGATGAGTGTATATTTGTGTGTATGTGTGTATAGAATAATTAATTTGTGCTAAGTCATAGTGATGCGAGGTCAATAGACTTACAAGAAGGATGCATGCCCTTAACTTTAAGGCTACCAGCTTTTATATACATTTTTATTGATGTGAGATATCCCTATGATAAATATTTGTAATGACACAAGGTTAGTTCCAAATTCTGTAGGGGAAATCCACCTAACTAATCTAGCTACTAGTTCCTATGAATAAAGGACTAATGTGAGATGTTATTATAGGTATGGACCATAAGACAAAAGGCCTACTTCAGGGATTGAGGTATTAAGTCGTTGGACCCACCTTTTTCTCCAGATGAAGTATTAAATGACCAAAGGGTTATGTTATGTAACACCCCTAATTTTTAATAATATTATTCAAGAGATTTAATTAAGTAAATTAAATAGAATAATGTAAATATTAGAAAGATAAGGAGATTGATATTTGAAAATTTATTTAGAGGCCAAGCTTAATTAAATAAATGGGCTTATGATTTATGTTAATTAATAAGAAAACAATTAAAACAAAGGCATATTAGGGAATTGCTGCATCATAATTCCTTAAACGTCTAAAACCCACTTCCCATTCTTTCTCACATTCATTTTCAAATAACTCAAAATGTAAAACCTAAAGCTCAAGCCGGCCATTACTTGGGAGGAAAATAAAAGAAATTCATCTAAATCTAAGAAATCAAGCAAAGGGAATTAATCAAGGAACAAAAGTCAAATTCCTTATCCTAATCAAGGTGAATAATAATAAAAACCATCTCTATTTTTGTTTATTATGCTCATTTGATTTTTAGGTTTAAGTTTAAATCCATTATGACGATTTTTCATGATGACATGCTTGGATTACATGATATGATATATTCAAACAAGATTTTTTGATAAGTGTTTTATATGGTTTTAAGGTTAAAATCATTTATATTGAATTTCAAATGCCATGAGCAATTTATATGTCATGTAAAACATTATTATAGAGATGAGTTTTAATTTTTATAATTTTCCAAGCTATGGAAAATTTACTATGAATTTTAAAGGAAGAAATGAATAAATCGGGTTTAAAATTATTTCCGCTATTATAGGAAGTAATTTGGGTCTAAAATTTTTATATGCTAGATAACATATTAAAAGTGAATATCTATTATTTTTGCGGATTTTTCCTAAGTAATTTACTATGAAAATTAAATTATTTTAGATGACGGACTTAAATGTTTTATTTGTTTTTCTTAATGGAAGACTTATTTGCTAAATTAATTTTTATTTAGATCTGAAATAATTACGGCGGATTTTAAGAAAGAATTTAAAAAAATTTGGCAACCAATTAAATTTTTACAAATAGGCAGGTTAGTTAAAAAGAAATACTTAAAAAGCATTAAAACAGTCTTTACCTAGAATTATGTTTCGTTTCTTTCAGTAGTACCTTTCGACCCAATGCTTCCCGCCTTAACCAAGTCAAAACCAACCAAGCCAAAACTAATACACAAGGTATCAATATGTTGGTGCATAGTGGATTGGAGAAAAGCAAAATGCAAGGTGTCGAAATTGATGCCTTCGAAGGTGTCGAAGCCTTTGTTGTACTCTTAAAAGATAAGCATTTGTCTCGTTTCAAAAGAATGCTTTCAAAGAGGTCGAAACCCCTTCAATGTAGCTCTCGAAGGAGTTACTTTCGAATATATTGCCGCGTTTTGTTTGAAGTGAAGCTTTCGAGAGAGTTGCCTTGTTTTTAAATCAAAGCTTTCGAAAGGGCAGTTCCAGCCCAATCGAAAACATGCTGCCAACCTTATACCTTTCAAATCTATTGAAGTCATTAATTCTTTAGAAAGGTAGATTTTGTTATTTAAATATATTAAGCTGCTTTTTAAAGCTTTCAAAAGGGTTTAATGATTTTGAAGGTAATGGCTTTGAAAGGGGTTTCGAAGCTATACTTCAAATGTTCTATGTGACGACCGCCCATGACTCCCGCACAAAACAAGGGAAAGGTGCGCTGAAAGGTGTGCCAGGAAACCATGGACGATAGTCTGGGTAAGATAAAACAGAAACTCTATCGTACAAATCACAGCGCTTGGACAAAATACAATAGAGAAATATATGTATATAGTGAAGCTCATAACAGAATATCATCATATAGACTTCATAAAGGTTTGATACAAACATCTGAAAAATCAATACATCAAGCCTCACTACATAACACTCAAAACATATACAAGCAGCGGAACATCCAGTACATATAGTAAGAAAACTAATATGCTAGCCTCCAGCTCGTCTTCGCCATCTGCATCGTTGATAACCAAGAACAGCACCTGTCACCTGCTACCTAGTCTGCCCATCCCAACATGGATGAACAGCCCAAGGTAATAAGAGTTGAACATAAAACCTTGAGTCAGACAACAGTCTTAGTGAGCAGTAAATTAACTATCAAACATACCAAAAGAGCATAAAGGATAAAAGGAATAGGAACTCAACCATCCCACTCCACCTCATTCCACAGTGATAGCCCCCAGACCCACTAAGCATAAACAAGCATAGCAAAGCAGACAATTTAAGTAAAGTAATTATCACTCGAGTCAAGGTCGATGTTTTCCAAGTACAAACCCCCAAGGCCTAAACCAAGATCAGATAAGCACCAAGAAAACACCGCTCATGAGACCGAATGATGGTACAATCAAACATCCATGACTCTGGCTATCACTGTTAACGTTGCCTCGATATCACCGTTAATTGAATGACCGGCACCTTCTTTCAGCCGTCCGTCAAGGGCTAATGGCAACCCCGGTTCTAGACATAACTCCGCACGTCATCATGACCTGTGCCTAGGACTATCGCATCTGCCCAGAGTACTGACACGTCATCATGACCCGTGTCTGGAACGTCATCGTGACCCGTTCCAACGTACTCTTGCTTTGAGCATGCTAGAACCTTCAATAACGATAAGATCCAAGCCTCCTAGTCATCCTCCTCGACGACTATTCTCACACTGGCCCAAGCGCCTCTCGAGCCCACCATTTTCAACCAACCCGGACCGCATCACCGAGTTATCAACATGCTTGGGATGATCCCGTCTGGATTAAACCAAGGCTTTCACTCATCATGCTTTGCTTCAACTCATCATAGCAAAGTCCCATCTCACATCATGGTTTGCCTCATCACATCATGGCAAAGTCCATCATCATCAAACCTATCCATATGAGCTTCCACATCTGCTTCATATGCCACAAGCAGCTTTCACCATTCAAGAGCCTTTCCACTTAGCTTTTGAATCATCTTCGACCAACTTGTTCAAATCAACTACTAGTTAATTTGAAATAATCAAATCAATCATAAATCAATCATCAATCCAAGCAATCAAACATTCAACAAGATCTAATAAGCAATTACAACAATAATGGCAATTTGGTAATTAAAGTGTCCAAATCTAACAAGTATGAATCATAGGCAAATGTCTCTATAACTTGATGAATGAACTTGCATAAGTGAACATGTAGTAAAATAGGTGTCAAAACTTCATAGATGATAGATCTACATGCATACTTAGGGAAAATGCAAGAAATCACTATCTTTAACACATAAACAAGCCACCAATCCAATATACTCCCTTGGGTCCGTGTGAGAGATAACTACCACTCACCGAATCACCTAAACACCTTAAAAACAATCAACTCCAGATCTGGACAGCAAGGAACCAAGCTTGATCCGGCAAAATCTCGCTTCAAACGATGAAATCTCTCTTTGTTGGATGAAGATCTTCAACTTTGGATCTTGAATCTTTGATCTTGATCTTCGATCTTGGATGGATAGAATCACTAGATTAGAGTGGAGAAAAGAAGTGAAGAAGTGTTGTAGTCGAGCTCTCAAAATGGCAGCACTTCGTTGCTTCAAAATCCGGTGCCAAAAAGTGAGCCAAAACCCTCTATTTATAGGATGAAACCCCCCCTGAGTCGTCCGCCCCTATGAGTCGTCCACGACTCACGAATCAAGGCACTATACGACTTAACAGAACACGGCTCAACGCTCTACGACCCACGACTTATCTACACTACCGCATTTCCTAAGTCCTAAGTCGTTTAGACGACTTAACTCCTATGCGACCTAACAAAACACACGACCCAGCGACTTATCATGAGTCGTTCAACGACCTAACGACTTCCCATAAGTTGCAACCTCATGGAACATAGGACCTGCCGACTTAAGACCTAACCCTAACTCATCCACGACTTAACTAAATACTCAGAGGCTCACGACCTAACGCTAAGTCGCTCACGCGACTCAACCCAGACTCGACCCAACATAGGTACGACTCAACACAGGCAGTGCCTCGACCTAACGACCTAAGGCCTTCGAACGACTTAACGCTACACAGGGTCACACGACCTAGTCCCCTGCCGACCTAAACCCAGAACACATGCCGACTCACGACTCAAGCCCCTGCCGACTCAATGATATGGCCGACCTAACCTTAACTCGTATATGACTTATAGCATAAACGACCTAACACGTGCACGCGACTTAACACTAAGCCTAGGTCCCCTACGACTTATACCATAACGACTTAAGCCTTAGGTCGTTCACTCCTTAAGTCGGCCTACCTTCCTGAGCCGTTAACCACTAACCCTTAAGTCGTTACATCCTTTAGGTCATTTACTAGCTTAAGTCGTTAGCTCTTAAGTCAAACACTCCTATAACCCGTTCACCCCTTGAGTCGGTCACCTTCCTTAAGTCGGCCACCCTATGAGTCGTAACTCGTACACGACCCAACTCCGAACAACTTAAGCTACCCTTCAACCAAAGCCTCTACACGAGTTAACTTCATACGACTTAAGCACTAAGTCGTTGACTCCCATAAGTCGCTCCACTCGATCAAGCATTCACACGACTTGATGGTAACTATTTTACGATATGTTGACACGTAAAATACGGGTCGTTACATTTTACTTAAATGATTTAAGCTTTCGAAAGGATGGTTCCGAAGCCATCAGTTCCTCCCCCAAATACTTTTACTTAAAGGTTAATGGTTTCGAAATGGGTACTTTCATTTATGTTCACTTTGACCCAAAAGATATTTTTAGAATAACCCAACGGTTTTGAAAGGGGTACTTTTAAATTGTCTTGAAGCTATGCTTTTAAGAGTCAATAAGTAATGCTTTAATACTTTTGAAAGGTTTGCTTTGAGGGTTTCGAAAGAGATGCTTTAAAGTGTTTAGAAAGGCATATTCTTAGTGTTTTGAAAAGAAGATTTGAATGCTTTTGAAGGAGGTTATCCAATGGTTTTGAAAGTAAAATTTTAAGGTTTCGAAAGCCTTTGTTTTCAAAACAAAGAAATCAATTTCATTTTTAAAGGAAAAACCATGGCATAGATAAAGGAATTTTAAAATGACTTTTAAACATAGAGTTTTTGAAGAAGCTTTCCTTGATAAAATATTAGGTTAAAGGGGTTAACCATGTTTCATATGAAAATGCTTTCTAGGATATTAAACCATAGATGTTGGTGTTATTATAATTTTATTCTTGCTTCTTCTAATACATATATATTCACTTTAAATGGACCCATAACTATATTTGGTGAGAAAGGGCTGAATTACTAGCTAGATTGACCCAGTAGTGTATATAAATTGAGTTAACTCCTGTATGAGTAGAATTGCATCCAAGAGGTCAGGTAGACCAGAATATAGGATGTCTAAATATTGATTAAAGAAGTTGGCAGATAGGTAGGCTCATAGTAAACCCAAGAAAACTATGATTAGAAAGAGTTATTGGCAGAGGGCAATAGGTTTGTAGTGAACCTATGAAAACTATATCCAAATAAAGTTATTGACAGAAGTCAATAGGTTCATAGTCAACCCATAAAAACTATGATAAGAGGGAAATTATTGGAGATACCAATAGGTTCAGGGAGAACCCATGATACAATGATGTTTTGATAGGGGCCAATAGTTTCTTAGTGATCCCATGAAAACTATAAGACTAGACATGGAGTCCGTTAGCTTTAAACAGGTTATTAGTCGACCATAAAAACTAATAGGTTAATAGTGAACCTAGAAACTGTAACTGAGACAGATAGTCAAAATGAATGGGGATGGGTAAATCATAATTGATTTACTTGTCTGTAGATCATCACAATATTTTGAATTGCTATATTTAACCATTGTGGATGTAGGAGTATAGTATATGGTTTTTATAAAGTTCTGAATAAGATACTTGTGAGGGGAAAACCCACTCCGCTAAGCGGCGTAGTCTCACTAGATATCTATATGGTTTGAAATGGTAGATTATTATTCATACCGAGCTTTATATCTGACCGAATTTTATGTTTTTCCCTTAAACTCTAGGTACTCAATTGATTTTGAGTAGTTTGAGAGTTGAGGTTTTCAGGTACCTCTTTAGACAGATAAGCTTCTAGAAACATGCAGGAGGCAAGCTAGTAGGAGTTCTTTTCTATTTTGATTCCGCTATGTTTTTTTGTAAAAGAAAAGTTGTTAATAGCTTAGCTATACATACTTTGATCATTCAATAGGGGCATCTTCATATGTCGCTCTTGGCTTATGTTGTAACAATTATAGTTTCTCTAAACGTGATTCTTGTATTGGGATTATGTAATGAATTTAAATTGTTTTGAAATGAAATGTGAAAGTTGTTTAATGATTTTTTTTAAAAAAAATCATATCCATATGTTTCTTTTATATCAATGTATCTAACATTACCTATTTGGTCATTGAGGATTAATAACTATGATGACTGCAGCATCCGTAGCCATTAATTTTGGGCCTTCAAGTGGGGGATGTTACAAGTTGGTATCCGAGCCAGGTTTATGAAAACGTAAAATAATTGAAACCTAAAGATATTTCAAAACATAATCTAATGAATCAGAAAATAAGATCGGGGCTTGGATTAATGCTATATTAGCATATTTGTACTTGATATACACACACACACACACACACATATATATAAGTACGTATTCCCCTCTCTCTTAGACTGTTCTTTTGTATCTTACTAAGGATTGTATGTAGATTTACGAGAAAGAAGATATGGAGGAAGGAAATGGAAGAGGAAATCTCGGTAGAGGAAGCACCACAACCAACGAAAATGCTTGACTCACCAGGAGGGACCCAGGTCGACAGACTAACGCTAATTAAAATGCAGATGCCAATGTGGGTGCTGAAAATCCACTAGAGGATATGGGGACGATGTATAAGTTCTCCGTTAATCTGATGCAAGCAAGAGCTGCTGCTGGAGTTGCTGGGAATGTTGGAAGAGCTAATCCTATGGCTCCAATTGGGAATAACTATTCTAAGTTAAGAAAAGACAACACCAGTCTTAGTGGGAAGTCGTTTATGGGAACGGAGGATGCCATAGAGGTGGAGAATAGACTGTTGCATTGCAAGAGAATCTTTGCTGATTTGGGTTTGGATGATGAGCAGTAGAGGAAGCTTGCCTAAGGAAGAGTTGACTTAGGAAGAATTTGGTAGAAGATTTGAGCAAAGGTTTTTGTCTGAATTTTCCAAGTCAGCATTTCTTAGAAATTTTACGGATTTGGTGCAGGGAGAGATGCCTGTTATTGAGTATGCTACTTTGTTTAATGAGTTGTCAGGATATGGGTATGTTACCATATACACCGTCATCAGGAGGAATGAGAAGTTTATTCGACGGTTGAGGCCCAAGATTGCTAGGGTGACCCTGACACATATCCATGATCCTTGTAGTGTAGTGGTGGAGATGACAATCCGACATGAGGAAATTCTTGCGATTTGTGGGAAAGAAAATCCAGTTGAAACCCAGGGTTCTCAAGGAAAGAAGAGAAAGTTGTTTAAGAAGATTGGAGCCCAGAAGGGAGAGGCTGCGAAGAAGGCAAATGCTTATTTAGTTTGTTTCAAGCGTGACAAGAAAGATCATTATGCTCATGAGTGACAGACACGCAAGGGAAAGAATGTTGTAGAAAAGAAGGTTGTGAAGTGTTTCAACTGTGACCGGGTCGGAAATTATAAGAATCAGTGTCTAGAACCAATCTAGATAGACAAGGAAAAAGTTTTTGCTGTTGGACCATCATCTGTTAGGCCAACTACAACTAAAAAAGGGAAGACTATGATGGAAGGTGTGATTTTGATTCAGAATATACCAATTAGGGTATTATTTGATACCGATGCATCACATTTATTTATATCTCAGTGTTTGGTTGATATGCTATGCTTAGAACCAACATACATGTTACTTCCTTAAGGGTTGCGAATCCGATAGGAGGATAGGCAACTCTAGGGATGAGATATGACCAGTTAGAACTTGATTTGTTAGGTCATAAGTTTGCACATAGTCTTTATGTTTTTGATTTCATTGTTTTCAGGATCATCTTGGGTATGGATCGGTTAGGTAAATATGATGCTAGGATATTTTGCTAGGATAGGAAAATATCACTAAGACACCTTGATAGTCATAACCGAATCATATTCTCAGTGCAGAATTCGGACCAAAGTGTTTGTACTTTGTTAAGTGGTATGGCTGGGTCCAATGTCACCCAGTATACTTATAGGCAACTAACATCCAGTATAACTCGGACCTGTTCTGAAAAAGTCGAGGTATTTCGAATTGTTTGTTGACACTGGCAATGGGGCACAAGAAGAAAGAGCTCCATGGGTCCTTTCTGTCTAACCAAATCCAATTCTCTCTCAATACGTTCCTCAAGATACTTTCGTCTTCTTGGATGAGGATGATAATTTCTTTCGACATAAGGAACATGATGAACAGAGGCTAATCATGGAAAAAGGTTGACGTTCACACCCTAGCCATGTATAAAAGCCGGATGATTTCACTTCTCTTCCTACGTACCCATCCCAACGATCACTTCATTTTTTTTATTAACCCAGTGGGAGAAGAGTTAAGTCTGGTTCAAGTAGCAAGAGAATCCGTAGATGTTTTTCAATCGGTTATAGGATTACCACCGAAACTAGATATTAATTTCGAATAGATCTTGTGTCAGGAGCTTACCTTGTCAGTAGACCACCTAGCAGGATGACACAGACCGAGATGAAGGAGTTGAAGGTGCAGCTAGTGGATCTAGAAGGGAGAAATTTTATTAGACCATGCAGTCCTCCTTGAGGAGCGGCCGCGGTGTCATGAAAAAACCAGATGGATCGTTAAGGATGTGTATCGACTATCATAAGTTGAACGAGAAGACGATTAAGAATATGTATCCTTTGTTGAGAATTGACGATCTAATTGATTAGTTGTGTGGAGCCAGAGTGTTTTCCCAGTTGGATTTGATGACAGGTTTCCATTAGTTAAGAGTGGCAGAGGATAGTATTCCTTTCACAGTATTTTGAACTAGGAATGGTTCATATGAGCAGCTAGTAATGCTATTCGGGTTAACGAACGGACCTTCTTTCTTCGTGGATTTTATGAACCGAGTTTTCTGAGAGTACTTGGATAAGTTTATATTGGTATTTATAGATGACATTTTAGTATACTCTAAGGATGAAAGAGAGCACAAAGATCACCTTAGAGTAATGCTTGAGATGCCGAGGTAGCATCAGCTAAAAGCGAAGTTTTCCAAATGTCATTTCTGAAAGAAAAAGGTTAAATTTCTTGGTCATGTAGTTTCAGAGAATGGCTTGTCAGTCGATCCAGATAAGATCAAAGCTGTTATTAATTGGAAGAGACCAGAGATGGTGATTGAGATAACGAGTTTTCTTGGACTTGCTGGCTATTATCGCAGATTCATCAAGGGTTTCCCATGGATAGCAACGCCTTTAACCAGAAAGGATGTGAAGTTTATCTGGTCCGAAAAATGTGAGGAAGCATTCCTTAAGTTAAAGCACTTGTTGATCAATGCACCTGTGTTAGTAGCTCCATACAGAAACCAAGGGTTGGTGGTATATACTGATGAATGTGGGGTTGGACTAGGAGCTGTTAATGTAGAAGGGTAAGTTATTGCCTACGCTTCATGACAGCTTAGACTGCATGAAGTAAGATATCCTACTTATGATTTGGAGTTGGTAGCGATGATCTTTGCGTTGTTTGATTTGGAGACACTATTTCTTAGGAGAGAAATTTGACCTATACATAGATCATAAGTTTTTATTGTATTTATTCTCTCGAAAGGAGCTGAACATGAGACAACAGAGGCGGCTGGAGGTTTTAGCAGCTTATGTTTTTTGTATAGATTATACTCCTGGAAAGGAAACAAAGTACCAGACGCTCTTAGCAGAAGACATCATAATGCGTTGTTAGCTACGTTGGTAGAATGGAAAGCTTTAGAAGCTTTGACTACGTGTAGTGTGTAGTTAAGATCGACTGCTAGTTCTAGTCAGAGCATAGTCATATTGTCCTGTTTAGAAGTTTGACCGATATTAATCGAAAGGATTGCTTCTAAGCAGAGGAGGATCCATTATTAACTGAGAATATTAGAAGGCTTGAGGTGGGACCAGAGATCGATGATCTATAGGATTTTAGTCTTAACTAAAGGGGATGGTTAAGAAAGAAGAGACAGTTATGTGTTCCAAATGTTAAGGACATAAAGAACGAAGTTCTTAGGGAAGGTCATCGGTACAAATTTACGATTCATCGTGGAGGATCCAAGATGTATCAAGATATGAAGAGGAGTTCTATTGGGAAGGTATGAAGAGCAATGTTGGCTTGTGGGTTAGACAGTGTGCAAACAGTCAACAAGTGAAGGCCGAACATCAAAAGTCGAGTGGATTACTTCAACCTTTGGAGATATCAGTTTGGAAATGGGATTCAATATCCATGGATTTTATAGAAGGATTGCCAAGGTCAAATAGCAAAAATGAAAGTATATGGGTCATAGTGGACATGACCAACAGTACCAATTTTATTCCATTTAAGTCAACCAGAATGACACTTGTTTTAACTAAGTTGTTCAAGAAGAACATAGTTAGACTACATGGAATTTCTAGTAGTATAGTCAGTGACATAGATGTTTCATTTACTAGTGAATTCTAGAAGAGTCTATAGGATGTGTGGGTACCAGTTTTAAGATGAGTACTGCATATCACCCTCAGATGGATGGGCAGACAGATAGAGTCAACAAGGTACTCGAGGACTTATTAAGAGCTTGTGTATTGGACTTTGGTGGATCTTTGGACGATTACCTACATTTAGTGGAGTTTTCCTATAATAATACTTATCAGACTAGTAAAGGAATGGCGATTTCTGAAGCTTTGTATGAAAGGCCATGCAAATCACCAGCATGTTGGTTGGAGACTGAGGATATATTAGCTTAGATCTATATTTGGTTAGAGAGGCGACCGAGAAGATTGAGTTGATACGAGAAAGGATGAAGGAAGCTCAATCTAGACAGAAGAGTTGTGCAGATAAGGGGCGTAAAGACCTAGAATTCTTAGTTGGAGATAAGATTTTCATTAAAGTGTCACCGATGAAGAGTGCAGCACGATTTGAAAAGTCAAGGAAACTGGCACCAAGATATGTTGGTCCGTTCCATGTTATGGAGAGGATTGGGAAGCTCGCATATAGAGTAGAGTTGTCGAGTAGTCTGGGAGGTGTCCGTAATGTGTTTCATATGTCTCACCTTCATAAGTACATGCATGATACTGAGGCTACTATTCCTCCGATAGGGTTGGAAGAGTTGATAGTAGAACCAAATTTGACTTTCATTAGACAACCAGTTTGGGTTGTAGTGAGAAATGAGAAAAGATTGAGGAACAAGACAGTCAAGTTGGTGAAAGCTCAATAGAGCAACAACGAGAAGGACTGTAGTTGGGAGACAGAAAACTGGATTAGAGATACTTATCCTGATCTTTAATGAGTGTATGTTCTATATTAGCTTTAATAGATAGTTTCAAGTGATGTAGGCTACTATGGTTGTTAGGAGCTATTACAAATGATTGCTTTGTTTAGTATTTAATCCTTACTGAATTTTGAGGACGAATTTCTTTAAGGAGGGAAACCTGTAACACACAACATTATTCAGAAGACTTAATTAGATAAATTAAATAGAATAATATAAATATTAGAGTGATAAGGGGATTGAGATCGAAAATTTATTCAGATGCCGAGCTTTATTAAACAAATCGGCTTATCAATGGTTTTATATGTTAATTAATAAGAAAACAATTAACACAAAGGCATATTAGGAAGTTGCGGCACCATAGTTCCTTAAACACATAAAACCCACGTTCCTATTCTTTCTCATGTTCATTTTTCAAAAAAAAAAAATGTAAAACCTAAAGCTCAAGCCGGCCATTACTTAGGAGGTAAAGAAGAGATATCAATCCAGCTAAGGAATCAAGCTAAGGGAATTAATCAAGGATCAAATCTCAAATTCCTTATCCTAATCAAGGTAAATAATAATCAAAACCATCACTATTTTTGTTTATAATGATCATCTAATTTTCGAGTTTAAGTTTAAATCCATTATGATGATTTTTGATGATGATATGCTTGGATTTCATGATATAAAATATTCAAACAAGTTATTTGATACGTGTTTTATATGATTTTAAGGTTAAAATCGTTTATATTGAATTTTGAATGCCTTGAGGAATTTATTTGTCATGTAAAACATTATTCTAGAGTTGGGTTTTAATTTTTATAATTTTCCAAGTTATGGAAAATTTACTATGAATTTTGAAGGAAGAAATGAATAAATTGGGTTTAAAAATATTTCGGCTATTATTGGAAGGAATTTGAGTTTGAATTTTTTTATATGTTAGAGAGCATATTAAAAGTGAATTTCTATGATTTTTGAAGATTTTTCCTAAGTAGTTTACTACGAAAATTAAATTATTTTAGTTGAAGGACTTAAATGTTTTATCTGTTTTGCTTAATGGAAGGGCTTATCTGCTAAATTAATTTTTTTTTAGATATGAAATAATTACAGTAGTTTTTAAGAAATAATTTGAAAAGTTTTTGGCAACCAATTAAATGTTTACAAATAGGTAGGTTAGTTAAAAAACTTACTTAAAAAGGCATTAAAGTAGTCTTTAACTAGAATTATGTTTCGCCTCTTTTAGTAGCACCTTTCGAGCCTATGCTGCCGCCTCGACAAAGTCGAAAACTATACACAAGGTATCAATATGTTGGTACATAGTGGATTGGAGAAAGGCAGAAGGCATAGTGTCGAAACTGATGCTTTCGAAGGGGTTTTTGTTTTACTCTAAGAAGATATGTGCTTGCGTTGTTTTTAAAAGAATGCTTTTGAAGAGGTAGAAACCCCTTCAATGTAGCTCTTGAAGAAGTTGCTTCCGAATATACTGTCGCCTTTTTTTTGAAGTGAAGCTTTCGAAAGAGTTGACTTGTTTTTAAATCAAAGCTTTCGAAAGGGTAGTTTCAAACCAATCGAAACCATGTTGCCGACCTTATACCTTTCGAATGTATTGAAGTCGTCAATGCTTTCGGAAGGTAGTTTTTATTATTTAAATATATTAAACTGCTTCCTAAAGCTTCCAAAGGGTTTAATGGTTTCGAAGGAAATGGTTTCGAAAGGGGTTTCGAAGCTATCCTTCAAATGTTTTACTTAAATGATTGAAGCTTTTGAAAGGATGGTTCTGAAGCCATCAGTTCCTCCCCTAAATACTTTTACTTAAAAGTTAATGGTTTCGAAAGGGATATTTTCGTTTATGTTCACTTTGACCCAAAAGATATTTTTGGAATAAACCTAACGGTTTCGAAAGGGGTATTTTCAAATGGCCAAGGGGTTACATTAGGTGGTATCTCGACAGGGGTCAACTTCTAGAAATAGGCCTTAAATGACGGGGTCTGCCTATTTTCCACTTGGAAGTATTAAGTGGCCTATGAGATTCCGTATGGTGTCAGCTAGATAGTACCGTTTAGGAGAACTCTTCCTGAAATAGGCCTTAAATCATGGGGTCTACCTAAGTATTAAATGGCTTGTTTACCATCATTGACAGTATTAGTTATTTATGACGTATGATTGGGATATGAGATATACTTCTGGAATGGAAGGTATTAAGCGGTTGGACCCGCCTCCTTTTCTTATAAATAAATATTAAATGATTTTAATGGTATTATGTTTATAGACATATTCTTATTTTGAAATATACTACCTAAGTACTAAAAAGGTAAGACTTGAGGTGTTTGTTCACTAGACACTTGTTGTCTTGACTCCTTCCTCATTCCACCATTAATCACCATTAATCATACTCATTCTTAACATTCATCCTAGGGGTTTTTAATGTCGATAACTAACCTATTTTTTACGTTATTAATACATTATTAAGTATAGATTATTTATACACTACTATATATTTATAAATACGTAACTAAAATAATTCTAATCATGCGAAGTTTCTATACCGACCTTTCGATGTCCAAACTTTTACTTTATACAAGTCTAATTCCATACCACAACATACAAATTAGCTAATATCCTTAGCCTAACAATAGACTTGTATAAGAAAATAGAATCAATTACTAAACTAATTTTATATTATAATAATATAATTAACATTAATAGAGTTTATAGTTCAACCCTTCTACACTATATTCAACTTCAACATATAAAATGGAAAAGTGATTCATATAAGTAATTCAAACTACGAACAAGAGAATCATATTTTACACACCACTTTCTTATTTATTTTCTTCTCAAAACATCAAAATAGAAAAGTGAGAAGTGAAATAGAATGTAAAATATTGTAATTGTAATAACTACACAAATTATGCTATTTTAGCAGATTAATTAAGATTCCGAAACATAAGAATTTACATTTCACTTTCGAGGAATTTTAGGGGTTTAGGTTAGAAGTTTCGTGAACCAAAATTTCCCAAGGCACATATCAAATCCATCTATAGTATAAAATTACTAAAATGAGTAAAATTAGGATCTCTACTCATAGATACTTCCTAACTTTCTCCTTTTGGATTTGAACACACCTACTTGTTAAACCTCTTTCTAGATTTCTTCCTTTAGACATATACAACAAGTGGATTGTATATAGATTAGATTCTGAATTTCAAGGATTGGAGGAGAGCAGAAGTAGAAATTGAATATTAACATCTAAAATCTCTTATCTGAAAACTTTAAGAATATTTTGAATCACGGGGAAGAAAGAAACTAGCAGAACTTTGCTACTTTTCCAAATAATTTGTAAATAAAAGTAAGGGGCTGGACTCTTATTTATAGTGATTAGAAAGTTCCAGAAATGCCGAATTTACGTTAGTTTAAAGTAATAAAATTTAGGCCGTTCCTAGCATTAGAAACCTTAGTTGCCACAATACAAATCGGTTGACCGATTGCTTTTAAATGGTAACTTATTCTGTGCAATTTAATTAATTATTTAATTACTTATTTAATATTTTACGTTATTGTTTTCTTTTTAACATTTAGTTTACCCACAAGTTTCTAATTATCGTTCGTTTTTAAATTTCAAATTTTAGCATTAGTTACAACTTGAATTTGAATTCTATTTAAATTATTCAAAATTCGATAACTTCCAACTTCAATAACTTTTCTTTTGTGCTTCAATTTCAAAACTTTATATATGTAAATTGATCAGAAATTTCCATAAATGCAATGGAACAACTTTCAAAATCTTCAAAATGTTCATTTTAGCCTTATTATTAATTTATGGATTAATTCTTTCCTTTTTAATTTTTATGGGGTGTTACATTCTTTTTCAGAAAGGCAAGTTTGATGGCACATTAAATTTGATGGTGGTCTAGGGTGACTAGAATATAACATACCCCAGCCCTTTGCTCGTTTGAAGCTCCATCGACGTAATGTTGTCGAGATAGTAGTTTGGCATTGTCATTATTTGTGACTTCGGTTACAAAACCTGCACATTCAAAAGCAAAATTGAATATTTGTCACTTACAGAATTTCTAGGTACATATGAGATATCATATTAGCTAAATTCTATAGCCCAATTGATTAGTCTCACTGAAGTTTCGAATTTATTAAACACCAGCCGTAATGGTTGGTCTGTTAGAACTCTGATGGGATTGGACTGCAAGTCAGGCCGAATTTTTCAAGTTGTGAAAATCAAGCAATAAGCAAGCTTCTTGATTGTTGGATAATGTTTCTTGGTAGGGCTTAGCCTTTTACTGACATAGCAGACTGGACGTTGAATCCCATTATCATCTCGGACTAATGCTGAGCTTACAGCTTGTTTTCAAGCTGCTAGGTAAAGGAAGAAATCTTCTTAATTCATTAGAGATGGTATTGGAGGCGTTTGAGGTGCCTTTATAAATCTTCAAAGGATTTTAGACATTTGATAGTCCATTTGAAGGTTCCATGCTTCCTAAGTAAGTTGAAAAAAAGAATGAACTTATTGGTCAATCGGCATATAAACCAGCTTAAGGCTGCGCACTTTCTATTTAAGCATATTAGCTCTTTATGGTTGGTTGGTGCCTTCATATTAATTATTTCCTTGATTTAATCTAAATTAATTTCAATTCCCTGGCACTTAACATGAAGCCTAGAAACTTTACATATTGGATTATAAAAGAACACATTTGAGGATTTAGCTTCATATGATATTTTCGAAGGACCTTAAACATTTCAGCTAATTTTGAAACATAGATTCCCAATTACTTTAACTTCACTAGCATACCATCAATGTAGACTCCCATATTTTGGTTTATCTTATTTGTAAATATTCAATTAACTAAGCTTTAGAAAGTCGCCTTGACATTTTTAGGACTGAAGGGCATCACTCTGTAACAAATAAGTATAATATTCGTGACAAAGCTAGTATGTTCTTCATCTAGTTTGGACATGAGGATTTGATTTGTAATCAGAGTAAGTATCCACGAATGAAAGTAATAGGTGCCTACTTGTGGTTTCAACTAATTGATTAATTCTTGGTAAAGGAAAATAATTCTTTGGGCAAGCTTAGTTTAGGTTGCTGAAGACTATGCATGTTCTCTACTAACCATTTAGCTTTTTTTTTTACAAATACAAGAGTAGCAATCCACTTTAGATAGTGGACATCTCTTATAAAATTGTTCTCGAGCAATTTTCTACTTCTTCTTGTAATGCAGCATACATACTTTGTCGAGAGGAAAGAGGGAGAGTCAAACTTGAAAAGTAAAACGCAGGGAGAAGTAATATGGGCTGCAAAAGAAAGAGTTAAATCACTTGACTCAGAAGCCAAATATGAGTTCAAAATCACTATTTGAGCTATCCATAAGCTTCGCTTCACAAAAGTGATATAGATTGAAATAAGAAAATTATGAGGATGAGGAGGCATATTTGAGAGACCTAGTCGAAAAAATGACAAAAGACAAGGCCGAATGGAAAGGAGAAAGGATAATGGATCATAAGTATAACAATAAATTTAGAGGAGCACCATCAACAGAAAGAATTATCGTTATGCTATATCGTCCTACTTTAATATTCCTTCTATCAGGTATGATGGCACAATTGATCTAGACGATCATCTGACGGCATTTGAAAGTCAAATGGATCTGTGTGGCATGCCAGGTGCAGTACAATGTAGACTGTTTCCAACTACGTTCTTTGGAGCTGCAGCATGACGGCATAGAGAAAAAACAAACTACTTTTAAGAGCAATTCACATACAAATGTTCAATCCAATTTTGTACCTCAAAAGGACCAACAATAAATGCAAGTGTTTTGGCTAATATCAAGCAAAAACCTAGTGGGTTGTTAAGAGATTAGTTAAAATGGTTCAATGTTGTAGCTAATAATATCGAAAGTGTGAGTGATAGGGAAAAGTTAATGCCAGTTCCATCTAGATTAATTGAAAACACGCCTTTTGGAAGGAGATTTATATTCATGGATGCAAAGATTTACAAGAATTTCATTTCCAAGCAGGTAAATTTGTGCGAATGGATGAGTTATTTCACAATAAATGGAATCAAAGGGAAAGTGGAAACATTACGATTCCAGACAAGAAAGGAAGAAGGGATGAATTTCTGAAGGCAAATTCAATTGTACTAAGCCAACCTATTTCTTATATATATGCTGTGACTAAAGATGAACTCGATTAACCAGTATCGTTCAAGGCAAGGACGAACCCAGAACCAAACAAAGAAGGAGGCCGCTATGCTTTTCATATAGTAAATGCGCATAAACTAATGAGTGTCGAGTTCTGGCTGGGATTATTCAAAACTTAATTAGGAAAGGAGTTCATAAGGAATTTGTTAAGATTGACTAGAACTCCCCATTTAATGAACAACCACCGACCAACAACACCAATATCTTGAAAAATGAGCTCCCTTAAGAACTTCTTTAACCAACCAATCATATTAACATGATCCATCGGGGACCACATATTGCAAGCTTAAGTAAAGGGTCAAGGAGTAGGTATGTAAAAGAGGCCACGGTGAGCATCTATTCAGTGGGTAAAGAGCCTCCATTAAAATCTTTCAAGAGTTCTGTCCATATTCCAGATTTTGTGATAACCCCAAAGAAATTTAGGGCAATTAAACACCCCTACAATGATCCCTTCATGATAATTATTCAAATTGGGCTTTTGCTTGTGTCCAAAATTCTAGTAGGCTCTGGCAGTGTAGTGAATGCCATTTTTAAGAGTGCCTTCGAATGGATGAGGATTCCAAAAGAGAAGCCTGAACCAAGCCTAGCATCAATCTTTGGGTTCAACAATAAGGGTTATATCCCAGTTGTCGAAATCAAGTTGCACGTCCAAATTGGTAGTCCCCTATACTTAAGAATGTTTGAAACCTTGTTCTGGTCATGTAGCCCTTTTACCATAGCATTTTCTTCGAAGGACTAGCACTTTATGAAATTGATGCTTTCATTTTTCCGAAGCATTTATTGGTTAAATTTATTTGCAAATCTTAATGGAGATCTGTTCATGGCAAACAATTAAGTTCTCGCAAAATGTACTTTGCAACTCTTGAACAATATAATAAAGTGGGATCTTGCTATGAACCTAAGTTCAATAAATATAACCAAAATAAAAAGCCCTTGCATATCAGTCCTCGAGAGTTGATATCTAAGGCAAATAGGTTAAACTTTCGACCAAAGACCTATCAAGTTACAAACGAAGGGACTGAATTTAGCCTAAGGATAAGAAAGCTCATGGAATTAAACCAAGTTAGTCAAGATGAAAGTAAAGTATCATAAGAAATAGTACCAAACAAGGACTTTAGAGATAGAGGAGAAAACACATAACCCATGGAAGACTTAAAAGAGATAAAATTGGATTCTCATGATTCAACCAAGATTTTGAAAATAGGTAAGGGAATGGACAACAGAACAAGGGAAAGTTGCGTTCTTGCAATCAAGCACCAATATATTTTCATGGACCCACGCCAATTTAGAGGGAATCGATCTAACTTTATGTGTCAAGTGCTCAATATTGACCCTAAATTCATTAAAATAAGACAAAAGATGAGGCTATTTGACAAAACTCATACTATGGCACTAAAAGAGGAAGTAAATAGGTTGTTAAAGAATGGGTTCTTTAGGGAAGTGTTTTATCCAAAGTAGTTGGTAAATCCAGTAATGGTTAAAAATCTAAAAGATAATGGAGAACATGCATTAGCTATACAGACTTAAATAAGGCATGTCCAAAATATTATTATCCACTTTCCAGAATTGATCAATTAGTTAATGCGACCAGCGGTCATAAATTGCTACCGTTCATGGATGCATATTCGAGCTACAATCAAATTCAAATGTTTAAAACCAACGAGGAACATACTAGCTTTATAATAGAGTGGGAATGTATCATTATAGGGTAACACTATTTGGATTAAAAAGTGCAGGAGCAACATATCCGTGACTCGTGAGTAAAATGTTCAAAAATCAGATGGGAAGAAAGTTGGAAGTTTACATGGATGGTATACCGGTAAAATCTAAGAAAGAAGTTAATCATGTAGAGGACTTTGGTTAAATGTTTGGCATACTAAGGAAGTACAAAATGAAACCGAACCCACAAAAATGCTCTTTGGAATCCAAACTAGTAAATTTCTAGGTTAAATTTAAGTGCAAAATGAATTGAAGCTAATCTCGATCAAATAAAGGGTATTAGAGATATCGCGTAACCAAAGATGTGTAAGAAAGTAATGGGATTGAATGGACGGGTCCCAACCCTCAATCGATTCATGCCCAAAACAATAGATAATTGTATTCCTTTTTTCAGGTGATTAAGAAAAAGAAAACTTTTGAGTGGACAGAAGGATGCCAAAAAGCATTTCAAGAGTTAAAAGGCCACTTAGAGACACTATTGATACTTTCTATCCCCGTAAAAGACTTATTTCTGTATATGGCTATATCAGAACCTACAATTAGTTCGGTCCCAATAGGAAAAGAAAACGGAATTAAATTCTCGGCTTATTGCATAAGTAAAAGGTTAAAGGATACCCAAGCCAGCACCTAATTATAGAGAAACTGGTATATTGCCTATTGTTGTCAGTATGAAAGCTAAGATTGTATTTCCAAGCGCATTTGGTCAAGGTTTTGACAAATTACCTGTTAATGTAGGTCCTTAGCAAACCGGATAATTAGGAAGATTGGTAAAATGGTAATGGAATTAAAATAACGTGACATCGAATATTTACCCAGGATATCTATTAAAGGACAAGCCTTAGCAAACATCGTTACAAAATGCATGGGACTTAATGAAGAACAACTAGAAAGGAAAAGGAAACTTGAACCAAGGTGGCAGTTGTATGTAGATAGGGCATCAAACGAACAAAGCCCTGGAGTAGGTTACATCGTGGTTACCTCTGATGGACATAAACCATATTATGCCATGAAGTTAGGTTTCTTGGCAACCAACAACATGGCCGAATATGAATCCATGAGTGCATGATTGACTCTAGCACAACAACTCAAAATCCCAAGGACTAAGATATTCAATGATTCACACTTAATGGTGAATCGACTAAATAAGATATTCCAAACAAGGGATGCCTACTTGGCCTGATCTGTTAAAATAATCCATGAGATGTTGGTTCAGTTTGAATATTTCTCCATACATCAAATACCAAGAGAAAAGAATACACAAGCAGATTCTTTAGTGAAATCGACAAGCTCTTGAGGATCACTTAACGTCAAAATCATACCGATCGAATTCCAACAAAGCCCTAATATCGAGAAAGGAAAATAGGAATTAAACAAAGAAGCTTTAGATTTAGCAAGGTCTAAAGCTCAACAATCACCAAGAAACAAGGAGAATTCCAAAGAAAATAGTAATAGCGAAGATGCCCACAAAGGAGTAAGTGTATATGAAAACCAATACATGGATAATTGAATGACACCTTTGGTTCAATATCTTGCGAAGGGGTTATTACTAGAAGAGGAAAAAGGGGAATTGAAGCTAAGATACTAAGCTTGCTCATATACCATAAATGATGGAATATTGTATAGGAAGTTATACTTGCTATCTTATTTGCATTGTGCTGTCCTGAAAATAGGGCAAGGATACTATTGGCTACAAATGACGGAAGAAGCCATGAACTATGTTAAAAGGTGTGACAAATGCCAATTTTTTCCCAAAATACCACGAATTACTCTAAGCAAGTTAACTACTGTTACTAGTCCATGACCTTACAATAAGTATACGGAATTGACTTAATTGTACCTTTTCCAGTCTTAAAAGGTAGAGCAAAATTCACGGTGGTAGCATTGATTACGGCCGAATCTCTATCACACATAACCGCTGGAAAGGTTTTAAAGTTCATCACAAAAAATATAGTCACTAGATTTGGACTTTCAAAAAAAATACCTTCGATAATGAAACTCAATTTGAATGCAAGTAGTTTTCTCATTTCTGTGAAAAGAATGGAAGAATAAAGAGTTTCTCATCAGTAGCATATTCGAAAGTCAATTGAACAGTGGAAGCGGCTAATAAGACCATCAAAAACATCCAGAAGCCCCTAGTCCTATGGTCGTACCAAACTTCCACAAGAACAGCTACTAGGCATATCCCATACTCTTTAACATACGAATTTGAGGCAATGCAGCTAGTCAAAATTGAAGTCCCTTTATACTGGTGGATTGCTTATGCTTATGAAAAAAAATCAAGAGACAAAGATAGAATTACTTGACTAACTCAATGAATTAAGAGATTAAGCCTCTATACAAATAGTCGAATACCAATGAAGGATTGTCGAATACCAATGAAGGATTTCCAAATATTGTAATTCTAAGGCATAAGAATGAGCATTCAAAAAGAGAGACCTAGAATTGAGAAGAGTGATGGCAAACAAAACGGACCTTATAGATGTCCCATTGGGACAAAATTAGGAAGGACCACTAGCTATTCATGAAGTTATTCCTCTAGGAATCTATTGGGTAAGTAGAGCTGATGAAAATGTAATACCAAGAACATGGAATACCGAGCACTTGTGGTTGTATTTCACGATGCTAGACGAATTAAATGGATTGCCAAAGAGACTTTTCCTAAATAATAGCCCTTGGATTGAGATGCTTTTTGTTTAAATTAGCTCTCGACCCAACGAGGTTGGAGAGATTCATTGGGCAAAAGCACTCCTCAAACTTGGAAGAGGATGAAAAGCCTTTGCTTCTACCATAAGGCCCACCTAAAGTAATCGGGTGATTGTCAAATAACCATTGATCCGATGCCGGGCCTAGTCAAAGCTTCATCCAAGGGAAATGGACGAAAAAGCTTATGGTCCTGCCACAAGGCCTGGTCAAAGCAATCATCCAAAGATTGATGATCAATTAAGCCTTTGATCCCATCAAGCTTGGTTAAAGTACACATCCAAGGGAGATGGATGGAAAAGCCTTTGGTCCAACCGCAAGGCTTGGCCAAAGCAACCATCCAAAGAGTGATGGTCAATTAAGCCTTTGATCCTACTGCCATGCCTGGTCAAAGCACGCATCCAAGGGAAATGGATGAATAAGCCTCTAGTCCTACCACAAGGCTTGTCCAAAGTAACTATCGAAGGAGTGATGGTCAGTTGAGTCTTTGATCCCGCTGTTAGGCTTGGCAAAGCATACATTCAAAGGAGATGGGCGAAGAAGCCTTTGGTCCTGCCACAAAGCCTAGCCAAAGCAAATATCCAAAGAATGATGGTTAATTAAGCCTTTGATCCTGCCCCCGACCTTGGCCAAAGTATTGTTAAGGAAGTTAAGCAAACTTTGCAGAAAGCTCAACTTCCAAAGTGGAAGAAGATTACTTAAGGTAAAACATAAGCAAACTCCTTATAAAAGAAGGGAGCAAGTATTATACTCTAAAATATTCAAAAAAGTAATATAGGCACTAACAAAAGCCAACACACTAGGGTTGTCAAGTGGTGACTCCTACAACCCTTGTGGGATGATATAAAAAGGTCATTGTGTGATGATTCTTGAAGCCATCTGGATGATATAAGAAGATTATCGTGTGATGATCCTTGAAGTCATCGTGGGATCATTTAAGAAGGTCACCATGTGATGATTCTAGAAGCCATCATGGGATAATATAAAAAGGTCTTCGTATAACGATTCTTGAAGCCATCATGGGATGATATAAGAAGCTCATCGTGTGACGATTCTTGAAGCCATCGTGGGATGATATAAGAAGCTCATCGTGTGACGATTCTTGAATCCATCGTGGGATGATATAAGAAGCTCATCGTGGGACGATTCTTGAAGCCATTGTGGGATGATGTAGGAAGCTCATCATGTGATGATTCTTGAAGCCATCGTGGGATGATATAAGAAGCTCATTATGTGATGATTCTTAAAGCCATTGTGGGATGATATAAGAAAGCCATCATGAGATGATTCTTGAAGCCGTCATGGGATGATATGAGAAGGCCATCATGTGATGATTCTTTAAGCCATCATGGGATGATATGAGAAAGCCACCATGTGATGGTTCTTGAAGCCATCTTGAGATGATATGAGAAAGCCATATTGTGGTGATTCTTGAAGTCATCGTGGGATGATATAAAACAGTCATCTATAATGATTTTTTAATCCATTATGGGATGATATAAGAAAACTATCGTGTGATGATTCTTGAAGCTATCATGGGATGATATAAGAAGCTACTAGGTAATGATTCTTGAAGCTATCGTGGATGATATAATGAAACTATCGTATGATGATTTTTAAAGCCATTTTGGTATGTTATAAGAAGGTCGCGTGTGATGATTTTTTGGGACATC
Organism: Allium cepa; assembly: GCA_030765085.1. NCBI lineage: Eukaryota > Viridiplantae > Streptophyta > Magnoliopsida > Asparagales > Amaryllidaceae > Allium > Allium cepa. The sequence continues at coordinate 400,456,026 of CM060931.1, forward strand.
GAGGGACGATATAAGAAAGCTATCCTACGATGATTCTTTAAGCCATCGTGTGATGATTCTGTAAGCTACCATGGGATGATATGAGAAAGCTAATGTGTGATGATGCTTGCACCTATCAAAAGATGAAATGTTTGAGCTATTGTAACGACCTATATTTTTGACAATTAAAAATTATTAAATAATATAAAATTTTGGAATTTAATATTATGAGAAATTAAAATTTTATGATTTATTAATGAGAGAATAATTAGAATATGATTAATAAAGTTATTCGAATGTTATTGACAACTATTTTAATGCAATTTCAACCAATTGAAATAACTATATAGTTAATTTGGTTATAATTGTAAATTAGGAATAAAATAATTGTCGAAATTAATGTAATTTAATATTACAGTTAATTTGAAATAATATGATAACTGAAGAATACATATTAATAAAATGTAAACTAATGTTAATTGTATTCATAAGTATTAGTTGATTTAATAATAAGAGCGAAAATCTAAATAAAAGAATTTGATTGAAATTTAATTATAATTAACTGGGTTTTTATTTCAATTGCAATTGAACTCTGAAATTAAAATAATATTTAAATAGTGGATTTAACATGGAAATTTTATTTAGTAGGTTATTAATTTCTACGTAATCAAGAAATGATAAAGTTGTTAAATTTTAATTTAGAATTTAAAAGTGATTAAATCAATTTAGTAATAATTGATTTAATTAATGTGGAAATTAGCCATTTTGGCACCGTCTCAGATTTAGATGAAACTGGTTTCATCGGATCCGTAACAGTGAATTATTATAGGATTTCAAGTTTCGTAGTGATTGGATTTATCATTTGATCATGCAAGCTCGAAACACGTAGAAATCAATTTAATGAATTCAATTAAAATAATCTGATTTTAAAAGCTAACTTCCGTATATAATGGAATTTGGGTTTGAAACTAGTTCCATTGAGTTTAAAAATATCAAAACATATATTTTGATATATCGGATGACCTACTTTCGTTTCAAAAACGAAACGATCTTTTCGTTTCGGAAATGAAACGATCATTTCGGGTCGTCGTTATCGTTTTGACCCAATTTGGATTTTAAATTGACGGCAAATCAAAGATGAGTGTTTTAACCCACTCACAAATGCTAAGCCATCTTATACAGGTTAAATTAAATTTATAATGTGATTAGAAATTGATTGATTGCCATTTGGTATATTTAAATTGTCGTTCAAGTTTATTTGAATTTATATTGAGTAAATTGCCATCTAAATTAAAATTAAATTTAAATTGCTTGTTAAATACTTGATAATGATAACTAGCTAATTGTTGAGATTTATTGGTTGATTTGAATGATGATTGTGATGGATGCTTAATTTGGATGATTTGATGTTATGTTCATTTTATATGTTTTTATCACATTGCAAGTTCCTTTAGTTACCATTAGGAAACCGCTATAGGTTGAAATGATACATACCCGAACGATCTTATAGATTAGGGAAAAATCGTTATATGTTGATTGATATACCCGAGCGATTTTATGGATTTGGAAGTTATGATTCAGGATGCAGGTTGAAATGATATATATCCGAAAATTTAAATAATTGCAGGTTGAAATGATATATATCTGTATCACTTGACTATAAAGTAGAAAATTATATATGGACACCGGATTGGTTTAATGAAATGATTTTAAAATCCTTAATTTCTGAATCCAGTTAAATGATATTATGAAATAAAATTTGATTTATATGAACTAAATTATTTTCAAAATCTAAGCTGTCAAAATGTTGGAATTGGAATTTGTTTAAATAAATTGTTTAAAGAATTTAAATTGAAATCTTAAATTTGAATTTTGAAATATAAATGAAATTTATCAAAATTGAGTTATTGTGAACGTTTGAATATTTAAAATTTGAAACCTATTGAATTTGAAGTGATTTAAATTTGTATGGATTTGAAATCAATATAAATTGAAATGGTTTTAATGAGAATTTGAATTGAAACCTTTAGCCTTTTGAATTGAAATTGTTGAATTGATTGATTTAAATTGAATTTTTGGAACTAAAGTTGATTTGAATTGATTTGTGAAATTGGAAGAAATAATTCTAATTTGAAACTATTTTCAACATGAACTCTTTTAATATGCAAACTCTTTTAACATATAAACTATGTTCTCATATAAACCATTTTAGTATATTAGTAATTTTTAATACATTAACTATTTATAATATATAAACTATTTCAAATATATAAACTATTTTAACCTATAACCTATTTTTAAATTATAAACTATTTTAGTATACATTATTCTAATTTTATAAACTATTTTAATATATATTATGTAAAATTTATAAATAACTTTTAATATATATATATATATATATTATATAACCTACTTCGATATATAAACTATTTCCAGTATGTAAACTATTTTAATCTATGACCTATTTTTAAAATATAAACTATTTTAATGTATAAATATTCTAGTATATAAACTACTTTCAATATTCAAACCGTTTAAAGTTAGAACTGTTATGATTTAGATTTAGTTGATTTAAATGCAAATATTTTAATATTATGGTCTAACCTATTTATGGTTATGATTTTGAAAACGAACATGATTTAAAATAAATAATGGTTTTGAAAGTGAATATGATTTTGAAAGTGATATGATTTTTGAAGTGAATACGATATTTTGATATCAATTATGAATCGGTTTTAGAAATGTAAAATAACCAACCGGTGTGAAATTATCGTTTGATTGTTAAAGAGACCGAGGTTGAATATTGTCATACTCTCTGCCAATACCGGAAACCACTTTAACAACTGTGCATGTGGTGGAGAATATAGAACGAAGTAGGATGGTTTGGCGATAGCTATTGTGTGAGGTATGAACGTAGCCCTAACCCCCTCGGGTCAGCTTGATATAACTAAAACAGAGGCTATATCTTGGCAATGTAAGGTCGCTCCTCCAATCGAACATGCTTCTTCGATACCTATCTGTTACTTTATAAATGATTTAGTAGCCACCTTCGATTTGATTATGGAAGTGTGTTTCAAGGTGGGAGGTAGTAACTGTTATGCGTTACCACCAGCCCGGTATTGCAAAACGGTAGTATCCTACCTGGGCATTGCTTCGTGCGCCTTGTCATATGCCTTATCGAGCCCACTACGAGTTTGGTTTGAGTCGTACTATGGAGTGCTTCCTGATAGTCCACTGGTCTGGTGGTGTTTATAGTACTGTATAGACTACAACATTTATAAAAATGTGTTAAGGGTGATATGGGTAACGCCTTAACGCTATTTTAATACTTTATTCTGCTGCAGACATATTGTAATATCGTATTGTATCATGTATATAGATAGTTTAACGGATTCTTAGGAGATGGAATCCTGAACATCTCTTAAATTATTGCACGCACATTAGACACTGGATATGAGATGTAAGATCCCATAAACATCCCTGAAGCCATTACACTCATATTTATTTATGTTGATTTAACTTACATAAGATCTTTTTGTTCTGACTCGAGTGTTTTGTCTTTTCATTATGCTTGGGTCAGCCTGAGTATTTCAACACATTGAAGTCTATGTTTCTGGAGGACGAAGACAAAGATTTAGTATATTATTACTATTTGTTATATTTATTCCACTACATCATGCGGTTCTGCTGCATTATTTATTTATTCATGCTGTACATATAACTCCGATCTGTATTGTAAAATTGTAATCAAATGTTATTTGTAAACAGTATAATGAAATATTTATTTGATTATTATATTTTGTCATTTCGCTGTGAGATTTTATGTTTTTTCCTTTCCTTTCACTTATTTTCTTACTTACCCCATTAATAATCCTCCCTTTTGAATGGTTTGAGTGGACATGTGTGGTTTATTGTCAATTTAAACCGTCCAAAAAGGTAGGTCATTATAGCTATCAAGAAATGACTTCCTAAAATTGTTGAAAGATGGGGAAACAAAGCCCACGTGTGTTAACTAGGTGAAGCAATCAAAGGATAAAACAACTAAGTTATCACACATTGACCGGGTAAAAAAAATCATTTCAGATCGATACTATACTATCACATGATATACATCAAATCCTTGATGTGAAAATGAATCTTAACCATCCATCCATTTAGGTGACACGTGGCTTACATCCAAGGGATAAAGTTTTCTATAAATAAACATGTACATCTTCACTAGGAAGGGGTGATTTCCAAATGCGTCTTCTTATTAATTTTCAATTTTCTCTTGCATAAATAAAAAATCCTTAGGGAGAATAATGGACATTTGGACCAACATAGTTGTGTTTCTTTTTAACTGGGGAATTGAACAAAATTAGTTTTTGTAATGGCTTCTTATGAACCCAAGAGTTGCTCACTTGATTAAATAGTTCATCTTACTTAAGTGTCTTTGATCTCTTTGGACTAAAGCATACAAGGTTGACCTAAATTCTGCACTAACACTACTTATGAGTGTCTGAAAGAGATGTAAAGAGATGCAGTTGCTGAATATCATTTCCAAAGAAGTAGCTAAGGAGGAGCCAAAGAAGGAAGGCAATAGTGAGAAACAGTCAGAGAAGTGCAATAAAATTGGTGCCAATGGAGAACATGGAAAGTTTAAAAAGAAAAATGACATGTAAAATATATAATAGGAAGAGTCATATTGCAAAGAATTGCTTATTGGGCACAGGAAAGTTAAAGTGCTACAATTGCAACCAATTCGGAAATACGAAGTGCTAGTGCCCAGTTTTAGGCAAGTATGAACTAGTTGTACAAGCTTATGCATTAGAGGCAGTTACTAGTTCTAGAAAACCACCAGAAGTGGCTGATGAAGGTAAGAAAATAATTTTGGAATATGCTACTTATTTTTTATTTTCTTATTCGCACGTTATCTGATACTAAAGCATCTCATACCTTCATATCCGATAGTTTAGTAGATGATTTGCAATTCGAGACTGGCAATGTACATGACTCTATAACAATGTCGAATCTGATTGGTTGATCAACCTACTTATCAATGATTTGCCAAAACTTGTAATAATTACATGTGGTGTTGAATTTCTATTTGATGCATATGTACTTGGATTTTTCTGGTATAGACTATATTGGGAATGGATTGGATATCACATTATAGGGGCAATTTTAGATTGTTATTATAGAATGATTAGAATCGGGTATGGTGGAGGGCATGACTAAGATGTCCTATTAAGCCTCATAGCTCTATGATGTTGAGTTACATCTATTTGCTGGACATACATGATGCGTTAGTTTCTATCCTTGTTGTTTAGGAATTGAAAGAAGTATTTGATAAAGTGTTCGATTTGCCAACCTAAAAAGAATTTAAATTCATACAGATATCAAGAAGGATGCTAGGCTTGCTATTATGGTACTTCAGCATATGGCCCCGGAAAAATAAAGAGAATTAGATACGAAAGTTTCTAAATTGATGTGGAAGATTTTTATCATAGAAGTATTTTAAAGTGGGGAGCACTAGTCGTTTTCACCACTTAGGCACATCGTCTTTACGGATGTGCGTTGATTATCAAGAATTGAATAAGTTGACAAAGAAGAGTGTTACTTTCTACCACACATAGATGATTATTTGAATAATTGATGGGAGAAAAGATATTTTCTCTGCTCGACTTAGCCAAGTAGTTGAAATCAGTTTAGAGTGACAAATGATAGTGTTGCTAAGATTGCTTTTCGTACAATAAAATGACTATTTGAGTGGTAGTTATCTCTATTGGATTAATCAATGCTCAAGCCTATTTTTCTAGTTTGATGATTAGAGTTTTCGTGGATCAGTTGAATAAGTTGCAGTTGTTTTTGTCAATGATATTCTTGTTTATTCAATGAGCGAGGATGACCGTAAGAAGCACTTGAGGATTGTACTTGTTGTATCAAGGAGACATCAACCGAAGGTGAAACTCTCCAAGCACCATTTCAGGAAAACAGAGGTGTGCTCTTTAGGCTATGTTGTTTCTGAGCATGGATTATCAGTTGATCCAACCAAAGTGACAATAGTATAGGATTATCGCATACCAAAGAATATGATAGATGTTTAGAGCTTCTTGGGTTGCCAGATATTATAGGAAGTTTATTAAGGACTTTGCTAAAGTTTTAGCATAGTCGACTTAGCTTACCAAGAAGAATCATGTTTTCTTATGGAGCGCAGAATGCAAGCATGCATTTAATAGTTTGAAGGAATTATTGTTTAGCACCTATATTGATGATTCCATATAATGTGAAGCCTTTCACCATTTATACCGATGCTTGTGGTACTCAATTTTAGGAAGGCAAAGAAGTAGAATATGCTAGTAGACAGTTAAAATCCTATGAGAGAAATTATCTGGTCATGACCTTGAGTTTGCAATGATCGTTTTTGGACTTAAATCTTTAAGGACTTATCCATTGGGGGAGAGATTTGAGGAATATACAGATCATAAACCTCTCAAGTATCTTGTTTCTCAAATGGATAAAAATTTGAGCCAACAGAGGTGGATGAGGTTTCTGACTTCATATGATTTCATTATTTCATATACTCCAGATAAAGGAAATGTAATGGAAGATGTTTTAAGTATGAAGCATGTGCTATCGAGTTCCATATTGTTTGAGTACAGACCGTTGGAGTTTATTTCCGCATTTGATTTCAAACCATAATTAGAGTTATTTTAGGGCTTACTTTCAGCTTTAGAGGTTAGAACACACTTTATGGATCGTGTCTGCTCTATTCCAAGGACCGATGAGCATTACTGGGTATTTGGAGCAGTAAGAGAAAGGAGAGAAGTCTTCTGATTTAAATAAATACTTTAATCAGTGAAAGGGGTATCTATATGGTATCGTAGATTGTGTCTATCGACAATTAGAGAGCTAATTGATGAGATTCTATACGAGTCTCACCGTTCTAGGATGACTATTCATCCTAGTGGGCACAAAATTTATGTGGTTATGCAAAGAGTATTCTACTAGTTGAAGTTGAAGAGGCAAGTGGCAGAGTATATTGCTAGATCCTTGAATTGTCAAAGAGTCAAGGTCGAGTTTAAGAAACTTAGTGGACTATTAATTCCTATGAGAAAAGGAGAAATGAGAATATTTGGGTCATGGTTGACCTGTTCAACAAATGCATTCATTTCATTCTAGTACGGAGTATGTAGATAGCAGCGTCATCAGCGACACTATAAGTTAAAGGAGATACTAGAATGCATCCAATTTTTAATAACCCGTTGCAGAGAAGTAATTAATTAGGATTTTATAACTAATATTTAATTAATTAAAAGGGTTTTAAATAATAGATATGGATTTATTGAGGTAATTTGGAAATTTATGGTAAAATATTTTTATAAAGTGTGAAAAGTAATTATTTGAAGAAAACATTAATTCTATAATTAACGTGCATATTTTTTGTTAAAATCCAAATTGATTTTTAAAAAATGAATTAAATGTTTAAATAATTTTTTATGAAGTCAAATAACTAAATAGAAGTGTTTAGAAATTTGTTTTGCACAAGAAAGGAAATTTTACTTCATTTATTAAAAGAATTTGGAATATATTTTTGCATTAGGCATAAAAACGTAATTAATAAGAATTACTAATTCAATGGACTAAATCATGGAAAATGATTTATACAAAAAAAATTCATGATGGGTAAATAATGGAACAAAGTAATTATGATTTTTACTTAGAGATTTGAGCTCATTTGAATAAGAAGGAAATTCAGTTGTAAAAGAACGAAGGGAGATGAATAAATAAAAGAATGTAAAAATAAGCCATTATGCAATATTCACTTGCCCTGTAAAAATCTTTACTCTCTCCACTTTTCTTGAATTGTCTAGAAACTTTTCTTTGCATAGGAAAACGTCATCCCATAGACATTTTCAAATCATATTTATTAATTTATTCATCAATTTGATTAACTAATTAATTAAATTATTTCAAATTTCAAAATTCTATTTTGTTTTATTTATCCTAAACAATTTAAGGAAAACATAACTACAACATATATAATTTCATATACGTGTATCGGTATATATATATTATTAATAAATATTTAATTATTTTATTTTATTAAAACAATTTTTAATTAAAAATTTAAATAAATTCAAAAATATTTGTTTATAATTTACCTTAAACGATTTTATATATATATATATATATATATATATATATATATATATTCAACTATAGCATTTAGAGATGTATATTATATATATGTTATTTTACTGTATTAACTCTTAGTTAATTATTTATTTAATTTACCTAATTAATTAGCATATTATATAATTTCAAAAATATTAATTTACTTAAAAAAAATAATTTTTGAAAAAAATTGTAAGATTTATGAAATTTATTTTATATTTTAAATTAAATTTTTATATTTAAAATAGATTTTTTTTAATTTTCAAATTGAATTTTGAAAATTAGCTCCAGGTCGAAATCAACTTAGATCTTTACAATTGGACCAACCTTTTGGACTTACTCCATCATTGAGCTAGGCTAGTTGCTAGGGAGGGGTGAATACTTGATTATCTAACCCTATGCCTTATCTAGTTTGATTTATTTATTTGATTAACTAATTAATTAATTTATTTCAAAATTCAAAATTTTATTTTATTTTTCCATCATAAACAATTTAAGACAAATTATGTCTATAACGATTATTTTTTTATATACATATATCATTATAAATAATTTATTTAATACTAATTCTATTTGATCAAAACAATTTTTAATTAAATAACATAATAAATTCAAAAATATTTGTTTAAAATATACCTTAAACAATTTAAGATACATACATACATACATACATACATACATACATACATACATACATATATATATATATATATATAAAAACATATATATAATATTCAACTATGATACACACACATGTATGAATATATATGTTTTATTTTGATTAATTAACTTTTGGTTAGCTATTTATTTTATTAATGCATTTAATCAAATTACTAAATAATTTTTAAAACATTAATTTATTTTTAGATATAATTTTCGAAATCTTTTTTATAATCTTTGTAAAATTTATTTTTATATTTTCAAATTTAACTTTTAAATTCAAAACACATTTTTGAATTTTCAAACAGAATTTAAAATTTAGCCCAAGGCCTAAAACAATTTAGGCCTTCACGGTTTGGCCATCCTTTTGGGAAAACTCCATCATTGAATCAGGCTTTACGGTTGGATTTTAATGCTTCTATTTTAGATGCTCATATGATATGTAGGCTTTATTAGTTGGTTCTACGGTTGCTAATTTAGACCGCACTGACCATTAGGGCTATGATATCATTATTATAACCGGGTCATTCGAAAGTGGGTGAAATGGATGTATTTAAGAAAAATTCCTATTTTGATATGTATTGGTTCTATGAATTCTAATGGGTAATACTGGATTCAATCTAGATTGTTTAAATAAAATACAATTTTATATAATTTTTTGATTTATTAATTAATTACTTAATTATATAATATTATATGTATATAGTTTATGGGTATATCATATATACTCATACGTGCATGATGTGCATATGCAACATAATAATATGTACATGGTTAATGTATACATATATTGATGTTGGGATTTGCATCCACAACGTATACATTCATTATTTATCTGTGCAATGGTTGTCACAAAACATATTCTAAATCTATATATAAATATTTATAAATTTCAAAATTGGTTTCTATATTAAATTAATTAGACAATTTAAAATATTTGAGTAGACATTGACCCAATCAATAAATTTTTACTTAAATTCAATATCCAAAACATTTAATTTTACGAAGTAAACTATTTTAAATTTCAAGTTTAAGTTTATAAATAATTAAATTATCTTTCAAATATTCATAATAGATATATTAAAATAGAATATAAAGTAATGATATTGTCAAAAAAATCTTATTATTATTAAATAATAAACTAATTAATTATGTAGAAGAATTAAAATATCTACGTTTTGTAATAAAAAATTATTTAAAATAAACTATACATTTAAAATTCCTTTTGGCTAAGTGAATTATTTTCAAAAAGGAATTTAAAAACTGAAACTAATATAATTTTATAAATAGAATAAATATGTATCACATGTAGGGCTATCAATGGATACCTAAACAATCCACATGTTTTAAAATGATTTAAATCATTATTTAAATAAATAAAAATTTAAATATGATTTTATAATATTTATATATTCCAAAAATAATTTTTTGGTTAATCTGAAACTCCTTTTATTATCATTTTACTAAAATAAATACATAATGTATATATGTGTTAAGATCATTTAGAACATTGTTTAAATAAATATCAGTTTTAATACTATTGTATTATATTTAAATTATTGATTTGGGATTTTTTTTAAAGACGAAAGCATTTTATATTTATGAATATATTTTTAAAACATTTAATTTTTCTGGCAAAGCCGACCGACTTTATAGTGTGTCGCGCCATTGTATATAAATATCGAAAAGATGTTCTGCACATGCACAGAACAACTATATATGGTATTATAGTGGCCATACCACTTAGGCTACAATACAAGTGAGAAGCAAAAACGCCTCTACAGCTGAAAAAAGACCTAAGGTAACATAGGCTCCTCCTTCCAATAGGAAGAAGAGTTACTTCCATCAGGGCCTAACACATGCAAATAATTTGCAAAATGTGTCGCAATATCCAGTACATTACCAGGGTAATCCCTATCTTAGAAAAATCTCATATCCTAATTATCATCATGTAGAAGAGATACACGCACCTCTATAGCCATCCACTGAAAGAATGAGGCCACCACCAATAATGGCGTAATGAAGACGCCTAGATTCACCAATATCATCACTAACAAACATGTGGAAATCATGTCTAGCAGGGTCATATCTCATATCAGACTCGATATGGATCCAAGCATTCTTCTCAGTACTCCACTCAATACCTGCTGCTAGGGTCGATGGAGATAATACAGGTTTAGAAATATCAGGAACATCAGAGGATTCCATAACTACAACGGAGTATGCAGGTATACTTGAAGGCTCAGGACGCTCATCAGAAGGAACAATAGGGGTCACAGACGGAGGAAAAAAGCACTATTTCGAGATCTATTTCATGATAGGTGGCGGAGGAAGAGGGGACCGACCAAGGAGAGGTCCAATAGTAGACATAGCAGAGCACGCTGAAGAGAATGACAGAATAACTGACAAGACGTACATATGTCTGGTTTCCAACTATATCCCGAACAACAATCTCTGCCACATGATCCTTAGTTAGTCTAACCTTGATTATATTTGGCAAAGGCTTATCCGGAAATACTTCTATCAAAGCATTAGCATAAACTAGTTCTCCCTAGCAACAATATTAGCATCAAAACATTTTACTTTTCCTATCGCACTGGCCAACCCGTTTAAACCAAACATAGGTTGCAAAATAGAGGGAATATGTGAGAAATAAGTTCATATAGGAATAGAGAATACCTGCTTTCAAGCACAGTCAACAGACGGACTCTATAATACCCCACATTTTTAGATAATTAAATAATCAAATAATTATAAATAGTGAAAATAAGCATTCATGGAATTGTCAGAATATGGCCTCGAAACTTATACCATTGTGTTCATGGCGATTTTCTGATTAATTTACATATATAATATGCTTCAAACGGACTTTGTATAAAAAAGCTATTGACATTCGAAGTTCTATATCTAAGAATAATTAGACCTGTAAATGTGCGTAAATATATTTGTTTATAAATATATGCACATATAAATTCTAGAAATAATGCGTGTTTGAATTTAAAAATAGATGCGCGTCATAAAGGAAATTAATTAACATCGGCAATTAGAGGTAATTAATTAACATTAGGGGACAATGTTAATCAAACCAGTAATCAAAGGAAATTAATTTACATTAATTACCAACATTCGAATTTCAAAATAAACATGTGTTATAAAGAGAATTAAACTTGCAATTGATGGTAATTAGAATGAATAGGAAACGGTTAAAAGTTAATGTTTAATAATTTATAATGTTTAAAAATAGTGGAAATAAATTAATACATATAAAACAAAAAGCCTAGACATATTAAAACTAATGCGTTTTGCTTGTTTTTAACGGCTGGATTTCAGTCGCTTTAAACGAACGAATGACGTTACTTTGACTCTCTATAAATAAATGTGTAGGGGTAGCCTTCAAACCCATATTTTTTTGAATGAGCATAGAAGCCCTATCACTTTTCTTTCTCCTCCAATTCTTCAGAAATCAAATATACTAGATTTTGGTTTTCTGATATGCAATTTAGAGGTAGAAACTATTGATCTAGAGAAGAGATGTCCAAATTGAGAAGAGATGTCCAAATTAAGCTGTCCATATGAGGTGAATTTTCAGATCTGTTTTCTAGTTTATCTGTTTATTTTTCTTCAAGTAGATCCAGATTTATTAATCCGTACAAATTTTAGTTTGTAGATCCAAATAAGATTGCAAAGGGAGAGGCTATGGATAATAGAACTGGACTAAAAATCAGATATAGAATTAGAAGTGTTTTCTTTTTAGGAGAGTGAATTTTGAATTATATATCTTTTAAGTTGATGATATATAATATCGTTAGATTCCCGTTGAATATTTTAATTCAGCATTTGAACTAATTTCAGTAATTAGTTGTTCTAGTTGGTTATGTTGAAACTGCAAATTTTATAAGGAAAATGTACTTATAATTAAATGTTATTTATATGGAAAAAGAAAAGAATTCAATTAAATATAAGTAATACTAGGCTTAAAAATTATAGAGAAAGGCATAAACCAAAAAGCGAGAAATTTGCAGTAAATTATGTTAAAACTCAGGGAATGAAATAAAAGAGGAAATCTAATAACTTGATTTGGAAGTTAGTGATAAATTAGTTGGCTGGTTTAGAAAAGGGAATACATTTCCATAGTTTAATATTGTAAGAAAAATGGTAAACGTAATTGCAAGAATAAAAGCAAGACAAATTAAATTAGTGCAAAATAGAGACATTACTAATTTTGCATTATCCAACAATTAAAGAAACGATAAAAGAAATATCTTGCAGAGCAGAGTTATTATTTATAGCATTATTTAGCACTAAAACATAGAAATGGATTTTAGTATAGTTTTTGTAACCAACCAAACAGAATAGAACTACTTCCTAGAATAGAAGAGAATAATGTGAAGCGTTAAAGAAATTAAAGAAGAGGAAATAATCAAGTTAAATATTTGACAAGACTAGAAATAGTAAACATAAAATGTGGCTAGATCTGCATTTACTGCATACATATTAGAATAAAAAGTAAAGCAGTTGTTGTGATAAGTAATTTGTGATCGTTGGACGTAGTCCCAAGTTAGGATGTCATATAATATAAGAGAACAAAAGAGAATTTTATACCATAGTAAAAGAAAATAGACTATAATAGAAAAGAGACACTTGCAATTACATTTATAACATGTAGGTTATGAAAGAAAGAAAAGAATATAAAAGTAATAATTGCAAGTATAATTGTAACATGTGGTTATAATTAAAAAGAAATAAATAGAAGAGGCTTATTTGATTAAACTTAGATCTTGGATTAAGTTAATAAGCAAAAAAATAGCAGTGGTCCGTATTGGCAGCATTCCCTTTCAGGTCTAGGGCTGATGGTCTCACACATGGGCGGGGCTGGGCATGCTGATTAGGGTAAATAAGTAGCCAACAGAATTAGAAAAGTAAACTAAATGCGTAATAAAAGATTAGACGCATGGTCTGATAAAATGGTAAGGTGCATTTGAAGTAGCCCAAAGAGAATCTGGATGAAGAACCTAACGAAGCAGTTTGTCGTAGATTATTAGCATAGAAAGAGCGCATCCAACTTAGTTATTTTGGGCTAGAAGGAAGTACGAGACTTCAACGGAACGTGAGCATACTCTAGGATGGCCCTTTGGGATAGGCCTAACAAAACTGCACCCCCGGAGGTAGATCTGTAGGTGTTCCATCAAGAAAGTATGCCTCGACCGCTTTTGCATTGCAGGCTTAACGAATCATCCCTTTATAGACAGTCTAAAGGTAGATTATGGAGCAGGATATTTGTATGACACTGTCCTCTAATTTGTGAGTAGGATAAAGTGGGTAGGGCCCATAAGGGTAGTCACATGCGGGTACATCATCGGTCAGAGCGAGTTAGGGAAAGACTAGAGTTAAACCAACATGCCAATGATTCTTTCACTATCGAGACATTGGATAAGGGGCATCGCCAATTGGATGTTTAGATTTTTTACAGTAGGGCACAACCACTTTGCTCATGAAAGGTCTTTCGATTAGTTGAGAGGGGGCTGGGTGGGGTCATAGCCATGATGAGAAAAGTGGCAGAGCAAGTAGAATATCTATATTGTAGGCCTAACGAAGTGGACCTTTATAGATATTGAAAATCCTCGTTCGAGTTTCGTACAAGGTAGACCTTGTTAGCAGAATTCAGGCAGTAGATAGAATGATTATATGTAGTCCTCAAGGTACGCACTGGATGTTACATTGTGGATGTTCGAGTACTAGTATATGCTAGTGCAGATGCAGTTTCACATTCTCGTAGTAGATGATGGAACATCTGTATTGTAGGCCTTACGAAGTAGTCCTTTACAGATGTAGTTATAGTAAGCTCAGTAGCGAGACGATAGAGTCCTTTTCGAGGAGGATACAAAAGGTACTATGGGTAGTATGTAGGACCGATGTGGTCTTTAGATAGGTAGCTATATATATATATATATATATATATATATATTGGTTATTAGGTCTTAATCTACTAGGGAGTAAATGGGTACGATTCATGCACAAAGGCGAGAGTATTATAAATCCAATAAACCTAATATAACAGGAAATAAAAATAGAACGGTCTATGTAGAATTATGCTTAGAAGTGTATAATTTGTCTATTCACCAGAACTTTAGTTCTGACCCCCTCCTCATATCATCCCGCCGGTTAGATATATGGCAGAGATTTTTCAGTTTTAAGACACTTGTTTGGAAAGTGTTATCATCTTGGTGAGTATTTATTTATTACTATATTTTACTTAGTTTCGCTGTGAGATATTTATTTGAGCTTTGATATATTTATCTTTGCCTATTTGTAGGATACTAGGCATCCAACTCGAGCTTCAGTGATTCAGGTTTTTGCATTTTTGCGAAAAATCTGGACCCACTAGAACTTAGGTTGTTACATTTGGTACCAAAGCTTAGGTTAGTAGATCCTAAGTAAATTAGGAAATATGAGTGAACGTATTTATATTTTTGAATAAATTTAAATATATTATGTACTAAAATCCAAATAGTTCCCAATTATAGATTTTAATATATATGGAAAGTTTTTAGGAGTATATTTGTGCATAGTTTGCTAGTTGGTTTTAGGATAACCCAAGGATGTTGAACCCTATGTTATTACCGATTTATAGCGTACAATAAGCTATGTTTTAAGAGAAGATTGGTATCCATTTGTTATAGGAAGTGAAAAAGTTCCCTATGGATAGTAGGAAGAGTAATTTTATTTTGGAAGGAATAAGAGATTTTAGAAAGGAAATGAGATTTTCAAGGTTTAGGAAGGGTATTCCTAGGGTAGTAAGAAGAAAATCCACTTTATGTCTAGCCCATTAAAATGAAACTTTTGGAATTGAAAAGTTAAAAAATATAATTGTTAATATGTTTGAGGAAGTAAATATTGGGTTTCTGAAAAAAAAAATGGTATGAATGTATGATGTAAATTTTGTTAAAAGTGAAATTCTTTTTTAAGAATTACAGAGCATTTATAACTCGCTAGTTTCTTTTTAGGTAAACAAAAATTGTAAATATAAAAGCCTAGAGTGTGTTAAGTATCGAAAACGTAGGTTACAATATCTATTGTTGTAATAGATGTTTTCTGAAAAATAAAGGAAGTATAGACTATGACACTATTGTTATAGTTGGTGACTCCTAAAGGAAATGTTTTTACATAACATATGAGATTTATTAATATTCATTTTAATTGAATCCATATACTAGTATTTTTGAGTTATAGTAACGGTGTTTTACGCAATACTATTTTGACCCAAATAAAAATGTGTTTTGAATATAATTTATAAGTATAGAAATAAAGCGGTCGTAAGTACACTTATTATTTAAATAAGTATATGGAAATGTTTTCTACTTATGAAAATATTAAAAAAAAATTGAAAATGAGTTCTTCTGGAAGAAAAAAGATGTAAGTTAAATATTAGGAAATTAATAAATTTCGTAGGAAATGTCTATTGTAAGTGAATACAGATTAAACATACTTTAATCTGTTGGAATGAAATGAATAATGATATAATTTTCTATGAAACCAAATCACAAATAAAGAAGTTTCGTGCAAATTATAAGGAATATGTGAAAGAGATGTACAAGGTATGGAAAGCACCATATTTTGTATAGCACATTTCGATAAAATATAAAATAAATCCCTTGTAATTTCACATAAACATGAAATCCTTTGAAGTATTCAATGAAGGTTTTGGTGTTAATGGTTTCTTATAAGAGAAAGTAGTTCCAATACATTAAGATATAAAACCATTAGGTGTAATCAGAAGCGTAATAATTAGAGATAGCGTTAGTTAGGAAGGATATTACAGAAAGCCTTAGTAGGAAAGCTAAGCAATGGAAATTTCATATTTTTCCATTGATTATGCACATTAGTTGCTTGTCTTCGTAGAAATTCCCCATTTGTAGTAAGTTAGAAACTCCTCCAAGGTTGGGTAATTGAAAGAATAAGAAAGTTAAAGGTATTTTTGATAAAATAATTGTTCTTATCTACTCCAGTTCTTGTAAATTTGAAAATATATGGAAAGAAGATGTTTTGAAAATATGTGAGGACATTTTTGGAAATCAAGAAAAAAAATGTTTTAAGGACAAGCAAGGCATGTTTTAAAAAAATGGTTTGGTAAAGAAGTAAATAAGTTTTTGAAAGAGAAAAACTTAGTAAACAGTTAAATTTAAAAATTCAAATCTTTTTATGGAAAGCTGTAAAGGTCTTTAAAAGGAAAAGAGGAATAAGTTTTGAACTTAGAATTTGTAAATTTTCCCCTCTAGGTTTGGGTAATATTTTAACTATAAAGACCAGTAAAGAGGCAAGTCTAGAAAGATAAAATGTGCAGTAACCAAGCACCTTTGAATTTAATAGAAACTTCAAAGTAACACTTTTAAAGGCAAGAATTTTAGGATTAGATGTTTCAAAAATTTAGAAGCTTTAATTTTTGAAAAGAAATGATAAATACCAAACCAAACATTTAAATATGGTGTAAATATGAATCCTTTCCTAGGTGTGACGGGAAAAGTGTAAGGCTGTGTAGGAGATAGCTATGATTACTTTTAGTAGTAATAATAAAAGTTCTCGTAAAGTGTATAGGACAATAGTGAGAACCTAGGAATGTTGGTTCATGTGTGTAGACTATAGAAGAATAGTGATGTGATATTAGTACGATAGTAAGACACACATGGTTGGGATAGGTAGACCTTAGTTGGGGAAAATGAAAGTTAAAGGTAAAGAGAAAATTTCCCCAAGCTTAGTTGCTTTTTTTAGATAGAGAATGCATAGATTGAAATGCTTATTAGTTGCAGTAAATAAGACTTGGGTATTCCATTTTGAGTATGGAATGGGAGAGATGAATAGATCTTATTAATCATGAGTAATAAAGCGTAAGTTAGTAACTAGTAATAGACGACAGGGGGAGCATATGAGTTACTTGGATTCCTAGACTAGAAACTTTCCGTGTCAGGGTGGACATGGTCCTAGACCTCCTAGCCATTGATGGTAGCTGTGTTTAGCTACTATATTTATCTGTCTAGTATCGCTTTGCAGTTGGACTTGATTTCTCTTTTAGTTATGAGACTGTACTCCTATGTAAGCATTTATTTTCTATTGTAGTAAATCAATGATGATTAATATGATGCTTATTCTCTATGTTTTTGTGATGTTCACAAGAAGAGAATAAGAACATATGACGTAAGTAATAAAAGAAAAGTAAAAGAAGATAAAAGTAACTAAAAGAAAAACAGTAAAATTTGAAGAAAGCGACAGAAATTCCAACAGAAAAATTCGAAAAGAAAAATTTTCTTATGTGAGCTGTGCTTGGGAAAGAAAATAGAGATTTTTATAGAATAGTGGCACAAGTTCCAAGAATGGAGAAAGAGGTGTGCAAAAGTAAAATGGGAAAATGTGATATTTTTCGTTTTCTACCTACTTTCTGACATAAGAAATTGAGTTCGGCAAATTAGATTTTACTGAAATTCGAATATTAGAAGTTGTGTGGTAGGGTTTGGATGAAAAAAATTGTTGAACTATGCCCCTATTCAGTAAGTGTGTGGGAAAAATTGGATGAAAAATGTTTTGAGTTTTCAAAAGATTGCATTCATATAAAAATTGCAAGTATATTTGGGATGTGTGCATCATATTTTAAAAAGGATTTTTTGAAGGAGAAAAGCATTCATATAGGAGGTACCGCTTAGAAATTCATGTACATGCATATATTTTATGTTAAATGACATTTTCACAAGGACACGGATGGTCGCAAAATTGGATGTACACAAGATAGATGTGTTTGATGTGAGGAATTACATAGTTTTACCCATGTCGAATTTCGGGGACAAAAATTCCTAAAGGGTGGGAGAATGTAACATCCCACATGTTTAGATAATTAAATAATCAAATAAATATAAATAATAAAAATGAGCGTTTTTGGAATTGTCAAAATATAGCCTCGAAACTTATACCATTGTGTTTGTGGTGATTTTCTAATTAATTTACATATATAATATGCCTCGAATGGACTTCATATGAAAAAGCAATTGACGTTCGAAGTTCCGTACCGAAAAATAATTATACATGTAAATGTGTGTAAATATATTTTTTACAAATATATGCACGTATAAATTCCAGAAATAATGCGTGTTTGAATTTCAAAATAGATGCACATCATAAAGGAAATTAATTGACATCAGCAATTAGAGGTTATTAATTAACATTAATGGGCGTTGTTAATCAAATCGGCAATTAAAGAAAATTAATTTACGTTAATTAGCAATGTTTGAATTTACAAATAAACATGTGTTATAAAGGGAATTAAACTTGCAATTGATGAAAATTAATTAGAATGAATAGGCAACGGTTAAAAGTTAACGTTTAGAAATTGTCAGGACCCGATTCTTCGACTTTCGAAAATCGACATCAATACGTCCACTGTATCAACTATCGAATAATCGAAAGCCAGAAAATCGAACCATGAGGGTTAAAAAGAAGAGGTAGAAGAAAAAGATAGAAGAAATAAGGAAACAGAACAGAACAATATCAGAATCTCACATATCGCAGCGGAACAACATATAATAGTTAAATGAATAATCTTTAAAACAAAGAACTGTACATTTTATACATTACATCATCAGAGTCAATATGCAACACAATACAACAATGGACATCTATACAAACTTGTCCTTACAAGCGAATTCTACAGCGGAAAAGATAATATCATATACAAGTGGAACGTTTCGTCATCCAGCTCGCCTCCTGAGCTCCATAGCGCTCCTTAATCCAGAATAACCTAATAAACTGTTTCTAGGCTGCCCGTGTGGAAAATTTTGGACACCCAGAGTTTAGGAAGGGAACAATAAACTCCAAGTCAGTCATGGGACTGGTGTGAGAACTAAAGAAGTTATTTATCTTTAAAACAACAACAGCAAGAGAAGTGAAAAATAAATATCCGCAATGCTTTTGGAAAATGAAACTACCATGAGGCCTCCCCGCACACACAGTGCAAATGCAGAATTGGAGGAGATTTCTCCTTATGATAGTCAAAGATGCTTACTATGCAAAACAAATCATTTTTTATATTATTATTAGTGCATAGTGTAGAAAGCATTTCGAAAATAAAATATTAATCTTATCCAACATAGACATTTCAAACTATGCCTACTATAGCTACCATCTAAACAGTGGTGACCACCACAAGTAAATGGCAGGTTATACAACTAAAACCGTACTAGGTTCGTATTGGGAAATGGATTTCCAACAAATGGTCAGGCTAAGGAACTTCCTACTGCCACATGGGATCGCTCGCGAGACGTCCCGAGAACTTAGCCAGCTCTCTGCCAACACAAGGTCGGGTTACCTTTGTAACTAGGTAACTACTACACGAATATGCCACCCCCAGTCCTTTGGGACCTTTATCCGAGGGCCCTCGATCACAAAGCAACAACCACATAGAAAATGAGATTGGAGCAACCACATAGGTTAAGCATCAGGGATCCATACCTGACACCACCCTTTTCTAGAAGGAAATGACAAACTCTAAAGGGCGCGACCTTCATAACCTTGCCGCATATTCCTGTTTTGACCATTTCCGGGGTGTGAGGTCTGATGAAGTCTCGTCCACAAAGCTACGCTTTTTCACAAAGCCACACTTTGATCAACAAATGATCAATAAATAATCATCACATAGCAACACTCAGCATGCCACATTACCAAATTGGGAGTATATTGCTGATAACCTTCAACTACAAAACCTCTGAGCTCGTACGTCTCAGAGAAGGGTCTTAAGCAAAGAGAATAAATTCTCCGCCACAAACAGAGATGTATTTGTAAGAAATCTGCTTTATATCTCAAAATGTAACGTCAGACACATAACCATACAAGTCTATTCCGGGTTCGAACAGAACCGAAGGCACTTCCAAAGAAGCCCTTGCAATCCGGGTATTCACAATCCCGATCGAATTTCCCATCACAAAGGAAATCTCCATACCGTAGCTAACGGTGCAGAGACAATCGATAGGTCATCCTATCATTTTCACAAATACCCGGTCTTCACCACTGGTATTCCATACTATCCATTACGTCGTATCACTTATTCGGAATGGGCTATATGACACAAAGGTCCTCTCTCGGCTAATCCAAATAGTGAACGCAATATTTTTTAAACACATGGATATTGGGATTTCAATTAAGTCAAAACTTATTACCCCAACCCTTTCTGTCAAATGGTTTAAACAAATTACCATTTTAAATCTTTAAACAAAAAGATTTACTTCACAAAGTTTACCCAGTTTCACAAAGATTTATTCCCAGATTCCCAGATAAATTTCCATTTCAATTGGATTAACTCATTAAATCTTAAATCAAGATTTAACTTATAGCTTTCATAACAATTCACAATTCAAGTCTTTTATAATATAAAAGATACACCATTTAAAATACTCCTTTATTTCAAGTCAAGTTCAACAACCTTTCACAAAGATTAATTCATAGCCTTCAAAACAGTTTAATTCCAAATTTACATTCTTTTAACACAAAGGGGAATTTCTTTCCTTATGTGAAAGCTATTATTATTTGAAACAGATAGTTTTCGTTTTGGGAAAAACTGATTACGATTTTTTCATGAGTTAAAGCCATTCAACTATAAACTTGGATTTTAATTTAAAATTTCCAAAACTATATTTTAAATGGTTAAAAACCCATATAAACACATTTTATAACTTGTACAATCTTTTAGACCATAGTTCCCAAATCATTGAATTCAAAATTTAAATCAAATGATTTAAATTCCAATTTTTTATTAAGTTATTTAAAATAACTCTTATTTTTGAAATTCATTTTCAAAAACTTCCAATTCCAAAACAAATTTGGATTCAAAAATTCAATCTTTAGAATTGTCAAAAATCTGTGACTTAACTGATTTCCACGTGAAATCCACATTTTGTGTGTGTATTGTGTAGTCTAATGGTCTAACACAATAGTGCAACAACATTCAACCATCACAGATCAAAATATAACAATATATTTGATAAGCGGTATAAACTATAACGCTTACCTTTCATTCATAGATCACAGATATATATATATATATATATATATATATATATCATAGGTAAACAAATTACAGATCACAACGCACATCAGGATATATCACAAAGCATCACATATCAAAGATATCAACAATTCAACATCCAATATAATGCAAACATCCATAAGTAGGGTAAATTTAATCACCTGATTAATTTAAATCAAATAAATTTCTATGAATAAAATTTTCCAGTTATGGTAAATTAATAACCAATTTATTATAAAAACATTTAATAAATTATCCTTTCATTGATCATTAATTAAATCTTAATTAATAGTTAATACTTGATTAATTATTCTTAATTAATTATCAAAACCAATTAATTTCTTCTTAATAAATTTCCAATGAATTTACAAAATCATTTCTTTTTAAAATAAATTTCTTCAACTTATAATAACATAAATCGAAATCCATTTACTTAGCTTTTTTTTCCGTAATTTGGAATTTTATTCAATATGGTTTCAAAAATAACTTTGTCTTTTTGAAACTTCTCTTTAACTTATCCAATTCTCAAAAATAATTTTTTTCTATAAACTTTCAACTCAAAATTTCAAAAATCCAAATTTTAATTTATTTTCGGTATCTAACGATACCGAAAATATATTCGGCAAACCTATAGCCTTCAACAAACTCAATCACAAAGATAATCACACGGATTATAAATCAACCAACACACAACATAAGAAATAAATTCAAATGTTTGAGGAATCCAGTTGGATCCCTCCAACCTGTTTTCCTGCATCCAAAGATGTTAGCACAATACCAATTCCACTTCGAGGTGAAATATCACGGTATATGGGATTTATAAAATATTATCCGCTATTATGCGGCGCAATAGGGTCTCATCTGCTATATAATGCGGGAAATCAACTCCAAGTACATATATAATACCAATTCCATTCAAGTTAGAATTATCGCGGTATATGTGTTTAATAAATAACCTCCGCTTAATATACGGCATATAGGGTCTATTTCAAAACAATAGATATAATTTATCATCCAAGCATACAATCAGCAATTTTAAATCTAACTATTTAAAATTTAAATCGAAACAATTCGATTAAGTGAGAAGTTCTCACCTTTGATTTAAATTTGCAGTCCATTTTCATTCCAGACTTGTTTTCTCGATTTATAGACCTTGTATATCAATCATAAAATTTTAATTAATATTCGAAATAAATTGAATAACAAATTCCCATTTAATAGGTTTATCTAATTTAACCTAATACTTAAATTTCTTAAACCCATTTTTCTTTAATAATTTAATCAACTAACAATTTTGACTTTAAAACTAACATTTTTTTTAACAAATCCCTTTTTAATCAATTATTTTTAGTAGTTAAAATGACTGAATAGATTAATAAAATAAACTAACCACCAAACATTTATTTTTCTTCAACTACTGTAATTATTTTCTGTTTTAAAGTCATATGTTATAACACATATATACAATTTTTATTTTTTTGAACCATGAAAACAATTATATGTTTCATTAGTATTTGAACAAATCGAATGATCAATTGTTACTTAAAAGTCGACAGATTTCTATATATAAAATTATATATGTAGTTTCTGACCAAATCATAAATTTCAAAACCGGGTACATATGTTTCATGATTTCTCAACTAAACTACTAAATACTTTACCGTTGGATTTGAAACAATTTTTCCCAGACTAAAACATAATTTTAATAACAGTTTACATATATACTCTTCAATAAATAACTCACAGGATTTTCTTTACTGCAAAAGTTTTAATACGCATATATTTATAGAATAAAACAATCTGTGTTCAAAATCCATATATTCAATTTTACAAATATCATTCTCTGTTTACAATTATATACACATATTTAGATTTAACTCAAAAATGAAACGCATACCTCACTGCTCACACAGTCAGGTGCTCACGAGATGCAAAAAAACCCAAATCGCTGCCGACTCCAAACTCACGCATGCTGTTACCCTCCTCGAGCCTGCTCTGCCTCCACGCGAACCCGCGACCCAAACCACGGAGTGAAATCACGACTGCCACTACTTCGCTTGACCCTACAATCGATCGACGACTCTAATCCACCATTAGCCGATTCGTTCGCACTGCTTGATGACCCTTAGCTCGCGTGCCACCACTGCGAACGAACTTGCGATTCCAATCCTCGCTTCATTTTTTTAGAATTCGATCGGCTTGAGAAAAAGAACTGAAAAGGAAATTTGCGATTCTTGTTCGCCATTTTAAGCAGATAATCAAATTTTTTTTGAAAGGGGAACGAGTGGCTCGATAAATCTGAGTAGGGAGAGGAGAATATGATTAGTTATAATTTGAGGAACAGATGGAAGGTTAAGCGAAACAAATGACTTGATTTACTTGTGAAGGAGGAAGGAGGCGAAGTATACTGGAGATAGAAAATTTTAAGTTCGGCCATTTTTCAATTCGCGAACGAATTTCAGATTGAGGGGCGGCCATGGATTTGAAGGAGATCATTTATTTTGATTTCTGTATAAAGACTTGAGGGAGACAAGATTACGTGACTTTGCAGAGAAAAAGTCTTTGATATTAACGTATTTGCATTACCTAGCTATAGTGTTTTGATGGGGAAGGCAAAGTACTGATGGAGATATAATTTCAACTGATGTTGACCAAATACAAATTTTAAATTTAAATTGAATTCGATATAAATTTCAACGCGTTTACTTAATGTACGGCCAAACGATCACTCCAAACGCTATGAAAATTGAAATCCGATAATAATACAATATTTTGGATCCAATGGAACTGGTTTTGTTGAATTTCGAGACTGTGCCTTGGAAGGCTATTTTTAAATATCGATTCAAACAATATATTTTCAAAACTGAACAAATCACTTTCAAATTCAATTCTGAAGCTTCTATTATCTTCAGTATTATCAATATGAATTTTACAAGCCTTTGAAATAAATCAGCTTAAAACTGAAGATTCAAATTTTATCCAAATTTCAATATATTAAATTCAACAATTTAATCGCCGAATTCATAGTTATATTGGGAATTCCAGCTAAACCATCATTCAAATATGTAACATCCCGCCTTTTCGTACGATTTAAACAGACACACGTGCCAGTTCAAACTATACGGAAGGGCGGATTGTTATGGGGTAAATAAGAAAAACAGAGAAGAAATAAACAAATAGAATCTCACAGCGGAAGGATAAAATGTAATAATAAAATATACAGTTTATAAAACTGTTTACAAAACATTTGATTCTTCTTTATAAAATTAAATATCAGAGTTCACATACCAACAATATCAATGCAGCGGAATACAGTGTAGTGGAATAAAATAGTAGGTAGTAATATTAAAATCTCCGTCTTCGTCCTCCAGAGCTAAACTTCAAATCCTGAAACGCTCGGACTGACCCGAGCGAATTGAAAAGACAAAACACTCGAGTCAGAACTAAAAGATCTTATGTGAGTTAAATTAACAGAAATAAATATGAGTGCAGTAACTCAAGAGATGCTCGGGATTTACATCTCCTAAGGATCCGTTAAACTATTTACTACGTAGTATATTGCGCTATTATACTAGTGTCTAATTGTAAAATAAACTTACTTTTAAATAGCGTTAAGGGGTTACCCATATAGCCCTTAACACAGAATATATTCCCATAGTCTATACAGTACCGTAATCTCCCCCGTACTGGGCGTCGTCAGAGGGCACTCCATAGGTATGGTACAAAGCTAAAATCGTATAAGGCGCGCTAGGGTAGGTGACACGGCACAACTAGGCAATGCCAGGGTAGATATACCAATTACGCTTCCGGGTCGATGGTAACGCGTAGCCGCAGCTACCGCCCACCTCGAACAAACTCCCCCAAAATCAAAAATAGAAGTGGCCACTGAAATCAATCCAAAGTCAAAGTATAATATCGAAGAGGAGTGTCCGATCAGAGGAATGACCTCATTAACCCGTCGATCGCTCCTGTTTTAGCCACCTTATGCCAACTCACGGGAGTTGGGTCCACGTATTTACCTTACGGGAAACGTCGCCACCATCCTACTTCATTCTGGAATCTCCACCGCGTACACGGTTAGTCAAAGTGGTTTTCGGTATCGACAGAGAGTATGTCCATATCCGATCCCGGTCTCTTTGCCAACCAATCGTTATTATAACACCGCGGTCATTTAAAAATAGTTTATATTTAAAAACCAGAATAAATTTTCCATTTCAAAACTATGAATTCGATATTAATTTAAAACCCAAAATCATATGATATCATTTTATCTCAAATATAACTCTTTTTCCAAAATCATACTGGTTTAAAATATAAATATCTGGAAACCAAACATTTGAATTATATTTTCAAACATAATATTTCGGAATTCATACTTTTAAAACCATACTTCTAAAACTTGAATGGTTTGGATATTCAACAGTATATAAAATAAATGGTTTACTTTTAAGGTTACTTTGTAAAGAAATTATTTCCAGGGCTTTACAAATATACTTCTTTATTTAAAGTCTAAACCAAATTTAAATATCACTTTCAAGTTCCAAAACCACTTCAATTTCTATTTATATATATATATATCCATTTGGAGTATTAATATTTCAAAACTAAAGTTGGAATTTATTCTTTCAACAAATTAAATGTTCTATTATTTAGTTTTGAATATTTACATAAAATCTATAAATAAAACTCCAATTTCTAGAAATTAACTATTTTCTTAAATTTAAATTTTACTAAAATATTCTAATTAAGTAAATCTTGGAAAATCCATTTATCAATATCATACCTTAAAATTTCCAAACTTAAACATATAAAATAAATCACCAAATTCCATTTTCTCAAAAAAAAATCATTTTATTCAACAGGTTTATACACAGCTTAAATTTAAAATTTTAACTTCATATGTATATATGTAGAACAATAATATTTATAAAATATCAAAACTTAAAATTTTCATAAACCGTATCCCATCCAAACCATAGAAATCACTTTAAAATATTTATATATAGACCGCGGTGCCTGTATATAGTTTTCTATCCTATGGTCAAGTGATACGGATATTTATCATTTCAATCCGTAATTTAAAAATAAAAATTTGCGGTTATATATCATTTCAAACCACAATCCCGAAAGAAATGAAATATGCATGATAATTTGCAATTTAATGATATGCAATAAACATTCATTCATCAACAACATCCATCATCCAATCGCAACCATCAACCAATACTAAATCAATATCAATATATATCCGAGAATATATGACCTGTAATAACTGGCAGTTATATTCAAAAATAAATTTAACACTATTAAACTAACAGTTTATATGCAAATAAATAACTATAACTGTAAATCTATATGCAGTAATAAAATTAAATGAACAGTTATATTAAATAAATGCGATTTAACAGATATGATGAATAAAACATGCCAAACAGTCATACTAAATTTCTACTCATATCTAAAATGAATTTAACAAACATAAAAACTTTTAGAAGTTGTGAGTGGGTTAAAACACTCACCTTTTGAATTTAAATCGAATTTAAATCCGATTTAAACCCAAAAATTCGCTCGTCTCAGAATTCGCCCAAACCAGCATCATCAAGTCCGGAATTAAATTATGATCCTAACAAAAGAAATTTCGTGTGAATCCGACTTCGTATGAGAAAGTTATGGCGAAAAATGATGATTGAATTCAAATAAATAAACGACACATATTTCACTCACAATATATATAATGTGACACGTCATCACGAAAATTAATCTGTGCACGCCTCATCACGTAACCGCCTCCCCATGAAAATAGTTCGCATGCACAGAATCATCGAACGCACGTTCACATGGTCAAACCCACCGTTGACCGCCTATATCGCCCCCCTCCGGCCACCTTACACCAAGCCACCGCCACCACTAGCCTGCCCTTGCCGAGCCGCCTCTACCCCCTAGGTCCGGTCACCCAGAACTTCCAGCCGCCGCCTAGCATATTTAAACCCCAATTGAATTTTGACTCCAATCCGACCGTTGAATTGCCAAACAAATTACATAGATGCGCTCCCCATCGTCCATACTACAATACCCAGAAACAGAATCTCGATCCGATGAAGTTTTGTGCGACGATGATGAACGGTTTTGGGGCTGTTTGAATTTATTCTGGATGAACGACAGCTCCAATTGAAAAACGAACTACACCATGAGATTACGCGTATCGAATACTTCAACATATATTTTTTCTGGAATTTTCTGAAATTTTTGAGTTTTGACTTTTGATTTTGAACTGTGGATAGATCTGGAATTGGATCTGAGATGTATCCATTGAGGAAGAAAGAAGGTTGAAGAAAATGAACGTACAGCAAATAGACAATAGGGTGAAGCTAGGGTTTATGATCGCATATATATAGACAAATAGAAGAAGGCTAGGTGGGTACGGATGACGAACGCGCTAGACGGTAGTTGGCCCAAAAAGCCCGTTCTGACCCCGGAACGAAATTTATCAAACCCATATATCCAGATAGGTATTTTAAAATATTCTGAACGCGATGGAAAAAGTTTCACGACCAAATTCGATCGTATGAAGAAGTTATGCTGAAAACAAGATTTCCAAATTGATATCAAATTGATTTTTAATAAAATCGATTTCAAGGCGTTTCGCGTCCGTACGATCAAACGACAAGTCCGATCGATACGAAACTTGAAACCCTATAATAATTCACCGATACGGATCCGATGAAACTGGTTTCATCGAAATCCGAGTCCGTGCCCAAAATGGCTATTTTTAATCTTTATTAAATAAATTAAAATAAATTATAAATCCAATTTTTATATTTCAACTTCTAATATTGGCCAAATTTCATTCCTTATATAATTCAATCTATTCCAAATGATTTAACAAGCTTGGATGTGGATTAAAATTTATAAGTATATCAATTTTGCAGTGTTAATTTCTGCACTTCTTATTATTTGGAATTAAAAATTTTATTCTCAAAACCCAATTATTAATTCTTATACTCTTATACTGTCAACTTGAATCCAATTAGATAAATAGATTTGATTTCCATTCCAACTCATTTGATTGCAAATAAACTTTTTACCATACATTAAATTCCAAATTATTAATAAACTTTTATTCCCATTTCCTTTACACACAATCATCGTATTATAAAGGTATCTTCCATTGATTTGCCTTAACTTATTTAAGGTATCCTTACATTAATATCTATTGCTATGATTTCAAATTATTATCCCCTCATTTTTCTTAACTATTATTAATTTCAATCTTAATGAATTCAACATTATAAGTTTGATAAATTTATTAAATTCACTCAATTGTTTACAAATTCCATTTTAAATCCAATAACGTAATATTTTACGTTTAATTCCCTTTTACTTGTAGTGAATACCCTTTGTTGGATTTAATATTCAAATTATAGATAAAATCTTGCTTTCCAAAGTTATATCAACAATGTCCAACTAAATTTGAATTAGCTTTAACTTTATTCTATGGAATTAACTATTGCAATAAATCCAAATTACCATAAATTACATCCAAATAAATAAAGCTTGATTTCTATTATTCAACTCAAAATATATCAATTGTCAATTCCATAAGAAAAAAATTAACATTTGGTTCATACTTTTTACAAATAACTCCCATTTCTTCCAAATAATAATTACATAAACTATTTGATATTAAATCCATTAAATTGCAACAAATTCAATTGATTGCAAACAAATTTGGGTTTTTATTTGGTTATACACAAAATTCCGTTATCACTTGCCTAACAAGGTTATTATCACTTAAGATCTCACTGCATCCACATTTTCACATTTTCATTTCCTAGTTTCTTTACTTTATTCTACATAATTTATTACAAATGGGATTTTCTTTGGTTTACATCTTATTTGTATTTAACATTTCTCAATCACCAATTCATTTCACTATAACTGCGGTAAATTGGTGGATAAATTGAATTTGATTCCCAAAATCTAAATTAACAAGAAACAAGGGTAGGTAACATACAATAGTCATTACTCCAAATTCTAGTCACCTAACTAGGCTTTTATTCCTTGCAAATAAATGTTACTATTTATTTTCATAGTACAAATATCAATGATTATTCCATCTTATATTTGCTTAGGCCATTTATAGTCCACTATACATATCTACATAAATGGGTAATTTATTCAATTCATTAAGTGTCAATTCTATTAAGCCCTGTTTATATCTTTATGCATTATCCACATTTATTGTCATAAAATTTATAATTTTACACTAAATTTCAACTACTATAGCCAATCTCTACATTTATTCCTCAACAAATTTGAAATTATATTAATTCAATTTATTAAATATCATAAATTTAACGGGTCGTTACAATCTCCACCACTCAAAACTTTTCGTCCCCGAAAAGGAAAAGGAAGGGAGAAGGAAGAATAACGCAGTATTTCTAATTTCAAATATTAACTAATATTTCACTGGATTAATTTCCTTTAATGAAATATACTTGTTTTATAATCAATCATATCCTTTAATGCTTGAATTATTAAAGTTGGAAAAATATTTTTAACAAAATTCTAAGTCCAAAATTTTACGGAAAATTTTGACAGAGTCTCCTTTGTACGGAGGGACTCTGGAGAAAATATAATATCTAAATATACAAATATATTACATATATTATCCAAAATAAAATATCCCAACACGGGAAAATATATAAAATAGCGCTTTAAACGTAATCCGAAAACGTACCTATTTGTCGGGCAGTACGCTTATTATTTTTATGGAACCAAAGCAGTAACAGTGGCTTCCATCACCTGTATTCACTTATATAATCTAAAAGTTAAATATTTATATCAAAGTGAAAAGTCTAGGTGGTATACAACCATTAATCAACCAATCAACTGCAACAACCATAGATTTTAACAAACAGCACACACCGCAAACAAAAATCATTCAATCAAACAAACAATTTGTTGTTCGGGTTCAAATTCTGAAATTGTACGGAATGAAGAATAACTATCAAGTGCATCCGTTACTCAACAGTCTTAGATGGAACAAAGATAGATTATTTGTTCATCCCAGAACTCCAAAATTCCTTACCCAACAAACATACATCAACCAAACAATCCAAACCAACACCAAAATAGCTTATTATACATTTATTTCATACTTCAGTGGTTTGATTTTCTTCCCTTCATTTATGAGGGATTTCTTTGTTCTTACAAGTTTTATTTTCCAATTATCACCAAATTTATTATATTTGTATTTCCTTTTTATTACTTAAGTTTATAAAATAATTCTCATTAATAACAACAAATATTTTGAATATCTTCCTTTCCTTACTCTTCACTTGTAAGATTTCCCTTAAATTCTTAATCTGCTAACATTCATTCTTATAAGTGGAAGTTTTTTATTTATCCATTAACTATGGATTACAGTCATTTAAATTCTTCCTACTTTCCATTATATTAGAATAGGGAAGATTAAAACATACTTAAGTGAATAATCATATAATAAATTCTTATTTTGAATTTCATTTTATATACTTAGGTTCATATCATCTATTAATAATTCTTAACCCTTTTCAGTAAAATTTCAATTATAACCTAAGTTTATACCATTAAATTCTTATTATAACAGTAATTTATTGGATACTTCATTTTTCTAAATTCCTACTTGTAAAATATTCAATTCCAGTTTCTCATTTAACACTTCAACTTTTATATTTGGGTAAGTTATTTATGTTAAGGAAATTGCAATTGAACTTATACAAGTTTAATCTCCATTCTTTTAATTAAATTTAATGTTTATCCATATTACTCTTTGTCTCATATGTATGCAAATTCATCTTTATAGCTTTGCAATTATTCTCTTATTTCAATTAGAGGTTTCAATTCATTTATTACTTAACTTTTATTTCACTAACAAATTTTAAACAATTAATTAACGGAAAAATTTAGAATTAAGTACCGGGTTAAATTTCAATTTATTTTCAAATAATAGATAAATAAGTTCTTACAACTCAATATCTCTAATTATAGTTAGAGCAATAAAAGAAATTTTTTTTAGAAAATTTCATAATAAATCTGCAGTAGAATTTACTACAGTGGCCTTTCCCCTTCGAAACTCGAAAATGAAAGTCGATGATGCGGCCGTCATCACCGAATTTATTTTCCAGCGATAGAGAGGAAAGTACAGAATTTAATTCTTTTCCAAAATCTTCTTTAAAACAATTCTTCCAATTTATACGAAATATTTATATAAGAAAATACTTATAAACCGAACCATTATTTTTCATAAATTCTTTGAAAACATATTTGGAAAAATCCCGGACTTAAGTTCTAAAATCTCCAATTTGATTTATCATAATTTCAACTTAGCTTCAATTATTATAGATATTTTTATTTTCTAACACCCAATCTATAGCAACCAAATATATATATATCTTTATAAAACTATTTTTATATATAGAAAATATAATAGGCAAAATTATTTCATTCACCTATATTAAAAACGGATATTATGTCGGTCTGTCCTATTAAGTGTTTAGAAATCCCTATTGATGGCATAGCGTCCCATGCATCAACCAGAATTTATAAATACAAAGCGGAACAGATTAACACAATATAAAAATCTTTTTATTAATACTGACAAATACGCTCTCTCATATATATATATACGCTCAGTGACTCCCATAGGGTATTACTACTCTATTAACAAAGAGTCAAACCCCACAAAGCCAAGGTTTATCGCTAAACCAAAGCTCTGATACCAACTGTAACATCCCGCCTTTTCGTAAGATTTAAACAGACACACGTGCCAGTTCAAACCATACGGAAGGGCGGATTGTTATGGGGTAAATAAGAAAAACAGAGAAGAAATAAACAAATAGAATCTCACAGCGGAAGGATAAAATATAATAATAAAATATACAGTTTATAAAACTGTTTACAAAACATTTGATTCTTCTTTATACAATTAAATATTAGAGTTCACATACCAACAATATCAATGCAGCGGAATACAGTGTAGTGGAATAAAATAGTAGGTAGTAATATTAAAATCTTCGTCTTCGTCCTCCAGAGCTAAACTTCAAATCCTGAAACGCTCGGACTGACCCGAGCGAATTGAAAAGACAAAACACTCGAGTCAGAACTAAAAGATCTTATGTGAGTTAAATTAACAGAAATAAATATGAGTGCAGTAACTCAAGAGATGCTCGGGATTTACATCTCCTAAGGATCCGTTAAACTATTTACTATGTAGTATATTGCGCTATTATACTAGTGTCTAATTGTAAAATAAACTTACTTTTAAATAGCGTTAAGGGGTTACCCATATAGCCCTTAACACAGAATATATTCCCATAGTCTATACAGTACCGTAATCTCCCCCGTACTGGGCGTCGTCAGAGGGCACTCCATAGGTATGGTACAAAGCTAAAATCGTATAAGGCGCGCTAGGGTAGGTGACACGGCACAACTAGGCAATGCCAGGGTAGATATACCAATTACGCTTCCGGGTCGATGGTAACGCGTAGCCGCAGCTACCGCCCACCTCGAACAAACTCCCCCAAAATCAAAAATAGAAGTGGCCACTGAAATCAATCCAAAGTCAAAGTATAATATCGAAGAGGAGTGTCCGATCAGAGGAATGACCTCATTAACCCGTCGATCGCTCCTGTTTTAGCCACCTTATGCCAACTCACGGGAGTTGGGTCCACGTATTTACCTTACAGGAAACGTCGCCACCATCCTACTTCATTCTGGAATCTCCACCGCGTACACGGTTAGTCAAAGTGGTTTTCGGTATCGACAGAGAGTATGTCCATATCCGATCCCGGTCTCTTTGCCAACCAATCGTTATTATAACACCGCGGTCATTTAAAAATAGTTTATATTTAAAAACCAGAATAAATTTTCCATTTCAAAACTATGAATTCGATATTAATTTAAAACCCAAAATCATATGATATCATTTTATCTCAAATATAACTCTTTTTCCAAAATCATACTGGTTTAAAATATAAATATCTGGAAACCAAACATTTGAATTATATTTTCAAACATAATATTTCGGAATTCATACTTTTAAAACCATACTTCTAAAACTTGAATGGTTTGGATATTCAACAGTATATAAAATAAATGGTTTACTTTTAAGGTTACTTTGTAAAGAAATTATTTCCAGGGCTTTACAAATATACTTCTTTATTTAAAGTCTAAACCAAATTTAAATATCACTTTCAAGTTCCAAAACCACTTCAATTTCTATTTATATATATATATCCATTTGGAGTATTAATATTTCAAAACTAAAGTTGGAATTTATTCTTTCAACAAATTAAATGTTCTATTATTTAGTTTTGAATATTTACATAAAATCTATAAATAAAACTCCAATTTCTAGAAATTAACTATTTTCTTAAATTTAAATTTTACTAAAATATTCTAATTAAGTAAATCTTGGAAAATCCATTTATCAATATCATACCTTAAAATTTCCAAACTTAAACATATAAAATAAATCACCAAATTCCATTTTCTCAAAAAAAATTCATTTTATTCAACAGGTTTATACACAGCTTAAATTTAAAATTTTAACTTCATATGTATATATGTAGAACAATAATATTTATAAAATATCAAAACTTAAAATTTTCATAAACCGTATCCCATCCAAACCATAGAAATCACTTTAAAATATTTATATATAGACTGCGGTGCCTGTATATAGTTTTCTATCCTATGGTCAAGTGATACGGATATTTATCATTTCAATCCGCAATTTAAAAATAAAAATTTGCGGTTATATATCATTTCAAACCACAATCCCGAAAGAAATGAAATATGCATGATAATTTGCAATTTAATGATATGCAATAAACATTCATTCATCAACAACATCCATCATCCAATCGCAACCATCAACCAATACTAAATCAATATCAATATATATCCGAGAATATATGACCTGTAATAACTGGCAGTTATATTCAAAAATAAATTTAACACTATTAAACTAACAGTTTATATGCAAATAAATAACTATAACTGTAAATCTATATGCAGTAATAAAATTAAATGAACAGTTATATTAAATAAATGCGATTTAACAGATATGATGAATAAAACATGCCAAACAGTCATACTAAATTTCTACTCATATCTAAAATGAATTTAACAAACATAAAAACTTTTAGAAGTTGTGAGTGGGTTAAAACACTCACCTTTTGAATTTAAATCGAATTTAAACCCGATTTAAACCCAAAAATTCGCCCGTCTCAGAATTCGCCCAAACCAGCGTCATCAAGTCCGGAATTAAATTACGATCCTAACAAAAGAAATTTCGTGTGAATCCGACTTCGTATGAGAAAGTTATGGCGAAAAATGATGATTGAATTCAAATAAATAAACGACACATATTTCACTCACAATATATATAATGTGACACGTCATCACGAAAATTAATCTGTGCACGCCTCATCACGTAACCGCCTCCCCATGAAAATAGTTCGCACGCACAGAATCATCGAACGCACGTTCACATGGTCAAACCCACCGTTGACCGCCTATATCGCCCCCCTCCGGCCACCTTTCACCAAGCCACCGCCACCACTAGCCTGCCCTTGCCGAGCCGCCTCTACCCCCTAGGTCCGGTCACCCAGAACTTCCAGCCGCCGCCTAGCATATTTAAACCCCAATTGAATTTTGACTCCAATCCGACCGTTGAATTGCCAAACAAATTACATAGATGCGCTCCCCATCGTCCATACTACAATACCCAGAAACAGAATCTCGATCCGATGAAGTTTTGTGCGACGATGATGAACGGTTTTGGGGCTGTTTGAATTTATTCTGGATGAACGACAGCTCCAATTGAAAAACGAACTACACCATGAGATTACGCGTATCGAATACTTCAACATATATTTTTTCTGGAATTTTCTGAAATTTTTGAGTTTTGACTTTTGATTTTGAACTGTGGATAGATCTGGAATTGGATCTGAGATGTATCCATTGAGGAAGAAAGAAGGTTGAAGAAAATGAACGTACAGCAAATAGACAATAGGGTGAAGCTAGGGTTTATGATCGCATATATATAGACAAATAGAAGAAGGCTAGGTGGGTACGGATGACGAACGCGCTAGACGGTAGTTGGCCCAAAAAGCCCGTTCTGACCCCGGAACGAAATTTATCAAACCCATATATCCAGATAGGTATTTTAAAATATTCTGAACGCGATGGAAAAAGTTTCACGACCAAATTCGATCGTATGAAGAAGTTATGCTGAAAACAAGATTTCCAAATTGATTTCAAATTGATTTTTAATAAAATCGATTTCAAGGCGTTTCGCGTCCGTACGATCAAACGACAAGTCCGATCGATACGAAACTTGAAACCCTATAATAATTCACCGATACGGATCCGATGAAACTGGTTTCGTCGAAATCCGAGTCCGTGCCCAAAATGACTATTTTTAATCTTTATTAAATAAATTAAAATAAATTATAAATCCAATTTTTATATTTCAACTTCTAATATTGGCCAAATTTCATTCCTTATATAATTCAATCTATTCCAAATGATTTAACAAGCTTGGATGTGGATTAAAATTTATAAGTATATCAATTTTGCAGTGTTAATTTCTGCACTTCTTATTATTTGGAATTAAAAATTTTATTCTCAAAACCCAATTATTAATTCTTATACTCCTATACTCTCAACTTGAATCCAATTAGATAAATATATTTGATTTCCATTCCAACTCATTTGATTGCAAATAAACTTTTTACCATACATTAAATTCCAAATTATTAATAAACTTTTATTCCCATTTCCTTTACACACAATCATCGTATTATAAAGGTATCTTCCATTGATTTGCCTTAACTTATTTAAGGTATCCTTACATTAATATCTATTGCTATGATTTCAAATTATTATCCCCTCATTTTTCTTAACTATTATTAATTCCAATCTTAATGAATTCAACATTATAAGTTTGATAAATTTATTAAATTCACTCAATTGTTTACAAATTCCATTTTAAATCCAATAACGTAATATTTTACGTTTAATTCCCTTTTACTTGTAGTGAATACCCTTTGTTGGATTTAATATTCAAATTATAGATAAAATCTTGCTTTCCAAAGTTATATCAACAATGTCCAACTAAATTTGAATTAGCTTTAACTTTATTCTATGGAATTAACTATTGCAATAAATCCAAATTACCATAAATTACATCCAAATAAATAAAGCTTGATTTCTATTATTCAACTCAAAATATATCAATTGTCAATTCCATAAGAAAAAAATTAACATTTGGTTCATACTTTTTACAAATAACTCCCATTTCTTCCAAATAATAATTACATAAACTATTTGATATTAAATTCATTAAATTGCAACAAATTCAATTGATTGCAAACAAATTTGGGTTTTTATTTGGTTATACACAAAATTCCGTTATCACTTGCCTAACAAGGTTATTATCACTTAAGATCTCACTGCATCCACATTTTCACATTTTCATTTCCTAGTTTCTTTACTTTATTCTACATAATTTATTACAAATGGGATTTTCTTTGGTTTACATCTTATTTGTATTTAACATTTCTCAATCACCAATTCATTTCACTATAACTGCGGTAAATTGGTGGATAAATTGAATTTGATTCCCAAAATCTAAATTAACAAGAAACAAGGGTAGGTAACATACAATAGTCATTACTCCAAATTCTAGTCACCTAACTAGGCTTTTATTCCTTGCAAATAAATGTTACTATTTATTTTCATAGTACAAATCTCAATGATTATTCCATCTTATATTTGCTTAGGCCATTTATTGTCCACTATACATATCTACATAAATGGGTAATTTATTCAATTCATTAAGTGTCAATTCTATTAAGCCCTGTTTATATCTTTATGCATTATCCACATTTATCGTCATAAAATTTATAATTTTACACTAAATTTCAACTACTATACCCAATCTCTACATTTATTCCTCAACAAATTTGAAATTATATTAATTCAATTTATTAAATATCATAAATTTAACGGGTCGTTACAAAATATTTAAAAGTAAATTAAATATTTTCAATTTAAATTGTTCAAAATTTAGGGTCGTCACAGACTTCCCCCTTAAAAGAATTTCGTCTCGAAATTACAAGTTAGGAAGAATGATCCTCAACCCGTTTAATATTTTCCAAACCAAACAGTTTTATCAACTTTCCAAAACAAATCTTTTTACTAAAGACCCATTATTATTGCTTCAACTAATTTTCCAAAATCTTTCATAGCCTCCGACAATATTGTTTACTTCACAATTCAAATTTAACTTTAAATTCAAATTCAAACTTTCAAAAAAAATTCAAATTTTTTTCTAACACTCTAAATTTTCGAAAATTTTCGCCAGCGTCTCCTTTGCACGGCTAGCTCAATACGACTACAAAATGGCACCGCAGGCCCTCAAATCCCAAAAGAAAACAAAACGCCAAGCCGCTGGACAAGAAAATCACCAAATTTCATACTGAAATTTAAATGCGTACCTTTTTGTCGGGCAATTCAATTTTATCTTTGAAATCCAAAATCCTAATTCCATTCCTTTTAATACACCTGTATATCCTGCTAGTCATGATATCCAATTACAAAATTCAAACCATTTTGCCAATTACATTACAAAATTTTCAATATACACTTCTTATACTTTTTTTTCACTATTGAAGTTATATATCCATTTTCATTAAATTTTAAATTTCCAATTTCATTTGGATTCAATTTACAATTACAATTTAATTTGGATTCAGTTTAACTTCTGAATGTTAAATCCATCAATTATCTTTCATTCACAACTGCACTATTTTAAATTAGCTCCAATTACTAATTCATTACACATTTTATTCAATTTTTTTTTCAACATTCTGTTTCAATTCCAGTTTTATTCTTTTGTTCATTCCCAAAATTTATTTTCAATTCACTATTTTGGTTCATAACCTCTTATATTTAAACTAGATTTCAAATTCCATACGAATTTAAATTCATCTTTCATTTACAATTATTCAATTCAATTCATTTTAAACTTTACCCATTTGGTCATTCATCAATTAGTTTCACTTGCTAATTTACTTACAAATTCGAAATGAATTTCAACATTCAATTTCATTTTCATCTACTTACAATTGCAAATTTATTCATTCATTCACAATTTTATTTCCGTAATTCAAACTCAATTCCAATACATTTGTTACTACTCCAAACTTATTTTCAACTTAATAATTTTTTTTATTCCACTCCACTTTTCTTCCAACTTATTTCTTTAAGTTAGATTTTTTTTTTAATTTTAACAACTTTAAACTTTACAAGTTATCAACTTAGTAATATTCTACAAATGTTTTTATATAGTATTCCAGAGTCTTTTCAACCTTTCAAACTATTTTTTAAACCAATTCAAATTATCTTTTGAATTTCCAAAACCAAACCCAAATTTTCCAAACAACCTTCATTTAAAATAATCTGGCAGCAATTCCTCTTTTGGAAACACAAAAATGAACACCGATGATGTCGCGATTATCATCAGAATTATTTTCCAGCGACCAAAAAGAGTTTACTGCTTTTATCCCTTCCAAAACATTTCTCCAAAATCCTTGAAAATTATTTTCAAACCAAAAAAGGATTTAAACTTTCCAAATCTTCAAAAAAAATTAAATTCCTTCCAAAACATTCTTTGGAATTCCATTTCAAATTACACATCACATTTACATTTGCAATTTCCGTTTGTACTGGATTTATTTCTTAACTTTGGAGTTACGATTTCAATTTCCTATTTAATAATCAATGCTAAAAATTTAATATTATCAATTCCTAACATCCAAGCATCCATATACTATACTAATTTATGGAAAACCATTCCTTTTTATATATGAAAATAGTTTTGGGTAAAATTATTTCATTTACCCTATTTTAAAAACAATACTGTATCGGTTTATCTTGTTTAAGAGTTTAGAAACCCCTATCGATACAGTTAGCTAGACTACACCGACCAGAATCTATAAACAATCTATTGACAAGTCAACACAATACAAAAACTATTTCATATTCACTAACAAATACGCGTTCATATCTATTATTACACTCAAACTCATTCTAGAGTACTGCTGACTCTATCTCTAATGAGTAACACCCAACGGAGCCAAGGTTGTCACTTAACCAAATGCTCTGATACCACATTGTCAGGAGCCGATTCTTCGACTTTCGAAAATCGACATCAATACGTCCACTGTATCAACTATGGAATAATCGAATGCCGGAAAATCGAACCATGAGGGTTAAAAAGAAGAGGTAAAAGAAAAAGATAGAAGAAATAAGGAAACAGAACAGAAACAATATCAAAATCTTGCATATCGCAGCGGAACAACATATAATAGTTAAATGAATAATCTTTAAAACAAAGAACTGTACATTTTATACATTACATCATCAGAGTCAATATGCAACACAATACAACAATGGACGGCTATACAAACTTGTTCTTACAAGCGAATTCTATAGCGAAAAGATAATATCATATACAAGTGGTATGTTTCGCCATCCAACTCGCCTCTTGAGCTCCATAGCACTCCTAAATCCAGAATAACCTGATAAACTGTATCTAGGCTGCCCATGTGGAAAATTTTGGGCACCTAGAGTTTAGGAAGGGAACAATAAACTCCAGATCTGTCATGGGACTGGTGTGAGAACTAAGGAAGTTATTTATCTTTAAAACAACAACAACAAGAGAAGTGAAAAAAAATATCCGCAATGCTTTTGGAAAATGAAATTACCATAAGTCCTCCCCGTACACACACAATGCAAACGCAGAATTGGAGGAGATTTCTCCTTATGATAGTCAAAGATGCTTACTACGCAAAACAAATCATCTTTGACCTTATTATTAGTGCAGAGTGTAGAAAGCATTTCGAAAATAGAATATTAATCTTAGCCAACATAGACATTTCGAACTATGCCTACTATAACTACCATCTAAACAGTGGTGACCACCATAAGTAAATGGCAGGTTATACAACTAAAACCGTACTGGGTTTGCATTGGGAATTGGATTTCCAACAAATGGTCAGGCTAGGGAACTTCCTACTGCCACATGGGATCGCCTCTGGCGGGACGTCCCGAGAACTTAACCAGCTAACTGCCAACACAAGACCGGGTTACCTTTGTAACTAGGTAACTACTATACGAATATGCCACCCCCCGGTCCTTTGGGACCTTTATTCGAGGGCCCTCGATCACAAAGCAACAGCCACATAGAAAACGAGATTGGAGCAACCACATAGGTTAAGCATCAGGGCTCCATACCTGACACCACCCTTTTCTAGAAGGAAATGACAAACTCTAAAGGGCGCGACCCTCATAACCTTGCCTCATATTCCTATTTTGACCATTTCTGTGGTGTGAGGTATGACGAAGTCTCGTCCACAAAGCTACGCTTTTTCACAAAGCCACGCTTTGATCAACAAATGATCAATAAATAATCATCACATAGCAACACTCAACATGCCACATTAACAACTGGGAGTACATTGCTGATAACCTTCAACTACAAAACCTCTGAACTCGTACGTCTCAGAGAAGGGTGTTGAGTAAGAGAATAAATTATCCTCCACCAACAGAGATGTATTTGAAAGAAATCTGCTTTATATCTCAAAATGTAATGTCAGACACGTAACCATACAAGTCTATTCCGGGTTCGAACAGAACTGAAGGCACTTCCAAAGAAGCCCTTACAATCCGGGTATTCACAATCCCGATCGAATTTCCCATCACAAAGGAAATCTCCATACCAGAGCTAACGGTGCAGAGACAATCGATAGGTCATCCTATCGTTTTCACAAATACCCGGTCTTCATCACCGGTCTTCCATGCTATCCATTATGTCATGTCACTTATTCGGAATGGGCTATATGACCCAAAGGTCCTCTCCCGGCTAATCCGAATAGTGAACGCAATATTTTTAAAACACATGGATATTGGGGTTTCAATTAAGTCACAACTTATTACCCAAACCCTTTCTTTCAAACGGTTTAAACAAATTACCATTTTAAATCTTCAAACAAAAAGATTTACTTCACAAAATTTACCCAGTTTCACAAAGATTTATTCCCAGATTCCCAGATAAATTTCCATTTCAATTGGATTAACTCATTAAATCTTAAATTAAGATTTAACTTATAGCTTTCAAAACAATTCACAATTCAAGTCTTTTATAATATAAAAGACACACCATTTGAAATACTCCTTTATTTCAAGTCAAGTTCAACAACCTTTCATAAAGATTAATTCATAGCCTTCAAAACGGTTTAATTCCAAATTTACATTCTTTTAATACAAAGGGGAATTTCTTTCCTTATATGAAAGCTATTATTATTTAAACAGATAGTTTTCGTTTTGGGAAAAACTGATTACAATTTTTTCATGAGTTAAAGCCACTCAAGTATAAACTTGGATTTAAATTTAAAATTTCCAAAACTGTATTTTAAATGGTTAAAAACCCATATAAACACCTTTTATAACTTGTACAATCTTTTAGACCATAGTTCCCAAATCATTGAATTCAATTTCAAACATTGAATTCAAAATTTAAATCAAATGATTTAAATTCCAATTTTTTATTAAGTTATTTAAAATAACTCTTATTTTTGAAATTCATTTTCAAAAACTTCCAATTCCAATTCCAAAACAAATTTGGATTCAAAAATTCAATCTTTAGAATTGTCAAAAATCTGTGATTTAACTGATTTCCACGTGAAATCCACATTTTGTGTGTGTATTGTGTAGTCTAAGGGTTTAACACAATAGTGCAACAACATTCAACCATCACAAATCAAAACATAACAATATATTTGATAAGTGGTATAAACTATAACGCTTACCTTTCATTCATAGATTACAGATATATATATATATATATATATATATATCATAGATAAACAAATTACAGATCACAACGCACATCAGGATATATCACAAAGCATCACATATCAAAGATATCAACAATTCAACATCCAATATAATGCAAACATCCATAAGTAGGGTAAATTTAATCACTTAATTAATTTAAATCAAATAAATTTCTATGAATAAAATTTGCTAGTTATGGTAAATTAATAGCCAATTTATTATAAAAACATTTAATAAATTATCCTTTCATTGATCATTAATTAACTCTTAATTAATAGTTAATACTTGACTAATAATTCTTAATTAATTATCAAAACCAATTAATTTCTGCTTAATAAATTTCCAATGAATTTACAAAATCATTTATTTTTAAAATAAATTTCTTCAACTTATAATAACATAAATCGAAATCCATTTACTTAGCCCTTTTTTCCGTAATTTGAACTTTATTCAATATGGTTTCAAAAATAACTTTGTCTTTTTAAAACTTCATTTTAACTTATCCAATTCTCAAAAAAAAAAATTCTATAAACTTTCAACTTGAAATTCCAAAAATCCAAATTTTAATCTATTTTCGGTATCTAATGATACCGAAAATATATTCGGCTAACCTATAGCCTTCAACAAACTCAATCACAAAGATAATCACATGGATTATAAATCAGCCAACACACAACATAAGAAACAAATTCAAATGTTTGATGAATCCAATTGGATCCCTCTAACCTGTTTCCCTGCATCCAAAGATGTTAGCATAATACCAATTCCACTTCGAGGTGAAATATCGCGGTATATGGGATTTATAAAATATTATCCGCTAATATGCGATGCAATAGGATCTCATCCGCTATATAATGCGGGAAATCAACTCCAAGTACATATATAATACCAATTCCATTCAAGCTGGAATTATCGCGGTATATGTGTTTAATAAATAACCTCCGCTTAATATATGGCGTATAAGGTCTATTTCAAAACAATAGATATAATTTATCATCCAATCATACAATCAAGCAATTTTAAATCTAACTATTTAAAATTTAAATCGAAACAATTCGATTGAGTGAGAAGTTCTCATCTTTGATTTAAATTTGCAGTCCATTTCCATTCCAGACTTGTTTTCTCGATTTATAGACCTTATATATCAATCATAAAATTTTAATTAACATTCGAAATAAATCGAATAATAAATTCCCATTTAATAGATTTATCTAATTTAACCTAATACTTAAATTTCTTAAACCCGTTTTTCTTTAATAATTTAATCAACTAACAATTTTGATTTTTAAACTAACATTTTTTTAACAAATCCCTTTTTAATCAATTATTTTTAGTAGTTAAAATGACTGAATAGATTAATAAAATAAACTAACCACCAAACATTTATTTTTCTTCAACTACTGTAATTATATTCTGTTTTAAAGTCATATGTTATAACACATATACACATTTTTTATTTTTTTGAACCATGTAAACAATTATATGTTTCATTAATATTTGAACAAATCGAATGATCAATTGTTACTTAAAAGTCGACCGACTTCTATATAAAAAAATTATATATATATATATATATATATATATATATTGACCAAATCATAAATTTCAAAACCGGGTATATATGTTTCACGATTTCTCAACTAAACTACTAAATATTTTACTGTTGGATTTGAAACAATTTTTCCTAGACTAAAACATTATTTTAATAACAGTTTACATATGTACTCTTTCAATAAATAACTCACAGGATTTTCTTTACTGCAAAAGTTTTAATACACATATATTTGTAGAATAAAACAATCTGTGTTCGAAATCCATATATGCATTTTTACAAATATCATTCTCTATTTATAATTATATACACATATTTAGATTTAACTCAAAAATGAAACGCATACCTCACTGCTCACACAGTCAGGTGCTCAGAGATGCAAAAAAACCCAAACTCACGCATGTTGCTACCCTCCTCGAGCCTGCTCTGCCTCCACGCGAACCCGCGACCCAAACCATGGAGTGAAATCGCGACTTCCACTACTTCGCTTGACCCTACAATCGACCGACGACTCCAATCCACCATTAGTCGATTCGTTCGCACTACTTGATGACCCTAAGTTCACGTGCCACCACTGCGAACGTACTCGCGATTCCAATCCTCGC
Source organism: Allium cepa (assembly GCA_030765085.1). Lineage (NCBI taxonomy): Eukaryota > Viridiplantae > Streptophyta > Magnoliopsida > Asparagales > Amaryllidaceae > Allium > Allium cepa. Next base: position 400,500,994 of record CM060931.1, read on the forward strand.
TTCATTTTTTAGAATTCGATCGGCTTGAGCAAAAGAACTGAAAAGGAAATTTGCGATTCTTGTTTGCCATATTAAGCAGATAATCAATTTTTTTTGAAAGGGGAACGAGTGGCTCGATAAATCTGAGTAGGGAGAGGAGAGTGCGATTAGGTTATAATTTGAGGAACAGATGAAAGGTTAAGCGAAACAAATGACTTGATTTACTTGTGAAGGAGGAAGGAGGCGAAGTATACTGAAGATAGAAAATTTTAAGTTTGGCCATTTTTGAATTCACGAACGAATTTCAGATTGAGGGGCGACCATTGATTTGAAGGAGATCATTTATTTTGATTTCTGTATAAAGACATGAGGGAGACAAGATTACGTGACTTTGCAGAGAAAAAGACTTTGATATTAACGTGTTTGCATTACCTAGCTACAGTGTTTTGATGGGGAAGGCAAAGTACCGATGGAGATATAATTTCAACTGATGTTGACCAAATACAAATTTTAAATTTAAATTGAATTCGATATAAATTTCAACACGTTTACTTAATGTACGACCAAACGATCACTCCAAACGCTATGAAAATTGAAATTCGAATATAATACAATATTCTGGATCCAATGGAACTAGTTTCGTTTAATTCTGAGACTGTGCCTCGAAAGGCTATTTTTAAATATCGATTCAAACTATATATTTTCAAAACTGAACAAATCACTTTCAAATTCAATTCTGAAGCTTCTATTATCTTCAGTATTATCAATATGAATTTTATAAGCCTTTGAAAATTTTTTAATCAGCTTAAAACTGAAGATTCAAATTTTTATCCAACTTTCAATATATTAAATTCAGCAATTTAATCGCAAAATTCATAGTTATATTGGGAATTCAAGCTAAACCATTATTCAAATATTTAAAAACAAATTAAATATTTTCAATTTAAGTTGTCCAAAATTTAGGGTCGTCACAGAAATAGAGGAAATAAATTAATATGTATAAAACAAAAGGCTAGACACGTCAAAACTGACGCGTTTTACTTATTTTTAATGGCTAGATTTCAATCGATTTAAATGAGCGGACGACGTTGCTTTGGCACTATAAATAAACGTCCAGGGCTAGCCTTCAAACCTATATTTTTCTGAATGGGCGCGAAAGTCCTGTTACTTTGAAATCAAATATATTTGATTTAGGTTTTTTGATTTGCAATTTGGAGGTAGAAACTGTAGATATAGAGAAGAGATGTCCAAACTAAGCTATCCGTATGAGCTGAGTTTTCAGATCTGGTTTTCAAGTTTATATGTTTATTTTTCTTCAATTTGATCCAGATTTATTAATCCATACAAATTCCGGTTTGTGGATCCAATTAGGGTTGCAAAAGGAAATGCTATAGAAAATAGAACTAGACTAAAAATCAGATCTGGATATGAAGTGTTTTCTTTTCAGGTGAGTGAATTTAAATTATATAATTTTATATTGATGATATATAATATCGTTGGATTTTCGTTAAATATATTAGTTTAGCGTTTGAACTAATTTCAGTAATTGGTTCTACTAGTTAGTTATGTCGAAACCATAAATTTTATAAGAAAAGTGTACTTATATTTAAATGATATTTATATGGAAAAAGAAAGGAATCCAATTAAATATAAGTAGTATTAGGCTTAAAAATTATAAAGAAAGGCATATGCCTAAAGTGAGAAATTTACAGTAAATTATGTTAAAACTCGGGAAATGAAATAAGAAGTGGAAATCTAATATTGATTTAGATGTTAGTGATAGATTAGTTGGCTGGTTTAGAAAACAGAATACATTTCCATAGTTTAATATTATAAGATAAACGACAAACGTAATTGTACGAATAAAAGCAAGAAAAATGAAATTATTGCAAAATAGAGACATTATTGTGTTTTGCATTATCCAACAATTAAAGAAACAATTAAAGAAATATCTTGCTGTTACGAGTTATTATTTATGGCATTATTTAGTATTAAAACATGGAAATGGATTTAGTACAGCTTTTGTAACCAACCAAATAGAACTACTTCCTAGAATAAAAGAGAATAACGTGAAACATTAAAGAAATTTAAAAGAGGAAATAATCAAGTTAAATATTTGACAAGATTAGAAATAAAAAAAGAAAATATGACTAGATCTACATTTACTGCGCTACGCTGATAGCATAACAAAAAGTAAAGCAGTTATTATGATAAGTAATTTGTGGCAGTTGGACGTAGTCACAAGCTAAGACTATCATATTGTAACAGTCCTGAATTTTGAACAATTTAAAAGTGAAAATATTTAATTAATTTTAAATATTTAAATGATAATTTGACTTAAATTTCAAATTTTCAGAATAAATTGGCGATTAAATATTAGAATTTAATCTGTTTAAAGTTGAATAAAATTTAAATCTGACTTTGAAGTTTAAATTGAATATTGAAATTTGTATTTTTAATTCGAACTAATGACTTAGGAAAATAATTTGAATTTACGAATTATTATTTATGTAAATTTATAAATAGATGTGGATAGTTGAACTTCAAAACGTTTCTATGTTTATAAAGAAAATAATTAACAAAACTAATTGAATTTAAATTGAAAAAAAAGAGGAGAAATAAATAAATAAAAAAGGTAAAAATAATATAACATAAAAGAAAGAAAAGATAATAAAAAAAATAAAAAAATAAATAAATAAATAAGTATACTGCCTTATACTTTGTTCAGCTACAAACACGCCTCAATCTACGCCTTTGTTTACGCCCTAAATTGTGCCCAAATTCACGTTCTCCTCTGCATAATACACGAACCCCTTTCCTCCTTTACACGAAATCAAACCCACGAAAGAAAAAAATGGCTGCCGTCCCTTCTCTTCGTCTTCGATCGAAAAATTAGGTCTTCAATTCGATTCGTCCTCCTGTTCGTTCGTCTCCTAGCTCGCGACCGCGCCAGGCAAAGGTGAGTGATCCCCTCACTCACATCTAATTTCATCCTTCAGTCATTCGAGTATCTTTTTAGATGTTGATGATTTTTATCTATCCTGGTTCGTCTTCTTGTTTTACAAGGCTGTGATGATTTTTGCTGTGATGATTTTGTTTATATAGGGTTTGAATTCATGTTTTCTCGTTCGTATAAAAATTGGGCTTCGGCCATTTGATTTTGTTTTAATTTAACATTGCTTCGATTTTGGAATTGCTGGCCACCACGATGTCGACTTATGACTCGTTCAACTTCGACTTCGATTTTGAAATAGTATCTTGACTTCGCCAATTTTTATTTTTCGTGAATTGCTGGCCTTGACTTGGAACTTCATTGACTAGTACAAGTGTTGTTGCTTGATCGTGTGCCATTGAGCCTTGCTCGAATTTGCCACTACCGTTTTGATTCTCTAAACTGCTGCTTTAAATTCTTTGGCATTCGATTTAATTCTAAATGGCCTTCGGCCATTTTGACTATTGAAACCCGCTGCTTGTTTATTTGGAAACTGCAGTTTGAAATCTCTGTTGGTCTTTACCGCTACTACATTGTGACTGTATGTTGTGTTGCTTCGAGTTTGAAATATCCTCTATCTGTACATTTGCATTATTGAACACTTGAGTTGTTCCACTGTGCACTGTTGTATGTTGTGCTATTGCTGCGTTTGTTTTTTTTTAACTATGGCATTTGTTTTGATACAACTACTGTTAGTTGCATACATGTTGATGCCAATTGCCTCTGCTGTGTAGCTAGTCACTGTGTTGCACTATGCTATGCTGTGTCACTACTTCACTATCATTTTGTTGACATTAGTTGAACCAGCCGCATGTTTGGTTCTTATGAACCTAGTATGACATGAGCTTTGCCTCTATTTTCACTGTGCAGTTGTGTTCCCTTATCTTTGAGCTTTTGACAGTCATGTCTAATTTGAGAACAACTGTATTGTTTTGAAAGTGCTGTTGTTTTATATTTGGACTTCATTGATTTTCCATTTCGTATAAATTAATACTGGAATTGGTCATTTGTGTTTACTGCCATTGGTAACTTGGAATTTTTTTTTACAATAATTTGTTATCATCACACGAGACAGTCTGCATACCTGTCTCATATAGCAATTGGATTTGGTCGAGTTGCTTGGTTCACTGCAACCATATTATTATAGTATATTGCTTGAGTCTGGGTTCATTTTGAGCTTGAGATGCTTAGTTGAACTCTTGTCCAATGATTCACTGCATACATATATAAATACATATATGCTGAGTACTTCATGCTTTTGTTCTCGAGTCATCATGTAAGTTTGTTATTGCCCTGTGTCCTGTTATTTGCTGGGCCTGTCTGTGTTACCTTGCCTTTAGTGCACTGTCCAGTTCATTAAGTCGTTCACTTTTGCCTTCGTGAACATTGTAGTTGATTATGAATTTAAGTTTCATATCTACATCTATATATGCATTCATTCTTGCACTGTCCAGATTTATAGCTGCATATATTATCTTTTGTGCACTTGTCACTATAGTCTGGGTTCATTGATGACTTTCTTGCTTTGTTGCACTTGCTTTGCTCCTCTCTGATTATGGCTGGTTTGGTAATACGTTTGGCATCGTCACTGACTGTGTACAATGAGTTCAGACCCTTGCTTGTCTGCATTGCCTCATTTGAAATTTTGGGTTTATGATGGCACTGTGTTGTAGTTACTTTGTCACCCGTTATTAAAATCTGCATATATGTACATGCATACATGTGTATGTTTGTGTACATATATGGCTGGACTTGTACCAAGCTTGAATTATTTTTGCTGTGCATTTGTAGTTGAGCTTGAATTATATATTCAATGTTGCAGATGTCCTTGATCACTTTGAAATTCATTTGTTGACTTGTAGTTTACATACTTGTTGACATCTCTGATTTTATTTTGGGGTTTAAATCACGACTTGATGGAGTTGCTGTCAGTACTGTTGGCACTGACTTCATCTTGTCTGCACTTTGATGGTCTGGTTGCCCTGTGCACATTTGTGTGTATACTTGAATCTGGGTTTGTTGCCTTGATCATTTTGACTTCAGATGTATAGTTGCATTCCACTTGAATTCGGTTGTGTTTAAATTTATGCTCGACAGTTTTAAGTGGTTTCATGTGGATCTTGTGGTGGCTGCGTTTTGATTGCAGATTCGCCCTTGTGACCAAGTAATGACTGCAGTTTCATTTTTTATGGAAATTTTTCACTTGTTGAAATGTGCAGTAATGAGTTGTATGGAAACTTGTTTTATTTCACAAGTTGTTGTGGCGAGGCAGCGCACGCGTGCGTGCCCTGCAGCCACGTAGTATCGACATTTTGAATCGATATTTGAACCTTCATTGATTTTGGTTCGTTGACTTTTTTGAGTACGTCATCACGATAGTGGCGAGGCAGTGCACGCAAGCGTGAACTGCAGCCACGGAGTTGACATTTTAAATGTGGCGAGGCCGTATACGCGTGTGTGTACTGCAGCCCTACCAAATTTTAATGTTTAAATTGATGTTTTCTTTTTGATGAAAATTATTTTATGTTGCCAATTCAATGTATTTTGAATCGATTTTGATGATTTTGTTGTAAATTTCCGTTTAGGCAAATTTTAATTGTTTTCTAAATTATCTTCATCAATAATCCCTTCATCTATCTCATTGATAATCTGAATCTACTGAATTGTTGTTTAACACTTTTAAGTGTTATATTTACCGTTATCCGATTTCTTGTAAAGGATCGGATAGGTAAATTATATTTGACTGTCATCTAATTGTTGATTATTATTGCCTCTACGCACTAATAACTGAGTTTGAATTAGACTGACCTGTGTATTATTTTCTTTTGAATATAATACTCGGGTCAGACCGAGTACTTTTACAGCTTGAAGATTTTCAGGCCGCGAAGTTAGAGAGAGTTGGGGAAAGCACTTCGCTAAAGCTTTTCAAGAAATTTTCTTGTACTTAATAAAATAAATTGTTTCCGCTGTATAAAAATTTAAATGCATTGTACAAAATCTGATATATGTATGTAAGAAAAATTCATCTATGAATTTATGATTATTCTGTGATTCTGTGGCTGTTTCTGTTTAAACTTTATAAACTGAACAACAATCCGTCATTTTGAACGTTTCGAGTTGGTTTAATTACCGACTAGAGGCGGTCAGAGCGGCGGGTCGTTACAAAAGTGGAATCAGAGCTTTGGTTTACTCAAAGCTCAGTTTATGATGTTTAATATGAATAGTTACTAGAAACACTTTAAAGAAAAATGTTTTTCAAATTTAAATAAGTTTGAAATTGTTTTCTTTGGAAAATAAAAAGGTATTTTGAAAGTTAGAATTATTTTGAAAATTCCCCTCTCTAAATTTAAGTTCGCGTTAGTTCTCTTCGGTGAGGTCTTCTTAGATTTGAGTTTCAATCGTTCAGAGACTCATTATCGAATTTTTTGAGAGTTAGGGAAAATGAAAAATAAAAGTTAAGTGAAGTGAATTAATGAATTGATTTGAATCAAATATTGTGAATATCTACAAAATAATAATTGTGAAATAAAATGATATTCCAATTTAGTTATAGCCAAGAGGATAATTAAACTATAACTTGAGAATTTGATTCTGAATTCTTTTGAAAATTAATTTCAAATGTTTTGAAGAACGATTTAGTGAATAAATGGATTATAAGTATTTAACTTATAATATGAACTTTTGGTATATAACTGTAACGACCCCAGATTTTTATGAATTTAAATTGATAATTTAGATGAATTTTTGAATTTAAAAATTGTAAAATTAATTATAAATGGAAGCGAGTTTCCTCGACTCGAATATAAAATATATTAAGTCAAATTGATTTGAAAATTTGCATATATGTGTATATATGAGAATATATATATGTATATGTTGAATTTTAGATAAATTCTTAAATAAATGATTTTGGGAAAATAAATAAATTGATTAAATGATAAATGATGATAATTTGAGTTGTATAAAATATATGTGTATATAGAGAAATATAAAACAATAATTTTTAAAGTAAAATTTATGATAATTATATAAACTAAAAATAGAAGTAAATAAAAAAATGCAAGAATAAACAAAGCTAGCTAAAAGAACATAAAACATAAAGCAAGGCATAAAAAAATAAAATGTAAAACATACAACATAAACATGAACAAACCAAAGACAAGTATGAACACTTGTAAAAGCAAACTCAAAGGTTATGCAGGCAAAACAAAAAGCAAAGTAAACAAAACCAAGTAGAATAACAAACAAAGAAAAAAAAAAGAAACAGCAGCTCACTGTCCAGACTTAACTCTATACATACCTCATATACTTCTTCCTCTCGAACTAAACTATACTTGAGAAAAATATAAGTATGCAAATAAAAATACAAGTACAAAATAAAATATCTCAGCCACTATAATGTATTTTATTAGCCTAGGCAGTAAACCTGTACAAACAAAATGAGAATAATATATTTAGATATGAACAAGACATAGCAATTGATACCAAGATCCTTAGTACACTACCTTATACATATCAGCTGAGATCTTGTTAAATAATCAAAACCAAAACAAAATGTCTCCATGCTTTGTGCAGCTGAAATTAAGGAGGGAAAGTATGATTTGTACAGCCTCATTAATCCAAACATGCTATGAATCCACATTTTTGTACAAAATATTGTCAAGTTTCTCTCAGCTGAAACAATATATTTCAAAACCCTGTAAACTTCCTTTTATATACATCAACATTTCATCCCATTTTCGTTCCTTTTCACTGAGAAAAAAATGTCTGAAGCAAACATCATTTTAAACCATTCAACTGAAACAAACTTCAATTTAAAACTTCAACTGGAACAACAATACAATCAACTACAACTTGGCAACCAAATCAAGCATGCAAGTTCCTGGCTAAGATTCTTCTTTGCTTCTCTGTTCAAAAACATCAAAATATGCTGCTCTGTTCCACTACAAGGTGAGCAAACTAAACCTAAACACACTTTTATATCTTGATATTGTGAATGATTAGTTGAATTAGAATAGTAGATAATGTTTTGTTTGTGTATAGGTAAAAATCTGTTGTGAATAATATTTGTATGCATATTGTATATACATGTGATCCTCTGTCTTGTTTACAGGCTTAGTTTTCACTTAAAAATCCTTATGGCATGATTTAGTGTTTGATAGGATCTGATAATTAAACAAATTTTGTTTGATTTAACTTAAACAATAGTTTAAAATTTTAATCAAGTCAATATAAGGCTTGTTTGTCTCTAGAAGTATTTAAACATCTGTGTATGTTAAATAAAGTCAAAACTCAAGCTTGTTAATTTATCAATTCAGTATTACAAATTGAATACTCTAATCAAAACATGATTTTTAAGACAAAAATTAAGATTTTTGGACTAAGCATAGAGGTGCAGTTTGGTATTGAACAAAGATGAGGTTGTTTGAATTTTCTGGTGATCCAAGAGGTTGGGGAGGTTGTGGTTCTCTGGGATGGTAGAGGAGCGATCAGGGGTTCGGGGAAAAATAGTGGGAGGTGATGGAAGTGACGGTGGCGTCGGCGGTGATGTTTTCTTTTCTGTAGACCTAGTTTTGTAAGGTCGAATTTTTTTGGTTCGTTCGTCCTATGGGAAGCATCGAGTTCGACACGCCTGTGGGGGATAGTAGAGGGAAGTATGGCGAGTGGATTGCCGGAGTTTGGTGGTGAACAGTGGTCGGAGCTCGGAGAACTTGGCGTTGACAGGGTTGAGGGATGTTGGGTTCGCATGTTCCAGGTTTTCAAGCTCGAGCTTGAATTTGAATCTCGAGATGATGAAGTGATTCGAATGATCGGAATACGTTCTGGATTTGATGGTCGATATGCTCGAAGTCGTGACGATGACCGGCGTCGGTCGGAGCTACTGTGCACGTGTACGAGGTTGTGCTGCCTGAGTATTTGCATGCCTGGGGAAACACAGAGGAGATCCACGCGAGTGACTCGAGAAGTTCAAGTGGTATACTCGAAGTTTTTGGGGGTGGAACTCGAAGCAAGGAAGAGGGGTCTCGAGTAAAAGGTTTGGTTTCAGGTTTTACCTGAACCTATCTTCCAGGAATTCAAAACAAAAATTTAAATTTTAAAACAAGGTTTTAAGCTGAGGTTTAAATCAAAATGTAAATAAAAATTCAAATTGAATTGAAATCTAGTTTGTAAATAAAATAAAGTTTTAAATTCAATTTGGTTTAATAATTTCAACGCAATTAAGTGTATTAAAGAATTTGAATTTAAAATATAATTGAAATTGAAAATGACATTTAAACAAATTGAATTTAAAAGTAGAACCTGGAACTAATCTTAAATCAGAGGTTAAAATTAAATATAAGAAATTTCTTTGGAATGGTAATTAAAGAAATTTAATAATTGATAAAGACCATTAACTAAGATTTTATTTGAAAAACATTAATTAATGTGATAAATTTTAACAATAAATTTAGTTTGATTAATTTCATAATAATCAATTGTGGAACTATTAAGTATAATTACTTAATAACAATAATTGTGAAATTAAATATTCGGTGTAATTTATGGAGTTAATCGAATTGTTCAAATTAAATTTCTTAAGTTAATTTATTCAGAATAATCATTTGATAGTTTTGAAGAGTTAATTGCTTAGAGAAGTAATTAATAGATAATTTGTGAATGTAATTAATTAAATGATGATTTTCAAATCAGAACATAAATTTTTGTGAATAATTAAAGGATTAATTAATAATGGCAATTAAATTAAGATTAATTTAAAAAAATTAAAGATTAATTGATTCATTGATTTAAGAATGATTAGTTAACAATTAAGGGTTAACTAATAGATTTGGAAGAAAGATTTATTTCAAATAATTTGTGATTAAATTATGATAATTAACCCGGATTAATAATTGATACATCTGATTTAAATTAATAAGTTGATTAATAAATTCACTTGTGAATGTTTGAACTTGACTGAATAATTAAATTGTCTGATATCCCTGATATTGATGTTTTGTGATATATCCTAATTTGTGTTATGATGTGAGATGTAATTTATTTATCTGAGATAAATATAATTATTATCTGTGATATATATATCTGTGTTCTGTGAATAAAGGATAAGCGTTATGGGTTATATCGCTTATCAAATATAAGCGTTATAGTTTATACCGCTTATCAACTATATTTCTGTGTTTAATTTGTGATGATTGAATGATGTTGCACTAGTATGTTAAACCCCTGGACCACACCATACACAAATATGGATTTCACGAGGAAATCGATTAAGTCACAGATTTTGAAATGATTTATAAAAAATCGAATATTTGAATTCAAACGTTTTGGAAATGGAATCGGACTAAATGTGAAAAGCAATTGAAAAGGGAATTTCAAAGATGGAAATTTATTTTGAATAACAGGATTGAGTGTTGGAATTTAAATACTTTAAATTAAATTTGAATTCAATATTCAAATTGAATTCTGTATTTTGAAACTAGGGATTAATGATATTATACTAGTCATTATGAGTTAAATCATTTTTAAAGTATTATTTTTGGGTATTTGAATAACCCAAGGATTTCAACTCGTATAAACGAATCAGATTTCCAAAATGAAAACGGTTGTTTTCAAATGATAAACACTCTTAAATAAGAACTGTAATTCCAGTTAATTAGGGGAATTTCAAGATTGAATGGAGAAATGATTTTCCTAAGTTATGAATGAATTCTTTTTTTTTGAAAGCTATGAATTAAATCTGTTTATTCTTAACAGATTTAAATTGATGATTGTTTAAATCAAATTGAAATGAAATTGTTTTGAAGGCTATAAGTTAAATTTTTGATTTAAAGATTTAACGAGTTAATCAAATTGAAATGAAAATTGATTTGGAAAATCTGTGAATGAGAATGAATCTTTTGTTTAAAAGATTAAAATGTGAAAATTGTTTAAACCGTTAAAGGTTGTGAAAATGAATCTTTTTGTTTAAAGATTGAAAATGGTAATTTGTTAAGCCATTTAAAAGAAAGTTTTGAATTATTAAGTTGTGACTTAATTGAAATCCCAATATCCATATGTTTTTGAACTATTTCGCTCACTATTCGGTTTAGCCGGGAAAGGACCTTTATGTCATATAACCCATTCTGAATATGTGATTTGACGCTATGGATAGCATTTGAAGACCGGTGATGAAGACCAGGTATTTGCGAAAGCGATAGGATGACCTATCGATTGTTTCTGCACCGAGTCGCGCCGGTATAGAAACTCCCTAAGTGATGGGAAATCCGATCGGGATTGTGAATATCCGGATTGCAAGGACTTCTTTGTAAGTGCCTTCGGTTCTGTTCGATCCCAGAACAGACTTGTATGGATTGTATGCCTGACATTACAAGTTGAGATGTAAAGCCGATTTCTTTCAAATATATTTCTGTTGGTGGCGGAGAATTTATTCTCTTAGCTTAACACCCTTCTCTGAGACGTACGAGCTCAGAGGTTATATAGTTGAAGTTATCAGCGATATATTCCCAATTTGGTAATGTGACATACTGAGTGTTGCTGTGAAATGATCATTGTGTTGATTATTTATGATATGATCATTTATTTGATCGTCTATCTTGGTGATCATTTCTATGATCATTTGTTGACCCAAAGCATGGCTTTTGTATAAAGTATGTTTTTGTGGACGAGACTTCGTCGAGCCTCACACCCCGTGAATGGTCAAAACAGGAAAGAAGCAGCAAGGTTATGAGGGGTAGCGCCCTTTAGGATATGTGCATTTCCTTCTGGAAAAGGGTGGTATCATGGTATGGAGCCCAGATACTTACTCATGTTGAAAACACTTTGTTATGATTGTGTGAATTGATTAGAGAGCTCTCGGATAAAGGTCCCAAAGGACCGGGGGATGGCATATTCGGTCAGTTGTTACTCAGTTAGGGGTAACCCGGCCTTGTGTTAGTAGAGATCCGGTTTGGTTCTCGGGGATGTCCATCCAGAGGCATTCTCATGTGGCAATGGGAAGTTCCTTGGCCTGATCATTCGTTGGAAATCCAAAGAAACAATACGAGACTTGTACGGTTTTAGTTGTAGGACCTATCATTCACTTATGGTGTCGCAACACTGTTTGGATGGTAGCTATAGTAGGCATACGATAATGGTCGTATGTTGGCTAAGATTTATATTCTACTTTCGAAATGAATTTTTCCTACACTATGCACTAGTAATAATATCAAACGTTTCTTTTAATGCGTATCAAGCATCTTTGACTATCATAAGGAGAAATCTCCTCCGATTCTGCGTTTGCATTGTGTGTGTGTGCGGGAGGCCTTATGGTAGTCTCATTTTTAAAAAGCATTGCGAATTGACTTTGAAAATCTTTTATCGAATGTTTTTAAAGATAAACTGTTTTTGTTGCTCACACCAGTCCCACGACTGATCCGGAGTTTATTGTTTTCTTTCCTAAACTCTGGGTGCTCATTATTTTCTACACGAGCAGTCTAGAGTTGGGTTTTTCAGATAGTTAGATATAGTGGATTATCTGGAGTTAGTTCAGTCTTTGGATCGCACCAGTCTTGCCTAGCTTGGTGCATTGTTATGGGGAGTTCGAGCTTCTGCTGGATTGATTCTTGAAAATGGAGTTGCAGTTTTTGGAGTTCTTCATTGAAGACTATCTCAGAGTTATATTGTTCCACTGCTAGATGTTATCTATTTTCTTTCCGCTGCTATTTTATTGTATCATATCTCTGATGTATATTGATATTCATTGTATCGTTCTGTTGTATCAGATATTGTATATCAGTGTACTATTCTTTTTATTCCGCTGTGTTGTTTACTTAATGTTGTTATAAGCTCCGGCGAATCGGATTTGAACGGTCGAATCTATGACATTCGAATACGATTTGAAGTATGGATGTCGATTTTTGAGCGGGCAAAATCCGAGTCGTTACATGTGGTATCAGAGCTAAGGGTTGAACTTTAGCTCAGGAGTGTAACACATTAAGTAACTCATTAGAGATAGGGTGAAGTATCCCTAGAATGAGTAATCCCTAAGGTATCTGTTCGAATGCCTCAGTAAATTCTCTTGCTATTCACTGATAGTAAGTATGAGTGCAAGAAGAGAACGAGATAGGGGACAGGGGAATACGACTATAAATAGTCAATACCCTGCAACAGTGGAAATAACTTTCTCTATCAATTTTCTTTGATTCGTTTCCAAATTCTTTTGATTTCTTCGTACCAGCTACAAGAAGAAGTTTCGGTGTGGTGATGCTCTACGAATCGTTGTAGAAGAATCTTTACTTCATATTTTCATCAGTTTCTTATCGGTTGTTGATTTAAACCTTAATGAATATGAATCGGAAATTTTAAATGAATTAGAAAATTTTGAATAAACTGGAAGTTTAAAAAATTGAGTTAAATTGATTAATAGAATATGAAGAATGATTAGAATTGTATCGATAAAATGATTTTGTTTAAAACCAAAATTTGAAATTCTATTATAATTACTTGTATCTATTGTTGATATTCTGATTTGGTTAGCCAAATGAAGAACTGATATCTAGTTTGATCTGAAAAGATATTTCTTCTATCTTTGAATCTATCTCTGTGTTGTTTTCGTGCCTGCGAATTTCGAGGACGAAATTCTTTTAAGGGGGGAAGTCTGTAACGACCCCGGATTTTTATGAATTTAAATTGATAATTTAGATGAATTTTTGAATTTAAAAATTGTAAAATTAATTATAAATGGAAGCGAGTTTCCCCGACTCGAATATAAAATATATTAAGTCAAATTGATTTGAAAATTTGCATATATGTGTATATATGAGAATATATATATGTATATGTTGAATTTTAGATAAATTCTTAACTAAATGATTTTGGGAAAATAAATAAATTGATTAAATGATAAATGATGATAATTTGAGTTGTATAAAATATATGTGTATATAGAGAAATATAAAACAATAATTTTTAAAGTAAAATTTATGATAATTATATAAACTAAAAATAGAAGTAAATAAAAAAATGCAAGAATAAACAAAGCTAGCTAAAAGAACATAAAACATAAAGCAAGGCATAAAAAAATAAAATGTAAAACATACAACATAAACATGAACAAACCAAAGACAAGTATGAACACTTGTAAAAGCAAACTCAAAGGTTATGCAGGCAAAACAAAAAGCAAAGTAAACAAAACCAAGTAGAATAACAAACAAAGAAAAAAAAAAGAAACAGCAGCTCACTGTCCAGACTTAACTCTATACATACCTCATATACTTCTTCCTCTCGAACTAAACTATACTTGAGAAAAATATAAGTATGCAAATAAAAATACAAGTACAAAATAAAATATCTCAGCCACTATAATGTATTTTATTAGCCTAGGCAGTAAGCCTGTACAAACAAAATGAGAATAATATATTTAGATATGAACAAGACATAGCAATTGATACCAAGATCCTTAGTACACTACCTTATACATATCAGCTGAGATCTTGTTAAATAATCAAAACCAAAACAAAATGTCTCCATGCTTTGTGCAGCTGAAATGAAGGAGGGAAAGTATGATTTGTACAGCCTCATTAATGCAAACATGCTATGAATCCACATTTTTGTACAAAATATTGTCAAGTTTCTCTCAGCTGAAACAATATATTTCAAAACCCTGTAAACTTCCTTTTATATACATCAACATTTCATCCCATTTTCGTTCCTTTTCACTGAGAAAAAAATGTCTGAAGCAAACATCATTTTAAACCATTCAACTGAAACAAACTTCAATTTAAAACTTCAACTGGAACAACAATACAATCAACTACAACTTGGCAACCAAATCAAGCATGCAAGTTCCTGGCTAAGATTCTTCTTTGCTTCTCTGTTCAAAAACATCAAAATATGCTGCTCTGTTCCACTACAAGGTGAGCAAACTAAACCTAAACACACTTTTATATCTTGATATTGTGAATGATTAGTTGAATTAGAATAGTAGATAATGTTTTGTTTGTGTATAGGTAAAAATCTGTTGTGAATAATATTTGTATGCATACTGTATATACATGTGATCCTCTGTCTTGTTTACAGGCTTAGTTTTCACTTAAAAATCCTTATGGCATGATCTAGTGTTTGATAGGATCTGATAATTAAACAAATTTTGTTTGATTTAACTTAAACAATAGTTTAAAATTTTAATCAAGTCAATATAAGGCTTGTTTGTCTCTAGAAGTATTTAAACATCTATGTATGTTAAATAAAGTCAAAACTCAAGCTTGTTAATTTATCAATTCAGTATTACAAATTGAATACTCTAATCAAAACATGATTTTTAAGACAAAAATTAAGATTTTTGGACTAAGCATAGAGGTGCAGTTTGGTATTGAACAAAGATGAGGTTGTTTGAATTTTCTGGTGATCCAAGAGGTCGGGGAGGTTGTGGTTCTCTGGGATGGTAGAGGAGCGATCAGGGGTTCGGGGAAAAATAGTGGGAGGTGATGGAAGTGACGGTGGCGTCGGCGGTGATGTTTTCTTTTCTGTAGACCTAGTTTTGTAAGGTCGAATTTTTTTGGTTCGTTCGTCCTATGGGAAGCATCGAGTTCGACACGCCTGTGGGGGATAGTAGAGGGAAGTACGGCGAGTGGATTGCCGGAGTTTGGTGGTGAACAGTGGTCGGAGCTCGGAGAACTTGGCGTTGACAGGGTTGAGGGATGTTGGGTTCGCATGTTCCAGGTTTTCAAGCTCGAGCTTGAATTTGAATCTCGAGATGATGAAGTGATTCGAATGATCGGAATACGTTCTGGATTTGATGGTCGATATGCTCGAAGTCGTGACGATGACCGACGTCGGTCGGAGCTACTGTGCACGTGTACGAGGTTGTGCTGCCTGAGTATTTGCATGCCTGGGGAAACACAGAGGAGATCCACGCGAGTGACTCGAGAAGTTCAAGTGGTATACTCGAAGTTTTTGGGGGTGGAACTCGAAGCAAGGAAGAGGGGTCTCGAGTAAAAGGTTTGGTTTCAGGTTTTACCTGAACCTATCTTCCAGGAATTCAAAACAAAAATTTAAATTTTAAAACAAGGTTTTAAGCTGAGGTTTAAATCAA
The DNA here is from genome assembly GCA_030765085.1 of Allium cepa. Taxonomy (NCBI): domain Eukaryota; kingdom Viridiplantae; phylum Streptophyta; class Magnoliopsida; order Asparagales; family Amaryllidaceae; genus Allium; species Allium cepa. The sequence continues at coordinate 400,517,034 of CM060931.1, forward strand.
AATGTAAATAAAAATTCAAATTGAATTGAAATCTAGTTTGTAAATAAAATAAAGTTTTAAATTCAATTTGGTTTAATAATTTCAACGCAATAAAGTGTATTAAAGAATTTGAATTTAAAATATAATTGAAATTGAAAATGACATTTAAACAAATTGAATTTAAAAGTAGAACCTGGAACTAATCTTAAATCAGAGGTTAAAATTAAATATAAGAAATTTCTTTGGAATGGTAATTAAAGAAATTTAATAATTGATAAAGACCATTAACTAAGATTTTATTTGAAAAACATTAATTAATGTGATAAATTTTAACAATAAATTTAGTTTGATTAATTTCATAATAATCAATTGTGGAACTATTAAGTATAATTACTTAATAACAATAATTGTGAAATTAAATATTCGGTGTAATTTATGGAGTTAATCGAATTGTTCAAATTAAATTTCTTAAGTTAATTTATTCAGAATAATCATTTGATAGTTTTGAAGAGTTAATTGCTTAGAGAAGTAATTAATAGATAATTTGTGAATGTAATTAATTAAATGATGATTTTTAAATCAGAACATAAATTTTTGTGAATAATTAAAGGATTAATTAATAATGGCAATTAAATTAAGATTAATTTAAAAAAATTAAAGATTAATTGATTCATTGATTTAAGAATGATTAGTTAATAATTAACGGTTAACTAATAGATTCGGAAGAAAGATTTATTTCAAATAATTTGTGATTAAATTATGATAATTAACCCGGATTAATAATTGATACATCTGATTTAAATTAATAAGTTGATTAATAAATTCACTTGTGAATGTTTGAACTTGACTGAATAATTAAATTGTCTGATATCCCTGATATTGATGCTTTGTGATATATCCTAATTTGTGTTATGATGTGAGATGTAATTTATTTATCTGAGATAAATATAATTATTATCTGTGATATATATATCTGTGTTCTGTGAATAAAGGATAAGCGTTATGGGTTATATCGCTTATCAAATATAAGCGTTATAGTTTATACCGCTTATCAACTATATTTCTGTGTTTAATTTGTGATGATTGAATGATGTTGCACTAGTATGTTAAACCCCTGGACCACACCATACACACACAAATATGGATTTCACGAGGAAATCGATTAAGTCACAGATTTTGAAATGATTCATAAAAAATTGAATATTTGAATTCAAACGTTTTGGAAATGGAATCGGACTAAATGTGAAAAGCAATTGAAAAGGGAATTTCAAAGATGGAAATTTATTTTGAATAACAGGATTGAGTGTTGGAATTTAAATACTTTAAATTAAATTTGAATTCAATATTCAAATTGAATTCTGTATTTTGAAACTAGGGATTAATGATATTATACTAGTCATTATGAGTTAAATCATTTTTAAAGTATTATTTTTGGGTATTTGAATTTAACCCAAGGATTTCAACTCGTATAAACGAATCAGATTTCCAAAATGAAAACGGTTGTTTTCAAATGATAAACACTCTTAAATAAGAACTGAGATTCCAGTTAATTAGGGGAATTTCAAGATTGAATGGAGAAATGATTTTCCTAAGTTATGAATGAATTCTTTTTTTTGAAAGCTATGAATTAAATCTGTTTATTCTTAACAGATTTAAATTGATGATTGTTTAAATCAAATTGAAATGAAATTGTTTTGAAGGCTATAAGTTAAATCTTTGATTTAAAGATTTAACGAGTTAATCAAATTGAAATGAAAATTGATTTGGAAAATCTGTGAATGAGAATGAATCTTTTGTTTAAAAGATTAAAATGTGAAAATTGTTTAAACCGTTAAAGGTTGTGAAAATGAATCTTTTTGTTTAAAGATTGAAAATGGTAATTTGTTAAGCCATTTAAAAGAAAGTTTTGAATTATTAAGTTGTGACTTAATTGAAATCCCAATATCCATATGTTTTTGAACTATTTCGCTCACTATTCGGTTTAGCCGGGAAAGGACCTTTATGTCATATAACCCATTCTGAATATGTGATTTGACGCTATGGATAGCATTTGATGACCGGTGATGAAGACCGGGTATTTGCGAAAGCGATAGGATGACCTATCGATTGTTTCTGCACCGAGTCGCGCCGGTATAGAAACTCCCTAAGTGATGGGAAATCCGATCGGGATTGTGAATATCCGGATTGCAAGGACTTCTTTGTAAGTGCCTTCGGTTCTGTTCGATCCCAGAACAGACTTGTATGGATTGTATGCCTGACATTACAAGTTGAGATGTAAAGCCGATTTCTTTCAAATATATTTCTGTTGGTGGCGGAGAATTTATTCTCTTAGCTTAACACCCTTCTCTGAGACGTACGAGCTCAGAGGTTATATAGTTGAAGTTATCAGCGATATATTCCCAATTTGGTAATGTGACTACTGAGTGTTGCTGTGAAATGATCATTGTGTTGATTATTTATGATATGATCATTTATTTGATCGTCTATCTTGGTGATCATTTCTATGATCATTTGTTGACCCAAAGCATGGCTTTTGTATAAAGTATTTTTTTGTGGACGTGACTTCGTCGAGCCTCACACCCCGTGAATGGTCAAAACAGGAAAGAAGCAGCAAGGTTATGAGGGGTAGCGCCCTTTAGGATATGTGCATTTCCTTCTGGAAAAGGGTGGTATCATGGTATGGAGCCCAGATACTTACTCATGTTGAAAACACTTTGTTATGATTGTGTGAATTGATTAGAGAGCTCTCGGATAAAGGTCCCAAAGGACCGGGGGATGGCATATTCGGTCAGTTGTTACTCAGTTAGGGGTAACCCGGCCTTGTGTTGGTAGAGATCCGGTTTGGTTCTCGGGGATGTCCATCCAGAGGCATTCTCATGTGGCAATGGGAAGTTCCTTGGCCTGATCATTCGTTGGAAATCCAAAGAAACAATACGAGACTTGTACGGTTTTAGTTGTAGGACCTATCATTCACTTATGGTGTCGCAACACTGTTTGGATGGTAGCTATAGTAGGCATACGATAATGGTCGTATGTTGGCTAAGATTTATATTCTACTTTCGAAATGAATTTTTCCTACACTATGCACTAGTAATAATATCAAACGTTTCTTTTAATGCGTATCAAGCATCTTTGACTATCATAAGGAGAAATCTCCTCCGATTCTGCGTTTGCATTGTGTGTGTGCGGGAGGCCTTATGGTAGTCTCATTTTTAAAAAGCATTGCGAATTGACTTTGAAAATCTTTTATTGAATGTTTTTAAAGATAAACTGTTTTTGTTGCTCATACCAGTCCCACGACTGATCCGGAGTTTATTGTTTTCTTTCTTAAACTCTGGGTGCTCATTATTTTCTACACGAGCAGTCTAGAGTTGGGTTTTTCAGATAGTTAGATATAGTGGATTATCTGGAGTTAGTTCAGTCTTTGGATCGCACCAGTCTTGCCTAGCTTGGTGCATTGTTATGGGGAGTTCGAGCTTCTGCTGGATGATTCTTGAAAATGGAGTTGCAGTTTTTGGAGTTCTTCATTGAAGACTATCTCAGAGTTATATTGTTCCACTGCTAGATGTTATCTATTTTCTTTCCGCTGCTATTTTATTGTATCATATCTCTGATGTATATTGATATTCATTGTATTGTTCTGTTGTATCAGATATTGTATATCAGTGTACTATTCTTTTTATTCCGCTGTGTTGTTTACTTAATGTTGTTATAAGCTCCAGCGAATCGGATTTGAACGGTCGAATCTATGACATTCGAATACGATTTGAAGTATGGATGTCGATTTTTGAGCGGGCAAAATCCGAGTCGTTACAATAACTGAGTTATATAAAGTGAATTGAATTGAATTAACAAAGAAGATTTATAAATCGAAGTTTATAAATAGAAATGGAATTTGTGAAGATTGTTTATAAGTTTGAAATCAATTGAATTTGATAAGTAAATTGTTGTAGCTTATTAAAGGAGATATATTCGTGATTTTGGACAGCGAATTATCCTTTAAGTTAAATATTGTGATAGTAAATGTTGTTTGGGAATTTTATCCACGATTTTGGACAGTGGATAATCATTTAAATAAAAGTGTAGAAACACTGAATTGAATAGATAAGTATATTCGCGATTTTGGACAGTGAATATATTATTGACTAAAACGGATATGTTTTAGGGAAGTGATATTGTGAAATGAGGTTAATGGGGAAATATAGATTTAATGGAACCAATTTGATGAATAATTTACTAAAGAACTAGTTGATTATTTTTGAAATAGAAAGCAAATGCAAAGTTCAAATGAAATTTAGATTTCAAATTTGAAGTTGTCAACATGATAATCCATTATAGGTTTAATAAATTCAGTGATGAATTTGAATTTAAACGTGCGGAAAATTAAATTAAGTGAAAAACTTAATATTGAAAAGTTTGAAATCGATTTAAAACTAATACTATGAAAAGTATGAAGAATTCAAACTATGAATTAAGTTGAAGTTGAAAAAGTTAATAGTTTTAAAGATGTTTTAAAATGCATTAACTATCGAATACATAGATTTCAACATTCAATTGTTGAAATAGGCGTTTTCGAGAAATAAGGAAATGATGGACTATAACACTGTTGTTATAGTAAATGGTTTCCGGAAGGAAATGTTGTTTATAGTATTGGGATTTATATATCTATTTTAAATCCGAATCCCTATACTAGTGATTTTGAGTTGTCGTAACGATGTTTTACGCAACATTCGTTTTAACTCAAATAAATGTGTTTAAAAGAATGATTTCCTTAAAGAGTGAAATATATACTTAATTTTGATTCAAGTATATCGAATATTTTCCAAGAGTTGAAAATAAATGAATTTGTGAATTACTTATTATTTAATAAGTATGGAAATATTTTCCAATATGAAATGAAAGGTTTGAAATATTATCTTTTGAAGATAAATTGAAAAAATGAGTATTTGAAATTAGTTTCAAATGGCTAAGTGTGAAAATTATATATCTTGTAAAGATGTTATTTTGAGAAATGTGAACAATTAGTTCAACTTGGAAATCTTCCAAAGAAGATTGAATCTTGAGTTAAAATTGAGTTTAACTTTGACACCAAAAACAATATAAGTTGAACTTTGAATTTTGGATGGTCGATTGGGATTGTATGTCTAACATTGTGAATTGATGACATAGCATTTGATCTCTATTAAATATATATCTGTGGTGGCGGAGAATTTATTCTTTTAGCTTAACACCCTTCTCTGAGACGTACGAGCTTAGAGGTTATATATCGATAGACATCAATTATGTGTTGAGAATTGACGATGTAACGTGAAATCCAAATCGAATGTGAAGTCGATAATAAATTGGATTATGAATGTGAATTAGGTTTGAAATAACCTTAAATTTTCAAATCGATTTAGAGAAAATTTTAAACGTGATGGAAAATTTGGAATCCTCTATTTGTTGTGAATGTGAATTGAGTTTCGTAACTTATATATGTGAATATAATCGAAAACTATCAGTTTGGAAAGTCATTATTATGAAAAGTCCTGTGTAGGTTTACATAGGTATGATAAGTACGAAATGTGACATGAAGTACTATATGTATATGACATATGTTTTCTAAAAACCGAGGATATGGAAATGTACCTTCCATTTATTATTTGTGAAGGTGATTGGAACTCGGTGGAGTGTCCATTGAAAATCGTAGCTACGTAGAATTCCATTAGTGGAATGTCCATTGGGACTGATATGATATCCCCCACGATGGATCATCGTGTTTGGGATTATGTGAATTGATGCTGGCGTAATTCGTGGGGCGTGATGCCTACAGTTACAAGCGATTCCACTGAGATAGTGGCGCAACCGCCGAGTAAACTGCGATCTGGAAACCGAAGCGAAATTCGAGGGGCATGATGCCTAAGGCCACGAGCGATTCTACTGAGATAGTAGTGTAACCGCCGTGTGGACCGCGATCTAAGGCGACAACCATGGCGAAATTCGAGAGTAATGAGAAATCTAAGATTACAAGTGATTCTACTGAGATAGTAGCGTAACCGCCGGGTAAACTGTGATCCATGGGGGAACGTGCTTTCCATATCCATTTTTAAAAGAATTTTTAAAAAAGTATTTTCACTGGGAGTTGAAGCAAGTATGTTTAGTACTTGGAGATTTTTAGTCTTGCGCCTGGCCAGCGTATGCCTAATGTCTGTAAGAACGACGATGGACTTGTTAAACTTCGAGTTATCAAGTATTTTCAAAGTTTAAATAGAAAATCAATAATCTGAAATTAGAATTACATAATTCTAACTTAATGAATTAAGGAAGAAGATTTTTAAAATATCTTGAAAGCACACAGCTTTGGAAATGATGTAATATGCAAATATTTAGCATGAAAGATTTCAAGTTTAAAAATCTAAATTTTTGTAAGTCAAAAAAATTTTAGTGAAAGACTTTTGTGTCTTGATTATTGAAATCGATGAATAAAACTAGTGAGATAAAATAAGTGGAATGAATCCTATAATTATTTGCGAGTTTGAAACTTGGTAGAATTGTGTAGGATATAAATATCGGTGAGATTTTAGCAATCGTTTTCCTAACTTATAATTTCGGGACGAAATTCTTTTAAGTAGGGGAGATTGTAACGGTCCTGAATTTTGAACAATTTAAAAGTGAAAATATTTAATTAATTTTAAATATTTAAATGATAATTTGACTTAAATTTCAAATTATCAGAATAAATTGGCGATTAAATATTAGAATTTAATCTGTTTAAAGTTGAATAAAATTTAAATCTGACTTTGAAGTTTAAATTGAATATTGAAATTTGTATTTTTAATTCGAACTAATGACTTAGGAAAATAATTTGAATTTACGAATTATTATTTATGTAAATTTATAAATAGATGTGGATAGTTGAACTTCAAAACGTTTCTATGTTTATTAAAGAAAACAATTAACAAAACTAATTGAATTTAAATTGGAAAAAAAAGAGGAGAAAAAAATAAATAAAAAAGGTAAAAATAATATAACATAAAAGAAAGAAAAGATAATAGAAAAAATAAAAAAAATAAAATAAATAAATAAATAAATAAATAAATAAGTATACTGCCTTATACTTTGTTCAGCTACAAACACGCCTCAATCTACGCCTTTGTTTACGCCCTAAATTGTGCCCAAATTCACGTTCTCCTCTACATAATACACGAACCCCTTTCCTCCTTTACACGAAATCAAACCCACGAAAGAAAAAAATGGCTGCCGTCCCTTCTCTTCCTCTTCGATCGAAAAATTAGGGCTTCAATTCGATTCGTCCTCCTGTTCGTTCGTCCCCTAGCTCGCGACCGCGCCAGGCAAAGGTGAGTGATCCCCTCACTCACATCTAATTTCATCCTTCAGTCATTCGAGTATCTTTTTAGATATTGATGATTTTTATCTATCCTGGTTCGTCTTCTTGTTTTACAAGGCTGTGATGATTTTTGCTGTGATGATTTTGTTTATATAGGGTTTGAATTCATGTTTTCTCGTTCGTATAAAAATTGGGCTTCGACCATTTGATTTTGTTTTAATTTAACATTGCTTCGATTTTGGAATTGCTGGCCACCACGATGTCGACTTATGACTCGTTCAACTTCGACTTCGATTTTGAAATAGTATCTTGACTTCGCCAATTTTTATTTTTCGTGAATTGCTGGCCTTGACTTGGAACTTCATTGACTAGTACAAGTGTTGTTGCTTGATCGTGTGCCATTGAGCCTTGCTTGAATTTGCCACTACCGTTTTGATTCTCTAAACTGCTGCTTTAAATTCTTTGGCATTCGATTTAATTCTAAATGGCCTTCGGCCATTTTGACTATTGAAACCCGCTGCTTGTTTATTTGGAAACTGCAGTTTGAAATCTCTGTTGGTCTTTACCGCTACTACATTGTGACTGTATGTTGTGTTGCTTCGAGTTTGAAATATCCTTTATCTGTACATTTGCATTATTGAACACTTGAGTTGTTCCACTGTGCACTGTTGTATGTTGTGCTATTGCTGCATTTGTTTTTTTTAACTATGGCATTTGTTTTGATACAACTACTGTTAGTTGCATACATGTTGATGCCAATTGCCTCTGCTGTGTAGCTAGTCACTGTGTTGCACTATGCTATGCTGTGTCACTACTTCACTATCATTTTGTTGACATTAGTTGAACCAGCCGCATGTTTGGTTCTTATGAACCTAGTATGACACGAGCTTTGCCTCTATTTTCACTGTGCAGTTGTGTTCCCTTATCTTTGAGCTTTTGACAGTCATGTCTAATTTGAGAACAACTGTATTGTTTTGAAAGTGCTATTGTTTTATATTTGGACTTCATTGATTTTACATTTCGTATAAATTAATACTGGAATTGGTCATTTGTGTTTACTGCCATTGGTAACCTGGAAATTTTTTTTACAATAATTTGTTATCATCACACGAGACAGTCTGCATACCTGTCTCATATAGCAATTGGATTTGGTCGAGTTGCTTGGTTCACTGCAACCATATTATTATAGTATATTGCTTGAGTCTGGGTTCATTTTGAGCTTGAGATGCTTAGTTGAACTCTTGTCCAATGATTCACTGCATACATATATACATATATGCTGAGTACTTCATGCTTTTGTTCTCGAGTCATCATGTAAGTTTGTTATTGCCCTGTGTCCTGTTATTTGCTGGGCCTGTCTGTGTTACCTTGCCTTTAGTGCACTGTCCAGTTCATTAAGTCGTTCACTTTTGCCTTCGTGAACATTGTAGTTGATTATGAATTTAAGTTTCATATCTACATCTATATATGCATTCATTCTTGCACTGTCCAGATTTATAGTTGCATATATTATCTTTTGTGCACTTGTCACTATAGTCTGGGTTCATTGATGACTTTCTTGCTTTGTTGCACTTGCTTTGCTCCTCTCTGATTATGGCTGGTCTGGTAATACGTTTGGCATCGTCACTGACTGTGTACAATGAGTTCAGACCCTTGCTTGTCTGCATTGCCTCATTTGAAATTTTGGGTTTATGATAGTACTGTGTTGTAGTTACTTTGTCACCCGTTATTAAAATCTGCATATATGTACATGCATACATGTGTATGTTTGTGTACATGTATGGCTGGACTTGTACCAAGCTTGAATTATTTTTGCTGTGCATTTGTAGTTGAGCTTGAATTATATATTCAATGTTGCAGATGTCCTTGATCACTTTGAAATTCATTTGTTGACTTGTAGTTTACATACTTGTTGACATCTCTGATTTTATTTTGGGGTTTAAATCACGACTTGATGGAGTTGCTGTCAGTACTGTTGGCACTGACTTCATCTTGTCTGCACTTTGATGGTCTGGTTGCCCTGTGCACATTTGTGTGTATACTTGAATCTGGGTTTGTTGCCTTGATCATTTTGACTTCAGATGTATAGTTTCAATCCACTTGAATTCGGTTGTGTTTAAATTTATGCTCGACAGTTTTAAGTGGTTTCATGTGGATCTTGTGGTGGCTGCGTTTTGATTGCAGATTCGCCCTTGTGACCAAGTAATGACTGCAGTTTCATTTTTTATAGAAATTTTGCACTTGTTGAAATGTGCAGTAATGAGTTGTATGGAAACTTGTTTTATTTCACAAGTTGTTGTGGCGAGGCAGCGCACGCGTGCGTGCCCTGCAGCCACGTAGTATCGACCTTTTGAATCGATATTTGAACCTTCATTGATTTTGATTCGTTGACTTTTTTGAGTACGTCATCACGATAGTGGCGAGGCAGTGCACGCAAGCGTGAACTGCAGCCACGGAGTTGACATTTTAAATGTGGCGAGGCCGTATACGCGTGTGTGTACTGCAGCCCTACCAAATTTTAATGTTTAAATTGATGTTTTCTTTTTGATGAAAATTATTTTATGTTGCCAATTCAATGTATTTTGAATCGATTTTGATGATTTTGTTGTAAATTGCCGTTTAGGCAAATTTTAATTGTTTTCTAAATTATCTTCATCAATAATCCCTTCATCTATCTCATTGATAATCTGAATCTACTGAATTGTTGTTTAACACTTTTAAGTGTTATATTTACCGTTATCCGATTTCTTGTAAAGGATCGGATAGGTAAATTATATTTGACTGTCATCTAATTGTTGATTATTATTGCCTCTATGCACTAATAACTGAGTTTGAATTAGACTGACCTGTGTATTATTTTCTTTTGAATATAATACTCGGGTCAGACCGAGTACTTTTACAGCTTGAAGATTTTCAGGCCGCGAAGTTAGAGAGAGTTGGGGAAAGCACTTCACTAAAGCTTTTCAAGAAATTTTCTTGTACTTAATAAAATAAATTGTTTCCGCTGTATAAAAATTTTAATGCATTGTACAAAATCTGATATATGTATGTAAGAAAAATTCATCTATGAATAATGTTATGATTATTCTGTGATTCTGTGGCTGTTTCTGTTTAAACTTTATAAACTGAACAACAATCCGTCATTTTGAACGTTTCGAGTTGGTTTAATTACCGACTAGAGGCGGTCAGAGCAGCGGGTCGTTACACATATAATATAAGAGAACTAAAGAGAATTTAGTATCATAGTAAAAGAAGATAGACTAGAATAGAAAAGGGACACTTGCAATTACATTTATAACATGTAGGTTATAAAAGAGAGAAAAGAATATAAAAGTGACAATTGCAAGTATAATTGTAACACGTAGGTTATAATTAAAAGAAAGAAATAGAAGAAGCTTATTTTATCAAACTTAGATCTTGGATTAACTAAATAAGAAAAAAAAAAGCAGTGGCCCATACCCGCAGCATTCCCTTTCAGGTCTAGGACTGATGGTCTCATACATGGGTGGGGCTGGGCATACTGATTAGGGTAAATAAGTAGCCAATAGAATAAGAAAAGTAAACTAAATGCATAATAAAAGATTAGATGTAGGGTCAAATAAAATGGCAAGGTGCGTTTGGAGTAGCCCAAAGAAAATCTGGATAAAGATCCAAACGAAGCAGTTCGTCGTAGATTTTTAGTATAGAAAGAGCACGTCCAACTTAGTTATTTTAGGCTAGAAGGAAGTAAGTGATGTCATCTGGATGTGAGATACTCTAGGATGGCCCTCTGGGGTAGGCCTAACGATGCTGCACCCCTAGAGGCAGGTCTGTAGGTGTTCCATCAACAGCGTATGCCTTGACTGCTTTTGCATTGCGAGCCTAACGAAGCATACATTTGTAAGAAGTCAAAAGGTAGATGATGGAGTTGGAAATTTGTATGACACCGTCCTCTAGTTTACGAGCAGTATACAATGGGCAGGACCCATAAGGGTAGTCGCATGCGGGTACATCATCGGTCAGAGCGAGTTAGGGAAAGACTAGAGTTAAACCAACATGCCAATGATTCTTTCACTATCGAGACAATGGACGAGGGGCATGACCAACTGGATGTTTAAATTGTTTGCAGTAGGGCACAACCACTTAGCTCTTGAAAGGTCTTTTGATTAGTTGAGAGGGGGCTATGTGGGGCCATAGCCAGGACGAGAAAAGAGACAAACCATGTGCAATATCTATATTGTAGGCCTGTCGAAGTGGACATTTAAAGATATAGAAAATCCCCGATCAAGTTTCGTACAAGGTTGACATTGTTGGCAAAATTCAGGGAGTAGACAGAATGATTACGCGTAGTCCTCAAGGTACGCATTGGGTGGTACATTGTGGATGTCCGGGCACTAGTATAAGCTAGTGCGGATGCAGTTTCACATTTTCATAGTAGACGACGGAACATCTGTATTGTAGGCCTCATGAAGTAGTCCTTTACAGATGTAGCAACAGTAAGCTCTAGTAGCGAGACAATAGAGTCCTTTTCGAGAGGTTATGGAAGGTACTTGGGTAGTACCTAGGACCGATGCAGTGTTTAGGCATGTAGCTATATATATATATATATATATATATATATATATATATATATATATATATATATATATATATATATTGGTTATTAGGTCTTAATCTACTAGGGAGTAGATGGGCATGATTCACGCACAGAGGCGAGAGTATTATAAACCCAATAAACCTAATTTAAAAGAAAATGGAAATAGAATGCTATATGTAGAATTATGCTTAGAAGTGTATAATTTGTCTATTCACCAGAACTTTAGTTCTGACCCCTCCTCATATCATCCCACGGGTTAGATAGATGACAGAGATTTTCCCGCTTTGAGATATTTTTTTAGAATTTGTTATTACCTTGGTGAATTTTACTTATTACTATATTTTCCTCATTTCCTCTGTGAGATATTTATTTGATCTCTGATATATTAATCTTTTCCTATTTGCAAGATACTAGACACCCTACTTGGGTTCAGTGGATTTGGGTTTTAGCATTTTTGCGAAAAATATGAATCCACTGGAACTTGGGTTGTTACAGACTCCAAGGAGTGACAATAAAGGCTTGCCTCTAATAAAAATGGGATCTTTACTAAGAATGCGAAGATGCTCCTCCAGCCTTAAGAACTTGAAGAAAAACATGGAATTGTCCTTGTGGACAAGGAGGCTGCCCTTAGGCTGCCAAACTCTGAAGCAATGATCCTTAATCATTAAATAAGGCAGGTTAGAGTTCAGAAAGAACCCAATAAGATATTTCGACCAATAATCAATTCCTGCTTGAATAACTTTTAAAAAGGGAATGATGACCCGATCTATATTGACCATTTCTAACTTACGGGGCACAAACGCATTCGCATTTCTTGGCAATGAATAGAATAAAGACAACCACTTAACATATTTATTCGGTGCATTTGATTCCAGGGGCTCATCACTAGAATGGACCGCATTATTCTCAGGTACTATAGAAGTAGCAATAATAGAAGCCGCTACATCTAACATTGACCGAGAAGTTAGGCTTAGAGCAGCAGCACTGGACTTAAGAATTCCAGCAAACGAAGACCGTAGAGTAGGAGATTCATCATTTCTCTCAACATTTTCTTTCAATCTAATATCAGTTGCGTCACTATTCAGTATTGCAGAAGAAATAACATTCAACTCTGCATTGATATTTCCATTTTGAACACAACCAACAATAACACAGTCTCGCATAGAAGTGGCAACACTGTTCCAAATTTATTTAGTTGGCTAAAGAATTGAAGAATTAGTTGTGGGAGGGGCAGGATGCATGATATCTGAAACTGGACCACAAGCTCAAGGTAGAGCATCGGCAACGAAGACTAAAGCAGCCATTGCATAGGATCAACAATGTCAGCATGTTCAATAGCCATATTCATAAAAGGAGATATTTTTTCAGAACCTGGAACATTCATAGGGATTACTGCATCAGAAGGAGGAACCGTGATAGTAGATACAGGCCAAGAAAAGGAATCTGAAATCGGTGATGTAGCATATTCACGGCCAGATCTTGTATGAAATCTATTTGCAATAGAAGAGGCATAACGAATCTTTCCTTTGCATTTTTCATCATAGACGAGAGAAGGAGAAGGAAGCAAGAAAGGAAAGGCGTAACTGGACTGAAGAGAATTAAGGGTGGACGAACGATGGAAGAAAGGGCGATTTATAAGTGAATGGCAAAAAGAAATCGCCATCCGCCATTAAGGATGATAACTTTCACTTTTTGAAAATGTGAAATTTGAATAAAAACCAAAGCATTTAAATATATGTATAATATATATATATATATATATATATATATTTGAAATTAGTATAAATGGTTTTAAATTATTTGAAAATATTTATTATTTTGAAAAATCAAAAATAAATTACTAATTATTACATGGCCAAAAAGCATTATTATTATTATTATTATTTTATGTAAAGATCCAATAACAATTTCAATCAATATAGATGATTCGATGATATATAAAATCAGATAATTATGAGCGACAACAATTACGTAGATAAAATAATTCTATAAGGGAAGGTTGATAAATATAAGATGAATGCAAAGCAAAATTTATACCCTTAGGATGATGTCTTTGCATACACGTTGATTGATGTGTTCTCCTAGATTCACCTTGAATTGATCCCCGAACACTTCAAAGGTCCGGAGTACCACGATTTTAAGTTGTTTTAGTGTGTGATGCTTAAAGTATTTTTAGACTTAATGGGACGGGAAGTGGCTTACTGTGATGCCCCACCTCTATACCCACGCTAGCCAAGGACATTACGGTGTAATGCCGTCAACTAGCAAGGAGAATAAGGCTGTTGAGGAGCGACCATCTGTATAATTGCTTTGTGCGAGTACCGATATGCCAGATAAAATATAACTTGCATTCTTTTCAAGAGGAAGTCCGACATACCGACACAAACTCAAAACTACTACACAGTGGCTATAATGTCTTCGGAAACAAATATAGAAATAAAATTAACACAAATCAGTCACAGATAATTCATATCACAAAGGTGAAAATAGACATGAATAAATATAACACATAAAAGTGTTTATCATAGTAGTGGTCTAAAAGATCCACAAAGACACAAAAAAAATAGCAACATGTGTTACACAAAAGAATAAGTACACAACTATGAGTCTATATCTCAAATGTATACAACAAAAACTACAATCTAAGTAGTTAACCAAAAGTCAGGATTATAACCCCAGAAGAGAAGTCAAGCAGAAGCACCTGTAACATCTCAGTCTGACCCGAGTATTATTTATAAGAAAATAATAAACGGATCAGTCTAGCTATAAATATCCGATGAAATGATATAGAATAAGAGATATGACTAAACGTATAATAATCACAATGTCAAGTTGTGATATATATATATATATATATATATAAGTAATTGAAAGTCAACAAGAGATTAATCAATATCACAAAAATCTACTCAAGAATCAAAAGGAATGTCATAATCTTTATTTCATTCACCAAACCATAAATATTGACGATTATATCAATATCAATCACATAAGTCAATGACACACAAATTCACCAATGCACAAATATTGATAAAACTTATCATTGAAAATCATGAAAATTGGTGAAACACAAATTCTAGAAATCATCTCAAGAAATCCAGAAATCACAAAAATGGATGGCCAATCCCAAACGGAACGCAATTCCATAAACCGGGCATCGACGTACCTAAGTAGATACGCCCCATGCACAGTCAAACATCGACGCACCTAGAAAGGTACGACCCATGTGAAGAAAAACACCGACGCACCTAAATAGATACGCCCCATGTAATGTCTAGCATCGATGCACCTAAAAAGATACACCCCATGCATAAATAAGCATCGACGTACCTAGAAAGATAGGCCTCATACATAGATCAACATCGACGTATCTAGAAAGATACGCCCCATGAAATGCCTAACATCGATGCACCTAGAAAGATACACCCCATGCATAAATAAACATCGACGCACCTAAATAGGTACGACCCATGCGAGAAATGAGACGAAGCTCAATAAAATGAAGTACAGCCCTCCACATGAAAAACGAGACATCGCACATTGCTAGTCTAAACCATAAAATGATCATCATCGATCATCAAGAAGTGTCAATTACAGTAAGCTAGTAAATATATGAGCTTAGCTTCATGTCGCATAACCACTAGCTTAACTTAAATATTTACGAACAAATTGTAGATCTCCACTAGAAAATTATCACAAGAGTTTCAATCGAACAAGTCCAAGAATTAACCGACGAAGTAAACGCAAGCGTTTCATACCACTCGTTTTACTAGGTCGTTTAATTAGATTTCTCATACGAGTGAGGTAAAGGTTTGTATATACTAATAGATTGGAAAACGGTTTAGGAAACGAGCTTTGTAATAAAATAGTGTTGAAATCGTTTTGTTGAAAGAATTTTGATATTTACTACTAGTATAGAAAACTTTATATTTTTAAAGTGACAAATCACAAAGAAGATTGTAGGAACAATCAATCACTAAAATTCACATTCGAAGACGTGAATAAAATCCAAAGAAATCGATACCGAATCCATCAAAATGGATGTTCCCAAATCACGTAGAAAATGTCATCAAAGTCGATAATAAGTGATAATAACAAAAGGGAATCCACACGAATCGATTAAAGTTGGAATTCGTAAGCGAATAGGTAAATAGGCAAAAAGAGTGCAGATCCAGACGTCTGAAATCAAGGATTCAGACGTCTGAATTTGGAAAATAAATATTTTCCAAAGACAGAATTCAGACGTCTGAATCCTCGAATCCAGACGTCTGAAGTAGGCACTTTCTAGCCTATTTCCTTTCTGGTTCCAAATGAACCAATTCAGGCGTCTGAAGCCTTATATTCAGACGTATGAATCTGGGAATAGAAATCTTCCCAGAACAATATTCGGACGTCTGAATATTACGTTTCAGACGTCTGAATGAAGGGTTCAGGGCATTCCCTGAACCTAGGCCAAAAATGGCCTAACGGATACCGGAAGCGATCGATCGAGCGACGATGACTAAGGAATTACGTCGAACGACAACCCAGCCTAAACGGCTCTTCGATACGCCTCAAATATCAATGTCCAAATATCCATAATAGGATTTTCATAAATTAGACCAAAACACCAAAAATTGGAATATACACAAAATCAATCCAAACCAAAATCAATTGCACAAGAATAAGTGTTAGGAATTCATACCCAACAATCGAAGATAATTATAGACAAAGATGTGAGATAAAAATCCCACCTTTGAATCTAAATCAATGAAGAAGAAGCTCGAAAGTAAAGGAAGATCAACCACCTTCAATCCCAACTCAAGAAGCTTGATTCTAAGCTTAAAAGAGAAATATTTCCCAAATTAGGTTTAGGAATTTTCTGAAATCAAAGAGGGAATGAGTTGGGGAAGATGAAGGAGATGCTTACCAATGGGTTCTCTTTGATTTTAGAGCAAGAATTTGAGCTAGCAAGAGGAACTAGGGCTTGGAGTTGCTAATTCCCTTTCCTTTCCACCATTTTCAGTTGGAGCTTGAGTTTGAGGAGTGGGAATGAGTGAATGGAGAGGAGAGGGCTGAGCTAGAGTATAAGTGGGGTTAATGGGCTGATACCCAACCCAAAGCCCTAAAGAAAAAGTAGCAAAATTCAACTTACTCCAAACATATCGAAGCTTATACTCAAAAAGGTTGCAAACGGCATTTTGAACTCAATGGAAGGGGTCTTGAGTCCCAGTTCGACTGTTTGCAAAAAGTAGGTTTTTGGACTAAAATCTGACGAACGATGAAATATTTAAATAAAATATCTAAATACACAATCGATAAATATGCGGGTTGTTACAGACTCCCCACCTTAAAGAAATTGTGTCCTCGCAATACTTAAGAAGAAAATAGGAAGTAACAACCATAGAAGCATATCAACACAAAAGAAAATTTGAAATAGGAAGTTCACCGTAAGGAGCATGAAAGAGTAAGCCTGAACGGGTTCGCACGGTGAATTCTCTGGGTTCCCAAGAGCAATCCTTAGGATTTGAGAATCGTTGAACTCTCACAAAAAGAACATCTTTATTTCGAAGGCACTCAACCTCCGAAGCATTGATGCGAATAGAATATAACTCCTAAGTCAAATCTGGTGAAACTTCAATTTCATCAATAATACCGGGCTCAAGAATAAAAATAGAAAACCTAAAAGCATTTCCATAGTTAAAAGATGCAGAAAACGTCAAGAGTAGGAGAAAATTGAGCCATTGCAACGACGTAGTACAGAAATGGTACGCCCAAGAAACTAGAAACTTGAATAATTTTGGAACACCGACATAGTACAAAAACGGTATGTCCAATGAACCGAACACCATAAAAGAACATCAGACGCAAGTCTATCAAAGAAATGAGATGAAACTCAATAAAAAGAAGTACATCAAAACGCCCGATGAACTTGGTAAAAAGATAATTCCATTTGGTCATCAACATAGAAACAACCATCTGTTGCTTACGACTAAGTGCATAGGCAACACGATTCTCCTTTGCGGAGTATAAAGAATGTCAAGATCATAAGATGCCAGGAAATCGAGTCGACATGAAGTTCCTTATGAGAAAATAAATATTCCAAAGATTTATGATCGAGGTGGAGAACAAATTTCTCATTCAAAATGATGATGCCAAACTCTAAAAGCGAAAACAATAGCCGCGAGCACTAGATCGTGAGTGGCATACCTAGTCTCAATCGGCTTTAATGGTTTAGAAGCACAAGTGATAGCACATCATCTTTTGCAAGAGAACGGCATCCAAACCAATACGATTAACATTGGTACAAAAAATAAAGTCTTGGTTCCCAACGGGAATCACAAGAATAAGAGTATCGAAAAGAAAGAATTTCTTTTAAATAATCTTCTTTCCTGAAAAGTTAAAACTTTCAAAATTACATTTATCTCAATGTAAAAATCTTTCTGGAAAAATTTACGTAATTCAATTTATTGTGTCTGACTGTCACATCAAAGCATTTAGGAAATTCCTATCGATAGCGTTGATCAAGCGCATCGACCAGAATTCTTAAAGCACTCAACGGGCAATACAATCACAAAATCATCTTTTATATAATAAACATGTTTCTTAAAAACCTTTAAGAATATTCTTTGCTTGTAAGAGAAAAGTCAAATTGTACTTATAAATAAATCTTATGAAAAAGATTTGCAAAATTTTTAAATTGCTATTTTCATCCAAAATCAATAAATACAAGAATGGTCTCATCGAAATATTCATAGAATATTCGATTTATAAAATGGATGAAATGAGTTGGACAAACTGAACGACAAAATAAATCATTCATAAGAATCGTAACGAGTGGGAATGCGGTAAGTGGAATGCGAACTCCCGCAACTCGTAGCTAAATGAAAATCGGTGGCAAGGTCGAACTAGAAAGACCTTAACACCACACAAAAGATTTCTTAGGTGATAGTCCTAAGACAAACTCAAAAGTACCGAAAAAGTTTCACAAATTATTTAGATGATAGAAATAAAACTTTCCTCGTCATGAGGGTTTAAAGAATAAAAATTGATGCCACCAAAAATTTGAAATCGGAATCATAAGAAAAATAGAAATCTGCTTAACAGATAGAAAATGTCGAAGATGAATAGTCCACATGGAAAATAGGATATGAGCTTCACAACGATTGAGCCAATCCTTACAAAAATCAATTCCGAAGCCTAAGTAAAATCCGGCTTGGAAAGAAAAATCACATGAAATAATTTCGACATCAATAGAAAGAAAATTGAGTGTTGCGGATCCGCCAACCAGATTCGCAACTCTCAAAGAAGTCATCGATCCCAAAATATTTTCAAAGAAAAAGAATCAACAAGTTCTTTTCATATAAAGTAGTGAGATGGAACCCATATCAAAAAGAACTCAAATAAGAAGATCACGAAATAAAACAATAGCATCAAGGATTGAATGAGAAATACCTTGACCAAGAGAAGTGTTGCTAGGGGCTTGCAATATTCAGCTCTCCCTCTCTCCTACTTTGAAGAATGGGACATGTAGATATAAGATGACCCGAACTTTTGCAATAACGGCAAAAGAGAGGTTTCGGGCACTCCCTTGCATAGTGGTCCATGGAACCACAATTGTGGCATCGTCCACGACTAGAGGTAGGAGTCTTTGCTACCGGAATTTTTTGCTTCCCTTTCTTATTAGAATTGGGGCCTTTGAATTTAGTAGGCCTCTTCATGTTATTGTCGAAGTTTTGTTGGGCACGCACAACTTCAACATCACCCTCATTATCGGCCTCTTCAAGACGAAGAGCGATATCAATAAGCTGATCAAATGAAACTTCAAGTTTTAGGAGTAATGGCTTCTTAAGATTCTTATTCAAGCCATAGACAAATCTCTGATTTTTCTTCAATGGGGAATTAATGTATTCAACCCCGTATTTGGAAAGAGATTCAAAAGATGCGACATACTCTGTCACAGAAGATTTACCTTGAACAACGTCAATAAAACGCCGGGCCAAAGTTACTTTTTCAGCCTCTGGCACGAATTTCAATTCGAATCTTCCTTGGAATTGCTCCCAAGAGAGATCCGCCTCAACGATTTCAGAAATCAAAAGCTCATACCAGTCTAACGCTCTTTCTAGGAGCATGCAAGAAGCCACTTGGACTCGATGTAGATCAATAAGGCTCATGCGAGAAAAGATATGATCGCATGTTTTGAGCCAAGCTTGAATTTCTATAACGCTCTCGGATCCCGTGAATGGCCTTCCATCCAAATCGGTGTAGTCTCTGCACAAGCGTGCAAAACCGGATCTAGGATGAGCAGGCTCTGGATTGGGGCCGACTGCTTGAGCGTTCTTTACTAGATCAAGAAGCTGCTGGGCAGACATAAATACTCCATCCTGAGGAGTAGCACCAGATTGACCGGCGCTGGAACGGCCTGGTCTAACCATTTCTCTTCTTTAAGAAAGAAAGAAAGAAGAAGAAAAAGTTATTCTCAAAATGAATATCAAGAAATCTTGATAGATAAAACAAGGAATCATAAAGAAAATAGGATGAATCGGTACGAAGACTCGAATAAATCCTAAGGCACAACTCCAAAGAAAGACTTAGGACATGATCCTTGCTACAATATTCTACATTGTTCCGAAGTTTGGCTTTGATACCAAGCTGTGACGCCCGACCTCTATACCCACACTAGCCAAGGACACTACGGTGTAATGCCGTCAACTAGCATAGAGAATAAGGCTATTGAGGAGCGACCATCTGTATAATTGCTTTGTGCGAGTACCGATATGCCAGATAAAATATAACTTGCATTCTTTTCAAGAGGAAGTCCGACATACCGACACAAACTCAAAGCTACTACACAGTGGCTATAATGTCTTCGGAAATAAATATAGAAATAAACAAACACAAATCAGTCACAGATAATTCATATCACAAAGGCGGAAATAGACATGAATAAATATAACACATAAAAGTGTTCATCAGAGTAGTGGTATAAAAGATCCACAAAGATACAAAAGAATAGCAACATGTGCTATACAAAAGAATAAGTACACAACTATGAGTCTATATCTCAAATGTATACAACAAAAACTACAATCTAAGTAGTTAACCAAAAGTCAGGATGATAACCCCAGAAGAGAAGTCAAGCAGAAGCACCTGTAACATCTCGGTCTGACCCGAGTATTATTTATAAGAAAATAATAAACGGATCAGTCTAGCTATAAATATCAGATGAAATGATATAGAATAAGAGATATGACTAAACGTATAATAATCACAATGCCAAGCTATGATATATATATAGGTAATTGAAAGTCAACAAGAGATTAATCAATATCACAAAAATCTACTCAAGAATCAAAAAGAATGTCATACTCTTTATTTCGTTCACCAAACCATAAATATTGACGATTATATCAATATCAATCACATAAGTCAATGACACACAAATTCACCAATGCACAAATATTGATAAAACTTATCATTGAAAATCACGAAAATTGGTGAAACACAAATTCTAGAAATCATCTCAAGAAATCCAGAAATCACAAAAAAGGATGGCCAATCCCAAACGGAATGCTATTCCATAAACCGGGCATCGACGCACCTAAGTAGATATGCCCCATGCACAGTCAAACATCGACGCACCTAGAAAGGTACGACCCATGCGAAGAAAAACACTGACGCACCTAAATAGATACGCCCCATGTAATGTCTAGCATCGATGCACCTAAAAAGATACACCCTATGCATAAATAAGCAT
This sequence comes from Allium cepa, assembly GCA_030765085.1. NCBI lineage: Eukaryota > Viridiplantae > Streptophyta > Magnoliopsida > Asparagales > Amaryllidaceae > Allium > Allium cepa. The sequence goes on from CM060931.1 coordinate 400,538,652, forward strand.
CGACGTACCTAGAAAGATACACCTCATGCATAGATCAACATCGACGTATCTAGAAAGATACGCCCCATGAAATGCCTAACATCGATGCACCTAGAAAGATACACCCCATGCATAAATAAACATCGACGCACCTAAATAGGTACGACCCATGCGAGAAATGAGACGAAGCTCAATAAAATGAAGTACAGTCCTCCACATGAACAACGAGACATCGCACATTGCTAGTCTAAACCATAAAATGATCATCATCGATCATCAAGAAGTGTCAATTACAGTAAGCTAGTAAATATATGAGCTTAGCTTCATGTCGCATAACCACTAGCTTAACTTAAATATTTACGAACAAATTGTAGATCTCCACTAGAAAATTATCACAAGAGTTTCAATCGAACAAGTCCAAGAATTAACCGACGAAGTAAACGCAAGCGTTTCATACCACTCGTTTTACTAGGTCGTTTAATTAGATTTCTCATACGAGTGAGGTAAAGGTTTGAATATACTAATAGATTGGAAAACGGTTTAAGAAACGAGCTTTGTAATAAAATAGTGTTGAAATCGTTTTGATGAAAGAATTTTGATATTTACTACTAGTATAGAAAACTTTATATTTTTAAAGTGACAAATCACAAAGAAGATTGTAGGAACAATCAATCACTAAAATTCACATTCGAAGACGTGAATAAAATCCAAAGAAATCGATACCGAATCCATCAAAATGGATGTTCCCGAAAATCACGTAGAAAATGTCATCAAAGTCGATAATAAGTGATAATAACAAAAGGGAATCCACACGAATCGATTAAAGTTGGAATTTGCAAGAAAATAGGCAAATAGGCAAAAAGAGTGCAGATCCAGACGTCTGAAATCAAGGATTCGGACGTCTGAATTTGGAAAATAAATATTTTCCAAAGACAGAATTCAGACGTCTGAATCCTCGAATCCAGACGTCTGAAGTAGGCACTTTCTAGCCTATTTCCTTTCTGGTTCCAAATGAACCAATTCAGAGGTCTGAAGCCTTATATTTAGACGTCTAAATATGGGAATAGAAATCTTCCCAGAACAATATTCAGACGTATGAATATTACGTTTCAGATGTATGAATGGAGGGTTCAGGGCATTCCCTGAACCTAGGCCAAAAATGGCCAAACGGATACCGGAAGCGATCGATCGAGCGACGATGACTAAGGAATTACGTCGAACGACAACCCAGCCTAAACGGCTCTTCGATACGCCTCAAATATCAATGTCCAAATATCCATAATAGGATTTTCATAAATTAGACCAAAACACCAAAAATTGGAATATACACAAAATCAATCCAAACCAAAATCAATTGCACAAGAATAAGTGTTAGGAATTCATACCCAACAATCGAAGATAATTATAGACAAAGATGTGAGATAAAAATCTCACCTTTGAATCCAAATCAATGAAGAAGAAGCTCGAAAGTAAAGGAAGATCAACCACCTTCAATCCCAACTCAAGAAGTTCTATTCTAAGCTTAAAAGAGAAATATTTCCCAAATTAGGTTTAGGAATTTTCTGAAATCAAAGAGGGAATGAGTTGGGGAAGATGAAGGAGATGCTTACCAATGGGTTCTCTTTGATTTTGGAGCAAATAATTTGAGCTAGCAAGAGGAACTAGGGCTTGGAGTTTCTAATTCCCTTTCCTTTCCACCATTTTCAGTTGGAGCTTGAGTTTGAGGAGTGGGAATGAGTGAATGGAGAGGAGAGGGCTGAGCTAGAGTATAAGTGGGGTTAATGGGCTGAAACCCAATCCAAAGCCCTAAAGAAAAAGTAGAAAAATTCAACTTACTCCAAACATATCGAAGCTTATACTTAAAAAGGTTGCAAACGGCATTTTGAAGTCAATGGAAGGGGTCTCGAGTCCCAGTTCGTCTGTTTGCAAAAAGTAGGTTTTTGGACTAAAATCCGACGAAAGATGAAATATTTAAATAAAATATCTAAATACACAATCGATAAATATGCGGGTTGTTACACTTACGACCATGAGTGCGTGGAGTGAGAGAGATCTATAGCATTACCTAATAAATGAGGGGTAGACTTATTTAAATAGAGAAAAGGAAGGAGAATAGTTCTCCATCTTTTACCATTTCTTAGTGTACCAATGCTCGATATGATATAGGATTCAAAAACAACCTCCACCTCATTTTGTAGGCCGATCATAATATGTGCAACATGAGCCATCAAACACTCCAAACCCATTCGTTTAGTAATAACATGTAAATCATATTTAAATGTGCATCGATATCGTATATCTATGCATACATATATAACTTTTATATACATATCAAATTTACTACTAATGGCACCCATAAAAAACTAATAGCACCCAATACATCAAATAAACAAACAAATAATATTTCACAAATATTTAGTAATTTTATCAATTTATAATCAATTAATTCATATGATATTTTGGAAAAATCAACAAAATGGTTGTGCGACTAGCATATAGATTCAATCAACTATTAATATTAAACTAATCAAATATTAACGTTCACTCACACTTTAGCTAGTGAAGTCTCATTTTGGCAAAAATTATTGGTTACACATCTTTATGGTAAAAATACAATTTTAGGATTTAAAGCGATTCCTTTTAGTAACGAATTTTAGCACCAATTCTTTTCGTCAACACTATGTGATATCGTTAACAACAATTTTACAATTTGGTTTTTGGATAAAATTATAAATCATCCATAATCACCTCAGTTAGTCTATAAATAAAGCCCTTGGTCTGCTAGTAATATTTATTACTAGTCATACTATTCTGGCTGAAGACTTTGACTTTGAGTTGACCACAGTTGACCATGATATTAATATTATGTCACCGAGGACACAAATTCTCCATTGAATAGTGTTTCACTTTCAATGCTTCACCTCAGACCCAGCTATAGTTGCGCGATGGAAGTCATGCCATGATTTAACGAAAATCAAAGTGGAGTATCAAAGTTAATGTTCAATAGTTTTCTTAAGTCAGAGAACTATGTAATACCGTCACTTTGAGATTTCCTGCTTAACTATAGTTTTCTTTAACCAACGGGAAAATCTCAAATGAGTCATTCCGTAATTATCCAATCTATCAGTACACAACCCATTAGTGCACCCCAACAGTCATGAGTTATACAGTGCTCAATATTTGAAAAGTGTTATACACTATGGTCTCAATAGATGCATCGATATCCTTCCTCAAAACATATTGATTAGGACTATTTAAAATAATACGCTATTTTATATTGTGATAATTTTCTAATGGTTACGACTCTTTTTAACAATTATCACATGACATATTATTTAAGAATTTTCTTATTTATATACCATAAATTAATTGCTTAATTAAATAAAACAAGGTATATAATAGACATCAAATACTTTTATTATGAACTAGATCGATCATGGAAACATATATATATATATATATATATATATATATATATATATATATATATATATATATATATATATATATATATATAATACATGCTTGTCCTATACCCCTAATTTTATCACATTATACTTAGGCCATCGAAAAGTGATAAGTTAAAGTGAATATTCTCTCTTGATTTATGGAGAAACTCAAGGTTGAGATCGAGATTAAAGTAAATACCATGGTTAGGAGTTGTACATAACATAATTGACAGAGGGTAATCCATTGCTTGGAGCCATATTATTTATTAAAAAAACTTAAGGTCATAATACCCAACTCAAGCAAGTCCTAGCACTCTTTATAGAAATCAAAAGATTTCAATATTGCTCTCAAGGTTTGTGGAATATAAAAATTTACCAGAAGATTTACTAGAAAAATGAAATGATTACATTTAACCTATCAAATATTATAAGAACACATGCTATATAAAATTAAATCATCTACTTTAGTAAATTTATGCAACCAGCCTACTTGATAAAACTATTCATCGATTGAAATACACTAATAAGCAGAATTAGGGTTTATGAAGGAAATATAAAATATACTTACCAATAAATCATTTGACATGTTGTCACTTCAAGACCACATGCAAGAACCAAATTTTCTAATCACTAAATACATTCATACCTTTGGTTACTTAAGTGTTTATTTGCCCGAAACTATTATTATCTTCCATGAGTTTTGTGTTGGATATGGGCTAGCATACAACTGGGTAATTGGGTAAATTTCAACGAAATTCTGCATTTTGTATCTTATTAGGCCCGTGAAATCTAAGTTTATTTAGATCTTATCCAAATTTGTTTAAATAAATCAATATTTTATTTAACTTATTAATAAAGTTTTATTTATTACTAAATTTGCATTATATAATATATATATATATATATATATATAATATGTGTATCATATACGCATAAGTGTGCACATGCACAAGCGACATAAAAGTGTACATGGTATGACATACACGTGTATATATGTTGGGATTACACCACAATGGACATGTTGACCCCTTTGTATACATGTATGATGTTAGTATATGTGTATATATATGTGCTTGTGTGTGTGTGTTTTATTATTATAGAATATTAATAATAAAATGTAAAGGTTCGAGAAATAATTTTAATATAAATGATTTATAATTTTAAAATCAAACATAATGTTTAAAATTTATATTCATATCTACAAATTTTAAATTTAATATAATAAAATATTTTTTAATATATATATATATATATTATATAATGTGTAATGACCCGTACTTTTGGCTATTTTAAATTATTAAATTTAACGTGGTTAATGGATTTTAATGATTTATTAATATAGTTATCGAATATGACTTAAATAATATATTAAAGTAAACAATTTCAAAAATTTAGGAATTATGTATATTGAAATAAATTACAATCAATAGTTAGAATTTGATCATAAATGTTGAATTATTTAGGTGGAAATAATTACCGATAACTAAATTCATCTGGAAATTTACGATTTGTTAATATGAATTATTGAAAAAAATAAGTTTTTTGGATTTAATATTAGAAACTGTTTAAATAATTGAATTCTAAATTTAATATGAATGAAAATGATATCGAAAATTGATTGAAACTTTACATAAACAAGAGTAAAGATCGTTCACTTTTAAAATGAATTCAGAAGTGAATAATTAGAAATTGGAAAGTTAATATTTTAATTGACAAGTAAAAATAGCCATTTTGGCCACTGTCTCAGATTTCGACGAAAACAGTTTCATTGGATCCATAATAGCGAACTATTATAAGATTTCAAGTTTCTAGCGGTCGAATTTGTCATTTGGACATACGAGCTTGAAACGCGTAGAAATTAATTTCAGAACATAATTAAAATAATTCGATTTGAAAAGCTATGTTCTACATATGATTGAATTAGGACTCAAGTCTAGTTCCATTGTGTTCGGAATGATAGGCGGCATGCTTCGTTTGAAGCTCGAGAAATTTTGGACGTTAAACATCAGATATTTTCAAAGTAAATAATAATAAATATCCATACCCTTCCCCAAATCGTGCAAACGACCTACTTCTTTGTCCACGTATTTCCCCCACTTGCCTTGCTTTCTAAATATCTCAGATCAAACAATAAAAAAAAGAAAAAAGACACTGCCGATTGTTTTTAAAAAAAGAGAAAAATAGTCACGCAATAGAAGACGAAGTCGCATCGCTTGGGCGCACAAGGGAGTGGCGGTCACTACTGGCATTGGCGTTGGCAGTGGCATAGCTTTAGCGATTTTAGGGTTTTGCCTCGATTTGGGCGCGTGACTAGGTATGAATGGAGGAGGTGGCGTGCTGTGCCAAATGCAAGCCGTAGCGTAATGGATCGAGGTTCAATGATCTGTTGGCGGCGAGTGAAGGTTTCGATCAAGTTGAGTTGAACGGCCTGTAGCATGTTATGGCCTGTGCATGAGGAAGGAATCTATAGGGTAAGAAAATTTTATTTTTTAGTTTAAGTATTTTAATTAATTTATTTTTAATCATATTGATGTTAATAAATCATAAAACTTTCATACGAGGTTCATTTTAAACGAAGTGAATTGCGTTGGAACCACATCGACGTCGTCTAAAACTTAGCATCGAAGTGGCATTTATTTGAAGCTAGAATATTTTCGGTTTCGAACAAAAAGGTGAGTGTTTTTTTATATGCTCACATTTGACTATTATATTTTTATGGTAGTAATATATCATGAAGTGATTTAAATTTATTGATTGATAAATTTAGTTGACGTCTGAATAAATTGCTAGAATTTGAATTGACTACTAAATTGAAATAGAATTAATCAGCTCGTAAAATCTCCCGATTGTTGATAATTGGTTAATGGTTGTGATTATTGGCTGTTTGGATGTTGGTTATGATAGATGAAAATAGATTGATATTTTGGATGATTGGATATTTATTTATTTTGATATATCATGTTAACATCTTATATATTATTCACAGTATATAAAACTACAAATTGAATTATTTCGAATAAATTAAGAAATATGTTGAAATTATATATATGTATGGCATTATATTGGATTGAAATGATATATATCCATCCCTGAATTAAATAGAAATAACTGATTCACTTGGCCATATGATAGAAAATTACATATGGCACTGGATTGGTTAAATTAAATGATTTTTGGATCTTGACTTGAAATTATTTAAATTGATTTTGACTTTATGAGCTAAAATCGAATTTATGGAAATGGAATCATTTTGAACACAAGCTTGAAATGATAAAAATGAACTTGTCAAAAGAATTTTTTTTATGCATCGAGTTTGAAATTTGAAGTATAATTGAGAAACCATTTGGATGATGGAAATTGATTTGTTTAAGTGATTTGAACTTTCACTCAAACTTTGAAATAAATCCAAGTAAAAGTAATTTAAATGGATATTTCTAAATTTGAGCTCGGAATTGAATTATTTTAAAGATTTGAATCTTAAATTGAGTATTGATATTAAATTTAATTTAAGTGGTTTAAATCGATATTTTAAAAATCGAAATCGAATTTATATAAATTGGAATGGTTTAAAATTGAGAATTGAATTAAATTTTTAATTCAAATTGAAATGGAATTAAAATTAATAGGGATTGAAATTGAATTGTTTGAAATAGAAATCGAGTCAATTTGGAATCAAAATTAAAATCGAATTGAACTAAAATTAGAATCGAAGTTAATTCGAATTCGAATCGGAACATAGTTGATTTAAATGGAAATGGAAATTGATTGAACTGGAAGATTTGGAATTGAATTAGTTTGACTTTGAAACTATTTTCAAATAAATCATTTTAATATAAACTATTTAACACCTATTTTTTAAATATTAAAATTATTTTGATTTCCAATCTACTTTACTATATAATCCATTTTTAATACTTAAACTATTTTATATTAAACTATTTTAACATTTTAAAACTATTCAAGCTATTTTCTATAAATTCAAACTGGTCAGAATGGGAAGCGTCTGTATTTAAATCGTGGATTTAAATATGAATTGCATTAAAATGAAGTTATAACCTAAATTGAAATTTGAAACAATTTTGGAAGCAAAATCAGGATATTAAGGCAAAAATGATTTTGAAATGAAATAGTATCTTTTGAGTAAATATGATGATTTCGAAATGAATTTGATTTTGAAGCGAATATGATATTTTGATATTAAGTACGAATTGTTTTCGAAATATAAAAGTACCAACTGGTGTGTAAAATGGCGTTTGGTTGTTAAAGAGACCGGGGCATTTTATTGGCATACTCTCTATCAATATTGGAACCACTTCAACAACCGTGTACGGGGTGGAGACTCCACAATGAAAGGTTGGATTCGGCGTCTTTTGCTGGATTTCAAGAAAGAGACCATTGATGGATTGGTCTAAGACTTGTGTCAATTTGAAATTACTAAAACATGAGCTATACCGGCCAATAAGGTTAGCAACCTCTAAAGGACACACTTCATCATATTACTGTCATGACATTGTTATTAATTGGTGTGCACCTTGGATTTCTAGAGTTCTGGATGCGGTGGGCCGTTCAGTGTTACCACCAGCCGAGAAGGGCAAACTGGTAGTATCCTAACTTGCGCATTTCTTATTTTCCTTACCATACTTTATATTTATTCGAGACCACTACGATTTTGGTTTAGTTTTGTTGTATCACGTTGCATCTCTATCCACTGACGGTTTATTGGTATTTTATATGCAAAATGTACGACAATTCTTAAAAACGCATTAAGGGGGATCAATGTAAAGCCTTAACTCTATGTAAATATTTATTTTACTAACAGACACTATCTATATCGCATATTCTACTATATATAAATATTTTGATGGGTCCTTAGGAAATGGAAATTCTCGTAACATCTCTTGAGTTATTGCACGCACGTTATACACTGGATAGGAGATGTGAAACCCCATAAATATCTTTGATTCCACAACACTTATGTAATATGCGATAACGGTTGGACTCACATAAAATATTTTAGTCCTGACTCGAGTGTTTTGTCTTTTCATTACGCTTGTGGGAGCTCTGAGTTTTTCAGCGCATTGAAGACATTTTTTGAAGGACGAAGACGGAGATTTAGTATATTATTATTACTATTATTCATGCATCATGCTGTCTGCTGCATTATTTATTTATCCCTGGTGTATATATAACTCCGGTAATTGTTGTATAAATTATAATCAAATGTATTAAACAGCTTCATCAACTGTTTATTCGATTATTATATTTTGCCATTCCACTGCGAGATTTTGTGTTTGTTTTCCTTTTCTTTTCTTATTTTTCTTAATTAACTCCCACGATTACCTGTGTTTCGGATTGTTTAAATTGAACATGTGTGGATTATTGCCAATTAAACCTTCCGAAATGTGGGTCGTCACGGTTGGTATAAGAGCTTTGGTTATCATCTTAGCTTTGTGGGGTTTGACTCAATAGCGATAGGATAGTAATAATCTAGAATGAGTCTGTTTGAGCTTATATATATGAGAGAGCATACTTATTAGTGTTAAAAATTGTTTTATATTATGTTTACTTATTCGTTGAGTTGTTTATGAATTCTGACCCATACGTGGGATGCTACGTTATCGATAGGGATTTCTAATACTTAAATGAGGCAAGTCGAAATAATATTCTTTTAAAATAGAGTAAGTGAAATAGTTTTACATAAATTATATTCTATATATAAGTTGATTATTATTGAAGTTGTTAGGAGATGATAATATTTAATTATCATCGATTATTGGTTGAATTAAAATAAAACGAATACTTCGTGAACTTTATTTCACGAAGAGTTTGATTATTAAATTAAATTGAAATCAAATTACAATAAAAATTATATGAAATAACAAAGATGCAAGTTAACGAATTATTTTCATAATAAGGTAATGAAATTGAATAAGCATATTTATAGAATAACTTATAAATAGGAAGGATTTAAAAGATGAGAATTTTAGAATTTAAGATCCAATTGATTTTCAAAATTGTTTCAAAGCCTTCAAAATTAATAATAATATTATTTGAAAGTCTTTTGATGATAAAAATATTTTGGAAAGATTTCTGAAGAAAATAAAAGCATTAAACTCGCTTTGGTCATTGGGAAATAATTCTGAGGAAGACGGAGGCATCATCAGTATTCATTTTCGAGTTTCTGAGTGAGAATTGCTACCAAAAGAAATTTATTTTCAATTAAATTCAATTTTTGATTGTGAAAAAAATGCAAAGTATGATTTAATAAATATATGGAAATAGTTTTGAACATAAAAACTTGAAATAATATAGATAAAAATAAGCTTATAACGTATAGATTTGAACAGGAAAGAAAAAAAATTAATTTTAAACGGTTGAATATTTTGGTTAGGAAAAATACAGAAGATTAAAATTGGAGACATGAAATAAAATAATTAACCCAAGGAGTGTTAATAAACCAAGTTGATAAAATGAAAAAAAAATGAAGTTTAGCTCAAGGAAGCTTAAATGAAAGTGAATTGTATTTGAAATGAATTAGACAAAATAATAAAATGAAATTTAAGTGAATAAGTTTGAATAATTTACAGATTTGAGAATATTAAGCTAAAACAAAATTTTAAATTTGTTAAATGTGGATGATAGGAAAATTTAACTTGAATAAAATTAAACAAATTGAGTAATGGATTAAAATGATTGAAGTTTAACTTAATATTAAACACATTGAATTAGATATTAATTGAAACTAAATAAATTAGTAAAGTGAATTAATTCCACTTAAGATATAAAATAAATTAATAAAACGAATAAACTTGAATTTTTGAAAATGAAATGTAATTTAAGTGTGTAAGAAATTGAATAAAAATAAATGAGTGTAATTACAATTAATATAGTTAATTGAATTTAATTTAAATTAGATATAATTAAATTAAATGCAAGTGGAGTGCGTTTTAAAAATTGAGTGTTAACTAATTTAATATTAAATAAGAATTAAAGTCCGAGTGTTTAAGAGAAATTATAAATAAAAATTATAGCTCTTAAATTGGAAGATAACAGGAATTCAAAATATGTAAAATTGTTGAACGTTCTTATTAAATAAAATGAATAAGATTAATTTGTATAATACTCAATTACATTCTGAAACATCAAAATAACTTACCATAAATGTTTAAGAATTTAAAATGTTATAAGAATTTGTAATGGAACATTATACAAGTGAAACGGAAGTAATAAAAATGTGCAAATTAAGTTTGTTTTTAAAGAAATGTTTGAAGAAAATAGTTAAGTTGTTATAAGAATGTTTAATTAAATGAATAAATTTAACAGTAAAAGAAAATATTTTTAATAAATGAATATAAACTTAGGAAATTGATTAATGAACTGTTTCATTAATGAATTTGGTATTATATAGAAAATATGATATACTGTAACTAAGTGTAAGAAATCAAATGTGAAATAAATTGAAAATTTATGAATATAAAGTTTAAGTTGTTATAGTAAATATTATACACTTAGTTAATGTTATGAAATTTAATCCAAATAAGTAGAGTTAAATAAACGAAATCAATGAAATAAACTAGTTAATTGAATTGTGAGGTTTGATTTAACTTAGGAGAAGTTAATGGAAATGAATAAACAAAATCCTTTAAGGGAATAAATTAATAAATGAGTCAAATAAAATGGAATTTGATTCAAAATGAAATGAACTTAAGCTGTAAGTAAAACTGATTGTAATAACTTTAATCATTGAATATAAAAGAAATTTGATTTCAATGAACATAAATAAGTGAATGTGAATCAATTTAAAATAAATGGAAGCGAATGTTAATCAATTAAGAAGTAAATAAAGTGAATGCAAATAAATTAGACGTGAATGTAAATTAATTGAAATCAAGTCAATTAAAACGTTAATGAACGAATGTTAATAGAAAAGCAAGTGTATGAATTGAAACGTTGACATTGAATAATAACATGGTTATGAGTAAAACTTGCATGATTACGGTTGTTTGGATGTTTCATTTATTGCATGGCTATGTTTGCTTATATAGATGTTGTATAGTTATGTTATATGCTGATTTCACTTTCCATATACATATTCTCATCTATTATTGAGTGTTTAATAGGTACGGAAGGGCGTATGCTAGCTTTTGTAGCTCGCTTGTGCATATTTTGCTATTGCTTTCTTAATACAAGCGAACTCGCTCTTATTATTAATAATAAAGTACATATCTCGTATTAAATTCTACGATTTTATATTTTTTCCCTTCGGGATGTCTTATCACCGAGATGAGATGTATACTTGAAATATATTGGGTATATTTGTGTTATATATTATATTGTAAAAAATTTCCGATCAAGCTACGCAAAAGAGACTGCCGAAATTTTCTGTAAATCCGGGAGTTATAAAATTTTTGAAGTTGTAAAAAATTTATAGCTCGTTTTTATATATAAGTTATATTTTCCGTAAAATTGATATCGAAGCGGCGGGAGCGTAGTAATGGTTTTGCATATAAGATGTTTATGTTTTATAAGTTAATTATTTTGAGAAAATATTCCAAATGTTAAATTATCTACTTATTCTTTTTCGAGGATGAAAATTCTGAGTGGAAGAGATGTAACGATCCATACTTTTGGCTATTTTAAATTATTAAATTTAATGTGGTTATTGGATAAAAATTGTCACAAATAAAATTTAATGATTTATTAATGCAGTTATTGAATATAAACTTGAATAAAATCTTGAAATAAACTATTTCAAAAACTTAGAAATTATTTAAATTAAAATAAATTACAATCAATAGTTAGAATTGGATCATAAGTGTTAAATTATTAAGGTGGAAATAATTATTGATAACTAAATTCATTTGGAAATTTATGATTCCTTAATATGAATTATTGAAAAATTAAGTTGTTTGGATTTAGTATTAGAAACTATTTAAATAATTGAATTCTTATTTAATATGAATGAAATAGATATCGAAAATGGACTTAAATTTTATGTAAACAAGAATGAAGATCGTTTACTTTTAAAATTGAATTCAGAAGTGAATAATTAGAAATTGGAAAGTTTATATTTTAGTTGAAAGTAAAAATAGCCATATTGGTCACTGTCTCGGATTTCGATGAAACCAGTTTCATCGGACCAGTAATAGCGAATTACTGTAAGATTTCAAGTTTCGTAGCGATCGGACTTGTCGTTTGGCCGTGCGAGCTTGAAACGTATAGAAATTAATTTCAGAATTTAATTAAAATAATTCGATTTGAAAAGCTATCTTTTGGATGCGGTCGAATAAGGACTTGAGACTAGTTCCATTGTATTTGGAATGGAGGTAAAACATTAGAAACACCAGGCGGCACACTTCATTTGGAGCTCGAGAAATTTCAAATGTTAAACGTCAGATATTTTCAAATTAAATAATAATAAATATCCACACCCTTCCCCAAATCGTGCAAATGGTCCACTTGTTTGTCCACGTATTTCCTCTACTTGCCTTGTTTTTCAAATATCTTAGATCGAACAATAAAAAAACATAAAAAACCGTCGATCGTTTTAAAAAAACAGAAAAATAGTCATATGCGAGAAGACGAAGCGGCATCACTTGGGCACGCGAGGGAGTGGCGGTCGCTGCTGGAATTGCCTTGGCTTCATGATTTTAGGTTTCCGTCTCGATTTGGATGCGTGACTAGGTACGAATGGAGAAGGTGGCGTGCTGGGCCAGGTGCAAGTCATGGCGATAATGGATCGGGGTTCCATGATCTACTGGTGGCGGTGAGGGTTTCGATCAAGTTGAGTTGAACGGCCTGTAGCGTGATGTAGCCTGTGCCTGAGGATGGAATCTTTAGTGTAAGAAAATTTTGTTTGTTAATTTAAGTTTTTTAATTAATTTAGTTTTATCATATCAATTTTAATAAATCGTAAAACTTTCATACGAGGTCCGTTTTGAACAAAGTCATTTGCATTGGAACCATATCGACGTCATCTAAAGCTTGGCACTGAAATAGCATTTATTTGAAGCTGAAATATTTTCGATTTTAAATAAAAAGGTGAGTATTTTTTTATACGCTCACGTTTGACTAACATATTTTTATGTTAATAAAATTTATATCGTGAAGTGATTTAAATTTATTGATTATTGATTGATAAATTTAATTGACATTTAAATTGACATCCAAATAAATTGATAGAATTTGAATTGACAATTAAATTAAAATAGAATTAGTCAGCTAGTAAAGACTCCCGATTATTGATGATTGGTTAATGGTTATTATTATTCACTGTTTGAATGTTGGTTGTGATAGATGAAAATTGATTGATATTTTGTATGATTGTATGTTTATTTATTTTGACATATCATGTTATCATCTTGTATATTATTTACTGAATATAAAACTATAGTTGAATTATTTTGAATAAATTAAGAAATATGTTGAAATGATATACCTATTATTGTGGATTGAAATGATATATATCCATCCCTGAATTAAATTGAAATAATTGATTCACTTGGCCATAGGATAGAAATTTATATACGGGCACCGGATTGGTTAAATTAAATGATTTTTGGATTTTGACTAGAAATTATTTAAATTGATTTTGACTTTATGAACTATAATTTAATTTACGGAAATGGAATCATTTTGAACTCAAACTTGAAATGTTGAAAATGAACTTGTCAAAAGAAATTGTTTTATGAGTCGAGTTTGAAATTTGAAGTATAATTGAGAAACCATTTAGATGATGGAAAATGATTTGTTTAAGTGATTTGAATTTTCACTCGAACGTTGAAATAAATCAAAGTAAAAGTAATTTGAATGGGTATCTCAAAATTTGAGCTTGGAATTAAATCATTTTAAAGATTTGAATCTTAAATTGAATATTGAAGTTAAATTTAATTTAAGTGATTTAAAACGATATTTTAAAAACCTAAATTGAATTTATATAAATCAAAATGGTTCAAAATTGAGAATTGAATTGAAATTAATTCAAATTGGAACGAAATTGAAATTAATTGGGATTGAAATTGAAGTTGAATTGATTGGAATCGAAGTCGATATTGAGTCAATTTGGAATCAAAATTGAAATCGATTCGAATTAAAATTGGAATCGAAGTTAATTCAAATTATAGTCAAAATTGAATCGATTTAAATGGAAATAGAAATTGAAATTGATTGAGTTGGAAGATTCAGAATTGAATCAGTCTGATTTTGAAACTATTTTCAAATAAATTATTTCAATATAAACTGTTTAACACCTTTTTTTAATATTCAAATTATTTTGATTTTAAAGCTATTTTACTACATAATCCATTTTTAATACTTAAACTATTTTGAAATTATTCAATCTATTTTTTGAAAATTCAAACTGGTCAGAATGGGAAGTGTCTATATGTAAATCATGGATTTAAATACGAATTGGGTTAAAATGAAGTTATAATCTAAATAGAAATTCAAAACAATTTTGGAAGCGAAATCGAAATATTAAGACGAAAATGATTTTGAAATGAAATAGTATATTTTGAGTAAATATGATGATTTCGAAATGAATTTGATTTTGAAGCGAATATGATATTTTAGTATCCAGTAAGAATTATTTTTAAAATATAAAAGTATCAACCGGTGTGTAAAATGATATTTAGTTGTTAAAGATGCCGGGGCCTCTTACTGGCATACTCTCTGTCAATATTGGAACCACTTTAACAATAATGTACGTGGTGGAGACTCCAGAAGAAGTAGTTGAATTTGGTGTCGTTTGCTGGATTTGAAGAAAGAGAATGATGATGGGTTGGCTTGACACTTATGTCAATAAGAAATGATTAAAACAGAAGTCGTACTAGCCAATAAGGTTAGCTACCTCTAGAGGACACACTTCTTTGTATTACTATCATGACATTGTTAATGGTTGGTGCGCACCCTCGGATTTTGGGAGTGTTAGACGCGGTGGGTCGTTAGGGGTTACCACCAGCCGGGAAGGTAAACTGTTAGTATCCTACCTTAGGCATTGCCTCACATACCTTGTCGTACTTTTATCCTTATCGAGACCATTACGATGTTGGTTTAGTGTTATCGTATCACACCCATCCCTATCCATCGATGGTGTGCTGGTGTTTTATATGCAAACTGTACAACAATGCTTAAAAATGCGTTAAGGGGGACCAATTTAAAGCCTTAACGCTATAAAAATATTTATTTTACTAGTAGAAACTATCTATTATAGCGTGTTCTACTATATATATATATATATTTTGATGGATCCTTAGGATATGAAAAATCACGTAACATCTCTTGATTTATTGCATGCATATTATACACTGGATAAGAGATGCAAAACACCGTAAAAATCTCCGATGCCATGACACTTAATATGAAATATCGGTTTGACTCGCATAATAATATTTTACTCCTGACTCTAGTGTTTTGTCTTTTCATTATTCTTAGGTCAGCCCTAATTATCTCAACGCATTGAAGATCATTTTCTGAAGAACGAAGATGATGATTTAGTATATTATTATTATTACTATTATTCCTGCATCATGTTGTCTACTGCATTATTTAGTTATCCCTATTGTATATATAACTCTGATAATTGTTATATAAATTATAATCAAACGTATAATAATCAGCTTCATGAACTGTTTATTTGATTATTGTAATATCCCGGAATTTTTAACAATATCAATTTAATAATCTATATTAAAAATTAAATTGATATTGATATTCTGTTAGTAATTATTCAAATAGATTTAATAATCTTCTTCAATATAAATATATAGTTTATGTTGTAAATAGAATAGCATTGTTTAATTTTAATAAGTAAAACATATTTTTTCTAATTCTAATATTTTTAGTAATCTGAGAATTTGTTTTTATTTAATAATAGCTTTTCAAAGTTATAAAATAAATGATCTTGGTTTAAATTAATAAATGAATCATGATTTGAAATTTCTAATATACACTGATAATTTGGAAATATTAATTTTTATTAAATATAAAGTTTTCAAAGCTATTAATAAATAAATATATGATTTTTAAATTGATAAGGAAAATATTTAAATGTTTTAAAATAGTTTTAGCTTGAGTTTTAATTTTAATTAAATTGACGAAAGAGTTTTATAGCTTAATTAAACAGAAAATTTATTAATAAAAATATAATTTCCTTTAGAATGGTTTTAATTTAATAATGAGACATTTTAAATACAATATTAATAATGTATTGTGTTACAAATAGATTTTTGGTTAAAAACAGCTATTGTTATTTCAAACTTTGATTTGTATTCATAATTTGATTTTTAATATTAGATTATGAATTTAATTTGAAGTTAAAATTCCAAAGTGTAAATTTTAAATTGTTTTAATTTCCATATGTATAAGCTTCATTTATAAGTACAAATTGTTTTTAGTTCTTTTAAAGGTTTATATACATATTAAACTAACAAAGTAAAATTTAGCTTAATACATATGTTAACTTATTAATCAAATACCAATTAATTTTAAATAAAAGGACAAGTGTTATCAGATAAGCATTCAAAGTGACAAATGTTGAGATTATTTACAAGTGGCATTTGAAATTTTGTTTTCTTTTATTTTTATTTACAAATAATTTCAGCCTTTATGTAAACAAACCCTTTTCCATTCCATTCGTTTTCTTTTCAAAATCTAAAGCTTAGTTAACAAAATCTGAAAACACTTTCTCTAAAACCAAAATCAGTAAATCCTCTTCATTCCAAAATCAGTAATCAAACATCTCAAAAGAAAATCTGTTATCATATTCAAATCCTCAGACAAAAATGTAAACCATTTACCCTGTAACCACCTTCAAGCCCTGTAAATCAAATCCCTGCAACCTTTTCAAATCTGTCAAGCATTCTTCAAGATTCTGTAACCATCTTCAAAAGCAAATTTGAAAATCTGTAGTCTGCATCTTCAACCAAGCCTGCAAACAGTATTAAAATCAAGCAAAAAGCATTTTTTTTTCTTTCCAATCTGGAAATTGGATTTTGCATGCCACCTGTAAACAAAGCAAATTCAAAAGCATTTTTATATGGGAGTCATGCAAACAAGTTTTTAAAGTGAAAAGGCAAGATAATTGGTCTGCTGCAAATTTGTAAAAAAAAAAAAAAAAAGCATTTCAATGAGGCTCTGCTTCTTTTTAAATAGGTGAGTAACCTTTTAAAAATTTAAATCTAAATTTTGGTTGCATAATTTTATGTTTAGATGAATAACCATTGAATGTTATTATAAGTAAATATCTGATGTAGGTATTTTATGTATGCATGCTGTTTTTTTTAGTATAGCCTGCTCTGTTTTGATTTTTTTCCCAGGCAGAAACTTTATTAAAATCTTTATCTTTTAATTAAGTTTCTGATGTAATGAAATTTATTAAGTAAAGATCGTTTGATTATCTTAGGTAAATATTTAAAATTTTAAGAAAGTTAAAATATCAATAGTTATCTCTGGAAACACAGAACAAACATCAATGCATGTTGATTTTATTAAAAACCCAAACATGTTAATTTGTTAATTCAGTATCATAAATCAAAAATATTATCTGCAACATGGTTTTTAAATCAAAGATTAGAATTTTTAGGTATTAGATGAAGTTGCTATTGGTTTTTGAACTAAAAATGGAATTTAAGTAGATTCTGACGATCTTCGAATGGGGAGATCTCGGGGTTCTTTCTGAGGGAAGTAGATTGAGTGGGGAGTAAGGGAAAAATAATTAATGGTGATAGAATTACCCAGAAAGGTTGCGGCAGCGGAAATCAACTGGGAACCCTAGTTTTCTCAATGACTGTTGAATCGATCATTTCGTCATGCTGGAGTGACCGAGTGTCAAGATATTTTGGGAAGTGTTAGAGTGGTCGTGGATGAGTTCGAGGCCGGAGGGGCTAGTTGTCAAGTGGACGGAGCAGCGAGAGATGGCCGTTGACAGGTTTGAAGCAGAAACCTGATTTATGTTTTCCAGGTTTGGGTTTTTGCACTCGATCTTGATTTCGTGGGTGGTAGTTTGTTTTGATGTTCATGAAGTGTTGTAGTGTTGGCTTCTGATGTGTAGAGATCATCAACGGCAATTTATGTGGCCGGAGTTCGCCGTACATATGCACGGTGAAGTAGTATCCGATGATGTTGGATAACAGAGAAGGCTTTCGAGAAATTTTGGGTTGGACTCGAAGTTTTTGGGAAGATTACTTGGGGAAGTTTGGATGGAACTCGAAGTCATTTTGACTGACTTGTGTAATTTGTAGTTACAGGTTTTGGGGAAAAACCTGACGGTATTTAAGTTTTTTTTTTAGAAAAATTAAACTGAATTTAAAAAGTGTAGAGCAAGTTTTAAACAAAGTTTTGAAACAAGTTTAAAATCTGAATTCAAAATGAGTTTGGATTATAGATTTAAAAATATATAAGTTTTATAAAAATGGAATGTTTTTAACAACTTTGAAATTGTTAAAGTATTTTATAAAATGTTTTTTTTTTAAAATATGAAATTTAAGGTTTAAAAAGAGTTTAAAATTTAAATTTAAATCTGGATTCAAAGCTTAATTTGAATCCTAGTTTGAAATAAAATGTTTAAGTAGTTTGAATTTTTAAATGAAGTTTTAAGATGTAAGAGAAGTTTAAATCTTAAGTTTAAATCTGGAATCAAAGTGGAATATGTATTTCAGTTTTTGAAATTAAAATAAGGTTTAAAGTTGAAAGATTTAAACTAAATATAAATTGAAGTTATTGAAATGCTAAAAATTATAAATTGTTTAAACTTTGATAAGTTTAAATTATTTTCATTTTAAAACTTGTATTTATAATGAAATTTGGAAGCAAGTTCAAAGTACTTTGTTTTAAATAAAATTTGTTTTTAAAAATAAATTAGAAATGTTTTATCTTAAATTAATTAAGATTTAATGTTTTGAAATTAATTTAATTAATGGAGAAATTAAGGAATGCTTAATTAATTTAATAAATTAATGATTTGGAATTAATGAATATTGATTAATGGGTAATCAATTTAAAATTAAGATCACTAATTAGATTATTTAGATTAATGATTAAAGAATAATTAATTAAGTAATTAAGTTTTAATCAAGTTTAATTAATTAAATAATTAGAATTTAATTAATGGATGATTAAAGATAATTGAATTTGTAATTAATCTCAGTTGATTACTTAATTAAATTAATTAGTGAAGGGTTAATGAAGTCATTTACCAGGATTATTTAATAATTAATTAATATGGTTAATTTTAATAATTAATTAGATTAATTAATTTAATAATAATCAATTGTGAATTGTTGAGAATAATTACTTGATGAAGTAATTAAGAAAATAATTACTCAAGGTAATTAATTGTGTTAAATATGATTGTTTAATTTAATTAATTAAGTTTAATTAATTGTAAACACTTGAGGTTTTAATGATAATTACTTAGTGAGATTGATGGATTGGAAATTACTTAGTGAAGTAATGGATTAAAAATTACAAGATGTAATTAATGGAAGTGTTTTGATAATGTAAGTAATTTGAGTTAAAATTACTTAATAATTAATCAAGGGATTAATTTAGAAATTAATTAAGGAATAATTAATTTGTTTAATGAAGTAATAAGTTAGTTAATTACTGAATATGGTTAATCAAGAGAGATTAATAATTACGGGTTAATTACTAAAGGTAATTAATTTAAGAAGATAATTAATTTCAATATAATTAAAGATCATTAATTATTTTAATTAATGATGTAATTAAAGTTTATTAATTAAGATTAATTAATCAATAGTAGGTAATTAAAGGTAATTAATTAATGTAATTAATTAAGGATTAGGATAATTAATTATAGTTAATTAATTAATTGAAGTAATTAAAGATTAATTACAGTTTGGTTGATTTGTGAAATTAATTAAGGATAATTACTTGAATGTAATTAAGGGTAATTAATCAAGAGTGATTAATTAAGGTGGTTTATTTTGAATAATTAATTGATTGATTGATTTTAATCAATTAAATGATTGAGTAAGCAAGATTTATATTGATGAAGTAATTGATTTAATTTATTTTAAATTAATTAAAGATGGAATAATTAATTTAATTCATTTTAAATTAATTAGTGATAGAAATAGCTAATTTAATTCATTTTAAATTAATTATATTGTGATGAATAGATCATTGCTTATGGATGAATGGGTGAACTTGATCGTCTTGAATGGATGTAATCTCAGTAATGAGATATATAATATTGTGTGGTATGGATGTTTGATTGTATTGTGATGATAACATAGGTTATCTATTGTGGTGGTGATATAGGGAATATCTATTTGATATTGATAATGTGGGTTACCTATTATGTGATAATGTTGATTATCAGTTATGATTTATGAATTATCTATCTGTGTGTATATAGATATTGTAATTGAATTGTTTTAAAACTTTAAAACAACTTGGACTTAAAAGACACGCTTGGATTTCGATGAGACCGGGATCGGGTTTCCATATTTGGATATCCGAAAACCACATCGATTCCAAATAACGTTAGGTCGTGAATCAAAGTGGAGCTTTGTGAAGACTCGAGGTGTAAGGACTATACGTCATTATAACTCTATGGGTGATTCCATAATGAGTTTGACGGAATTAGTTCTTATAGATTCGAGATGGTGGTTCAGAGTGCAAGGGTTATTGTCGTTAACTCTGAGGGTGATTCCAAAATGAGTGTAACGAGATAATGCTTTTGGTTTCGTTCGAACCCGGAACGAACTTGTATGGATTGAATGCTTTCAGAACATCGTCAGGTGGACGGTGAGCATTCTAAGTGATGTGTTCTATAAAGGTAATCGTAACCTCAAACCTTATCAACCGGGAATGGCTAAAACAGGGGAGGTGCAGCAAGGCTTCGTGGGTCGCACCCACTTGAGAGCGAGATTTACCCCTGTCTAGAGGTCCCTTTTTATTTCGGTTGTGTGGATGGTTTTTGAGCTCCAACCGTCGGGGTTATCTTGTTCGAAACTGTTCAGTAAGGAATGGGTCTGGCCTTGTGTTGCAAGGGAGTGGGCGTACTCCTCGGTACGGTGATCTAGGCTACATACTGTGACGGGCGGTACCCCAGTAGCCTTGCCATTGTATGGAATCCAAAATCCAATAAGTGCCAACGGTTTTGATTGTATTACCCACTTTTGTAGCTAATAGCTGGAATTTAATGAATGTAACAATTTCGGCTATTTCATATTTATTTGAAAACCCTAGACCCTATTATAATATCACTGAATTTCCTATCAAATGTTTTGGTTAGCGTAAGGTAAAAACTTTTCCATGTTTATGTGTGGGAAGTCATACGTGATACCTTTCTTTTCAAAAGAGTTTTGAAAGTTAAGCAACTTTAACCTGTTGCTCACCCCAGACCCATGTCTGACCCAGAGTTTATCTTTTATTTTCATAAACTCTTGGGTACTCAAATTTTGACGAGTAGCCAAGGGATTCAGGTTAGGTCAGGTTAGCTTTGACGAATTGTGAAGGAGCAATGGAGCAGGAGGCTTCTGCGAGTAGATATATATGGTATTCCGCTGTGTAGTTTTCTTTGAGTTGTTTCTTCTACTGATTTGAGTTGTATAACTAGACAGGTGTTTATAACTGTCTAGTATGTGATGTATAACTGTGTACTCTGATATGGTTGTAAACTTTGTAATGTTTTATGTTATTAATATAATTTATTCGTTCCGCTGATTAGATTCTGATGTCGTTTCTTCTTCTCTTCTTTCTTTTCTCTTTTCTATCTCTTTCTTTCTTAAAAATGATGCGATTTTCTGTGGTAAGAAGGTCGGGTCGTTTCAATTATTATATTTTTTCATTCCGCCGCGTGATTCTGTGTTTATTTTCTTCTTCTTTTCTTATTTTTCTAAAATAACCCCAATGATTATCTACATTCTGGATTATTTAAGTTGGACATGTGTGTATTATTGTCAATTTAAACCTTCCGAAATGAGGGTCGTCACATAATTAGAAATAAAAAATAATATTTTTATATATAAATAAATGGTATATTCATGTAATTAAATGTTTAAAAATTATATATACGTATATTATTGGAATTGGACCAGCCCACAATGAAGGAATTGAGTAATTTTTTTTACCTATTTGGATCTTCAATGGGCCTATTTAGTCGAACAAATTACAGCGTTTTCAAGTTTCCTATTAAATAAAATCAACATTTTATTCAGGTTTATAAATAAAGCTTTATTTTATACAATTTTTATTATATTGAATACATGTACATCATATACACATATGTCTGTGCGCGCACATTTAATGACCAACAAATTTATCACTTTGATAAATTATATTTATTTTTAAATTTATTCAAATAAAAGGTTGATAACACAAATAATATTGTTTTACATGATAATATACAATCATAAATCTTATTTTGAATAGATATTTACAAAAAATATTATTTCTCGCGATTTAAATTGATAAAATGGCCGAAAACCATTTTATCGATAACCAGCTCTACAATCGTAAAATGTCACACACGGAGCTGGATACATGTACTTACTCTTGTAAATGAACAAGAATATGAAATAAAACTAATTATTTTATTTCTAGAAATTGAATTTTTTTATATAATCACCGATAATGGCATCGTATTTAAATATGGAGTTATGGAATTAAATTGGGAATTAATGATTTAATAATTATTTTGATTATTCAAAATTTTAAATAATGATAATTCATTTTTAATAGTCAAAAGGTGATAATAAATCATTTATAATAGTTTTATAAAAATATATTTTTTTTTTGAAAATTAAGAAAAATCAATGTCGCTTTATCAATATAGTTACTGCAAATAAATTAATATTAATTTATATAATTTTATAAATGATATATAATCATTTTATTAATAATGATAAGAAATTTATTTTCAAGCTTTTTTTACAGATATATGATTATGAATTGATAAGTGAAAATTTGACCGATAATCGGTTTTCCGGTTTTCAACGGTTTAATAAATAGAGGTTGTTTGAAGTCAGTTGAAATGTTGTTATCCTCTCATGCATATACATGTACATGCATATACATGTCACATGCACATAAGAACATATATATGTGTATATGAACACTTAGATATATACATATTACAAAATAATTAAATAATTTCCTAAGACTTAACACTTAAGCAACCAAAAAGCAAACATTAACTCAAATTTTCAACACTAGCATCACATCATCACCTTACATCTACATCTCTAGGCTAGGTGGGATGCAATGCATGTGTAAAGGATAGAAAAGCGTGGTCTAAGGGCATTTTGGTTATTTTGACTTACATATTTCTTTCCAAATTTTCTCCTATAAATACCCACCCACTTGCTTATAATTTTTAGCATATTCTTATCATCTTCTTCTCCACTTCAAGCTTCTTTACATGGCTTCTATACTTAATAAAATTATGGTGAAATATTTACCAAAATAAAATTAAAATCATATAATACATACAAGTTCTCAATTCCACTTCAAATGAAGACGAATCTCCTCCATTCTTCTTCCTAAACCTATAGCCAACTCCTCCAATCATCAAGGCCGTGAGCTTAAACCTCTATAAGGCTAGGCTGAGCTCTCCTAAGGATCTCAAGCTCAATTTCACTAAGTTTGATTCAATCGTAGCGGAGCTATAACCGATCTTAGACAAGCTCGAAAGGAAAATGAAGGTGAGAAACTGTTACTTATATTGTATTTTTGGATGAGGATATGTTGTTCGCAATGGATGTTTTACATGCTTTGATCATCAAGTTCGGTTATTTAATATGAATATTTTTGCAAGTCATGGAAATACACACCGATAAGCACAAAAGAAACCACTTTCCTCTATTTAATGAATTGGTGTATATGGAATGTTAAAGCTCTTTAAAGTGGTTTAAAAATAAGTTTAAAATGTTTTATAAACATATGAAAGTGTTTTGGTGAAGTTTGAAGGTAATTGAAAATTTAGTCAATAATAGACGCGGTGCGTAACGAAAGTTGGCGATTTCACACCATTAAGGTTAAACGAGTGTATATAATGGAATATAGCTTGGAATTAGTCGAGATAAGAATTTTCCGAACTATTATACCAATAGTTTTCCAATAAAGAAAAAAAAATCAAGATTTTGATAGAAAGATTTTGAAATATGAGTAAACAAGTTTTTAGAATAATTGTAGTTTTGTAGATCGGAATCCATAACATGATTTCTTTGAAAATGATATTTTAAAATTGTTTAAAAATATGAAATAAATTCTAAAAATATTTTTAAAGTGATTTTAATTACAAAAATGAATTTCCAGATGATAAAAAGTCGTATTGATCATTATAGCTTAAAGAGCACTTTCGGTAGCACTTTTCCGTAACTTTTGGAATAAAATTTTAAACGCATCCATTCTTTTTCAAATCTTTTGTACACGTCTTTAAATAAATAATAAGTTTTCTAAAGATGATTTTGAGGGAATTATGGAATGGTTGAATGTTAAATGGTTTAGGGTCGATCAAGCAACTTGACCGCCTTATGGATGTCAGAGAGATAGTGTCAATTATGGGTGTCAGAGAGATAGTGTCAGGGCTTGGGTTTGGAAAATCAGTTTACTACTCTCCCAGACTATCTAGAATGGCCCGATGGATGGGATAGTATATTTTATTTACTCGGATCACAATTTTCCAAAGTATAAAGGATATAATTTTCCAATATAAATAACTTGGATTTTATGACGATAATCTTCTTGTACTCGGTGTTAAAGCCCGAAGAGGAAATTCGTGCTATTTATGGAATTTAGAAGCTAATTTCACCGTTATTCTGCCCATAGTATTTTCTAAATACGGGAATTGATATTGAGTAGAATTAGATGATTTCTATAGATTCTGCTCACTTAATATCTACTGGTTTTGGATTAACATCCTAGATAACATGGTTTTAACTCAATCGAAATTCTGAGTTTTGTATTAAGAAATCTTGGTTAAGATTTGAGAGAAATAATTAGGAAGTATTTTCCTAAGTAAAAGATGAAATTATTTCGAATTATTCCCTATTTAAAAAGATTTTGAGTAATAAAAGGATTTGATAAGAGAGGTTTGTTGATTCCATATATACCAGAAATAATGTTTTAGAAAAATATATCTCCAAAAGAGGCCTTGGAAAAAAGAAATTAATCAATTAAAGAATGGTTTCCCATTCACGGAATATCTTTTTATCGATGATTGGTTCGATGGAACCGGGGTCGGATTTGGGGTAATTCCAATCCAAATAATAACGTAACATTTTTTGTTTATTATTTGTTAATTATCGTGAGTTGATATCTCTTTTCTGCTTACTATATTATTCCGCATTAGACAAGTCTATTGAGTTTGCAAAAATGGACTAATGTCTCTCTCATCAGAGTTATGCAGCGTTAGATATTTGTGTCTATATTTGTATGCATCAACACATCTAGTAGATTAAATTGATTACTCTAATAACTTATACAATTGAAATTGTATCCTATACATTTAATAGTGTTGAATATTCATCAAATATTGTGCATTAAGTTGGTAGTTTTCATTAGTAGTTTTAAAACGGATGGATTTTTTGACAATTTTAACTGGCCCGGAAATCCGGGTCGTCACATGTGTTATCAGAGCTTTGAAGTTGAATTCCCAATATTTAGATCCGAAAAATAGGATATCTTGTATCTGGTTTTAGGCATTCTAAATCTCAGAATTTAAAAAGGTCATTAACCAAAAAGTTGTTCAAAATAATTTTCTCTTGAGTTTGAAAATAATAATCATTTGAATCCATGTTGTTTTGAGGGAGATAAGATATATTGAAGAAGAGATATTATCGGATTCACAAAAATAAAGCCCGAAAATGCACTTCAAAGAATTAAGTTCTAGGTATAGCAAACCTCAAAACCGAAAAAAGTGATCAACGTAAAAGTTGTAGCGTATGGAATTTCATGGTTTGAAAAAATATTTTCTTAATTTGGATCTGCTCTAATCAAGTTATGATCAAAACAAATGGCCTATTCTCTGGCTTAAAAACTAGGTCAGTAAATGCACTGGAAAGAAGTTGATTTTTGACAAGGTTAGTTTTAGAATAAGAGAAAGCGACAAACATAAAAGTTGTAGGCATTGGAAAAATGCATGATTTTGAAAAAAATAATTTTGTATTTTGGTACCAGTTTGAAGAAGTTATGGCCGAGAGAATATGAGATAAAATATGGAGAAGAAGGAGTTTGATTTGAAGAGGATGAACATTGATTTCTTTCGAATATTTTATAAATATTTTTACATTATTTCTTTCTAATTTTTTCTTATGGCTTGGAAGCCATTAAAGAGAAGAGGAAGAGGGTGAGGAAGCTTGAGAATAGAAGAAATGTGAATGAAAGTGAAGAAGGAGGTGGGTTGTAACGACCCGTGTAAATTCAATGTTTAAAATGAATTAAATTATAGGATTTCTAATTTAAATTTAGGAAGAAACAGAAATCTTATTTGTTTACATGAGAGAGAATGTTGAAATTTGATGGATCTAGGGTAATTAAAATTTTACAAATTTAATTTTATATTTCAATTAATTGGAATAGTGAAAATTTGGAAATAGAATCAAATTTATGTAAGACAATGAGTTGCAGTAATTAAAGTTAATAAATCAATGGATTAAATGGAATAATTAAATGGAGTTAAGATCTAAATTTGTATGTGAGCATTCATTGATATTAGAATATAAAAGGGTAAATTTATAGTATAAAATGTAGACATCACCTTTAAGATGATGGGTTTATAATTGATGCATAATAGGGAAATCAAATGAATGGGTTTAATTGAATAACAATTAGCAATTAATGAATGAAGAGAAATTTTAAGGGCGCAATTGTTTTCATTAAATTAATTTTGGTAACAAATTGTATTGAATATAGATTTAACGTTGTGTGATATATTTAAGTAATAATTGGAGAACAATGTAAATTATATTCGTGAATGGTCAATTCAATTAAACAAGATTTTTAAATAAATAAACGTTTTTATTTAGGTTTCAATTTGTTAATTTACGAAGTTTAATGGGAAATCAATTGCAATAAATTGCCCTAATTTATGCAGTTAGAGGAGATTTGGATTTGCATTAAAGATGGAAGTATAATCTAAATTGATAGGTAACAAACTTAAGAATAAAATTTAGAGCTAATAGGTGGCAAATTTATATAGTTGTTTATTTACGTAATGTGTACGTAAGCTTTGGTAAACCGATTTCTATCGATCCAAATCTAACGATTTGTTAATATAGATTTAAGTATAGGAGTAGTATTTATAAATTAAATTGAAGTATTGCAAAACAAATGAAATTCAACGTTTAATATTACATTATTGTAAGTAAGATAATATGTGTAAGTATTGTTAAGGTTATTCATATTTGACAAATTTATTGAGTTATAAGGATTGATATATAAATTAATGTTGGTTTAGGATATCGTTACTTGGTGATTTATTATAGAGTAACGGGAGTGTGAACATAAAATAATAAAATCATAGATTTATGGTAGACATAATTTATGGTTTTAGGAATTTAAATCCAAAGATTTATTTATTTGAGGAAATAATACGTATTAAATCTCAACTTGATATAATCAATGCAAATTTAGTAATTAAAAATAAATTGCAAGTTGGTAATTTAGGATGTTTGTGAGTAAATTTGCAGGTAAGATAATTTTTAAAGTTTTACCCATTCATATAATTTATTTAAATATAATAAATCAAATGACAACATTGTGTTAATAATAGTCGTAAGTGAATTTGAATGCTAAAGGGGTAACAATCGTTTTAGGTTAACCGTTTATTTAATATATTAAGTCTAGACTGGTAATCGATTGAAAAAAAAATTATTTTGTTAATGTGACTTGGTTAATAAAGAGGAATTTATATAAAATGAAGCATGCAGGAGAAATGCATTATAATTCAATGTTATGTTTACCCATTAAATGTATATTAGGTTAAGTATCAAATAGAGGGAAAGAAAAGTAAATATTGAATTGATTGATGAATAAGTATTCATTGGATAGTAATTTAATGTAAAGTTGATATTAATTGTATAAAATCTATCTAAGATAATGAATTGCAATAAATTGTGGGTTGATAATAAGGTGTGAATGGAAATTTGATTTGTTATATTAAATGAATGGGATTCAAATTTATTGGGAAAGGTAAATGGATATTTGGTAATAAATATAAACGGACTTCAATAGTGAATTTAGTTAATTTGAATATATATAATAAATAATGATTTAATGGAAACCTATACTCTGTATATAGCTATAATATTTGGGTGGAAATAATATATACTTACAAATATGGGATTTAGAGTCTTACAACAATTATTAGGAGTGATATAATTAGTTCATTCAATTAAATTTGAAAACATTGCAATAGATGTAAATTAAGGGTTGTGTTAAATAAAGTAATAAATGGAAAATAATGTAAATGTCTTCATAGTATGGTGATTTGTAATTATTACGTTAATTTAAATTATCGTTCAGCGCGTTTGTTTATCAGATCCATCTACTCTAATTCTGACCTATCTATATAAACCTAATTATAAACCCTAGACTTCATCTATTCTCTTTTATTTGTGCGTTCATTTTCTTCAATTCTTTCTCTTCCTAAATGGATGCAAATTTCAGATCCAATTCTATTCAAAAATCAAATAAAATTCAAAGTTCTCAGAAAATTTCAAAAATTATGTTGTAGTTTTCATCTACGGATCTAAGCGCAGTCTCTGTTTTTGCAGTAGCCGCTTGAGTCAACCAGAAATCACGGTCAAACGTGTAAAATTCGAAACCCAAAAGGTTTAATTGGGGCTTTTTGATTTCTTCATCTATTTGCGAAACTGGAACATGGGTTTGGTGAGATTAGTCACTAGGGGTGTGCAGGAAACGCTGACGTGGCAGGTGGTAATAGGTAGGTTTATTTTTTTTGAATTTAATTTGATTTTGATTTTTCAAACGCGTTAATACATTTAACTTCCACATACGAACTCCGTTTCATGCGCGATTTTTTTGTTAGGATCATAATTAAATTTCAGATTTTTTGACGCTGCTTTGGACAGATTTGAAGGCCGTCGAATTTTGGGTTTAAATCTGATTTTAATTCGATTTAAATTCAAAAGGTGAGTGTTTTAACCCACTCACAATTTCTAAAATTTCTTGTGTTTGTTAAATTAATTTTAGATATGAGTAGAAATTTATTTATGACTGTTTGGCATGTTTTATTCATTATCTCTGCTAAATCGCATTCATTTAATATAAATGTTAATTAATTTTATTTATTACATAAATTTGACAGTTCGAATTTATTTAATTGCATATTAACTGCCAGTCATAGTTATGTTAAATTTTCATATTAACTGCCAGTTAAATTTACGTTTATTTTTGCATATAAACTGCCAATTAACAGTTATTAAATTTATTTTGAGTATAAACTGATAATTGATACCATTATTTATCACCTGTTATGTATTGATGATTGTTTGAAATTGGATGATGACTGTGATAAATGGATGTATGATTTGATGGATGAATGCATGATTAATTTTATTAATTGCAAGTTGCTATGCATTTCATTCATTCGGGATTGCGGTTTGAAATGATATACAACCGCATTTTCTTCCATTTTAAATTGCGGATTGAAATGATAAACATCCGTATCACTTGACCATAGGATAGAAAATTACATACAGGCACCGCGGTAAATATATAAAATTATTTTTGAAATGTTTTTCTATGGTTTTGTAAAGTTATATATATATATGGTTTTTGAGATATTGATTTGGTTATTGATAAAGGCTATTATATATATATATAGTAATTTCCGGTTTTTAAGCTTTGTATAAATTTGATTTGAAGTTTAAATAAGTTTGATTTTAAGATCAAATAAGATTAAACATTTATTTAAAATTTAATTTCTGGAGTTTTATGACTTAAATGAGAATAGATTTGGAAGATGAATATTAAGTTAAATTGAAATTTAATAAAAATTAGAATTTTTAAAGGATGTGATTTTTATAACTTGATTTTTGTGTAAAGTGATTTTAATGAATATCAGGTTGATTAAATAAATATATAGTAAATTGAAAGATGATCCAGTTATATGAAGTTGAAGGTTTTCTTAAATTATATTGAATTCATTAAGCAAATATTTCAAGTCTAAATAATAAGTAACTGAATTTGATATATATATATATATATATATATATATATATATATATATATATGGAATTGTCAAATGAGTCTGTTTGAAATGGTGAAATATTTAAAGCCTTGAAACATAAGAATTGAAATGGTATTTGGAAGTTTAAATCGATATTTGAAATTGATTTGTGTAATCTAAAAAGCTATTTTGTTTATAAAAGTAATTTAATATTTAACCATTTAAGAGATGGAAATTTTGTTTCAAAGCTATGTTTTCAAGGTAGTATAATTTGGAAATATTATATTCAAGAGTTTTGATTTCTAAATATTTTACATTGGAAACCCTATGATTTTGGAAAGAATATATATTGGAAAAATAAATGATATCGTATTGATTTGGGGTTTTAAGAATAAATGATATCGGGTTTATATGGGTTTTAAATGGATATTTTATTATGGTTTTAAAAGTATAATTTTTTTTTAAATAACCGCGGTGTTATAATAATGATTGGTTAGCAAAGAGACCGGGATCGGATATGGACATACTCTCTGTCGATACCGAAAACCACTTTGACTAACCGTGTACGTGGTGGAGATTCCAGAATGAAGTAGGTTGGTGGCGACGTTTCCTGTAAGGTAAATACGTGGACCCAACTCCCGTGAGTTGGCATAAGGTGGCTAAAACAGGAGCGATTGACGGGTTAATGAGGTAGCGCCTCTGATCGGACACTTCCCTTCGATACTATACTCTGATTTTGGATTGATTCGGTGGCCACCTTCATTTTTGATTTCTTTGATGTGGGGAGTTTGTTCGAGGTGGGCGGCAGCTGCGCGCTGCGCGTTTCCATCGGCCCGGAAGCGTAATTGGTATATCTACCCTGGCATTGCCTAGTTGTGCCGTGTCACCTACCCTACCGCGCCTTTACTACGAGTTTCTATTTGTGTCGTACCTATGGAGTATCCTCTGGTAGCCTCCCGATCAGGAGGTATTACGGTACTGTATAGACTATTGGCATTATTTGTGTTAAGGGCTATATGGGTAACCCCTTAACGCTATTAAAAAGTAAGTTTATTTTACAAATAGACACTATTATAATAGCGCAATATACTATATAGTAAATAGTTTAACGGATCCTTAGGAGATGTAAATCCCGGGCATCTCTTGAGTTACTGCACTCATATTTATTTCTGTTAGTTTAACTTGCATAAGATCTTTTAGTTCCGACTCGAGTGTTTTGTCTTTTCAATTCGCTCGGGTCAGTCCGAGCGTTTCAGGATTTGAAGATTTAGCTCTGGAGGACGAAGACGAAGATGTATATTATTATTTTTATACTAGTGCACTACACACTGTTCCGCTGCATTGTTGTTAGTATGTGTAACTCTGATATGTATTATATGAATGTTTTGTAAACTGATTTATAAACTGTATATTTTATTATTATATTTTATCCTTCCGCTGCGAGATTCTGTTTTCTTTTATTTCTTTCTTGTTTTTCTTATTTACCCCATAACAATCCGCCCTTCCGTATGGATTTAATCGGCATGTGTGTCTGTTTAAATCGTGCGAAAAGGCGGGACGTTACATCTGGTATCAGAGCTTTGGTTTAGCGATAAACCTTAGCTTTGTGGGGTTTGACTCTTTACTAATAGGGTAGTAATACCCTATGGGAGTCGCTGAGTGTATATATATGAGAGAGCGTATTTGTTGGTGTTATAAAAAGATTTTTATATTGTGTTAATCTGTTCCGTTTCGTATTTATAAATTCTGGTTGGTGCATGGGACGCTATGACATCAATAGGGATTTCTAAACACTTAAAAGGATAGACCGACATAATATTTGTTTTTAATATAGGTGAATGAAATAATTTTACCTATTATATTTTCTATAAAATAATTTTTCAAAATAATATCTATATTTAGCTGTAATAGATTGGTTGTTAGGTAATAAAGTGTATAATTAATAATAGAAATAAGATTGAAAAATAAAATCAATGAAATTTGGAAATTTAGGACTTAAGATCCGGGGTTTTGAAATTTCTTTCGAATAAATTTTGGAATATAATAATATTGTTTATAAGTATTTTCTTATATAAATATTTCAATATAATTCGGAAGATTTGTTTAAAGGAGATTTTGGAGAAAATAAGTTTTGTACTTTCCTCTCTGTCGCTGGAAAATAATTTCGGTGTTGAGTGCACGCATCATCGACATTCATTTTCGAATTTCGAGGGGGAAAGGCCACTGTAGTAGTTTTACTATCGATTTTTTTTTTTGAAAAAAATATTTATATATATTTTTAACTGTTTTAAATATAAATTGAGATATAAGTTGTAAGAATATATTTATCTGTTATTTTAAAATAATTTGAAATTTAACCCGGTATCTAAATTCTTAAATTTCCGTTAATAAATTATTTCAATTATTGTAGTAAAATGAAAGGTTAGTAATTAATAATTGGAACCTTTAATTAAAGTAAAAATTTAATAATAGGGAGATAAGTAATGTATATAAATGATTGTAAACCTTAGTAAATGAATTAATGAAATTCTTTATTTATAAGAATTGATGTTATAAGGTTATAAATTTAAGTGTAGTTAAAATGTTACTGTAATTAAAAACAATAGAATAAAAGGAATTAAAGGTAATTTGAAATATGTAACTTATAAAACAAAGATATAATTATTGAACCATTAATTAATTAAAAGAATTGTGAAATTTTTTGCATAACTTTCAATTACATCCTTAAATAACATATATATATAACTTACCAAATATTAAAAGTTGAAATGTTCAATAAGAGATTGTAATAGAATATTATACAAGTAGTAAAAGTATTCAATGAAATTGCTGTTAAATGAGAATTTAATGTTATAAACTTAAGTTATAATTGAAATTTTACCAAGTAAAATATAATAAAGGAAAGTATGACAAATAGATGATTATAAACTTAAGTAATTAAAGTGTAAATAAAAGAGGTCGTGCAATAATAAATGAATGAATAATAGTAATTAGTAAGTGAAAATAAATGAGTGTAATATAATAAAGGGAAATTGTAAACTTAAGAAAAAGGGTTGAAGTTAATTTCTAAACAAAATAGAAATAAATATAATGAAAATAAATGACGTAATGAAAGAAAGGAAATTAAACAACTAAAGTATGAAATAAATTTATAATAAGCTAATTTGGTTTGTTGGTTTGAATTCTATTATTTGATTTAAGGTTGGTTGGGTAAGGGAATTTGAAATTGTTGGATGAATAAATAATCTATTTTGTTCCATCTAAGACTGTTGAGTAAATGATGCACTTGATAGTTATTTCCATTCCGTACAATTTCAAGTTTTGAATCCGAACAATTATTTGTTTGGTTGTTGAATGGTTGTTTTGGATTTGTTGTGTATGTTGTTTTGATGGTTGTTGTACTAATTGGTTGTTAGTGATTGAAACCGCTTAATTTCACTTTATATAATTTGTTTACCCTTTGGATCTTTATAAGTGAAATGCAGGTTGTGGAAGCAATTGTTGCTGCTTTTGGTTCCATAACTTAAGCGTAAAATGCCCGACAAATAGGTACGTTTCAGATTACGGTTTATAGCGCTATTTATATATATTTCGGGAGTTGGAATATAATATTTTGGATAATATATGTAATATAATTGTTATATTTTGATATTATATTTTCTCCTGAGCCTCCCCATACAAAGGAGACTCTGTCAAAAAATTTCCGTAAATTTTGGACTTAGAATTTTTTTTTTTACAAACATCATGATTTTAAAATGGTATATTTTATTTAAGGTAACAAATGTTGTAAATTATTGTTTATAAGTTAATATTTGAATAAGATGTACTATTATTAAATTCTTCCTTCTCCCTTCTTTTCCTTTTCGGGGACGAAAAGTTTTGAGTGGGGGAGAGTGTAACGACCCGTGTAAATTCAATGTTTAAAATGAATTAAATTATAGGATTTCTAATTTAAATTTAGGAAGAAACAGAAATCTTATTTGTTTACATGAGAGAGAATGTTGAAATTTGATGGATCTAGGGTAATTAAAATTTTACAAATTTAATTTTATATTTCAGTTAATTGGAATAGTGAAAATTTGGAAATAGAATCAAATTTATGTAAGACAATGAATTGCAGTAATTAAAGTTAATAAATCAATGGATTAAATGGAATAATTAATTGGAGTTAAGATCTAAATTTGTATGTGAGCATTCATTGATATTAGAATATAAAAGGGTAAATTTATAGTATAAAATGTAGACATCACCTTTAAGATGATGGGTTTATAATTGATGCATAATAGGGAAACCAAATGAATGGGTTTAATTGAATAACAATTAGCAATTAATGAATGAAGAGAAATTTTAAGGGCGCAATTGTTTTCATTAAATTAATTTTGGTAACAAATTGTATTGAATATAGATTTAACGTTGTGTGATATATTTAAGTAATAATTGGAGAACAATGTAAATTATATCCGTGAATGGTCAATTCAATTAAACAAGATTTTTAAATAAATAAACGTTTTTATTTAGGTTTCAATTTGTTAATTTATGAAGTTTAATGGGAAATCAATTGCAATAAATTGCCCTAATTTATGCAGTTAGAGGAGATTTGGATTTGCATTAAAGATGGAAGTATAATCTAAATTGATAGGTAACAAACTTAAGAATAAAATTTAGAGCTAATAGGTGGCAAATTTATATAGTTGTTTATTTACGTAATGTGTACGTAAGCTTTGATAAACCGATTTCTATCGATCCAAATCTAACGATTTGTTAATATAGATTTAATTATAGGAGTAGTATTTATAAATTAAATCGAAGTATTGCAAAATAAATGAAATTCAACGTTTAATATTACATTATTGTAAGTAAGATAATATGTGTAAGTATTGTTAAGGTTATTCATATTTGACAAATTTATTGAGTTATAAGGATTGATATATAAATTAATGTTGGTTTAGGATATCGTTACTTGGTGATTTATTATAGAGTAACGGGAGTGTGAACGTAAAATAATAAAAGCATAGATTTATGGTAGACATAATTTATGGTTTTAGGAATTTAAATCCAAAGATTTATTTATTTGAGGAAATAATACGCATTAAATCTCAACTTGATATAATCAATGCAAATTTAGTAATTAAAAATAAATTGCAAGTTGGTAATTTAGGATGTTTTTGAGTAAATTTGCAGGTAAGATAATTTTTAAAGTTTTACCCATTTATATAATTTATTTAAATATATATAAATCAAATGACAACATTGTGTTAATAATAGTCGTAAGTGAATTTGAATGCTAAAGGGGTAACAATCGTTTTAGGTTAACCGTTTATTTAATATATTAAGTCCAGACTGGTAATCGATTGAAATAAAAAAAAATTATTTTGTTAATGTGATTTGGTTAATAAAGAGGAATTTATATAAAATGAAGCATGCATGAGAAATGCATTATAATTCAATGTTATGTTTACCCATTAAATGTATATTAGGTTAAGTATCAAATAGAGGGAAAGAAAAGTAAATATTGAATGATTGATGAATAAGTATTCATTGGATAGTAATTTAATGTAAAGTTGATATTAATTGTATAAAATCTATCTAAGATAATGAATTGCAATAAATTGTGGGTTGATAATAAGGTGTGAATGGAAATTTGATTTGTTATATTAAATGAATGGGATTCAAATTTATTGGGAAAGGTAAATGGATATTTGGTAATAAATATAAGCGGACTTCAATAGTGAATTTAGTTAATTTGAATATATATAATAAATAATGATTTAATGGAAACCTATACTCTGTATATAGCTATAATATTTGAGTGGAAATAATATATACTTACAAATGTGGGATTTAGAGTCTTACAACAATTATTAGGAGTGATATAATTAGTTCATTCAATTAAATTTGAAAACATTGCAATAGATGTAAATTAAGGGTTGTGTTAAATAAAGTAATAAATGGGAAATAATGTAAATGTCTTCATAGTATGGTGATTTGTAATTATTACGTTAATTTAAATTATCGTTTAGCGCGTTTGTTTATCAGATCCATCTACTCTAATTCTAACATATCTATATAAACCCAATTATAAACCCTAGACTTCATCTATTCTCTTTTATTTGTGCGTTCATTTTCTTCAATTCTTTCTCTTCCTAAATGGATGCAAATTTCAGATCCAATTCTATTCAAAAATCAAATAAAATTCAAAGTTCTCAGAAAATTTCAAAAATTATGTTGTAGTTTTCATCTATGGATCTAAGCGCAGTCTCTGTTTTTGCAATAGCTGCTTGAGTCAACCAGAAATCACGGTCAAACGTGTAAAATTCGAAACCCAAAAGGTTTAATTGGGGCTTTTTGATTTCTTCATCTATTTGCGAAACTGGAACATGGGTTTGGTGAGATTAGTCACTAGGGGTGTGCAGGAAACGCTGACGTGGCAGGTGGTAATAGGTAGGTTTATTTTTTTTGAATTTAATTTAATTTTGACTTTTCAAATGCGTTAATACATTTAACTTCCACATACGAACTCCGTTTCATGCGCGATTTTTTTGTTAGGATGGTAATTAAATTTCAGATTTTTTGACGCTGGTTTGGACAGATTTGGAGACGGTCGAATTTTTGGGTTTAAATCGGATTTTAATTCGATTTAAATTCAAAAGGTGAGTGTTTTAACCCACTCACAATTTCTAAAATTTCTTGTGTTTGTTAAATTAATTTTAGATATGAGTAGAAATTTATTTATGACTGTTTGGCATGTTTTATTCATTATCTCTGATAAATCGCATTCATTTAATATAACTGTTAATTAATTTTATTTATTGTATAAATTTGACAGTTAGAATTTATTTAATTGCATATTAACTGCCAGTCATAGTTATGTTAAATTTTCATATTAACTGCCAGCTAAATTTACGTTTATTTTTGCATATAAACTGCCAATTAAAAGTTATTAAATTTATTTTGAGTATAAACTGATAATTAATACCATTATTTATCACCTGTTATGTATTGATGATTGTTTGAAATTGGATGATGACTGTGATAAATGTGTGACGCCCCACCTCTATACCCACGCTAGCCAAGAACACTCCGGAGAAGTGCTGTCAACTAGCACGGAGAATAAGGCTGTTGAGGAGCGACCATCCATGTAATAGCTTATCACACGGTGGCTATAAATAATCTTCGGAAACAAACATAGAAATAATCATATCACAAATCAGTCACAGATATCCATATCACAAAGGCGGAAGAAGATATGAATATATAACTAACACATGAAAGTGTACATCAGAGTAGTGGTCAATAAGATCCACGATAATACAAAAGAATAGCAACACGTGCTATACAAAAGAATACAACTATGAGTCTATATCTCAAGTGTATACAGC
Organism: Allium cepa; assembly: GCA_030765085.1. Taxonomy (NCBI): domain Eukaryota; kingdom Viridiplantae; phylum Streptophyta; class Magnoliopsida; order Asparagales; family Amaryllidaceae; genus Allium; species Allium cepa. The sequence goes on from CM060931.1 coordinate 400,576,622, forward strand.
AAAAACTGCTAATCTAAACAGTTAGCCAAAAGTCAGAGTGATGAATCCCTGGGAAGAAGTCAAGCAGAAGCACCTGTAACATCTCGGTCTGATCCGAGTATTATTTAAGAAAATAATAAACGGATCAGTCTAGCTATAAATATCAGATGACATGATATAACATAAAAGATATGGCATAAACATAAACATCCATAACGACATACCGCTATAAGTATGTAAATAATGATCAACAGAAGATCAATCAATAAGAGATAATCAATATCACAAGAATCTTCTCAAAGATTCGAAGGGGGCATCATACCCTAAACTTGTACTCATAACAAGTCAATGACACAAATTCCAGAAATCAACACGAGAAATCCAGAAATCATAAAAAGGGAAAGAGGCCTATCACATGACGGTCCGAAGACCATGGGGAGCTACCCCACATGTGTGAGTGGAATCACACAGAATGAGGTCAAGACTAACCAAAAAGCAGAAAGGTATGTGTGAATGGAATCACACAAGTGGTGTCTAGTCTAACCTTGCAATGTAAGAGACATCGCGCAATTGCTAGTCTAATTCATAAAGCGATCATCAAGATCAACGAGAAGTGTCAATTACACTAAGCTAGTAAATATAGAAGTTTAGCTTCATGTCCCATAACCACTTGCTTAACTTGAATATTTACGAACAAACTGTAAATCTTCACTAATAAAATTGTCACAAGGGGTTCAATCGAACAAGTCCAAGAATTAACCGACGAAGTGAACGCAAGCGTTTCATACCACTTGTTTTACTAAGTCGTTTAATTAGATTTCTCATCCGAGTGAGGTAAAGGCTTGTATATACTAATAGATTGGAAAACGGTTTAAGAAAATATTTACTACTAGTATTGAAACCTTCATATTTTAAAGTGACAAATCACAGAAGCGATTGTAGAAACAATCAATCACAAAGATCACATTCGAAGATGTGATAAAAATCCAAGGAAATCAGCTCAGGAAGTTCGGTTGAATGTTCTTCAGATAAGATCGCCTACGCAGAGTTATACGGGGTTCGACCTGCCCGGTCAGGTCGCGGGGGTCCAGGGGGCAGCGCCCCCGGCGGGGTGCGGGGCAGCGCCCCGTCACGGTACGACCTAAGTGAAGACAAGCGGCTTACGACCTAAAGCAAAATGAGGTCTAACGACCTAAAGAGTTCGCGGCCTAAGGGATACGACCTAAGTGGCGCGACCTAGTGGATGACAGGTCATACGACCTAAGGGTAAGGTCGGAGGCGACCTACGACTTAGTGAGGTCGAACGACTTAAGGACAGCCGACTTAACAAACAGGTCATACGACCTAAGGGTAAGGTCGGAGGCGACCTACGACTTAGTGGGGTCGAACGACTTAAGGACAGCCGACTTAACAATTCGCGACTTAGAGAGGCTTAGGTCGGATACGACCTACGACCTAGTGGAGCATAGGTCGGAGACGACTTACGAGATAACACGCGAATGACTTACTGGAGCTTAGGTCGGAGACGACTTACGAGATAACACACGAACGACTTACTGGAGCTTAGGTCGGAGACGACTTACGAGATAACACACGAACGACTTACTGGAGCTTAGGTCGGAGACGACTTACGAGATAACACACGAACGACTTAACTCTTAACTCGCAACCGACTTAGCACCCTAACTCGTGAACGACTCAACACAGGCGAACAGAAATACAAAGGCGGTGACTTTTCAACGCGCGCGACTTACGACTTAGGCTTAACTCGTGGACGACTTAGCGATGGCCAGAAACGACTTAACTCCGAGGCAGTGCGACCTAACTGCAGTTTTTTGTCAAAAACGCTAAAAATTGGAGTTTTTCGCCAATCCAATCCAAACCAAATGCAAATGCACATGCTAAAGTGATGGGGAATCATTCCCAACAGTCCAATATAGTTATAGGCTAGAATTGTGAGATAAAAATCTCACCTTTGCACTAAAATTTATGAAGATGAAGCTTGAAAGCAAGGAGAAGCAATCCAAAGCTTGAATCCAATATCTTCTACTTGAATTTGGAGTTGAATGATGGAGTTGCAATTGAATTTGAGCTTGGAGTTTTAATTTCCCATTCTCTTCACCATTAATGCTAAAGCTTGAGTTAGTTAGGAAATTTATGAAGAGTGAGGAGAAGAGGGTTGGAACTTGGGCTTAATAGGCTAAACTAACCCAAAGTCCAAAGCGGGAAAAGTTAGTGAAATTTCACTAACTCCAAACCTATCGATGTTTATACTTAAAAAGTTGTAAACGACATTTCGAACTCAATGGAAGTGGTCTCGAGTCTTAATTTGACCGTTTGCAAAAAGTAGTTTTTCGGACCAAAATCCGATTAACGATTTAATATTTAAATAAAAATATTTAAATGTAAACTCGATAAATATGCGGGTTGTTACAAAATGGATGTATGATTTGATGGATGAATGCATGATTAATTTTATTAATTGCAAGTTGCTATGTATTTCATTCATTCGGGATTGCGGTTTGAAATGATATATAACCGCATTTTTTCCATTTTAAATTGCGGATTGAAATGATAAACATCCGTATCAATTGACCATAGGATAGAAAATTATATACAGGCACCATGGTAAATATATAAAATTATTTTTGAAATGTTTTTCTATGGTTTTGTAAAGTTATATATATATGGTTTTTGAGATATTGATTTGGTTATTGATAAAGGCTATTATATATATATATATATATATATATATATAGTAATTTCCGGTTTTTAAGCTTTGTATAAATTTGATTTGAAGTTTAAATAAGTTTGATTTTAAGATCAAATAAGATTAAACATTTATTTAAAATTTAATTTCTGGAGTTTTATGACTTAAATGAGAATAGATTTGGAAGATGAATATTAAGTTAAATTGAAATTTAATAAAAATTAGAATTTTTAAAGGATGTGATTTTTATAACTTGATTTTTGTATAAAGTGATTTTAATGAATATCAGGTTGATTAAATAAATATATAATAAATTGAAAGATGATCCAGTTATATGAAGTTGAAGGTTTTCTTAAATTATATTGAATTCATTAAGCAAACATTTCAAGTCTAAATAATAAGTAACTGAATTTGATATATATATATATATATGGAATTGTCAAATGAGTCTGTTTGAAATGGTGAAATATTTAAAGCCTTGAAACATAAGAATTGGAATGGTATTTGGAAGTTCAAATCGATATTTGAAATTGATTTGTGTAATCTAAAAAGCTATTTTGTTTATAAAAGTAATTTAATATTTAACCATTTAAGAGATGGAAATTTTGTTTCAAAGCTATGTTTTCAAGGTAGTATAATTTGGAAATATTATATTCAAGAGTTTTGATTTCTAAATATTTTACTTTGGAAACCCTATGATTTTGGAAAGAATATATATTGGAAAAATAAATGATATCGTATTGATTTGGGGTTTTAAGAATAAATGATATCGGGTTTATATGGGTTTTAAATGGATATTTTATTATGGTTTTAAAAGTATAATTTTTTTTAAATAACCGCGGTGTTATAATAACGATTGGTTGGCAAAGAGACCGGGATCGGATATGGACATACTCTCTGTCGATACCGAAAACCACTTTGACTAACCGTGTACGTGGTGGAGATTGCAGAATGAAGTAGGTTGGTGGCGACGTTTCCTGTAAGGTAAATACGTGGACCCAACTCTCGTGAGTTGGCATAAGGTGGCTAAAACAGGAGCGATTGACGGGTTAATGAGGTAGCACCTCTGATCGGACACTTCCCTTCGATACTATACTCTGATTTTGGATTGATTCGGTGGCCACCTTCATTTTTGATTTCTTTGATGTGGGGAGTTTGTTCGAGGTGGGCGGCAGCTGCGCGCTGCGCGTTTCCATCGGCCCGGAAGCGTAATTGGTATATCTACCCTGGCATTGCCTAGTTGTGCCGTGTCACCTACCCTACCGCGCCTTTACTACGAGTTTCTATTTGTGTCGTACCTATGGAGTATCCTCTGGTAGCCTCCCGATCAGGAGGTATTACGGTACTGTATAGACTATTGGCATTATTTGTGTTAAGGGCTATATGGGTAACCCCTTAACGCTATTAAAAAGTAAGTTTATTTTACAAATAGACACTATTATAATAGCGCAATATACTATATAGTAAATAGTTTAACGGATCCTTAGGAGATGTAAATCCCGGGCATCTCTTGAGTTACTGCACTCATATTTATTTCTGTTAGTTTAACTTGCATAAGATCTTTTAGTTCCGACTCGAGTGTTTTGTCTTTTCAATTCGCTCGGGTCAGTCCGAGCGTTTCAGGATTTGAAGATTTAGCTCTGGAGGACGAAGACGAAGATGTATATTATTATTTTTATACTAGTGCACTACACACTGTTCCGCTGCATTGTTGTTAGTATGTGTAACTCTGATATGTATTATATGAATGTTTTGTAAACTGATTTATAAACTGTATATTTTATTATTATATTTTATCCTTCCGCTGCGAGATTCTGTTTTCTTTTATTTCTTTCTTGTTTTTCTTATTTACCCCATAACAATCCGCCCTTCCGTATGGATTTAATCGGCATGTGTGTCTGTTTAAATCGTGCGAAAAGGCGGGACGTTACATGGGTATTTATAAAAAAGAAAGAAGTGGTAAATTTACCAAAATAACCTCGTACCAAATTACCAAATTACCAAACTAACCTTACTTCAACCTAAAGTAAATCCACTTTTTTAACACTTAACATCGTCCTTTTACTTCTTACTTTATGTCTTAGTCATTTGAAGATTAAGTAAAGAAAAGTAATTATTTTGTTGGATTTCGATGTGATTTGGATTTGATGTTTTCTTTTGACTTTTCTTAAGCTTACTTACTTTTCTTATTGATGTTATAGAAGTTTTCTAATTATATTTAGTAAAAGTAAACATGTTTAGCTATTAAAACATGTAATATATGTGTTAAAATATGTTAACAAAGGTGCGATAATGTTGCAGCAACTTATTTTGAACAAAACGTTGATTTTTGACAAAACATTTTCCGGTCACATTTTGACGTTTTTGATGAACTATTTATTCATGTAAACGAAATTTAAAAATAAATTTTCATAATGTTATTTAAAAATATAAACACTCATAAATCAATTAAAATAACTTATTTAACCATTGAAACTTATTTTCTTAAGTTAGTATTTTGTCACTTTTGTCGGTAGAAGCAATGCTACTATTTTTATGTATATTTCTATTTCCAAATCCTATCTAATATTATTTAGATCATAAAACCTTTTATATTTTATATTTAAAATTACTTTATATTTAAAGAGGTCAGATTCTGGGTCGCTCCATGTTTAACTCAAAAAAGTGTATTCAAATTTCCACTGTAATGTTTATGTTGAAAATATATGTGTTATTTCGTCATGTGAGATTCTGTTCTGTCTTTATTTTATTTCTTACCCTTGAGAATCCACCTCTTCGGCACTTGGATTTGCGGCAGGTGAATACCGTGAATGTATTAGTGTATGTTTCCAAGAGTCGAAGAAACAACTCCTCACATTTTGGTATCGGAGCTTAAATGGAGCGAACACCTTGGATTTGTTAGGGGTAAAGTCTCATTAGAGATAGGGTTAGAAATTCCCTAGGACGAGTAACTCATTAGAGATAGGGTTAGCAATACCCTAGAATGAGTTAGCGAGTATTATATATGAGTGCATATTTGTTAATACAAATAAACTTGGTTTTGAAAATTTGTATGCAAAATCATTTTACCTAAAAATATACTTTTGGGAAAAGATTTAAAATTTTATAAAAATTTAGTACAACATTCAAAGAGTTTTTGGAAGAATAATTTTTTTTTGTTATATAAATAATTTCAAGCTATCTTTGGACCACGAGTCATTTTCAAAGTATTGACCAAGCCTTAATTTGAGCAAAATAATACCAAGTAACTAGTAAACCTCTTTACTTGAGAATACATGAGATTAAGAAAATTACCTATTACTTATGTCTAAGGAAATATTGTTTACCTTGTAGAAACTGTAAGGAGGACATTACTCCAAAGAGGAGTCTTCCAGAGCAAATTGGGGCGAGAAGGATAGCCTCACTATTCTATCTAGAGACGAATAGGAGCAACCGAAGTATCCACCTTGCAATGATGGATTCTCGATTTGGAGGAGCATGCCCCCATAAACTAGAAGGGGTGATGACGTATATCCCATTACTCAATAAATCCGCCTTCCGCTTAAGCTAGAGAATCTTAAACAAAAGATGATAGAGAAAGAATTCAGGTCAGACCTTCCAAAGAGATCGAAGGGATGCAGCTAGCAAAATGAGACGGCAAGGTTTTTGGATAAGACAAAGGGTATTATCCTGCAATGTCTAAGGAGCTCTTACCCTTCGAAGGAGGAAAACAAGCATAAACAAGGGTATACGACCCTACGACATCCTTTTCAAAAGCACAATAAGCCTTTCCGGCCAGATAATACACCAACATGGCACCTTTCGATGATGCCGAAAGGGTTAGGTAAAAGAAACATCCATGAGTCAACAGAAGATGACCCTCCGTCATCATTTAAGAGAAACGCAACTCTCGGCAGTAGTCAAGTAGGAAAAGCAACCAACTGAAAAAGCCAAAGGGTTCACTAAAGCCAAAAATCCTCCGGTACCATCTAAAGGTTCATGTGCCATACATATGATAAATCTTCCAGCAAAGGCAGCAGGTTCCTATAAAAGATAAAGGAAAAGACCTTTCGGCAGCTTTCAGCTGTAACGACCCAACTTTCAAACTCCAGGAAGTCGCATCGTTAAGAAGAAAGAAAGGGATAGAAAAGAGAAAAGAAAGGAAAGAAAGAACAGACAACATCAGAATCACACAGCGGAATCGAATAAATTATAATATATCACATAAAACTTCACATAGTATCATATACATCAGAGTAATACAACTAATACAACACAAACTAGACAGTTACAAACATCTTTCCAGCAATTACAATTCAAGTATATCAGAGAAAAACAGATACAACTCAAAACACATCGGAACTACTAAAAATATCTACACTCTGAAGCCTCCTGCTCCATTATCTCCTCCAGAACTCGTCTAAGCAATCCTGAAACACTTGACTACTTGTAACAACCCTAGATTTTTATGTATATTTTAATTTCAAATTTATTTCATTTTGAAATTATTTTAAACTTTTTTTATTTCAAATATTTCCTTTTTAAATATAAATGTTGATTATTATGGGAATTATAATTTCAAAATAGTATAAATTGGATATTTTACTGAAAAGTGTATTTCTTTTCAAACTGTTCAAAAATTGACTTTTAAATTTCAAAATTTAAATATTTAAATTCTTAAGTTTTATATTTTATTATGAAAGTAGATTTAATAACTTGGATACTGATTTTCGTTTCGTTGAAAACGGACTTAAATTGTGAAAGTTATGTACATTTCAAAATTGAATGCAATTTGTTTTATTTAGCAATTTTGTTTATTTTAATTTATATAAATTATATTTTCTTTGTCATACTTTATTTTAATATGTGTTAATATGTTATATTATATATATTTTGTCTTTTAAATATTTTTAAAGTGTTGATAGAATTTTTCCAAAGCTTATTGAATCTATTTTCTAATTTTCAAGCCTAGTTTCCATTTTTCCTAGCTATTTGCTTAATTTAATTATATATAATTAAAATTTATTTATTTATTTTATGCATTCACTCTTATTTGCTGTGTTTTACTTTATTTTATTCATTTTACATGTATTTAAATTTAAATAAAATTTTCCAAAGTCTATTGAAGTTATTTCTAATGTTTAAAGCCTAGTTTGCAACTTTTAGCCATTTTCTTAATTTAAATTCTATTTAATTAGAATTTTTTATTTTTTATTTTTTTCCATATATGAGTTTTATCTTTATTTATCAGTTTTATATGTATTTATAAATTACAAATTTATACAAAAGAAATTCGAAGAGTTTTGTGACTCTTTAGCTGCTTGAGACCTTTTGTTTTCCACATCTTCGTTTTCCAACCTCTTGCATTCAATTTCTTTGGCCGACCGATTCTTTCTCTCAGCCACTTATTTTTCTCATAATTCATGAATACAAACCTTTCTCATCTCCAAAATAGCCAGCCATCTCCATTGCTTGCAAAATTTTTGGTAAAAACTTCTTTTCTTTTCATGTTTTCTTTGTTTTCTTTTGTGATTGCACTTGCCTTCTTCATCTTTATTGGATCGGCCTGCCCTCCTCCACCACCTTGGCCGCCTCCACCACAACCCCCTCTGGTCAACACTTCCTCCAGCCCATCCCCTTGCCATAGCCGTGCACCATGATGAAGTAGATCCACACAAAAATGAGGAAACTCCACATATATGTCCATAACCGAACTCACCTTGCTTCCATCACCTCCTCCATCACTTTGGCCGACCATACACCACCACCACCAGCAAATTCCTGATTTGCGCCCACTGGCACATCATCCTCCAGCCCACTACAGACCTGGTCGTGCCCTCCTTGGCCTTGGCCGAGCCCTCTACTGCATGGGAATCCATGATATTTGCCTTGTAGTGTTAGTTCATGCTCATATATCTTTGCTCCATCATTTTGCCATGCTAGGCCTACCTTTAAGAACCCAAACCATATCCAAACCATTCCTTTAGCCGTGCCATTTCAGATCTGGAGTTGAAGCATAGGTGGTAGAAAGCAAGTGCAAACACTTCGGTGATGTTTTGTGTATTCATTTCTAGCTTTGTTTAATTGAATTTGGGTTGAAAACTTATGTTATATTTATTTGTTTTGTCTCATGCATCCAAGGAGAATTAGTCTTTGGCTCTTCCACTCATCTTCGTGTCGTGTTATCGTGCTTGTTTGGATCTCATTCGTGCATTCGTCGTTGTGTCTCCAGCTCAAAACAGTGAGTTATTCTCACCAGACAATATGTACATATATAACTAGTAAATTGACCCTTTTTGAATATGTAAAATGCATTATCATGTTACACCTGCTATATTATGATTATATGATATTCACCCATGCTTATACACCTTTTATAACATCTGTTACTGTTATATTATGTTGTTCTGTTATTTTATCAGTTTATCACACTGCAAGTTCTCTGTAGAATAGAATCACTATGGGTTGAAATGATACATACCCAAACGGACTTTAGAATAGGAGAAAATCGTTATGGGATGAAATGATAGGCCTGAATGATTTTCAATTATTTTCTTTTACTTGGGATTGCGGGTTTGAAATGATCAAACCCGGGTTTTCTTTGTAAATTACAGGTTGAAATGATATATACCCGTATCACTTTACCTAGGCTAGAAAATGAAATACAGACCCGTTGTTAAAATATGTTTTTCTAAAATTTTAAAATATTTTAGAAATCTAAATAGTATAGTATTTTGATTTAAATTTGATTAAAAATGATTTTTGTAACGCATTATTGATTTTCTAAAATTTTTTAAGTGAAATAAATAAATGGTAAAATTAGAAAATCTGAAATGTAAGTTATTTTGGAAATTATAATTTGGTGATAAATGGAATTTAAATTAAATATGAAAATATAATAAATTTATGATATTTTGAGTTAAATGAATTTAAAATGATTTTATAATATATTAATGATTTTTGAATAAAGTGAAAATGTGAAATGAATGAATATTTAAGTTGAAATTTTGAAATATAACTAAAATTGAAAATTTGTGAATTTGGCTTAAAAGTGAATTTTTAAGTTAAGTAAATAAAAATGAAATTAAGTTATATTTGAAAATTTTAAACTTAAGTGTTAAGTTAAATTTAATTTAATGAATTTAAAATTTAATGTTGGAATTTAATAAGTGAATTATTATTAAATATTGATTTTTGAAATGAAATTTAACTTTATAAAAGCATGAATATAAGGTTATTTGAATAATTGTTTTATAAGTGAAAATATGTGATTTTATAAGTTAAAAATGATTTAAATAAAAATATAATTGTTTGGGAAATTATATTGAATATTTGAAGTTAATTAACAGCATTTTTAAAATGCTGTCTTTAGTTAAATTGAATTGTTTTGAATGTAACTTTGCGTAGCATTTTCTAAATGCTACGAAAGGTGAATTTTCACTGTTTTGACAAACTTAAGTGAATGAACTTTGAAAAGTTTAAATTTTTAGAAATTTAATAATATAATTATTAAATATAATAACTTCATTTTAATGATTTAAAAGGAAGTAATTTGTTTCGAAATATAAACTATTTTGAAATGTGTATTGTAGTGGTATTTAAATTAAATAAATATGAATGTGGTTTGGAAAATATTATATTTTGATATTATGAAATGGATTTTGAATGATATTGAATTTTGAAATGATATTTTATTTTGAAGTATAAAATACCATTTTGAAATTCTAACCACGGGATGTATTTAATTTATAGTTTAACCGATTTTTAAAGGATGGGCGATCCCAAGCATCCTTTAAGTTATTGTGCATTTCTACTACAGTTCACTTGAGTTGGTTTACATTATATAAGTATATATTGTCCTGACTCGAGTGTTTTGTGTTTTACTTTACGCTCGGGTCAGCCCGAGTATTCACAGCTTTGGATTCTCTTTCTGGAGCTGGTCTTTACTGGAGTTTCTGCTTATTTACATTTATATCTACTTTCTGTTTCAGCTATTCTAGTTTATCTCATGTATTAGTGAACTTCTATGTATTTGGGATTTCTATTATGTTGTTTTCAGACTGTATTATGTATTTGGTTTGAGACTCTGCCGTAGTAGCTTCATGAACTACTATGTATTTTATATTCCGCTGCGAGGTATTCTGTTTGTTCTATGTCTGTGATTCTGTGATTGTATTTCATTTGCTCCAAATTTATTTACAATGCGGTATTTCGAGGAATTCAAGTCCGAAATGTGCGGCTGTGAATGGCTCAAAATATCGGGTTGTTACAGTTGGTATCAGAGCTTTGGTTTTAGGCAAACCTTAGCCTGCGGAGCAAAAACTCATTAGAGATAGGTTAGAAATACCCTAGAATGAGTGAAATCAATCTCTGAATCCTTTCTTTGTGAGAGAACGTATTTTCGAAGTATAAAATGATTTCCAAATGATTTATAAAAGATTTTAAAAGATTATTTTGGTATAAAAATGTTCTTATTTCGAAATCAAGATTTTCTAAACTTCATCTCTTCGGTATCCACCCTGTTAGAAATCTCTTGGTTAAGATACTTATCGAATAGGATTCCTTGAACTTTGGAACACTCCCACTTGTTCTGGAATCCAGTCTTGTTTTCCCCATTCTTCCTTTTAATTTTGGAGCATTCCGTAACTCTACTTTGCAATGACCTCTCTAAAGAGCAGTGATTCCGTAAATCTTTGAATGATTTGTAAAGGGGTGAAACTCCTTTACAATTGGCATTGATTCACTGAAGATTTTTCTATCCTCGGATGTCGATGCTATCTATCTCCTGCTCTACCCGGATTCTATCTCTGGCGATCGAAGGTCGATTTGCCTTAGATTTCCGTATTGATTATATTCCTAAGGTCTCGGTTGACCGGTTAAGGTCGCCCACGATTTATATAGGCTTATCTATCCTCTATTTGGTAATTAAATTATCTGATCTTCGTATGAGTTTATCTTTGAACTAGAATTCTATTTGATTAGAGTTCCTCTAATTTTGGATCTTTGTTTGTTAGAAATCCTTCCTTGAATCATCCTTTGGAAATTTGTGTTTGGTTGTATTTTCAAATTGTGCATACATCGAAATTATTAAGGATGACCATATTTTGTATATAAAAAGTGAAATGTTTTCGAGAAGGATTATATAGCTTTTAAAATGAAAATTTAAAGCTTTGAAAGGATTTGAAATTTTGAAATTTATAAGAAACTTGATTTATACAAAAATGATTTATAACTGAAGGGTTTTGAATTAGAAATTCGAGGAATCGAACTCTGGTGTTTTGAAATCGGTTTTAAGATTTTGGAAAAATATATAATAATAATATGATTTAAAGATATATATATATATATATATATATATATATTTCAAAAAAGAAATGTTTCAAATGTATTCGAATGAATTTCAATGATTTCGAAGGAATTTCAAAGAAATTTTTCAAAGTTAATTGAAGTCCAGAACTCACTTATGTTGCTGGAAAATAATTTCAGTGAAGAATGCATGCATCATCGACATTGATTTTCGAGTTTCTGAGTGAGAGAGAGGCCACTCTAGTAGCTTTGCTATGCTAGTGATTTTTTGAAACCAATTTTGTTTTCAGATTTCGAAGTATGGTTTGATATTCGAAAGATAGATCGTTATATATATATATTTGAAAGATTTAAAGTAAGCCGGTGTTTAGTCCTTGAGTCTCAGATTTTGAAACCTAACTTTTGAAATTGATTTTAGTGTTGATCTCCAACTCTTGGATTGAAAATATGATTTCTTCGACTATTTTAAGATCCGAGCACTTCCAAATCAAGGTTAACTTTTCAAAGCTAATTTTTTTTGAAAGGTATAGGTATTTGATAAAGAATATAAGTTTAGTTTGTATGTTTCAAGTATGAAATAATATGATTTGTATAAGTTGAAACTGTTTTGTTAAGTAAATAAATAAGACTATTTTGAATTATACTAATATGAAATTTAGTTTTGAAATGTTTTGGATAAAAAATTAGTCTTCAAATGTTTGAGAAAAATTTGGCTTTAAATGTTTTAACTTAGTAACATCTTTATGAAACTATTTATTTAACAAGTTGGAATAGGTACATAAGTTGTACGTATGTTGTTTTATTCGCATAATTAGTCTGATCCAAGTTTGAGTACACAAGTTCGAGGTGAATTACACCATTTCGTGTAAGGATTTTTCATTTGATTCTTGATGGCGAATATTTGATATGGATTTTGGGCTTGATTCTATAATTCTCTATCATAGTATATAGCTATGCAAGGAGACTGATGGCTTCTAGTCAAGAAACCATATCGAAGTCTGCATTAGGGAAGTCGAATGGACAATACTAGTTCGAAAGCGAACTTGTGTGATCGAGCGAGCGATCGAATGTAATGTTGTGAAATGATGACATATGCACATCTTATATCCTAATATCATTGGTATACTTGACGCTGAAATTGAAAGTTGTTGGGTTGTATATCTTTGTAATTTAATTGGAATTTTTCTTTTATGAAAAACCACTATCAAATTTAAAACCATTTTTCAAAAGTATTTTTCTTTTTCTTAAACTTACTGTTTTATTCTATTTTTCATAAAAACTATTTTATATACAAAACTATTCTTAATTAAAAATCTTTTAGTAAGCAAAGATGTTCAATCCCATATGGCTTTTCATGCAGCGAAATTATTTTTTTGAAATTTTTTATCCTTATATAAGATAAACTTTGCGTAAGTATAAAATGATTTTGAAAACCATTGATTTTGGTAAATCAATAATTGAAGCTTGTATTAGTATGAAAGGATATTTGGTTTACCTGTAATTTGAGTTTATTTAAAAATAATGGATTTATGAAATAAATATTTCAACACTAAGTAATAATGAAGTAAAATTTGAGATATACGAAATTATAAAATTTAGTCTTGAAATATGGAATATTTAAGCCTTGAAATATATTTAAGACTGAATAATTTATTTTGTGGATCAAATCTATAAAAAATATTAAGTGAATTAAACTGATGGTTTGAATTGAATTAAAATTTGAAAATTTTATATTTAAGTTTAATTGAATAAATTTGTGAAATGTAAAGAATCAAGGGAATGTTTTATGATTTCAAATGTTATGATTTTCCAAGTGAAATGATTTCAAGTATTTGGTTTCGAAAGATTTATAACTTTGAAAATATTATGAATTTTGAAGTGAATACATGTTTGAAATGGAAATGAATTTATTTGACCTAAATTTTGTTGATTTGGAAATTTGGATTATTTTCTAAATCTATTGTTTAAGAAACTTTGAAACTAAATTTATGTAATTTGGAAGAAATGATTTGGTGAAATCATATATGATTTTGAAGCTGAATTGATATTGAAATGGTTTGAAATTGAGAAACTTGTTTATTTAAATACTTTTATTTGGGAGTTATCGAAATTATATAAAAATTGATTTGTGTAAGTATGCAGTTGATTTGAAAACTATTGATTTGAGAACTGTTGATTTGAAAGGGTACCCAATTTTGAAAAGTGAAATCTTATATAATCGAAATCTATATGAGTGTGATTTGATATACTAGTATTTTGAAAAGTATTTGATTTGAAAAGAAATCTTATATAAAATGGACTTTATATAAGTATGATATTTGAAAGTGATTTTGAAAGGTACTATATGATACATATTTTCGAAGTAAAGATATGGAAAGTGCCTTCTGCTTGATATCCGCTTTGTGGCCACACTGTGGATTCATTCTATCGATATTATTATCTCTCTTTGATTTGTGTTTTCCGGATATGATACTCGAGTGTCCATCGAATTCCATAGCGATCTCCATGGTCTTATGATCGCGACTGCATAGCGCAACTGCCTAGCTGAGCTGGCCTAGGGGTATGGATTGTTTCCTGGGGGATCCAGGCGTAACCATTGTGTATCCTGCACTCTATGTAGGTCGCATTAGTAGCGCAAATGCCTGGCTGAGCTGGCCTGGGGGTACTGATTGTTTCCTGGGGGATCCAGGTGTAACCATTGTGTATCCTGCATTCTACTCGTCATCATGGCGTAACTCGCAGGGCTGAGAAAGCTTACGGATACGGATTGTTTCCTGGGGGATCCAGGCGTAACCATTGTGTATCTGAGATCCATGGTTAGACAACTATTTCGGTTTGGTTGATTTGTTTAGATTGTACTTTCCATATCAGTTTTTAAAAGTGTTTTCATTATTTTCACTAGGTGTTGAAACAAGTCTACCAAGTACCTGGAGAATTCTAGCTTTGCGCCTGATCAACGCATAGCCAGAGTCAGCAGGAACGAAAGTAAACTTGTTAAGACATCGAGTTATAAAAGTATTTTGATAAAGTATTATATAAAGAATATTTTGATCAGTTATTTTCCCTTCTAAAAATTCAAAATGTTTTAAATACTTTTACTTTGAACCATCAGATTTGAATCAAATGACTATTCATCATACTAAAAAAAAATTAAATTGAAATGTATAATGGTTCAAATAATGGTTCATCTTTGTCTTTCAACCTGCTTTACCTCCTAGCTATCTTTTTTTCCCTAACTTCTTTCGGGGATGTATTCCAACCAATTGCTCTTTCTTGTGGTTTCTCCGCTTCCTTCCTTTTCGAGGACGAAAAGATTTGAGTGGGGAAGAGTGTAACAACCCTAGATTTTTATGTATATTTTAATTTCAAATTTATTTCATTTTGAAATTATTTTAAACTTTTTTATTTCAAATATTTCATTTTTAAATATAAATGTTGATTATTATGGGAATTATAATTTCAAACTAGTATAAATTGGATATTTTACTGAAAAGTGTATTTCTGTTCAAACTGTTCAAACATTGACTTTTAAATTTCAAAATTTAAATATTTAAATTCTTAAGTTTTATATTTTATTACGAAAGTAGATTTAATAACTTGGATACTGCTTTTCGTTTCGTTGAAAACGGACTTAAATTGTGAAAGTTATGTATATTTCAAAATTGAATGCAATTTGTTTTATTTAGCAATTTTGTTTATTTTAAATTATATAAATTATATTTTCTTTTTCATACTTTATTTTAATATGTGTTAATATGTTATATTATATATATTTTGTCTTTTAAATATTTTTAAAGTGTTGATAGAATTTTTCCAAAGCTTATTGAATCTATTTTCTAATTTTCAAGCCTAGTTTCCATTTTTCCTTGCTATTTGCTTAATTTAATAATATATAATTAAAATTTATTTATTTATTTTATGCATTCACTCTTATTTGCTGTGTTTTACTTTATTTTATTCATTTTACATGTATTTAAATTTAAATAAAAAAATTCAAAGTCTATTGAAGTTATTTCTAATGTTTAAAGCCTAGTTTGCAATTTTTAGCCATTTTCTTAATTTAAATTCTATTTAATTAGAATTTATTTTTTTTTTATTTTTTTTCATATCTGAGTTTTATATTTATTTATCAGTTTTATATGTATTTATAAATTACAAATTTATATAAAAGAAATTCGAAGAGTTTTGTGACTCTTTAGCTGCTTGAGACCTTTTGTTTTCCACCTCTTCATTTTCCAACCTCTTGCATTCAATTGCTTTGGCCGACCGATTCTTTCTCTCAGCCACTTATTTTTCTCATAATTCACGAATACAAACCTTTCTCATCTCTAAATTAGCCATCCATCTCCATTGCTTGCAAAATTTTTGGTTAAAACTTCTTTTCTTTTCATGTTTTCTTTGTTTTCTTTTGTGATTGCACTTGCCTTCTTCATCTTTATTGGATCGGCCTGCCCTCCTCCACCACCTTGGCCGCCTCCACCACAACCCCCTCTGGTCAACACTTCCTCCAGACCATCCCCTTTCCATAGTCGTGCACCACGATGAAGTAGATCCACACAAAAATGAGGAAACTCCACATATATGTCCATAATCGAACTCACCTTGCTTCCATCACCTCCTCCATCACTTTGGCCGAACATACACCACCACCACCAGCAAATTCCTGATTTGAGCCCACTAACACATCATCCTCCAACCCACTACAGACCTGGTCGTGCCCTCCTTGGCCTTGGCCGAGCCCTCTACTGCATAGGAATCCATGATATTTTCCTTGTAGTGTTAGTTCATACTCATATATCTTTGCTCCATCATTTTGCCATGCTAGGCCGACCTTTAAGAACCCAAACTAGATCCAAACCATTCCTTTAGCCGTGCCATTTCAGATCTGGAGTTGAAGCATAGGTGGTAGAAAGCAAGTGCAAACACTTCGGTGATGTTTTGTGTATTCATTTCTAGCTTTGTTTAATTGAATTTGGGTTGAAAACTTATGTTATATTTATTTGTTTTGTCTCATGTATCCAAGGAGAATTAGTCTTTGGCTCTTCCACTCATCTTCGTGTCGTGTTATCGTGCTTGTTTGGATCTCATTCGTGCATTCGTCGTTGTGTCTCCAGCTCAAAACAGTGAGTTATTCTCACCAGACAATACGTACATATATAACTAGTAAATTGACCCTTTTTGAATCTGTAAAATGCATTATCATGTTAAACCTGCTATATTATGATTATATGATATTCAACCATGCTTATACACGTGTTATAACATCTGTTACTGTTATATTATGTTGTTATGTTATTTTTATCAGTTTATCACACTGCAAGTTCCTTGTAGACTAGAATCACTATGGGTTGAAATGATACATACCCGAACGGACTTTAGAATAGGAGAAAATCGTTATGGGATGAAATGATAGGCCTGAATGATTTTCAATTATTTTATTTTACTTGGGATTGTGGGTTTGAAATGATCAAACCCGGGTTTTCTTTGTAAATTACGGGTTGAAATGATATATACCCGTATCACTTTACCTAGGCTAGAAAATGAAATACAGACCCGTTGTTAAAATATGTTTTTCTAAAATTTTAAAATATTTTAGAAATCTAAATAGTATAGTATTTTGATTTAAATTTGATTAAAAATGATTTTTGTAAAGCATTATTGATTTTCTAAAATTTTATAAGTGAAATAAATAAATGGTAAAATTAGAAAATTTGAAATGTAAGTTATTTTGGAAATTATAATTTGGTGATAAATGGAATTTAAATTAAATATGAAAATATAATAAATTTGTGATATTTTGAGTTAAATGAATTTAAAATGATCCTATAATATATTAATGATTTTTGAATAAAGTGAAAATGTGAAATGAATGAATATTTAAGTTGAAATTTTGAAATATAACTAAAATTGAAAATTTGTGAATTTGGCTTAAAAGTGAATTTTTAAGTTAAGTAAATAAAAATGAAATTAAGTTATATTTGAAAATTTTAAACTTAAGTGTTAAGTTAAATTTAATTTAATGAATTTAAAATTTAATGTTGGAATTTAATAAGTGAATTATTACTAAATATTGATTTTTGAAATGAAATTAAACTTTATAAAATCATGAATGTAAGGGTATTTGAATAATTGTTGTATAAGTGAAAATATGTGATTTTATAAGTTAAAAATGATTTAAATAAAAATATAATTGTTTGGAAAATTATATTGAATATTTGAAGTTAATTAAGAGCATTTTTAAAATGCTGTCTTTAGTTAAATTGAATTGTTTTGAATGTAACTTTCCGTAGGATTTTCTAAATGCTACGAAAGGTGAATTTTCACTGTTTTGACAAACTTAAGTGAATGAACTTTGAAAAGTTTAAATTTTTAGAAATTTAATAATATAATTATTAAATATAATAACTTCATTTTAATGATTTAAAAGGAAGTAATTTGTTTCGAAATATAAACTATTTTGAAATGTTTATTGTAGTGGTATTTAAATTAAATAAATATGAATGTGGTTTGGAAAATATTATATTTTGATATTATGAAATGGATTTTGAATGATATTGAATTTTGAAATGATATTTTATTTTGAAGTATAAAATACCATTTTGAAATTTTAACCACGGGATGTATTTAATTTATAGTTTAACTGATTCTTAAAGGATGGGCGATCCCAAGCATCCTTTAAGTTATTGTGCATTTCTACTACAGTTCACTTGAGTTGGTTTACATTATATAAGTATATATTGTCCTGACTCGAGTGTTTTGTGTTTTACTTTACGCTCGGGTCAGCCTGAGTATTCACAGCTTTGGATTCTCTTTTTGGAGCTGGTCTTTGCTGGAGTTTCTGCTTATCTACATTTATATCTACTTTCTGTTTCAGCTATTCTAGTTTATCTCATGTATTAGTGAACTTCTATGTATTTGGGATTTCTATTATGTTGTTTTCAGACTGTATTATGTATTTGGTTTGAGACTCTGCCGTAGTAGCTTCATGAACTACTATGTATTTTATATTCCGCTGCGAGGTATTCTGTTTGTTCTATGTCTGTGATTCTGTGATTGTATTTCATTTGCTCCAAATTTATTTACAATGCGGTATTTCGAGGAATTCAAGTCCGAAATGTGCGGCTGTGAATGGCTCAAAATACCAGGTTGTTACACTACTCATACATAATATGAGTACCCAAGAGTTTAATAAAACATAAAATAAACACTCGGGTCAGACATGGGTCTGGTATGAGTAAACGGGGATAAAAGTTGCTTAACTTTAGAAAATCCTTTGAAAATAAAAGGTATCACGTAAGACTTCCCACACATAAACATGGAAAAGTTTTTACCTTACGCTAACCAAAACATTTGATAGGAAATCAAGTGATATTATAATAGTGTCTAGGGTTTTCAAAATAAAATACAGAAATAGCTGGAATGCTTACATCTCACGTTCCAACATAGTTGGACACAATCAAAACCGTACGGGCACTTATTGGATTGTGAATTCCATCAATGGCAGGGCTACTGGGGTACCGTCCGTCACAGCACGTGGGCTAGATCACCGTACCGAGGAGTACTCCCACTCCCCTGCAACACAAAGCCGGACCTGTTCCTTGCTGGACAGTTCCGAACAAGACCACCCCGCAGATTGGTCGTCACCAACTGCCACACAGCCGAATATAAAGGGACCACTAGACAGGGATAAATTTTGCTCTCCAGTGGGGGCTACCCATGAAGCTTTGCTGCACCTCCCCTGTTTTAGCCATTCCCGGTTGTTGAGGCTTGAGGTTACGATTACCTTGATATGACATATCAATCTCAGAATGCTCATCGTCCACCTGACGATGTTCTGAAAGCATTCAATCCATACAAGTTCATTCCGGGTTCGAACGAAACCGAAGGCATTATCTCGTTACACTCGTATTGGAATCACCTTCAGAGTTAACGACGATAACCCTTGCACTCTATATCACCATCTCGAATCTACAAGTACTATTCCGTCAACTCATTACGGAATCACCCACAAAGTTATACTGACGTATAGCCCTTACACCTCGAGTCTTCACTTGCCCCACTTGGATTAACGACCTAACGTTTAATTGGAATCGATGTGGTTTTCGGATATCCAAATATGGAAACCCGATCCTGGTCTCACCGAAACCAAACGCCATCTTAATGTCCAAGTTATACTTAAGGGTTTTAATCAATTATCCCATTTTATCATCATCTAATTCACATAGATAGATAAACTACATATCACAATAGATAATCACATTCATATCGTAAATAGATGATATGTATCATCCATAAACAGATAATCATCACAACCAAATAATCCATCACAAACCAACATACATAACCCAATCATCCATATCATACAGATACAACTAATCTCATTATTGAGATCTCAACCATTCAACCAATAACATCCACAAGCAATGATTCATTAACCATCAATTAATTTAAAATGAATTAAATTAATTACAACCATCTCTAATTAATTTAAATTAAATTAAATTAATTACTCATTTAAATCCTGCTTAATATCCTTTAATTAATTAACCCAGTTAATTAATTATCCACTAAGCATTTAACTTGATTAAACATCTTTGATTAATCATTCACTAATTACAATAAGTAATTAGTCCTTAATTAATTAACCTTAATCATAATTAATTAATATTTAATTACTCATTAATTAATTATATTTATCCCAAATTAATTACAATTAACTAATCACTTAATTAATTAATTATAACTTAATCAAACAAACCTTAATTACATCATTAATTATAATAATTAATGATCTCTAATATTTAAATAAATTACTTAATTAAAATTAATTACATTTACTAATTAATCTAATTATTAATCACCTTGATTAATATTAAATTTAGTAATTAACTATCTTTAATTACTCATTAATCAAATTAATTATCCAATAATTAATCATTAATTAATTCCTTAATTAATTACTAAAGCAATTATCCAATTTACTAATTACATTCCAGTAATTATCATCATTACTTCTTTAAGTAATCCTGCTCCATTAATTACATTAAGTAATTACACTCTTAAAATCATCAAATGATTTATTAAAATTAATTAAGCTAAATTAATTAACTTAAATAAATCACAATATTAAAATTAATTACAATAAGTAATTAATTTCTTTATTACTTTAACTATTAATTATACTTAACAAATTACAATTAATTATATTAAATAAATTAATCTAGTTAATTATCAAAATTAATTTCATTAATTAATTACTAAATTATCCTTAGATAATTATCACCAATTATTAATTAACAACATTTCATTAATTATATACTTAAGAAAATTTGAATTAGATTAATAAATCATTTCCAATTAAAATTAATCTAAAACATTATTTAAAAGTCAAATAATTAAGTAAAATCCTTAATTATTTTAAATATTTTCAAAATAATTTAATTACTTACTAAATGACTCATTTAAATTCAAAATGTATTAAAACAATGCATTTTTAAATTTAAATTCAAATTCCATTTAAAAATTTGATATTTAAAATGTTTAATCATTAAACATTAATTCAAATTTTAAATAATTATAAACCTTAAAATAAAAATGAATGTTTAAACAACATTCATTACTTAAATATAAAAGAAAAGGTTAAAATAAATTTACTTGATTAAAATAAATCAAGCTTTGAAAATAAATTGATTATTTTCAACTTTCAAATTTAAATTAACACTTCATATTTTAATTCAATACTAAAGGAACTAAATTCTTTCAACTTTTAGATCTTATTTGAAATCAAATTCTATTTTCAAATCTATTTTTTTACACATTTGAATATGTTCAAAACTGGATTCAAAACTGCTTTGAAATCAAAACTGGATTCCAAAGTAAACTTGAACTGTTCTTAACTTAATTTCAAAACAATTTAAATTTTGCTTAAACATTTTAAATTTGTTTAAAAATTAAAACTTACAAAACTGTTTTGAAACAAAGATCTGGTTTTAAAACAAACCTGAAACTGTTTCATACTTGATTTAAAACCAGATTAAATCTTGTTTAAATTTAAGATTTCATTTTTTAAAAAAGACTTGAATTCAAAACTACATTTAAATTCAGATTCAAGTTTTACTTGAATCAAGTTGCAACTTAAAAATAAGAATTTTATTCAAAACTGCAAAACTACAGGATTAAAACCTGAAACTGTTTTGTTTTTAAATCTTGATTTAAAACAGAATTTAAAACTTGTTTAAATTTAAAAAAATTCATTTAAAACATTGAACTCAAAACTCCATTTGAATTCAGATTTAACTCTCGCTTAAATCAAAACTGCACTAAAGTTTTGAATCTCAATCAACATTTTTTTTAGAAACTGCAAATGTTTCTGATTTAAAACCTGTAGCCATAAACCCGAGACACTCATGATTTTACTTCGAGTTCCCCGACCCTTTACTCCGAGTCAGAAACACAACTACCCGAGGATTGCTTTGAGTAAATTAAACCCTGCGCATTACAGAAGTTCACCAGAACTTGAGAACCACTGTAAACTTGTCAACACCCAAAAATACCACCTCTAGCCACCATCATCGACACGACCTTGGATATAGCTTCCTTTACACTCCTTCTACAACTTATCAAATCCCCACTCCATTCGATGCAACATAGAGCATGTGCAAATGCTAAGAACTGTAACACTTTAAAATCAGGTTTTTGAAAACCTGGAAATCTCAATTTCAATCACCATCTCCTCTGTAACAACTTCTGATCATTTATCACCTAATTCCATCATTTCTCACATCCACACTCCACTAACATGAAGCATCTTAACACCTAACATTAACTATCCTAACAGTCAAAACCCAAAATTTCTAATCCTGTTCAAAACAGAAATTTTCAAATCCCAATGTTACTTTTTAAAAAAAATGGGTTTTTGTTTCAGAAATCATGACTTCATCCATGTATTCAGGTTATAAACTTGTTTCAATGATTTAAGAAGTTTAAGATTTCTTGATTTGATTTTTTTTTTTATGTTAACTGTCCTTTACAGTTTACAGTGAAAACAGATTTTAAATTTAATCTTAATTATGATTTATAAGCTTGATCTATACTAAACAAACATCCCTCAATTCATAACATATACCACAGAGAATCAATTCAAGAATCTAAAAACAGAATCAGGTAATAAAATACCTGTAAGCATGTATATGTGTTTGTATATATAACCTCACAGAATATCCATCACAAAAGAAACCATTTAAGCAACTTAGTTCAAATTTATACACATGCAACAGAAAATTCTAAATAACTTTTCAATAGTGAGCTTACTCACTAAACATAATAATAATGATACTGCAGTTTGATTTCTCTTTTTTTTTAACAGTATGCATTAGTCTTTAGATATTATTCTTGCTAAAGCATTAATGTAAAAAGAAAAACTGTTTTTAAAAAATAAAGGTTTACTCACCTTTAAAATTTGAAGACGCAGAAAACAATTTGATGTAGATCCCATTTTCCAGAGATGCAAATCTGAAGTTGAAGTTGCTTGTTGATGATGGTGCATCCAGACTTATACTTATTGCTCAGATTTGAAGTTGTTCTTCTATTCACAATTTGAGATTTTGAAGATTAATTTGCAGATAGATTGTGTGCAGATTTGAAGTTGAATGTTCTGCAGAAATTTGAAGTTGAGTGCAGATTTGATTGAAGTTTGTAATTTGCGGATTTTAATTTGCATTTGTTTGAGTTTTGATTTACTGAAATTTGATTTCAGGTTTCAAATGAGAAAATGGGTTGAACAGAGAAAACATTTGTCATATTCTCTTATCAAAATAAATTAAAATAAAAAGCTTTGAAAACAAATGCCACTTGTTATGTTTAGGTGTAGATAATTTTACAAGTGTATATTTTATGTTTAAAAATTTAACACATGTACATTTCAATAAAAAGAGAATTCCAAATTTATGAATGTATTTAAATTATCTTAAACCATTACTAATTTGTTTTTAGCATGTTTTTAAATGTTTAATTAACATTAGCCTTTAAATAATAACATATACACTTTTTATAAAACTATACATTTAAATTTTAATGTTTGCTTAATTATTTTTAAAATAATATTCTTTATGAAACAAAATTTCAAAAGGAAATATTTTAAGAAGAAAAAGAAATGTTGAATTAGATTTTATTCAAGAGTTTTTTTAAATCAAATGTTATACTTTAACAAAAATGAACTAAATCTTATTTCAAAAGAAAAGCAATAAAACAAAACAAACTTTTATTATAAAATAAAATCTAAACTATATTTATTTTTTATAAACAAAATAAATACTTACTTAGTTTCATTTCTATGAAAAATATAAGATAGATTTTTAAAACAAACTTTTAAAAAGTTTACAATACTAATTTAAATTAATTTAAGTCAATTTACAAATTATACATTTATATATAATAATTAGAAAATATCTTTTATTTAACATAAATTAAAATTAAAACCAAATCTTCTCTTTTTTGCAATGTATAAACATTTTATACATTATAAATAAAATATTTTTAAATAAGCTTAGAAAGATGAATTTATTACTTAAAAATTTTTAAATTTGAAAAGAATATCATTTGACAAATTAAATAATTATAAATTTTCAAAAGAGAATTTCTGTTTGAATTAAATTATTAAATCAATATTTCACATTTTAAAATAATTATCAATGAAATTATTAAATAAATATTGCCTAAATTTTCGGGACATCACATTCCTCCCCCCTTAAAAGAATTTCGTCCCCGAAATTTAAAAGCAAAGGTAATTTAATAATCCCATACAGATTTTAAATTTTAAAATAGCAAACGTATGTTATCAACCAAATACTAGCAACCATAGCAACCAATTCAAACAAACAATTCTAATTATCTAGACAAAATTCTAGATAGAATTCCCTAGAGTTCCCCAGGTACAAACACCGGGACACTCGCCCTACAGAATCTAAACTAGCTACACCACTCAGATCTAGAGCTCCTATATATCTAGATCTACAAATCTAAACAGAATACAGGGCTACAGATAAGTCCTGATTCAACTCCCAAATCTCTCAGAACTACTGATTCTAAAACCAGAGATAAACCATACACGTACTCCCTCAGAGATACGTGGAAACAAAACAAATTCCAGCTATCCGAACTGGAAATTCAATCCCGTAGACCAAACACTCAACTCTCAAGAAAAAACAGAAAGATCCAATCTCTTATCCACACATCTCTCTTGACGATCCTGGGCCGCCCTCAACTTCTAGATCAAACAAAATCCACCACACAAACTCTTCTACACAAATATCAGAAGACTTCCAACCTACTACACCTATTCTGGAAAACAGAACAGATGCACAAGACAAACAAGCCTCCAGATCCAAAATAAATTTCCTGTAGAAATCCTCTGATTCAAGACAAAACTCAAATTCCCAAAGAATCGGGTGTTGTTTTTACGGCCAGCCTCTCGACTCGCAACCAACCCAGCAAGGCCTTATACTACCCCCGGGGGCATGTAGGGGTAAGAGTCTCCCGTTCGCCACCTAACGCAAAGCGAGAACCCCCTATCATGCTGTAATGTAGCAAACCCGATCCCACTCAGTTCAGATTCCAAGAAATCGTTCTCACTTCAACAATCAGAATAGCTAAAGCCTTCAAAAGAAGAAACTAGTGGTCTACCTCTTAACCACTAACATCACACCCAACTGAGCTTCAGAAGAAATGGACAAGCTTCACCATCAGCCCGGA
Organism: Allium cepa; assembly: GCA_030765085.1. Lineage (NCBI taxonomy): Eukaryota > Viridiplantae > Streptophyta > Magnoliopsida > Asparagales > Amaryllidaceae > Allium > Allium cepa. The sequence goes on from CM060931.1 coordinate 400,602,345, forward strand.
CTACTGACAGAAAAATCACAAAGACTTCTGAACCATCGAATAACATGCCTGCTATTACTGCTGCCAAAACTTCCTTATCCAAAAGCTCATCGAACCTCAAAGCTACACCAGCCTCTTCACAAAAGAGCCTTCCAGATAGACAGATATCTCTCAGGAAACTCGCTTCCAAACCAAGCTCAAAACACTCTACCAAACTGAGCCTCAAACTCAATTTCAGACAGAACTCCTTCCCAAAGTTTCTAAGATACCATTTCTGGCTTCAGCACTCCCAACTAATCCAAACACAAGAAAAACCACTCACACGAGTGCAATCCAGCTTACAATCCAAAGTAAACTCCGAATCTTGAAAATATTTCCTTCAGAGATTGGTGAAATCCTTCACACCAAACTGCAGAACTACACAAGATGCCCAAACTGCCCTAGCAGATCACATCCAACTTCAAACACTCGAACTCCAACCATTGGCAGTTGTGTTACACACACCACTACCCTATCTACCTTTATTACTTATATTGGAAAACCCGAACAGGTAACCCAACAAATAGGCAGAAATATATATATATATATATATATATATATATATATATATATATATATATATATATATATTCAAAATTACAAATACACTCTTTCAAGAAGGACACCACTCTAGAGTCTAGGTATTCGCTCAACCTAGAGAGCTCTGATACCACGTTGTAACGACCCAACTTCCAAACTCCAGGAAGTCGCATCGTTAAGAAGAAAGAAAGGGATAGAAAAGAGAAAAGAAAGGAAAGAAAGAACAGACAACATCAGAATCTCACAGCAGAATCGAATAAATTATAATATATCACATAAAACTTTACATAGTATCATATACATCAGAGTAATACAACTAATACAACACAAACTAGACAGTTACAAACATCTGTCCAGCAATTACAATTCAAGTATATCAGAGAAAAACAGATACAACTCAAAACACAGCGGAACCACTAAAAATATCTACACGCTGAAGCCTCCTACTCCATTATCTCCTCCAGAACTCGTCTAAGCAATCCTGAAACACTTGACTACTCATATATAATATGAGTACCCAAGAGTTTAATAAAACATAAAATAAACACTCGGGTCAGACATGGGTCTGGTATGAGTAAACGGGGATAAAAGTTGCTTAACTTTAGAAAATCCTTTGAAAACAAAAGGTATCACGTAAGACTTCCCACACATAAACATGGAAAAGTTTTTACCTTACGCTAACCAAAACATTTGATAGGAAATCCAGTGATATTATAATTGTGTCTAGGGTTTTCAAAATAAAATACAGAAATAGCTAGAATGCTTACATCTCACGTTCCAACATAGTTGGGCACAATCAAAACCGTACGGGCACTTATTGGATTATGAATTCCATCAATGGCAGGGCTACCGGGGTACCGCCCGTCACAGTACGTGGCCTAGATCACCGTACCGAGGAGTACTCCCACTCCCCTGCACAAAGCCGGACCCGTTCCTTACTGAAGAGTTCCGAACAAGACCACCCTGCAGATTGGTCGTCACCAACTGCCACACAACCGAATATAAAGGGACCTCTAGACAGGGATAAATCTTGCTCTCCAGTGGGGGCTACCCACGAAGCTTTGCTGCACCTCCCCTATTTTAACCATTCCCGGTTGATGAGGCTTGAGGTTACGATTATCTTGATAGGACATATCAATCTTAGAATGCTCATCGTCCACCTGACGATGTTCTGAAAGCATTCAATCAATACAAGTTCGTTCCGGGTTCGAACGAAACCGAAGGCATTATCTCGTTACACTCGTATTGGAATCACCTTCGGAGTTAACGACGATAACCCTTGCACTCTATATCACCATTTCGAATTTATAAGTACTATTCCATCAACTCATTATGGAATCACCCACAGAGTTATACTGACGTATAGCCCTTACACCTCGAGTCTTCACTTGGGCCACTTGGATTAACGACCTAACGTTTAATTGGAATCGATGTGGTTTTCGGATATCCAAATATGGAAACCCGATCCCGGTCTCACCGAAACCAAACGCCATCTTAATGTCCAAGTTATACTTAAGGGTTTTAATCAATTATCTCTTTTTATCATCATCTAATTCACATAAATAGATAAACTACATCTCACAATAGATAATCACATTCATATCGTAAATAGATAATCTGTATCATCCATAAACAGATAATCATCACAACCAAATAATCCATCATAAACCAACATACATAACCCAATCATCCATATCATACAGATACAACTAATCTCATTACTGAGATCTCAACCATTCAACCAATAACATCCATAAGCAATGATTCATTAACCATCAATTAATTTAAAATGAACTAAATTAATTACAACCATCTCTAATTAATTTAAAATAAATTAAATTAATTACTCATTTAAATCCTGCTTAATATCCTTTAATTAATTAACCCAGTTAATTAATTATCCACTAAGCATTTAACTTGATTAAACATCTTTGATTAATCATTCACTAATTACAATAAGTAATTAGTCCTTAATTAATTAACCTTAATCATAAGTAATTAATATTTAATTACTAATTTATTAATTAATTAATTATATTTATCCCAAATTAATTACAATTAATTAATCACTTAATTAATTAATTATAACTTAATCAAACAATCCTTAATTACATCATTAACTATAATAATTAATGAACTCTAATATACTTAATTAAAATTAATTACATTTAGTAATTAATCTAATTATTAATCACCTTGATTAATATTAAATTTAGTAATTAACTATCTTTAATTACTCATTAATCAAATTAATTATCCAATAATTAATCATTAATTAATTCCTTAATTAATTACAAAAGCAATTATCCAATTTACTAATTACATTCCAGTAATTATCATTATTACTTCTCTAAGTAATCCTGCTCCATTAATTACATTAAGTAATTACACTCTTAAAATCATCAAATGATTTATTAAAATTAATTAAGCTAAATTAATTAACTTAAATAAATCACAATATTAAAATTAATTACAATAAGTAATTAATTCCTTTATTACTTTAACTATTAATTATACTTAACAAATTACAATTAATTATATTAAATTAATTAATCTAGTTAATTATCAAAATTAATTTCATTAATTAATTACTAAATTATCCTTAGATAATTATCACCAATTATTAATTAACAACATTTCATTAATTATATACTTAAGAAAATTTGAATTAGATTAATAAATCATTTCCAATTAAAATTAATCTAAAACATTATTTAAAAGTCAAATAATTAAGTAAAATCCTTAATTATTTTAAATATTTTCAAAATAATTTAATTACTTATTAAATGACTCATTTAAATTCAAAATGTATTAAAACAATACATTTTTAAATTTAAATTCAAATTCCATTTAAAAATTTGATATTTAAAATGTTTAATCATTAAACATTAATTCAAATTTTAAATAATTATAAACCTTAAAATAAAAATGAATGTTTAAACAACATTTATTACTTAAATATAAAAGAAAAGGTTAAAATAAATTTACGTGATTAAAATAAATCAAGCTTTGAAAATAAATTGATTATTTTCAACTTTCAAATTTAAATTAACACTTCATATTTTAATTCAATACTAAAGGAACTAAATTCTTTCAACTTTTAGATCTTATTTGAAATCAAATTCTATTTTCAAATCTATTTTTTTTACCCATTTGAATATGTTCAAAACTGGATTCAAAACTGCTTTGAAATCAAAACTGGATTCCAAAGTAAACTTGACCTGTTCTTAACTTAATTTCAAAACAATTTAAATTTTGCTTAAACATTTTAAATTTGTTCAAAAATTAAAACTTAAAAACTGTTTTGAAATAAAGATCTAGTTTTAAAACAAACCTGAAACAGTTTCATACTTGATTTAAAACCAGATTAAATCTTGTTTAAATTTAAGATTTCATTTTTTTAAAAAAAAACTTGAATTCAAAACTACATTTAAATTCAGATTCAAGTTTTACTTGAATCAAGTTGCAACTTAAAAATAAGAATTTTATTCAAAACTGCAAAACTATAGGATTAAAACCTGAAACTGTTTTGTTTTTAAATCTTGATTTAAAACAGAATTTAAAACTTGTTTAAATTTAAAAAAAGTTCATTTAAAACCTTGAACTCAAAACTCCATTTGAATTCAGATTTAACTCTCACTTAAATCAAAACTGCACTAAAGTTTGAATCTCAATCAACATTTTTTAAAAAAACTGCAAATGTTTCTGATTTAAAACCTGTAGCCATAAACCCTTTACTTCGAGTTCCCCGACCCTTTACTTCGAGTCAGAAACACAACTACCCGAGGATAGCTTCGAGTAAATTAAACCCTACACATTACAGAAGTTCACCAGAACTTGAGAACCACTGTAAACCTGTCAACACCCAAAAATACCACCTCCAGCCACCATCATCGACATGACCTTGGATATAGCTTCCTTTACACTCTTCTATAACTTCTCAAATCCCCACTCCACTCGATGCAACATAGAGCATGTGCAAATGCTAAGAACTGTAAAACTTTAAGATCAGGTTTTTGAAAACCTGGAAATCTCAATTTCAATCACCATCTCCTCTGTAACAACTTCTGATCATTTATCACCTAATTCCATCATTTCTCACATCCACACTCCACTTACATGAAGCATCTTAACACCTAACATTAACTATCCTAACAGTCAAAACCCAAAATTTCTAATCCTTTTCAAAACAGAAATTTTCAAATCCCACAGTTACTTTTTAAAAAAAAAGGGTTTTTGTTTCAGAAATCATGACTTCATCCATGTATTCAGGTTATAAACTAGTTTTAATGATTTTAGAAGTTTAAGATTTCTTGATTTGATTTTTTTTTTATTAACTGTCCTTTACAGTTTACAGTGAAAAAAGATTTTAAATTTAATCTTAATTATGATTTATAAGCTTGATCTATACTAAACAAACATCCCTCAGTTCATAACAAATACCACAGAGAATCAATTCAAGAATCTAAAAACAGAATCAGGTAATAAAATACCTGTAAGCATATATATGTGTTTGTATATATAACCTCACAGAATATCCATCACAAAAGAAACCATTTAAGCAACTTAGTTCAAATTTATACACATGCAACAGAAAATTCTAAATAACTTTTCAATAGTGAGCTTACTCACTAAACATAATAATAATGATACTGCAGTTTGATTTCTCTTTTTTTTTAACAGTATGCATTAGTCTTTAGATATTATTCTTGCTAAAGCATTAATATAAAAAGAAAAACTGTTTTAAAAAAATAAAGGTTTACTCACCTTTAAAATTTGAAGATGCAGAAAACAATTTGATGCGGATCCCATTTTCCAGAGATGCAAATCTGAAGTTGAAGTTGCTTGTTGATGATGGTGGATGCAGACTTATACTTATTGCTCAGATTTGAAGTTGTTCTTCTATTCGCAGTTTGAGATTTTGAAGATTAATTTGCAGATAGATTGTGTGCAGATTTGAAGTTGAATGTTTTGCAGAAATTTGAAGTTGAGTGCAGATTTGATTGAAGTTTGTAATTTGCAGATTTTAATTTGCATTTGTTTGAGTTTTGATTTACTGAAATTTGATTTCAGGTTTCAAATGAGAAAATGGGTTGAACAGAGAAAACATTTGTCATATTCTCTTATCAAAATAAATCAAAATAAAAAGCTTTGAAAACAAATGCTACTTGTTATGTTTAGGTGTAGATAATTTTACAAGTGTCTATTTTATGTTTAAAAATTTAACACATGTACATTTCAATAAAAAGAGAATTCCAAATTTACGAATGATTTAAATTATCTTAAACCATTACTAATTTGTTTTTAGCATGTTTCTAAATGTTTAATTAACATTAGCCTTTAAATAATAACATATACACTTTTTATAAAACTATACATTTAAATTTTAATGTTTGCTTAATTATTTTTAAAATAATATTCTTTATGAAACAAAATTTCAAAAGGAAAGATTTTAAGAAGAAAAAAAATGTTGAATTAGATTTTATTCAAGAGTTTTTTTAAATCAAATGTTATACTTTAACAAAAATGAACTAAGTTTTATTTCAAAAGAAAAGCAATAAAACAAAACAAACTTTTATTATAAAATAAAATCTAAACTATATTTATTTTTTATAAACAAAATAAATACTTACTTACTTTCATTTCTATGAAAATTATAAGATAGATTTTTAAAACAAACTTTTAAAAAGTTTACAATTCTAATTTAAATTAATTTTAGTCAATTTACAAATTATACATTTATATATAATAATTAGAAAATATCTTTTATTTAACATAAATTAAAATTAAAACCAAATCTTCTCTATTTACAATGTATAAACATTTTATACATTATAAATAAAATATTTTTAAATAAGCTTAGAAAGATGAATTTATTACTTAAATATTTTTAAATTTGAAAAGAATATCATTTGACAAATTATATAATTATAAATTTTCAAAAGAGAATTTCTATTTGAATTAAATTACTAAATCAATATTTCACATTTTAAAATAATTATCAATGAAATTATTAAATAAATATTGCCTAAATTTCCGGGACATCACATCAGCAGTCCATGATGATGCACAATTAACAAACCTTCCATCAAGAATGGGAGGCCCACAAATGTGTACAAGAAGCAATCGTCTGGCAAGATCAGAAGGTTTGTAACAGCATATAAGAGGCAACCTTCCGTTCTCGACGAAGGCATAAAGCCGGGGGGCGCTGCCGCTTGCATCTATAAATAAGACCCAAGGGGTCCTATTTTAGGGGGATGGGTCCTATTTTGGGTGATTTTCCTTTTCTCGTTCCCTTTTTATAACTTCTAAAATTAAAGCACTGTAATCCTAATTAGGTAGAGATTCAGGAAAATTTAATAAAAAGAGAAATCCATTCGAGGATTAGAGGAAAGTCTTGAATTTTGCACGTTTTCTTTATAGTTTATATTCATATTTGCTGGTTTAATCATAACTTTCAGGTATAATACCTCCAAAAGGTCCATATCAATAGAAACAATGACATTCTTTCTTGAGTGGTCTTCATAACCCTTTGAAGACCTCTGGGTTGTGGCATAAACCCTTCAGACCTAAAAGGAGCTTATTATAATTGGTATGCCTAGTATCTTTTGAAGTGATAAGTCCAAAGGATCGCACCTTTCGCCAAGTATCATAACTTGTCAGATCCAATCAACCTTAGCATCAATCTGAGTCCCAAACAGTGGCTTATCCAACCTTTCGGCAAAGAACCAAGTTAACTCCCTAAGTATGATAAACTAAGGAAATCTGATCCTGACCAAGGAAAAAGCTTTTGGTAGGAGTCTTATAATAGTTTAATCAAATCAAATTCCCTTCTATGTTAATTTAGCAAGACCGGAAAGACTTTTCACCTTCCAAATCTTGTGTCTAAGCCTTCTGGACCCCATCAAAAGGTCAGATTTTGTGTCTAATCCTGAGTAAAGAGGTAGAGAAAGTTCTATATACCATTAACCTTTCGGCATAGATCCGATTAATCCTATCACTTGAGATAGGATAGAGTTATCAGCAGAACATTTGTCAATCTCTTTAGAGATCCTATCCTCCACATTCTCTCAATAACTTCTCCTACTTGGATTCATTAGAGTGTTGAGCGTAAGTTTGGTTAACATTTTTGGTACTAGAAGGAGGCCTTAAACCTTCGGCTTGATTGATTCTCTAACACTATAGCTCTCTAATTCCCATTAAACCAGTTCCACTTTAACTTCACTTGCTTTGGTTTCATAAAGGATAAGAGATTTAATAAGTCTGAATAAGGATCTTCCGAACCACACTTGACAAAGCTTTCCTATGTGAATGCCAAAGACTCCAATCAGCCTGAGGAAAAGGTTAAGACTTGAGGCCTTGAAAATTTTAAATAGAAAGAAGGCAGATTTTTATAACCATGAGAAATAGAGCTCCTTTCCATGTCGGACTGACCCCAAATTTTGCACTTGGAAGGAAAATGAGTGGAAGTGACAACATTTTAATCAAATGAGGAGAATTATTCAGTCATACTCTTAGGGAACTATCTTCAAAAAGAGATGATAATAGACTATGATAGTCTCACATACAAGTGGAATAGGTTTATAAACAAGGCTTTCCATTCAAGGGAAAACTACGGAAACAAGGAGAGATCTTCAGTTGAAGAAGTAAGGAAGATAAAAGAGCTACCTAGTGGAAATATAAGAATCATCAAGGAATTTCAAACAAAACCTTAAAAATGAGAGAAATTCCCGTGAAATAAGAACAACATGCGATAAAAAGGAAACCCGCTCCTCAAAAAGAAGCATTTGAACCAAGCTACAAAAGAATTAGACGCCAGTCAAAGACGGCACAAAAGTCAATGATTATTAGAGAGTATAATCTTACAACATCAATTGAAGACATCTATGTCAAAACCAGGGAGGAACTGAATTATTGGTCTTCTCAAAAGAAAAAAACCAAGGTTTAAAAGAAGATCCAAAGGAGCATATTATGACTTCCATCTCATAAATGAACATGATACAATGAATGTTAAGTACTCGGGCAAATGGTCCTACAATTTTTAAAATAAGGAAAGCTAAAGTAATTTGTAAGGGATTAACCTAGTCATCAAATAAAGGTTCTATTCTCAAAGTGAGAAAAGTAAACTTGATTAGGAGAAGAATTCTCCTTAAACTTAAAAGGGTAGACTACCTATAATGGCAGAAAACCCTTCGTCGTGCCAAGATGGCTAGGGCAAAGAACCTCTTGGAGGGAGGGCTAAGGCTTTATCCATGCCAAAACCAAAAATGGCCAAGTTAAAGCAGCTTAAGCCCTTATCCGAGTCACGCTATGGCCATGATAAGGCACCTCCTAGAGGGAGGACGGGTAATTCCTTGGTTCGGCCACGCTATGGCCTGGCTAAGATACCGAACAAGCCCTTAACTACATCACGCTATGGCCAGGTTAAGGTGCCTCCTGGAGGGAGGTTGGGTAAGTCCTCGAGGCCTGCTTTAGAATAAGCCAGTTGAGCGCATCGAAAACCCAAACAAAATGTTTGGCGGACTAAGAAAAGTCCATGCCTGAAATAGGCAGCGCCAGAAATAGGCATAGCTTAAAATAGCAAACACCAAAAAGGTTGGTTATGTCAAAGATGGCAAACAACCTGAAACAGGCTTTGCTTAGATTAGCACAAAACCGAATAAAAAGTCCCTGCCTGAAATAGGCCAAAAACAAATGACAAGTGGACAAAGAAAACTCGGGCCCGAGAAAGCAAAAGCATGCACGATATCCTCAAAGCCTGAAGATGGCACATTTAGTAGACAAAATCAGAAAGAATTCTCGAGCTTATGCCAAACGGGTATTCTTATGTTCTATTATTAATTACCAGAAATGGCATTCATGTCTTCTATTATAATTATGAGAAATGAAATTCTGTCTTCTATTATTAATTTCCAAAAGTGGGATTCGAGACTTCTATCATTAAAATATCTAAAATGATGTTCTGGACTTCTACTATTAAATATCAAAAAAGGATAATCTGATCATCTAATATCTATTACCAGAACCAGTTTTTTTTGGATTTCCATTATCGGCACGAAATTAGATTGCTGGCCTTCTATTACTCATTACTAAAATGTATACTCTCATTCTTTTAACACTTATTACCAGAGACGACATTCTGGTCATTTTTACTTGTTATTGAAAATGATATTCTGGCCTTCCATTATTAAAAATACCTTGGACTTCTATTACCAGAAATGAAATTCTGGAAGTAACAATCTAGTCTTCTATCACCTACTGCCGAGATTGGTAGTTCGGTCTCTTATTGCTCATCGCCAGGCTAAGTCCCTAACCCTTCATTATTAATTGTTAAATATGGTATTCTAAACTTTTATTACCCGAACTCTAAGATGGGTTTTTTGGTCTTTTGATACTAAATATCAGGGTGAATTCTTAGTCTTCTACTAATTATCAAGTGCTGCATTGGATATTCTGGACCTTTGTTATCTAATTACTATATACAGTTTTCCTAACTTTTACTATTAATTCCATATTAGAGATCCTGGTATCTTATCAGCAAATATAAATTTCTATCGTTATGGTGACCATTACTAGAAATGATACGACAGGGTTCTATTGCTTATCATTAAGGAAAGGCATTTCAGCCTCCTAACTCTCCATCTCCTATTATCATAATATAACAAAAAGCGTCTGCCAAATTATCTCAGTATTTATTAATACCTGAATCTAGTTTCGGGGATATCTTATAAAGCTTCATCATTAATGATAATAAGATTACTGGTTATTGAAATCCCCAATCTGAGTGCACAATCTTTGGGTTCTTATTTATCTCAAGTAATTTGACCCAAGTCAAGGAATATTATCGAAAGAAGTTTACCGTGTCTTTTAATGGAAACTTCTGACCTTCTTTATTCTCAGATCCTCTAGATAATGAAAAATGAATCCAAAAATACCTTATCAAGATCTTCATTGGGTAAATTTTAAATATCAATGATTGTATACAACCTAACATTAAATATTCTCGGGAATGCCAAACAAGAGAAAGGAGCTAAATCTATATTCATCCCTCGTTATGGATAACGATGAGACCTACATATTTTTAGTGAATTTCTTTTCATATAATTGTTACAATGGCTTTCCAATCCAAGTAATTTGATGGATTTAAGACTAAATTATCAATTTCCAACTAATAACCAAAGAATACTATGCTCTACATGTTTTGCAGGCAAGGTAGGATGATAGAGAATCTAGATTCTCTTAGTCAGAAGAGGAGTCAAGGATTGGAACGAAAAGTTGGGGACACATCAATTTCTTAGAGGCATATTAGAATCAAAGATAAACAAGGTGTAAACAAAGATAACGAAACATGTAGCATGTACAAGATTATAAGTATTACATTATGCAGCATAGCATTACCAAGGTATGGAAAACACATCCTATGTCTAAATTGAGATACTCGAGACCTTATCAATCATACTAGCAAAACCCATGGATAATATAGTATTGACACTTGAAACTAAGATACCAAATAGGGATTTTTAAGGTTTGCAAGAACCTGACTATCTTTAGATTTTATTTCCAAGCTATCTATCTTCTCATGAAGCTTAGTCATTTCAAGTCAAGATTTATGCAAGTAACTCCACCAATGAAATGATTTAAAACTTCAGTACTCCATCCTCCCTCTTTCTTAAAGATTTAATTTCAAAATCACAATTTCCATAAATAATTTTTGAATCGTACAACATGTGAGCTTAGAAATTAAAGAAGTTTATGTAAAATTAACTTTATTTGAGCTCCATTCTTAACTTATCCAAAATCATTGTGAACTCCGAAGAAAGAGCTTCGGAAGAAAAAACTATTCTTGTTTAAGGCTCCTCTAACTTCGAAGGAAGCCAAGTGAGAATTAGCGGTGTCCCATGTAGAAAAACCATTTACCCTAGGGCAATCAATATTATGTCATTTTGGAAGGAGGCATTCATCTATATAGCATGTTAACTAGGTTGGCTTATTAAGGAGACATGATTTAAGGAACATATAGTTTGGAATAACATAGTGTAGACAAGCGAAATATAAAATACATACTAAGAAATATATATTCATACAATAAATACTTAACACCCATTTATAGCCGCTTCCCCAATTCATATGAAATGGACTTAGAAATTAATTTGAGAAAAAACTTATACTTATAATGCCTGAGCCATTTTAGAATTTTTTTTGACAAACAATCTAATTCAAAAAAATTATAACATGCACAATGATTTAGGTCAAGTCCTAATTTACATGAAAATAGAAATACAAAAGTAAAACTCTTACTGAAATTTACCCAAATACTAAAATTTCATAGCTGAATGTTAAAAGTGTACTTTACATAAAAAGAGCCAAAGTGTCCCTATTAACTTGTCATCTAGCAGAAAGTTAAGATTTCACCACTTTTATCAAAAAGCGTTGAGTCAAGGCCATCGTTTATAAAGTTTCGTTAAATAAGACTTAACAAGAAATGCTTTCAAAAGTCAAAGGTGAAACGGTAATCATACAAAAAGAACAAAACATCTAATGATAAACCTCTAGAAATATGAGAGAGAGCGTGTAAGACTTCGCGCCAAAAATCTCTGCTAGAAATCCATTCGTCTTCCTTCACTTTCCCTTCTAACTTTTATTACAAAAAATGAAAAGGAATCAATGGCCGCTTCCAATCTCCATCAAATTCATCCTGATTTCATCAATGTGGAAGCACCACACTGTTGCTGCTGCTTTGCGTTAGGCATACTAAACCCACTACATGAGGCAGAAGAGGTCAATAGCACATAATATAGCAATATAGATCACCTGCAACCTAATTTACATAATCCCGATGTAAAGCAATATACTCCTTACTTTTCAATCTGGCTACAAACACATTCTGGATGGATTTGGCTATCTAGGATGTTTTTGGAGAAGACCCTACGTTAATAACCTACTCTCCTTATCAACCCATATGCATTGAACCCATCGTCATCAACCCCATCAATCTAGTTCCGAACCTTCAGCCTTTTCTAGATATGCTGTAGAGAAAAAGGGGAAGAAATCATCTTGTTGATTTTAGACGCCTTCGATGATTAATTCTAGGATGATAGTGTAATTTTGAATATGTACATATTAACAGATCATTTTGAAAAGTGTAATATTAAGTAATATATGTATATGTGAATATTTAGATGTTTCAGTTTAATTTCTTAAGTTATATTATACATCTGAAAATGTGCTTGTTACTTGGTTATATGGTGTTTGGATGAACAAAAAGGAATCAGAGGGTTATGGACTTCTAAATCCCAATGAAAGCTTGTTGTCGAAATGACTAAACATTAAACTACCTAGACCTTCCACCAATAAGAGAAAATTGAAGTTGGAATACCTTTGGTCCCTTCAGAAGGTTTAGTGCTAGAACTTTAATTCCTTTCGAAGGGAATGAATAAGTAGGAAAGATAGCTTGAAAGTTTCAAATCGAGTTTAACAAATGACCTCCTTGTTTTGGGGAAGGTCAAATTGTTTGAAAAGGATTCTTTTACTTGTACTTGGAACTTATGTTTATAGGAAAATGAGGCCTAGAGATGATGACTTGAAAAGTCAAGAGCATCCCTTCGCATGGGGGGGGGGGGGGGAGGGGGAGGGGGAAAATGTTACTCAATAAATTCGCCTTCCGCTTAAGCTAGAGAATCTTAAACAAAAGATGGTAGAAAAAGAACTCAGATTAAACTTTTCAAAGAGATCGAAGGGATGCTGCTAGAAAAATAAGATGACTCAAGGTCTTTTGAGAAGACAAAGGGTATTGTCCTGTAATGTTTAAGGTGCTCTTACCCTCCGAAGCAGACAAACAAGCGGAAACAAGGGTATACGACCCTAAGACAACCTTTCTGAAAGCACAATAAGCCTTTCATGCTGAATAATACACCTACAGGACACCTTTTGATGATACCAAAATGTTTGGGTAAAAGCAACGTCCATGAGTCAACCGAAGACGATCTTCCGCCATCATTCAGGAGACAAAACCCTCGGCAGCAATCAAGTAGTAAAAGCAACCTTCTGATAAAGCCAAAGGGTCCACTAAAGCTAGAAACCCTCCGGTACCATGTGCCAAACATATGACAAATCTTCCGGCAAGGGCAGTAGGTTCCTAAAAACAAATGAAGGAAAAGACCCTTCGGTAGCATTCAACAGTCCATGATGATGCACAATAAAAAAAACCTTCCGTAAAGAATGGGAGGCCTACAACCATGTACAAGAAGCAATCTTTTTGCAAGATGAAAAGGTTTGTAACTGCATATAAGAGGCAACCTTCCGTTCCCGAAGAAGGCATAAAGACGGGGGGAGCGACCTAAAAGGTCCTGTTTTGGGGAGATTTTTCTTTCCTCATTTCCTTTTTGTAACTTATAAAATCAAAGCTCTACAATCCTAATTGGGAGTGATTTGGGAAAATTTAATAAAAAGAGAAGTCCATTCAAGGATAAGAGGGAAGTCTTGAATTTTGCATGTTTTCTTTACGGTTTATATTCATCTTTGCTAGTTTAATCACAACTTTCAGGTATAATACCTCCGAAAGTTCCATATCAACGAAACAATGATATTCTTTCTTGAGAGGTCTTCGTAACCCTTCGGAGACCTTTGAGTTGCGGCCTAAACCCTTCAGACCTAAAGGGAGCTTATTAGAATTGGTATGCCTAAAACCTTTTGAGTGATAATCCTAAGGGTCGCTCATTTCGCCAAGCATCATAACCTGTCGGATCCCATCAACCTTAGCATCAATCTGAATTCCGAACAGTGGCTTGTCCAACCTTTTGGAAAAGAACCAAGTTAACTCCCTAAGTAAGATAAACTAAGGAAATATGATCCTGACCAAGAAAAATGCTTCCGAGAGGAGTCTTATAAAGGTTTGATCAAATCGGATACCCTTCTACTTTAATTCAGCAAGACCGGAAAGACTTTTCTCCTTCCAAATCTTTTGTCTAAGCCTTCTTGACACCATCGGAAGGTTATTTTTTTAGTCTAATCCTGAGTAGAGAGGTAGAGAAAGTTCTACATACCGTTGACCTTTCGGCATAGCTCCGATTAATCCTATCACTCGAGATTGTACAGAGTTATCAGCTAAACAATTGTCAATCCCTTTAGAGATCCTATCCTCCACCTTTTCTCAATAACTTCTCCTACTTGGATTCATTAGAGTGTTGACCATAAATTTGGTTAACATATCCTATGTATGGAATGCTTATACCACACCTAGCTCCAGAAATATTTACGATTTCTAGTGATGATGAACCCGAGCAGGCCGTGGAAAGAAATTTGATAGCATATCTCACAAGCTCCATATCGGAACCCATGGAAGAAATAGAACCCCTGAAAGAAGAGTCGAAACCCATGAAAGAGGAGATAGAACCCATGGAGGAAGAATTAGGACGAAGGGAAGACCTGGATGCTATTATATGTAGCGATTATAGTAATATTGTATGGGATATGGATGGGGAACATGTTGTTTGGCAGGAAGGATCATCTAGTTCATACATAAACTATAACAAAATAGAAAGCAACGATGTCAAAAAGAAGAAGAAGAGGAAGAAGGAGTCGAAGTCGAAAATCCTTGGAAGGAGAATATGCAAGGCCTCAAAGAACTAGAAGTGGGCGGGGTAATTCCTGGAATACCAGTCGACTTGGGACATGTCCCATGGAACCAACTGTGACTACCCTAGGTTATTGGAAAATTACAAGAAGAGGACGACAATGAAGTCGACGATGAGCTAGGTAGTGATGAAAAAGGGAAGGGGGAAGTTATGATAAACTGTGGTAATTGGAGTCCACCATCAGTTTCGGACTTGGAGGATTAAAAGAAATATTCATGAGTTAGGAGCAGTTTTAGTATGTATGTATAAGTTTAACTGGGGTGTTGTTTGATGTAGTATTTTGTATCGTATCGGTGTAAGAAAAAGTGGGGGAAAGTTTTCTTTTTGGACCCAGGTTTAATTGAAATGATGTAAGCATATGAAAATTTATAATATAATGTTGTTCTAACGTCACATTAGTTTGAATTTCTAAATAATAATTTGTGAAAGATTATTAAATCCATATGAAGTGTATGGATTATTTCATCGCGTAATTTAGTCTAAGATTCGAGTATGGAACTTTTATGTGTTTGACATTTATCTGAAAATGGATTTATCACTCGATTCTTGACGACGAATATTGATGAGGGTTTGTAGTTGAATACATGAGTTTCTACCATAGTGAGAGCTATGTAAGGAAAACCAAAATTCTGATCGAAAAGCCTGGTCAAAGTCTGCACTAAAGGACCAGGGGATCAATACTAGTTTGAAAGTAAAGTTATGAATCTGAGTACTAGATATTGTGTATAGATGACTTTTATACATCGTATGAATGTATGTTTAAATGTATTTTAGGCAAACCTCTACGTTTCTGCTTTGGGTAATTTCAGGGATGCAATTCTTTTAAGGAGGAAGTCAGTAACGACCTGCAAACTTATCACTTTGATAAATTATATTTATTTTTAAATTTATTCAAATAAAAGGTCGATGATACAAATAGTATTGTTTTAAGTGATAATAAATAATAATAAATTTTGTTTTGAATAGATATTTAGAAAAAAATATTTTTTCTCGGGATTTAAATCGATAAAATGATCGAAAACCATTTTATCGATAACCAGCTCTATAATCGTAAAACATCGCATGCGGAGCTAGATACATGCACTTATTTTTACAATTGAATAAGAATATGAAATAAAATTAATTATTTTATTTTTGGAAACTAAATGTATTTATGTCATCATCGATAATGGCATCGTATTTAGATATAGATTGAGAATTTAAATTGAAATTTAATGATTTAATAATTATTTTAACAATTCAAATAATTATTTTAAACAATGATAATTCATTTTGAATAGTTATAAAGTGATAGTAAATCATTTATAATAGTTTTATAAAGATATATTACCAATTTGAAAATATAGGAAAAATCAACATCGCGTAACCTGTGTAGGCACTACAAATAAATATTAATATTAATTTAAGATTTTATAAATGATAATTTTAATTTATTAATAATGATAAGAAATTTGTTTTCAAGCTTTTTTTTACAAATATATGAATATGAATTGATAAGTGAAAATGTGGCCTATAATTGGTTTTACAGTTTTTAACGGTTTAACAAACAAAGATTGTTCGAAGTCATTTGAAATCTTGTTATCTTCTCATGCACATACATGTACATGCATATATAAGTCACATGCACATAAGAACATATATGTGTACATGAACACTTAAATATATACAAATTACAAAATAATTAAATAATTTCGTAAGACTTAACACTTAAGCAACCAAAAATGCAAACATCAACTCAACCTATCACCATCATCATCACCTCACATCAACATCTCTAGGCTAGGGGGCTGCCATGCGTGTGTAAGAGGTAGGAGGGATGTGGGTTAAGGGCATTTTGGTAATTTTTCCTTCGGATATTTCTTTCCAAAATTTCTCCTATAAATACCCACCCACTTTCTCATATTTTTTCACCATATTCTTATCATCTTCTTCTCCGCTTCAAGCTTCTTTTTATGGCTTCTATGCTTAACAAAATTATGATGAAATATTTAGAAAAAAGAAAATTAAAATCATATAATATATATAACTTATCAATTCCACTTCAAACGAAGACGAATCTCCTCCAGTCCTCTTCCTAAACCCACGACCAACTCCTCTATTCATCAAGGCCATGTGCTTCAACCTCTACATGGCTAGGCCGAGCTCTCATAAGGATCTCAAGCTTGATTTCACTAACTTTGATTCAGTCGCAGTGGAGCTATAGCCAATTTTAGACTAGCTCGAAAGAAAAATGAAGGTGGGAAACTCTTACTAATATTATATTTTTGGATGACAATATGATATTTGCAATGGGTATTTAATATGCTTTGATCATCAAGTTTGTTGTTAAATATGAATTTTGAATATGTATGCAAGTCGCGAAAATACACGTCGATAAGCACAAAGGAAATCACTTTCCTTTATTTAATGAATGGGTGTATATGGAATGTTAAACCACTTAAAATGGTTTCAAAATAAGTTTTAAATGTTTTACAAACATAGAAAGTGTTTTGGTGTGAAGTTTGAAAGGTAACTGAAAATTTAGTCAATAATAGGCGTATCGCATAATGGCAGTTCGCGATTTCATGCCATAAAAGTCAAATGAGTGTATAGAATGGAATATAGCTCGGAATTCTTCGAGATAAGAATTTTCCAAACTATTAAACCCATAGTTATCTAAAAAAGAAAGAAAATCAAGATTTCGATAGATAGATTGTGAAATATGAGTAAAACAAGTTTTTAAAAAAATCGCGATTTTGTAGTTTGGAATCCATAAAAGGTTTCTTAGAATATGATATTTTATAATTGTTCAAAAATGTGAAATAAATTCTAAAAATCTTTTAAAATTTTTTGAAAGTGATTTGAATTATAAAAATGAATTTCCAGGTGATAAAAAGTTGTATCGATCAATATAGCTTAAAAAGCACTTTCCACGACACTTTTCTATAACTTTTGGAATAAAGTTTTAAATGCAACCATTCTTTTCTAAATCTTTTGTAAAAATTTTTAAATGAATAATAAGTTTTTATAAATATGATTTTAAAGGAATTATGGAATGGTTGAATGTTAAATGGTTTAGAGTCGATCAAATAACTTGACCACCTTATGAGTGTCAAAGAGATAGTGTCAGGGCTTGGGTTTGGAAAACCAGTTTCCTGCTATCCTTGACTATCCGGAATGGCCCGATGGATGGGATAGTAATTTGATTTACTCGGATCACAATTTTCCAAAATATAAAGGATATAATTTTCCAAATATAAATAACTTGGATTTTATAGGGATAATCTTTTTGTACTCGATGTTAAAGCCTGAAGAGGGAACTCGTACTATTCGTGGAATTTAATAGGTGATTTCACCGTTATTCCGCCCATAGTATTTTTTGAATATAGAAATTGATATTGAGTAGAATTAGATGATTTCTATAGATTCTTCTCACTTAATATTTACCGGTTTTGGATTACCATCCTAAATAACATGGTTTTAACTCAATCAAAATTGTGAGTTTTGAATTAAGAAATCTTGGTTAGGATTTGAATAAAATAATTTGAAAATGTTTTCCTAAGTGAAAGATGAAATGATTTCGTATTATTCCCAAATTAAAAAGGTTTTAAGTAATCAAAGGATTTGATAAGAGAGGTTTAATGATTTCGTATACACCAGAAATAATGTTTTAGAAATAAATATCTCCAAAAGAGACCTTGATGAAAAGGACTTAATTAATTAAAGAATGATTTCCTATTTACAGAACATCGTTTTATCGATGATTCGAAGGAACCAGGGTCGGATTTGGGGTAATTCCTATCCGAAAACAACTTGAACCAATTTACGTATTTGAAGTGCAGATATGAATATGATTTGGAAGATGGAATGTAAGGCTACTTATCACTGACCCTCGGGGGAGATTTCCCATATAATATTATGTGGCAGTAGTTCTTCATTTAAGATCTTTGATGCAATGACTTTTCGCTACTACTCTTAGGGTAATTCCCGACAAGATGTGGTAGGTGAGTGCCTTCGACTTGTCCTGTTCCTCGACAACTTTTATGAATGAATGTCTGATATTGCATTTCAAGTTATATAAATTGATCTCTATGAACGTATCATCTGTTTGGTGGTGGAGAAGACAACTTCTCTTAGCTTAACACCCTTTCCTGAGATGTAAGAGCTCATGAGTTATACGTTTGTAGAAATCAGTTGTGGATTATGATATGGCAATGTGGCATTCAAAAAAGGAAAAATGTTGTGCTATGTGAAAGGTGATCGTTACCTTAAGCCTCACACTCAAAAATGACCGAAATAGGGTTGAGGCTGCAAGGCTATGTGGTTTGCAACCATTAGGGTATGATCATCCCCTTCTAGATATATTTATTCCTACTATGATGTCGGGTATTAATTTTATGTGGTGTATGCAAAGAGAGCTCTCGGATAGGTCGACAACGACCGAGGTGATGACATATTCGGTACTATCTAGCAAGAGGTAGGCCAGCGTGTGATGGTATAGGACCATTAGTTGGGCCTCGGTACATTCCTCTAGAGATGTACTGCCGGAAGGTAGTCCCTTCACCTGGTCATTTAAATGGAAATTCAATCTCTTATAAGTGTCTGCCATTTTGTTTGTTGAACCCACTTTGTGGCTAATATGTTGTAATTTAATCAATGTAACAATTTTCGCTAAGGTTAATAAGTTTACTTGCAAATAATGTTAAAAGAAAGTTATCAAAAATAATTTCAAATGTTTATTTTTACGTAGAAAATGTTTGGTTATCATAAGGGAAAAACCTGTTTCGTGTTTATGTGTGGTGTGGTCTTATTAGATATCGTTTTGTTTTCAAAATTCGTATTTTTGAGTTCTCACACATATCCCATGACTAACCCAGAGTTTATTTTCCTTTCTCTTAAACTCTAGAATCCCTATTTTTGTTAGGCAGTCTAGTAGTCGGGTTTAATTTGGAAGAAATATGGACGGAGCTTGAAGCATGGAGATAGAAGATTCTTCTGAAAATTGTTGTTTGTTTCCACCACACTCATGTAATATTGTATTATGCATTGTATGGAAAAATATTAATAACTTTCCATGTTTAACTCTGATAAATGCATTCAAGTTTCCACTATAAAGTTTAGTTGAAATAATATATGTTATTCCATTTGTGTGAGATTCCAATCTGTCTTTATTTTCTTTCTTACCCTGGAGCATCCACCTCTCCATCACTTGAATTTTCGGCACATGAATACTATTAGTGTCGATTTTCGAGAGTCAAAGAAATGGGTCCTCACACACGTGTGACATGGTAACGTTAACATGTGCATGGTTTATCTAAATGGGTCCCTTGTGTATACAAATGGATTATCTAAATGTATTTATATATATGCATAAAATTGTATGAGTATGTATGTGCATGTTTGTGTGTCTGCATGTGAAAACAGAACATATAATTGTTATAAAATATTAGTTGTAAATTGTTTACATAAAACCATAATTAAAATACATAAATACACATACATACACGCACGCACATATATGTATGTATGATGTATGTATGTGTGTGTATATATAAGTAAATTACAAAATTATTTTGAACATTAATTTGTAAAATTATTTAGAATAATTTGAATAAAAAGGAAAAAGAGAATGCTAATCTTAAACATTTTCACAACAAATACACAAACAAAGCAAAACACATACACCACCCCATTGACAACGCAACTACAAACCAGCCCAACCAATAACAATGTAAAAAATGTAGTAAACCCTTATAACGCGCCCTTACACTATCTAGGGTCAAACATTGAATTCCAGCTTCGAATCAAATTCATGTCTACTTCCAGACCATTAGTTCGATTATAAAATTGAGCTCGCATCTCATATTCTATCAATTTCTCCCTATGTTCAATGTTAAACCTCTTTTGTTCGAAGATTCTTTGATACCCCAAGCCAAATGTGGTGTATCGTCATGGAAGTTGTTGTAAGGGCGATATTCCAACTTAGACCTTTGCGATCGAAATAGCAATTGGTATGATCCAGCTCTTCAAATAAGCATGGTTCGATTCTGGTGGAAGCATAAATTTGCACCTCGCTGATTCCAAAAATAAGTACTATAAATACATTTGAAAAATATGCATAAATTAGATTCTACTTCCTGATTAAATAGATCGCATATGTTTGTGTCCATTATTCCCACATACATAATCGATCTTTTGTTGGTAATCGACCTATGCATGCTTTGTCGGTTGTAAAACCAAATTTTTTTCCATATTTGGTGCCAGGTAACTTTACCCCAAGCTACTATAGGTGAACAAACTCTAATGTTATTCTAGAAAGTTGCAATGTTAAAAGTAGTCGAGTTCCCAATTTTCCAATAATCATATATTTCATTTGTTGCGGTATGAACATGACGTATCAAATGTTTGACTTGTCTAGTTGATGACAATATTTTAAGTTGTGAATTACCTTCCTCAATTATACAATTAAAAGTAGAATTTGCATGAGGACATAAACTAAAACTATGCCATCCTAAAATCTCCACCATTGATTCATGGTTCAACCATTGGTCGAGCCATAAAGAGGTGCAGCACCATAAACTATAAATCTATGCACTATCTTTGCTGTCGAATCTCTTGTACGTATGCATGAGTAGTTGTTATTTATGGTTGTCACCCAAAAAATTTGATTGTGTAAATACTTATCTTTCATCAATGCACTCCAAATACAATTTTTTATGAGAGGAGTCCATAATAATTTCAATAAAGTTGTATACTGAAGATCACTTAGAAGCTTTAGACTAATCCCACCTTTTGATTTAGCTCTACACAAATATTCGCATGCAATTGTGTGAGTTCTACCACCCTAAGTTTGTGTATGTTGTTTCAATTTTAATTATCATTAAGGTGATATATTAGCATCCAATATAGGACAATTGGTGTGATTCTTCTTTGAATTAATTCATCCCTTCCTGCAGTTGATAATAAAGCATTGCCCCACTCCTAAAATTTACAAACACCTTATTCAATAATGATGAACATTGAGAAGCATGCAACGACCCAAGATTTTTATGAATTTAAATGGATAATTTAAATGAATTTTTGAATTAAAAAAATTGTAAAATTTATTGATAAATTGATTTGAAAATTATCAAAATGAAGTCTTTAAAATAAAATATACTTTATAACTACAGAGCATAAGTAAATAAAATAAATACGTATAGCTAAGATTTAAAACAACACATTAACTAGAATATATAAAGTAATAAAATATTTATATGTGTAAAATGCAAGATAATAAATATACTACAAAAATAAATAAATATACAAGACAATTTGTAAGGAAGGCAATTTAAATACTTAAGCTAAAAATTCTTGAAAGCAACCAGACAAATAAAATATATTGTAAAGCAATGTACAAAGCAAAGAAATAAATATGAAGTGATGGCACTAGAATAAAATTTAACAACAAAATAAAAAAATAGAAATGTGTTCATATGACAAAATAACAAGGCAAAGTAATAAAGCTTTAGACAAAATAAATAAATACATTCAAATAAAAATAACAACTTTATATCTATATAACATCAGTAGGCTTGCAAAAGTAGAAAACATAAGTAACAAAACAAAGAAATAAAGTATAAGTGTTGAGGCTGAGAAGGGAAGATAAGACACAGCAAAATAGGATAAGTATGTAACAATACAAACAAATCATTCAAAAACAAAACAAGGCTAAAGTAAAAACATAGTATGCAAGGCAAAGTAAAATATGGAGGTAGCCTGTAAGTAATTTATGCAAGGATAAGGTAAGATATAAAGTAGATATGAAGGCAAGAAGTCAAGCAAACATTTAATGCTTCCATACCTAGCAACAAATATACTTAACTCAAATAAAATAAATACAGCCGAAAACAAGTTGTAAACAAAACATAAAGGACTTGTGCATTAAATGCTTACACCTTTGGCAGCACAAAATATGGTCTAAAAAGATTATATTAGCCTTCAAAGTCTCTGCTCTCAAGTGTACAAATAATATTCTATACCCATTAAACTTCTTTTTATATACATTTCAACACATCACAAAATAACTTCATTTCATTTTTCATTCATTTTAAACTGAGCAAAAGAAAAAAATAAAAGAAAAACATAGGAAAGAAGAGATTCCAGTTTGCAAATATCAACGCTGTATCAACATGGAAAAGCAAGCTCTGTTTATTTCTAAAACTTATCAAAGTGAGCAAACTCTCAACCTTTAGATCTTTTGATACTGCTGCATGTGATATCTATGTGGTGATGATATATGTGTATGTTTGTCTAGATGTATTCATCTCGAATATAGTTGAATTAGGCTATAGACATGTTTGCATACTGGTATACAGGTATATATGTATACCTCTGTTAAGCATTTGCAGGCTTTAACTTGATTTAGAAATTCAAATCTCTCCCACAATTCTTTAAGATTTGATGTCAGACGATAAATGCTTGAATTTGCAAGATCTAAAAATAAAAGAAAAAAAAGAAAAAAAAAGGAAAAGAAAAGGTTTACTGGGAAAGGTAAAACAAAGTAAGATTTAAAAATATGACCAAATTCGATTTGGATAATTTATGGATTCATTTATATAATCGGTTTCGTAATCAAGAATCATGATTTTTAGTATAGTTCTCAAGATTTTTAAGCCTGGGGTGTACGAGAATTTTGGGGGTTGAACGCAAAAGGTGTTTGGTCCAAATTCTGGTGATCGATGCGATGGGAATGGTCGGGGTTGATCTTGGAGGAGGAGGAAGACTCAGGCATCACCAGAAAAATGTTGAATGAATTTACTATTCACGGTGGAGATGGCGGCGCAAGGATCAAATTTGTAAACCTAATTTTTTAGGTGGTCGAGCTTTTGATCACCGCGTCTTCCACCGTGCATCGAGCTGCACATCGCTGGTGGAGAGAGAAGCTTGGTGGATGGCGGGGTCGTGACCGGAGGGGCTGGACGTCTGATGGCCGGAGGAGGAATTGCGAATCGATTTCGTTGATGCGGTGATGGGTTCGAAGACTCGAGCCATGCTCGATTTTGAATGACGACTTGTTCGAGTTGCTTGTGGATCAGGGTTCAACGTGGAGATCGTTCGCGACTTGCTGGACGTCTCATCGACCATCGGAGTGACGTGGGTAAAACGTGCACATGCACGCGACATAGTTCGTACCTGTAAATTCTACAGAGTTGGGGAAGAAGGCTTGGCATCAGGGCAAACTCGAAGGGATTCACGAAAAACTCGAAGAAAATGAAGATATAGGGGAACTCGAAGCTGGACTCGGGAATCGTGAGTGTTTGGCTCGGGTTGTCTTTGTTCAGAGTAACCTGTACTCAGTTTTAAAAAAAAATGTTGGTCTTAAAATTGAAATCAAATTAAACTGAGGCTAAAGAAATATTTAACTTCCAGATTTTTGAAGTGAAGAAAGTTTATAAATTTAAATATTTTAAGTAAGTTTAAATATTCTAAATTTAAGGGAATATGATTTAAAATCCCTTCATAAAAAAAGAATTGCTTTAATCAAATAATTTAAAGGTTTTTTTTTAAGTTATTTTTTATAAAGAGATTTGAAGTTCAATTAGTGTTCGTTTAAACTTGAAATTTAAAATGAAAGTTCAAGGAAAAGTGAAATAGACGTTTTCAAACATATTGAAAGTGGAAATTTAATCAATGATGAAAAAAAAAATGAGTTACTCTAAGTAATAAAGATTAAGGATTAAATTCATTAACCATTAAGATAATTGGAATGATAATTGATAATTTGTATTGATTAAATTAGTAATTATAAGTTTAAATGTATAAATTTAAGTTTAGATAATAGAATAAGTAATTAATATGTAATTAAGAATCAATAATTAGATTGATTAATTAAGATAATCAGTTTTAAATTGTTAATTACTTAATGAAAGTAATTAAGGGATTAATTACTTATTGTAATTAATGTTGGATATTCTAATAAATTAAAGTTAATTAATAATCACTTGTTGTAATTAATTAAGAATAATTAATTAAGAATGATTTATTAAAGAGTGATTAATTAAGGGTTGATTTATTTATTAATGAATTAATTAAAGGAGATTAATTAAAGGATAAATGAATAATTAAAGGTTAATTATTAAATAATTTAAGGTTAATTAATTTAATTAATAAATGATTAAAGGATAATCAATCAAATGATTTGAAATTAATTTATGTTAATTAACTACGATTGATGACTTATCTGATTTAAATTTATCAGACAATTAACTGACCTTGTTTATGAATGTTTGGATTTTACTGAATGTGAATTGTTTGATATCCCTGATATATGATGCTTTGTGATACATCCCGATTTATGTTGTGATCTGTAATTTACTTATCTGTGATATATATATCTGTAATCTGTGAATGAAGATGGGCGTTATAGTTTATATCGCTTATCAACTATATTTCTGTATTCTGATATGTGATGATTGTATGCTGTTGCACTACTGTGTAAAACCCCTAGACCACACTGTTACACACACAAATATGGATTTCACGAGGAAATCAATTAAGTCATAGATTTTGAATGATTTTTAAAAGTTGAATATTTAAATTCAAATGTTTTGGAAATGGATTGGGTTTAAAAGTGAAAAGCAATTAAAAAGGGAATTTCAAAGATGGAAATTTATTTTGAATAACTTGATAAAGTTTGAAATTTAAATAATTTGATTTAAATTTAAATTCAAAGTGTGAAACTGAATTCTATAATTTGAAACTAGGGATTAAAGATGTTATACCAGTTATATATGGGTTAAACCATTTTAAAATGTATTAATTTGGGAATATGAATATAAATTAAGAACTTTAACTCGTACAAATATAATTGGATTTTTTTGAAACGAAAACTATTTGTTTCAAATATTAAAAGCTTTCACATGAGAAATGAGCGTTCAATTTGTGTTAAAAAGAATTTCAAGTTTGAAAATGAAGAAAATTTCCAAGTTATGAAAACGATTTAAAAGCTATAAGTTGAATCTTTGATTTGAAGATTCAACAAGTTAATCGAATTTTGAAAGCTATGGGTTAAATCTTTGATTTAAAGATTTAATGAGTTAATCCAACTTGAATTGAAATTGTATTTGAAAGGCTATGAATGAATCTTTGGAAATGATTTTGAAAGCTATAAGTTGAATCTTTGATTTGAAGATTCAACAAGTTGATCGAATTTTGAAAGCTATGAGTTAAATCTTTGATTTAAAGATTTAATGAGTTAATCCAATTGGAATGGAAATTGTTTTGAAATCTATAAATTGATCTTTGTGAAATAAATCTTTTTGTAATATAAAGATTTGAAATGGTAATTGGTTTAAACCATTTGAAGAAAAGTTTTGGGTTTTAAGTTGTGACTTAATTGAAATCCCAATATCCATATGTTTTTAAAATACTGCGCTCACTATTCGGTTTAGCCGGGAGAGGACCTTTGTGTCATATATCCCATTCCGAATATGTGATATGTCGTTATGGATAGCATTTGAAGACCGGTGTTGAAGACCGGATATTTTTGAAAGCGAAAGGACAACTCGTCGAATGTCTTTGCATCGACTGGTCCCCGGTATAGAGACTCCATATGTGATGGGAAGTCCGAACGTGATTAGTGAATATCCGGATTACAAGGACTTCTTTGTAAGTGCCTTCGGTTCTGTTCGAGCCCGGAACAGACTTGTATAGATAGTATGTCTGACATTGCAAATTGAGATATAAAGCCGATTTCTTTCAATATATTTCTGTTGGTGGTGGAGAATTTATTCTCTTAGCTTAACACCCTTCTCTGAGACGTACGAGCTCAGAGGTTATGTAGTTGAAGGTTATCAGCAATATATTCCCAATTTGGTAATGTGACATGCTGAGTGTTGCTATGAAATGATCATGGTGTTGATCATTTGTGATAGGATCATTTGTTTGATCGTTTATCTTTGTGATCATGTCTATAATCATTTGTTGACCCAAAGCACGGCTTTTGTATAAAGTGTGTCTTTGTGGACATGACTTCGTCGAGCCTCACACCCCGGAATGGTCAAAACAGGAAAGATGCGGCAAGTTTATGAGGGGTAGCTCCCTTTAGGGTATGTGCATTTCCTTCTGGAAAAGGGTGGTATCATGGTATGGAGCCCAGATACTTACTCATGTTGAAACACTTATTATTATGGTGTGATGTTGATTAGAGAGCTCTCGGATAAAGGTCCCAAAGGACCGGGGGATGGCATACTCGTGTCAGTTGTTACCCGGTTAGGGGTAACCCGGCCTTGTGTTGGCAGAGATCCGGTTAGGTTCTCGAGGACATCCTTCCAGAGGCGTTCTCATGTGGCAATGGGAAGTTCCTTGGCCTGACCATTTGTTGGAAATCCAAAGAAACAATACGAGACTTGTACGGTTTTAGTTGTAGAACCTGCCATTTAATGTGGTAGCTATAGTAAGCATACTATAATAGTACCTATGCTGGCTAAGATTTATATTCTACTTTCGAAATGATTTGTTCTACACTATGCACTAGTAATAATATCAAATGTTTATTTTTAATGTGTATCAAACATCTTTGACTATCATAAGAAGAAATCTCCTCCAAGTCTGCGTTTGCATTGTGTGTGTGGCGGGAGGTCTTATGGTAGTTACATTTTCAAAAAGCATTGCGAATTGATTTTTGAATACCTCTTGGTTTGTTTTTAAAGATAAACTATTTTTGTTGCTCACACCAGTCCCATGACTGATCTGAAGTTTATCGTTTTTTCCTAAACTCTGGATGCTCAAATTTTTTTTTCTACACGAGCAGTCTAGAGTTGGGTTTTTCAGATAGTCAGATTAGTAGATTATCTGGAGTTAGTTCAGTCTTTGGATCACACCAGTCTTGCTTGTCTTGGTGCATCGTTATTAGGAGTTCGAGCTATTGCTGGATTGGTTCTTGGAGATGGAGTTGCAATTCTCGGAGTTCTCTTTTGAAGACTATCTTAGAGTTATATTGTTCCGCTGCTAGATGCTATCTATTTTTCTTTTCCACTGCTATTTATTGTATCATATCTCTGATGTATATTGATATCTATTGGATCATCTGTTGTATCAGATATTGTATCAAAGCTGTATATCAATGTATTATTCTTTTATTCTGCTGTGTTATTTACTTAATGTTGTTATAAGCTTCGGCGAATCGGATTTGAACGGTCGAATCTATGGCATTCGAATACGATATGAAGTATGGATGTCGATTTTCGAGCGGGCAAAATCCGCTATCGTCACAAAGCATGTATGTAATCAGCAGATAGGGGAACCCTTAGATATTTAACTGGCAAGGATTCTTCCGCTATGCCCAAAATAGATAGAATTTGGTCTTTATTAATAACTCCTTGCTGTAATAAACTTTTGATTTAAGTTGATTGGTATTCAACACTGCTGTACTTACAAGTTGGCTAAAAATATTTATTATAGAGGTTGCATTTGCTGTCGTAGCACTTAAAAAGATCATAACATCATCAACGTATAATAGACATATAATAATTCGCTGAGTAGATGAATTAGGATGTAATAACCCGTACCTCAATGGGCCCAAAATTTGATAAAAATAGAAACCCAAGTCCACCAAAGCACGAATCATTGAATTTGGTACCGCAATAAATATAAGCAAGTTAAAGATCGATCAACTAAACTCACAATGGAGGAATTAATATTAGGATATAAATTTTGATAGTGGCTACAACCTGGGAATTTATAGAATACCTACGACATCAATCGCCTTGTCAATACAAACCATGAGAGAGAGAGAGAAGACTACACCATCAACCGACCATATCTAACTTCATTAACCTATCCCTTTAATCTATCACGTGGGTTTTCATGAGGAGTGGGTCAGAACAACGTTCTGGTGACTGGAACATCTATACGTTGTCCATAACATAAATTTATACTGATAGTTTTTCATTTAATTGTTATGTCTATTATTTAAGGTAAACCCGGTTTGTTTTCCATGCATGTACGATTGGTTTTCTACCCAAAATCTACCTAACCTATTTCAAAGGCATGACTTATGCTATTTAGCCACTTTATACTTCCTAAAATAAAGCGGACCCCTTAGCATAGTCAATGTTGGTTTATTAGTCCCAACTACTGAGACCTTCAACCTCTATACATGGCTTTTAGTATATAGTTGTCATCTATCATCCATAAAAGTTTATCTATGTGAGAGAAAGTACCCAAGTCACTTAATACGTTTATAAAAATAACTATGCAGACTTTTGACCATTTAATACTTCGAGAGCAGGTCCTCAAACAACCATTTAGTACCCTTAAAACCCGCGAAGCAGTCCCCATCATTTAATACATATCTTCAAGCAAACTCCCCAAAGGTACAATCTAGCTAACACTGCTTGGAATCTCGCTTAGTCAATTAATAATTTTGATACAGGCAGAGGCGAGCCCTATAATAATCACTTAAGACCTCAAACTTGAAGTGGACTATTCCTGCGATATCCTTCACCCCTTTTAACCGCATATACTAACCATTTAATATTTTTCTAATTAAAAAAGGTGACGGTCTCTCAAACAACCACTTAATACCTCAAATTCTTCATAGGATCTTTAATTATTTTCACGGGCCTTCCATTTCAGGAGAGGCAGATCCTCAAGCAACCATTTAATACCTTTAAAACTCCTGAAGCAGGTACTTCGCTATATAACCTATACTCACAATGACATCTCACATAAGTCCGATTATTCATAGGAACTGGTAACCAGATTAGCTGGGTAAATTGACCCTTTATAATTTGGGTCTAACCTCGTGTCATCGCAAAATACTAATCATAGGCGGTATCCCTATGACATAGCCATATTTACCACACCCTTACACACACACGCACACACACAACTCACTTTGCCAATTGATTAGGCTACATAAGAGTTCCTTCACATTTGCCTTAACAATCATTTGTTCAGGTTTTATAGTTGGGAATATCACATATGAGTAATAATTATGCACAACTACTGGTAGCCTTTGAGTCATGGGAAGACTTCTATTGTGAAACTCTACTAATCTCTCATTTCGAACCCACTAAGTCTAATTAATTAACCGAAAATTATTTTATTTTATTTTATTTTATATTTAAGCCATATTATCCTAGGCTTATTGTTCTTAAATTTGTTTATTTGTTATTCCAAGTTGAACATTAGACTTAGCATATTAATCCCCTTTTGTTAATTAAGGCTACATGTCTAAATATTCAATTACTAACCAATTCCCTTTTTAATTACATATCCATTAATGTTAACTTGTCCAAGATAAATGAATATCAGCCTAAGGACATTTCCTAAGACATTTATATGTTTACTAATATCCAGTTAGTAATGTTTTTAACTATCCCATAGTTATTAATTCAACTTATTTATTTATCAGTCACATTAATCCATTTACACTATTAAATTAATGCAGCTTCCATATTTGTTTCCATTTATTTCCCATCTATTTTAGTTACAATCTTTTAACTTCCTTTTCCATTAATTAGTTTTCCTAAACACGAATATTATATGTAAGCAACATTATTAGTAAAGTTTTACTTTAATTATTATAAGCACGGTAATTTACATACAAATATATACTTTTGTCAAATATTTTTTAGTTATACATCTTCACTATAATATTCATTTCTATGTTCAATTGTTGGAATCATATCCAAAAGGATTATCTGCTATAATTTCCAAAAGTTAGTCCAAAACAAAGGATTTAACTTTAAAATATAAAAGATTACATCGCTTGAAACAAGGAGTGATCCTTTCTTTTTATTATTGAAATAGACAGTGTAAACCATAATGAATTCATACTTTACACAGCTCTTTCTCTTTTTATTTGCATCCATTCCTTGTTAGATCCAACACCGTATTTTTCTAAAAGGGAAAGAAATCACAAATATTAATGGATCTAAATTCCAAGAATCCAAACATAGAAAAGTTTACATTTCAACAAAATTAGGGTAAAAATCCAAATCATAACATTATTATACAATCTATTTTCAGATCTGATAAAATTTCCATTCAAATCAGCATTCTAAATTCATACTTTTGTGACTGATTTCCAGATCAACTTGTAAACAATTCTAAATAAATTCATAAACAAGAATGTGTAGGTGGTATTTATTATATTTAGAATATATTCTTTTTACTGCCTACAACTTATATACAATTATCCAATTAGGCATAATAAACAAAACACCAATGGGAGAATTTTTATATTATAACAATCTACAAAATTTCCCACTCACCTTTACCAAGTATTCCAAATCTCCGGTGTGAAGTGGAACCTTTCATTCAACTCCATCTTCTTTTAATCCTTGAAATATGTATAAAATGGGGAATATATATATATATATATATATGTTAGGATTTCATATTTGAGAAGAGATTTGTGTAGGAAGGAAATAAAATATATAAATATGAAAATACCAATATAGATTTACCTCGAATACACGTATTGTAGGTTGATTCTCTTCCTTTTCTTTTTAATTTCTGTTCTTCTCCAATTTGTATACATATATAAATATTTTATAATTTTAGAAAAGTAGAGGGGAAGAGAAATGGTAGAGCTTTGCTGCCTTTTCCAAAAAAAAATATGAGAAGAAAGGAGAGGTGTAGGCCTGAATTTCTAAGCGTTAGAATCAACCATAATTGTACGATTAAATATATTAAATCCAGGCCATTATGGCCTAGGCAAACCCTAGCCGTCACATGCCCAACAGTCAATCGCTTATGGTTCACTGGTTGACAGCTAGTTGTCAGTCGGCCTCAATAGTGCGTCGGCTTGTGGGCCCAGCCGATTAATTATAAATGTTAATTAATCATATCGAATTATTTTCATCTCGATTTTATTTTTCATCCATAACTTCTTCGTTTGAACTCCGATCGCAAAAAACCTCAAATATGAAAATTGCTCAGAATTTCACCATGAATGCAATGGTGCAAGTTTCATGGTCAAATTCCTTTATTTGCAAAAATTCCATTTTTGGCAACTAACTAACTTTAATATTTAACTAAAAGTTTCATCCTCGAAATTTATACCAATGACTAAGTCATGATTATCATCGCATTTACCCTAAACTACACAACGAATTTGTGTACATCCAATTTTGTAACCAAATGTGGACAAGAGCATAGTGCATTACTGTATCCTCACATGAAAATATGTAGGCAGAATGATTCTAAATCGGGCCCTACTATATGACTGCATTTATTTTAAAAACATTTTTCAAAACATGATGCAAACAACCTAAATATACTTGCAGTTCTACATATACACAAAATTTGAAAATCCTTTTTCATCCAAAAATCCTCATGTTTCTACGAATAGAAGCATGGTACAACCAGTTTTGCATCAAATACCTGCCATCCATAAATCTAACATATCGAAAAATTGTTTACTAAATTTTACTCCTATGTTGGAAAAAAGGAATTAAGTGGAGACATACCACTCTATAAGCTTCCCATTTCTTAGTACAGTGGCAATTTCCTCGCTGCTCCAAATTTACTCTATATACAAAATGCATAAGGAGGCTTGTTTTCAAGCTTTTAAAATGGAATTGAATCTAAAAATAGACCTGCATGCGTTATCAATAAGTTACGGAAATAGAAATTACAAGACTAAAATAGCTTTTCCCTTGTTATCGCTTGCATTGTATCGTATCGCCGATCCTAATGCACCGCTAAATCCATAAATTCTAGCACTATTTGTCTTTCTTACGTTTAGCATGTAGCCTTCAAAATCAAAGATTTCACAAAAATATTTCTCACATTTCAAATTTGTACGTCATTTGAAAAATAAATTCGAAAATATTTAGACGTACATTTTCCCTTGAAAGAAAATTTTGGATAAAAACCCTAAAAATTATTTAAGGGTCAAAAGTAACTCAAACCCTAAAAAAATTTCAAAGTAAAAACTTTTCAATTCAAGGGAAACTTTTCAAAATATTTTTCTCCACAAAAATGTTGATAAATCTAGCCACAATTTAGCATAGTCGGAAGTCGGTTATGCGCAAAAAGAATAAACCAAATTCTAAAATCCCACAACTAACCTTAACCTACAAAACTTGACATTTTATATATAAAAAAAATGTCAACGCCTCTATTATTCAAAAAAATTAGCTTTTAAGGAACATGAGGAATGACCCATGCTACCAAAACTACTTTACCCTATTCTTTGCTAAAATTTTCCAACTATTCTAAACTCTCAATCTTATATTACATTTACTGTTAGTTAAGTGTCTTTATGAGATTTCCACATTTATATTGTTTCTTCGCTATTCATGTATAACAGCAGGTCGCATATCCAGAAACAATGGCACAAAAAATAAACGGGAACATAGTCATAATATTATACGTGCCCTTTTACAATAGAAAACTCACAGTTACAACCCATACAAACTAAAAGAAAAGACAATACTATAAATCGTAAAACACTACCTAGAGACTACGAGATGTCTTGCTTCGCATTTGGAGCTTGAGCCATTGTTGCAACCCTTGAATGATCATAGCATGGTGGCTATATAATCAATCTCATGCTGCTGGCACTGTTGGTGTTGCTGGTAGCTTCGGAATCACCATCTTCATAAGGGAGGATCTATCGATGATAAAAGGAACCTTCTTCTAAACTACCACTTCGTGTTCACCTATATTTCCTATAAATGAGAGTGAATAGGTTACAATATGGGAGGTAACTCTATGGAGTGCCGACTCCTTGATCGACAAAATGGATCATGAGAGTGCAAGTCTAATTGAAGGCTGCCACCAATAACTATATAGGTGGCCTTCCATACTGTAGGATAAATATGGTCATAACTTCCTACCCGTGGGATAATATTGTGTCGAATGATGCATATAACCAAATGGGAGGTCGAATGTAGACTATCCGTCTTCAAAATATCGAGATCTTGAGAAAAGATCAACTATAAAATCTTTAGGTCCGTCGTCTCTAATTCATCCAAGTTGCATCCTCAACGGAAACCCCCAAAACCTTAGCGAGATCATCATTAGTTAGCTAGATATGCAAACCATTCACCTCCGAACGAATCAAACTATTACATTAATCGAATCTTTGCGCCGATCGAAAATGATGCAATGCGGACAACATTCTTGCTCAAAGGTCTCGAAGTGGAGGATCAGTGCAAGTCCTACCGTAACGAATAACTCCTTTAGCCTAAAAAGTGGAAAATTTTACCACTCATTCCGATCCAGCCATGCAACCTCATAAGGGGTAAGACCAGATTGGCGTAAGGAAGAACCGATAGTGCAGGAAGGTGCCATAGGTTAAGAAGTGGTCGGAGGAAAGAATTATAATTTAGATTTTGAGTAGTGGTGGGGCGAGATCTATGTGCAAAAACCAGCGGGTGGGAGAGGTGAGAGTGCTACAATTAAGAGAATGAGAAAAACTGCATTGCCTTATGGTGGAATGGAGGAGAGAGGCTATTACTTTGGAGGAGGAGGATGAAGATTGGGTTCAACTGGTTGAGGAAGGAGAAACAAAAGATTGCAACTGGGGGAATTTGGATGCGGCTTTTATAGTTTCATTGCAAGTCCAGGTTGTGCCGAAACTCATTGACTGGTAGACCGCTCTAGGTTTTCCGCTAGGGGGCTACTGCTAGACGGGCTTTGGTGTTTGTTGAACCTACACCCAATCAGGTCGAATTAAATAATAATAACATTTCACGCCGTATCCTTTTAATGGACAAGATGCGAAAAATTCTTGTCCTCATCATAGTGGTGTCAGTGTCAACCATCTAGTTTCAAACCATTCTTCAGCAATTCACAGTCGTCCCAACAAAAATTGTTGCGATTAACAACACTACCAGAAACACGAAAATATTCCAACTATTATTCCGCATTTTACGGAAATATTTCTTCTAATAGTTGGTAGGTAGAATATCACTTCAATGACATCGCCCAATAGAATTAAATGTCGTTCCTACTTTGTCCATCCTATGGAAGAGAGAAAACTTTTAAAATCCTTGATTTTGTAAATTGAAAAATCATTGAGCTAAATACATGCTCCTTTATGCTTGTTTCTAAATAATAGAAACTATTTCATACCAAACTTTCTTTACAAATCAAACTTTGATATATAAAGATATTTCGAGTTTCAGAAACCTTTTTAAAACACAAACTTCCTAAATAGATCTAGGTACAAAATCCTTTGAAACCTTTTTTCCATACTCAAAAGAAATTCGTAATATAAATATAATAAAATTTCTCTCATAGGTTTGGAGTAAGGAATTGACTAAAGTTCTCAAAATAAAAAGATCCGGTTTGCCGTCATAGAGGTGATCGATGAATGCATTCTTGCAAGATCTTGCTTCTGAACAGTTGCAACATAAAAACTCCAATTTCCTGCCTGTCTGAAACAATAACATACTTTCGGTTGGAACTTATCGTCAAAATCCAAAATCACAAGGTAGCTAGATCTCAAACATCAAGTCGAACACCTCCAGTTTTTGAGATTCTGTCATATGTCATACTCATGCTCTTCCAAACTATCGCCTATGCACCAAGGGGTAATTCAAACTTGGTGTGAGAATCTTGAACTCTAAAACATTTCAAACTCATGGTTGCTTTGCCTGTTCCTACGAGGTAGGACAACAACTATTCTATAGTCAGAATTCTTAGAGTCAATTGCAAATATGACAATGACAAATAGAAATATGAACACATTCTCTCGTTTTATCCTAATTCCCCCGATTGATTAACCTTGGCTCTGATACCAAATGTAACAGCTCATACCTCAATGGGCCTAAATGTCAAATTTTTTTAAAACCCAAGTCCACCAAAGCACGAATCATTTGAATTTGGTACGTGCAATAAATATAAGTGTATCAAAGATTGATCAAACTAAACTTACAGCGGAAGAATTAATGCTAGGATATAAATATTGACAATAGCTACTACCTTCAAAATTTATAGATTTCCTAGGACATCAATCACCTTGTCAATGCCGAGCATGTAAGAGAGAAGATTACGCCATAAGCTGATCATATCCAGCTCCATTCACATGTCCTTCCAATCTATCCTGTGGGTTGTATTAAAAAGGGATCAGAAAACGTACTGGTGATTGGAAAATCTATTGCTATCCATAACATAAATTTATACCAATAATTTTTCATTTTATTGTTATGCCTATTATTTAAGGTAAACCCAATTTGTTTACCATGCATGTACGATAGGTTATCTACCCAAAATCTACCTAACCTTTTCCAAAGGTATGAATTAAACTATTTAGCTACTTGATACTTCCTAAAATGAAGCGAACCCCTTAACATAGTCAATGTTGGTTTATTGATCCAAGCTACCGAGATCTTCAACCTCTGACATTGCTTTTTAATATATAATTGCCATTCTATTGACGCATCTATCGCCCGATACAAGTTCAACTATGTGAGAGAAAGTACCCAAGCCATCTAATACCTTTTTAACAAGCCATTTAATAATTATAAAATCTATTTTTAGATCTATAATAAATTTCATTCAAATCAACATTCTAGATTCAAATTTTAGGATTGATTTCTAGATCTGGCTGTAAACAATTCTAAATCAACCCATAAATAAGAATACGTTGGCGATATTTCTTATATTAGGATTATATTTAATTTGTAGCCCATAACTCATATACAATTATCCAATTAGCATTATAATCAAAATCACCAACAAGACAATTTTCATATTATAAAAATTTATAATATTTTCCACTCACCATTAAAAAGTGCTCCAAATCTTCAGATCTAAAGTAGAACCTTTAATTCAACTTCATCTTGTTTTAAATTCATAAAATATGTATAAAAAGAAGAATATAAGTTAGAATTTCAAATCTGAGAAGAGATTTGGGTTAGAAGGGAATAAAAACATAAATATGAAAATATGAATATAGATTTACCTCGAACACATGTACTGTAGGTTGATTATCTTCCTTTTCTTTCTAATTTCATCTCCAATTTGTATATGTATATAAAATATTTTATATTTCAAAAACGTAGTGGAGAAGGGAAACAGCAAAGGATCGCGGCTTTTTCTAGGAAAATTAGAAGAAAGGATATGGATAGGTTTGAATTTACCGGTGTTAGAATCAACCATAGCCATATGATTAAATATATTAAATCTGGATCATTTTGGCCTAGGCAAACCCTAGCCGCCACACGCCCAATGGTCAACCACTTATGGGTTACCGATCAATAGCTAGTGGTCGACCAGCCCCAATGGTGGCTTGACTAGTGGGACGGATGATTAATTATAAATGTTGATCAAATATCGAATTATTTGCATTTCCATTTCATTTTTCATCTGTAACTTTTTTGTTTGGATTTCGATTGTAACCCTAAATATGAAAGTTTCTCAGAATTTTACCACAAATGCAATGGTGTTAGTTTCGTGGTGAAATTTCATTGTTTGTGCAAATTCCATTTTTGGCAACTAACTAACTTTAATAATTAACTAACGTAAAATTTGCAGGGTGTTACATAGGTTGTATTTGTTGTAACATTAAAGCATCTCCCATCTATATTAAAAAAATTCTACCACAACAAAAAAAAGTAGAGGGATAAGGGATCAGCTTGTCCTATGCCTCTTGAAGATGTAATAAAACTATTAGGTATTCTATCGGCCATAACTAAAATGGTTGGTGTATGATGCGTTCATAAATCAAATTCATAAGAGAGACAAGGAAACCCATAGTAAACATCACGCAGTATACAAATTTTCCGTTAACTGTTCATATGCCTTTTGTAAATCAATTTTAATGCACATTTTTCCTTTCCACTGTTCTTAAAATCTCTGACCAATTCATGAGCAAGCAATATATTTTCACCAATATTACGATTAGGCATAAATGCTGACTGGTTTTCTATAGTAGGAAAAGGCAAAAAATGTTTTATCATAAAGCATATAATTTTTGCTATAATTTTATATAACACAGAAATTGGATGATAATCTAAAATGCTTTGTGGCTTATGTTTCTTAGGTATCAAGGTGGTAACGTTGTGATTAATCCTCGACTATCTTTCCAACCCAAAAAATAGTAGTGACAGCATCAAATAAACTTTCTTATATCAAATCCTAATAAAGCTTGTAAAATTTCAAGGAGAAACCATTAGGGCCAAGGCTTTTGGAACCTTTAATAGAAAAACAACATCTTTAACTTCAGCCATAGCAGATAAGTATTTTTTACCTCTGCAATGGTCAGTTTTATCGGTTGAATTGGGAGGAATAGTCCTCCCATTTGATGATTAAGAAGATTTACTTAGAAAGTAATAACTTGGTTAATGATTTGCTATCATAGATAAAGTTTCCTTCCGAGTCAAGCAATGCTTGTATTTGTGCTTCTTCATTTTCATCTTTGTATAAAAAATTCGAAATTAGTATCCCTACTTTGCAACCATGAAAATTTTTCTTTGTTATTTGTTAAATTCGTGTTGTATTTCAAGTTGCTCTTTGAGTTATAGATACACAGTAAGTAATTTATGGCACTAGTCTTCATTAAATGGATTGAATCAAGTTGACAAAAAAGTTTGTTATATTCCTCCTTATGAAGTTGCGATGAACCAGTTTTTACTCTTGTCTTATTCCATTACTTTGAACTTTTCTTGATTGTTTGCTTCATGAAGGTGAACTTATGTGTACATGTTCCCCATGTCACAGCTTTAAGTCCATCTTATATACAAGCTTAAGAACCTTCAAGTTGATGTCATATGTCGATATATTTAAATGGTTTACCTTTTGGTTGTTAATTGTAATAAAAGTGGGGTGTAGTCACTAAAGTGGTCTGACAAAGAAGTTGTAACTAAATCTAGAAATTTAGTTAGTAATTCATAGTTCACAAGCACTTTGTTGATACTTATTGCCATATCTTTTATCCTCCATATGTATTTGCAACCCTGGAAAAGAGTTTCAACCGATCCACACATGAGCGTACAATTTTTAAAGGTAGTAATATAGGAAAATAGGATTAGTATCCCCTTTTTTATTCTTGGGGTTTGAAACATTATTAAAATCTCTCATAACCACTCATGGTAATTCTATATTAGATGCATTCAAATATAAATAATCCCAAAGTGTAGCCCTCTCTATATGGAAATTACTTGCATAGATAAAAGTATAAACACAGTTAAACCAACTTATGTTTATCATTTTCATTATAATATAATGTTTACTCTTGTGAAGTTTCTCATAAATCAAGATATTTGAATTGATTAAAATGATAGTATGACCTTTACAACCTAGATTATTGTTGTGAACTAGATACCACCATCTACATCCTGAAAATCTTACTAATGTCTAATTTATTATCTAATAAACCCATAAGCCTGAATTTGTGGATATTCAGAGGTTTGAATACATGATGAATTTTTTTACATCAGTATTCATTCCTATGATATTCCCAGACATTAGATTCATTAGTTATGAGCTGTAACACCCCTAATTTTAGTTTAACATTATTCAAGAGATTTAAAATGATAATTAACAAGGTCAAGCCTTAACTAATTAACTAATAAGGTTGTATTAAACTTAAAATAGGGAAGAAAAAATGAGAAGGGAAAAATAGGAATAGATCATTCTTTATACCCTCATCCTCCCATTCATTTAGCATTTTACAATCACACAAAATTGTAAATATAAGAGAGGCCAACCATAACCAAGGTAGAGAAGATAAAATCAAAAAGAGGAACATAGAGATTCAAAAGGCAAAGCATAAGGATACTAAATTCCATCAAATCTCAACTACATTATCCAATTTAAGGTGAATAATAGTTAACTATCTTATTGCTTGAGCTGGATTTCGATTATGGATAATTTCTGAAATGATTATGATGTTATTATCAAGTTATAATTATTTACGTAATTATTTGAATAGAATAATGATTTTTGGAATTTTTGTGAAATTATTTAGATTGGTTTTAAGGGTAAAATATAAATTTTTGATCTCCAATTGATTTAATTTTCTTATATGTTGTATAAAGCGTTTTTTGGAGATGATTTTTTAAATTCATAATTTTCCACGTTAAAATGAATATTTTATGAATTTCCTAAGAAGGAAATAGTGTTTATGTTGGGTTTTATTTATTAAAAATAATTAAATAATTATTTTTGTCCTAGATTTTTTTTGATGAAAGAATATGTTGATTTTAATTTTAGTGAATTTTGGTTATTTTTCCCAAGTGATTATGAATTTTTATGAGTTCATTATGCTAGAAAAGCATTTGATTATATTAATTAAAGGAATTAATTAATTAAGTTGATTAAAGCTTGTGGAATTATAAAACTAATTTACAGAAGTTTTCTAAAAAGAAATTAGTCAATTTTGTTTTTAACTAATAGAAATTTTATAGGAAATAAGAGTTGGTAAAAAGAAATTGCTTTTAATAGAAATAAAACAGTTTAAAGATAATTACGATAATGCCATCGATATTCGACATTCCCATGACGTCCCATGTTAACAATAGTTGGTATCACATTGTAGTTTTAAGCACTATTGGAATAGGCAGCGTTGACATGAAGCAATGCATGTGATCTATACCATAAGTGTGTGATGCATTGGGTCATGCATCCGACATTGTCATTATAGGAATGCCGCATCTCGTGGGTATATGAGACATTGATGTCATGAATTATCAATGCCGATAGTTTTTTTCTTTCTTAAATTAATGCTGCAAGTCATCAATTTCGGTATCAATCTATTTTGCGTTAATGATGCCGCTAATTTTTCTATGTATATGGCATAACAATTGAGTGTCGTGTTTCCGGCATACTTGAATTAACGCTACAAGTATTGTCTCTGACATAAGGTATTGATGCTATGGTTTATCAATATTGGCATTCTTTGTTTAATTGTTTTCAACAACTATTCCATGCGGCATTGATGCTTCAACTCTCTATTTCAATGCCGATGAAGCCTTGTTCTATGCAAACTAAAAGTATGTTTTAAAAAGTCCAGATAGCCTATGTTTTAAGAAAGTCGACAACCGTATGATTGGATGGTTGGCCTTATACTCTATAAAATCAGAACTTTTGTTTCCGAACCTTGGATAGAAGTTCATTATTAGTTTAACAGCATGAATTCCGCAAGTCTTCTCTTTTGCTATATTAATGGTAGTGGCCATATGCTTCATGATTTCGACATCATTCCTTAGGGACACCAATATTTATATTTTTATATGCCATAAGTTTATGAATTTATCATTATTCATCAGGGACATCAATGTATATTATATTTGACTTGCCAATTATTTTACGACTCTGACATCATATATATTAGGGATACAAATGTGTGTTATTACATTATGATATAAGTTTGTGGATTTGTCAACCTAATTGGTCATCCCAGCGGACTTAGGTTGGGCACTTAGGCGAATACAATTAATTATGGATTGAATTGATAAATTAATGGTTTATTGTCATCCTAGGAAAACTATGGATTGTATGATGGATAGTCCACATAATGCAGGAGATGGATAGTCTCTATATGGTTAATAAAGGGTTCATAGTCATCCTAGAAAAACTATATTATGTGTGATGGATAGTCCACATAGTTTAAATTGAATGAAACATGTGTGATGGATAGTCCACATAATTTTAGATAGTTAACCATGTATGATGGGTAGACCATATGGTAGGGGATAGATAATCCATATATTTTACACATGTGAGATGGGTAGTTCATATAAATATAAGGCGGATCATCGTTTGAAGTTAAGATAGACAGTCAGATAAAATTGAGATAGATAGTCAAATAAAGTGGGATGGTAGTCAATTGTATGTTGCATGACTGCAAATATTTTATTATTATTTTCTAAACATTGTGGATGCAAAAGCACAGTATATGGTTGATATGTTTTGGTTAAGATACTAGTGAGCGAAAAACCGATTCCGCTCTACGGTATTTTTTCACAAGATATCTATTTTGGTTCAAGATGATATGTTATTATTCACACCAGGCTATTTGTCTAACCCAAATTTTATGTTTTTCCCTCTAAACTATCGAGTACTCATTTGATTAGGCCGGGAATAGGGTTTTCATATTTTCAGTTAGACGAATAAGCTTCCAGAGATGTGTAGGAGACAAGCTAGCTATTACTAGGAGCTTTTACTTAAACTACGTTGTTTTATCTGCTTGAATGGTGTAATGACAAATTGTATAATTTCCAACTCTTAGATTCTGATTGTAACATCCCGTATCTAGAGGCCAAAAGCTAAGCGCAATAGATGTTGTAGTCATCCATAGTATTAACTTTTGGTAATAAAATACGATAATGCTAATGGTATCTATAATATCAGAAGCACTTGAATATGAACAAAATCACATATTTCCAAAAAAACGTTCAACTGATTACATATCAAAACAAATTCATATTCAAGTTACATAATCCCATTTTGTTTGCCAAGTAAAGATCAATTATAATCATTACAAAATTACTCCAAAAGCGACATATGATGATGCCCATTGGTTGATTAAAGTGATATAGTCATATCTGACTTAATACACAGCGGAAATAAACAAAGTAATTTACGATTCCTAATTAGCTATCCATCAGCCACCTGCCCATCTTCGGAAGCTTTATTCACCAAAATTTCTAAACCTGAAAACCTTAACCCTTAGACCACTTAAATTAATTTTGAGCACTTGAGAATTTAAGGAGAAAACACAAAAACTTCGAGTCAAACATAAAGTCTGGTGTGAATAATACTGTTAGATCTCGGTTTATGATATTAAGTGAGACCATGTTGCTTAGCAAAAAGGGTTCCCCTCACTAGTATCCTTTTTAGAACATACATTTTGCAAATCCTTTCCTGCAACCAAACTGGTTAATCAAACTGATATAATAATGATAAATAAGAGCTATGTCCATCAAGTTGTAATCAGGTAACTAGTGAACTATCCGTCCATAAGTACTAAATGGACTTTCTGTCCGAAAACTGGGTTGACTTTCTGCGAACTGGACTAACTATATGCAAACTGGACTAACTATCCAAACCGAAATGGACTATCTATCTAAATCATTTTCTTAGGGTTTACTACCCTTTATCTTTTTCCTTGAAAATCTTTTTAAAATGATTTAACCTTTTAAACCATACTTAAACAAGGAAAATGTATTCTTAGCTTTACTCTAAGCTATTTTGCCATGATATATATACT
Organism: Allium cepa; assembly: GCA_030765085.1. Taxonomy (NCBI): domain Eukaryota; kingdom Viridiplantae; phylum Streptophyta; class Magnoliopsida; order Asparagales; family Amaryllidaceae; genus Allium; species Allium cepa. The sequence continues at coordinate 400,645,674 of CM060931.1, forward strand.
TTACACAAAATAATATTGATGAATTTCAATGAGGATTATCTATCCTTCCTGTTATCCAGGTTTTTAACCCAGCAGGAGCTAACAGGAGGCAGAACGGTCCGGTGTTTTGGAATGGTTTGGAACTTAACCAGAAAGGCCAAGGCAAGAGCCAAGCTATATCACTAAGGTAACGACCGGGATCAATGAAACCGAGAGATCAACATTCTCTTAGCCCAATCAGTAGTTCAGCGAAAATAGGTAGTAAATTTCATTAAAACGGAACCACTCCGACTATTGAAACATCTCTAATTCCAAACTCTAGAAAAATGCTCAATGCTCAGATCATCAGCAACCCAAACATCTTCTCGATTCAACAACAAACTAGCTATGGATATAATGAAGAAAAGGCCAAGGAATTGGCTCGCAAACGATCAAGTCGATGGGTCGCTAGCAATCCACGGACTATGGGTCGCTAACGACCTATGCTTTTGCTTCGGTTTGCGAGCCAAACCACCCTTGGGCCATTCCCTACCTACCTACGACTAGATGATGAAGTGGCCTAGCCCAGAAGCTCTCTGATCCATATAAATATCATCCTACCTGCAACACAAATTGGATCTTCCCAGGGCTTGTTACTGAAGCTCTGTTGAAATTATTCTTCAATCTCTATCTCCCTCATAATATTCTCCAAAGGAATTCACTATGATTCTCTAGTGGATTCCAACTCTGGGGATTCGAGCTAGCTTAAGATAATCAAAGCCTTGTAATCATACATCTCTTGTAACAACATTCAATCTTTAATAAAACTATAAACTAGATGTAGGCTTCTTTAACAGCCTACCACTATAAAAATTCTCTGTCTACTTTCTTTTACAATTCTTTTTCTATATCTGTGATCTATGATATTGCTCTATCAAAACAGGATTGGTGCTTTCAAACTCTAACCAGGGTGTTGATCCATTTTTTGGGTCAACATTTTAGTGCTTTCACTGAGAACTCAACTCAGATCCACATCTACCTATCTATTTTGGATCCCATAGGTCCAGAAGTTAGATCATTACTCTTTGCTTGAAGAATCCACTGTTTGGAATCAATGGCCCCTGGAAGAAGAAGAACTATCTCTGGAAGGTCCGTAGGGGCAGTGGTAGCTAGTAAGGATGTTAATCCCCAAGGAACTGAAGTAAATGGTGCTAACTTAAGGATTCAGGCGCCAGTCTACTCGAATCAGCATGAGGTTGTTACCAGGGATGAGTTAAACAAAATTATTAATGAGATCAATCAAAAAATGAAAAGTAGCCAAAAGGCTCTAATGGACAAGCTTAATGCTCTCCTAACCGTATAGTTGAATCCCGCTCCAAGGACTATGCTTGAACCCACGGCTGCCACTGAACAAGAGAATTCCTCCATCTTTGGTCTACACAGAAGAAATGGAAAACAACCATAAAAGAGGGCAACAACATGACTTAACGTGGACGAAATACAAGCATCCATTTTCCATAAGGCTGCCTATTTTGAATTTAAGCCAAGGAGCAAAGACCCCTATAGAGGACATAGCTATGGATATTTCCAACTTAGAGGATGGAGAGCAAGACGACAAATTGGAAGAAAACGCCAATGCATGTGATAATGCAAGGAATATCCAAACTGCTCCAGTTAGACCCATCGCAAGCTAATGAGACCCTACAGGAGTCGCTCTCCCGAAGACAGGAGAGCTTTTGCCTCGGCCTACTCACCAAGACCGTTTGTAAAGTCAAACACTTGGCGTAGTGACTGATTTCCATCCTCAGGACTACCGGTAATCAGAGGCATACATAGCAGACATGGTTAAACGATTAATGGAGGAGAGTAAAGATAGAAGAGATGATGAATAGTGATCTACACCAAGTCGTAGTTTCTTCACGATGAAATGTTGAATGAGAGATATCCAAAAAAAATTCACAATGCCAATTATTCCATCCTATGACAGAACGAAGGACCTGAAGCTTCACTTGTATAAATACAATTGGTATACGGACATACCAAATGTCTCTGAAGCTGTTCGACGCAGAAGCTTTCCTATCTTTCTCAAAGGGGTTGCATCAATGTGGTTCACTAGGCTTCCTTCAAGATCTATATCTACTTTTGACCAACTAGCGAAAAGGTTCCTTGATCAGTTCAGACTACATTCTGCGCAGTTAAAAGAGATAATGTCTCTATCCGGGTTGTTCTAAGGGCATAACGAATCACTGAAGTCGTTTATGAACAGGTTTAACACCGTGGTGATGGAAGTAAGCAACCCTAACGAAGATATGGTTTTTATGACATTAGTTCATACCACATCCAAAAACTAATTTTGAAAAGTGGATTAAAATGAAGAAACCTACCATCAGGAAAGATTTCAGTTGTAAAGCAAGTCAATACCTAAGGTTGGAGGAAGCGTAGGAATTGGAAGGGAAGTCTACTAGTGTGCAACTGGAAAACGCCGGCAAAACGATGTAGCAATGAATCAAAATGCGCTTACTTCTTGGGATGTTGAAGGAACCACTGGAAAAAGCGAGAATTCAAAGTGACAAGGTCAAAACTCAAATAAGAAGAATGGAAACGACAATCATAAAAGGCTCAAAGGGTTTAGGCCGAAGGGTACACTCCCCTGAGCGACACATGGGAAAACATTTTTCTCGCAATTTAAGGAACCGAGGAATGCAAAATGCCACCCAAAATTGAGGCGATTGAGTAGCAGAAGCACTCAAGGATTCCGGGGACACATGGTCATAATACGAATGAATTCCACCACCTAAAGAATCTCATTGAGGAAATGATCTAGAACAACTAACTCCATTAGTACGTAAGACAACCGTAAAACCCCGATCAATCTGCAACTCCTCGACACCCAAGAGGACGAAGGAATCAAGCAGGAACCGGCGAAGAATTGTTGAAACGAACTGATCAAGACTCATCATCGGAACAATAATCGGGGGATCTCATCCAGCACTAAAAAGTTGGGAAAAATGGAGCGGCATGCAAGTTCGTTGAAGCATGCTCCGAAGGATTCATGTTTAGGTATGGAAGACAAAATTCTAGTTAAGATGCAAAGGATCTTGAATGACGATGTTATGTTTCGAAATTGGGATAATGAAGGGATCGATGCTCCAACTCTTGATCTGATGGTGGTGATGGTAGAAATTGGACCTACTATACTTCGGTGGGTGTTGGTTGACAGTGGCAGCTCCATTGACATTCTCTTCAAATGCACTTTCAATCGAATGAAGATTTGCATGAAAAGTGTGTCCACGTGCGAAACAAAGATTCAGGGGTTTACTTGTAACGACCCGTAATTTCGCTACTTCGAAAATGAGAGATTTCGTTCGATTTAAATTTAAAAGAAGTTTAAATCTTAAATATATATGTTATATATATAAATAATTATCTACTCTTATAGTTAATGTATTAAAAAGTATAAATTTGGATTTTAGAACAAATCGACAAAAGTTAAGTTTTGTTAAAAATAAATAAAAGGCTTAAATAAATGGATTTTAATATTTGTCTAAAAAGATAAATCTTATTTAAAACATCTAATAAAGATAATAAAAGTATGTTAAAAAATTTAAAAGTTAGTTAATAATCGTTTTATAAAAATAACAAAAATTTGTCGCATTTTGTTAGTTTACATACAATGTAAAATTAGAGATTTTGATATTAATTAAATATGATTTTAAAATATAAAGAGACTTGTTTTAATTTATTTAAAGAAGTAAAAAGTTCATTTTTAAATTTGGTTTACATAAATAAATAGTTTAACTAAAACGTCAAAATGTGACCATAAAACTTTTTGTCGATTAAAAGTTGTCGCAACGTCGTCGTACCTTTATTTTCTTATATAAGAACATATATTCTAATAGTGTAAGTATTAATTAATTAACTAATCAAGTTTACTTTTACTAAACTAGGTTAGAAAACTTCTAGAAGTCATTAAGAAAAGTAAGTAAGAATTAACATAAGTAAGTAAGAAAAGTCAAAAGTAAACATCAAATCAATATCACATCAAAAGCCAACATAATTATTATTTTACTTAGCTTAGTTCTTAAGGAATTAAGACATAAAGTAAGGATGTGAAAGGTGATGTTAAGTTTTGAAAAAGTGGAGATTGCTTTAGTTGAAGTAAGGTTAGTTTGGTAAATTGGCAAGAGGTTATTTTGGTAAATTACCACTTTCTTTCTTTTTCTATAAATATCCACCTCCTTCTTCACTTTCATTCACATTTTTTTTCCTTCTTTTCTCAAGCTTCTTCATCTTCTTCCTCGTCTCTCTAATGGCTTCCATGCCATAGAAAAATATTATAAAGAAATAATGTCCAAATATTACAAAATTTTCAAAAGAAATCAATGTTTATTTTCTTCAAAACAAACTCATTTTTTCTCTATATTTTACCTCTTCTTCTTTCGGCCATAAGTTCTTCAATACTGAACCAAAATGCAAAATTATTATTTTTAAATCATTTATTTTTCCAGTGGCTACAATTTTCATGATTACCACTTTTTTTCATTCCAAAGTTTACTATGTCAAAATTCCACTTATTTCGAGTGCATTTTCTGACCCAGTTTTTAAGCTAGAAAATAGGCCGTTTTGTTTTGATCATAACTTGATCATAACAGATCCATATTTAGAAATTCTTTTTTTAAAACCATATAAAATTTCAGTGGCTACAGCTTTTATGTTGATCAATTTTTCCAGTTTTGAGGATTGCTGTACCTGCAACTTAATTCTTTGAAGTGTATTTTCGGGCTTTATTTTTGTGAATCCGAGAATAGCTCTTTTATTTTGAACATATCTCCCTCAAAACAACTTGGATTCAAATGATTCTTTTTTAAAATTCAATAGAAAAGAATTTGAAACAACTTTTCAGTTAATAAGTTTTTCAAATTTTGTGAGTAAGAGAGTCAAAAACAAGAGAGAAGATGACCTATTTTTCGGATCTAAATCTTGGGAATTCAAGTTCAAAGCTCTACCGCTTATTCTCAATATTTTCGGCCAACCTTCATCTCAAGCCTCGGCCAAGCTATTGGATGGGAAAGGGTGTTGTTTGCTTGTGTTTAATGGAGTAGAAATTAATTAGTGAAGTGTTGGTTGATTAGAATGTTGGTAGGAAGTTAATAACTTTGGTTTATGGTGAGAAATTCTCATTGCTTTTGAATTTATATTTTGATTATGTTATAAATAATATTTACACCCTTATGACATATAAATGTTTATACCAAATTGATTGTTAATATGGATGATTTGATAGTTAGTAAATTAAGTGAATTGTGATAATATATCCCGTTATGATTTTAATAGTGAATGTTAGATTTGAAATCATATGCATGCGATTGGTTGAATGGATGTTATGTTAGTGATAAATATGAATATTGGATATGTACATTTTGATCAAGTAATCCCTTTATCTAAAAAGACCATATTTTAGTAATACGAGATATTGTGGAAAAATAAGTCTATTTTCATTTAGAAGTGAAACTAAAGTTAAAATGAAAGAGAATATGAAATTTGAAGTGAATCGGTTTTGAAAAGGATAGTTAATTAGAAATTGAAATTGAGACGAATAGTGAAATTGAAATTGAAATCGATTTGAAAAAGTGAAGTTTAGTTTGAGAATGAATTGAAGTTTAAATTGAAATTAGAATTGAAATCTATGTTTTAAATGAGTTTAATTTGAGATTAGAACTGAAATTGAATTGAAATTGGAGTTTAAAATTTAATATTAAAATAATGTGAATATAATAATGTTATAATACGGTAATAGTGAGAATTCATTTTAAATACTTTTCAAAGTGAAAATATTGATTTAAAATGGTTTCTAATGATTTTATAAGTGTTGAAATCCAATTTTAATTGATTATTTCAAATATTGAAAAATAAGTTAAAACTAGATGCGTCGCGCAACGGTAGTTCGCGATTTCGCGCCGAAAAGTTCAAATGAGTGTATAGAGTGGAAATGGCTCGGAATTCTTCGAGATAAGAAAATTCCGGACTATTATATCTATATCTTCTAAACAAAGAAAGAAAACCAAAGTTTCGATAAGTAGATTTTGAAATAAGTCCAAATCAATTTTCTAGAAAAATCGCGCTAGTGCAGTTAAGTGACAATAACAGAAAATTTGTTTAAATGAATGTTTTTAATTATGGAAAAATATGGAATAAATTTGATAAATCTATTTAAATGATTTAAAAGAGATTTGGATAGAAAAATATGAATTATCGAATGTTTAATGAAAGTAAGCTTACTTAGCACTTTCCGCAGCACTTTTATGTTGTGAATTCTATAACTTTTGGAATATGAGTTTAAATGTAACGACGTTTCCCAGAATCAATTGTGAATGTCTTGAAAAAGGATAGTTAAGAATTTTGGAAAATAATGTGGAATATTTATAAGCAATTCCAAAATAAGTTGAAAATCTGAGTATGCGGAAACGATTAGTACATTTGTCCCGCCTGTGAGATCTGGGAAGATAAAATAAGGTGTTTAACTAAAGTTAGGGATGGAGCAACTAGTGCTCTGAACTTACCTAGGCTATTTTTTCTTTTCTTAGGTGAGGGGTGGAAAAGATCGAAGGGAAAGCCTAGATGCTCTTATATAAAAAGATTCTGTTAAGTTTTCCGAAATAAAAGAAGATTGGTATTATCCGAAAGTTAAGCAATCTCCCGAAAGAATGATTTCTAAGATCGAATTTACTTCAAAATGTTTGTTAAGATTGATTTAGGGTTTATCGTAAACGATGTCTTAACTAATATTGTTTTTGACCCGCTTAAAAGTAAAGAAATTTGGAATAAGAATTAAGTAAGAAAATCTGGGATATTTTCCAAAGCAGAAGAATAAATTTATTAGAATCATCCTAAGTTAAAAGAAAGAGATTTATAAATCATCCGAAAAGAATTAAAGTGAAAAGAGACTTAAGAAATCCTATATACTCATATTTACTTTTATCGATGATTGGATTTCGAAGGAACCAGAGTCAGATTTGGTTAATTCCTATCCGAAAACCACTTCGAACCAATGTATACGTTCGAACGTGAAGACTTGTGGAAGACGATGATTATTGAAGACCGTAGATCTTCATAGCGTGAGGGCTGCTTGTTGACTTGCTTTGGTTAGCTCCCGAGTTATATATAGCAGTAGTCTTCTTGTGATGGAGATTTTGCGGATTGCAAGGGCTTCTCGCCTAATAATGGCTGAGGAAAGTGCCTTCGGATTGTCCTGTTCTTGGACAACTTGTATGGACGTTTGTTTGACATTGCATTTCTAATGATTACGTACATTGGTTTTTACAAACATACATCAGTGGTGGCGGAGAAGGCAACTTCTCTTAGCTTAACACCCTCCTTGAGACTTACGAGCTCAAGGGTTGTATTTTTCTGGAAGGCAATTAATAGTTAAACGGAAATGGCAATGTGGCATTCAAAGATGTGATATGTGCTATGTGAAAAGGTAATTGTTTGCCTCAAGCCTCATCAAATCGGAAATGATTGAAATAGGATTAGATGCGGCAAGGCTAAGTGGGTCATTCCCAAGTAGGGTATGATTATCCCCTTCTAGATATATTTCTTCCCGCTATGACGTTCGAGATGTTGATTTATGTGGTGTATGGAAAACGAGCGCTCGGGTAAAGGTCGGTAACGATCGGGGGATGACATATTCGGTTCTATCTAGTTAAAGAAGTAGGCCGGTCTTGTGTTGGTAGAGGGCAGATGTTTTGTGCCTCAGGACATCCATCTAGAGATGTACCCATTTTGGAAGGTAGATCCTGCGCCTGGTCATTTGTATGGAAATCCATTCTCCAATAAGAACCTACGGTTTGGTTTGTATAGCCTAGTATGCTGGAATTTAATAATGGTAACAATTTCGGCTAAGATTAATAAGTTTATTTGCAAATGTTTTCAAAGAATGTCATTAGAAATAATATCAAGTGTTTTGATATAAAAGTTTTTTAGTTATCATAAGGTAAAAACCCGTCCGTGTTTATGTGTGGGCGTGGTCTTATGAGATACTCTTTCTTTTCAAAAGATCTTTATAAAAAGGCTGATATATGACATTGTCATTTATTATCGAGTTTTTCTCACGCTGGTTTATCAAGCCTGATCCGGCTATTTTCAATACTCAGGTCAGATCCGAGTAGTTTCAGGATAGTCGAAGACAGTTGGAGTTTCCAGAGGAGAGCTGGAGATATTCATCGACGTATGGAGATATTCTACTATCCGCTTTGCTAGTATATTTTGTTTCATGTTTGTCAGCAATTGTAAGGACAGATGTTTATGACTGTCCAGGCTGAATTTAGGTTAGACTCTGATATATGTATTTAAAAGTTTTCTGCTGTAAAAATATTTATTCAATATTATATGTTATTCCATTCGTGTGAGATTCTGTTATGTCTACTTTTCTTTATCACCCTTAATGATCCATCTTTTCATGCAATTTGAGTTGGACATATGTGGTTTATTGTCGATTCAAAGGGTACGGAAAGCGGGCCTTTACATTACTTGTGAGCCCAAACAACCGGTAGGAACAATTGACCTACTAGTGGAGCTTGGAGAGGGTAAGCGAAGGGTCACCCTCATCCAGACTTTTGTGATTGTGGATGAAATGTCAACATACAACGCCTTCTTGGGACAGCCCACATTAGTCGACTTCAGAATAGCATTGGCCCAATGGTGCCTCGCAATGAAGTTTCTCACAGAGCATGGAGTCAGAATTGTGAATGGAGACCAAAGTGCTACCCAGAAATGCTACATTGCAGAATTGCATGAGTCAAAAAGAAAGGAAAAAGGAAAGGATGTGGGGAAAACCCTCCACACCCATAACCCCTCGAATAGCAACATAGAGCCGCCTCTTGCCTTGGGACTATAGCCGATTTGTAACAACCTGATATTTTCATCCATTCGCATCCACACATGCCGGACTTGAATTGCTCAAAATATCGCATTGTAAATAAAGTTGGAGCAAATGAAATACGATCACAGAATCATAGACATAGAAATATCAGAATAACTCGCAGCGAAAATTAAAATACTATAGTAGTTCATGAAGCGACTATAACAAACTCTCAAAACAAATACATAATATCAGTTTGAAAAACATATACAATAGAAATCTCAAATACATAGAAGTATATAAATACCAAAGCTGAAATAGAACAACTGAAATTGAAAGGGAATAGATAACTAGACAAGCAGAATCTCCAAAGATTCCTAGCTCTAGAAAAGAAATCCAAAGCTAAGCTGTAAATACTCAGGCTGACCCAAGCGTAAAGTAAAACACAAAACATTCGAGTCAGGACATACGTACTTATATAATGTAAACCAACTCAAATGAAAGGATGCTTGGGATCGTCCATCCTCTCAGGATCATTTAAACCATAAATTAAATACATCCCGTGGTTAAAATTCCAAAATGGTATTTTATACTTCTAAATCAAATATCATTTAAAAATTCAATATCATTTCAAAATCATTTAAAATATTAAAATATCATATTTTTCCAAAACCACATTCATTTTATTTAATTTAAATACCATTCAAATCATGTTATAGTAGCTTCATGAACTACTATGGTATTTTTAATTTTCTCTACAAGTTATTCTGATATTTCTATGCCCGTGATTCTGTGATTGTACTTCATTTGCTCCAAAATTTTTTACAATGCGATATTTTGAGCAATTCAAGTACGGCATGTATTAATCCGAATGGCTGAAAATATTGAGTTGTTACACGATTCATCAAGGCTTTTGACCCTAGAAAGAAGAGCTCAGGGAAGGATTGAGTAGCACCGGCAGAATTGACGGTGTCTGTACCAGTCTGCGTGGATGATCCAATGCGAGTCTTGAGGATTGGGTCGCACCTTGGAAATAAGATGCAGTCAGAACTAACCAAATTCCTTCATGCTATTTTGGATGTATTTGCATGGAAAAACTCTGATATGTGTGTGGTATTACCCGAAATTGCCTACCGTGCACTCAACAATTACTCCAAATTTACGCTAATGAAGCAAAATGACGCACAGCTTGGGCCCTAAATGGTCCAAGGCACCGAGAGAGGATGTGGATAAACTGATGGCTAACAGCTTCATCCGAGATGCAACCTACCCTGAATGGGTATTGAATCCAGTTTTGGTCAAGAAATCTAATGGGAAATGGAGAACTTGTATTGACTTCTCGGATCTAAATAAGGCTTGTCCGAAAGATAGCTTCCAACTCCACAGAATCGATTAGCTTATGGATTGAACGGTGGGGCATGAATTGATGTCATTCTTGGATGCATACTCAGGCAGCAATGAGATCCTGATGCATGAGCCAGATCAAGAGAACAGCAGCTTCATCGCTGATTTGGAACTGTATAGCTACAGAGTAATGCCATTTGGGTTAAAGAATGCTGGAGCTACATACATAAGCTAGTGAATACTTTGTTTAAATTCTAGATTGGAAAGACTGGAAGTTTACGTGGACAACATTGTCAAATCTCAAGTAGCTACTAACCATCTAGACAACCTCATCGAAATGTTTGAGATACTTCGAAAATACAGGATAAAGCTCAACTCCCTCAAATGTAACTTCGGAGTGGCCTTTGGGAAATTCTTGGGATACATAGTATGTGCCCATGGCATCGAAGCGAATCCATAGCAAATAACGGCATTATGAGAAGTCCAAGCCCCTAAAAATAAGAAGGAACTTCAAAGCTTGAAAGGAAAAGTCGCAGCAATGAGTCGATTCATCTCAAAAGCTATGGACAAGTGCATACTGTTCTTCGACACACCGAAGAAGGGAAAGAAAAACTTTGAATGGAGTGAAGCTTGTCAGACAACTTTCGAGGAACTACTACAACACATGGAAGCTCCTTTAATCTTATCAAAGACGGTGGACGGAGAAGACCTATTCGTTTATTAAGTAGTTTCCCCGCATGCGTTGAGTGATGGTCTCATGCGGGAAGAAGCGAGAATCCAGCAGCCTGTGTACGACAGATTCACTGGAGTTGAGAAGAATTACCCAAAACTAGAGAAGCTAATGTACCGCCTTTTGATCGCACCTTGGAAATTACGACCATACTTTCAGGCTCATCCAATTAAAGTTTGGTTGACCAATCCCTGAAGCAAATTTTATATCGACCAGAAACTTTCGGATGACTACTCAAATGGAATATAGAGCTAAGCCAATATGACATTGCATATCACCCTAGCAAAGCCATCAATGGGCTGGCGTTGGCCGACTTTATCATCGAATTTACTATAAGGGATGAAGAGGAAGAAGCCTAGTTAGAAGTAAGTACCCAATGGAAACTCTCCGTTGACGGCGCATCCAAAAATTTCTAATCGGGAGTAGGGATAGTGCTTGAAACCTTCGCGGGGCAAGCCATTAGCTATGCTTTGCGCTTGGAATTCCCAGAAACAAATAATGAAGCAGAATATGAAGTACTGATCGCTGGACTGAAGGTTGTGATGGAACTCAAGGTAAAATCAATTCACATATACAACGACTCTCGGTTGGTTGTCTATCAAGTGAATGAGGAGTACTAAGAACGTGGGGAAAATCTTGCCCCATACCTGTCCAAAGTACAAGTAGCGACATCGAGCACTACACTATAACTTACATCCTATGGGAGCAAAACACCAAGGCATATAATTTGGCTAAGCTGGCAAGTTCCGGAGAAGCTTAGTAGTTAGGGTTGGTCCCGATTGAAACATGAACCAACCCAAGCATAGAAGAAATGGAAATATACTGGATTCTCAAGACCACCACCAAACCAGATACATGGATGACACCGATAAATGACTATCTACTTGTAGGAACCCTTCCAACTGAGCGAAATCAATGAAAGAAGCTCCCCCAAAAAGCGTCACGGTTCATGATACAGGATAGGATACTCTATCAAAAGGGTTTCACGACCCCTCTCCTCAGGTGTGTGACCGATGATGAAGCATGAAGAATCCTAAAGGATGTACATGAAGGCGAATATGGAGACCACACTGGAGGGCAAATCTTGCGAAGAAAGTCCTTCAGTATGGATATCTCTGACCATCGATAAATCGCGACGCAGTAAATCATGTCAGGAGATGCGGTCCCTGCCAAAGGTTGGCAAAATTAAGAGAGCTCCCTCAACTGAGCTAACACAAGTGGTAAGTCCATGGCTGTTCGCAATATGGGGGATCGACTTGATTGGCATCTTGCTAATAGCAAAAAGAGGGGCCAAATATGCAATAGTTGCCGTAGATTATTTCACAAAGTGGGCCAAGCGGAACCGCTGGCCACTATAACCGCGAAGAAAGTTATTAACTTTGTTACTAAAAACATTGTTGGCAGGTTTGGTGTGCCGCAAAAAAGCATCACTAATAATGGAACTCAATTCGAAAATGTCGAGTTCAATGACTTCTGCAAGCGCTTCCGAATCGAAAAATGCTTCTCCACGGTGGCTCATCCACATGCAAACGGGGAAGTGGAGGCAATCAACAAGATCATCAAGTCCACTACGAAAAAAAGACTGATAAAAGCCAAAGGAAACTAGGTTGATGAACTTCCACTCGCACTATGGGCTTATAGAACTACTCATAAAGCAGAAACCAGCCACACTCTATTCGCCCTAGCATGTGTTCAGAAGCAATGATTCCTATTGAATTAGAAGTCCCCTTGCACTGAAGGCAAAATTTCAACCAAAAAAACGAGCAGCTACTCGAATCGTCAGATATGGTTGATGAAAAAAGAGAAGAAGTAGTGTTGAGAACCGCATAAAAGGGTCGCACGATACTTCAACTCCAAAGTTCAGAATCAACCTTCAAAGTGGGAGATCTTGTGCACAAACGAGTTTACCCCATTCCGGGGCCTTCTGACCAAACCTAGAGCGACCATATGTCATTAATCAAAAGCTAAAAATGGTACTTTAAAGCTAGCAACCTTCAATGGAGCTAAAGTTACCAGGGCATGGAATAGCGAATCGGTTCGCCATTACTTCGTCTAAAAGCTATCTTATGTATTTTTTATTTTCTAGAAAATAATCCATCCCAAGACACCAGGGGCATTGTAAATATGCAGAAACTACCCTGCTTTCCTTAATAAACCAACAAAACCGTATTCATAATAATAACCCGCTGGGTCGACGGAAGCAAATTGACCCAAACCATTAGATCGGCGGAACCTGATCTTGGCCTTCCAAAAACTGGTGTTGCTCCGGCAACATCGAGAAGGCTAAAATCAACACTTCTCACGTTGCTCGAAGATAGAAAACACCGAGAAGTGCCAAAATCCGTGCATCCCATAAGCCATGCACTAAAATAATAACTCCTCACGTTGCCCGAAGATAGGCAGCATTGGGGAAAAACAAAAAGCCACGCATCCCATAAGCCATGCACTAAAATGATAACTCCTTACATTTCCCGAAGATAGGCAACACCAAGGAAAAAAGAAAAGCCACGCATTTCATAAGTCATGCACTAACCTCTAAAACTTACTCTCCTCACGTTGCCCGAAGGTCGGCAACAATGAGGAGGACTAAAAGCTGCAACTCCATAAGCCGCACACTAAATTCCAAAACACTAGCTCCTCACGTTACCCGAAGATAGACAACTCCGAGAAGCATGAAAAGTTGCGCACTGATTCTTAAAACTTAAACTCCTCATCCTGCCGAAAGATAGGCAGCATCAGGGAGAACTAAAATACACACTCCTCGTGTGGCCCGAAGACAGGTAACGCTAAGGAATACCAAAAACCGCGCATCTCGTAACCAGCGCCACCTACTCCCATTCTCAGGAAAAATGAGCACAACTCCAACAAGATTGGAATGCCACAAATCAAATGAAAAGCCTCAACTATAGACACTTAAGGGACAAATCTGCCCTCAATTAACCAATGCACTTTGCACCTATAAAATACGCCTATATTGCATACCTGTTAAAATATCACAAGAAGCTTGGATTGTATGCTACAGTTGCACTTCCAAGAAAGGAGAATTTGTTGATTCATGAGTTTTTGATTCATGACACAAGCTTCAGAGATCATAAGACGAAGTACAAAGAGAATACTATACAAAGGCGACAAAAAGAGAATAAAAGTAAATTGTGCACTACAAAGGAGACAAGACTACAATCCAAAGATTAGTATTAATATTTTATTGAGTCTTAGAATATTGTTAAAATCATTCCTCAAGAATCATCATTCATATTCAAATAAACTTGCTTGCATATTTTAATCATAATCAAGTTTACAAAAAATGCATGAAGCGGGGATCGAACCCGGGTCACTAATTTGAAAGGCAAGTACTCTAACCAAATGAGCTACTACTATTTTTTTTTAACAACAAGTCGACCGACCGACCAGGATCTTCGGTCGACCGACCCTGTAGTCAGTGCACATATACTCTCTGTTTTGTGTACGTTTTCAAACTCAGCTGACCGGCCCAGGTTTTACGGTCGACCGACCTGACAATAACGGCTACTTTCTAAAGAGATGCTATCATTTCATAAAGAGTAATGTCCTCTATTTCAAGAGATACGGACACAACTTTTGATTGAAACTCTTCATGAAAGATTGTAACTCTTCTACAACTATATAAACATCTTCAAATCACTTCTACAATCACCGATTCCTGTTTATAATTCTAAAATCTATTCTCTATTTATTTCTGCAAATAAAAGCATTCATTCTTATTCAATATCGTTAGAATCCTTGATTTAAATCATAAACTTCGATTCTACATGATTATCTTCCTTCAAAATCTTCACACACATATATACTCTTGAGGATTTGATTATAGGAAAGTTGTACTATCAAAAGACAATCAGTGTTATTCAGAACACATTCGTCAACAAACTATTTGTATTGAAGTTAAAGTCCTCTTCGGCTGTTGAGGCGGAAAAATTCCTGTTCGGCTGCTCAGGTGTCGTATACCTATTCCTCCGGGTTAAGTGAGGGGTTTAGCTCAAATCCAGAGGGTATTCTGGGACTGGACGTAGAACAGGAAGTTCGAACCAGTATAAAAATTCCTGGTGTGCTTACTTTAATTTTTATTTTTACTGCTATTATCAGTTTCCGCATTTATATACCATATTACACGATCCTTAGTACTACACGTACACTTTCATTTGGTATCAAAGCAAGGTCATCCTATAACCGTCACAAAGTTATTTTATATTTATTTCTAGTAATATGGCAACGACACAAACTAACGATTTTGGCACTAACACTAATACTAATTTCACAGAGGGTCAATCAACTTCACGACCTCCATTTTTTAATGGTATAAATTATAATTATTGGTCAACTAGAATGAGAATCTATATACAATCTAGTGGATTTGATATCTGGAATATTATACAAAGAGAGTACATAACTCCTACTGGAGAATACTCAACTTGGAGTAACACACAAAAACTAGATGCTACATCAAATGCAAAGGCTATGAATATTTTATTTTGTGCATTAGATAGAAATGAATTCAATAGAGTTAGCATGTGCACTTCAGGTTATGAAATTTGGAGAACACTTAAGATAACACATGAAGGTACAAAAAAAGTTAAATTAAGCAAAATCTCTATGTTGAAAAATCAATTTGAAAATTTCAAAATGAGGCCAAATGAATCTATAAATGACATGTACTCTAGATTTCAGGATATTTATCATGCTTTATTATCACTAGAACAAAAGTTTACTGATTTTGATGTTGTTACAAAAATCTTGAATTCTTTAACGGACGAATGGGAAAGAAAAGTCTTAGCCATTGAAGAAGCAAGTGATTTGTCAACATTAAAATCAGAAGAATTGATAGGTAATCTAATGTCCTACGAAGTAAATTTGCAGGCAAAAAGAAATGGAGCACAAGAAAAGAAAAATGTGGCTTTTCAAGCAGAAAAAGACGATTCCGACTCAAATAATGAAGATATGGCGATGATTGCTAAAAATTTCAAAAAGTTTTTGAAATTCAATAGAAACAAATTCAAGGGAAACAAAAATAACTCCAACAACAATTCTAATAGCAGCAAACCATCATCTTCAGCAATGGAATGTAATGAATGTCACAAGAAAGGTCACATGAAGAAAGATTGTCCAGAAAGCAAAAAGAGCAATTTTAAGAAGGACAAAACCAAACGAAGAGCTTTTTCTGTCACTTGGGACGACACTGACTCATCATCCTCTTCAGAGAGTGAAAGTGATAATGAACAAGCAAATGTGTGCTTCATGGCTTCATCAGACGATGTAAGTGATTTTACTTTTGAAGATTTAATTGAAATAAATTCTGAATTAATAAATGTAACAAAGCAACTTAAAAGGAAAAATAAGGAGTTGCAAAGAAAATTAGATAGAACAGTCTTAGAAGTAGATATGCTGAAAGATGAGAAGAAAATATTAGAAGAAGAACTTGAAAGTTCTCAACAATCAAATTCTAACTTATCCTCTCAAATTTCGTCAATATCTGAAGAACTAGAAATTCAAAAGTATAAAAATGATGATTTACTTTTCAAAAATAATAGTTTAAACTCTAAGATTAAGGATTTAGAGTTAGAAAAATCTAGTCTTAAAATAAAATTTGATGATATATCTAAAAATGTATCTAATTTTAATAAATGGAGAGAAAATTTATCCAGGATTATTGAAAATTCTCAACCTGCTTCAAATAAGAAGGGATTAGGTTATGTTAAGAATTCAAAAACTCACAGTGATAAAAGTGGTTTAGGATACAATAAAATCGATGGTAGAAATAGCACTAGATATGCTTTCATGTACAGTAAAAATGATAGTGCTAGTACTAAATTTCGAGTAAAGCCTAAATCCAATTTTTATAGAAATTCAAATACTACTATGACCTATAATGTTGATAACTTCTTTAGAGGTACAAAATCATTAACAGGAAATATGAATAAAAATTATCTAAGTATATGGGTTCCTTTTAATTGGAAAAATAGAGAAAAATACATTGATGATTATTTTGATATGGTAGTTAATAATGAAAATTATATTTATAAAGGTTCAACCACACCCAAATGGGTGTGGTTTCCTAAAATTTAGGAAATTATAAGAAGCCTAGGTATCGCATGCTTTAAATGTTAATTTTTCTGATACCTTACATTATAAGTAGTAGTTATTTTGTTTTATATTGTTCTATGTTAACACTTATGTGAAATATAATTTATATCATCAGTTAAACTCTCATTTTTGTCAATGACAAAGGGGGAGAAATATATAAAAGCTAACAAGTTTTTGCAGAAAAGTCGCCATATATTCAGGGGGAGAATTACAATATATACTACTTCGTCACATAAGTATTGTCATCAATCAAAAAGGGGGAGAATGTTGATTCATGGGTTTTTTATTCATGACACAAGCTTCAGAGATCATAAGACGAAGTACAAAGAGAATACTATACAAAGGCGACAAAAAGAGAATAAAAGTAAATTGTGCACTACAAAGGAGACAAGACTATAATCCAGAGATTAGTATTAATATTTTATTGAGTCTTAGAATATTGTTAAAATCATTCCTCAAGAATCATCATTCATATTCAAATAAACTTGCTTGCATATTTTAATCAAAATCAAGTTTACAAAAAATGCATGGAGCGGGGATCGAACCTAGGTCACTAGTTTGAAAGGCAAGTACTCTAACCAAATGAGCTACTACTGTTTTTGTTTAACAACAAGTCGACCGACCGACCAAGATCTTCGGTCGACCGACCCTGTAGTCAGTGCACATATACTCTCTGTTTTGTGTACGTTTTCAAACTCAGCTGACCGGCCCAGGTTTTACGGTCGACCGACCTGACAATAACGGCTACTTTCTGAAGAGATGCGATCATTTCATGAAGAGTAATGTCCTCTATTTCAAGAGATACAGACACAACTTTTGATTGAAACTCTTCATGAAAGATTGTAACTCTTCTACAACTATATAAACATCTTCAAATCACTTCTACAATCACCGATTCTTGTTTATAATTCTGAAATCTATTCTCTATTTATTTCTGCAAATAAAAGCATTCATTCTTATTCAATATCACTAGAATCCTTGATTTAAATCATAAACTTCGATTCTACATGATTATCTTCCTTCTAAATCTTCACACACATATATACTCTTGAGGATTTGATTATAGGAAAGTTGTACTATCAAAAGACAATCAGTTTTATTCAGAACACATTTGTCAACAAACTATTTGTATTGAAGTTAAAGTCCTCTTCGGCTGTTGAGGCGAAAAAATTCATGTTCGGCTGCTCAGGTGTCGTATGCCTATTCCTCCGGGTTAAGTGAGGGGTTTAGTTTAAATCCAAAGGGTATTCTTGGACTGGACGTAGAATGGGAAGTTCGAACCAGTATAAAAATTCCTGGTGTGCTTACTTTAATTTTTATTTTTACTGCTATTATCAGTTTCCGCATTTATATACCATATTACACGATCCTTAGTACTACACGTACACTTTCAGAATTAAGTTGTAACTTATCCAAATTTTCAATAAAGATTAAGTAAACCCTAAATTATCGATTATTTGAAAATTAATTGATGTAAACAGCCTTGTGAACTCAGGGGCATACACCGGTACCTGGATAGAAACACATGAAAAAAATATAGTCACAAGTTCTGTTACTCCAAACAAAGAGTTTCCAAAGAATTTGAAACAAAGAAGTTAACAAAAAATTTCTAAACAAATTTTTTCCAAGTTATGTTATTCTAAAGTTTTAAGAATCTCTAAACAAAAAATTTCCAAGTTCTGTTGCTGTCTGAAGTTCTATGAATTTCTAAACAAAATTTTTCTGAGTTCTAGTAATTTCTAAAGGTTCTATCAACTTCCAAAGTGTTGTTAATCTCTAAGTTCTATTGCTTCAAATGAATGGCTTTGGCTACAATCATTGAACTAGAAAAGTATGAAATAAAACTAGTATAAGTACATAGAACACAGATGAAGTGACAGACAAGAGTACAGTCAAAATATCAATATATTGCTTATTATTTTCTGTACATAGGGTCAAAATATGGGGCCGTACCCACACAACACTGGTCAATAAAAAGAAAATACAGACTCCAAAGTAAAGATAAAAAGTGCAGACTCTGCACTCGAACAGAATGACTCAAAAAAATAGAAACAAGTCAATCTTCCGGCAAGCTGATGACCAAAATAAAGTCAGCCTTCACACAAACCGCTTAGCATTTCTTTCTGCTTTTGATCGGAAGGTTCTGCTTCTTCTTGGGAGTGGTGTCACTTCCGTTAATGTCAACAAATAGCTTGGTGTCAATGTCCTCATCTTCTTCCAAAGCCTTCTCAGAAGCCTCTCCTTTCATCTTTTGCCTTAATGATTTGCGGGAGCTTTTGGAGGCTTTGATCCTTAATGGTAACCAGCTCGTGTTGAGTCTTCTGTAGTGGCTCTGTCTGAGTCTCTTGCTCCTTGGCCTCTGCGGCTGTTATGTCACCTTCCAACGACACAAAAGGGCCATCCAAGCCATGAAGTGTGGTTATCTCTTCAACCTCTGACCCCGGTTGCGAACCGGACACGGATTTAGAAATCGAAACAATGATAGAAACGACCATAGAAGATATGGAAATGGCAGCAGTCACAGGCGTCGATGTAGCCGACACATCAACAGGAAAAGTGGAAGGACCTATAAGATCAAAAATGAAAGCGTATTCTTCCTACTCTTGCGGCGTAAGTTGGAAGCTCTCGAATTTAGAGGGAGCAGGGACACTACATGCACCAGATGAACGATCGAGAATAGCGACCTCGAACTCACTTCCTTTGCCTTCTTTTGATGGCTCCACCACTTGAGGAGTAATTTCTATTCCTGAACTCGTTGGCTGGTCGTGGAGCTACTTTGATAATTCACCACGCCAGAAATAGAAGGCTTGGTAAACACATCGGTGGCGGTTGTAACGGCAACATCGGCGGCCTCCTTTTCTCTTTCGACTCGAAGAATTTCCTGGCCCACAAGTAAAACTTTCTTGGACTCATCACTAAAATAGGCATCCTGCAACTCTTGATCGGAATAAACGTTGTCGCTATCGGCAAAACGAGATAAGATCTCTTCCCAAACTAAGGCGAGAGTGCGCGGAAACTTTGGGCCGAGATAGCTGAGACTTCCTTGATGCAACAGAGAGTTAAAATAGAAGTTTAGAATAGTTGCATACAGCTTCTCATTTTCCTATCAAAGGCATTTTGAAGGTCCAAGTAATCCGCTTTCACAGCCACCTTCTCAATGTTGGCAGTTTTGTCAGCACTGAGCTGTGCGGGTCGGCAATGGTCTCATCTTTGTCGAAAATAGTTTTGTTGTGCCCCTCAACAGTCAGATCGGCGATAGTTTTTCTCCGAGCCTCAATGATAGCATTACAAGTGGCCACTTCTTCTTTTAGCTTAGCCTTCTTCACATGAGTCTTCTTAATCTCATCCTTCCAGATGATCTCAACTTTTGCATGTGTGTCCTTCAACTCTTTCATCAGATCGGCGTTCCTCCTACTTTCATGAAGAGCTGACTCCTTTTCTTCCTCCAGCTGTTTAATCTTAGTGTCGTGATCGACCAATGTCCTCTCCAAATCATCCTTCTATGATTCGAAAGAAAGGATCTCCTAATAATTATTTCTATTCGTATCCACCAGCTATTTACATAACTTCTCCCATCTTTCGGTCTGTTCTATGTCACTCTAAATAGCATGGAGATGTGGCATGTAAGAATCCTTGTGAACGGGGTGGATATCCAGATCAAACATAAACCCCTCTAAGAACCGACTAGGAAGCACTGCCTCAAGTTTAGGAGGACCAGAAGGAAGGTCATAGGTAGGCCTCCGATGGGGGCGAGAAGTACCATGAGCGGCAGTGACGATGGAAGATGATGAAATATGAGTTGGAGGCAGAATCGGGGCAAAAGTGAAGGGAATTTCTTGGTCCATGGAAGAGTGTTTTAAAGTGAGCTCTGAAGAATGAGCGTAATGTTTAAACTTTGACTTTTTTAACGGTTCATCTCTTTCCTCAAGAGATCGTCTCTTCTCATACCCGCTTTATATGATCGAGCTCGGTCACTTTCTTCTTGGTGGAGGGTTTCAGCTTCGAGCTCTTTTCTTCACCTATATTCCTCATCCGTCTCTCGGACTTGATGGTGGTTGGAGGAGTGGTTAGAGTACCACTATGAGTAGCAAACTCTTCGAACTCTTCATAGAAACCTCATCCTTTTGTCATATGTAGCATGTAACGTATATAAGAAGTTTCAAAAACATAAGATAAACACTATAATATGGAGAGAAGAATGAAAATGAATGTAATCCTAGTGTGACGTGTATTTTGTTTCTAGGGTGAGCCTAAAACGTTATCACGAACCGGGACGGATGGCTGTCGTAGGCGGAATTGGACTGACTTCGATTATTGTGGGTGGAACCGGGCAAACTACCGGTGCAATATCACTCGAGCAGGGAAGCGTCATGTTAAATTTAAAATCACTATTCATGAGCTCATCGAAGTCAACATAAACATTGTTGAAATCCCTTAACTCCATTTTGACGTCTCTATTGTGAGAGTCTCGATGCCTTCTGAACTCTGGAACTTTGCCTTTAACACTTATGTCAGGGAGAAGAAAGCTTGGAAGAACGGACTCATGCTCGGAGTTTCATCACAATAATCTGAGTCCCCACTATTTGATTCAGACAAGAAGTAATCAATGGCGGTGGACTCGTCACTACTACTTTCAAATCTCCCTCTTCCTTTTTCGAATCCATCGCGGCCTTGCCTTCTCTTTATTTAAAATCCTCTTTTTCTTCCTTCGGGATTGGAGGCATTCTGCTTAGCTACTTAATCCAGTCGCAACAGCCTATTCCCCCTCACGGGCTTCGTCTGTGGATCCTTCGAATGTGATTTCTCTCTTAAGAGGCACCTTTTTTGGAATCGTGAAAGGAGGAGATAGTTCTCGTATGAACCCTGGATCGAGCAGGAGAGGAAAATTTGACTTGAATGAAAGATCTACTCAGAGCTAGTAGTCCGTAGTGATGCAAATTTTCAACAGTTGGTATTACTTTAACGCTTCTTTCATCGGCAATGATTGCCTTTAAAGTCTCACAAACTTCATTGAGTACCGCGTCCCTGTTCGGTCTTGGAATAATTGCAAGAGACATAAGGTTAATTAGGAACTCTATGGCAATGCATCAAAAGCTTGATGAATAAAAAGAAGCTTACCCCCTATCATTCACCGACGATTGAACCCCTCGGGGTATCTAGCAAAGAAATATTGCGCCTTGAATTGTGATAAGTTGCGTTGCAAACGCTGAATGATTTTCTGGTTTCTTTGGGCTTCGATTATAATCAAGAAGGGATAATCATCTCTCCTCTTGAACACCCGAAAGTAACGTAACTCGTCAAAGCTTGGAGTGCGGTTGAACGCCCACATTGTAACGTCCCGCTTTTTCGCACACTTTAAATCGACACACGTGCCAATTCAAACCATACGGAAGGGCGGATTGTTATGGGGTAAATAAGAAAAAAAACAGAGAAGAAAAAAACTAAACAGAATCTCACAACGGAAGGATAAAATATAATAATCAAATATACAGTTTATAAATCTGTTTACAAAACCATTTATATAATACATATCAGAGTTACACATACCAATAACAATGCAGCGGAACAGTGTGTAGTGCACTAGTATAAATAATAATAATATAAATTTTCGTCTTCGTCCTCCAGAGCTAAATCTTCCAATCCTGAAACGCTCGGACTGACCCGAGCGAATTTGAAAAGACAAAAACATCCAAGTCAGAACTAAAAGATCTTATGCGAGTTAAATTAACAGAAATAAATATGAGTGCAGTAACTCAAGAGATGCTCGGGATTTACATCTCCTAAGGATCCGTTAAACTATTTACTATGTAGTATAGTGCGCTATTATAATAGTGTCTATTTGTAAAATAAACTTCCTTTTAAATAGCGTTAAGGCTTTACATTTTCCACCTTAACACGTAATAGTCCCAGTAGTCCATCCAATATCATGGTCCCTCCTGATCGGGAAGCCACCAGAGGATACCACACGGGCTACGGGAGAATGCAAACTCGTACAAGGCGCAATAGGGTAGGTGACACGGCACAACTAGGCAATGCCAGGGTAGATATACCAATTGCTATCCGGGCTGGTGGTAACGCGTAGCTGCTACTACCGCCCACCTCGAACAACACCCCCAAATCAAATAAAAGTGGCCACCGAATCCAAATCCAAAAGTCAGAGTATAATATCGAAGGAGTGCGTCCGATCAGAGGAATGACCTCATTGGCCCGAGAACCGCTTCTGTTTTAGCCACCTTATGCCAACTCACGGGAGTTGGGTCCACGTATTTACCTCAAGGAAACGCCTCCACCAACCTACTTCATTCTGGAATCTCCACCGCGTATACGGTTGTTAAAGTGGTTTTCGGAGTTGGCAGAGAGTATGACATCTTCCGATCCCGGTCTCTTCAACAACCAAACGTTATTATAACACCGCGGTCCTTTAAAATAATTTATACTTTTAAAACCAGAATATAATATCCATTTCAAAACCATATAAATATGATATCCCTTCCTTTTAAAACCCCAAAACAATATGATATCATCTTTATTTTCCAATATATTCTTTCCAAAAATCATAGTGGTTTCAAAGTAAAATATTTAGAAATCAAAACTCTTGAATATAATATTTCCAAATTATACTACCTTGAAAACATAGCTTTGAAACAAAATTTCCATCTCTTAAATGGTTAAATATTAAATTAATTTTATAAAACAAAATAGCTTCTTTAGATTTCACAAATCAATTTCAAATATCGATTTAAACAACCAAACACCATTTCAATTCTTATGTTTCAAAGCTTTAAATATTTCACCATTTCAAAAACAAACTCATTTGACAAACCCATATATATCAAATTCAATTACTTATTATTTAGATTTGAAATGTTTACTTAATGAATTCAATATAATTTAAGTAAAACCTTTAACTTCACATAATTGGAAAATCTTTCAATTTATTAAACTTGATATATTCATTTAAATCAACCTGATATTCATTTAAATCACTTTACACAAAAATCAAGTTATAAACATCATATCCTTTAAATTTTTTAATTTTTATTAAATTTCAATTTAACTTAATATTCATCTTCCAAATCTTATTCTCATTTAAGTCATAAAAACTCCAGAAATTAGATTTTAAATAAATGCTTAATCGTATTTGATCTTAAAAATCAAACTTTATTTTATACTTCAAATCAAATTTATATAAAGCTTAAACCCGAAAATTACTATATATATATATATATAACTAATTCAGTATCCCATAAACCATATATATATATATATATATATATATAGCTTTACAAAACCATAAAAACATTCCAAAATATATTTTATATATATACCGCGGTGCCTGTATAAAATTTTCTACCCTATAGTCAAGTGATACGGATGTTTATCATTTCAATCCGCAATTTAAAATAAAATGCGGCTGTATATCATTTCAAACCGCAATCCCGAATGAATGAAATGCATAGCAACTTGCAATAATAAAATAAATCATCCATTCATCCATCAAATCATACATCCATTTATCGCAGTCATCATCCAATTTCAAACAATCATCAATATATAACAGGTGATAAATAATGGTATCAATTATCAGTTTATACTCAAAATAAATTTAATAACTGTTAATTGGCAGTTTATATGCAAAAATAAACGTAAACTTAACTGGCAGTTAATATGAAATAAAATTTAACATAACTATGCCTGGCAGTTAATATGAAATAAATAAATTCTAATTGTCAAATTTATATGCAATAAATAAATAAATTTACAGTTATATTAAATAAATGCGTTTAAACAGAAATAGTGAATATAACATGCCAAACAGTCATAAAAAAATTTCTACCCGTATCTAAAATTAATTTAACAAACACAAGAAATTTTAGAAATTGTGAGTGGGTTAAAACACTCACCTTTTGAATTTAAATCGAATTTAAATTCGATTTAAACCCAAAAATTCGACGGTCTCCAAATCTGTCCAAACCAGCATCGAAAGATCTGGAATTTAATTACTATCCTAACAAAAAAATCGCACGTGAAACGGAGTTCGTATGTGGAAGTTGAATGTATTAACGCGTTTGAAAAATCAAAATCAAATTAAATTCAAACAAAATAAACCTACCTATTACCACTTGCCACGTTAGCGTTTCCTGCGCATCCCTAGTGACTAATCTCACCAAACCCATGTTCCAATTTCGCAAATAGATGAAGAAATCAAAAAGCCCCAATTCAACCTTTTGGGTTTCGAATTTTACACATTTGACCGTGATTTCTGGTTGTCTCAAGCGACTATTGTAAAAACAGAGACTGCGCTTAGATCCGTAGATGAAAACTACAACATAATAAAAAAAAAATTCTGAGAACTTTGAATTTTTTTTTTGATTTTTGAAAAGAATTGGATCTGAAATTTGCATCCATTTAGGAAGAGAAAGAATTGAAGAAAATGAACGCACAAATAAAAGAGAATAGATGGAGGCTAGGGTTTATAATTGGGTTTATATAGATAGATTAGAATTAGAGTAGATGGACCTGATAAACAAACGCGTTGAACGATAATTTAAATTAACGTAATAATTGCAAATCACCATACTATGAAGACATTTACGTTATTTCCTATTTATTACATTATTTAACACAACCCTTAATTTACATCTATTGCAATGTTTTCAAATTTAATTGAATGAACTAATTATATCACTCCTAATAATTGTTGTAAGACTCTAAATCCCACATTTGTAAGTATATATTATTTCCACTCAAATATTATAGATATATACAGAGTATAGGTTTCCATTAAATCATTATTTATTATATATTCAAATTAACTAAATTCACTATTGAAGTCCGTTTATATTTATTACCAAATATCCATTTACCTTTCCCAATAAATTTGAATCCATTCATTTACTATAACAAATCAAATCTCCATTCACACTTATCAACCCACAATTTATTGCAATTCATTATCTTAGATAGATTTTATACAATTAATATCACTTTACATTAAATTTCTATCCAATGAATACTTATTCATCAATCAATTCAATATTTACTTTTCTTTCCCTCTATTTGATACTTAACCTAGTATACATTTAATGGGTAAACATAACATTGAATTATAATGCATTTCTCATGCATGCTTCATTTCATATAAATTCCTCTTTATTAACTAAGTCACATTAACAAAACAAAATAATTTTTTTTTTATTTCAATCGATTACCAGTCTAGACTTAATATATTAAATAAACGGTTAACCTAAAACGATTGTTACCCCTTTAGCGTTCAAATTCACTTACGACTATTATTAACACAATGTTGCCATTTGATTTATATATATTTAAATAAATTATATGAATGGGTAAAACTTTAAAAATTATCTTACCTGCAAATTTACATACAAACATCCTAAATTACCAACTTGCAATTTATTTTTAATTACTAAATTTGCATTTATTATATCAAGTTGAGATTTAATACGTATTATTTTCTCAAATAAATAAATCTTTGGATTTAAATTTCCAAAACCATAAATTATGTCCTACCATAAATCTATGCTTTTATTATTTTACGTTCACACTCTCATTACTCTATAATAAATCACCAAGTAACGTTATCCTAAACCAACATTAATTTATATATCAATCCTTATAACTCAATAAATTTGTCAAATATGAATAACCTTAACAATACTACACATATTATCTTACTTACAATAATGTAATATTAAACGTTGAATTTCATTTATTTTGCAATACTTCAATTTAATTAATAAATACTACTCCTATACTTAAATCTATATTAACAAATTGTTAGATTTGGATCGATAGAAATCGGTTTACCAAAGCTTACGTACACATTACGTAAATAAACAACTATATAAATTTGCCACCTATTAGCTCTAAATTTTATTCTTAAGTTTGTTACCTATCAATTTAGATTATACTTCCATCTATAATGCAAATCTAAATCTCCTCTAACTGCATAAATTAGGGCAATTTATTGCAATTGATTTCCCATTAAACTTCATAAATTAACAAATTGAAACCTAAATAAAAACGTTTATTTATTTAAAAATCTTGTTGTTTAATTGAATTGACAATCCACGGATATAATTTACATTGTTCTCCAATTATTACTTAAATACATCAAACAACGTTAAATCTATATTCAATGCAATTTGTTACCAAAATTAATTTAACGAAAACAATTACGCCCTTAAAATTTCTCTTCATTCATTAATTGCTAATTGTTATTCAATTAAACCCATTCATTTGATTTCTCTATTATGCATCAATTATAAACCCATCATCTTAAAGGTGATGTCAACATTTTATACTATAAATTTACCCCTTTATATTCCAATATCAATGAATGCTCACATACAAATTTAGATCTTAACTCCAATTAATTATTCCATTTAATCCATTAATTACTAACTTTAATTATTGAAATTTGATTGTCTAACATACAATTTGAACCTATTTCCAAATTTTCATAATTAATTAACCCTTACAATAGTTTACAAATAAAAGGGATTGTATTAAATAAATTATTTATTGTCCTGCATTTCTTTATTTCACCCATCTACATTCAATACCCATAATCAATATTTTATTTCATTGTTAAATCCAATACTTGCATTACTTTACTTATTCTAACTTATATCCAATGCAACAATTTCCACTATTTCTATTAATTACAATATATAGTTAAATTTGTAAATTCTAATTTCCCTTGGTACATCAAATTTCACATACTCTTTCTGTAACGACCCGTTAAATTAATAATATTAAATGAGTTAAATTAATATAATTTCTAACCTGATTTAGAAAAAAAAAGGCTTTAAGATTTATTTGAGAAAATGTAGTAATTTGTTATAGTAATTGGAATTTAATGTAACAATTTAATTTTTATGACAATAGTTTTGGATAATGTAATTGTCACACTTTGTTAAAAGTTAATGCTAAGAAACCAATAAATGTTGAATTAGTGAATATTAATAAAATATTTACTAGAATGGGATTCATTTAATATTAAAATAAATAGTAGGATTGTTTCATTTGGTGACCGTTGAATAAACCAATGCAATAAGTGTAGATAAATTTTTTTATGAATATTGTTCGATAATGAATGTACTTAAAAACGGTAATAAACTTAATATAAGAAAACAAAGGCAAATTGTGATTAATTAATGAATTCATGAATCAGTGTATGGACTTAGTGTAACTATACGTAAATGTACGCAATAAGGTTGTGAAATACCAATGATTTGGATTTCCAATTTATATTAAACATAATGTTGGTAGAAATTGGAATTCACTGTTGTGTGAAATATATGAGAAATCAGGTCAAATGTAAATTATACCGTAGATGATATACTCTTTTAAACAGTAGGATTTTTAAATAAATAAACGTTTCACTTAGGTTTCAATTGGATAACTTATGTAGTTTAATGGAGAATCAATTGCAATTAATTGCCATAAATTAGTGATGATAGGGTAGTTTGATTTGGCCTTTAAGAAGCAAAGAAAAAGAAAGCCAAGATTTATGAATTCATCTGCAATGTGAAATGCAAATCTTGTGGATTGTTTTTTTTTTCAAATGGAATTAATATTTAACCATTACGTTAGTGGAGTCTGATAAGTTAAGGTAGATAATCAATGGTAATTTACCTAATTCAAAGGATATATTAATATAAATATGGGTAAAATGAGGTTAGACCAAGGATATAATATTAATTGATTTTTAAGGCTTAATTAATACGTGAAATAGACAAGATTCTACATTCAAACATTTATACAAAGCTAAGTTGTAAATAGAAGTACCAATGTAATATAATGTAAATAGATGGGAATCAACATTTATTTATTTATTTAATGGAATTTAATTTCTATAGTATGATAATCGCAATTAAATGAAATTGAAATAGCTAATTTATACGTTAGTTGAAATTTAGCTGGAATATGAGGATTTTTAATGAAATAGTGAAATCAAATGGAAATAAGGTTTCGATTATACATTGGAATTTATATTCACCATAAAAGGTTAATTGAAAACCAAAGGAGTTAATAAAGGAATCAAGCTTTATCTATTAATTTGGATTTAAGATATGGTAAATTGGATTTATTGCAATAATTAATTCTATAAGATGAGGTTAATACTTATTCTATTTATAATTAGACCAAATTGTTGATATAGATTTTTTGAAAGCAGAATCTATAAATCAATTTGAGTATCAAATTCAATAATTGCGCTTATTGCATAAATAAAGGGAATTTAACGTTAAATATTACGTTACTGAAATTTAAAATGAGCTTTAAGAATAATATTGTGAATCATGAACCAAAGTATGTGGCATCCCTATTTGGATAAAGAATGAGTATATAAAAGTTAAAATCTAATATACGGGGTTTTGAGCATTTAATTTTATAATTCTTAAATATAGGAAAGTGCAGAAATTAGCACTGCAAATTGATATACTTATAATTTTAATTCACATCCAAGCTTGTTAAATCATTTGAAATTGATTAAATTATATAAGTAATAAAATTTGGACAATTTTAGAATATAATATAAAATTTGGATTTTTGTAATTTATTTTGATTTATTTAATGAATATAAAAATAGCCTTTTTTTGTCACGGACTCGGATTTCGATGAAACCAGTTTCATCGGATCCGTATCGGTGAATTATTATAGGGTTTCAAGTTTCGTATCGATCGGACTTGTCGTTTGATCGTACGGGCGTGAAACGCCTTGAAATCAAATTTAATTAAAATCAATTTGAATCAATTTGGAAATTTTGTTTTCAGCATAACTTCTTCATATGATCAAATTTGGACGTGAAACTTTTTCCATCGCGTTCAGAATATTTTAAATTACCTATTTGGATATATAGATTTAATAAATTCGGTTCCGGAGGCATAGCGGGCTTTTTGGGCCATAGTTTGTTCCGCACGTTCATTCTACGATCTATCTACTCTATCTCTAACCCCTCTATATAAACCTAGCTACAAGCCCTAGCCTCCACCTAATTTCTTTTCATCTGAGCGTATACTTTCTTCAAGCTCCTCTTCTTCTTCAATTGGTGCTAACCCTAGATCCAGTCAGTTCAAAAAAAAAAGAAAAAAAATTCAAATTTAAAAAAAAAAAAAAAAAAAAATCGGATCTGCAGCAGCTTCTGGTCGCGCTTCGGGTTTCAGGGGAGAAAACCCTAGAGCAACTTCGGGTCAGGAAGAAAATGACTCGGGTCACTCCGGGTCGTTTTGGCGAAAACTTCAAGCAAGCACCGGGGAATTGAGGCGGCGCACCGAAGTCGAACCCGAAGTCGAGCCAGGACCAGAATTTTTCCATTTTTCAAATTTCCATAACTTTTGCATACGAGCTCGGATTCACGCGCGGTTTGTTTTGCTGGGATCGTATCGGAATTTCTGACGTTTTAACGCTGGTTTGGATGGATTTGGAGACCGTCAAAATTTTGAGTTTAAATTGAATTTAAATTCGATTTAAATTCCAAAGGTGAGTGTTTAAAACCCACTCACAACTACTAGAAGCTTTTATGTTTGTTAAATTAATTTTAGAAATGAATAGCAATTTATTTATGAGTATTTGGCATGTTTATTTCACTCATATTTGTTGAATTGCATTTATTAAGTTTAACTGTTAATTTAATTTATTTATTGCGTATTAATTGATAGTTAGAATTTATTTGTTTGCCTATAAACTGCTAGTTAACAGTTATATAGATTATTACTGAATATAAACTATTAGATTAATAGTTGTTAAATTTAATCTGAATAAAATTGCCAGTTATTACCTGTTATCTATTATCAAATATAAATTGTTATTGATTGATATTGCTTGATGATTTTGATTGGATGATGGATGATGTTGATGGATGTTTATTGAATATCATAAAATTGCGAATTATCATGCATATTTCATTTCATTCGGGATTGTGGTTTGAAATGATATACAACCGTAAAATTTTATATCTTTTAAATTGCGGATTGAAATGATAAATATCCGTATCACTTGACCATAGGATAGAAAATTTTATACAGGCACCGCGGTCTATATATAACTATTTTAATGTGATTTCTATGGTTTGTATGGAATACGGTTTCTAAAAATCTTAAATTTTATATTGTATAAATATTATTCTTCCATATATATACATATGAAGTTGAAAATTTTGAAATTAAAAGGTGTGTAAAAATCTTTATTAAAAATGGATGAAAATTAAGAAAATGGAGTTTAATAATTTATATCATATGTTTAAATGTTAAGTTTGGAAATTTTAAGATATGATATTTATAATTGGATTTTTCCCAAAATAAATTGAAATGAATATTCTAGTATAATTTGAATTGGGAAAATATATATATTTTATTACTAGAAATTGAAGTCTTATTATGGATTTTATGTGGATATTCAAGACTAATTAATAGAACAATTGATCTGTTGAAAGAATAAAATCCAATTTTAGTTTGAAATATTGTTACTCAAAATGGATATACGTATATATAAATAAATTGAAGTGGTTTTGGAACTTGAGAGAGATAATATAAATTTTGGTTTAGACTTTAATAAAGAAATGTATTTGTAAAGCCATGAGAACTATTTTCTTTACAAAGTAACATTTAAGTTAAACCATTTAATTCATACACCGTTGAATGTCCAAACCATTCAAGTTTTTAGAAGTTATGGTTTTAAATTATGATTTTCAAAATATTATGCTTTGAAATATTTGATTTTCAGACGTTATGAAGTTAAAGCATTATGATTTTGGAAAAGAATTATATTTGGGATAAGTGATAAAATATGGTTTTGGGTTTTGAAATGATATCGTATTCATGGTTATGAAATGGAATGTTTATTCTGATTTTTAAAGTATAACCTATTTTTAAATGACCGCGGTGTTATAATAACGATGGGTTGGCAAAGAGACCGGGATTAGATATGGACATACTCTCTGTCGATACCGAAAACCACTTTGACTAACCGTGTACGCGGTGGAGATTCCAGAATGAAGTAGGTGGCGGCGACGTTTCCTGTAAGGTAAATACGTGGACCCGACTCCCGTGAGTTGGCATAAGGTGGCTAAAACAGGAGCGATTCTCAGGCCAGTGAGGTCATTCCTCTGATCGGACCCTCCTCTTCGATATTATACTTTGATTTTGGATTGATTCAATGGCCACTTCTGTATTTTGATTTTGGGGAGTTAGTCCGAGGTGGGCGGTAACTGCGGCTACGCGTTTCCACCAGCCTGGATAGCAATTGGTATATCTACCCTGGCATTGCCTAGTTGTGCCGTGTCACCTACCATACCGAGCCTTTACTACGAGTTTCTATTTGTGTCGTACCTATGGAGTATCCTCTGGTAGCTTCCCGATCAGGAGGTATTACGGTACTGTATAGACTATTGGCATTATTTGTGTTAAGGGCTATATGGGTAACCCCTTAACGCTATTTAAAAGTAAGTTTATTTTATAAATAGACACTATTATAATAGCGCAATATACTACATAGTAAATAGTTTAACGGATCCTTAGGAGATGTAAATCCCGAACATCTCTTGAGTTACTGTACTCATATTTATTTCTGTTAATTTAACTCACATAAGATCTTTTAGTCCGACTCGAGTGTTTTTGTCTTTTCAAATTCGCTCGGGTCAGCCCGAGCGTTTCAGGATCGAAGATTTTAGCTTTGGAGGACGAAGACGAAGAATCTGTATTATATTATTTATAGTATTGCACCACACTCTAAATTTCCACTGCATTGATTGTATTGGTATGTGTAACTCTGATATTCATTGTATAAGTAAAATAAATATTTTGTAAACATTTATCATGAACTGTATATTGATTATTATATTTTATCCTTCCGCTGTGAGATTCTATTTTGTTTTATTTCTTCTCTGTTTTTCTTATTTACCCCATAACAATCTGCCCTTGCGTATGCTTTGAATTGGCACGTGTGTCGGTTTAAAGTGTGCGAAAAGGCGGGATGTTACACTTTCATATAAATAACTAAGATTTTTATTCCTTTCTAAATTTAAATTAAAAATCCTATTAATTATATTCATTTTAAACATGAATTTACACGGGTCGTTACACTCTCCCCCACTCAAAACTTTTCGTTCCCGAAAAGGAAAAGAAGGAAAAGAAGAATTAAATACAATACATCTTATTCAAAATATTTAGCTTATAAACAATTAAATTTACAAAATTAATTACTTTAAATAAGATATCCTAATTTATAACTATTTAATCCTTTATATTTAGATTATTAAAGTTTGGAAAAACATTTTCAAAACATTTCTAAGATACTGTAATTTCTTATATAATCCAAAGGGTTACAATTTATATAAAGTAAAACATTTAAGT
This sequence comes from Allium cepa, assembly GCA_030765085.1. Taxonomy (NCBI): domain Eukaryota; kingdom Viridiplantae; phylum Streptophyta; class Magnoliopsida; order Asparagales; family Amaryllidaceae; genus Allium; species Allium cepa. The sequence goes on from CM060931.1 coordinate 400,679,059, forward strand.
GGTTTCAATCCTAACAAAAAATCAATACAACAACCATCAGTTCAACAAACAACATACACACACATACAAAACAACCATTAAATCAAATAAACAAATAGTTGTTCGGGTTCAAAACTTTTAAATTGTTCGGAATGAAGAATAACTACTAGCGCATCATTTACTCAACAGTCTTAAATAAAACCAAATAGATTATTCATTCACCCCAAATCAAATTTTAAAGTACGCTTGCCCAAACAACCATCAACAACAAATTCAAACAACAATCAACTTAACTTATTAATAATTTCCTCTCATACCTTTGTTATTTGATTTTCTCTTTTTATTTAAACCACATAAATTTTCCTTTTATAATTTATATTTATTTCTAACAAACTTTAAATTTTATTTTCTCATTCAGTGGTTGTTTCCTTTATTTCTACTTATTACTTACAATTATTCATTTTCATTTATTCGGGTCATGTAAGTTTCTTTTATTTGTATTATATTTAATGCACTTCTCAATTTCAATCATTTATTTAATGCTTACATTTCTATTATAATTAATTATAGTAACCCTTTTTTAATTACACTTAAATTCTTAACCTTATAATATCCATTCTCATAAGTAAAGGATTTTATTAATTCATTCACTAACGTTTTGCAGTCATTTATTTTTCTTTTTACTTAAAATTTCTCAATTCCATTAAATAAGGTCATGCCAGTTTCCCCCCTTTTCACTATAATTATTCATTTATTTATTATCGCATGATCTCATTTAGTTACCCTTTAATTACTTAAGTTTAATTCATCTATTTGTCATACTTACCTTTAATTATATTTACTTGGTAAAATTTCAACTAATACTTAAGTTTAAACATTAATTTCTCATTTATAATAGCAAATTCATTGAATACTTCATTACCTACTTTTACTTGTACAATTTTCATTACATTCCCTATTAAACATTTCAACTTTTAATATTTGGTAAGTTATATATGTTTTTAAAGAATATACTTGAAAGTTATACAAGTTTCTCATTTCCTATAGTAAATTTAACATTTAATAATAATATTCTTTATTTTATAGGTTATAATTTCAACTTTCATTTAAGACCATTTTTAACCTATCATTAAATCTCTTATTTCCTTTAGAGGTTTTAATTTATTAATTACCTACGTTTCGATTCACTACAATAATTGAAACAATTAATGGAAATTTAAGAATTTAATACCGGGTTAAATTTTCACTTTATTTTAAAACAATAGATAAATATATTCTTACAGCTTATATATATCTAATTATTTTAAAACAATTTAAAATTTAGATATTTTAAAAATGAATCTGTAGTAGAATTTACTACAGTGGCCTTTCCCCTTCGAAACTCGAAAATGAAAGTCGATGATGCGGCCGCCATCACCGAAATTATTTTCCAACGACAAAGAGGAAAGTACAAAAAAAAAATTCTTCAAAATCTTCTTTAAAACAATTCTTCCGAATTATATTGAAATATTTATATCAGAAAATACTTATAAGCAATATTATTATATTCCAAAATTTATTAGAAAGAAATTTCAAAACCCCGGAACTTAAATTCTAAATTTCCAAATTTCATTCATCTTATTTTTCAATCTTATTTCTATTATTATTATACACTTTAATACCTAACAACCAATCTATTGCAGCCAAATATATCTTTATAAAATATTTTTATATATAGAAAATATAATAGGCAAAATTATTTCATTCACCTATATCAAAACCGATATTATGTCGGTCTGTCCTATTAAGTGTTTAGAAATCCCTATTGATGTCACAGCGTCCCATGCACCAACCAGAATTTATAAATACAAAACGAAACAGATTAACACAATATTAAAATCTTGTTATAATCCTAACAAATACGCTCTCTCATATATATACACTCAGTGACTCCCATAGGGTATTACTACCCTATTAACAAAAGAGTAAGACCCCACAAGCTAAGGTTTGTCGCTAAACCAAAGCTCTAATACCAACTGTAACGTCCCGTTTTTTCGCACACTTTAAATCGACACACGTGCCAATTCAAACCATACGGAAGGGCAGATTGTTATGGGGTAAATAAGAAAAAAACAGAGAAGAAAAAAACTAAACAGAATCTCACAGCGTAAGGATAAAATATAATAATCAAATATACAGTTTATAAATCTGTTTACAAAACCATTTATATAATACATATCAGAGTTACACATACCAATAACAATGCAGCGGAACAGTGTGTAGTGCACTAGTATAAATAATAATAATATAAATTTTCGTCTTCGTCCTCCAGAGCTAAATCTTCCAATCCTGAAACGCTCGGACTGACCCGAGCGAATTTGAAAAGACAAAAATACCCGAGTCAGAACTAAAAGATCTTATGTGAGTTAAATTAACAGAAATAAATATGAGTGCAGTAACTCAAGAGATGCTCAGGATTTACATCTCCTAAGGATCCGTTAAACTATTTACTATGTAGTATATTGCGCTATTATAATAGTGTCTATTTGTAAAACAAACATACTTTTAAATAGCGTTAAGGCTTTACATTTTCCACCTTAACACGTAATAGTCCCAGTAGTCCATCCAATATCATGGTCCCTCCTGATCGGGAAGCCACCAGAGGATACCACACGGGCTACGGGAGAAATCCAAACTCGTACAAGGCGCGGTAGGGTAGGTGACATCGCACAACTAGGCAATGCCAGGGTAGATATACCAATTGCTATCCGGGCTGGTGGTAACGCGTAGCTGCTACTACCGCCCACCTCGAACAACACCCCCAAATCAAATAAAAGTGGCCACCGAATCCAAATCCAAAAGTCAGAGTATAATATCGAAGGAGTGCGTCCGATCAGAGGAATGACCTCATTGGCCCGAGAATCGCTCCTGTTTTAGCCACCTTACGCGAACTCACGGGAGTTGGGTCCACGTATTTACCTCAAGGAAACGCCTCCAGCAACCTACTTCATTCTGGAATCTCCACCGCGTACACGGTTGTTAAAGTGGTTTTTGGAGCTGGCAGAGAGTATGACAACTTCCGATCCCGGTCTCTTCAACAACCAAACGTTATTATAACACCACGGTCCTTTAAAATAATTTATACTTTTAAAACCAGAATATAATATCCATTTCAAAACCATATAAATATGATATCCCTTCCTTTTAAAACCCCAAAACAATTTGATATCATCTTTATTTTCCAATATATTATTTCCAAAAATCATAGTGGTTTCAAAGTAAAATATTTAGAAATCAAAACTGTTGAATATAATATTTCCAAATTATACTACCCTGAAAACATAGCTTTGAAACAAAATTTCCATCTCTTAAATGGTTAAATATTAAATTACTTTTATAAAACAAAATAGCTTCTTTAGATTTCACAAATCAATTTCAAATATCGATTTAAACTACCAAATACCATTTCAATTCTTATGTTTCAAAGCTTTAAATATTTCACCATTTCAAAAACAAACTCATTTGACAAACCCATATATATCAAATTCAATTACTTATTATTTAGACTTGAAATGTTTACTTAATGAATTCAATATAATTTAAGTAAAACCTTTAACTTCACATAATTGGAAAATCTTTCAATTTATTAAACTTGATATATTCATTTAAATCAACTTGATATTCATTTAAATCACTTTACACAAAAATCAAGTTATAAAAATCATATCCTTTAAAAAATTTAATTTTTATTAAATTTTAATTTAACTTAATATTCATCTTCCAAATCTTATTCTCATTTAAGTCATAAAAACTCCAGAAATTAGATTTTAAATAAATGCTTAATCGTATTTGATCTTCAGAATCAAACTTTATTTTATACTTCAAATCAAATTTATATAAAGCTTAAAACCGAAAATTACTATATATATATATAACTAATTCAATATCCCATAAACCATATATATATATAGCTTTACAAAACCATAAAAACATTCCAAAATATATTTTATATATATACCGCGGTGCCTGTATAAAATTTTCTACCCTATAGTCAAGTGATACGGATGTTTATCATTTCAATCCGCAATTTAAAATAAAATGCGGTTGTATATCATTTCAAACCACAATCCCGAATGAATGAAATGCATAGCAACTTGCAATTAATAAAATAAATCATCCATTCATCCATCAAATCATACATCCATTTATCGCAGTCATCATCCAATTTCAAACAATCATCAATATATAACAGGTGATAAATAATGGTATCAATTATCAGTTTATACTCAAAATAAATTTAATAACTGTTAATTGGCAGTTTATATGCAAAAATAAACGTAAACTTAACTGGCAGTTAATATGAAATAAAATTTAACATAACTATGTCTGGCAGTTAATATGAAATAAATAAATTCTAACTGTCAAATTTATATGCAATAAATAAATAAATTATCAGTTATATTAAATAAATGCGTTTAAACAGAAATAGTGAATATAACATGCCAAACAGTCATAAAAAAATTTCTACCCATATCTAAAATTAATTTAACAAACACAAGAAATTTTAGAAATTGTGAGTGGGTTAAAACACTCACCTTTTGAATTTAAATCGAATTTAAATCCGATTTAAACCCAAAAATTCGACGGTCTCCAAATCTGTCCAAACCAGCATCAAAAGATCTAGAATTTAATTACGATCCTAACAAAAAAAATCGCACGTGAAACGGAGTTCGTATGTGGAAGTTGAATGTATTAACGCGTTTGAAAAATCAAAATTAAATTAAATTCAAACAAAATAAACCTACCTATTACCACTTGCCACGTTAGCGTTTCCTGCGCATCCCTAGTGACTAATCTCACCAAACCCATGTTCCAATTTCGCAAATAGATGAAGAAATCAAAAAGCCCCAATTCAACCTTTTGGGTTTCGAATTTTACACATTTGACCGTGATTTCTGGTTGTCTCAAGCGACTATTGCAAAAACAGAGACTGCGCTTAGATCCATAGATAATAACTACAACATAATAAATTTTTTTTCTGAGAACTTTGAATTTTTTTTTGATTTTTGAATAGAATTGGATCTGAAATTTGCATCCATTTAGGAAGAGAAAGAATTGAAGAAAATGAACGCACAAATAAAAGAGAATAGATGGAGGCTAGGGTTTATAATTGGGTTTATATAGATAGATTAGAATTAGAGTAGATGGATCTGATAAACAAACGCGCTGAACGATAATTTAAATTAACGTAATAATTACAAATCACCATACTATGAAGACATTTACGTTATTTCCTATTTATTACTTTATTTAACACAACCCTTAATTTACATCTATTGCAATGGTTTCAAATTTAATTGAATGAACTAATTATATCACTCCTAATAATTGTTGTAAGACTCTAAATCCCACATTTGTAAGTATATATTATTTCCACTCAAATATTATAGATATATACAGAGTATAGGTTTCCATTAAATCATTATTTATTATATATTCAAATTAACTAAATTCACTATTGAACTCCGTTTATATTTATTACCAAATATCCATTTACCTTTCCCAATAAATTTGAATCCATTCATTTAATATAACAAATCAATTTTCCATTCACATTTATCAACCCACAATTAATTGTAATTCATTATCTTAGATATATTTTATACAATTAATATCACTTTACATTAAATTTCTATCCAATGAATACTTATTCATCAATCAATTCAATATTTACTTTTCTTTCCCTCTATTTGATACTTAACCTAGTATACATTTAATGGGTAAACATAACATTGAATTATAATGCATTTCTCATGCATGCTTCATTTCATATAAATTCCTCTTTATTAACTAAGTCACATCAACAAAACAAAACAATTTTTTTTATTTCCATCGATTACCAGTCTAGACTTAATATATTAAATAAACGGTTAACCTAAAACGATTGTTACCCCTTTAGCATTCAAATTCACTTACAACTATTATTAACACAATGTTGCCATTTGATTTATATATATTTAAATAAATTATATGAATGGGTAAAACTTTAAAAATTATCTTACCTGCAAATTTACATACAAACATCCTAAATTACCAACTTGCAATTTATTTTTAATTACTAAATTTGCATTTATTATATCAAGTTGAGATTTAATACGTATTATTTCCTCAAATAAATAAATCTGTGGATTTAAATTCCCAAAACCATAAATTATGTCCTACCATAAATCTATGCTTTTATTATTTTACGTTCACACTCCCATTACTCTATAATAAATCACCAAGTAACGATATCCTAAACCAACATTAATTTATATATCAATCCTTATAACTCAATAAATTTGTCAAATATGAATAACCTTAACAATACTACGCATATTATCTTACTTACAATAATGTAATATTAAACGTTGAAATTCATTTATTTTGCAATACTTCAATTTAATTAATAAATACTACTCCTATACTTAAATCTATATTAACAAATCGTTAGATTTGGACCGATAGAAATCGGTTTACCAAAGCTTACGTACACATTACGTAAATAAACAACTATATAAATTTGCCACCTATTAGCTCTAAATTTTATTCTTAAGTTTGTTACCTATCAATTTAGATTATACTTCCATCTATAATGCAAATCTAAATCTCCTCTGACTGCATAAATTAGGGCAATTTATTGCAATTGATTTCCCATTTAACTTCATAAATCAACAAATTGAAACCTAAATAAAAACGTTTATTTATTTAAAAATCTTGTTGTTTAATTGAATTGACCATCCACGGATATAATTTACATTGTTCTCCAATTATTACTTAAATACATCAAACAACGTTAAATCTATATTCAATACAATTTGTTACCAAAATTAATTTAACGAAAACAATTACGCCCTTAAAATTTCTCTTCATTCATTAATTGCCAATTGTTATTCAATTAAACCCATTCATTTGATTTCCCTATTATGCATCAATTATAAACCCATCATCTTAAAGGTGATGTCTACATTTTATACTATAAATTTACCCCTTTATATTCCAATATCAATGAATGCTCACACACAAATTTAGATCTTAACTCCAATTAATTATTCCATTTAATCCATTAATTACTAACTTTAATTATTGAAATTTGATTGTCTAACATACAATTTGAACCTATTTCCAAATTTTCATAATTAATTAACCCTTACAATAGTTTACAAATAAAAGGGATTGTATTAAATAAATTATTTATTGTCCTGCATTTCTTTATTTCACCCATCTACATTCAATACCTATAATCAATATTTTATTTCATTGTTAAATCCAATACTTGCATTACTTTACTTATCCTAACTTATATCCAATGCAACAATTTCCACTATTTCTATTAATTACAATATATAGTTAAATTTGTAAATTCTAATTTCCCTTGGTACATCAAATTTCACATACTCTTTCATATAAATAACTAAGATTTTTATTCCTTTCTAAATTTAAATTAAAAATCCTATTAATTATATTCATTTTTAACATCGAATTTACACGGGTCGTTACACAACAGTCACAATTTCTAAAATTTCTTGTGTTTGTTATATTAATTTTAGATAGGGGTAGAATTTTTTTTATGGCTGTTTGGCATGTTTTATTCACTATTTCTGTTTAAACGCATTTATTTAATATAACTGTAAATTTATTTATTTATTGCATATAAATTTGACAGTTAGAATTTATTTATTTCATATTAACTGCCAGGCATAGTTATGTTAAATTTTATTTCATATTAACTGCCAGTTAAGTTTACGTTTATTTTTGCATATAAACTGCCAATTAACAGTTATTAAATTTATTTTGAGTATAAACTGATAATTGATACCCTTATTTATCACATGTTATATATTGATGATTGTTTGAAATTGGATGATGACTGCGATAAATGGATGTATGATTTGATGGATGAATGGATGATTTATTTTATTAATTGCAAGTTGCTATGCATTTCATTCATTCGGGATTGCGGTTTGAAATGATATACAACCGCATTTTATTTTAAATTGCGGATTGAAATGATAAACATCCGTATCACTTAACTATAGGGTAGAAAATTTTATACAGGCACCGCGGTATATATATAAAATATATTTTGGAATGTTTTTATGGTTTTGTAAAGCTATATATATATATGGTTTATGGGATATTGAATTAGTTATATATATATATATAGTAATTTTCGGGTTTAAGCTTTATATAAATTTGATTTGAAGTATAAAATAAAGTTTGATTTTTAAGATCAAATACGATTAAGCATTTATTTAAAATCTAATTTCTGGAGTTTTTATGACTTAAATGAGAATAAGATTTGGAAGATGAATATTAAGTTAAATTGAAATTTAATAAAAATTAAAAAATTTAAAGGATATGATTTTTATAACTTGATTTTTGTGTAAAGTGATTTAAATGAATATCAGGTTGATTTAAATGAATATATCAAGTTTAATAAATTGAAAGATTTTCCAATTATGTGAAGTTAAAGGTTTTACTTAAATTATATTGAATTCATTAAGTAAACATTTCAAGTCTAAATAATAAGTAATTGAATTTGATATATATGGGTTTGTCAAATGAGTTTGTTTTTGAAATGGTGAAATATTTAAAGCTTTGAAACATAAGAATTGAAATGGTATTTGGTAGTTTAAATCGATATTTGAAATTGATTTGTGAAATCTAAAGAAGCTATTTTGGTTTATAAAGGAAATTTAATATTTAACCATTTGAGAAATGGAACTTGTTTCAAAGTTATGATTTTCAAGATAGTATAATTTGAAAATATTATATTCAAGAGTTTTGATATCTAAATATTTTACTTTGAAAATCCTATGATTTTGGAAAAGAATATATTGGAAAATAAAGATGATATCATATTGTTTTGGGTTTTAAAAGGAAATGATATCATATTATATGGTTTTGAAATGGATATTTTATTTTGGTTTTAAAAGAATAATTATTTTTAAATGACCGCGGTGTTATAATAACGATTGGTTGGCAAAGAGACCGGGATCGGATATGGACATACTCTCTGTCGATACCGAAAACCACTTTGACTAACCGTGTACACGGTGGAGATTACAGAATGAAGTAGGTTGGTGGCGGCGTTTCCTGTAAGGTAAATATGTGGACCCGACTCCCGTGAGTTGGCATAAGGTAGCTAAAACAGGAGCGATTCTCGGGCCAATGAGGTCATTACTCTGATCGGACACTCCTCTTCGATATTATATTTTGACTTTGGATTGATTCAGTGGCCACTTTTATTTTTGTTTTGGGGGAGTTTGTTCGAGGTGGGCGGTAGCTGCGTGCTGCGCGCTGCGCGTTTCCACCAGCCCGGATAGCAATTGGTATATCTACCCTGGCATTGCCTAGTTGTGTCGTGTCACCTAACCTATCGCGCCTTGTACGAGTTTGCATTTCTCCCGTAGCCCGTGTGGTATCCTCTGGTGGCTTCCCGATCAGGAGGGACCATGATATTGGATGGACTACTGGGACTATTACGTGTTAAGTTGGATAATGTAAAGCCTTAACGCTATTTAAAAGTAAGTTTATTTTACAAATAGACACTATTATAATAGTGCAATATACTACATAGTAAATAGTTTAACGGATCCTTAGGAGATGTAAATCCCGAGCATCTCTTGAGTTACTGCACTCATATTTATTTCTGTTAATTTAACTCGCATAAGATCTTTTAGTTCTGACTCGAGTGTTTTTGTCTTTTCAAATTCGCTCGGGTCAGTCCGAGCGTTTCAGGATTGAAAGATTTAGCTCTAGAGGACGAAGACGAATATTTATATTATTATTATTTATACAAGTGCACTACACACTGTTCCGCTGCATTGTTATTGGTATGTGTAACTCTGATATGTGTTATATAAATGGTTTTGTAAACAGATTTATAAACTGTATATTTGATTATTATATTTTATCCTTCCGCTGTGAGATTCTGTTTAGTTTTTTTTCTTCTCTGTTTTTTTCTTATTTACCCCATAACAATCCGCCCTTTCGTATGGTTTGAATTGGCACATGTGTCGATTTAAAGTGTGCGAAAAAGCGGAACGTTACACACATGAAAAGAACATGCAAGCAAGTCAGGATGGCATAGCCATTTAGATGAAGCTGAAATGAGGCAACACCCAAGTTTGAGAGAGTCTCACATAGAAAGTAGTTGAAAGATGGCACGACTCTATTCAAACACATGTATCGGTGGCAAGCGGTGTACCCCAGATAAGCAAATTAGCGAATTTGTCCTTCTCTAGCAGACGAACATCCTCTTCAGGAATTCCGTGTTACGCACAGATGTTACGAAGGATCTTGGCAAAAACAACCGTTGAAGCTCTCTTCGGTGGATTAAGCAAAACTCTGAAGTTGGGTGGCGAGCGATCCATGATTGGCACAACTGGGACTAACTGGCTGTATTGAGCTTGCGAAGTGGATGGTGACTAGGCTTTTGAGAGCACCGGGCTTCCCTCGATTGACTTACGACACGTGGATGGCTGCTTCTTTCTAAATAACAAAACTCACGTCCAAAACTGGTCAGGTAAATCTATCCTTAACTAATAGCTTCCCTTGCCACACTTGAATTTCAAAGAAACATTAACTTGTAATCGCCACGTTGGATTTCAAGTGCAGACTAGGGCAAGTGAAGTTTGATATCTATATGGGATAAACTCGCTGCTCAATACATTGCAAACGCCCTATCCCATGTAGATAGTTCACTCACTGTGGAAGAAGAAAAGAACTTATCATGTCACTTCATTTTCTACTTTTGTTTCTACTTCCTGTACACTTACCCATTATCGATCTATGAGATCCGTTGTTCGAAGTGACGTGGAAAACTCTTCCCACTACAGGAACGCCGAGCGTGCAACATGAAAGCAGGATAAGTCCAAATTCTACGAAAGAATCATGATCGACTGGTGAAGTGACGTACAATAACAGTTGCAAAACTGGACACAAGTCAATTCTGGTCTAATGGACGAAGATAGAAAAATGTGTTAAGCACTGGGTCGAAGCCCGAATGTCGTTCCAGGAAACAACTCGAGACTCGATATCCAATCTTCCTCCATTGAGCCGCAATCTACTCGAACTTCTCGCAATCAACATTGCAAATAGAAACCTGTCATTAAATCATTCCAAAAACACAGTAATTAGCAAGCTAACTAATAAAACCCACCGTTAATTGAAGTCAAAGACACGAGAAGAATGGAAGATCAAATTCAGTAAACTACGAAGTGGATCGGTAGCGGGCTAATGGCAGGTCAGTAACAAACCAATAGTGGGTCAAGGCGAGCTAGGGTTTTACTCTCTGCGATTGGAGGTTATGGCCTAGACCTTAGATTAGATGGATTCAAGGAGGTGATTAGTTGAATCGAACAAGCTAGGATCAGATCGTCTTAGGGCTTTAGGTTGTAGTGCTTCGGATCGCACGAGAATGATTTGGCTTGCATGAGAATGAAGGAACTAGGTCGGTTCGAATATAAATAGGCAAGAAAAAGAAAGCAAAACATTTTGCATAGTAGTCGGGTCACGAGCGATCCACCATGGATCGCTAGCGATCCACCATCACAAAGTTAGGTCCCTACCAATCCATCCCACATGGATCGCTAGCAACCTACAAAAAAGGGAAGCTACACACATTTTCCTTGAACTCGGTCTCCTAGGCCTATTCATCATTCCGAGGCATGCTGAGGAACCACAAGAAGAAATTTGATCCGTTGTAAAAGCAATAGTAGTCAGAAAAAAGCTAGAAGATCGATAGCATGACCTGCCATGCATTCGTAAACTCTAATGCAACCGTTAGGAAATCAATGTACATATATTGAGAGCGATAACTACCATAGCATGCCTTATTGATAAAGAAGACGCACTCTGGTTGGAATGTTATCTCGGTTTTCAACTCAGTGGGATCTAACAAGAGACAGAATTGTATGGTGCTATCAGAATGGTTTAGAACTTAACCAGAAAGACTAAAGCAAGAAGTTAACGAGAGACAAGCTACATCACTAAGGCAACAACTGGGATCAACGAAACTGAGAGATCGGCATTCTTTTAGCCCAATCAGTAGTTGAGTGCAAACAGCTAGTAAATTTTCATTAAAATGGAATCTGGAAACATCTTCAATTCCAAACTCCAGAAAAATTCTAAGTGCTCAGATCATTAGCAACCCAAACATCTTTCTGATTCAACAACAAACTACCTAAGGATGCAATGAAGAAAAGGCAAGGCATTGGCTCGCAAACGAGTCAAGTTATGGGTAGCTAGCAACCCATGGACCATGGGTTGCCGACGACCCATGCTTTTGCCTCGGTTTGCTAGCCAAATCCCCTAGCTCGTCCCCTACCTACCTGCTAGCAGATGATGAAGTGGCCTAGCCCAGAAGCTCTACGATCCATATAAATACCATCCTACTTGCAACACAAACTGGATCTTCTCGGGACTAGTTGTTGAAGCTTTGCTGGAGTTATTTTTCACTATTCATCTACCTCACAACAATCTTCAAAAGGAATTCACTATGATTCTCCAGTGGATTCCAACTCTAAGGATTTGATCTAGCTAAAGATAATCAAAGCCTTGTAATTAAACATCTCTTGTAACAGCAATCAGTCTTTAATAAAATTATAAAGTGGACTTAGGCTTCATTAACAACCGAACCACTATAAAAATTCTCTGTCTACTTTCTTTTACTGTTCTTTTTCTATATTCGTGATCTGTGATATTGCTCTGTCAGAACAGCGCTGGTGCCTTCAACTATAAGCAGGGTGTTGATCCATTTTTCGGGTCAGCACATCTGAAACAAGCGAAACCCTTTTTATCTTAAAAATACTTAGGCTATATTGCCTATTATAATACATTTGAAACCTTTATATAAAACCTTTAAACAACCCTTTCGAATCCTCTGATGGTAACCCTCTAAAAATATTGAAAGTAACCCTTTCGAAACCATTAAAAGTCTTTCCTTCGAAAGCTTTAAACCATTAAACCATGCCTTTCAAAAACATTGGAAAAATCCTTTCCTTTCTTTACTCCAGAAGCTTCAAAACATTAGACATCCTCCTTTAAAACCTTTAAGTATTGCGTTTTGAAAACATAGAAAAAAACCTTCCTTTTAACCTTTTCGAAACCCTAGGGAACCACCCCTTCGAATTCATTCATTAAAACCCTTTCGAAAGCATTAAAATACTAAACCTTTTGAAAGCCTTTGGCGTTCAATACAAAACATATGGAAACCTTCCGAAACCATTCAAAAATTTACCCCTTTAAAACCTTTGAAAATCATCTTGGTTGAAACCATTTGGATTATGCCTTCAAGTAGAGCATAAGGATCAGAAACCCATTAAAGTCGAAAGCATCTGTTTCAGAAACATTTAAAACTGTCTCTTTCGAAACCATTTGGATTTTACTTCAATCATAGAAAAAGATCTTTTAAACATTTAAGTCCAAAGCATCTACTTTCAAAACTAATTCCTAAGTAAATAAGTGATGGTGTCGAAACCATCCCTTTGAAAGCATTGGAGAAATAACCAAATTTTATAAAACAAAGTACCCCTTCGAAAACATCTGGGTCGAAAGGCAAAAAAGCGGCAGCAAAAGGTTTCGACTTAGTCGAAAGTAGTTACTTAAAAACAGAGGCACAACCTAATCGAAATCATTTCTTTAAATCCATAAAGCCCAGTCAAAAGCTAATTGAGTCGAAAGTTATTTAGTCGAAAGCAAGCAGGCACATTTTTAATTTAAAAGCAAAGTGATGCCTCAACCCTTTCGGAACTCCTAGTTTCAAATCCATACCTTCCATCTATATCCAATTCACTACATACCGGTTCTCTTCATGTACGTCGGTTTTGAATGCGTCGGAGGCGAAGCTAGGGAGGCAGAACTTGGCGCTAAAAGCATCGAAATAGTGAAAAACATGTAGCAAATAGTTCTTTTCACCTAACCTGCTTTGCGTGTCAAATTTTTATTGGATGCCTCTTTTCTTAACCAATGAAAAGTACTGCCATTTTCAAAAGTAACTATATGAATTATTTGTAAAAATCCCATTCACCTTTTATAAATATATAAAACATTTAAGTCACATACGTTAACTTATTTTATATATCCAATAAAACACTTAAGGAAATTCTACAAAAATTCTGGAAATCTTTTTTAATATGTTTTCCAACATATAAAAATTTCAAACCCGCCAATTTTTTTATATATCCATTAAAACACTTAGGAAAATTTCTAGAAAATTCATATAAATTCCATAAATATTAAGAAAATTCTGAAAAATGAAATTCATCTCTAAAATATCATTTATGATCCTCATAAAAATTCCTAAGGCATTTGAATGTCATTTGATAGGGTTTTCATCTTAAAACATATCATGAATTCAATATGAACAACTGTAATTCATCAATAAGTATATATTCTCATTCCATCATTCAAAAACAAGGCTAATCAATGCAAAATATTTGAAATTCATCTTAAAATCAAACACAATCAAAATTTGAGATGTAAATATTATTCATCTTAGCTTTAGAGATTAAAGAGATTGAGAGGTAAGTGGATTTAATTTGCTTAAGCTTCTTCCTAGCTTTTGTCTATCTTCTTCTTTCTCTTGTTAATGGTGGCTGATCATCATTTAAATTTTTTTAAGGAATGAAAGTGAACGTGTAAAGATGCATGGTCTAAGGGAATAGATATAAGAATGGTCTCCTTCCCATTTTACCCCTCCCCCATTTTATGTTAAACTCTTCTTTTAATTCATTGTTTGAATGGCATGGCTACCCCTTAATTAAATGAAATCTCTGTCCCCTAATCAACACGTTATCTTATTTATTTTTGCTAATTAAATATCTTAAATAATGTTACCAAAAATGAGGTGTTAAACCGATTGACTAAAGGGACATCTTCATATGTCGCTCTTGGAGTATTTTGTAATTGTTAGTGCCAAAATTAGTAACTAACACCCAAATCCAGATGAAAGTACCAAATCACAGTCACAGATCATAGATAATATGTATGTAGAGAGTATGAATGTGAAGAACAACAAAAATTAAAAAGAAAGCAGTAATAACACAGGATTTATAGTGGTTCGGCTAACTCCGACCTATGTCCACTCTAGAAATTTTCTTTCGATTTATGTCCGAATCAATTACAGTTACAATCCAGAATTTTTAAAGAAAAAATGGTAGAGTAGCCTTAATAGGAAAGAAGAAGGGAAGCAGAATGGAGATCCCTTTTCTGAAGCCCCACATGCTGGATTTATAGGCAAAACCTGAGTTTTTGGGCTTCCCGAGCGGTCCGAGCCCATCAACACCATAGCCGATCCAAAATCATCTTTATGACCAAACCTAAACTCTGAGCATGCCGATCTAATCTCGTCCTAGGAGCGAATCGAAGAAAATCCATCCTTAAATTGAAGTAGAATAGCGGCTGACCCAAAGTAAACTTCACTCCTTCCAATGCCGACCTCAAGTTGAACTACCATGTCGACCCGAGGTTTATCCTACACTGACCCGGAGCTGGCATGTCTACCGATCCCATTGAGGTATTAGGACATGCCGACCCAAGTACAACCCTATGCCATCCTAAATTCACCGTTCCAAGACCAATCCATTGACCCGAGTCCATCATGTGGACAAGCAGGCACCGACCCATCCGAATGCTGAGCCATATTACTACCGGCCCACTTCCAACACTGAGCCACACCACCAAGACCGACCCACCTTGACATACCAAACCACCTTAGTCTAACTATCTCGGCCGATCAACACATGGTCGAACGCTCATGACCGACCCATGCACGATCCCCTCTCCTTGATCGAGCCACTCAAATGTCGATCCACCCAGTACCAAACCACTCTTACCGATCCTCAAAACCGAGCTGCCAATCTGAAATTAGTATGAAGGCCGATCTGGACTCAAGCTCTGAGATGCTGAACCAATTTGATGCCGGTCCAAAATGTTCCCAAAATAGATCCTAAAATCATACTACCGATCACTTAGAAACCTAAAGTAAAGCTCGGAATGACCCGAAGTATGTGATTCCTTGACCCGAAGCAACCCCTTCAACGACTCCAAGTAGTCCTTCAAACTAACCCAAACTATAATTAGCCGATCCATATTTCCTAGACCCATAGTCGATCCAGCTTTATCCAATCTAATATCTGTCTTCCAAGCGCTGCATCATCCATCCATCCAGTCGACTCAAACCTATCGTACTCCATCCTTAATCAACGAGCAATCTATAAGTTAAATCTACATGCTTACAGCCTTGCCAAAAGGTGGGTTAACATTTGCCCCCCAAAACATGCCTTGCTATTGGAAGGTGTGTTTTGAATAGCCTCAAATCCGATACCGGAAGTCCATATGTTATCCATATCCATACCTTCCGATTCATAATCCAATCTATTTTATCAAGTGTCGTTGCCGTACTCTTATCCCAATCTATATCTGATTCATATCCAATAAACAAATCCTCATCCAATTCCACATCCATCCGAACCCAACAACCGAGTTCTAATCTATCCATATCCAATAACCACATCCATGACCTCTCTGGGTCGATAGCCAAATCCGGGACTACTCTGAGTCCGTGCCCAAATCCTTAGTTGTTCGTAGCCAATATCCAAATCCGTCATCTCTGCGAGTTCTTGCCAGGCGTAATCCACACTCGGCGACGTGTGTTAAGTAATTTCATGGTGTTCCTGGTTCAGTGCCCCTAAACGTTGAGTAATGTTGCAGCTTAAGTCCTAAGTCGAATCCTGGTCGCTCTGGACCCTTGCCGAGCATAGTCCATGCCCGACAACCTGAAATAGTAATAGATAGATAATAGGGGGCCTAAATCGTAGGCCAAATCCTGGTATCTCTGGACCCTTGCCGAGCATAGACCATGCTCGACGACCTTTTAGCCAAAACCCAAAGGAAAATCCAATCATAATCCAATCCGAAATTCTAATCCAACTAGAAAACAAAAAATCCATATCAAAAATCCTAATCAAAATCCAAATAAAAAATCAAGCATCCAAACCAAAATCCAAACCAAAAAACCAACAAAACCAGGAGTTTAAACCAAACTCCAAGACTAAAGAGGGAAAAGCAAGTGTCTAATCCAAAATGGAAAAATAGATTTCACAAACAGAGCGTCACGGTTTACCATCATCTCAATGCATGCCTACGGGTTGTCTCCGTCACTGTAATGAGTACGTGACTTAGCCGTCTGCCCAGAGTTTGCTACTTATTCCAAACCATCATGATTAGTTGACGACCAAACGACCACCATTCCTGGGCCTTGCGCCATCGTCGTTCAAGGTAGGCGGTGGCTACTTCTATTCCACCGCCGCATTTTGAGTTTCGGCATATTGTCGCAATTGGCCATTCCTTACATGCTTCTCGATTATATCGTTTAGTTATCGGCAGTAGTTAGTATCATTCTCATCCAAGTCATGAAAGAGACATTGCCTTCCTAATGCCCTTTCGCATTCTGAGGGTTCCCTCCTTGCCGTCCTTCAATAAGGAAGGTGATCCCGAGTATCCAAGAATATCCGCTCCAATGTTGCATTCAACCCTGTGTAAGTGGAGAATTTTGGTTCCCCTCGGCGCTTCCTCTTCCCTTTGTGCTTATCTTTAATTGAGCTCTCACCGGACGATTCTCCATCCTTAACCATGTTTACTTCCTTTGACCTCATGTCCAAACATGCATCTTCTTGAATCTCTGAGCTTTGAGGAGGAATTCCTTGAGATCAATTGGTGGGTCTCGTATCAACGATACTTTGAAATTTGAATTATCCCTGACTCCTAACACCGCCGCCATCAGAACCATTGATGTATCTGGCCGATCCACCTAGGAAACTAGTGCATTAAACTTAGTTAAGAAAGTCCAGATCGATTCATCTACCCTATGCTTAACTTACGTCAGTGTCATTACATTCTTCATCCTTTTTATGTGAACTTGAGACTATCTCAAGAACTTATTCACCAGTTCTGTCCATGTTCCAATAAATCCATCCTTTAGTTGTCGGAACCACATAGCAGCTATATCAGTCAAGTACAGGGGGAAACACCGAGCCATAACCTCCTCTGATTCCCCCAACACTTCCATATGCCTTATATATATCATCAAGTGGTCAGTGGGATCCATCTTACCATTGTATACTTCCAAAGTGGGTAGCTTGAAATCAGATGGATTCCTAGCCATCCTAATGCTACGAGTAAACGGACTTCTGTTTACTTCTTCCAAATCCATGTTTCTCAGACCTTCGCGAATAGTTCGCCTGATGATGTCAGCCAATCAAGTGTTATCTGCCAAGGGTTTCCCCCCATCTACATTTCCTAAGTACCCTCTAAGTCCTTGAGGGAATTTCGGTACATACTCCTCATCATGCACTCGTGTATTCCTGTTGGCGTCGGGCTACGTAGCATGATCTGGTAGCCCTTTATGGATTGGTCCGGCATTACCTGGTGGCATGCCCCCAAGTCTAAGTCCACCCGGATTGATAGTTATTTGCTGATTGGGTGCTGCCCTTTACTAACCACTCCATCTACTTGCCGGTTGAGTCCTTTTGATCCAGCTCCATGGATCTGAGCTCCTGTAGTTCCTGCTTGTCCAAATTGTCTGAAAAGTTCCTGCATTATTTCCTCTTTCCTTTTCAACTATTCCTGTATGGAATTCATCATGACCTGCATCTTGACCCTAGTGATGTAGACGGAGGCTTGATTAGCTCCAAAGGAGGCATCCTGACTTCCCTCTTGCCGACTTCTTTCTGTCCTCTGTCTCCTGGTTGATTGCTTTACCATAGTCTTCAGAATCCAAGTTTCTAAGCCATTAAATCCAAAATCCAAGCTTTAGAATCCCTGAGTGCTAGCTTTCTCAATGAAAGCACCAAATCATATTTACAGATAACAGATAGTATGTATGTAGAGAGCATGAATGTGAAGAAAAATTAAAATTAAAAAGAAAGCAGTAATAACACATGATTTATAGTGGTTCGGCTAACTCTAGCCTACGTCCACTCTAGAAATTTCCTTTCCATTGATGTCTGAAATAATTACAGTTACAATCCAGAGTTTTTAAAATAACATTGGTAGATAGCCTTAATAGGGAAGAAGAAGGAAAGCAGAATGGAGATCTCTTTTTTGAAGCCCCACATGTTGTATTAATAGGCAAAACCTGAGTTACTGGGATTCCTGAGCGGTCCGGGTCCATCAACACCATAGCCGACCCAAAATCATCATTATGACCGAACCTATACTCTGAGCATGCTGATCTAACTCATCTCGGGTGCGACTCAAAGAAAATCCATCCCTGACTCGAAGTAGAGTAACGGTTGACCAGAAGTAGACTTAACTCCCACCAATGTCGGCCCCATGTTGAACTACTATGGCCAACCCAAACTTTATCCTACACCGACCCGGAGCTCGCATGTCTGCCGATCCAATTGAGGTATTAGGACATGCCGACACATAGAACCCTATACCGATCCCATGTTCACCGTTCCAAGACCAATCCATTGACCCGAGTCCATCACAAGGACAAGCATGCACCGAACGATCCAAATGCCGAGCCATACTACTACCGATCCACTTCCATCATCGAGCCACACCACCAAGGCCAACCCACCTCGACATGCCGAACCACTTCAGCCTAACTACCTCGACCGATCAACACATGGCTGAACGCTCGTGACCGACCCACGCATGATGCCCTCTCCTTCACCGAGCCATTCAAATGCCGATCCACCCAGTGTCGAATCACTCTTATTGATCTCCAAAACCGAGCTGCAAATCTGATGTTAGTATAAAGGCCGATCTGGAGTCAAGCTCCAAGATACCGAACCAGTTTGATGCCGTTCCAAAATGTTCCCAACACAGATCCTAAAACCATACTACCGATCGTTCAGAAACCCAAACGTGCTACCCTGACCTAAAGCAACCCCTTCAACGACTCTAAGTAGTCCTTCAAACTAACTTGAACCATATTTAGACGATCCATATTTCCTAGACCCAAGTTATAGCCGTTCCAGCTTTATCCAATCCAATATCCATCTTCCAAGCACACTGCATCATCCATCCATCCAGTCGACTCAAACCTATCGTATTTCATCCTCAAAAAACCGAGCAATCGATTTAGTTAAATCCACATGCTTACGGTCTTGCCAAAAGGCGGGTTAACAGTAATAATTATATTTTCTCCTAATGTGGGATCTAATGTGATTATGTGATGAATATGAAACTTATTAGTGAAACGAAATATGATATTTTATTGTTAAATTGTGTTCAAAAAGATTCGTATTCATGTGCTTTTGATATTGTTAACCGAAAAATTGGTATAATGTCCATGATGCCAAGTATGATGAGTCAAAGCTTGATTTTAACACGCTTGACTGTGAGTCAGCAGAATAGGGATGTTGAGGCTAGATTAACGCTAGAGGGGGTGAATAGCGTTTAAAGGAGTATAAAAATATTTTAAAATTCTTTAAGGTTATACTTGGAACGATACAATAAACAATCACATAATCAAAGAGGAGATAAAAATAAATGTAGTAAAAGTAAAAGGAAAAGGAACACATATGGATTTATACTGGTTCAGAGTTGCCCAACATCCAGTCCTGCGCAACTTCTTGTACGGGTTTCTTTTCAGCTAGTAAATGCAAATACAATCTCAATTTCCAGGCTATAAGCATACCCACTAGATTTACGGGCTACTAAGCACACCCAATTGATTTCCAGCCTACAAGCACAACCACTAGATTTATGCGCTACTAAGCACACACAATTGATTTACGGGCTATAATCACACCTATAGGTATACAGTATGATTTGATTGAGTTTTATAGATACAGAACAAAGATCTTGATTACAATTGATCCTATAACTCTTGAATAACATTTTGATCTTGGTTTGATTGAGAGAGATGAGAGAAATCATAGAGTAGATGAAGGAGAATCAAACCAGTAATGACTGAATTTGATTCTGGTTGAATTTCAGCAGAATTTGGATAGAAATTAATCTAGAAATCAAGAAAGTGAAAAGAAGAGAGAAGAATAACAACGTAGATGATCAAAATTCGTTTAGAAGTCTGGTATATATAGGGAAAACAACGGTCTTTCCCATTCGCGAAGAGATAGGACAAAAAGATGCTTCCACTCAAATTCGAATTTTGAGAAGTATGGCCACTATATCGACATACATGGATAGGATATGTCGACATATCCCTTTTTATATTTAAAAACACTTTAAAAAAATTATTTTGAAAATCCGTTGATTTGTAAACTGATTTGATACTTTGTAGAATCATTTAAATATAGTTTATACATGTTTTAATCCAAATATAACTTAATAAAACTTTTTAAAATAATTTTGAAAGATTTAATAAGATATTCAATAATATATAAAAAATCAATATAGTTATAACTTCTTAATGTATAAATAAAAATTTAATATATATATATATAAACATAAAAACTCTAAAATAGTAGTTTTTAGGTTTAAGAGATTGAAAGTCATCTTGAGAAATATTTTGATAGGATTTTAAAATTTGGATATTTTAAAAAAAATTAAAACAAAATTAGAGAAGGCGAGAGAGATCGGGAAAGTGCTATTAAGGTTTTAACATAAATTCTTTGACTCTATAACTTATCTGGAATATCTTGAAATCTTGAACTCTTCAATACTCATAAGTCTTCATTTTTTAACTATTGAAATACTATATTAGCATCTTGAGATACTTTTAAGACTATACAGTCTTCTTAATCAACACGTGTCTAATATCCTGCACTATAAACTATACATAACTTGATAAATCAATAGTATGTATATTTTATATAATGTCCTATAGTTGTTATCATCAAAACAAATACCTAAGGTACTAATAAGCTCTCCATTTTTAATGATGACAACTCTGTATAAAATATAATATATCTCTCCCTAGACTATAAAATTCCCCTTAATCTATGCCTTGATTTTATACATTTCTCCCCTTTTGTCATCAACAAAATCAACCAACAAAACTATAACTCTAACACTAGCTCTTGCCCTAATTCTAGCTCTAACTCCCCCTAAATAAAATACTAACCTGTATATATATATATATATATATATATATAAGTTATATATAACTATGATGACAAAGATTGTACTAAAACAATAAGTGTTATGTAAAATTAGATAATAACGAAATAATCATAATCAATCCAAACATTCATATAATCCAACAAAATTAATGTCACACACCATTCAAAAAAGTCCACGCGAATCAAACCTATCAAATCCAAACCGAATGAAGTATTATTATTTATATAAAACCACCAATTTAAACTAGACATTTCAGGGAACTTCAACCCATTTACAAGTGCTAAAGATTGGATCCGCTTTGATAGCATTCCAATCTTCATCATCTTTGTTGGCGGTACATTCTAGATTGGTGGCTGTTTCTTCTTTGTTCAAGGCAGAAATCATCTACCAAATTGCAGCAAAATGCCTTTCTTGCTCCTTAATCATCTGCATTTGACTCAATTCTAAGTGCCTTTGGTTTCTTTGATAAAAGAAAGAATGTTCTTGAATGGTTCAAGCGTTTTTCAGTTAGTTTTTAAATAGGAGAAGCCGTTGAATTTTATTAGAGTTTAGGAATTAAAAGGAAAAAGGAAGAGACTTGAAATAAATGATTCTTTGGTCTTAATAGGTATTTAAATGGGTGAAAATTCACTGGAAATGAATAGATACTTGATGTCTATTTCATTTTCAAAATTATAATTTTTTGAAAAATTACCGTTGTATATTGGCATTCATTCCCAAGGTATGTCAACTTATATAACGAAATTTCAAAACAATTTTGTTTTTTTATTCTAATGTATTTAGCTTATACATTTATACGTGTATGTTTTCCAAAGATGATAAACCATGTATAACATAAAGAAATAAAAAATTTCATTGATAACAAGGATGAGTACAACAAATGAAAGATACATGAGATTCAATCATAAACTAAAATTAGAAAATCCAAATACAAAAATATTTTAAACAAACAACTAAAAGATGTGGATGAAGATGAAGAAGAACCACCAAGCTTGCAGATGATCTTTCCAAAGAATTTATCCATTTTGTTAGAAATTGAGGTAAATCTCTTTGAAAATGATCTCTTAAGCTTCTTTTGGTTATGAATGATCTTCTTTTGATTTTTGAGAAGATCTCTATTGGATGGATTAGGTGGCATATTGACACTTTCAAAAGAAGTATCCTCCTCCTCTTGTTCTTTCTCCTCGACTTCCATTTCCTCTCCTTCCTTTTCCTCTTCCTCTTCCTCATCTTCTCTTATTTTTTTACTCTTCTTCCTATACAAACCTTTGTTCCTTTTCTTAAAGCCTTTCATAAGGCTTGAAAATGGGTGAAACATACATAAGTGAAATGTTGTCAAATATTGTTAGAGGAATTGTTTCCTATCCTTTAAGGTCAACACCAAAATAGTTGAAAATACGAGTAAGATACACACCATGAAATAGTGTGTTTTCATGTTTAGAATGATTTTTAGGAAATTCACCCAAAATGACTTGAGATCAATTTATGTCGTACCGACTACAAATGAAGAAAAGATCTTTGAAACGATACGACGAAAAGATATTTCCATTCATATTTGAATTTTGAAAAGTGCGGCCACTATGTCCACATACATGGATATGGTATGTTGACATATCCCTTTGTATTTTGAAAAACACTTCAAAAATATTATTTGGAAAATCCGTTGCTTTATAAAATAATGTGATACTTTGTAGAATCATTTAAATATAATTTACACATATTTTAATCAAAATATAACCTAAATTTTTTATAAATAATTTCGAAAGATTTAATAAGTGTATTCAATAGTACATAAAAAATATATATAATTATAACTTCTTAAAGTTTAAATAAAAATTCAATATATATAACTTGAAAACACTAAAATAATATCTTTATAATTTTAAGAGTTTGAAAATCATTTTTGAAAATATTTTGAAAAGATTATTTTAAAACTAGGATATTTGAAAAATAATTTAAAACAAAGTTAGAGAAGGCGCGAGAGACCAGGAAAATGCCATCAAGATTTTAACATAAATTCTATAATTCTATAACTTATCTGGAATATCTTTAAATCTTAAACTCTTCAATACTCCTGAGTCTTCATTCTTCAACTCTTAAAACTCTATATCAACCTCTTCAATCTACTCTTGATACTGTACAGTATTCTTAATCAACACATGTCTAATATCCTGTACTATATACTATATATAACTTGATAAAAGCATTTGTATCTATATTTATATAATGTCCTATAGTTGTTATCATCAAAACCAATACCTTAGGTACAAACAATCTCCTCCTTTTTGATAATGACAACTCTATAAATAAAATATAATATAACTCACTCTAAGTTACAAAACTCTCCCTTAATCTATGCCTAGATTTTATATATTTCTCCCCCTTTCTCCTCAAAAAAAATAACCAACTGAAACTATAACCCTTACGCTAACTCTTGCTCTAATTCTAACTCTAGCTCTCCCCAAATAAAATAATAATCAATATATGTAAGAGTTATATAAAATGATAGTGAGAAAGATAGTATAAAACCTATAAGTATTATGTAAAATTACATAACCTCTGTGTTGGGAAAGGTCAGTTCAATCTGGGTAGCCAACAGGGTACTTTTTGGGTCAAATAGGTGGGCGAAGCCAATGTCGATGTGTTCCAGATGCCCGGATCAATCATTTAGAATGCACTAAGGTCAGAGTCAGTCAATCGTTGGGTTGCGAAGCGCTCTGAAAGAGCAGGACAGACTAACGGGGCGTATAAGATAACCATAATCAATCCAAATGTTCATTCAATCCAACAAATTTAGTGTCACACAACATTCAAACAAATCCACACAAATCTAAACTAAATCAAGATCTATTATTTGCAATCAAACCTATTTAAACTAGACATTTGGAGGAACTTCAACCCATCCACCAGTGCCAAGGATTGGATCCACTTCAATAGTATCCTGGTCTTTATCATCTTTGTTGATGGTATCTAGCTTTATGGTTGGTCATTCTTTGTTCAAGGCGAAAATCATCCACCGAATTGCATCTAAATGCATTTCTTGCTTTGTAATCATCTGCATTTGACTTAATTATAACTGCCTGTAGTTTCTTAGGATCAAAAAAGAACGTTCTTGAATGATTCAAGAGTTTGTTCGAGGATTTCGGTTAGTTTTTGAATAGGAGAAGCGATTGATTTTTATTAGAGATTAGGAATGAAATGGTTGAAGGAAGAGACATAACATAAATGATTCTTTAGTCTCAATAGTTATTTAAATAGGTGAAAATTCATTGGAAATGAATAGACACATGATGTCTATTTAATTTTCAAAAATAATTTTTTTTGGAAAAATTACCATTGTATGTTGATATACATACCCAAGGTATGTTGACAACTTATATGTTTATACTTGTATTTTTTCTAGAGATGATAAACAATGTATAATAGTAAGAAATAGAATTTTAATTGATAATAAGGATGAGTGAAATAACAGAAAGAAACACGAGTTTCAATCATAAAAAAACTAGAAAATCCAAATACAAAAATAGCTTAAAAACAATTAAAATGACGTGGATGAAGATAAAGAAGAACCACCAAGCTTGCGAATGATCTTTCCAAATAATTTATCCATTTTGTTAGAAATTAAGGTAATTCTCTTTGATAATGATCTCTTAAGCTTCGTTTGGTTATGAATGATCTTCTCTTGATTTTTGAAAAGATCTTGTAACATCCCCCACTTGGGGGCCCAAAACTAATGACAACGGATGCTGTAGTCATCCATAGTTATTAATCCTTGACGACCAAATATGGTAGTGTTAAATAAATTGATATACCAGAAACACATGTATATCGAGAAGTTTAAAATTTCAAAAACAACTTTCACATACCCTTCCAAACTCATTTTAACATTCATTACATAATTCCATAACGTTAACTGCGTTTTGAAAAATATAATTATTACAATATACTCCAAAAGCGACATATGAAGATGCCCCCTGGTGATCAGAGCATATAATAGGCAATAAACCACTTTGCCTTAATAAAATAACACTACAGAATCACATGAGAAAGAACATAAATAACTACATGCCTTCTGCATGACTCTGGAAGCTTTTTTGTCTTAAGAGGTACTTGAAAATCTCAAATCTCAAGCTACTGAAAATCAATTAAGTACCCGAGGGTTTAAGGGAAAAAATATAAACTTCAAGTCAGGTATAAAGTTTGGTATGAATAATAATATACTATCTCAAATTATTTAGATATCATGCCGCTTAGCGGAAAGGATTTCCCCTCACTAGTATCTTAAAACCTTTATAAACCATTTTCTGTGCTCCTGCATCCGCAATAGTTAATTCCTTTCAAAGTATTATTATGTGAGATATGAAAAACAATCGAATCAATTCTGGATTACCTATTTCCAATTCATTTTGACTATTTGTCATAATTATAGTTTCTAGGATTACTATTAACCTAATTGTTTTCATGGGCTAGCTAATAACCGGTTAAACTTCTAAGGACTCCCTATTCAATTATATAGTTTTCATGGGATTACTATGAACCTATTAGTAACTCCAATATCATTTACTTTAACCTAGTTTTCATGGGCTGACTAGGAACCTATTGACTATCTGTCAATATTTCATTTTCTTATCCAGATATAGTTTTCATGGGCTAATTATAAACCTATCTAACTGACATCTTCAATTATACATAGTTTTCATAGGCTAACTATGAACATGCTGGCTTCTGCCAATATCTTTTCCCTTGCACAGTTTTCATGGGCTTACTATGAACCTATTAGTCCCTGCCAATATCTTTAATTTATATTCACTACTGGGTCAACCTAACTGGTTATTCGTCCCTTCCCCACAATGCCATTTTGTGTTCATTACAATGTGAATATACACATATATGAGAATCAAACAATATAACTTGGTTAATTTCTTTAACCCATTTAGACTTCTTTATAAGTTCTATTTCAAATACTTTGTTTATTAATATGCCATGGTTTTGTTTTAAAATAGATTGGGTTACTTGTTTTGAAAACTATACCTTCGAAACCTTGCTTTCGACCTTACTGGATAGCCTCCTTCAAAAGCATATATCTCTTTTCAAAACATTAGGTTACTGCATTTAAAAACACTTTAAAAACTTTCTTTCGAAACCTTTTGAATATAATAAAGTGTTATTTTTTAATTATTAGAAGCATAGCTTCGAAACTATTGGAAGTATCTCTTCCTAAAGCATTGAAATTTCCCCTTTCGACATCATTGGATTTCTCTTTTTTTAAAATATCATTTGGGTTATAACAAATATAAATGAAAGTATCTCTTTCGAAACCATTCTTTGTTATACAGAAATATTGGGGAATTTATGATGGCGTCGAAACCATCTCTTTCGACAAAGTCGAAAGCTTACCTTTTGAATATTAAAGGATAGCTTCGAAACCCCTTTCGAAAATATTGCATTCGAAACCCATAACCCTTTTGAAAGCATTTATAAAGGGTTTTAATATATCTTTAAAACAAACAATACCTTTTGATAGTTTTGATGGCTTCAATACACTCGAAAGACACAGGAATCGATGGCAGGGCTTCGACTAGGTCGAAACCCCTTCTTTTGAAAGCATTGATTTACAATTAAAGGATCACCTTTGAAACCCTTTTTTTTTAAACAAGGCAACACCTTTGAAAGCCATAATTAAATTTCTATCAAAAACATACATATCACCATGACTTTCGCCCTTCTCCAATCCACTACATAGCATCTAGATGATACCATGTGTATTAAATTTAACTAAACGGGGTTTCAACATGGTCGAAGGTTAAAGGAAAGGAGCAAAAAGTACTCTGATTAGAGGCGAAACCTATTTTTCTAGGTTAAATACTAAATTAAGTAACTTATATAAACTAACCTACCTACATGTTCATTTCTTATTGGTTGCCTTAACATTTCCCATGATTTTCAAAACTAACCACCTTTATATTTTCGGTAAGTATCAAACTTAAACTTTTACAAATAAAACCTTCTTCTTTATTTATACATAAATCATTTTGATCCTCTTCTCAAAATAATTTATGGTGTATATTAAATAACTTAGGAAAAATTCCTAAAAATCACAGAAATTTCCTTTGATCATATTATCTAAACATATCAACATTTCAAACCCAAATTCTTAATATATTTTTTGAAATAAAATATTAAACCCAACTTGCTATATTTTCATTCAAAAATTCATAATAATCTTTCCAAAGCTTGGAAAATTACAAATTTAAAACCCAACTCTAAAATCATGTTTTGCATAATATATATTTTTCCATAGCATTCAAACATCAAAATCTCTCAGTTTTGGCCTAAAACCGTATAGATTCTTATTTAAACAATCTTGTTTAAATTAAACAAACATTAATTCATGTATATCATCATCCAAACATTATATATGTATGAATTTAATCTTAAATCCAAAACATATATTCAATAAATAGAGATGGAAATTATTGTACACCTTTATCTTTGATAAGGAATGGACTGTGATGAGTTTGATTCCCCCTTTTATTTTTCTCTTCCTTTTCTTTCAGTTTCCTTTTCTTCTATTCTTTTTAATGGCCAGCCTCAACTTCTTTTCTTACTTTTTTATTATTTTCATTTCAATGAAGCCAATAGGAAATGAAATGGTGAAAAGAGAATATATATATATATATATACACACACATATACATATATATGTAAGGGAAAGGGGTTAGGTAAAGCATGTTACCATTACAGCCTTATATATATATATATATATATATATATATATATATATTAATTTTCTTATAATCCATTCTCATTCCTGTTTAATTTATTAATTAAGCACGACCACTTAAATTTATTCAAATCTCAGTCCCCTTAACACTTAACATTTTTGTTATTCTATTTAATTTATCAAACTAAATATCTTGAATAATGTTATTTAAAATTAGGGGTGTTACCGATCTTTGTTGGATGGATTATGTGGCATATCGACACTTTCAAAAGAAGTGTCCTGCTCCTCCTCTTGTTCTTCCTCCTCGACTTCCATTTCCTCTCCATCCTCCTCCTTTTCCGCCTCTTCTCTTATTTCTTCCTCCTCTTTCCAAGCCAAACTTTAGGCTCGAAAAAGGGTGGAATATGCATAAGTGAATGTTGGCCTTATCAAATGTAACAACCCAGAATTTCAGTCATTTGAAATTCATACACTTAACTGGTTTAAATATGCACAAGTAAATTTTATAAGCTGAATAAACTTATATTTCGAATATCTAGATCTAATTAGATAATTAAATTGTTAATTTAATATTTGAAATTGTGTAAATAATTGTAAATTGGATTTAATGTGAATGAAAATGATTTATAAGTTATATTAAATTATATTTGAATTAGAATGATGTTAGAGAACTTTTAAAATTGAATTAAAAGCCAAGTTGTAAAAATTGAATATTTTAATATTTAATTGACGTGTAAAAATAATCTTTTTCAAACAGTCTCAAATTTCGATGAAACTAGTTTCATTGGATCCGTAATGTTAAATTATTGTATGATTTCAAATTTCGTGTCAATCGGATTTACGGTTTGTCCGGGGCAAGCTAAAATGCGTAGGAAATCGGTTTAAGTGAATTTTAAATTTATAATAGTCGATCCAAAAACGTATCTTTCAAATACGATCGAATTGGCTCCCGATATATATTCCATTGCGTTCGAAATATGGGTAAAACATTATAAACACTAGGAGGAACGCTTCATTTCGAGTTTTGAAAATTTTCCAGGTGAATAGTGTCGTTTAAATTTTCTATAAAAGGACTTAGATTTATTCTTTTTGCACAAAACCCTAATTAGGTTAACAGCCCCGACCCTACCATCAATGGCCGAAATCTCGTCTTCGTCTCCCTCAAAATCATTCAAGCTATCCACTTTTATGAAAATCTCTCAACTACAAAATGAAAGAGCACGATGAGATCTAGCTTCAACGGCTATGATCGTTTACAACGATCCCAATCGTCGGCAATTCTCATTCAAACGCACGCGTTTCATGCACAAATTCCGATGTAATGGCAGCGCCGAGCTTCAGAGGGGTCTGGGCGTTGATGAAGTGGAGGTCGAGCAATCGTTTGTCGTTGGCTGATCGTGCTCTGGTGGATGATGGGACGAGCGTCGACCAACTTCCCGATCGCGTATACGGATGTATGCGTTCGAACATCAAAACCTGAAAGTAGGAAAAGCATCGTACGGCCTAGATCTAGGGTTTATGGGATGAACGGTTACGATTAGCTGAGGTTATACAAATAAAAAGAAAATATAAATTGGTTTATTTTAATTCGTGTAAACATTTAAACGCCATAACTTATTCTTACGAGGTTCGTTTCGCACGAAACAAATTGCGATGGGTCCGTATTGATGAGCACTAGGCGATGGAGCTGGTTTGAAGTTGATTGGACCTAGTAAGAATTTTGGTTGAAATTAAACGCTCATTTAATTTTAATAGAAATAAATTGCTAAAGCGATGACTACAATCAATATGAGTACAACTCACTCTTTCTGACACACCGATATTTTTATATAAGTGAGAAATAATTTATTACATGATGATTGATGATTGTTTGGATGAATTGATTGGTTTTTGGATATATATATATATATACATACATATATATATATATATATATATATATATATATATATATATATATAGCTTCCTAGTGGAGCAGATGACCCTATACGTTCCCGTGTATGAGCAGATGACCCTTTGTGCGTGCATCTGCCTTAAAGCGGACATTGTACACATATTAGAATATATATATATTTGTTGTAGGTGATAGGTTGGAGGGATCCAACTAGATTCCTCACCAGTATTGGTTTTATTTTACATATATTATGATATATTATGTTATCATATGATATATGATGTTTTGGATGCCGTGATTGATGTATTTAGTGCTGTTACAGCATTGGGCCATATTTTGGGATTTTAAAATGTTGAAATGATGATTTCCAAATTTAAAAGGATTTTAAAGTGATTTTGGAAATAAACGTTTTATTGATTTTTGAATTGTAAAGGAATTGAATTTATTTTGAATAAATAAATATTATAAGTTTTATGTTATAAAAATTATGATTTCTGTGAAATATATAGTAAATTATGATTTTTCGAATATGAAATGAACTATTTTGCAAAATAGTTTAAATGGAGATTTTTGAAGTTACAATAAACGGTGTATATATATAAGATTTGCAAAACTGATATTGTATAAATCAAAGTGTTAGAATTATAAACGAGTTTTATAAGTGTTAAAATGTAGTATAAATGAATCTTATAAGTAAATAAGATTTATAGATTCATGAAGTTGTGAATTTATAAAAAGAATGATTTTGTAAATAAAGAAATTTATAAGTAACTGACTTAAAATTTGGATTTGGCATATAACTGAGATGTAAATGGAAATTGTTGATAAAAAGGATTTTAGAAAATAGAAGTTTTTATAAAATAAAAATGGAATGTATAAACATTGTTTTATAAATCCGAAATCAATTAAATTTGATAAGTTAATTATTATAGGTTATTAAAGGAATCATATCCACGATTTTGGACAGTGGATAATCGTTTAATAGATGTGCAATAGTAATTAATTTGATTAGGCATTATATCCACGATTTTGGACAGTGGACAATCCTTTAATTAAATGTGTAGGAGTATTGAATTTGGATAAGAGAACTATATTCGCGATTTTGGACAGTAAATATATTATTAATTTAAATGGATATTTTTGGAAAGTGATATTTTAAAACGGAGTTAAGCGGTTTGAAGATGTTTTTTAAAATTTGTTAAATATCAAATACATAGATTTCAACATTCATTGTTGAAATAGATGTTTTCGAGAAGTAAGGAAATGATGGACTATAACACTGTTGTTATAATAAATGATTTTCGAAAGGAAATGTGTTTGTATAGTATTGGGGTTTATATATCTATCTTATTTTCGAATCCCTATACTAGTGATTTTGGATTGCCATATAGATGTTTTACGCAACATTCCTTTTAACCCAAATAAAAGATGTTTAAAAGAATCTTTTCCTTAAAGAATAAAATATATACTCAATCGTGATTTAAGTATATGCAATATTTTCTATGTGTTTGAAAATAAATTGATTTGTGAATTACTTATTATTAAATGAGTATTTGGAAATGTTTTCCAAAATAAAAGTTGAAATTGTTTTGAGATTATATCTTTTTTAAGATAAATTAAAGTGAATATTTGACAAGTGATTTAATCAATAAAAGGGCCCAATGATTGTAAATGGTGCTGAATATTTGTTTGCTTGCTTTGATAGTTAAATAACCGACTAGCAGACTTGGCCAAAATTTTAGATCCTCGACTTGATGTGGGAACTATTTAGTCGTACACTTAGTAAGTAGCCTTCTGTGTAGGATTGATTATTGTTTGTGTTGCGGATGTTGATTCGTAAAGTGCGGAGTATTACTACAATCTATCGAGCTTCCTTCTTGGCCCGAAGGATAGCAAGTTGAAAGTTGGAGACGTGATAAGTCTGTGAGACTTAGTTTCTGCGTGAGGTTGAGAAACGCTTTTGCATTGGTGGTGCGAAGAGATCGGGATCAGTTTTATCTGAAAACCACTTAGGACCAACGTATATGCGGCGATTGTGCAGGTTGCTTATGATGATATTGTTATTCCGGATTTTCATAGTGGGGGACTGTTTGTTGACCGTTTGGGGTTAAAATCCCAATATGCATCTTGTAGCAGTGGTCTCTTCATTTGTGAAAGATCCAATGCAAGGACTATTAACTACTAATCTTAGGGATTTTCCGACAGGATGTGGTAGGAAATTACCTTTAGTTTGTCCTGTTCCTGGACAACTTTTATGGATATTTGTCTGACATTGCATTTCGATAGATTACGTACATTGGTTTTTACAAACATACATCAGTGGTGGAAGAGAAGGAAACTTCTCTTAGCTTTACACACTCCTTGAGACGTATAAGCTTAAGGGTTGTATTTCTATGGAAGGCAATTGTAGTCAATGGAAATGGCCGTGTGGCATTCAAAGTGATGTGATTGTGACTGTGAAAGGAAATCGTTACCTCATACCTCATCAACCGGAAATAACCAAAACAAGGTTAGATGCGGCAAGGCTAAGGGATCGCTCCCATTAGGCTATGATCATCCTCTTCTAGATATATCATTGCACGCTATAACGTCGTGTATCTGATTATTATGGTTTGTATGCTAGAGGGCCCTTGGTAAAGGTCGGTAATGACCGGAGGATGACATATTCGGTAACGTCTAGTTATAGAGGTGGGCCGGTCAAGTGTTGGTAGAGAAACTTTGTGATGGTTTCTCGGTACATTCTTCTAGAGATGTACTGTCGGAAGGTAGTCCCTTCACCTGATCATTTGTATGGAAATCCAAACTCCACTATGTGTTTGTCATTTTGATTTTATTACCCATTTTGGCTATATGATGGAATTTGATCAATGTTACAATTTCGGCTATGATTAATATTATTTGTATACAGTAGACACTACTATAATATAAGAGGATTTGATATGATATGTTTTAGTTATCGTAAGGTAAAAATATGTTTGTGTTTATGCATGGACTTGTCTTACGAGATATTTTTGTTTTGATAAAGGAAAAGTTTGGTAATTTAATAAATTCAGTTGAGTGTGTTTCTCACGCTGGTTTACGAGACTGATCCGGGCATCCTTCTCTTTCAATGCTCGGGCCAAACCGAGTATATTTATAGGTTCAGATTTAGTGCTTTTGGAGCTTCAGCAGGCGAGCTGGACACCTTCATTTCGTGTATGCGTATCTGTTTTGATTATTGATTGTCCGCTGTGCGTTGTTTGTTGTTGTATATTATCGGCATTTGTAAGGACATGTTATTATAACTGTTCAGGCTAATAACTATTGATTGATTGCTGAACTCTAATTGATGTGTATATATGTACAGTTTCTGTTTTGTAAAGACCATTGATATGATATTATATATTTTCAACTATGATGTAAGATTCAGTATTGATCTGTTTGGTTCTATCTTCTCTCTTTCTTATCTTTTCTTCTTCTCTCTTCTTTTCTTTCTCTTGATTTTCCGTCAGTCTATGCTTTGTGGGTCGGACATGTGCGGATTATTGTCGATTCAAAGGGTATGGATTTTCGGGTCGTCCATACGGTATCAGAGCTTAGATTTTGTATATTCCTAAGCTTTGATGTGTATTCATTATAATAGGGACTGTAGCATCCTAGATTGAGTTGAGTTATTATATATATGTGCACGTATTTGTTAGTGAATATAAAATGTTTTATATGGTGTTTGCTTATCCGTTGAGCTGTTTGTGAATTCTGGTCGGTATGTGGGACGCCATGTTCTCGATAGGGATTTCCAAACACTTAAAACGTGGCAAGTCGACATAGTATCATTTTAAAATGGGTAAATGAAATAATTTTACCTGTTTGCGCCAAAATTGGTCACAAACACCCAATATCGTGAAAGCACCCATTTATGAACACAAATCAGCAACAATCAATATAGAACTCAGATCTAAGAAATAACAAATTCACAAATAACAATCGCAAACACGGGATTTATAGTGGTTCGGCGATCTTGCCTACGTCCACTCTAAAGCTTATGTCTTTATTGATTCACTTGATGATTTCAATCGATTACAGCGAATTACAATTGATGCTAGCTTTCAAATCTGAATACAACAGCGATAATGAAGACTAGAATTGAATCCGGCAGAGTCTGGATGTTCAATGGCGGAAGATCCTCCTTTCTGAAGGCTTCAGGGTGCTATTTATAGGCGTTGGAAGCCCAGATCTCGCTCAAACTTCGGGAGACTTTTTTTGGCACGTGAGCGGGCCCTCGCGACCGACCCCACCAAGTTTCAACTCGATCTGAGATCGATTCGAAGTGATTTCGAATCCATCAAAAAATGGGTTCGAACTCGATCAATACGAATAAGATCGGTTCGAAGTGACTAACTCCTGATGGATTCGAACCTGATGGATTCGAATGAAGCGAGGAGTTGGCATGCTGATGGATTCGAACCTGATGAATTCAAATGGAGCAAGGCGTTGTCATGCTGATGGATTCGAACCTGATGGATTCGAATGACATGCTCTTTCCTTAGATTGAATCGATCATAACTTGCACATACGAGCTCCGATTGACTTGAGATTTGAAACTCTGGCTTCTGCAGCTTTGGTCATCATGTCTTGTCAATTGTGGCCCGATCCGGACTCGAACAAAATTCAACGATATCCATAGCGAAGCGAAGTACAACCAATCTCTGAGACGAACTATCGTTTGTTTTCGATCAATCTCTTGGTATCACGGCTTTACCAAAAAGCGGGATAACATTTGCCCTCCAAAATATGCCTTGCGGTAGGAAGGCATGTTTTGTAATGCCATGAGCTGGATGTTCATATCCTGTTGATGTCCTGCAAAGGAATTTACAGTTTTATGTGACCTCAAATGACGACCGTTCGGGATCAAGATATTTGAGATGGAGTGCGATCGTTCATGGTCAAGCACCTAACTTCAAATGACGATCGTTCGGGATCGAGTCATTTAAGGTGAAGTGCGACCGTGCGTGGTCAAGTGGCGGACCTCAAATGACAACCATTCGCGATCGATCCATTTGAGGTGAGGTGAGTTGTGCCGTTCGGGGCGAGTTATGACCGTTCGAGGTCGGGTGCCGTTCGAGGCGGATTGTGACCGTTCGCGGTCGGGTGCCGTTGTGACCATTCGTGGTCGGGTGCCGTTCGAAGCGAGAAAGTGTGCCCGGGAGGGCTTGGTGTTACCGATGCCAGGGTCACGTTCGAGTGAGTTCCTGGATCGTTTGTGTGCCTATTGGAGGCGAATAAGTGTGCCCGAGGGGGGCTTGGTATTGTTGATACCAGGTTCACGATCGAGTGGGTCCCTAGATCATTTGTCAAGGCATATCGCCATCGTAGAGCATGCCTAAGGACCGTTCGCGACCCCGTACATGTGTAAGTAGCTTAGCCATTTCAGAATTATCAGAACTAAATATCTATTCAATAGATGAGCTTTAAAATAGAAATGTCTAAACAAACCAAGTCTAAATGTCCAGATCAAAACGAAACAAAAGCAAAGCAAGGATGTCAAAGTGTAAGTTCCCACAATGAAACGGTCAATGATCATTCAGAGCATGCCTGGGGATCGTTCGCGATCTCATACATGTGTAAATGATTTAATTGTGTTAGTAGGAAGCTTACGACTTGTCCATCGTTATTTCAATCAATTGATAATCAAACGATGTCTTGATTCAGGGTCGCCTCTAGCTGATGTAGACGGTGGTCACTCTGGTTCCACCGCTGGAGTTTTCCTCCTCACATACTGAAGGAGCATACCATTCCTGATTCGCCCTTCCACCTCGTCCTTCAGGTGCCTACAATCATTAGTGTTATGACCGTTCAATTCATGAAATACACAAAACTTATCTGATTTTCTTTCGTCAGAAGTCAGATCCCTTCGCATCGGTCTACGATACGGAACCTGATCTTTGGTATCCTAATAGATTCGCTCCAAACTCTCATTCAGCTCTGAATAGGTGGAGAATAGTGCCTCTCTCCGCAGTTGCTT
The DNA here is from genome assembly GCA_030765085.1 of Allium cepa. Taxonomy (NCBI): domain Eukaryota; kingdom Viridiplantae; phylum Streptophyta; class Magnoliopsida; order Asparagales; family Amaryllidaceae; genus Allium; species Allium cepa. The sequence goes on from CM060931.1 coordinate 400,715,722, forward strand.
TGACCCGTTACCACTATCCTCAGTCATTCGTTTTCCTTTATCCTTGCCTGAGTCCTTTTCGAGAGGCTTTTTGTCTTTAAGCACATAAACCTCTATTCCCTCTCCTTCTTCTCTTTCTGCATTCGCATCCTCTAATCGTAAAAACTTTTCGGCCTCATCGTAGAATTCCCCTAGATCTACCGGTGGATCTTTAGTTAATGAATTTTTGAACTCTGTGCCGTCAGCTACTCCGGACACAGCTGCCATCACAACCATAGATGGATCTGCTCGATCCACCGAAGCTGCTGCTGCATTGAATCAAGTTAGATAACTCCTCAAATTTTCTCCGATTTTCTGCTTTAGGGTTTCCAAAGTCATCACATTCTTGGGTCTTGTAATGTGAACCCCGAATTGCCTCATAAATCTTTCAGTTAAATCATTCCATGTTCCGATATATCCACTCTCTAGTTGTCTAAACCATAATGCTGCAATATCCGCCAAGTACAACGGAAAGCACCGGGCCATAACCTCCTCTGATGCCCCCAGCACTTCCATATGCCTCATATACTTCGTTAGATGAACCGTGGGGTCCGTTCTCCCGTTATACATGTACAACGATGGTAACTTGAAATCCGGTGGGTTCCTAGCTCGTCTGATTGCTGGAGTAAAAGGACTCCTATTAACGTCCTCCAGATCTTTGTTTACCAAACCGCCTCTCATAGTTTTTCTAACCATCTCTGCCAATCTATCACTGTCTCCGAGACGCAATCTTCATTCGTCACTTTCAACCTGCCCCCCGAGTTCACGAGGGAACTCTGGGATCTGCCCCCTTGAGTGAGCGTTCATTCCTCTGCTACTCACAGGTTGCGCAGATGCTCCTCTCTCTCTCTCTCTCTCTCTCTCTCTCTCTCCGAGACTGGACGAACATTCTCCATGTGCGTGCCCCCTAGCTCAGGTGCTAAGTCGGATGGTCCTGCTCCATTTAGAACTCCATTCGCTTCTCTATTCTGCGCTCCAAGTTGCCCTATTTGTTGGAATAAGCTCTGGATTAACTCCTCCTGTTTCTTCATCATTGTCTCCATCTCGTCCCTAGTGATGAAGATCGACGCCTGATTCACTCCTGAGGAAGCCTCTTGACTTCCTTGATGTTCACTTCTCTCTGGCCTTTGTTTCTTACTTGTTTGTCTCGTCATGGTTCTTAGATCTAAATTCTTAAGTCTTCAAATTCAAATTATCTTGAGTTAGCTTTTCTCAGTGAAAGCACCAAAATGTTTGCGCCAAAATTGGTCACAAACACCCAATATCGTGAAAGCACCTGTTTATGAACACAAATCAGCAACAATCAGTATAGAACTCAGATCTAAGAAATAACAAATTCACAAATAACAATCGCAAACATGGGATTTATTGTGGTTCGGTGAACTTGCCTACGTCCACTCTGAAGCTTATGTCTTTATTGATTCGCTTGATGATTTCAATCGATTACAGCGAATTACAATTGATAATAGCTTTCAAATCTGAATACAACAGCGATAATGAAGACTAGAATTGAATCAGGCAGAGTCTGGATGTTCAACGGCGGAAGATCCTCCTTTCTGAAGGCTTCAGGGTGCTATTTATAGGCGTTGGAAGCCCAGATCTCGCTCAAACTTCGGGAGACTTTTTCTGGCACGTGAGTGGCCCATGCGACCGATCCCACCAAGTTTCGACTCGTTTTGAGATCGATTCGAAGTGATTTCGAATCCATCAAAAAATGATCCAATCGAGTTGAAACTTGGCAGGAACAATCTTTACCTTGTATGGAAGCTACTGTGAAAATTTCATTGCATTTGGTCTTGTGGTTTGAGAGATATGATCGATTCGAGCTGATATGTTTCGGTTGGCTGCTTGGTTCGATTCGATTCCTTCGAATCGATGTCTTCGACTCCATCGGCTCACGTGGTTCTGTGATGAGGTGGCGCGCGTCCTTCAAGTCGATCCGGTCTTCTCTCCGGGTTGAACGCTTCGATCCCTTAGATCTCGCCGACTTCATATCGTGGAGTGACACGTCATCCAAGCTAGTTGACTCGGTGGAATACGAATAAGTGATTGTTCGTGGATTCGAGCGTGACCGATTCGAACAGAGGCATCCCAATGGGCTCGAACTCGATCGATACCAACAAGATCGGTTCAAAGTGACTAACTCCTGATGGATTCGAACCTGATGGATTCGAATGTAGCGAGGCGTTGGCATGCTGATGGATTCGAACCTGATGGATTCGAATGGAGAAAGGCATTGTCATGCTGATGGATTCAAACCTGATGGATTCGAATGACATGCTCTTTCCTTAGATTGAACCGATCTTAACTTTCACATCCGAGCTCCGATTGACTTGAGATTTGAAACGCTGGCTTCTGCAGCTTTGGTCAACATGTCTTGTCAATTGTGGCCCGATCCGGACTCGGACAAAATTCATTGATATCCATAGCGAAGCGAAGTACAACCAATCTCTGAGACAAACTGTCGTTTGTTTTCGATCAATCTCTTGGTATCACGGCTTTGCCAAAAAGCGGGATAACATTACCTTAATTATATTTTATATGTAAAGAAATGATTTTTCAAAATTATTAATGTGTATATAAATTTATTGTTTGGTTGTTTGAAAATGTAAATATATAAAAGTTAATAAAGATGTTTCAATAATCGAAACAAAAAGCAACAATTGAAAAAGAATATATTATATAAGCAAAAGAATATAACCTTATATATAAGAAGTAAAACTATATGAATATATTTATAAAAGTGAGTCATAAATAAAAATGGATTTAAACTAAGAATTTAGAAATTTGAATCCCGTTTATTTTGACAGTTATTTTTCAAAATTTATAGAGATCATATTGTTATAAATTTAAATAAGATAAATAAATTTGAAATGAATCTTATATAACTGAATTGAAATTATGAAAGTAAAGTAAAATAGTGAAATTATATAAGTAAGAGATTTGTAAATGTGATTTATGAATATAAAGAAATTTTTAAAAAGTATATAAAGCACTGAATCCACTACTGTTGCTAGGAAATAATAAGGGTGATGAATGCATCATCATCAGTATCATTTCGAGTTTCTGTGTGATGGATTTGCTACCAATAGTAAAATGAAAATTTAAGTTTTGTTGTGATAAACAAATTTGATTTAAAATCCAAGCTGTAACTGATAAATATAAGTAAAATAAGTTTTGGACCTATAATATACGAGATAATAAAATTTGGGTAAAGTTGAAATAAATTTGAGTTAGCATAATAAATATATGATTTGAAATTTAACTAAAGGAAAGTTAATAAAGTGAATTGGATTTGAAATTATAAAGAATGAGTTTAGTGAATGGAAGTGAACATAGGTAGATGTTCACGGAATTATGAATAAATAAGTTGTATAACTTATAAAATGAGAAAATGTAAGTAGAACCAATTGTTAAAATGGTTAAACACTTTTGGTTAGGAAAAACAAAATTTGAATTTGAATGGTGATATGATTTTCACTTAAGTTAAATAAAATGACTTTAGAGATGAAATGATGTATAACTTAAGTAACATTAAATGAAGTTGATTTTGGTATTGAAGTAAATTAATAAAGTTGAGTGATGAATGTGAACTTGAGTTATATTATGAAATTCAACTTTAATTGTAAAAGTGAATTATGGAGTAAACATGGATTAGAAAGTGTTGTTGTTAAGAATTGAATAAAAATTAAGTTAAGAAGCTGTGGATTGAATAATTGAATGAAAGTCAATTGAATGTTAAACCAATTTGAAATTAAAAATGTTGAACCAAATTGAATGAATGTAAAGTAAATTAATTTGGTAATGTTGGATATGCATTGATTGTTAGATGGATGTTAATTGACTGTATAAAAAATCCATACGAAATTGAACTAATGAAATGAAAAGCTAAGTAATTGAATTCAAATTGGAAGTTAAGTGAATCTAAATAGAGTTGAATTTTTATTTGATTTGAATTCGTAGTGAACCAACTTGAATATAAATTGGTGAATGTAAACTAATTGAAAATGAAAAAAATGAATGTTAGCAAAATCCAGTGTTAATGAATCAAATGTGATTAAATTGAAAATCAAATCAATAAATATTAATGAGAACTGAAAGTGTATTGATTTTTTGGATGTTTGTTGGGTAATAGTTGTTTGATGGTTGAATTTGTTGCTTATTGATTGCATTTGCTATATTGGCATATATGGTTATGGGTATATGTTGTAAATTGGCATTACTTTTCATATATACATGTTTCTCATTGTTTGTTGAGTGTTTAGTAGGTGCGTATGGTGCTTGCTTCGCTTTTGGAGCTCTCTTTCACGCTATATTAGCCGTATATGCTTGCTAATAATATATAAGGTACATATCTCGGATTACACATCGTACTTTTACACTTTTTTCCCTGCGGGATGCCTCATCCTTGATGATGAGATGTATATTTGTGATATATATATATGTTGTGATCCTACTACGATCGAACCGCGCAAAGGAAACACCGTCGAATTTTCTGAAAATTTAAGGCGTTAGAATTTTTTTTTAGAAAATTGGAAAACTTTTGATAACTAACGTTTTGGTTTTTTGAGTTAAAAGTTAAATGATAATAGTTAGTTTTGAAAAGGTAACTATATATGGATTTGAAAACTTAGTAAAGTTTTACAAGAAGTTTAACTAAATGATTTTGGGAAAGTTAAACATTTAAGTGATTTTGGTAAATCTAAATTGAACGAATTGTTTTGAAAAGTTAATGGATTTTGTGTACTCGGTAATTTCGAGGATGAAATTCTTTTAAGTAGGGGAGAATACAACGACCTAGAATTTCATTCATTTTAAATTCGTATATTTAACTGATTTTAAATATGCGCAAGTAAATTTTATAAGCTGAATAAATTATATTTCGAATATCTAGATTTAATTGGATAATTAAAATTTTAATTTAATATTCGAAATTGTGTAAATAATTGTAAATTGGATTTAATGTGAATGAAAATGAATTAAAAGTTATATTAAATTATATTTGAATTAGAATGATGTTAGAGAACTTTTAAAATTGAATTGAAAGCCAAGTTGTAAAAATTGAATATTTTAATATTTAATTGACGTGTAAAAATAGACATTTTTCTAACAGTCTTGAATTTCGACGAAACCAGTTTCATTGGAACCATAATGTTTAATTATTGTATGATTCCAAATTTCATGTCAATCGGATTTAACTTTTGTCCGGGGCAAGCTAAAACGCGAAGGAAATCGGTTTAAGTGAATTTTAAATTTAACTAGTCGATTCAAAAACGTATCTTTCAAATACGATCAAACTGGCTCCTGATATATATTCCATTGCGTTCGGAATAGAGGTAAAGCATTATAAACGCCAAGTGGCACGCTTCGTATCAAGTTAGAAAATTTTCCTGGTGAATAGTGTCGTTTAAATTTTCTATAAAAGGACCTAGATTTATTCTTTTTGCACAAAACCCTAATTAGGTTAACAGCCGTCGGCCCTATCATCAATGGCCATAATCTCGTCTTCTTCTCCCTCAAAATCTTTCAATCTATCCACTTTTACGAAAATCTCTCAACTACAAAATGAAAGAGCACGATGAGATCTAGTTGTTCAACGGCTATGATCGTCTAAAACGATCCCAATCGTCCGCAATTCTCATTCAAACGAACGCGTTTCGTGCACAAATTCCAATGTAATGGTAGCATCGAGCTTCGGGGGGAGGGAGGGTCTGGGCGTTGATGAAGTGGAGGTTGGGCAATCGTTTGGCGTTGGCTGATCGTGCTTTGGTGGACGATGGGACGAGCGTCGACCAACTTCACGGTCGCGTATATGGGCGTGTGCGTTCGAACGTGAAAACCTAGAAGAAGCAGGAGGAAAAGCATCGTACGGCCTAGATCTAGGGTTTATGGGGTGAACGGCTATGATATGCTAAGGTTACAAAAGAAATGGTTTATTTTAATTCGTGCAAATTTTTAAACGCCATAATTTTTTCATACGAGGTCCGTTTTGCATGAAATGAATTGCCATGGGTCTGTATTGATGAGCACTATGCAATGGAGCTGGTTTGGAGTTGATTTGAGCTAGTGAGAATTTCGGTTGAAATTAAACACTCGTTTAATTTTATTCGGAATAAATCGCTAACGCGATGATTATAATCAATGTGAGTACAACTCACTCTTTTTCACTCACTGATATTTTTACATAAGTGAGAAATAATATATTATATGATGATTGATGATTGTTTGGAAGATATATTGATTGGTATTTGGATATATATATCTGCCTAGTGGAGCAGATGACCCAATATGTCCTCGTGTATGAGCGGATGACCCTTCGTACACGCATCTGCCTTGAAGCGGACATTGTACACATATTCTAATATATATATTTGTTGCAGGTAACAGGTTGGAGGGATCCAACTGGATTCCTCACCAGTATTGGTTTTATTTTACAGATATTGTGATATATTCTGTTATCATATGATATATGACGTTTTGGATGCCGTGATTGATGTATTTAGTGCTATTTGCAGCATTGGGCCATATTTTGGAATTTTAAAAGGTTGAAGTGATGATTTCCAAATTTAAAAGGATTTTAAAGTGATTTTGGAAATAAACGTTTTATTGATTTTTGAATTGTAAAGGAATTGAATTTATTTTGAATAAATAAATATTATAAGTTTTATGTTATAAAAATTATGATTTCTGTGAAATATATAGTAAATTATGACTTTTCGAATATGAAATGAACTATTTTGCAAAATAGTTTAAATGGAGATTTTTGAAGTTACAATAAACGGTGTATATATATAAGATTTGCAAAACTGATATTGTATAAATCAAAGTGTTAGAATTATAAACGAGTTTTATAAGTGTTAAAATGTAGTATAAATGAATCTTATAAGTAAATAAGATTTATAGATTCATGTAGTTGTGAATTTATAAAAAGAATGATTTTGTAAATAAAGAAATTTATAAGTAACTGACTTAAAATTTGGATTTGGCATATAACTGAGATGTAAATGGAATTTGTTGATAAAAAGGATTTTAGAAAATAGAAGTTTTTATAAAATATAAATGGAATGTATAAACATTGTTTTATAAATTCGAAATCGATTGAATTTGATAAGTAAATTATTATAGGTTATTAAAGGAATTATATCTACGATTTTGGACAGTGGATAATCCTTTAATAAAAGTGCTATAGTAATAAATTTGATTAGGCATTATATCCACGATTTTTGACAGTGGACAAACCTTTAATTAAATGTGTAGGAGTATTGAATTTGGATAAGAGAACTATATTCACGATTTTGGACAGTGAATATATTATTAATTTAAATGGATATTTTTGGAAAGTGATATTTTAAAATGGTGTTAAACGGTTTGAAGATGTTTTTTAAATGTGTTAAATATCGAATACATAGATTTCAACATTCATTGTTCAAATAGATGTTTTCGAGAAGTAAGGAAATGATGGACTATAACACAGTTGTTATAATAAATGATTTTCGAAAGGAAATATTTTGTATAGTATTGGGGTTTATATATCCATCTTATGTTCGAATCCCTATACTAGTGATTTTGGGTTGCCGTAACGATGTTTTACGCAACATTCGTTTTAACCCAAATAAAAGATGTTTAAAAGAATCTTTTCCTTAAAAATAAAATATATACTCAATCGTGATTTAAGTGTATGCAATATTTTCTAAGTTTTCGAAAATAAATTGATTTGTTAATTACTAATTATTAAATAAGTATTTGGAAATGTTTTCCAAAATAGAAGTTGAAATTGTTTTGAGATTATATCTTTTTAAAGATAAATTGAAGTGAATATTTGGCAAGTGATTTAATCAATAAAAGATTAATAAAAGGGCCCAGTGTTTGTATATGGTGCTGAATATTTGTTTGTTTGCTTTTATAGTTAAATAACCGACTACCAGACTTGGACAAAAATTTAGTTCCTCGACTTGATCTGGAAACTATTTAGTCGTACACTTAGTACGTAGCCTTCTGTGTAGGCTTGATTATCGTTTGTGTTGAGGATGTTGATTCGTATAGTGTGGAGTATTACTCCAATCTATCGAGCTTCCTTCTTGGCCTGAAGGATAGCAAGTTGAAAGTTGGAGATGTGATAAGTCTATGAGACTTAGTTTCTATGTGAGGTTGAGAAATGCTTCTGCGTTGTTGGTACGAAGAGACTGGGATTGGTTTTATCTGAAAACCACTTCGGACCAACGTATATGCGACAATTGTGCAGATTGCTTGTGATGATATTGTTATTCCAGATTTTCATAGTGGGGGACTGCTTATTGATCGTTTGGGATTAAAATCCATATACATCCAACAGCAGTGGTCTCTTCATTTATGAAATATCAAATGCAAGGACTATTCTCCACTAATCCTAGGGATTTCCTGATAGGACGTGGTAGGAAAGTACCTTCGGTTTGTCCTGTTCCTGAATAACCTGTATGGATGTTTGTCTGACATTGGATTTCTACAGATTATGTACATTGGTTTTTTCAAACGTACATCAGTGGTGGCGGAGAAGGCAACTTCTCTTAGCTTAACACCCTCCTTGAGACTTATGAGCTTAAGGGTTGTATTTCTGTGGAAGGCAATTAGTAGTTGTAACGATCCCAGTTTAAAGACGAATTTAAATTTGTAATTAAATTAAATTTTTGGGCTAAATTGTGGATTTATTTGAATTTTTCAAATTTAATATGATATATATACTTATTTATTTTAAAATTTCGGATTGAAACTCAAAATAAATATTTTAAATTGAATTGGATTATAAATAAAATTTTGATTTGGAAATTCAAAATGTATTGAAAATAAATTGGATTTAAAGGTTATACTTTAAAAAATAATAATATGTATGATTATTTATTAAATGTATAAATTTTGTTTTAATTCATTTTCTTCAAAAAGTTATAAAATGTATAAAGTAAGATGTAAGAAGAGATCAATATTCATTCTTTTTCTTGAACTAAGTATAGATAGTTAAAATAAAACATAAATATTTAAGTAAACAAGAGTTTAAAACTAATTTTTTTACTAATTCAACTGAAACATAATTTGAACTATTTTTGACAAGTGTAAAATATAAGTACAAAATATATGTTATAAATTAAATGTTTGAAAATCAAATTATAAATAGAAATAAAACTAAGAATTTATGTTAATAATAAATTATATGGTTATATGGCAAAATAAGATAAATACATACTATAACAAATTTTTATATTAAGCACAAAGGCAAAGAAAGGAAAAACAAACAAGTATGTATGCTTGGAATTTTATATATGCAATGCAAAAGAAACAAAAATATCTATATACAAAATCTAATAGAATAAGTATGTAACCTTGAAAAGAAACACATGCATTTATTTCCATCATTTCAGCACAAAAAAGGTCATTCGAGATATGTTAGGATCATTTCAGCCGAAATATGTTAAGAGTCATTTCAGTTTTATAAAAAAAATCTATAGTCAAAGAAGGAGGCAAGGGAAAAAAATCTGATCAAATAAAGAAAAAAAACAAAGGAAGCTTACACCAGTAAAAGCCTTCCCTATAAACTTGCTTCTTCTATATGTATGTATTGTTTTTTTCAGTTTGTTCAAGAAAACAACTTAGCAAATCAGAAGAAAATAATATAAGCATCATCAAAATCAATTCAAAAACAAAACAAAGAAGTTTCAAAGGCAGATTTAAAATTATAGGTTTTCAAAGCAAAAGCAGCTTTCTGTTCAATCTTGTTTTCAGGTGAGAAAACTATCCCCTCTGATATCTTGATTGTGTATGATAAACAATCAGATGCTTGTGATTGAAATATTGATATGAAGGGTGTTTCTAGGGTATCATTTGATGTCTGTATGTATACAAATCTCAGTGTATATTAACCTCTGTTACATTAACAGAATCAAGTGCAATTTAAAGATAAAATCATATCTTCTTGTCAAAATCAATTCAGGTTATAATTCCTGAAAAGAAAATGATTATAATAATGTTAAGTTATTTTTAAAATTGGTCCCAAGTAAAAACATTTAGTAAATACTTTGATAAAATAGAAACAATAGTGGGACTTTTATACTTTGGAAAAATCAATGATCATGATTTTGCAATTTGATTTCGTAAGTTGATTAGTGCCAACAAAAGATGATTTTTGAAGAAAATTTCACAATTTTTAAGCATGTGAAGATCGAGATTTTTCGAGATGATCATTTTGTGGTTTTTCATCAAATTCTGTTGCTCGGCATGATGGTGATCATCGTGGTCATGGTTGTAGCTTGTCTGGGAGTTGACAATCACAAGAAAAATAAGGAGATGATTTTTAGATAGCTGTGGCGATTGGTCCACGTTGATTTAGGGTTTAAAAGCTCATTTTGGCTAGTGATGATTCTCGAATTTGTTCATCGCCGTGGATGGATCGGGGTGAACCGGTGCAGGACGGATAGAGGCCGGAGGTCATAATGAAGCTTTGGGCGAGTGGGCGAGGTCTCTGGCGTTCGGGTTGGTAGGAACGAGGCATTTTCAGGTGATCGACGTTGGGTTCCAGTTGTATCAGGTAGTTCAATTTTCATATTCAAGTTGTTCAGTCAACTTGGTTGGTCGGAGTGTACGATTGGATGATCGTGGTCGTGTGGGTGATCGCGGTGATGGCCAGAGCATCGCACGGCGACTGTGCGCATGCTCGAACTTGAGATGTGTCAGGAGATTATTTTGGGTAGTGAACGACTCGAGATTTACTTGAGTAAACGGTAGGTTTGCTTCGAGTTTAGCCTGAGTACGCGTGAGAGTTTTCTGATGCTATAATTTATACTTAAACTAAAACTGAACTTATTGGAAATAAAAAAAGAGAAGAGGAAGGAGTACGTGAGGAGGAGAGATGGACTCGGGTGGAACAGTGAGAAACGCATGTGTTTACTCGAGTAAACATGGGGAATGGCTTGGGTTGGTTTTTCAAAAGTGCAATAGTATTAAAGTGAAGTTAAGTAAATTATTTTTCAACAAGTTTAAGCATTATAGACTTAATAAATATTTAACAATTCAAGTTAGGACTTTAATACAAGTTTTAATTATTTTAGTTAATACTTTAAAATGTTTTTAAACTCTTAATTAATACCTTAATTAAGTAATTAATTTAAGTATTAAATTTAATTAACATTTTAATTTCTTTGTTAGTAATAATTTGATTTTTAATTTTTAGAAAAAGATTTCTTTTAAATGTTAGTTAAGATAAATAATTAATATTAATTAATTACTTTAGAAAGCAATTAAGAATGATTACTTTATAATTGTAATTAGAGATTGGTTAATTAATGATCAAGTAATAAATAAATTTGTAATTAACTACTTAAAGTTAATTATTATATGATTAGCAGTTAACTAATTAAGTAATTTAATTATGAATTAATAATTGATTAATTAATAAATTAGTGGTTAAATAATGGGTGATTGATGTGCACGTAAATATGCATATTTTTACTACCATATTTAATCTATTTAAATTGAATAAATGATCATATTGGGTATTTTTACTTGTTTTAAACCAGATTCAAATTGTTTTCAAATTGTCACATATTCATCTTCATATAGGGGAAAAATGGTTATTTTTGTGCATATATCAAATTGAGAAAATTTAATGGGAAATTTCTATATTATTTTGTAGAAATTCAAACTCAATTACAAGTGGTTTCATGAAGGAATGTGCATGTACAAAGAAGATACAAAAGAATGGAGATAGAAATAATTCAAAGTGAAGAACATGGAGGACCCCACCTACCCACTACCTTAATGTACAAATTAAAGGCTAATGCACATGCTAAAAGACATTGAAAGCTTCATGTACATTTAAGTGGGGGATTATTAAAGCTAATGATAACTTGGCCACCACACTTCCTCCAAGGGAATTTTGGGTACTCCCTAAAAATATGCATTAGGGTTTCTAACTTGTATAAATACCCCTTATGTTTCATGTAGCCCTCTTCCTCTTAGTTAGTTAGTTTTGGTTTAGAAAATAAATCAAATCTCTCTTTCTTTCCATGGCTACTTAGCCATTTCTTCTCTTATGTAATTCTTTTTTTTATGCAATGTTAATTATTGTTTCTTTTTAATTACATGTTCATTTCCTTTTATGCAAGTAGTGTAGATTTTCCTTTATGCAATTAGAATAGTTTTCCATTTCACTTTTCTCTCTTTTTCTTTTCTTTTTCTCTCATGTTGCAAGCTACATTTGATGTTTTAATGACAAATATGAGAGGCTAAACCCCTTCAATTTAGGGGGTAATGAAGCTCTCTACTTATGTAGCTCCAACTATTTGTTAATTCATGCTCTCTTTTTGTGCTTAATGATGATCAGTGAAGTGTTTTATTTGTTGTTTTTGTATTGAATTTGATAGCCTATATTGTTGACACCAAATAGGCTATGCTTAAATAATCACTAACACAAATGCCTCTTCATCAAAATATGACTATGGCATAAGAAAGTGGTTTGAAATTAAAATTTGATGGTCTATATTTCTAATCAATAGTTAATAGGCCATACTTAAAATAGATTTCATTTTCATTTTCTTTGTCAAGTTTCATCAGAGTTAGTAAGTGCTTTAAGGGATGTGTTATAGTTTGATGGCTTATGTTGGCTAATCAACAACACAAATATGTCATGCTTATGATAAGCACATCAATTTAAGCACCAACGACCATAAAAGAGAGATCACGATTTCATATATGTTGAACTACATGATCTAGAGAGTGGATTTATTCTCTAAATTGTCACTTAACTCTTATATTTGCTTCTTTTTTCTTTTAGTTAGTTAATTCTCTAGCTAAAATTTCCATTGACTTTGGTTTAATTTGATTGAATAGAATTATAAAATAACCAATTCCCTGTGGATCGACCCGTATTCGCCACGTGCTACATTTTATTTAAAAATTCGTTCGACGGTTTTTCTAACTCGATAGAATTTCCGTCGACGAACAAGTTTTTGGCGCCGTTGCCGGGGAATTGCTTTGATTTTATTTTTCGATTCTTCGGATTATTTTTATTTGATTTTTGTGTCTTTATTTTGTATGTTTGTTTAATTTTTGTGTGCCATTTGTTTGTGTGCTTGTTTCTTATTTTCTAGTTGTTTTTGCATTTGAATACATATATATAAAGAATTGTGGTGTGATTTGTGTTTGTGTGATTGTTTTCTATTTTTATTCGCATTTGCATAAAAAAGAAAAAAACATACAATTTCTAAAACATTTTATTTTATTCCAAGTTACAATTTTCATTTTCTGTTTCAACCTTACATTTGCATCTTCTGTGCATACATACATTTCCAGTGCACTGTTACATCAACTCTCTGTTCTATATTTCTTCAAAAGAAAAACATTACATTTCAGTTCCATACTGCCTTTTCCATCACAACACATTACTGCTTCAAAACCATCCCTGTAACTTGCTCTTCACCACCACTGTCTTTCAACAGCAACTTCCATCCTCCACTGACCACTTCGTCGAACAACATCCCGCAACCTGCCTGCAAGCACTCTCCCCCACTTCACCACATCGAACTCACGCACACCCAATTCGAACAACCTCATCCACTTCGACAGTCTCCACACCACTGCCTACAACTGTGAACACAACAGTGACTACAAGCTTAATCTTCATCACTCTGCATCACTCCGCAAACCACCACGAATTCACCTATATAATCGCCAAAAATATCAACCCAGAACCACACTTCTGCAACTACCTGACCATTAGTGCAAAACTGCCTTTGACAAAACCACCCTTCTTCAACTTCGACCACTCCAATTACAGCAACTGCAACTGCACACATAACATCTCACCTCACAACTTTCATCCACCCACTGCCTGTCAACGACCAATACATCTCACCATCTCTTATCTACACGCAGCAACTACAGATTCTACATCCATCACCTTGTAATTGAGCAAGCTCATCCACAAACTTCCCTCGTCGATAAACTGACCACCATCATACTTCCTTAAACCAAGACAACAACGCAAATCACCCCCCCCACTGTTCCACCCATTCAACATTACCTGTTACACTGCAATATCCCCACTGTCTTCCTAAACCATCCCTCCTCCGGCCATACATTGCAACCTCTCTTCACCATCAAAACCATACATTCCATAAATCCTCTGTGCCACATTTCATAAATCTTCCACCTCCACTGCAACCTCTCTGGCCATACCTCACCATTGTCAAAAGCTATCATAGACCACTCCATCATTGAATACAACAGGTGCCATTCTCCTACTGCTACACAACTGCCACCAGTAACCCAAAAATCCCACCGCTAGCCTCGAATCACACCCTTCCTCTCTCTACTATGTACTTCCATATCCAATAACCAACGATTAACAGACCACCTCATCACCAACGCGACCATCCTCAGCCAACAAATTACATCGACGAACTCATCACTCACCGAAACCATCATCGCGCTTCACGAACTCAGAAACCATCAAGTTGCAAAACATTCGCGACTTCAATTGCGAGCCTCCCCAAATCGTAAGCTCGATCCTCGAAAACAGTCCCTTCGAACAATTACCGCGACCAACCCATGTCCTCGCAATAAGCGAACCACAGATACAAGCCAAAATTGGGACTTAGGATTTACGAGCTTGGGAAGTAATTTCGATTTTAAAAATCGATTTTTGGAATTGATTTTGGAGTGCTACGTTGAGCAGTTTATACGATAAAAAAAAGTCCTGAAGTGCTCGGTTACTTGTTGTATTGGACAGGGTTAAAAGCTTTTAATTTGATTTTATTTTCTTTTTTCTCTTGTTTTTATTTATCTATTTTGTTTGTTTGTTTTTGAGTTTAGTTTAGTTAGTTTAATTTGTTTTAGTGTTTTCATTTGAATCACTTGTTTTGTTTAGAGTTGATATCTTTTGTTTCAATTTTATTTGAGTGTTAAGTATTTTGTTTGCTTCCAAAAAAACAAATAAGAAAGTTTTCATTTGTGTTGGTTTCAATTCTATTTTGTTTTCATTTTCTTTATTTTTTTTTCTTTTTTCTTTATTATATATATATAATAACTTGTATATATATCTTGTTTTTAATTTTCAGGTTGCAGGAAATAAAAGGAGGAATTGCTTGCTCGACTGCTTGCTAAAAAAAACTGCTTGCTTGATACATATATTATTTTTATTTGACTTGCATTGCTGTTTGCTTGCATTTATAAAAAAAATCAAAAACAAAAATTCATTCTTAGTTGCATTGTTAATACCCATTTAATTTTTGCTTTGCATTTCATCTTAGAATTTTAATTAATAATAACGATGGCTCTTATTTGTATATTGACAGTTTGTCTTCTTTGAACAATTTAATTTCTTGGTGTCTGGGCTATGGTAGAGTAATAATCATTTATAAATATTACGGTGATTCGTAAACATTATAGTGGTTGTTCCTCTGAAGGTACTTAATCCTTCGGCTGCATTGCTACGGTGATTCGTGGTGCACTGATAACCCCTGCCCGTTACCTGGCTGAGAAATATTTTTGTTGATTTATGACAATTGTGATTATACAATTTTGGGTTAGCTTAGGATAAATCATTTGTAATTAACCCTTGCATTCATTTAGTTGCATTAGTTCATGCATATTTAAAAAAAATCAAAATCCAAAAGTGTAAAAAAAATTGTAAATATTTCTTAACTTAGTTTTTTTCCCTTTTCCTTTGAAAATTTTCAAATCAAAATTCCAAAAAAAAATTTAAATCAAAAATCCCAAATTTTTTTTTTCAAAAGCCAAAAAAAATTGAAAATCCAAAAACAAAACGAAAATCAAATTTTCAATTTGAAAAATAAATTCTATTTGTAAATATTTTTCCTTTTTTAAAAATCCAAAAAAAAAAATTCTTGAAAAAGTTTCCTTTTTATTACTCACTTGATTTTAGTTTTGAAAATCAATATAATTCATATAATTTCACTTCAAATTCTTTTGGATATTTCAACAACTATTGTTTAAATAATTCAAGTTTTGAACTACAATATTTTCAAAACGATCACCAACCCTCGACTCTTGAAAATAACATTTCATCTTTACTTGAACTCTCTACACAACAAAATCAAAAGATAAATGATTTGTGTAATTCATATTTGTGTAATAACTCAAGTCAAGGATTTCAAAATTTGAATTCAATTCAAAATTCAAACGATTTCGATTATAACCCATGCTAACTCAATTTCAAACTTCAAAATGAATTTCAAAATTAAAATGAAAGTGGAAATAACTTTTCAAATAATTTTGGTAATGGAAATAATATCAATTTCAATGCAATTGATAATTTTTGTTCCCAACAAATCCAAATCGAGAATTTTCAAGTGGATAACTATAAATTTGATTTTGTTGAGCAAATGAATGAAATTTATGATGATCACACGAATTTATTGATTAAAACATTGGAAAAATTTTGTGAGAAACAAAATCAAATTTCTATGTGTGACGAGTCAAACGATAATCCATCTTTTACCCAGATCGATGATTTTCAAATAACAACTTTCAAAATTGATAATGATGATCTTAATCAAGTTGTTGAAAATATGGTAAATAAGTTAGATTTCAATTCTTTTGAGGGTGCGAAATTCGATTTAAACTTCAATCTTCCTTTTTCTGAAAATTTGAATACAACAACTTTGAATTTTAAACTCGATTTACACAATGAAGTTGTTGATAATTCAACAAAGGAAGTCGATTTTAACGAACATGAGTTTTATGGACTTTTTGAAAACGAGTTGTTGAATTCTGAAAGGGAAAATTTCGATCATCATTTTGATTTTGAAATCGATAATTTTGAAGAAGTTTTCAATGATAAGTTTGAACTTCAATTTGGTGAAAATAAACTTGAATTTCAATCAATTGTTTTATCAACCGTAAAAATCATCGAAAACAAAACAACTCGTTCGATTTTCAATAAAACAAAATTCGTTTTTCCAAATCCACATTCAACTTCGAAATCTTTTATGTTTGGTTTTTCGTGCTTAAACTGTGTCTCACACATTCGACGAGACAAATGAATCGGTCTTTAGAAGACCATTTCATTTACTTTTTGACCGTATACTTTCTCACCTCTTGTAAATAATAATCTTTCATGTAAATATTGGATTTTTATTTTATTTTTCTACTTCCACTTGAGTTGACTGTGGGGACACAATCAAAATCAAGTTTGGGGGGAGACTCATCTTCCATTTTTATTCATGGTTTATTTTTGCTTTAAAATTTCAAAAAAAAAATCATAAAAACAAATTTTCTTTTGATTTATTTTTAAAAGAAACACTAAGATAAATATATGGTTTTGGTTTATTAAATTAAAATTTTTGAAAATTTATTTGTCTTAAAAAAAATAAAAATGAAGTTTGATTACAGATAATAATGGTTTAACTAGTATATAGGAAGATTCATACGTGTTAATTATGATGTACATCCTAATTGAAAATCTTTGTTTTAAAAAGTGGTTGATTTAAAGTAAAGGATATAACATTTTTTTTGCCTTCTAAGTTAAATGGTGCTAAGATGATTTTGCAAAACTCTCTCCCTCTCTTTTAAAAAAATATAAAAATAAAAAATAATAACATCCAAGTATTCACTCTCATTTAAAAGTCCTCACTGTTATGCATGGGTGAATTCCTTGGAATCTTTGATTATGTGCTTTCATACTCATTTAAAAGTCCTCATGGTTATGCATGTATGGAATGCATGTAAAAAAAGACTTAATAAAAACCACCCACGGTCGATAGGTGTATACACGAAAGTGTGTGCACTCGCCATGCTCTGTACTCCCTTCACATAAGCCCGAAAGGCAGTGCAAGGGTGGTATATCTGGCCTCAGTTTACCTGAGCTAGGTGTGTAATTTTTCTTGCAAATAATGAGAGGGCAAGCAATTGAAATCTTAGCACTATTTTTACTTAGTTGATTTGATTTGTTATTGAAAAGAAATGAAAATACCACTTTGATAAATTTTGGTAATCAACTAAGGATCCTTTTCATAATTACACTTTGTTATCAACCGAAATAACGAGTTAAACTATAATCTATTGGCTATGATAACTTCATTTTTATTGGAAATATTAATGAGTAAATGACATAAATTTCAAGATAATAACCAAAACCTATATTTAACTTAGTTGTGTTAATTTAAAAATAAATCCTTCATTTGTAAATATTTCAAAAACTTGCATTATTCTCTTTGTAAATAGATCTTACATTTTGTAAATATTTTCATCCTGCATTTGGATTTTGTGGGTAGCATCCCCTGAAAACCCTCACGAGACAACACTCGTCCTATTGGGGACACCCAGAGGTTTAACGGCTTGTTGCATACACTCAATGCAATCGTGCTCCCTACGAAAACGGATTTATCTTAGGTTTTCTTTACTCGAGGACGAATAAAAAGATAAGTGTGGGGGTATTTGATGTGCATGTAAATATGCATATTTCTACCACGATATTTAATCTATTTAAATTGAATAAATGATCATATTGGGTATTTTTACTTGTTTAAACCAAATTCAAATTGTTTTCAAATTGTCACATATTCATCTTCATGTAGGGGAAAATGGTCATTTTTGTACATATATCAAATTGAGAAAATTTAATGGGAAATTTCTATATTATTTTGTAGGAATTTAAACTCAATTACAAGTGGTTTCATGAAGGAATTTGCATGTACAAAGAAGATACAAAAGAATGAAGATGGAAATAATTCAAAGTGAAGAACATGGAGGACCCCACCTACCCACTACCTTAATGTACAAATTAAAGGCTAATGCACATGCTAAAAGACATTGAATGCTTCATGTACATTTAAGTGGGGGATTATTAAAGCTAATGATAATTTGGCCACCACACTTCCTCCAAGGGCATTTTGGGTACTCCCCAAAAATATGTATTAGGGTTTCTAACTTGTATAAATACCCCTTATGTTTCATGTAGCCCTCTTCCTCTTAGTTAGTTAGTTTTAGTTTAGAAAATAAATCAAATCTCTCTTTCCTTCCATGGCTACTTAGCCATTTCTTCTCTTTTGTAATTCCTTTTTTTTATGAAATGTGAATTATTGTTTCTTTTTAATTACATGTTCATTTCCTTTTATGCAAGTAGTGTAGATTTTCCTTTATGCAATTAGAATAGTTTTCCATTTCACCTTTCTCTCTTTTTCATTTCTTTTTCTCTCATGTTGCAAGCTACATTTGATGTTTTAATGACAAATATGAGAGGCTAAACCCCTTCAATTTAGGGGGTAATGAAGCTCCCTAATTATGTAGCTCCAATTATTTGTTAATTCATGCTCTCTTTTTGTGCAAAATGATGATCAATGAAGTGTTTTATTTGTTGTTTTTGTGTTGAATTTGATAGCCTATATTGTTGACACCAAATAGGCTATGCTTAAACAATCACTAACATAAATGCCTCTTCATCAAAATATGACTACGGAATAAGAAAGTGGTTTGAAATTAAAATTTGATGGTCTATATTTCTAATCAATAGTTAATAGGCCATACTTAAAATAGATTTCATTTTCATTTTCTTTGTCAAGTTTCATGAGAGTTAGTAAGTGCTTTAAGGGATGTGTTATAGTTTGATGGCTTATGTTGGCTAATCAACAGCACAAATATGTCGTACTTATGATAAGCACATCAATTTAAGCACTAATGACCATAAAAGAGAGATCATGATTTCATATATGTTGAACTACATGATCGAGAAAGTGGATTTATTCTCTAAATTGTCATTTAACTCTTATATTTGCTTCTTTTTTCTTTTAGTTAGTTAGTTAATTCTCTAGCTAAAATTTCCATCGACTTTGGTTTAATTTGATTGAATAGAATTATAAAATCATCAATTCCCTATGGATCGGCCTGTATTCGTCACGTGCTACATTCGTACACCGTGCGCTTGCGGTTATTTTTATTTCAAAATTCGTTCGACGGTTTTTCTAACTCGATAGAATTTCCGTCGACAAACAGTGATTAAGTTTACCAATTAACAATTTAGATTATTAATTAATTAATAATCAAGGGTAACTAATTAAGTGATTAAGTTAATAATTGATTAATTAATTAAATAGTTTGAAATGGGACAGTTAATTAATTTATGATTGATTTAACAGGATTAAGCGATAATTAAGAATGGATAATTAATTTATAATTGTAATTAACTAAGTGATTAAGAGTTGGTTAATTAATAATTAAGTATTTAGTTTATTTGTAATTAAGAATGGTTAATTAAATTAATTAAATTAATTAAATTAATTAAATTATAGTTAGTAGCTAATTAATAAAGGAATAATTAATTCATAAAGTTGATTAAAATCTAATTAATGTATCATTAAGAATAGTTAACATTGATTTAAATAAATCAATAAAAATAGTTATGTGGTTAATTCTTTTAAATCACCTTCACCTTAAATTGAAGATGATTAACTATCATCAAATGTGGCGTACTGGATTGATATTTTGCTTGTGATTGTGATAATGTATGATGTGAATTGCTTATGCTGAACTGTGATTTGTGATTTGTTTCTGTATGTATGTGAAGACCCCTTTGCTCGTAAAACGACATTTGAATTTCGATGCGACAGGGAGTCAGATTACAGTTGGTTATCCGAAACCCACGTCGAATCATAATGGTGAATCTATGTGATTGAAAATTTACTTTATTTGTAAATCTGTGAATGAAAATAAGCGTTATGGATTGTATCGCTTATCGAGATTGATATGATTGAATCTGTGATGATTGATAATGTTGCACTTCTATTGTGTAAAACCCCTGGACCACACTTATACACACATAAATATGGATTGTACGTGGGAATTGTTTAAGTCATAGATTTTGAAATAGTTTTAAAATTGAATTTCTAAATCCAAAATAGTTTTGGAAATGGAACTGAAAGCTTTTGAAAAAAGGAGTTTCAAAAATAAAGGTTATTTTGAATAACTTGATTAAGTTTTGAAATTTAAATAATTTGATTTAAATTCAAATTCCAAATTGAATTCCATGTTTGGAAACTAGGGATTAAGGATGTAACACAAGTTATATATGGGTTAAACCATTTTAAAGGTACTGTTTTGGAATTTAAATTTAACTCAAGGGCTTTAACTTGTATAAATGTAATCGGATTTTTCCGAAATGGGAACTATTTGTTTCAAATAATAATAGCTTTTATATAAGGAAGGGATTTCAAATTTGTGTTAAAAGATTTCAAGCGTGAAATGGAATTGAAATAGTTTTGAAAGCGAGGGATTAATCTTTGTGGAAGATAGTTGAACCTTATTTGAAATTAACGGGGTATCTTTTATATAAAATATTTAAAAAGAAATTGTTTCGAAACCTATAAAGGAATCTTTGTGAAATATTTGTGAAATGTTGTTTTCAAACAAAAGAGGATCTTAAAGATAGATCTTTTGTTTAAATATTATAAAATGAATCTTTTTGTTTGAAGATTTGAAATGGTAATTTGTTTAAACCATTTGAAGAAAAGTTTTGGATTTTAAAAGTGGTGACTTAACTGAAATACTATATCCATATGTTTTTAAATATTGCGCTCATTATTCGGTTTAGTCGGGAGAGGACCTTGTGTCATATAACCCATTTCGAATAATGATACAAAGTTATGGATTGCATTTGAAGACCGGTAGTGAAGACCGGGTATTTGCGAGAACAATAGGATAACCTATCGATTGTCTCTGCACCGAGTAGCTAGGGTATAGAGATTCCTTAAGTGATGGGAAGTCCGATCGGGATTGTGGATACTCAGATTTGCAAGGGCTTCTTCGGAAGTACTTTCGGTTCTGTTCGAACCCGGAACAGACTTGTATGGTTGTATGTCTGACATTACACTTTGAGATATAAAGCAGATTTCTTTCAAATACATATCTGTTGGTGGTGGAGAATTTATTCTCTTAGCTTAACACCCTTCTCTGAGACGTACGAGCTCAAAGATTACGTAGTTGAAGGTTAGCAGTGATATACTCCGAATTTGGTAGTGTGGCATGGTAAATGCTACCGTGTGTTGATGATCATTTGTGATCAAAGCATGGCTTTCGTGTAAAGTGTAGCTTTGTGGATGAGACTGCATCAGGACCTCACACCCCAGAAATGGTCGAAACAGGAAAGATGCGACAAGGTTATGAGGGTCGCTCCCTTTAAGGTGTATCATTCCCTTCTGGAAAAGGGTGGTATCATGGTATGGAGCCCAGATACTTAACTCATGTGGTCACTGCAAATCTATTACTTTGTGATTGCTTTGTGGTTGTTGGTTGAGAGGCGCCTCGGATAAAGGTCTCAAAGGACCAAGGCATGGCATGCTCAGGTAGTAGTTACCTAGTTACAGTGGTAACCCGGCTTGTGTAGGCAGAGATCCGGGTATGTTTGCGGGACTTCCCGCCAGAGGCGTACCCATGTGGCAGTAGGAAGTTCCTTAGCCTGACCATTTGTTGGAAATCCAAAGACACAATACGTGCCCTGTACGGTTTTAGTTGTATAACCTGCCATGGAATGTGGCGGTAACCTGCTATTGAACATGGTAGCTATAGTAGGAATACAATAATGGTTGTATGCTGGCTAAGATTAGTATTATACTTTCGAAATGTTTTCTACACTGTGCACTGATGATAATATTAAAAAGATTTTGCGTATTAAGCATGTTTGACTATCACAAGGAGAAATCTCCTCCGATTATGCATTTGCATTGTGTGTGTGGCAGGAGGCCTTATGGTAGTTTCATTTTGCAAAAAGCATAGCGGATTTCTTTTTATTTTCTTTGTGAAAATAACTGTTTTTGTTTTCTTATACTAGTCCCATGACTGACCCGGAGTTTATTATTCCTTTCCTATACTCTGGGTGCCTATAATTTTTCCACATGAGCAGTCTAGAGTTGGGTTTTCAAATAGTCAGGTTTAGTAGATTATCTGGAGTTAGTCCAGTCTGTGGATTACGACTGCAGTTGCTTATCTTTGTGAAACGTGATGTTGGTTCGAGCTAGCCTTGGATTGGAGTTGGATTTGGAGATGCATTCGATTGAGGATATTCCTTCCACTATGTCTTGTATCTCTGATAGTATTGATATTCATTATATCATCATCATCATATCTGGATATTGTAAATCAAAATGCATTATTCATTTCTTGTGCTGTATTGTACTTAATGTGTTATAAGTTCCGGCGAACCAGATTCGACGTTTGGATCTACGGCATTTGAATACGAGTGTCATATTCGGTGCTGATTTTCGAAGCTTGAGCTAAGGCCGTCACATTTGGTATCAGAGCTGAAGGTTGAAACTTTAGCTCAGGAGTATAACACATTAAGTAACTCATTAGAGATAGGATGAAGTATACCCTAGAATGAGTATATCCCTAAGATATCCATCTGTATGCCTTAGTAAATTCTTTTACTATTTACTGATAGTAAGTATGAGTGCAAGAAGAGGACGAGATAGGGGACAGGGGAGTACCACCACAAATGGTCAATACCCTACGACGGTGGAAATAACTTTCTCTATCAATCTCCTTTGATTCGATTCCAAGTTCTTTGATTGCTTCGTAGCAACTACAATAAGAAGCTTCGATGTGGTGATGGCCTGCGAATCGTGTAGATGAGATCCACCCTCGTATTCTTGTTATCAGTTTTTCGATTTAAACCTTAATGAATTGGAAATTTGGAATTGAAAATTTTAAATTGAGTTAAATTGGTTAATAGAATATGAAGCTAAATTTGAATTGAATCGATAAAACGATTTCGTTTAAAACCAAATTGGAAATTCTATTGTAATTTCTTGTGTAGACTTAAAACTGAAGAGGGACAAGTTGGTATATACTTTGGGGTGTTCCGACCTAAGTTGGAATCCATATCTAGTGTTTGGGAAAATGTAGGAGATTGAATCTATCTATCTCTTCTCTGGGGTCCGATATATTCTACGAATGGTTAGTTTCCCTTCGAACTAGCCAGTGCCCCTGCATATTCGTAGATCTGGTGACCCGAGTATTTTGCGAAAAATTGTATGAGTTTGTTCTCCTATCGTAGATATTCTGATTTAGTAAGCCAAATGAAGAATTGATATCCAGTTTGATTTGGAAAGATATTTCTCTATCTTTCATCTATCTTTGTTATCTCCCTGGCAAATTTCGGGGATGAAATTTCTTAAGGGGGAATTTGTAACGATCCCAGTTTAAAGACGAATTTAAATTTGTAATTAAATTAAATTTTTGGGCTAAATTGTGGATTTATTTGAATTTTTCATATTTAATAAGATATATATACTTATTTATTTTAAAATTTTGGATTTAAAACTCAATATAAATATTTTAAATTGAATTGGATTATAAATAAAATTTTGATTTGGAAATTCAAAATGTATTGAAAATAAATTGGATTTAAAGGTTATACTTTAAAAAAGATTATGTATGATTATTTATTAAATGTATAAACGGTTTTTTAATTCATTTTCTTAAAAAGTTACGTAAAGTATAAAATAAGATGTAAGAAGAGATCAATGTTCATTCTTTTTCTTGAACTAAGTATAGTTAGTTAAAATAAAACATAAATACTTAAGTAAACAAGAGTTTAAAACTAATTTTTTTTACTAATTAAACTGAAACATAATTTGAACTATTTTTGACAAGTGTAAAATATATACAAAATATATGTTATAAATTAAATGTTTGAAAATCAAACTATAAATAGAAATAAAACTAAGAACTTATTTTAATAATAAATTATATGGTTATATAGCAACATAAGATAAATATATACTATAACAAATTTTTATATTGAGCACAAAGGCAAAGAAAGGAAAAACAAACCAGTATGTTTGCTGAATGTGCAATGCAAAAGAAACAAAATAATCTATATACAAAATCTAATAGAATAAGTATGTAACCTTGAAAAGAAACACATGCATTTATTTCCATCATTTCAGCACAAAAATGGTCATTCGAGATATGTTAGGATCATTTCAGCTGAAATATGTTAAGAGTCATTTCAGTTTTATAAAAAAAAATCTATAGTCAAAGAAGGAGGCAAGGGAAAAAATCTGATCAAAATAAAGAAAAAAAAACGAAGGAAGCTTACACCAGTAAAAGCCTTCCCTATAAACAGCCTTCTTCTATATATATGTGTATTGTTTTATTCCAGTTCGTTCAAGAAAACAACTTAGCAAATCAAAAGAAAACAAATACAAGCATCATCAAAATCAATTCAAAAACAAAACAAAGAAGTTTCAAAGGCAGATTTAAATTACAGGTTTTCAAAGCAAAAGCAGCTCTCTGTTCAATCTTGTTTCCAGGTGAGCAAACTATCCCCTCTGATATCTTGATTGGGTGTGATAAACAATCTGATGCTTGTGATTGGAATCTTGATATGAAGGGTGTTTCTAGGGGTATCATTTGATGTCTATATGTATACAAATGTCTATGTATATTAACCTATGTTACATTAACAGAATCAAGTGCAATTTAAAGAAAAAAAATCATATCTTCTTGTCTAAATCAATTTAGGTTATAATTCCTGAAAAGAAAATGATTATAATAATATTAAGTTATTTTTAAAAATGATCCCAAGTAAAAACATTTATTAAATACTTTGATAAAATAGAAATGACAGTGGAACTTTTATACTTTAGAAAATCGATGATTATGATTTTGCAATTTGATTTCATAAGTTGATTAGTGCCAACAAAAGATGATTTTAGAAGAAAATTTCACAATTTTTAAGCATGTGAAGATCGAGATTTTTCGAGATGATCATTTTGTGGTTTTTCATCAAATTCTATTGATCGGCATGATGGTGATCATCGTGGTCATGGTCGTAGCTTGTCTGGGAGTTGATGATCATAGGAAAAATAAGGAGATGATTTTTAGATAGCTGTGGCGATTGGTCCACATTGATTTAGGGTTTAAAAGCTCATTTTGGCTAGTGATGATTCTCGAACTTGTTCGTCATCGTGGATGGATCGGGGTAGACCGGTGTAGGGGGGATAAAGGCCGGAGGTCGTAACGAAGTTTTGGATGAGTGGGCAAGGTCTTTGGCGTTCAGGTTGGTAGGAACGAGGCACTTTCAGGTGATCGACGTTGGGTTTCAGTTGTATCCGGTAGTTCAATTTTCATTTTCAAATCGTTCAGTCAACTTAGTTGGTCGGGGTGTACGATTGGATGATGGTGGTCGTGTAGGTGATCCGGTGATGGCCGAAGTCTCGCACGGCCACTGTGCATGTCCATGAACTTGAGATGTGTCAGGAGATTATTTTGGGTAGTGAACGACTCGAGAGTTTACTCGAGTAAATGGTAGGTTTGCTTCAAGTTTAGCCTGAGTAAGCGTGAGAGTTTTCTGATGCTATAATTTATACTTAAACTAAAACTCATCTTGCTGAAAAAAAAAAAAGAGAAGAGGAAGGAGTACGTAAGGAGGAGAGGTGGACTCGGGTGGAACGGTGAGAAACGCATGTGTTTACTCGAGTAAACAGGGGGAATGTCTTGGGTTGGTTTTTCAAAAGTGCAATAGTATAAAAGTGAAGTTAAGTAAATTATTTTTCAACAAGTTTAAGCATTATAGACTTAATAAATGTTTAACAATTTAAGTTAAGACTTTAATACAAGTTTTAATTATTTTAGTTAATACTTTAAAATGTTTTTAAACTCTTAATTAATACCTAAATTAAGTAATTAATTTAAGTTAAGTATTAAATTTAATTAACATTTAAGTTTTGTAGTTAGTAATAATTTGATTTTTAAAGTTTAAAAAAAGATTTCTTTAAATGTTAGTTAAGATAAATAATTAATATTAATTAATTATTTTAGAAAGCAATTAAGAGTGATTACTTTATAATTGTAATTAGAGATTGGTTAATTAATGATTAAGTAATAAACATATTTGTAATTAACTATTTAAAGTTAATTAATGTATGATTAGTAGTTAACTAATTAAGTAATTTAATTACGAATTAATAATTGATTAATTAAGAAATTAGTGTTTAAATAATGGGTGATTAAGTTTATTAATTAATTAATAATCAAGGGTAATTAATTAAGTAATTAAGTTTAATAATTGATTAACTGATTAAATAGTTTGAAATGGGATAGTTAATTAATTTATGATTGACTGAACAGGATTAGGCGATAATTAAGAATGGATAATTAATTTATAATTGTAATTAACTAAGTGATTAAGGATTGGTTAATTAATAATTAAGTGTTTAATTTATTTGTAATTAAGAATGGTTAATTAAATAAATTAAGTTAATTAAATTATCGTTAGTAGCTAATTAATAAAGGAATAATTAATTCATAAAGTTGATTAAAATTTAATTAATTTGTCATTAAGAATAGTTAATCATTGATTTAAATAAATCAGTAAAAATATTATGTGGTTAATTCTTTGAAATCACCTTCACCTTAAATTGAAGATGATTGACTATCATCAAATGTGGTGTACTGGATTGATATTTTGCTTGTGATTGTGATACTGTATGATGTGAATTGCTTTATGGTGAAATGTGATTTGTGATTTGTTTCTATATGTATGTGAAAACCCCTTTGCTCGTAAAATGGCATTTGAATTTCGATGCGATAGGGAGTCGGATTCTAGTTGGTTATCCGAAACACACATCAAATCGTAATGGTGAATCTTTCTAATTGATAAATTTACTTTATCTATGAATCTGTGAATGAAAATTAGCATTATGTATTATATCGCTTATCGAGATTGATATGATTGAATCTGTGATGATTGATGATGTTGCACTTCAATTGTGTAAAACCCCAGGACCACATTTATACATACACAAATATGGATTGCACGTGAGAATTGGTTAAGTCATAGATTTTGAAATAGTTTAAAATTGAATTTTTAAACCCAAAATAGTTTTGGAAATGGAACTGAAAGCTTTTGAAAAAAGGAGTTTCAAAAATAAAGGTTATTTTGAATAACTTGATTAAGTTTTGAAATTTAAATAATTTGATTTAAATTTGAATTCAAAATTTGAAATTGAATTCTATGTTTGGAAACTAGGGATTAGAGATGTTATACAAGTTATATGGGGGTTAAACCATTTTAAAGGTATTGTTTTGAAAATTTAAATTTAACTCAAGGGCTTTAACTTGTATAAATGTAGACGGATTTTTCCGAAACGTGAACTATTTGTTTCAAATAATAATAGCTTTCATATAAGGAAGGGATTTCAAATTTGTGTTAAAAGATTTCAAGCCTGAAATGGAATTGAAATAGTTTTGAAAGTTAGGGATTAATCTTTGTGGAAGATAGTTGAACCTTATTTGAAATTAACAGGGTATCTTTTATATAAAATATTTAAAAAGAAATTGTTTCGAAACATATAAAGGAATCTTTGTGAAATATTTATGAAACGTTGTTTTCAAACAAAAGAGGATCTCAAAGATAGGTCTTTTGTTTAAATATTGTAAAATTAATCTTTTTGTTTAAAGATTTGAAATGGTAATTTGTTTATACCATTTGAAGAAAAGTTTTTGGATTTTAAAAGTGGTGACTTAACTGAAATCCCATATCCTTATGTTTTTAAATATTGCGCTCATTATTCAGTTTAGCCGGGAGAGAACCTTGTGTCATATAACCCATTTCGAATAATGATACGACGTTATGAATTGCATTTGAAGACCGGTAGTGAAGACCGGGTATTTGCGAGAACGATAGGATAACCTATCGATTATCTCTGCACCGAGTAGCTACGGTATAGAGATTCCTTAAGTGATGGGAAGTCCGATCGGGATTGTGGATACCCGGATTTGCAAGGGCTTCTTCGGAAGTGCCTTCGGTGCTATTCGAACCCGGAACAGACTTGTATGGTTGTATGTCTGACACTACACTTTGAGATATAAAGCAGATTTCTTTCAAATACATACCTGTTGGTGGTGGAGAATTTATTCTCTTAGCTTAACACCCTTCTCTGAGACGTACGAGCTCAGAGGTTATGTAGTTGAAGGTTATCAGTGATATACTCCCAATTTGGTAGTGTGGCATGCTAAGTGCTGCTGTGTGTTGTTGATCTTTTGTGATCAAAGCATGGCTATCGTGTAAAGCGTAGCTTTGTGGACGAGACTGCATCAAGACCTCACACCCCGAAAATAGTCGAAACAGGAAAGATGCGGCAAGGTTACGAGGGTCGCTCCCTTTAGGGTGTGTCAATCCCTTCTAGAAAAGTGTGGTATCATGGTATGGAGCCCAGATACTTAACTCATGTGGTCACTGCAAATCTATTACTTTGTGATTTCTTTGTGGTTGTTGGTTGAGAGGCGCCTTAGATAAAGTCCCAAAGGACATGGGGATGGCATGCTCGAGTAGTAGTTACCTAGTTACAGAGGTAACTCGACCTTGTGTTAGCAGAGATCGGGTAGGTTCTCGGGATGTCCCGCCAGAGGCGTACCCATGTGGTAGTAGGAAGTTCCTTAGCTTGACGATTTATTGGAAATCCAAAGAAACAATATGTGCGTTGTAAGGGCTTTAGTTGTATAACCTGCCATGGAATGTGGCGGTAACCTGCTATTGAACATGGTAGTTATAGTAGGCATACAATAATGGTTATATGCTGGCTGAGATTAATATTATACTTTTGAAATGTTTTCTGCACTATGCACTAATGATAATATTAAAAAGATTTTGCGTATTAAGCATGTTTGACTATCATAAGGAGAAATCTCCTCCAATTCTGCTTTTGCATTGTGTGTGTGGCGGGAGGCCTTATGGTAGTTTCATTTTCCAAAAAGCATAGCGGATTTATTTTATTTTCTTTGTGAAAATAACTGTTTTTGTTTGCTCATACCAGTCCCATGACTGACGCGGAGTTTATTGTTCCTTTCCTTATACTCTGGGTGCCCACAATTTTTCCACACGGGCAGTCTAGAGTTGGGTTTTTCAGATAGTCAGGTTTAGTAGATTATCTGGAGTTAGTCTAGTCTTTGGATCACGACTGCACTTGCTTATCTTTATGAAACGTGATGTTGGTTCGAGCTAGCCTTGGATTGGAGCATTGGATTTGGAGATGCATTCTATTGAGGATATTCCTTCCACTGTGTCTTGTATATCTGATAGTATTGATATTCATTGTATCATCATTATATGTGGATATTGTATATCAAAATGTATCATTCATTTCTCTCGCTGTGTTGTACTTAATGTGTTATAAGCTACGGCGAACCAGATTCGATGTTTGGATCTACGACATTTGAATACGAGTGTCGTATTCGGTGCCGATTTTCGAAGGTCGAGTCAGGGCCGTCACAGTAGTCAACGGAAATGGCCGTGTGGCATTCAAAGTGATGTGATTGTGACTGTGAAAGGTAATCATTACCTCAGGCCTCATTAATCGAAAATGACCAAAATAGGGTTAGATGCGGCAAGGTTAAGTGGGTCGCTCCCATTAGGTTATGATCATCCTCTTCTAGATATATCTTTGCACGCTATGACGTCATGGATCTGATTATTGTGGTTTGTATGTTAGAGGACCCTCGATAAAGGTCGGTAACGGCCGGAGGATGACATATTCGGTACCATCTAGTTATAGAGGTAGGCCGGTCTTGTGTTGGTAGAGAAACTTTGTGATGGTTTCTCGGTGCATTCTTCTAGAGATGTACTGCCGGAAGGTAGTCCCTTCACCTGATCATTTGTATGGAAATCCAAACTCCACTACACGTTTGCCATTTTGATTGCATTACCCATTTTGGGCTATATGCTGGAATTTAATCAATGTAACAATTTAGGCTATGATTAATATTATTTGTATATAGTAGACATTACTATAATATAAGTGGATTTGATATGATATGTTTTAGTTATCGTAAGGTAAAAACGTATCCGTGTTTATGTGTGGACTTGTCTTACGACATACTTTTGTTTTGATAAAGGAAAAGTTTGGTAATTTAATAAATTCAGTTGAGTGTTTTCTCACGCTGGTTTACCAGACTGATCCGGGCGTCCTTCCCTTTCAATGCTCGGGTCAGACCGAGTATATTTACAGGTTCAAATTTGGTGCTTTTGGAGCTTCAGCATGCGAGCTGGAGATCTTTATTTTGTATACACGTATCTATTTTGATTATTGATTATCCGTTGTGCTTTGTTTGTTATTATATATTATCGGCATTTGTAAGGGCATGTTATTATAACTGTTCATGCTGATAATTATTGATTGATTGTTGAACTCTGATTGATGTGTATGTATATAAAGTTTCTATTTTGTAAAGACCATTGATATGATATTATATATTTTCCGCTACGATATGAGATTCTGTATTGTTATGTTTGTTTCTATCTTCTCTTCTCTTCTTCTCTCTTCTTTTCTTTCTCTTGACTTTTCGTCAGTCTGTGCTTTTGGTTTGGACATTTGTGGATTATTGTCGATTCAAAGGGTGCGGATTTTCGGGTCGTCACATCAATATTTTTCGAGGAATTGTTTCCTCTCCTTTAAGGTCAACACGAAAATAGTTGAAAACACGAGTAAGATACACACTTTGAAATAGCGTGCTTTCATGTTTAGAAATATTTTTAGGAAAAAGTTCATCCAAAATGACTTAAGAACAATTTACGTCATATTGATCATAAATGACGAAAAGTGCTTTGGAAACTTTTTGTGTCGGGTTTATCATAATTACCCGTTCTAGGCGTGATGCTTTGTAGCAAAAGAAGGCTTAAAATTCTTGCTTTTGGATGCTATTTTTTATTTTTAAATTCAAAATCATCATCACTTTCAAAAATTTCATGAATTACTTTACGATTTTGAAAACCTATTTGTTGAAAGGTCCATTCCACTAGATTTGTGTCTAAGAATGTGACCCAAAATTTCAAAGTTTAAAATAATTTGGGTCCCCTTGACAATACTCCAAAGTTCTCCTCCTCCTCCATCATAAATTTTCCTTTTAAATTTGCATAAAAAATCTTCGCCAATTTTGGACAATCAATGAAATCATTCTGAGAAGCATCTATTAAACTAAGAATTTCAATTTGCAAACAAAGACTAAAAAGATCATAGATAGGAAAATATTCAAAAATAGCAAATCTTCCAAGAAAGACTTTATCAAAAGATAAATAGTCAATATAGGTTGACATGGCTTCTTGATCATTATAAAGATATTCTTTTACTTTATTAGAAATCCTTATGATTGCCTTAGTATTGTTTGAGGATGCCATTGAAGAGTAGTTGAAGAGATAAGAAAGCTAACGATATTTGAATTTGAAGAAGAAAGTAAAAAACAAATGGATGGAGATAGAGTAAGTAAATATAGAATCAAAGGACAAGTTCTCTGGTCAAGAGACAACATTTCAGAACATAGGAGTTGGTGAAAAATGGAGAAAATTTCAAATTTTGAATTTGATTTTGAAATTCAAAATCTGCCTACCTGTGTCGACATATGCAAGTGGGGTATGTCGACATCTAAGTCGAAATTTTCAAAAATGATTTTTGTTTAACTATTTCCTATTTTATTACATATATCTAATTATACTTATTCTATTTTTAGAAAAATAACTTACAGAATTTTAATATGTTTTATATTAGATTTATATTATTAAAATATTTAAATTTAAAATATAATCACACAAGCATTATAATCTATAAGATATATTAACAATAAATAAAGCAACCAAAAAAATTCATTCAAGAAATTAAAACTTTTGATATATTAAAATCGTACCTTTTTCTGATCCATTTCATTATTTTGTTCTAGATTATATATTTCTATGAAACACATATTAACAATTTTTGTATCTGATTCATTATCACTCAAGTATGTGTCTGAATCATCTACTATTGCAGTATAGGCTTTTCTCCCATTTTGGATGAATTGTTGTTTTCTGTAGTTTTTATTTTATCGAGATCTAGGCAGTCTCGTTTTAAATGGCCAAGTTCATCGCTGTTATAACATCTAATGTCATTTCTACTTTCGTTTTTGCTTCTCAGATTTTTGTTATCATTTCATTTAAAATTGTTCATCTTTCTATATTTTAGAAATTTTCTGAAATTCCTTGTCATCAAAACAATTTCTTCATCGTGGTCACTTTTTGAATCCAGATTATTCACCATTGCATTAAAATCTATAGATTTCTTCTTTATTACTTTGGTTTCTTTCCAACCCTGCATTTGTGCTTCAAAAGACATTAAATGCCTCAACTCTTTAATTTTTAGAGTGCTAATGTCATTAGCCTCTTGGATTGCAAGAGTCTTTTGATCCCACTCAAGAGTAAGTGAATTGAGGATTTTTCTAACTTGATCCTCCTCGAAAAATAATTTACCCAGTGTAATAAATGAGTGTATTATTTCTTGGAATCTACTATACATATCAGATATGGACTCATTTTGAATAATTGAAATTGGTTTGTCAATGTGGAAATCTTGATCCGTTTAACCTTACTTGTGCCTTTATATGTAACTTGCAAAGTTCTCGAGATTTCAAATGCCAAATTACCTGTAGATACTCCGTTAAATTGTTTTCTATCTAATGAAAAAAATGATATATATTTATAACCTTAGAGTCACTTTATGCAACTACTTTTGGTCAACAGTCCACTGTGCAAAATTAGTCTCGGGTTTAGTGTACTCAGTTTGTGTGATACTCCAAGTGTCTAAACCAATTGACTGTAAGTAAATTTTCATTCTACATGACTAATATGTGTAATTACTTCCACTAAAAAGTGAAGGTCTAGCAGTAGATTGTCCTTCGATAAATGAGTTATTAACAAATGTATTAACAATGTTGCTAACAATACTAATACCAGTGTTGGTAGCCATATAAACTTCTTCAAATATTAGATGATGAATACTTTGAAAACCAATGCTCTGATACCAAATGCGAGTCAATGAAATATGGATATTAAGGCTAAATTAACGCTGGAGTGGGTTGAATAGTGTTTAAAGGATCATATGAATATTTTTCAAATTCTTTAATATTCCCCCTTGCTCCTAGGTCCGTATTTATAGGGGTTGAGGGATTCGGCATGGCCACTTTATGCTGCCTTTAACATGAATGACTCTTCATGTCAACAAAAATCTTAATGGTTTTAGAACTCAACTTCGTCTTCGTTTGTCTTTGGTGTTGATTAACTTACGACATCATTTTTGACTTAATTTTTTATATGGACATCACTGACATTTGTTATCAATGTCGCATTAAAGACCTACGGCGTCCTTTAATGGTTGATATATAGTGACATCACTCAAGCATGGAACTGGTAACTACCAGTTCTAAAGGGATGCGACATTATTAATAAGTGACATTGATAGGAGGCGGCATTGATGACGAGCGACATTGATAAGAGGTGGTAATAAGAGGAGAAGGCATTAGTGATCAGTAGCAATAAGAAGAGTGGACATTAATAGGAGCTGACATTGATAAGGTGTGGCATTGATTGGAGGAAATATTGATAGTGCCCAACATTGATAGGGTAAGACATTGATAGGAGGTATTACCGATAGAGCACAGGATTGATAGGATGCGACGTTGATAGGAGGCGATAGTGGTAGAGCGTTGGCATTGATAGGATGTGGAATTGATAGGATGTGGCATTGATACGGTGCGACATTGAACCTATACGGCATTGGTTAGGTATAGCATTGAATCTATATGACATTGATTAGGTACAACATTAAATCTATATGACATTGATTATACGACGCTTTGAATGAGCATGGCATTTCTTGAAAGGTGGCGTTAAAGAAAAACAACACCGAAGTGAGGTGGCATTGAATGGAGGCGGCATCAATCTTTGTCTTGATTGTGTGTAGTACATGGATATTCCTTTTTCCTTTATTGGCATAAGAGGCCTTATGCTTTCAAAACGTCCTTGTTTTCTATCAAATGTGATATTTTCTTTAGATTCGACATTGTTCCAATTTCAACTTGATACGCCTATGTTTGCCTCTTTTGGAAAATATGAGCATAACATTTTCCCCCTTCTTGTATATAAGAAAACTTTTACATTTTAGTGTAAAACCAAGAATTTCCTTGACTTCTTACAACTTTGCAAGATGTTCTTTCCAGTCCCATTTTCCTGTAAAATATAAAGGGAGTGGTAATTTCCATTATCAAATTAAATTCATCTTTAACTTTAGGTAATCCTTCCTAGATGTGATCAAGCTATAAATAATCATAGATTTCTCATACTATCCATGTTAATCAAGATTACAAATTTGCTAGCACTAGTTTCTCAAATAAAAGCTTAGAAAGTTATTTGGTAATTTCATAGGAGGAAGGATCAGAAATTTCTCTACAGTATGAATCAGAAAGTCCATCATAGAATATATATTTTCTGATCCATAAGACTAGAAAACCCTTTGGCTATTGGAATAATGTTTCAAATAGAAGACCAAAAAACCATTTGGTAAGAACAGAATCCTTTAAGTAGAAGACCAGAAAACCTTTCAGCAATAAAAGAAGATCAAAAAATCCATCTAGCAATAGAAGATCAGGAAATCCAACTGATAATAAAATAAAACCACAAAATCCATCTGCTAACAATAGAAGACCTGAAAATCCTTCTTGTAATAATAGAGTAAAGGAAATTCATTTAGTAATGATAGAAAAAACTCGAAAATCCATCTGATAACAATAGAAGACTAGAAAATCCTTTTAGAAATAATAAAATACGAGAAAATCCATTTGGTAATGATAGAAGAAGATCCAAAAATCCATATGGCAATAACGCGTTCTTTTGCGAAGAAATCCTACTTTCTTTACTTTAGAGCACACAACTCATATTGATTGATTTTCCTCTAGAGGACTGTTTGATTTTGCTCTGGAGCACAAATGGCTCATTTTGATCATGTTCTTCTGCCTCTCTTTGACCTTTGGACATGTTAATCGCTTTTCTCTTTGCCTATTTTTGGGCATTGGACATCTTAATCCCTTTTCTTTTCACTTCTTTTTGGGGTTTGGACATCTTAACCCCATTCACCTCTCTCTGGTCTTTGGATGCCTTTGTCCTTTTTCTTTACCACCATCTTGGTGACGATCTAAACTTGGATCGAACCCCTTAACACCATCTTAGTTGATCATTTAGGTCTATTGTTCGATGCATTTAGTTAGCTATCTTAAGAAAAGCCAAAGACTTACCCGACCTTCCTCTCGTAGACGCTTTAGCAAGGACTTCGAGATGGTACTAAACCTTGGTTTAGTGCTTTGGTCAGGCCATCTTAGGTGAGAACAAAGCTTATTCCATCCTCTCTCTAGGAGCTGCTCCGGCTAGGCCACGTGGGAGGGGAAAGAAGGCTTGCAGATGATTTGGTCAAGCCTTTTTCAGACAGGACAAAGGCTTACTATGACCTCCCACTAGGAAGTACTTGGACCATGCCATTTTGGCGGGGACAAGCCCCTTAATACCATCTTAGGTAGTGGTTTAGGATTTTTCTTTTTCTTTAGGAGAGTCATACTCCTCAACCACGTAGATATATTTATTTCAACTTATTTATTCATCTATTATTGGGAATAAGGCAGCAAATATTCGACATTCCATGTTCTTGCTATTACATTTCCATCGGGTCGGCACAGACTATAGGTTTTCGACGGGATTACTTTGTGTATGATTAAGGGTCCTTCCCAATTTAGCCTGAGTGGTCCATCCGCTAGATTCTTAACATTTTCCATAATTGTTCAGAGTACTAAATATCCTTATTGAAATGACCTTTCTCTTACTTTATAATTGTAATACTTGGGTATTCTTCATTGATATTTAGCCGTCTGTATGGCTGGTTCATCTCTTAACTCGTTGATTAAGTCAAATGATTCTTTCTTTAATTCCTAATTTGGATTAAATGCATATTCAATCCTTCGACGAGAAGTTACTTTAACCTCAATCGGGAGCATGGTTTCACATCCATATGTTAAGGAATATGAGGTATGCCCTTTTGCAGTTTTTGTAGAAGTTCTATATACCCATAATAGAAGAAGAAATTCTTTTACTTAATTTTTTTTAGCCTTGTCCAATGGATTTTTGAGAATGGTCTTAATGATTTTGTTAGCAGCTTCAACGACTCCATTAGTATTGGGGTGAGCTACAAAAAAAAGCACTTGATGACTCTATTTATATTATAGAATCGGTAAATCTTTGCTTTCAAATTGAGTTCTATTATTAGATATTATCTTGTGTAGAATTCCAAATCTGGTAACAATATTCTTAATTACAAATTTAAGAAATTTTCCTGATGTGATATTTGTAAGCGGTTCTGCTTCTACATATTTTGTGAAATAATCAACGGCTACCACTGTGTACTTAGCCTTCCTTTAAATGTAGGTAGTTATTGAATATGCTAGCATATGATTTTTGAGTTATGATAATAAACATATATATATATATATATATATATATATTCATTTTAATGTATTTGTCAATGCACTATTTTATTTTCATAGAATTAAGTAAATATTTTTTGAATAAAATAAGTAACATGGAATTTAAATTCAAACAGATATTTTATTTAAACAAATATTTTATTACAAATTTTTGAATAGTATAAATTTTAGCTCTCGCTATATATACACAATTTCAATTATAATATAATTTTGATTACATCGCTATACAATTACCATTTACAATAGCACCTCACTACATATCACTCATTCACTTGTATTTTATCTTCGACTTTGCTCCAGCCTGAATCCAGCATCTGAGTTATCTGTAAAATACACAGTGACATAGTAAAATTGAAAAAGAAATATTTTTTTCAGTGTAAATAAAATGTGTTTTTTGAAAACATTATTTGCCTCAGTTATTTAGGTTGTTTGTCATCATTTATTTTGAATTCATCATACACGAACAACCTATGATATGCACAGTGTATCACTGTGCATGCCACAGGACTGTGCATACCGATATACACTTGATAAAACTACAGGGATAGGTGAGCACATGGTCAAACCCGAGCCGAGGCTGGATTCAACTCAAGTGCGATACAAATAAAGTCGCAATACGAGCACAAGGTCAAACCTGAGCTATAAGCTGAATTCAACACAGGTGCAATCCAAAGGTACACATGAATGTTACGATCAAAGACAACAACTTCAACCAAGGACAAAATTCAACCAATTAACAAGCATAAGAAAATTAGTAAAGCGTCATCAATGAACTAGTATAAAAAGGAGGTGGACAACACACTTGAAGCTAACATGAAATGCAATCAGACTAACAAATGTACACTGACTAAGCTCACATGAAATGCAATCAGACTAACAAATGTACACTGACTAAACTCATGCAATGAAATGGCTCGAAGACGTCACATGAAAAAAGAGGCATGGCTGTAGCAGTTCAAAAATGCAGGCTAACATACACATATACATGCAATATCACCAACACCGACCACATATAAAACATGGACTATGGTGAACCATATTCAAGCAGACTTGTATACCACACAGGAATGAACAAAGCCTCAACAGTAAAGCTCTGGAACAAAATCGAAGATAACTTTATCATAGAAAAGTCTAAACAACATATATACACACACATGCACATGCATGTGTACACATGGTGACATGCAACAGAGGCCACAACCCAGTCCAATTCAAATGTACAGCATGGCACAAAGGCACAGACCACAATCAAGTAAACATGAAGATGTCAAGAATCATACATATATGGTGATACAGCAAGTTCATATGGATATGCAAGCAGTGCAACTCTATGCAACAGACTCAATGAAACAACACTACAAACAAGTCACATGGTCCAAACAACACCAGACAGCAATGGAATCGAACGAAGTTAATGAACAAACAAAAAGACCTGGCAACATGAACTACTAGAACACACACACACAGATATATACATATATATATGAACACACATGTATGCAGTGCATAGCAATTATCCAGAGCAAGCTCGAATGAACAAGTACACCAGGGCAGTACACAAAAAGACAGTGCATATTAAAGCATACTGCAGTACAAATGTCATTGGCAATCTCAAAATAACCATCTCTAGTACAAAGCACAGTCGAGTTCAAATACAAGCATTTGTAATCAAGTACAGACAATCTACATGAAGACCGGCGAATAAATGGAACTACAAAATCCAAGGTCGTAATATATAGGAGGTGACACAAAGATGAACAAAGTCAATGTCAAGCCAAAGTCAAAGCTGTGGTGACCTAGGTGGTAGTAACTTCGAACAAATCAAAAATTAAGAAAACGATGTCAAAAGCAGTTTCAAATCAAGAACAAAAAGCCATGGTGACCAAGGAATCAAGCATATTCAAAATCAAAGTCGTGATAATCAAGTAAACAAAAAAATATACGGATTTGAACAAATTAGAAACATCACAAGCATCCAAACGAAAATCAATAGCCAAGGATGAATTTAATAAAATATATACAAATAAAATTATATGAATTCGAACCCTATACAAACCATTAACATCATTGGCCTAAAAGCACATCGAGTTAAAGAAAATTAACTAGAAAAGAAAAAGGGAAATTACATACCAATCAAAATCGAACACGATCGAGAAGCAATCGTGTGCAAATCAGTAAGACATTCGATCGACAAAGCTAAGAAAGAGAAATCACTTGTTCGATCAATTAACTAAAGTCAGTGCCTTCAACAAAGTAAAACCCTAAATCTGAAAAAGGAACGAACGAAGAGACCAGCCATTTTTTCTCAAATGATACGGCAGAAGAAATAAAAGAAAACAGGGGCATTCCTTTCATCACTATATTTTTAATTTGGTCCCACTATATTATTATTTGAGCTTCAAATTTTAAAATTAGGTTTTTATTCTTTTTAATTGTTTTTAAATTTTTCATTTTATCTTTTAAACTTTTATAAAGTAGTCGTGTGACTAGGGATGAACTACGGTGGTGTAGTTCGAGAATTCGTAACTCAGAGGTTGAGTTGTGGCAGGGTTTTGAGCGTTGAGTTAGGTTAGTCGATAGCGGGTGTCGCGAGTTTATACGTGTAAGCGTCCGACTGCTTAATTTCTAGTAGAAAACTTGGAGGCAGCAAATAGGTAGGGTTTTGTCGAAGCTGGGTAAATCTGTGTTGTTCTGTTTCTGTATTTTATATTCTGCTATTATCTATGTTGCTATTATTCTACTATTAACAGTGCTGCAATTATTTTATATACTGCCACAATAATTTTTGTAATTGATAGTATCACCCTATTCAACCCCCCTCTATGGTGAAATCGATCCTATAGTAGTGGTCCAATTAGGTTAATTTCCCATCCATTGAAAGACCACGGGCTTGAAACTGAAGTCAATTTATTTGGTGGGAAACATGAGAGTTTAAAGAACTTTCGGCACTTTTCACACCGTTTTACATAATCGATGATAAGACTAGTCATCTGACACCAATAAAAACCTTGTCCCATAACTTTCTTGGCTAACTTTATGCCATTAAAAAGATCTCTACAGAATCCTTTGTAGGCTTCTTTTAGTACTTTTGCACCTATTTTCGAATTAACACGCCTTAAGTGAGGGAATAAATATCCTTTCTTACATAGTATTCCATTCATCATGATGAAAGTTTGGAGCTTGATGTTTTATTCTTCTTGGTTTTTTCCCTATTAGCAATTTTCTACTTATAGGTACTTAACAATGTGCGTTATCCAGTTGTTCTTAAATTGATCATTCGTCTCTAGATGAGAAAATTTCTCTTGAAGGGTTTCACATCCATTTTCTAAATCCTCCGCATGTGTTAAATTTTGAGAGCTGGTTATACCATAGATTCATTTCTTGATTCAGATGCCTTCTCATCTATACTAGGTTTGGTTGGTAGTCTACGGGTACCATTCATGTTTCCGGTGCTCCCTATGGCTAGCCAATTTAGCCAAGGAATTAACTTGAGAATTCTTCCCTCTTGGTACTTGGTGTATGGAGAAATCCTCAAATTGAATTAACACTTTTAACACCATTTTAACATATTAGACCTACTTGGCATCTTTGTTTGATATGTTGGGCTCAATTGATTTACCATAGTTTGGAATCTATAACATGCCATATCTTATGGTCCAAACCTAAGCACTACATATGCTGCAGTTATCTATAGAATTAAATTCCAACGACAAAATACGGTAATGTTAATGGTATCCATAATATCAGAAGCATGTGAATATAAAATAAAATCACAGATTTCAAAAATAAATTTTTTTGATTACATTTCACAAAACATGTTTCATATCTAATTACATAATCCCAATCGTTTTTCTAAGTTTATATCAAATATAATTATTACAAAATACACCAAGAGCGACATTTGAAGATGCCCCCTTGGAGGATTAGAGTACTAAATAGTCATAACAGACTAAATATACAACACAGTGGAAATAAAACAAAATGACTCCAAAACATAGTTAACATCAGCCTCCTGCTCGTCTTTAGAAGCTTTATTCTTCCACCTACTAAAACTTGTAAACCTCAACTCTCAACCTACGCAAATCAATTTTGATCACCTGAGGGTTTTAGGGGAAAACATAAACTTCAAGTCGGATATAAAGCCTGGTGTGAATAATATTATACATCTAGGTTATCTGATATTAAGTGAGACCATGCCGCTTAGCGGAATGGGTTTCCCCTCACTAATATCATTTTAAAAACATATCTTTTGCAAATCAAAACCCTGCAACCAAACTGGTTAAAAAAATTATATCAATATCATGTAAACAAACAAATCAGGTAATCAATGGACTATCGGTTCAAACACTATAGATTTATTTGGGTAATTACTAACATTTAGCTGACTCGGGCTTACTAGACAAAATAACCAAATAATCTAACTTCTATTAGATGCTCTTCTAGATGGTTTGTCCCTAACTTACTTCTCTCAAGGTCAACTGATCGTAATGGTTTTCCGGGGTCATAATTAACCTATCCTCACTCTGTATATTCCTTTCTGTGTGTTATATTATTTTAGTCTTACATATGATAAAGCCCTACACACTGTAATTTTAGATTTATAGAAGCTACATGCCACTAGCTAAAGTATAGGTCGTGACCCTATACCAGTCCCATCTGGTGTTCTCATATCTTAGTCATTTACTTATGGTCATCTACCCTTAAAACGTTCTTTAAAAACCTTTCTTTCAAAATCATTTAGCCCTTTTTAAATCATACTTAAACAAGGAAAATATTATATATTTTACTCAAATCACTTTGCCATGTTATATATACTTTACACAAAACATTGTTGATGAAAGCATTCAAAACCTTTGAAAGTACCCCTTTCGTATCCATTGAAAGTACCCCTTTCGAAACCATTGAAGTGCCCCTTTCGATACAAGTAAACTACTTTACTTTATACCTTTCAAAACCATTTATATTAAACCTTTCAATAACATTGAAATCTTCTCTTTCGAAAGCTTTATAAAACCAAAGACATCCTCTTTACAAAACAATTTAAACACGCCTTTCAAAGCAATTGGAAACCTTCCATCTAAAACCTTTCGAAATCGTTGGGGAACCGCTCCTTCGAAACCTTTGTCTTAAACCTTTTAAAAAGCATTAAGTTCTTTACATAAATCAATCGAAAGCATTTGGGTTTAAGTAAAACATACGGAACAACCCTTCGAAACCATTCAAAACTATTCCTTTTGAAAGCTTTGGGTTTAACTTTTAATAGAACGAAGGGTTTTAAAACAACTAAGTTGAAAGCACTCTTTCGAAAGAAATTTCCTAGGTAAAATAAGGAATGGTGTCGAAACCAATGCTTTGAAAGCATTGGAGAAGAAGCTAAGTATTTAAAGCGAAAGCGCCTCTTTGAAGGCATTGCTTCGAATGGTTGAAGGTGGCAGCAAGGGGTTTCAACCCCTTCGAAAGCTTCTTTATAAAACAAAGGCACAACCTCTTTCAAAACAATTCTTTAAAACCATTTGACAAAGTCGAAAGCATTCTTTTCGAAAGAAAAGCAGAAGCATTTCCTTTTAAAAGAAAAGCAAAGCTTAAACCCTTTCGGAACCCCTTGTTTCGATTGTACACCTTTCGCCTATGTCCAATTCACTACGTACGACGTCTTTGATACCATGTGCATTTGTTTCAATGGAGATGGAGGCGGAAGTACCTAGTCGAAAGGTTAGTGCCAAAAGTGGTGAAATAAGAAAACATGGTAAACTAATTTTTAACTTTAAAAAGTAATTCCTTTTCAACTAACATACTTTATTTGTCAATATATGATTGGTTGCTAATTTCTTTTCTAAATTCTTTTCTAAAGCGCTGCTGAAATTTCAGAAGTAAATAATTTAAACTGTTTAAAAAATGCCCTTTCTCTTTTTATAAGTATATAAAAAATTTAAGTCTCATACCTTAAATAACCTTATATACTTATTAAAACGCTTAATAAAATTCAACAAAATTCCTATAGATCACTTTTAATATGTTTTTTAACATATATTAATTTCTAACGCAAAAACAATATAAATTAGTCGTATTAATTTTAAACCCAATTAACCATTTTCTTCACTAGAAAATTTAAAATACATCCACATTAATTCAGAATTATGAAATTTGGAACTCCTCTTTAAAATATTATTTTTGACCTTATATAAGAGTCACAAGGCATTTGGACATCATTTAATAGGGCTTTCACATTAAAACTTGTCATAAAATCCATACAAAATAGCATAAATCATCAACAAGCCCATATATCCATTTAACAATAAATAACATGGCAATATACGTTGCAAAATATTCGGATCTGATCTAGCAACAAAAAACATCAAAAATATGAGATGTAACCTATTATTCACCTTAGCTTTGTGACTAAGGAGTTGAGATTTGATCTTGGATTAAGTTGCTTAAACTTCTTCCTTTTATCTTCTTCTTGTTTTCCCTTAATGGTGGATGGTCGCTCTAGTATTTGATTTTGTTTTTGAATCTGGGAATGAATGTGCATAAGGGTTTAGGGTATTAAAATAGGTCTTCATCCAATATTTCCCTTATCAATTGCCCTAACTTATTTTATTCTATTTCCCCTTGGTTTATTTGTTTAAGTTGGCACGGCTACCTCTACTAACACAAA
This sequence comes from Allium cepa, assembly GCA_030765085.1. Taxonomy (NCBI): domain Eukaryota; kingdom Viridiplantae; phylum Streptophyta; class Magnoliopsida; order Asparagales; family Amaryllidaceae; genus Allium; species Allium cepa. Next base: position 400,759,703 of record CM060931.1, read on the forward strand.
TCTCAATCCCTTAACCATTTCATTATCTAATTTAATTTAACTAATTAACTATTCTAAATAATGTTAACCAAAATTAGGGTCATTATAGAATCTCCTCCTTAAAGAATTTCATCCTCGAAATTTCGATAAGGTACACATCAAATCAATTATAACGGTAAAACATACCATGAAATAAATCAGGATAAGCATCTCTAATCCTGCTTTCAATTTCTCAACTACAGTCCCTCTCATCGTCGTTCCATTAGACATTAGCTAATCCGACTATCTTATTCCTTAACCTCTTCTCATCTCTCAGGACTATACAAACTGGCTACCAAACTATAGTCAAGGTTAGTTCCACTACTACGTCCTCTAGCATAGTTGGTGCTATAGTAGTTTCCGGATCTTGAACACACTACCTTAGATGAGAAATATGAAAAACATCGTGGAATCTTGCCAAACTGTCCGGTAACTCTACTCTACAAGCGTGTTTCCTAATCCTTTCTACAATAGGAAATGGTCCAACAAACCTCGGTGCAATTTCACTATCTCCCAATCCGAATTACACCTTTCATCGATGATATCTTAACGAAAACATGATCTCCTATTGAGAACTTTAAGTCTTTCCGTCTCTTATGAGCATAACTCTTCTGCCTAGACCGTGCTTCCATCATTCTAGCTCCAATCAACTCAATCTTTTCCACGGATTTTATAATCAAATTCGGACCAAGAACCAACATATCCGCAGTATCTAACCAGCAAAATGGAGATTTGCATGGCCTTCCATATAGAGCTTCAAACGGTGCCATCCCTATACTTGCATGATAATTGTTGTTATATGAAAACTCGATGAAGTATGGATGGTCTTCCATGATCACCCAAAATCTAGCACACAAGCTCTTAATAAATCCTCCAAGATTTTGTTAACTCTTTACGGTTGTCCATCGGTCTGTGGATGGTAAGCGGTACTCATCTGGAGCATAATACCTAAAGTATCTTGTAGGCTCTTCCATAACTGGCTGATGAATAAGAAATCTTTATCACTTATTATACTAATAGGAATTTCATGAAGTCTAACTATATTCTTCATAAACAACTTAGCTAAAACTGGTGGCGTCTTGGTTGACTTAAATAGAATGAAATGGACACTCTGGTTAACCTATCCACTATAACACATATGCTTTCATCTCCTCTGTTTGACCTTGGAAACCCGTCTACAAAAATCCATTAAGATCAAATCCCACTTCCATACTGGAATATCTAAAGGCTGAAGTAACCCACTTGGTTTTTGACGTTCGGCTTTTACCTATTGACAGTTCAAACACTACTTCACCCATATGCTTACATCCCTCTTCATACCTTCCCAGAAGAAAAATCTCTTTATGTCTTGATACATCTTAGTTCCTCCTGGATGAATAGCGAACTTTGAATGATAGCATTCCTTAAGAACTTCCTTCATAATGCTTCCTACATTCGGAACACACAACCTTCCTTTTTTCCTCAACCGCCCATTCTAGTCAAGGCTAAAATCTTCCAAGTCATCGCTCTATGTTCTATCCCTTAACTTCCTAATCCCTTCAACTAATAATCGATCCTCCGTCTGCTTTGAAGCGATCTTTTTGGTCATCACCGGTCAAACTTCTAAACATGACAACATAGAAGTCTCCTTACTAAATCTAGCTTCAGATCTCCTCCATATTCTACCTGTTGTCAATGCTTCCAAATCTTTCCACTAACTACCATTGCCAACACTGCATTCTGGTGTTTTCTACTATGTGCATCAGCAATCTTATTGCCCCTTCCTGGTATGTACTCAACAACAAAATCATAAGCAGCTGAAAACTCTAACACCTCTACTCTCTCATGTTCAACTGCTTCTGAGAGAATATATACTTCAATGAATTATGATCCATATACTACTTGAATCTTTCCCCTAAAAAATAATGTCCCACACCTTTAATGCAAAAAATCGCTGCAGCTAATTCCCAATCGTGAGCTAGGTTATTAACCTCATGCGATCTAAGTTGTCGAGAAGCATACACAGAAACTTTACCTCTTTGCATTAACACGGCTCCTAACCTCTGTTCTACACGCATTTGTATATACCACTAGATCATGATTCCCTTCTGGAACGACTAACACATATGCATTAGTCAATAAGTGTTTCAGCTTCAGATATACCTCCTCACACTTATCGATCTAAACAAACTTCATATCCTTTCGCGTTAGATTGGTCACCAGTACCTCTATCCTCGATAATCCTTAATGAATCTTCGATAATATACAGTTAATCCAAGAAAACTCTTTATCTTAGTCACTATCTCGAGTCTCTTCCAATTATTCACCGCTTCGATCTAAGTCGGATCTACAGACGACCCTTTCTCTAAGACTACATGACCAAGAAACTTCACTTACTTCTTCCAGAAATGATACTTTGAAAATTTCGCCTTAAGCTGGCACTGCCTTAATGTCTCAAGCTCTGCTCTAAGATGAACTTTATGCTCTCTTTCATCTTTAGAGTATATCAAGATATCATCTATGAATACTAACATGAACCTATCCAAGTGCTCTTGGAAAACTCAGTTCATCAAATCTACAAAGAATGCCGATGCGCTAGTTAGTCCAAATGACATTACTAACTATTCATACGATCCATATATGGTCCTAAACGTCGTCAAAGGAATATTATCCTCTGCCACTCTAAGCTGATGGAACCCTGTCGTTAAATTCAATTGGGAAAATACTTTAGCTCCACTCAAATGATTGAAAAAATCGTCAATTCTAGGCAATGAATATCGATTATGTATCATCTTCTTATTCAACTTACGATAATCTATACATAACATTAACGATCTGTCTAGTTTCTTGGCAAATTCTATGGTTGCTCCCCAAGGCAAACTGCTTAGTTTGATAAAATTCTTACCTTCCAAATCCACCAACTGCACCTTAGCTCCTTCATCTCGATAGGCGCCATCCTGCTTGGTGGCCTACTCACCAGTTCTACTCCTTGGTACAAAATCTATTTGAAACTCAATGGCCCGTTTCGACGGTAATCCTATTACAGGTTCGAAGATATCTGCGAATTCTCTGGCCATAAAAACTAGATCCAACTAATCTTCTACCTCCACACACCCAATAAAGCATTAACCTCAAAATAGGATTTTCTATAGTGTACATTATCCGGTCACTACAATCAGGGTGTCTAAGCGACATTTTCCTATCATGGAAACATATCCTAGCATCGTATTTACTTAACCAATCCTCACCCAAAATAATTCCAATTCTAATAAATCAAACATATGCAAACCGTAAACAAAGGTATGACCTAAAAATTCAAACTCTAGGTGGTCACATTTCATCCCCAAGGGTCGCATAACCTCATATTAGATTTTCAATCCAAAAGGAAGTAACTCGGTATGAGGGTTCTAGGTTAATCTTACCTACCAAACAATGAGATCTAAAAGAATGTGATGCACCTGTATCAAATAGAATGCTAAGTGACATAGTATGTATCATAAGCATACCTTCCAATATAGCTTTTCCCTTTTCCTCTGCCGTTGGCCTCGAGATAGCTGGCTCCAATGCAAACACTTTTCCTTTTCATCCTTGGCTGGCTCCTTGCACTGGTTCTTATAATGTCCAATTTGATCGTAGTTGAAGCATCTAATATTCTATTTCCCGATCACTTTCTTTCCATTTACTGAGTGACGTTCATTCACAAAATGCCCTTTCTTATCACACTTATATGAGACGACTTATGCCTTTCCCTTCTTAGCAGTTCTACCCTTTTAAGCTCCTTCCTTATGGAAAAACTTTCTTTTCTGACTCTGCCCCACTTGGACTTTCTTTACCTTATTTCTTTTAAGAAAAGCAAGCATCTCTTCATGCCTCAAGGTCATCTCAACAATGACATCACATGGATCCCTAATATGCACTAATGTGGCCTTTGCAAGCTCAGGCTTCAACCCACGAATGAACTTTTCATATCTCTTAATAATGGTATCAATAGTAGCATAACCATATCTCGCTAGCTCCTTAACCCCTATTGAATACCCCAGCATAGTCATGTCTCCCTGTTCTAAATCAGCAAACTTCCTGAGCAGAGTAGATTTAGCGACCTCCGACATAAATCGCTCCTCAGATCTCCTTTTGAACTCAGCCCAAGTCATAGTCTCCTCATTAATTCCGATCGTAATATTGTTCCACTAGATCAGCGCTGCTCCTTGTAGTATTCGAGACTCACCTTTGGAATTTGAATCTTCACTTGGAGATCCAACTATCGATTTAGCTTTCAGTTATTCAGTTGATTCCACTGATGTATTTAAGTCTTGAATTTGACTATTGTATTTGAGACTTCTGTTGTATCTTATTTAACTCTGTTATATATAGTAGCTTCATGAACTACTATTATTTTGTTTCCGCTGCTTATTGTTATATTACTCTGTGTCTGTGATTTTGTGATTAACTGTCTAGAAGCAAGCCTTCTCTTCTGCTCATCATTGAGCCCTAGATCAGCAAAAATACTATCGCAATGAAGTAGCCAGTTCTCTACTTCGATTGCATCTTCGGTTCCAATAAATGGCTTTCCTCCTAGCAGAGCATGATCTCTACTCAAAATAGCATAGTTATTCACTACTGGAGCTTCCTGATTTCCTCCTCCGTCTTTTCCTCTAACTACTCCAGCAGCAACCTCCGCTTGCGTCATGTTTACGAAGACCTAATACATTTCTCTCATGTCAACCTGCAGGACTCCAGCACCAACATTTGCTGCTTGTGCCTGACCTTGATTCCTTCTCATATTTGGTCTGGCATTTCCATTAGTTGCGGTGCTTCCCCCACCAGGGTTAACTCTTCCACTTCTAGAATCCATTTCTGCATTCGAGCCTTCGTAGGGTACGTAAGAAAAGCCTAAGAGAGATAGGAGAATGGAGATATAGCGTATACTTATATATAGCAAATACAGGTATGTTACTATAGCGTTATCACATACCCCAATCTTTTCTCTAATTCCTTAGGATTATGTTTTCAAAAATCATTTTACTTTAAAGTTTTTCATGAACCTATGCTCTGTTACCAAGTTGCAACATCCACTATACTGAGGCTCAAAGCTAAGCGATACAGATAGTGCAGTCATTTATAGTATTAACTTTCGACAACAAAATACGGTAATGTTAATGGTATCCATAATATCAGAAGCAAGTGAATATTAAACAAAATCAAGATTTCAAAAACAACAACTTTTCTGATTACATTTCACAAAACATGTTTCATATCCAATTACATAATCCCAATCGTTTTCCCGGATTGAGGTCAAATATAATTATTACAAAATATGCCAAGAGCGACATATGAAGATACCCATTTGGATGACCAAAGTACCAAACAGTCATAAAAGATATAAAACAACACAGTGGAAATAAAACAAAATGACTCCTAAACATAGCTAACGTCAACTTCCTACTCGTCTCTGGAAACTTTATTTGTCCACCTACTAAAACCTATAAACCTCAACTCTCAACCTACTTAAATCAATTTTGAGCACCTGAGAATTTAAGGGGAAAATATAAACTTCGTGTCAGACATAAAGCCTAATGTGTATAATACTATATGTCTTGGTTATCTGATATTAAGTGAGACCATGCCACTTAGCAGAACATGATTCCCTTCACTAATATCCTTTTAAAAACATATCTTTTGCAAATCAAAACCCTGAAACCAAACTATTTGAAACAATAATATCAATATCATGTAAACAAATAAATCAGGTAATCAATGGACTATCTGTCTGAACACTATAGTTTTATTTGGCTAACTATTAACCTTTGGTTGACTCGGGCATACCAAACAAAATAACCAAATAATCTAATTTCAGTTAGATACTCTTCTGCATGGTCTGTCCCTAACTTACTTCTCCTAGGGTCAACAGATCCTAATGGATTTGTGGGTTCACCAATAACCTATCCTCACTTTGTATATTCCTTTTTGTGTGAAACATTATTTTAGTCTTACGAGTAAAAAAGCCATGCACACTGGAATTTTGGACTTATATTAGCTAGGGGCTACTAGCTGAACTATAAGGCACGACCCTATACTAGTCACATATGGTATTCTAATATCTGATTCATTTTCTTAGGGTCATCTTCCCTTAAAATTTTCCTTCAAAATCTTTCTTTCAAAATGACTTAACCCTTTTTAAATCATACTTAAACAAGGAAAATATTCTATACATTATTCAAATCACTTTTCCTTATTGTATATAATTTACACAAAACATTGTTGATGAGAACATTCAAAACCTTTGAAAGTACCCCCTTTGAAACCATTGAAAGTACCCCTTTCGATACAAGTAAATTACTTTACTTTATAACCTAAACCAAAGGCCAAAACATACCTTTCGAAACCATTTACAAACCTTTCAAAAATATTGAAATCGTCTCTTTCTAAAGCTTTATAAAACCATAGACATCCTCTTTTCAAAACACTTAAACACGTCTTTCAAAACCATTGGAAACCTTCCATCTAAAACCTTTCGAAAAGATTGAGTTACCACCCCTTCGAAACCTTTATCTTGAAACTATCAAAAGCATTAAGTTCTTTACATAAATCAAACCTTTTGAAATCATTTGGTTTCAACTAAAACATGTGGAACAACCTTTGGAAACCATTGAAAACTATTCCTTTCAAAACCTTTGGATTTAATTTTTAATAGAACAAAGGGTCTTGAAACAACGAAGTCAAAAGCACTCTTTCGAAAGAAATTTCCCAGGTAAAAGAAGTGGATGGTGTCGAAACTAATCCTTCGAAAGCATTGAAGAAGCGGCTAAAGATTGAAAGCGAAAGCATCCCTACGAAGGCATTGCTTCGAAAGCTTGAAGGCAGCAGCAGGGGTTTCGATCCCTTTGAAAGCTTCTTTATAAAACAAAGGCCCAACCTCTTTTGAAACCATTCTTTAAAGCCATTTAATCAAGTCGAAAGCTATCTAAGTTGAAAGCATTCTTTTCGAAAGCAAAGCAGGCGCAATTCCTTTTAAAAGAAAAGCACGGCTTCGACCCCTTCGAAACCCCTTGTTTCGACTGTATACCTTTCGCCTATGTCCAATTCACCGTGTATCAAGTCTTTGATACCATGCGCATTGGTTTCGATGGAGATGGAGGCAGAAGTACCTAGTCGAATGGGTGGTGCCGAAAGTGGCGAAATAGGGAAAACATGGTAAAACTGATTTTTAACTTTAAAATGTCATTCCTTTTCACTAACCTACTTTTTTCTCAATATATGATTGGTTGCTAATTTCTTTTCTAAAAGCGTTTTCGAAATTTCAGAAGTAAATAATTTAAAATGTTCACAAAATGCCACTTCTCCTTTTATAAATATATAAAACATTTAAGTCTCATACCTTAAATAATTATATATATATATATATATATATATATATATATATATATTAAAACACTTAGGAAAATTCTACAAAAGTTCCCATAAATAACTTTTAACATGTTTTCTAACATATATTAATTTTTTACCCAAAAATAATATAAATTACCCGTATTTAATTTTAAATCCAATTAACCATTTTCTTTACTAGAAAATTAATAATAAATCCACAATAATTCAGGAAATTATGAAAGTTGAAACCCATCTCTAAAATTTTATTTTCGACCTTGTATAAAAATCGCAAGGCATTTGGATGTCATTTAATCGAGTTTTCACATTAAAACTTATCATAAAATCCATCTTATCATAAAATCCATATGAAATAGCATAAATCATCAACAACCACATATGTATATATATATATATATATCCTTTTTAACAAAAATAACATGGCAATATACTTTGCAAAAATACTCGATTCTGATTCAGAAACCAAAAACATCAAAAATATGAAATGTAACCTATTATTCACCTTTTTGTGATTAAGAAGTTGAGATTTGGTCTTGGATTAAGTTGTTTAAGCTTCTTTCTCTTACCTTCTTCTTGTTTTCCATTAATAGTGGTCGGCCTCTCTAGTATTTGATTTTGTGCATAAGGGTTTAGGGTAATAAAATAGGTCTTATTCCAATCTGGCCCTTATTAACTACCTTAACTTATTTTATTTCATTTTCCTTTAGTTCATTTGTTTAAGTTGGCACGACTACCTCTATTAACACAAATCTCAATCCCTTAACCATTTAAGTATCTTATATAATTTATCTAACTAAATGTCCTAAATAATATTAACCAAAATCACGGTCGTTACATAATCACTAAAAATTTCAATCCTAAGGACCTTTATCTATAGGGCTAGGATGAGTCCTGCAACCATTGATCCATATTCTGCTATATTTAGTGGCTGGAAATCCCAATTTCGTTACGTAATGTAAGTGATGTCTATCAGGGGTAATAATCACATATCCTGCTCCAAAACTTTGCTCGTTTGAAGCTCCATCCACAAACAATTTCCATTTATGCTTCAAATCCTTCTCCTTTTTCGATTGTTCTTTAAAGAATCTCGTACATTCAGTAACAAAATCAACTAGGGCTTGTCCTTTGATTTCCACATGGGGTAGAAATTTAATATCACATTGGTTGAGCTCTACTCCCCATTTTACTAATCTTCTTGAAGTTTCATGTTTACTAAAAACAAACTTAAGTGGAAGTTGGTTATGACCTTGATCGGATGTGCTTGGTAGTAAGCTCTTATTTTTCGAGCAGTGAGCATCGAGTAGTATGCCAATTTTTCTATAATGAGATATCTAATTTCTGCATTTTTGAGGCTTCTGCTTATATAATATATAACAAGTTGAGTCTCCTATCTTCTCTTAACTGAACAGAACTTACAACATGTTTAGGAACCACCATATAAAGGTAAAGGTTTGTCCCCACCATGGGACTGGACAGAATTTGTGGTTTCGCAATATGGTCTTTCAATTCCATGAAGGCTTTTTGGCAGTCCACCTCCATTCAAAGTTTTTCTTCTTCTTAATCACATTGAAGAATGGAATGTATATGTCGATGGCATTAGAAATGAATCTATCCAATGCTATCACTCGTTCATTCGGGCTTATTACGTTTTCATAGGGGTAGAGGGGTTACAATTGTTTAATTTTGAGAGGAGAGAAAAGAAATGGTCTCCCCTTCTTCTTTGCCCTTGGATTTGTATTTATAGGGGTAGAGAAGTTCGGCATGGCCATTTTATACCGCCTTCTGCATGCATAACTGTTCATATCAATGGCAATCTTAATGGTTCTAGGCCTCATACTTCATCTTTGTTAATCTTTGGCATTGATAAAATTGCGGCACCATCTCTGACTCTATAGTATTCATGGACATTGATGCCATTTGTTATCAATGTCGCACCGAAGACTTGCGAAGTCTATTAATGATTGAGAAGAGCGATATCACCAAGACACGACAATGATAATTACCACTTCCGAAGAGATACGGCATTACTAAGAGGCGGCATTGACAGGAGGTGGCATTGATGATGAGCGACACTAATAAGAGGTGGTAATAATAGTATGCGGCATTGGTGATGAGTGACATTAATAAGAGACAACATTAACTAGAACGATCATTGATAAGATGCGGCATTGATAGGAGGTGATATTGATAGTGCCCGGCATTGATAGGATGTGTTATTAATAGGAGGCAATACTAATAGAGTGTGGCATTGGCAGGCGGCAATATTGATAGAGCGCAGCATTGTTAGGTAGCGGTATCGATTATATGCATCATTGACAGTGCGCAACATTGAATATACGTGGCATTAGTTACGTACGTACTTTTGAATCAACGTGCCATCGATTAGGTGCGACATTGAATAAACATGGCATTGGTTAAGTGCGACATTGATTATATAATGCTTTGAAGTAATATGACATTGCTTGAAAGGTGGCATTAAAGAGAAACGACATTGAAATGAGGTGGCATCAATCTTTTCCATGATGGAGTGTAGTATATGTTATATTCCCTTTTCCTCCAACGACATGAGAGGCCTTATGCTTTCAGCTTAATGTCCTTGTTTGCTATCAAACATGATATTGTCTTTTAATTCGAAATTATTCCAACTTCATCTTGATATGCCTATACTTGTCTCCTTAGAAAATATGTGGATAACATATATTATTGATATGATTAACGTAGTTGAATTTTATCACTCGAAATTAATATTATATATTACTACAGCATCCATAACACTTAGTTTCGGGCCATAAAATTCGGGATGGCACAACGACCGAGCTCCTTGTTCGTCTTTTAGGAGAAGCCATATTTTTAAGAGTACTTTTTTGATACTTCAAAACATATGTAGGATTTTCTTTAACCTATGGGAAACATCTTTCTTTTCTTCATTTTTTGGATTTTCTTGAATATTATTAACACTAAAAATTGTTTAGCAACTAGTTTTTAGGAAACCTATATGACTTAAATCTTGCTGATAGTAATGGAAATAAAAGGAAAATATCAGAAATAAGAAAGGAAGACACAAAATTTTATTGTAGTTAGGCAATCTTTGGCCTACATCCACTTTATATCTTTGTTGCTTATAGATTTTATGTTGTATGTTTAAGATTACAAGGGATTTGAGAGAAAAGAAATCACCAGTAAAGCGATTAAATAGATTCTATGTCCTATAATTTCCAAGTGTAGCTACCTTAGTGACTATTGTGCAGAGGAAGGAGATGAAGTAGAGACCAAGCTTTGGTGTAGCAATGGTAGAAACTAGATCCTATTTTGGTTGCTCTATGGTTTGTATTTATAAGAAAAATAGTCATGTTAGGCCAGAAGTTTAGTTGGAGCAGAGTCTAGATGTTGGCCCAGGGTTGTACAAGAAGACTCGAAGTCAGCCAAGTAGATAAATCACATGGTATCGAGTCATTTCCTTAAGTGGAAACGAATTTTCCACTTTTGCACTTACATTCTATCTTTGATTAGATGTGTTTCCTACCTTTTCTCTAATAGTTTGGTTGACTTTGGTGATAGTTCCTTCATCGATTGGATTGCTTTGTTATTTGAGTCGTTTTCTCTTCCAACTTGATGATAGTCATCAAAATCTCATGAAAACACTAGAGCATACTCCAAAGAAGCAAAAAATAGGTCGTATGAAGTTGGTCAATTGATTTGGGATGAAAAAATTACTCAACATTTAGTCAAATGAGTCGGTGCCGAGTGATTTCCTTAGATAATCTTAACATGAAACTTTCTAAGATTTTTTCTTTTCCTCCTCTAAGCATGCCATCAAGATTTAAGTCATTTCGTCTTCGTTTTCATCTTTGTCTAGACATCGGTGAAAATCATAAGCTTCGGGTAGGGGTTGACCTTACTTTGAGTCCGATCTAAGAGTTTTGTGTGCTTGACCTGAATTCTTCTCGATAATGATTACTTGGAGTTCTACTTGAGAGTTTTGTGAGTCCAACCTGAGAAAAATCATAGCTCTGTGTCGAGTAATTTTTCTGGGAGACTGACCTGAGAGTTTTCAAGCTGAACCTGTGTAAAATCGTAACTCAGGTCTGACCCGGGTTTGTCTCGAATTTAACTTAGTTCTAACTCCAAGATAGCTTGGTAACGAGTTGACTCGATTTTGACTCGAGTTTTTCTCGAGTTCAACTTGTATCCGACTTTAAGATAACTTGGTACTAAGTGACTCGGTTCCGACCTGAGTTTATCTCAAGTTTTACTCGGGTCTGACACCAAGTCATATAGTCTTGCCATAACCCTGGTTTTTCTTCATCTTTCCAATGTTCAGCTTAGGTATGACTCGGGTCTGACCCAAAGCCTTCTATTGAAAAACTCAAGTCAACTTTTTATTTTTAATTTTATATATTTCCTTCTTCTTTACTTTTTATGATGTTTCCAAAGTCATTGAACCATTTTGTCCTCGTTCTGACGTTCTAACTTCGAGTTGAAATCGAATTTTTCAAAGACCCACTTAGTATTTGACCTCTATAGTATGCTTTTATTGAAAACAAAGCATACTCTGGATCAAGACAAGTTAGGATTCGCTATCCATTGATTCTAGATAGTCATTTAAAAATTCCCCCATCCGTTTTGCTAATTAGATTTCCATTCTTCATTCTTTGTTCTAAAGGCAAGATCTATGCTTTGGAGTTCTGATCTACGCTTAGGAGATCATTCCATGCCTTAAATGTGCCCCTTTAGTCTGCGTTGTTTTCATTTTTTTCCTTTTCTATTGCTACTGAAGCTTTTTCTTCAGGACCATTCAGTGCCAAATCCTTTAAGTCATCGTCGAGAGCCTTTGGCCCTTGATTTCTACTAGCCATCAAGTGAAATTCATCTAAGGCCAAAGGAATGTCAATTACTGTACCAATGGTGATGATCATAGTGGTGCATTCGATTGCTTCTTAGTGGAGATATTCGAAGTTTGGGTCACAATTGACCTATGATGGATCTCAAGCTTGCCCTAGCTCATGTTCATGCCAATTTGGAGACACATCCATCTCTTTATCTTTGGCTAGCTCCTACCAACACACGGCTATTCTTGTGCTACCCTTTGCACTCCAATAAAATGGTTCAATTGAAGAAAAATCGTTTTGGATGATTTCATCGCTATGTTTTTCATTTTTTTCCATTTCCTATATTTCTAGAAAGAAAAGTTTCTATGTCGCTCCAGACATCGCCTCCATTATCGACTACTCATCGATAATGAGTATGTTCCGACAAACAGTATCATTGCACAACATGGCTCATTTATCTAGCATGAGCGAGCTATCTATATAGGATGGTCCATTCGTTGCATACATGACATAGGACTCATACTGTATAGATTGACACATCTCATTTGCCCAGTCAATGCTTAGACCCCCATTTGGTTGAGATGCGCCGACATCCTTTGGACTTCAGATGTTGATCACATGGGTTTTTATTTCTAAAACAAAACATACCTGATCATGTTACATGTCGAGTTTCTATTTTCTAGAATGACTCGTTGATCACTAATCTTCAAGTTCAGTGATGGTACGCTTGCTCCTCCTGGAGCTGGATCCTTCATAGATTAGGCTTCGTATTTTATTCCTATTATGCCGAGATGATTGATCATGGCTTAATTGTAAGCCACGATTGCTCTTACAACTATGCAGTTTGAGCACTTAGCCGTTCCATAGCGGTGGATGTGCAAAAACTTATAGCATAGATAAAGCGGGGAATAGCAGAAATAGCGGAGATGCAAAAATCTTTATTAGATAAAAGTCCAAATATTTGAAGTTCATTTATTCTCATTCTCACATCGTTTGTGTTGGAAAAAGAAGTATTATTTAATCATCTATATTATAAACCCAAAAATTTATTAATTTATGCAGACTAGATTTAGCGACTATAATAGATTTCTGACTTATATTGAGAATTTATGCCTTAAAATTAGGTCTTTACCCTAACGTTGTTGATTCTGTCTAAAAGAGAACTAGTCAAATCAGCATTTCTGTATTAGTATTACTAAAATGAGTGCTAAGAAGCCTTAATTTAGCTAGTGTAATAAAAAATAATGGGGCTTAAAGTGGATATTCTGTTTAATAGTGCAAAATTGAAAAAACATAGTGGCCGAAGAGCGCTATGCGCTATAGTGCGGATTTTGCATGGCTTTAGCCGGGCTTTAACTTCATGGTTTGAAAGAGATGTTGCTAAATCCATCTCTTTCTCTAAATGAGTGCATGGCCTTATAGGTCTTGGAAAAAGAGAGAAGAGCAAGTAGGGATCGCTCGAAGTTTGCTAGCCTGTCGGTCTTCTTTTTGGTCATGTTTACGTAGGAGCGGCCTCCACTGTCTTGCAACTTTATGCAAATAATCAAATTCCTAACAATTTCTATGGTTACGTTCCTTTATTCGGCCATAGATACTATTACCGAAGTGTTATACTTGCCGAAATAGGGATGCCATTTAACCAACTCAGCATCCATTCTTACTCGTGTTTAGCCGTGTTCCTTTCAACCAACCATCATTGCAAATTGTCCAAGCTCTACCTTGCCCCTATCACTGAGGAACATTATCTGTAATATTTACTCCTCGACCATATGTTTATGTTGTGAACTAAATCCTATTGATGGGGTTCTTCTGCCGTGAGTATGGGTATTATATGAGTTAAGCATTTTGGGCAAATTATTTTACTCCCACCGGTCTAACTGAGCATCCACAATCCCATTCTTGGACCAGAAAAAAGTCCAATAGTATGTATTTCCAATTTTCATGTCTATCTTCTCTTATCCTCTATCGAGCATGTCCTGCTTGGTTGCCATATTTGTCATTGAAGTTCAGTTAGGCATAGATTCAATCTCCAAAAATTAGCGCATGGGTTATTTATTTTTTATTTCCCTTCCTTGAAGTCGTCTATTTCTAGAGAATAATAAAATTCCTAAAGGCTGGTGATTACACCTTCTTGACGTTGCCAATCTCCAAGCGATGACAAATTCCTATAGTTTATTGCTAAAATTCCAGTCATGCACCAGCTTCTGTTTCCTGAAACTGGCACATCAAATACTTGATTCTGATCCTTTCAGTACTGAGAGGTTTCTTTTGATATCGAGAACTTTTGGCTCACTGTTTCCACTTGTTTTTCACTATGATCATGACAAGTGGTTCTGCTTCGCCACTGATAGTCGATTGTAAGGATAGCATAATTTTATCTTATCCTCGCCACTAGGTGCACATTAATGATGTTGACTCCCTTCCTTTTTGGTTTCCAAAATCCAGTTTGCACACAATTCTCTATCTTTGAGGACTGGTGGTTTAATTGCTCGATTCTGAGCATTACTTTTTCTTGCTGCTGCACCTCCTGCATTCTTGTACAACATATTTATTTACCGCGATTTTGTTAATGAAAATACGTAGTTGTTTTGGCATATTCCATTACATAGCTCTGTTTAGATTTGTGATGTAGCTTGGTTTAGCCAATTCCATGCCTATGCCTATTTAGGCTTGGTCAAGTTCATTTTGACAAAGTATAGGTAAACATGCCCCAGTCCATAGGGCTGATCACCTTGAATACTAAGTCCATACATTTTTAGGAGGCTATTGCCCGAGCGATACGTTTGACTGCCTCCAACCTGATTTGTACAAAATTTCTATATCTAGGAATTGGTGACTTTGCTACTTGACTTCGACCTTTGAGTTTTAAATGACCTCAGTTCCTTGACTGGAATTGAATTCTTGCAAGTTCGGTGTTGAGATCCTGATCATGCATCGGTTTCTACCTTTGGAAACATGCACATGAATGACTCAACTTTGCAGATTTCTCCTTAATGTTGCCTATCTCCTGGCAACAATCGATACCTATAGGTTAGAGCTGACTGATTTAGTCGGCTTTAAACTTCCTGACGTTGCCAGTCACCGGGCAATCACCAGATTCTTAAAGATTTTATGATTATGTCTTCCCGACGTTGTCTATCATTGGGTGATGTCAGATCCCTAAATGTTAGAATATGATTTCTTTTTGATGTTTTCAATCTTCGTACGATGTCAGATTCCATATGGTAGGAATGAAGATTCGATCGAGCTCCTACTTTTGTCCCCGAAATTAAATATATCGATATCCTATTTTAGGGGTTTCTTCGTAGCATTGTCAATCTTCGGGAGATGACATATACTTGTAGATTGGGACCGAATGATCTGGTCGGAGTCTAAGTAGGTTATCAATCCTTATTGTTATTGACATAATTTTAGCGATGACAAATTTCTTAAAGCCGAATTATCCACCCTGTTCCTTTCGACCAAGTATTTGTGCGCTATCCCTTTTCGTAGGACTAGATATTTTAAATGCCCATATTTGGGGGTTTGTGAGAGATGGAAAGGTGTGGGGTCAATAATTCAACTGCCCCACTCTAGCTCTCTATTTTTCCCTAGGATTGAGAAAGTCTAATGATTTAATTCTCAACTTTCTGTGGTTGACCCTGAACATGCCTTGATTGACTACTAACGTAGTTACAGAAGTCCTTTTCATATGTCAGTTCCTATCTCCAAGAGTTGGCGAGTTAGCTGCTTGGTTCCAAGCAACATTTTCCCGAGGCTGCCAATCCTTGGGCTACATCAAAATTCTTTCTAAGTTGACTACTAGAAACTAAGTTGTGCATCAGCTTCTATCCCTAGAAACTAGCACACGAGCGATTCGACCTGTTCGCACCAAAATTGGGCAACACCCTTCGGAAGTTTTTGAAGAGATGATAAATGAAGAAATTAAATTTAATATGAGGATTATCTAACAAAAACTCCAAGTCACAGAAAGTAAATTGCACGGAAGACAAAAATTTAGAGTGGTTCGGCGTTTTGCCTACGTCCACTACGAAGTTTTATCACTTTATTGCTTAATACTCGAAGATTACAAGTGTTCTAGAGTGAAATACAGCAGATAATAGACTTAAATTCGAAATCAATGGCAGTGATGACGATGTAGAGTGATTCTGGCAGCGTCCGGGCATGCTATTTCTAGAAATTCTTCGATCCCCTTTCTAAATGTCTAGGGACTCTATTTATAGGTGTAGGAGGCTGATATTTCACCTAAAATCCAGGGAGACCGCTTCTGGCACGTGAGGGGGGCCCACATGCCCGGCCTCGGGAAATCTGGGCCCACTTTAGGATCGATTCGAACTCTAGTTCGAGTCGATCAAAAAAGTGTCCAATTGAGGTGAAATTTGGTGTGGACATTCTTCAACATGCATGCAAGCTCTTATGAAAATTTCATAGCATTTGGACTTGTAGATTTCGAGTTATGATCGATTCAAGATTGCGTTTTCGGTTAATGTGCTCCGTTTGAATCGACCACCTTCAAATCGATAGGGTCGAATCGATTGCTTTGTGCGTGGTGTTGTTGACGTGGCGTGCTTTCTTCGTAACGATCCGCCTTTCACTCCGAGTTGACTGGGTCGAATCCATGATTTTCGTCTTGACCTAATGCACTCGAAGGCTCCATTCACTCATGGATTCGAACGGAGGCATGTTCGTATCGATCGTGATGTGTATTAGATGATCGATACGAAGTTGCTACAGCTGGATGGATTCGAACACGTTCTCTTTCATGGGTTCGAAGCAGAGGAGACTCGATGGACTTGAACATGTGGCTTTGGGCGATGGATACGAAGCTTGACCACCTGATGGGTTCGAACAAGGAGGTGGCAATCGATTCGCAGCAAACATATGTTGATGGATTCGATCTTATATGCTCTGATGGAGGCGAAGTAATGCACGCCGATGGATACGAAGTTATGTCCTTTGATGGAGGCGAAGTAACGTACGTCGATGGATACGAACTTATATGCTCTGATGGAGGCGAAGTGGAGCGACTTCATGGATTCGAAGGACTTCAACCTGATGGATACGAAGTGGAGTGATCCCATGGATTTGAAGTAAGAGGAACTCGATGGATTCGAACTACGGGTTATTTTCCTCCAACTTGCATTGATGATAGCTTGAGCATACGAACTCGGATTGACTTGAAATTTGAGATACTGACGTCTACGATCTTTCTTGTCATATCCTATCAATTGTAGCTCAATTTGGACTCGAACAAAATTCATCGGTATCCATAGTGAAGCGAAGCATGACCAATCTCTGAGACGAACCGTCCTTTTTTTTCGATCGATCTTTTGGTATCACAGCTTTGCCAAGAAGCGGGATAACATTTGCCCCCCCAAAATTCGTCTTGTGGAAACATGGCATGCTTTGAAAAGCTGTAGTTTCTCTCTGCACAATCATTATTCTTTTGTCGAAGGTTGTAACCTTGCGTCGATATGATTTATTGCTGCAACACATTGCTTAGCTGTTGATTGTTGTAATCGTAACAAGATGAATGTTTGATCCTTGTAAATGTTTAAAACCGAGTATTAGTTTGACATATATGCACATACGTTAATTTGACTCTCATTAACATTGTGTGTTCATGAGTCGTTGTCGGTTTTGTTTGTTATTGAACTTCGTATCGATTCTCTCCTGAACCGATTTGGAAATTTGAGTTCGAAACAATGTTTTGACAATTGTTTTTGATTATCCTCTTTATCGATCCTCTCCTGAATCGATGTAAAAGGTTGACAAGTAGTTTTTCACGTTGGTGCGGGTTGGATTGATGGATACGAAGTGTTCACCCTCATCGATGGTTTTTGATGGATTCGTAGTGATCATTCGTATCGATAGTTTTTCGAATTGTTGTGAGCCGATGGTCGTGAAACTCATGCTTCGAATCGATAAGGTTTTTGCGATTTCAAGTCAGCTCTCGTTAATCGCTTCGTATCGATGAAGCCTTGTGGTCACGTCGCTTTGATGGATTCGAAGGGCAATGGATTCGAACACGATCGTTCGAATCCATCCTGTGTTTTGACCGGTAGTGATCGATTGAAGTGACCGGAAGGTGAATCGCCTCGTTTCCTTTCTACGATCCATATAAATACTTGGGACTCGGCTCACTTTCACTTTACTTTTTATCTTCGTCTTCCTGTGTCTTCGAATCCATCTCGGTCCTTCAAGAACAAGGCTGAACTACTCTTCCTTCCTTCTAGTCGAGGCAATGTCCAACTCTTTCGGATCGATTCATACATTCAGATAGTTGAAGCTTTATGGATCTGAAGATTCAAGAACAAACCTTTCCATCGTATTTTGCTCGTCTCAATCTTGGATGAGTCCAAGTCGAAATCGAGTTGGCTGGTTGGAGAAGAAACAGGGTTGAGTCCTTCGTATCAATCTCTTGCGATCGATTCGAACATCTTGCCTATGCGATCGATACGAAGCTTAAGTCTTTCTTCTGTCTTTTTCTTCTGGTGATCGATTCGATGCCTCCGTTGACGATGGATGCGATGCTTGAGTTGCTAATCGATACGAAGGGTTCCAGTTATCATCGATTCGAATCGTATCGATTCGAACGGAGTTGATTCGAAGCTTCGTCTCTTCGGTCGATTCGAACAATTGAAACCTGGCCCTGATCGATTCGAAGGATTGTCCCTTCGATCGATTCAAAGTGACTTATATGGATATATAACTTTCGCATATTTAGCAGCATAAATCTGACGAGCTTTATCTCTACATATCTGGACTAAACTTTTATTGTGAACACTTGATTGCCCTTCAAAGCTCGTCGATGGAACTATAACTTATCACTGTGACAACAAACTTTAACTTGAATCAACTATCAACATCGGGATGGTTCAGTGATGGCGTTCAGCGACGACGGCCATCTCGATCGGACCTCTGATGTCTTTGCTGTCTGCAAATTTTCTATAACTCTGTTGAATTTTTCCAAGTAGTGCACAACACTGCACCGCACACACTTTACACTGGGAATGAACGGGTTTTTTACGTACTTAATGTTGCTTTCTGATGAGTTAGTTAGTTATGGAATCTTCGAGCTCTCAACAACAAGAAGTACAGAGTTCACCTCCTCCAGAAATACTTGAAATCCCTAACATTCCTGCCGAAGTAGTTGGGCCGGCTCCGGACGAAGTGCCGGAAGCCATATTTATCAATGATCCTATCGACTCCGTTTCGTCCAGTATTTCTGAAGCCTTACTGGGCCGGATCTGCTTGAAACATAACTTATCCTCGGATGACGTTTTGCTACAGGGCGTTGATGACAGACCTCACAACCCGCCCAAGGGGTATACTGCTTTCTATCGTCATGCCTGTGCGGTTGGAACTCTCCCTCCATTTAACCAATATATCAGGGAGATGTTATCGTTCATTGGAATCGCCCCCTCACAACTTCATCCCAATGGACACGCATTGCTGAACAGTGTTTTCGTTCTATTTATGGATCATCTCTTTTGTCTGCCGAGGCCAACCGAGATTAGACACATATTCAACTTCAAGAGCAAGGGCGATAGCCCATCTTTCACCTTTTTGGAAGAAGTTAGAAACTGCCAGATTGTGACGGGAGCTTGGACCAGACTTAGTTATTTTAAGAATGAATGGTTTTTTGTTCGATGCCCCCAGGGTTCGCTAGGCGATGGCTGTCTAGACGTAAGTGTCGTAAATCGCACAAGCCTTCTTTAACAGTCGTTATCAACACTTGAACTAATATCAGGTGTCTTTCTTGCAGCTATCATCTCAAGGCCTGACGGTGGACACTACAAAGGCGTTGTCCGAAGTTTACAAGAGGTCCCGAGTGATTTGCGGCACATCGACTCGGTGTTAACTGATGATGACTTAAGGACGCTGGGTTTAATTGA
Organism: Allium cepa; assembly: GCA_030765085.1. NCBI lineage: Eukaryota > Viridiplantae > Streptophyta > Magnoliopsida > Asparagales > Amaryllidaceae > Allium > Allium cepa. Next base: position 400,779,810 of record CM060931.1, read on the forward strand.
GATGAACCAGCGTATTGTTATCGAGGGGTTGGCGAAACCGGCTTCGAAGACAAAGAAGAAGACAGTGAAAAGAAAACCCGACGTAGTGATAAGAGAAATGAGCGATGATGAGAGGACGCCCACTGATACCGAGTTATCAGCTGATCTTTCCCGAATAGAAGAAAAGCGGAAAGGCAAGGCTGTTGTCCCTAAACTTAAGAGACGGAAGTCTATAGTCGTATCTTGTTTGATCCCCGGAATTACTACCTCTGACGCTACTCCTTGTCAATCAGGAAACATTTTTTAGGACTGGATGACATTCCCATCCCGGAATACGTATCTCTACACCACGAGTCCGGGTTGGATAAACTCAGGGAAGCGTTAGAAATAAGCGAGCCCTTACCTGTTAGTGCAGTCGACACTTCTGGTTGGTCGGTGGTTTTTCACATTTGCATACACTTTCGTAACACTACACGACTTCCGCACAAATCGTATTGCTTTCGCCTAGCATTTAATTGAATTGCTTCTCTTTTTCAGGTGCTATGTCAGGCCGTCAATCTACACTAGACAAACTCCAAAGAGTGCATCACCCTTCGTCTTATTACGAATCTCGATGTGGAGACTCCGATCGCGATCGTGAACGGAGGCATCATGCCAGGAATATTATGCAAGGGATCATCATCGTAGTTACTCTAGTCTGGAGCGATCAGACAGAGATCGGAGATATCGCTCCCCTACTCGTTCTCCTCCGCCACCCCGAAGCCATATTCAGGTATCTGAGCCTTTGAGACATCAACCGTCTTTGCAGGTTTCGAGGCTCGAGCCACATCGTTCTAGAACCGAGGTTGTTACGACCACGACTGCGGAGGAGGCCCCTATTGAACCATCTGGTGAAGGGGCTATTTGACTTGCTCAATTGAAGAGGGGCTTTCCGAAGATTTTCTTCGACGCTTGTATTTTTCCTCCTATTCTTAAAATAATTCCCGAAGACGCCGCGACCACAACACTTATCTATACCCGCGATTTCTATTCTCAGTGCAAAGAATGGTATAAGGCGGCTGTTAAAGCTTCAAAAGTAGCCTTCGATCGAGCAAAAATTATCGAGAAACTGGAAGCCGACTTGACTCAGAAGAACCATATTGTTGATATACTCCAATCTGAGGCGAAATCTTCCCGTAAGGCCGAAGTCGAGTCGTTAAAAAATGTTGATGAGACATTAGTTGAGATGGCGAAGATGCAACAGACACATTGCACTATAGTTGAAGACTTGGGCCATCGATACAAAATTGTTGAGGCCGAGCGGGATGCGGCAGTCAAAGAACTAGAGGAATTAAAGGCTAAGTTTGCCGATATAAACAAGGAAAAAGACGATGCTAATACGACCGCGCAAGAAGCGTGTGAGCAAGCTGTGTCTCTACGAGCTGAGCGTGATGCGGCAGTCGCAAGGTTTAAAGAGGTTGAAACGGAAGTGGAGGAGAGAGTCCAGGCAGAGAGGTTCAAGATGGAGGCCGAATTTGACGAACTCTTGGACACATATAATGCCAATGTGTTAGAGCATAGAAATCTCTCCTGGCTAGGAGATTACTCGATGCTTCTCTACAATGCCTGGAAGAAATTAGTGGAGAACAAGAGGATATCTTGCCCGGATGGAGTATTAGATGAGTTTGAGCTCGAGTCACGTCTACTTAGCGAGGATGAGAGGAGAACTCTTCACGAGGCGATAATTCTATTGAGAAAGAAAGACTTGGCATACATCAAACGGAGATCGGCGAAGGTTCGGGTGTCGCACATCATAGTGAAAATATCGAAGTCCCTATCCCGACTTCGTCCGAGGCTATCACCGCGATTGACCCACAAGTTATTCCTGCTTACAACCCGGATCAACCGGGGTTGTCTTCTGGCAAGACTACTGTCTCCGAGCCTATTCAAGCTCCAAGGCAAGGTAAAGAAGGTACTTTGATTACTTCCCTCATGTCCTAAAGTATCGATTTTCGAGAGAATTTTCTGGACTGGTTACTTTTGTTCTCCTTTGTTCAGTGACAGAGAGTGCCGCATTCATGCCCCCAGTTCCTCTGGTTCTATTTCCTACGCATGGAGTTATTGTCACCGAGACGATTTCAACTGCTGCCATGGCCGGTGATGTTGGAGAGGGGAGCTCGATGTCATTCGATGCTCAAATGATTGAAGAGCTACTTGGTCACTCTCTTGACCCTATTCCTGATCCTTCATTCGCGATGAGTGGAGCTGCTCCAGTTTTCAGTTCTGTCGTGACGACCACCAGCGTATCCAGCACAGCTCAGTTGTCTCGAGAAGAAGAGATTTAGCTGAGATAAGTGCTCAGATGGCCACGATGGTAACGGTTTGTGGTCCTGGTAGCGACACTGCCCCTTCAAGCTTATCTTCTTTAATGGTGATCTCTTCCGGTGGCACAGTAACTATCCCGAGCGTTGCTGAACAAACACCTGTCACCGCTCCCATGCCTTCAGTTCGTCCTCACAAAAGGACCTCTGTCCCTTCCAGCTCTGAGGAAGACGTCGATAATATGCCAGATCCGGAGGATGCTCCAAAGAAGGGCGAAAAGTCTCGTAGGAAGCCGGGTAGTGGGTCCAGCGGCTCGACTCCGAAGAAGAAGCCCCGGAAGAAGAAGGAGTGAGCTTCTTGTTTTATCATGTGGTTGTGAATTGCAATTCTTTTACCTTTTCTTTTGTTCTTTTAAAGCCGTGTATATGTGTGGATTCGGCCTCCACTTAATTGAAAACTTTTGACTTGCCATGTAATCAAACCTGTTTTTGTTGGTTGATGGAATGGGAAGTTGCTCTTTTCTTTTACTTAAGTGTTTTGCAATGTTTGTTTTTTTATCTGCCAAGTATGAAAACATAACTTCGTGTCATGATTTGACGAATAGTATCACTTTGGTTAGTGATTAACACTTAGCTTTTTTGCCCCTTAGTCTCGGGGAACAACATTTGTATTTTGGTGGTTGATCACATTTATTGCAAATCTTAAGCATATGTCCACATTCTGGGGACTTAGGATAATTTGAGATCGGTAATCCAGTTCGCACTCTGGAAATTTGAGAGTTACCGATACTTGTCACACGGTTCGCGCTCTGGGAACCTGGAATTGATGTTTATACTCCGCTTCACGTTCCGGGAACTTGGAGTTAGTATTGATATTTCGGTTCGCACTCCGGGAACTTTGACATAGTGTTTGTGCTTCAATTCGCACTCTGAGAAGTTGGAGTTAGCACGGATGCTTCGGTTCGCGCTCCGGGAACAGTGGATTTGATGTTTATACTCCAATTCGTGCTCTAGGAAGTTTGAGTCCGTTCGCACTCTGGGAACGAGTTGTTGGATGTTTATACTCCAATTCGCACTCTGGGAAGTTGGAGTTCGTTCGCACTCTGGGAACGAGTTATTGAATGTTCATCCTCCAATTCATACTCTGGGAAGTTGGAGTCCATTCGCGCTCTGGGAACAAGTTATTGAATGTTTATACTCCAATTCGCACTCTGGGAAGTTGGAGTCCGTTCGCGCTCTGGGAACGATTTATTGAATGCTCATACTCCAATTCGCACTCTGGGAAGTTGGAGTCCGTTTGCGCTCCGAATTGCTGAATGTTTATACTCCAATTCACACTATGGGAAGTTGGAGTCTGTTCGCACTCCGGGAACGAATTGCTGAATGTTTATACTCCAATTCACACTCTAGGAAGTTGGAGTCCGTTCGCACTCCGGGATGGAATTCCTCAATGTTTATACTCCAATTCACACTCTGGGAAGTTGGAGTCCGTTCGCACTCCGGGAACGAATTGCTGAATGTTATACTGCAATTCACACTCTGGGAATTTGGAGTCCGTTCGCACTTCAGGAACGAATTGTTGTATGTTTATACTCAATTCGCACTCTGGGAATTTGGAGTTAGTAAAAGGATTGTCGTGTATCAATCCTTGTAAATGCTGGTGTAGTGTTATGTCCCCGAGCTCGCGTTTCACTTAGTGAGTGACCGACCGTATCACAGTCACTCCCTATTTGAATAAATCCCACTGCGTGATGGAACTTAGCTCTTCATGCATCGTGATATTAAACGTCATTTTCAGTGAATCACAACTTTTGGCTCAAAGAGATGGTATTTTATTGCTGAAATAAAAGAAATATGGAAAAATCAGTTGCCTTATTACAAGTTCAAACTTCAAAATGCAAAAATAAAATGCTAAGGAAGAAATCGACTAAAAATAGATAAATAAAGTCTGTCATGTGTAGTAGCGACGGAGACTTTCACTATTCCAAGCTCTCGGTAAAGTAAGACCGTCAATGGTTGACAACTTGAACGTGCCATCCCGAGATTTTGTGAAATCACATACGGCCCTTCCTAATTTGGCTTCATGTGCGAAGGGACCGGATAAATTCTCTTGAGTACGAGATCGCCGGGTTCAAAGGTATGCGGACGGACCTTGGCATTGTATATTCGAGCGACTCGACCACGATATGCAGCTGCCCTCATATCATCTTCTTCACGCTTCTCATCAAGTAGATCCATAGATTCAGCAAGTAATATGGCATTCGTTTTTGGATCATAATATGTCACACGATGAGGGCGAACTTCCAATTCGACTGGAATAACGGCTTCAGAGCCATAGGATAGAGAAAATGGAGTGTGTCCGGTTGTAGTCTGTGAGTCGTTCGGTAAGCCCATATAGCCATAGGCAATTCATCAACCCATTTGCCCTCGGATTTTTCCAGTCGTTTCTTCAAAATAGACTTGATAACCTTATTGACGGCTTCAACTTGACCATTTGCTTGAGGGTGTGCTACTGCAGAGAATTTCTTGTGGATGTGAAACCGTTGACAGAAGTTCTTGAATTCAACACTGTCGAATTGGGCTCCATTATCGGTGATAATAGTATGCGGGAGGCCAAACCGGCAGATGATGTTGCGTACCACGAAGTTGATCACTTTCTTTGTCGTAATTGTGGCAAGAGGTTCAGCTTCAGCCCATTTGGTGAAGTAATCAACTGCGACGATGGCATACTTCGCGCCACCTTTAGCTAAAGGCAACGCACCAATTATATCGACTCCCCATATTGCAAATGGCTATGGGCTGACCATTTGGGTTATCTCAGTAGGTGGAGCTCTGGGAATTCGAGCGTGTTTTTGGCATTTATCACACTTTTTGGCACAGTCCATAGCATCGCGATTTACGGTGGGCCAATAATATCCATATCGGAGTATTTTCTTGGCAAGTGCTTGCCCTCCAATGTGATCGCCACATTCTCCTTCGTGCACATCGTGTAACACTCGTTTGACTCCGTCGTGTGCGATACACCGGAGAAGAGGAGCAGAATATCCCCTTCGATACATAACTCCATTCTGAATGACAAATTGTGAAGCTTTTCGAAGAATTTGTCTTTTCTCACTTCGTCGTTCGGGCAATATGCCACGCTCAATGTAGTCATGGTAGGGGGTCATCCATGATTCTTTGCGGGAAGTAGCTTCAAATGTGAATTCATTCTCTGCTCAATCAATGCTTGGAGAGGATAAGGTCTCGACAGGAACGAGTCCCAAGTGTTGAGCTTGCCTGTACTTGCCAACTTTGCCAACGAATCGGCTTTCTGATTGTGCTCGCGGGGTACGTAGAAGATGGTATAATAATCGAACTGATCAAGTATTTCCCGGACTCGGGATGGATAAGCGGCTAATCTTCGATCTTTGGCCTGGTATTCACCCCGAACTTGGCATACTACCAATTGGGAATCACAGTAGATTTCCACAGCAATAATACTTAGGTCACGGGCCAACTTCAACCCAGTAAGCAAAGCTTCATATTCGGCTTCATTGTTGGTTGCACGGAAATCAAACTTTAAAGCGTAGCATATGGATCGGCCCTCGGGAGTTTCAAGCACTATCCCTGCGCCCGAGCACCGATCGTTGGATGCACCATCAGTATATAGCTTCCATATGTATTCGAGGGATTTACTAGTTTCAGGTAAGTCTTCAGGAGTAGTGAATTCGGTAATGAAATCTGCAAGGACTTGACCGTGTATGGCTCGTCTCGAAGTATAGGTGATGTCGAATTGACTCAGTTCAATGTTCCATTTTAGTAACCTTCCAGACGTCTCAGGTCGTGTGAGGACTTGTCGTAACGGCTAATCGGTGTACACGGTGATGGGATGAGCCTGAAAATATGGACGGAGCTTCCTCGAGGCGATGACTAGGCAGTATGCCAATTTTTCTAACCTTGGATAATTTCTCTCGGCTTCGGTTAACCGTTTGCTAACATAATAGACTGGTTTCTATACTCAGTCTTCCTCCTGAACTAACGCGGCACTGATTGCGTTTTCAGATACGGCCAGATAGAGGTATAACTGTTCATGATCAATAGGTTTTGAAAGAATCGGCGATGTGGAAAGATGCTGAATCAATGATTGAAATGCGCCCTCACATTCCGTAGTCTATTCGAAGTTTCGTTTCCCTTTTCGGATCAGGTCGAAGAAGGGTATGCATTTGTCAGTTGACTTCGAGATGAACCTGCTCAGTGCTGCAACCTTTCCATTGAGGATTTGAACATGTTTTATGGTCCTTAGAGTTTGAAGATTCCTGACCGCCCAAATCTTTTCGGGGTTAGCCTCTATTCCTCGGGCGTTGACGATGAACTCAAGGAATTTTCCGGATGCGACTTCAAAATGACATTTTAGCGGATTAAGCTTCATCCCATATCTCCAGAGGACATTGAACATTGACTCTAAGTCTTTGATGTGATCGGCTGAGTATCGCGATTTTACCAACATATCATCTACATAAATTTCCATAGTTTTCCCGATCTGGTCGGCAAACATTCGATTGACTAAACACTGGTAAGTTGCTCCGGAATTCTTTAATCCAAAAGGCATGACCTTGTAGCAGTATAGTCCCAGGTCAGTTACGAAGCTCGTATGTTCTTGATCGGGCACATGCATGGGTATCTGATTGTAACCAGAATAATCGTCCATGAAAGATAATAATTCGTGCCCGGCCGTTGAGTCCACAAGTTGATCGATTCGGGGAAGTGGAAAGCTGTCTTTCGGACAAGCCTTATTTAAGTCAGAGTAATCGATGCACGTTCTCCATTTCCCATTCGGTTTTCGGACAAGTACAGGGTTGGATACCCACTCTGGGTTAAAAGCATCCCGGATAAACCCATTCGCTCTTAGCTTATCAACTTCTTCTTTGAGGGCGGCAGATCACTCTGGATCCATACCGCGTCTTTTTTGTTTGACCGGGATATACCATGGGTCAATATTCAAGATGTGGCTCGCGATATCCGACGAGATTCCACACATATCAGAGTGCGTCCAAGCGAATACGTCTAGATTTGCTTGGAGAAATTTGACCAATTCCCGTTGCGCTTGTGGGTTTAGTTGAGACCCAATTTTTAACATTTTTGAATCATCATCATCATCATTAACTGGATTATCAATTGTCAGCTCGGCGGGGGAAGCTTGACTTTCTTTAGATTCATTATTACGTTTAGTGTCTCTGGGGTCTAGATATTTCTGGAATTGGTCGTGGTGCCCGGGCCGAGGCCCAGGCACTAATTGTCAATCATCGGCGAAACGGACGCAGAGAGATTCCTCCACGCCCTTTCCTTTCTCCTTTCTCTGCGCTTCTCACAATTCGGCAACATAGCAGGCTCTCCCAGCAGCCTGATCTCCCTGAATGACCCCAATCCTACGATCAGTGGGAAATTTCAAAGTTAAACACCACGGGGCAATCGCTGCCCTGAATTCGGCAAGGGCCGGTCGGCCCAAAAAAGCATTGTATGGAGAGTGGATATCTAAGACAACAAATTGTAACATTCAGACTCTTCGGCGTTCTCCAACTCCCAACTCCACTTGAAACTCCACCACTCCAGTGGGTATATTAGCACTTCCATCGAAGCCATGGATTCTAGATTGACAAGGCTTTAAATCTTTAGCTTCCATCTTCATTTGATCATATGCTCTCTTAAACAAGATATTTTCTGAACTCCCACTGTCCACCATGATCCTCTTCATCCAAGCAGGACCAACCTGGGCAGATATGACTAGTGGGCCTATAGTTGGGGCTTCGACCTTATCAGCATCTCGGTTTCTACATACGATGTCATCTGTCATCGTCCTCTGTTGTTTGGCCGGAGCCCCTTCATTAAGTGTACTGCAACTTTCGAAACTCACATGCCTGATCGAATTGGCGTATGATTCCATTTCCCTCAAGCTTCGGTCCGTTGGATGAGGACCACCACTAACTGTATTTATGACCAACCTCCCGCCTGTACGAGCGGGCTCCTCCTGTCTCTCTTGGTTTTGTGCATGATTTTGGTTTGACGGGCCCACACCACCAGCCTACGGTGCCCGCACGAATTGATCTAACTTCCTTTCCCTGATCAATTTTTCAATAAGATCTTGCAAATGCCTGCAATCATTGGTATTGTGTCCATAACTTTCGTGGAATCTACAGAACTTCCCCATTTGAATCTGTCTCTCCGACGATGGCTTCGGAGTTGGCTTCTTATACTGCATCGCATTACAAGTTTGTGGATACACGTTTTCCAGTGACGTATTCAGTGGTGTATAGCTTTCAAACATTTGCGCCCTACGCCGCGGGCCACGATTCTGATCCTGCTTCTTATTTCTATTATCGCCGTTCCTCGGCTGGGTTTGCTTGTTTTGGATATTCAACTGTATTTTTCCTGAGCTCTCCCTTGACTGTTTCACCGCCACATTGCTTTGAATCCCTTCATTGCTGGGTCTCGCATCGTCCTGCTTCCTAGATTGTTTCGCATCCTCACGCCTTAAGAATTGGACGGCTTTGGAGTAGAAACGATCCAACGATGCGGGAGGTTTTCCAGCTAGCCAATTTCCAAATTTAGAGTCTGGGTCAATCCCATTAGTCAAGGCCATCAAGATTGAATTATCATTGGGGTTAGTGATCTCTGCACAAGCGGCATTGAATCTTTCCAAATATCGTCTGAGTGTCTCTCCTGGAGCTTGAGTGACACTAGACAAAGTATTTACGTCTTTAGGCCTGGCAATGTGCATACGGAACTGTTCAACAAATTTGGTAGCCAATTGGTCAAATGAAGAAATAGATCATGGTGGTAATCGTGTAAACCACATCGTCGCAATTCCCCCTAAAGAAATGGGAAAACTGTGGCATTTTACTGCATCATCAGCTCTTGAAGCAGTCATCGACCATTCGTATTTTAGAATATGTTGGTTAGGGTTGGAATTTCCTTTATACATGGGGAGAGTCGGCATCCTGAATCGCCGAGGAGGTTCAGCATATAATATGTCATCGGTGAACGGAGTATGACTTTGGGAGATTCCCCAATCGTCATTTGTTAAACCCTGACTTTTGCGGATCATTTGGCGTACCATAGCTGAGAGGTTAGGTTGCTATATACGGAGGGTGGCGAGCCAAAGTGTGGTCGGGTTCTACATTGCGAGGTAGGATCGGGCGCTGTCGACGATCCATGTCTCGCCTCCTTGACTCGGTGTCTTCTGGGACATATTGCCTCGGAGTATGTTCCTGCTGGTGGTAGTTCTGATTGGAGTGATTTCAGGTATCAACTCCTATGTCAACTGCAGTGGCGGTGGCTTGGTTATCCGTAGTATGTTGTGGAACAGTGCCTCCTCCTGAGGAGGGTCCTGTATGAAAAATGGCAGAAGGGCCAACCCTTATCTGCCCAATAGTTAATGCTTGTTGGTAACCAGCAGTATGCACATGGTTTCTGTCTAGCCTGGGACGTGTAGATCTGCCGTTGTAATCTGACGAGGCAGAGCTTTCGGTGGAGGAATGAGGGGCGTGGTCCCTTATGAATCTTCTACGCCTTTGTTGGTTTAGTTCATTAGTCAACTCAACATTGGCACGTAGTTGTTCAGTCAGCTGTTGTCGACTTTGGGTTAGTTCCTGGAGCAATGTCTAGAACTCTTATCGAGTGACCGGACCTGATGGACCTGAGTGCCCGGTATCATCTTGATTGGGTGGAGGGAGTTGCGGGGGATTTTGTCTATCTCGGCCTTCTTGGCCGGCGGCAGTAGAAGTGGTTCTCGTGCTAACCATCTTGAGGTGTAGAATCCTTTCCTAAATTTCGGTAAATCTGAATAGTATGGAAGGAGTCTAAAATTGAAGTCTGGATCTCTCTCTTAGATTTATGCAATCCTATATCGATGACAGATCCAATGAGCAGGAGAAAAACTGGGTTTTCTCAGTGAAAGCACCAAAGTGTTCGCACCAAAATTGGGCAACACCCTTCGGAAGTTTTTGAAGAGATAATAAATGAAGAAATTAAATTAAAAATGAGGATTATCTAACAAAAACTCCAAGTCACAGAAAAGTAAATTGCACGGAAGACAAAAATTTAGAGTGGCTCGGCATTTCGCCTATGTCCACTATGAAGTTTTATCACTTTATTGCTTAATACTTGAAGATTACAAGTGTTCTAGAGCGAAATACAGCAGATAATAGACATAAATTCGAAATCAATGATATTGATGACGATGTAGAGTGATTCTGGCAGCGTCCGGGCGTGCTTTATCTCTAGAAATTCTCCGATCCCCTTTGTGAATGTCCAGGGACTCTTTTTATAGGTGTAGGAGGATGATATTTCGCCTAAAATCCAGGGAGACCGCTTCTGGCACATGAGGGGGGCCCACATGCCCGGCCTCAGGAAATCTGGACCCACTTTAGGATCGATTCGAACTCTAGTTCGAGTCGACAAAAAAAAGTGTCCAATTGAGGTAAAATTTGGTGTGGACATTCTTCAACATGCATGCAAGCTCTTGTGAAAATTTCATATCATTTGGACTTGTATATCTCGAGTTATGATCGATTCAAGATTGCGTTTCCGATTAATGTGCTCCGTTCGAATCGACCCCCTTCGAATCGATAGGGTCGAATCGATGGCTTTATGCGTGGTGTTGTTGACGTGGCGCACTTTCTTCGTAATGATCCGCCTTTCACTCCGAGTTGACTGGGTCGAATCCATGATTTTTGTCTTGACCTAATGGACTCGAAGGCTCCATTCACTCATGGATTCGAATGGAGGCATGTTCGTATCGATCGTGATGTGCAGTAGTTGATCGATACGAAGTTGCTACAGCTGGATGGATTCGAACACGTGGTCTTTCATCGGTTCGAAGCAGAGGAGACTCGATGGACTCGAATATGTGGCTTTGGGCTATGGATACGAAGCTTGACCACCTGATGGGTTCGAACAAGGAGGTGGCGATCGATTCGGAGCAAACATATGTTGATGGATTCGATCTTATGTGCTCTGATGGAGGCGAAGTAATGCACGCCGATGGATACGAAGTTATGTCCTTTGATGGAGGCGAAGTAACGTACGCCGATGGATATGAACTTATACACTCTGATGGAGGCGAAGTGGAGCGACATCATGGACTCGAAGGACTTCAACCTGATGGATACGAAGTGGATTGATCCCATGGATTCGAAGTAAGAGGAACTCGATGGATTCGAACTCATGCTCTTCTGATGGATTCGAACTTAGGGTTATTTCCTCCAACTTGCATCGATGATAGCTTGAGCATACGAACTCGGATTGACTTGAAATTTGAGATACTGACTTCTACGATCTTTCTTTTCATATCCTATTAATTGTAGCTCAATCTGGACTCGAACAAAATTCATCGGTATCCATAGTGAAGCGAAGCATGACCAATCTCTGAGACGAACCGTCCTTTTTTGTCGATCGATCTTTTGGTATCACGGCTTTGCCAAGAAGCGGGATAACACGACCCTAGGGATTTCCCTTCGATGCTACGTTATGTGGGAGTAGTGGCTGATTCCTACGATGAAGGGCTGATCATTCGATTGACTTATGAAAGGTTATGTCTTCCCATCATCGCATATCTTCTAGAAATAGTAGTTTTTTGAAGGCAAAGGTAGAAATTCAGTTAAGCACCAATTTCTATCTCTAAAAGCTAGTGCATCGATGGTTTGCTACTTTGAGTATTTCTCGTCGACCCTATAGTTTGAAGTTTTCCTAGAATTTCCGAGACAACACCGGTACTTCGAAAGTAGAAAGTTTCTTGACATTGTTGTGGCAACACTAGTACTTAGAAAATAGAAAGTTTCCTAGCATTGAAGGGGCAACATCAGTACTTAGGAAATGGGATAATTTCTTGGTGTTGTCATGGCAACATCAATACTTAGGAGGTTAGGATCGATTTTCCCCATCGCTCTGGTGGTTTTGGGCCATTTGACGTTGTCGGAGCAAAACTGGTTCTCATAAGGGAAGGATCTATTTTCCCATTGATCCAATGGTTTCACTCGGTTTTCCCCGTTTTCTTGGCCATGTTTTATTTCAGTTGGGTACTAATTTCAATCATCGAAAACTGGCACTTTGATGATTGGGTCATATGAATCTTTTCTTAATGCTACTAGTCTCCAAGTAGTGTCAAAGTCATGTAAGTTAGGATCGAATCATTCGTATAATCCTGTAGTGTTGGGTAGATTCCTTTTAACCCATTGTGGCTGCTTTCGCGACGTTGCCTAACTCCAGGCTATGCCACATTCGAGGGAAGGATGAGAGTCTTAGGCATTTTCCTTACTTAGCTTTACTTACAGCCGTCAAGTGCACCCTTTGGCGATGTAGGGTCATCGTTTAACTATTCCATGGTTTTTTTATTCGTGTAGAGTCGAATTTCCTTTGACCAATTTTTTCGCAAACTGACTCCCATTTGTAGAACATGTTATTACCAAATGCCAAGCTCTGGGCACTTCTAGAAAATTAGACACCATGGGGCGAGTCAATACACTGTCCTTAGTACAACCGTGCTATTTCTATCCTGATCATGGGCCGATAGAGTTCGATAGTGCTTGTCTTGAATTTGTGATAATTTAGCTTGCTTGTTACGAGCCATATGTATTCTACTGAGCCACTAGTGTTGTTGTGGATTTATGCCAAATTCGCCAATTCCAATCTTTGAGAATCGTTAGTTTAGTTGCTTGATTCCGAGCATTCTCTCCTTACCATTTTCCATCATCCTTCTTCTGACAATAATTAGTTTTTCCCAAGCATGAGTCGAAGTACCTTATTAAACTTTGCAGGGCCGTTTATTCCAAGCATGTCTAAATTCCAGGCTGTGGCAAATCTATGACAGTAGAAGTTAACTAAAATCCATGATGCAGCAAATCTATAATGGTCGAGGGTTATCCTTCCCGACTTAGCTTATCACCGAGTGGCATTGGATTCTTGAAAGACAAGTGATTTCCTCCAAACATTGCCTACATTCGAGCAATTCTAGATTTTTTAAAGTTACGTTTTTCCTTCTTGGTATTGCCTATCTTAGTGCAGCACTAAATTAATAAAAGACAAGTTATTCCCTCTAGATATTGCCGGTCTTCGAGCTATGCTGGATTATCGCAAGTTAGAGTTTAAGAACTCAACTGAACACGTGCTTCTGTCTTCGAAAACTAAGGCATTGACAATTTGATTGATTCTAGAAATGCCTTCCGTCGTCACCTATATTTGGGAAATCGTGTGCTCCCACTAGTCTTCAGGTAGAATCGATTTCCTAAAAACTAGTTTCTCTATCTGACAATGCCATGGCAACGTTGGCTCTGAAAAATAAAGGATCGATGTGACTGTCGATCTGGCTGCTTAGACTTTCTCGATGTTACCGGTCTTGGGACAACGTCGGGTCTTAGAAGGTTGGTTATTGATATGACCTGTCGATCTAGTAGTATGAGTCGATTTTCCATGTTGACTCAACGGTTTTGAGCCTTCCCGACTTTGCCGAAGCAATATTCTCAAAAGGTTTGTATCAATTTTCCCCGTCGATCCGGCGATTTGAGTCGATTTTCATTGTTGACTTGGAGATTCTGAACCTTTCTAACGTTGCTGGAGCAACGTTGGTTCTCAAATGGTTAGATTGATTTTCCCCGTCATCTGGCGGTTTAAGTCAATTTTCCCCATCGATCAAAGGTTTTGAACATTCCCGACATTGTTGGAGCAACGTCGGTTCTTAGAAGATTTGAATCGATTTTCCTCATCAATTCGACATTTTGAGTTGACTTTTCCCGTAAACTCAACGGTTTCGAACCATCACCATGTTGTCGGAGTAATGCTAGTTCGTAAGAGGTTTGTGTTGATTTTCCCCGTCGATCCGGTGATTTGAGTCAATTTTTTGGCCAATTTAGCGGTTTTGAGTCTGTACTCCCTCTCTGGAGACTAAGGAGTATTTACTCTAACATGCGGCTTATTTATGTGGCACTCGGCAATATTACTTGCAAGAATGCAGTTCCATTGGTTCAAGAAGTGTCTTGCAGCTTACATTATGGTGCATGGAAGTTGCTTGCAAGAATGCAGTCCCATCGGTTCAAGAAGCGTCACGCTGCTTACTATATGGTGTAGGAAAATTCTTGCAAGAACTAGGTTCCATTGGTTTAAGAAGCAAATTTTATTAATGAGTAGAAGAAATGGCAAATCGTGCCTATTTGCAATGCCCCTAGTGTCCCTACACGTCTTATTTCTGTAAGATTGATATTGAATCAGTTTATGGAACCCTTTAGTGACAGGCTAAATAGAGATATCATGTCCTTGTGACATGTAGCATGGAGCGTGAACTACTCCAAAAAATTCTTTGCCAATTTGTTAAAATGAAAATGGATTTCGTAAAATTCTAGTAAACCACATGGAAGTGACTCCTTCCGAATAGATCGAAAAACATTTGCATCAAACAGCATTCGTAGCTTTAGATCTATCCATGTGACATTCGTACTTAAAAAGTGTTGCCTGGGATCTGTCGTGCCGTTGTACAATGCATGGTTGGAATAGCAAACTTCCAAGGATATTCTTCTCTTAAAACATTTTTAGTAAACGAAGTTCGGCTTTGTGCAGAACTTCAATCCTCGTTTTTCCTACCCCTACTCTACTCTGTCAACCGTTTGACCATGTCAGCGATGCACCCTTCGATGGAACGGTAGTCTGCAGGTCGACTGTTATGGGCTGTGCCGAGTGTTTGACTATGCAAATGGTCTCGATTTGCCAACTGATGTCTAGGCTCTCCATTCTCTAGGAGAACCACTCTTGCAGAGTTCCATTAGCACGCAGTTGGTCTTACCTTGGCAGTTTGAACTTCATTTCTATTATTTGGCCTGTTTATGTTACCATTCAACTCCAAGCCTTCACAATCAAGTTGCATGTCATCTTCAGAGTCAAAAACAGGCATCATGTCATTCACTTGATTAGTATTCGCTCCAAGATTTGGGCAGGTTGCCTTTGGGTGAGAGGAGCACTTTAATTGCCTCCTATTACAATCCTTGCATCTTCACCAGCTACCTCTTTCTCCTTTTGTTTTCCATTCCTTTTATTTAAGCCCGAAATAGAGGAATTCTTCTATTCCATAGCAGCTGCAGTTTCTTGCCTAGTTCTCAAAGCACTTGGTGGCTATAGTGCTAGTAAAGCATCAATCTTATTCGTAAGAATTTTTGGTTGTCAGCCATCTTTTGGTTAAGTTCATTGACCATTTGATTGAACTCTCCTCTGGTTACAACTTCCTATTTAGTAGCAGATCTTGGTGCTGCATTTCCAGTGCTAACCTTCATTTGTTGAGCGTTAGTGTTATTTACTTCGGTTTAGTGAGTGTTTGCTTCATTACCACCAACTGTTGCTCCTGTAGATCTTCCAGAAGTAGTTTTCCTTTTCTAGGTGTCATTGATCTTCAGTACCAAGCCTTCAAACTTCTTAAAGTAAGTTTTTGGGATCTAACCATGGGATCTCTTCTAATCCAAAATAGCAAAGCTATATAATCCCGAATTCAGTTTTTCTCAATGAAAGCAGCAAAATGTTAACACCAAAAAGGGATCAACGCCCAAAATTGAGTTGTAAGGAACATGAATGACCTAAATCTAGCTGATAGTAATAGAAATGAAGGAAAATAGCAGAAATAAGAAAGAGAGACACAAGATTTTACCGTGGTTCGATAATATTTGGCCTATATCCACTTTATAGCTTTGTTGCTTATAGATTTGACATTATATGTTTGAGACTACAAGAGATTTGAGGGAGAACAAGTCACTGGTATTGGGGATAATAGATTTTAAGTCCTAGAGTTTCCCAGAGTAGCCGCCTTGGTGTTTATTGTGTAGAGGAGGGAGATGAAGAAGAGACACTTTTGTGTAGTGATGGCAAGAAATTATATGCTATTCTAGTTGCTCTATGGTATGTATTTCTAGAGGAGACAGTCATGTTGGGCCAGAAGTTCAGTTGGAGCAAAGTCCTAATATCGGCCAAGGGTTGTACAAGAAGATCTGTTGACCCCTGAGTTGAATAAATGACTCGGTACCGAATCATTTCCTTAGGTGGAAACGACTCTTCCTCTTTTTCACTTCCTTTCTATCTTTGAATAGTTATGTTTTGCACCTTTTCTCTAGTAACTTGGTTGACTCTGGTGATAGTTCCTTCATCACTTGGATTACTTTACTATTTTAGTCGTTCTCTCCTCCAACTTGATAATAGGTCATCAAAATCTCATGAAAACACTTGAACACACTCTGGGGAAGTATAAAATAGGTCATATGAAGGTGGTGAGTTGATTTGGGGGAAAAAATTAACATGTCACTGAGTTAAATGAGTCGGTGCCAAGTGATTCCTTTAGGTAATCTTGGGGGTGAAACTTTCCAAGATCTTTTCTTCCCCTCTTATAAGCATTCCTACTAAGTTTTAAGTTGTTTCATCTTCTCTTCATCTTTTTCTACACATGAATGAAAATCATAAGCTTCGGCTAGGGTTTTCCCTTACTTGGAGTCCAACCCGAGAGTTTTGTTTGTCCAACCCAAATTTTACTCGATAAGGACTGCTTGGTGTCTAACATGAGAGTTTTTGTATCCGACCTGAGAAAGATCATAGCTCAATGCCTATATGTTTTTCTTAGAGTTCAACATGAATGTTTTATGAGTCGTACCTGAGTAGAATCATAACCAGGTCTGACTCGAGTTTGCATTGAGTTTAACTCGAGTCCTACTCCATGATAACTCGGTACTTACTCGGTTTGGACCTAAGTTTTTTTCGTGTTTAACTTGGGTTTGATTCCAAGATAACTAAGTACTAAGTTGAACGGGGTCTAACCCGAATTTGCCCCGAGTTTAACTTGGGTCTGACTCTAAGTCATATTTTCTTGCGTTAACTTAGGTTTTCCTTTATTTTTCCTAGGTTTAGCTCAAGTATGACTCAGTTCCGACCCCAAGCTTCAAGTTGACAAATTCAAGCGAACATTTTTTGCTCATTTTTTATATTTCATTCTTCTTAGCCTATTTATGAAGTCCTTGAGTTATTTTGTCTTCATTTTGATGTTCTAACTTTAAGTTGAAATCGACTTTGTCATAAACCCAATTAACAAATATGCATAGGAATATTTTCTACAAATTGCCGATTCAGGTTTTCAAAAATAATTTCTACTGTTGGATGGCAATTTTAGTGTTTGGTTCCTCACTATTCTACCCTCTACTATTGCTTCATTCAATTTAGAAAGGTATTGTGCATCTACTATTTTTGTAGGTGAAACTCTCTTTGAATGGTCTAACTCAATATGTGTGTCGGTAACTGGTGCTATAAAATGGGAAGTCTCTGAAGGATTATCTGTACTAGTTGCAATTTCTGTAGTAAAAGTGGAGGGGCATCTTCATTATCTATGGTATTTAAACAATCGAAAGTATTAAATATGAATATAGTGGCTGAATTAGGAACTTTGGTGTAATCAGTAAATATTTATTGTGACACCATTAATTTTAGTTTAATATTATTCAGGATATTTAACTGGATAGATTAAATAGGATAATGTAAATGGTTAAGTAAAATGAGATTTGAAAATTTATAAGATTGACCAATATTAATAAAATAAGTAAATTTGTTTTAAAATTCACATAGGAGAGAAAATATGAGAGCGGCAATTTGGATATAAACTTATCTTATATCCTTGAAACCCTATCTCCCACATGTCATTATCAGTTTTCATAAGGAGAGACAATGAAAAAAAACCTAAAGAGGCCGGCCATAACCTAGGAGTAAGAAGCATGAAATCTAAGGGAGATTCAAGCAAACTTTAGAGGAAGCTAAACCCAAATCGAATCTCTACTCCAACAACTAATTCTATGGAGAGTATGCTAAAACCATCTCTTTTTTTATTAACTGATTCAGTTATAGATAGCACCCGAAGTCATTTTTTGTTTGCCAAGTTATGGTTGTTTAATCATTGTTTGCATAGAATAAAAATTTATGGAATTTTTATGAAATTATTTACATGAGTTTTAAGGTTAAAACCTAAGTTTTTAATCTCCAATAGTTTGGATTTTCGGGTATGTTAAGTAACATATTATTTAAGAGAAGGATTTTTAATTTCGTAATTTTCCAAATTAAACTATATTTTATGAATTTCCAACCAAAGAAATAGCTTAATTTCGAGTTTTAATTATTTGGAATAATCAAATATTGTTTTTTAGCTCTGAAATTTTTATATGATAAAGAAGAATATTCTCGAATTTCTGTGAGTTTTTTTATTTTCCAAGTGAATATGATTTATTATGAATTCAATATTCTAGATAAGTGTTTTAATTGATAAATAATTATGGTTACTAATTAATTAAAGTTGATAAATGTTTTGGAACTTCAAAATGGTATGTGGAAGTATCTCCATAAAGGAAAGGTTAAACGATATTTTTGTCCAACAAAAATTTAACAAAAGTTTGGGTTTGGTAGAAAATATACGCTTTTATCAGTAATAAATCAATTTTCCTGATAATTAAGATAATGTCATGCCGTGTGTATCCTCTCCAAGCCCACAGAGCCATGCCATTGAGTGTCGATGTCGAGGTAAAAGGAAGCGTGGGATAATTACTTCTGTAGCTATGAAATGCTACTGATTGGTCGAAGTCGACCTCGTTGACAATTTAGTATCAGTGGCATCGGCACCTCGTGATTTATTTGTTAGGATGAGGTGATCTAGCTATTAGTAGCTTTGTCTGATTCTGTTGTGTAGTTTGGTTTTATCTATTTGGATGTAGTGGAAAAGTTGTATAATTTCCAAGTATGACTCTGATCAACCAAGGGGGTGTCTTCATAAGTCGCTCTTACAATGTTTTGTAATAATTAAAACTTCTCCAAACATGGTTTTATGAATGGGATTATGTAATGAATATCAAATCATATTTTGAAATGGAATATAAAAGCTATTTCTGAATTGTGTTTGAATTTATTTTCATATTAATATGCTTGTGATTATTGATATGATTAACATAGCTGCGTTTTGTCATCGAGAATCAATAACTATGGATGACTGCAACATCCATAGCAGTTAGTTTTAGGCCTCAAAATGAGGGATGTTCATTTTCTTTCCTTTTTGATCAATTGCTTTGTAATAGCTGGAACTTTCCATGGGCTATTTGTTGTATTCAGTTTGCTTTACGTTAGACTTGTCAGTCAATGGTACTTGTTTTAATAAACAGTACAATGTTGGGGTCATGTTCAGTGGCGTACCTACGCGAGGCCCAGTGAGGGCTGCAGCCCCTACTGGATTTTGTACTTTAAATCCTTTTTTAGTTTAGTGTGGAATTGGCCTTTGTGGGCTGAAAGCTTGGAACTAATAAATCTTAGGTTTTCTTCACACTTTCCATCCTTGATATAGGTAGCTTGTTTGCTGTTCATGAAAGATTGCGTCGTAAGGTTGAAGGAAAGACACACCTTATTGAGCTTTTCTATGAAGCATAGATATGCAACTTCAAGTGTTTAATAATTGTTCCAGCTAAATATAAAATTATTGTTATGTATGGTTTGTCTTAGTCCAAGTGATTCATTCTCAGCATACGATAAGGAAAAATAATCCAATATTTTGAATTTTATCCATTGGACTCAAATGATTTAATGCAGCTTAATCATCAACCGACAAATACATCCTAGATTTGCAATTTGACAATCAAATTTCCAATGTGAGGGGAATCATTGAACTTGTCAAAAGATGGTTCAAAGGCTGCTTTTGAAGTTGACATAATTGTTACCTATCGCCACCGCTACGGTTGAAAAAGTATTTTCACCTATGAAAATTATTAAGATTTTTCTACGTAATCGATTGAGGATGATACGATGAATAACTTACGTTGAACGAAATTATTAGAAACCGTTGAAATTGACCATTATTCAAAATTTCAAAAATATGAAACCTCGAAGGATATCTTTATGAACATTTGATGTTGTAATATTTTATCGTGCTTAAACTAAATATTAATATATTATTTTAATGGATAAAAATATGTGTTATATTTTTATGGTAATGTAGCTGTTACTTTTTTCGAGTTTCGCTCCCATTGAGTTTAATTTCTACGTACGCCACTGGTCATGTCCATATAATTTGCATGTTGAACTGTAACACCCCACCTCTATACCCATACTATCCAAAGTATTACTAGGTAGTACAGTTAGAAAATATGGAAAATAAGGCTGTATGGGGTACACACATGAATTTTCCATTGGACTAACACTGTTATCTAAAAGTCGAATAAATAAGTCAACATATACATACATAGTATCAACATAAAGCAATAAACATGTGCGGCTCCAGGATAGAACAATACATAATATATAATAGATCATAGAGAATATAGAGAAATCCATACGGCGATAATATATAATAATAAATATACATGAGTCCAAGTGGGTTTACAAAAAAATAGTCAAATACCCACTAGCATCTAAAATATACATACATGTTCAAAATATATACATTTCATCGGCACTTAAACGTATATGACTGCAATACACAAAATGATATGCGAATAATCTATCCATTATCTATGCCCAACATCCACATACTGGTCGTCTGTCCCTGAACCCAAAATGTCTCAGAATAACCCAAGTACTATATAAATAACAGATGGGTCAGACTATATCTGGAATTTAGATGTCAAAATAAAATAACATCTAGCATGGTATAAACGAGCGTAATCCAATTGGCATGTGCATATCCCATGTGTCAATAAATCCCAAACCCATGCACACAAAAGATAACCCAATCCAAACAAAGTTAATCAACACACCAAACATGCATATACTCAAATGGGTGACACAAACATAATCTAACTATCATCAGGTATACAGGACATGTTATCAATGGTGCCCTATATTATCTCTAAGATAATCCCAAAGTAGACATACCCGAGATACGTCTCATTCAATAAATATATATAACACATAACAATCACCTATTTCAAACTAATATGAAGTATAAATATAGCATACCCTCAGTAGCCAAGTAATCTCTCAAATAACCACATAAAAATAGGTACAGGGTCCAACTCCATGCTCTCAGCATCTCTACCTATCCTCGATAGTTGTATAATCGATGTGTATGGGGATTACTCAAATACGTAGACTCTCAGTCTCATAAATAATCTAAGAGATCAATAATCACATAATCATCATCCAACTTTCAACCTCATAAATTAAACTTGACTCTTAGCCAAAGAAATAACCATACGGTCTCTCAGACCTCTATTAATCCACTCAACTCTCACCATCGTGTATAATCATTAGGACTCTCAGTCCTATGTGCTCTCAGCATCACAAATATCCATTTCTACATCGGTCTCGACAAATGATCAAATCGCCTCTCAGCCACGGACTTGTCTCTCAGCCAATAACATAATGATCTCATATAGGCGAATAAGTAGTGTCTATAACACTCATGCTATCTCTCCAACAATAACTAGATGGGAGACTGATAGTTTTTAGCTTGATCCAAGAGCCTTCTTCACACGCTCTCAGTGCTACTCCTGCAGTCTTAGTTACCTCAACGACCATCGTGACTAATATCCATTAAGTGCAAGACTACACTATGCATTGGTCACAACCCTACAAGTTCCCCTAATGATAATAGACTGCTGGCCTTAGTGACACAGAGGTAGTGTCTCTCAGCCATATAAATCAATAGGTGTCACAAATTTGGAGAGCGACATTGCAATCAGGCCGTTAAGATAGATACTTGCCAATCTAGTTTACTCTCCTCCATAAAATGGGAGCATACACACAAGATTGACAGACCTATTTCTCTTAGCCTACTCACTCTCAACTCACATCACCATAAATAATACCCCATAGACATGACCTTATCGAGTGATATCTACTTACAAAGAGTAAACAAATAGGCATCAACTTAGATGTCCCATAACACCCAATTTTACTTGAACATTTACTCAATGTTCATAAACTCCACTCGCCTATTATCCTGTATAACAAGTCCAAAGAATAACCACAGAAATATTACTGAAAGTCTCGATATTATACTCCATCTATTCTGATTCGTCCTTACATAAAAATATATAGCAGTCAAAACATAAAATTTCTTTATACATTTATTCGAAAGGGATTTTTAAAAAATTCAAATTTTTTTCCCAAAACCTATTCCCAAAACATTTTCCCAAAACCTTTAAAAAAACCTTTTCCCAAAACTTTCAAAAAAAATTCAAATATAAATTTTCAATTGATAGAAAAATCAGTTTATAAAATTTACATTCCAATTTCGGTTTCAAAATAAATTGTTGCAAATCTATTATTTACTTAAAAGGAAATCCATAAAGTACAATTAAATTCCAAATCACTTAAGACTCTTTTTAAAAATAATTCATACATTTTTTAGAGTTCTTCTCTAATAACTGATAATAATAATAATAAATAAATAAATTTTATAATTCAAAATTTCCTTTAAATAGCGTATTTTATTTATTTATTTTTTTCCAGTAAGGTTTCCAATTAAAAATAATCTCCCAAAGCCATAAAATAAAATTCTATAAATGAAATTTTCTATTCAATAAACTAATTGCATTCAATTTACTATTACTCCAAAATGTTATTTATAGACTTTCAATTTACTAAATCTTAATAAAATTAACTTATCACTTTAAAAATATAGATTTCAAACGTTGTTTCATAAATATCCTTTAAATATTTTGTAATCATTGGGAAATGAATAAAAATAAAAATATTCAATATCCACTTATATAATAAAATCCTAAATTCATCATTTCCCAAATAATTTCTATTTACAGAATAACCAAACAATTTACTCAAACATTTTCTAATCACAAATAATATTTTTAGTTTTATATAAAATTCATTTGGAAATCTACTACTTATTTCTGGAAGTATTTCATTTTCTTCAAAATCTTCTATATTAATTTAGTCCCTCTCATTACAATAATAGTCGATCGAAAATATGTGATCTCATCACAACAATCGATCAAAATATACAATTCAATTTCATCCAATCAAATTTAAAACAACTAAAATCTTTCATCCAAATAATCAACTAATTCCAAGAATGTAGAATATAAATCGCCGCAGTGAATTATTCAAAATAACTCACACAAACAAAGCAAACAAATCAACCAAACATCCAATGACAATGCACAATTCAACAATACCAACCAACAACAGTTTCCATTATCTGCGAGTAAAAAGAATTTACTCACCTTAAACGATGCTTGCAATACCTAAAATCAAACCTTCAGCTTAAACAAAAGTCATCATGCTTATCCAAATGCTAGTCATTAGCAACAACCTGCCATCAATGCCTAGTAATAGCAGCAACCTTCCATAATTGCTCACGCCACCGCCAACAAGCGAACACACACGCCAGGTCATGCACCCCTCATCCACGTCCATGTCTTTGCTCAGGCTGTTGACGTCGCACCTCCCTATTCAGATCACAAATGCTACCATCTCACGAGCCCTAAATTCTCCCATCTCACAACGCTAGGTCGCTTCCAGTCGCGGCCATCATCCCACGCCAACTTCTTTCCTCCATGTACGCGATCCGATTACATCACATTTCTTATTATTACATTTTATTGAATAGATTTCCAAAGTTGGTGATTTTGGAGCTAGGAAAAAAGAAATGAAGGTGTATACATGTTTGGTTATATTCTGAAGCAAGGGAAATTTCGAAAAGAATGGAATTCGGAGGAAATGGTTTAGGCTACGATCACTTTGGGCCTGATTTTATTTCATTTATAATTTTAATTGATTTTCCTTTCCATTCAAATTTGAATTTAAATTCTTGATATTTATTTCCAAATATACTTTAATTCATTTCAAATTTAATTACACTACATTATATTGAATATATTTCTATAATTGTCCAATTCCATATAATTTTATGCCCGTTTATTAACTTTTCACTTACGCTTTTAAAATATTTTATAATCAATTAAAACAACTTATTCAATTTTAATATATTATTCGAAAAGAATTTATAAATTTATTTCAATTGATTAAATTAAAATCTTTTATAAAATAAAATTTACCTAATCAAAAAATAATTTTCAAAAGGTTAATTATCAAATATCAAATTCTAACAATTTTATTTTAATTAAATTTACATATTTATACAGCGTAAAAAGCAAGGTTTTTACATTGTACATGGTTTGGGTCTATACTCGTATCCAAATTCCATGATTCTATGACATTATCAAATCATTGTATTGGAATTTTATCTAGGTAGCAAAAATTTACATCCACTTTAATATGTACTTTTGTGTAGATAAATCACATTTCCTTAAAAGTATCGTTATCCACTTTAATTAGCTTGCCCAGCGCACTATCAATTCGATTGATTCCTTTAGAATTCCAATAATCAAGATTCAAATCTTTTTGTCTAACCCAAATTGGCAAGAAGGTGAAATAATCCAGGGTCAACTTAATGGCTGCATTCCACCTTTTAAGAACTACAATTTTTAAAATAAAAGTGTATGGCCCACCTTTAATAATTTTATTGAAATCATCTGATGAGGACAGTTTAGTTACTATGAAACCATTCGACTTATATTAGATTTCAAATTCAAAAATATGTTTCATAAATTCTACAAAAATCGCTTGAAATTATCATACATAGGTCGTTTCCCCATAACATAAGCAACTAAGGTATATTAGACCACTTTAACCTATTCTCGTTTACAACTGATTTAGGCATAAAAACCAAGGAGGTACCTTCTTTGCATATAGGTTTAGCAAAGTGTAAATCAACATCCGCTTTCGGTGTTGAGAAAGTGCCAAATCCCACTACTAATTCAGCCTATGTTCTAGAGCCAGCCTAACATAGGAATGGTGTTAATGTGGATAGACAGGCGCCGAAGTTTGGATCGGGTGGCTTTGGTGGCAGATCAGCACTAATAATTGTCTCATCAATTATTGAGTTTTCCACCATGAAGGTGCTTTTTTTACAAAAATGTTAAGTTTATATAAATAATTTATAATTAAAAGTATATTTTACTATAATTTTTTATAATTTAATTTTTAGTTTTTAAATAATTGTTTAGTTAGAAACTTATAATTAATTATTAAACCATTTGAAAACAATAATAAAAATATCTAAAAATATTTTTGAAACCATATTGATATTTGTATTATATAAATATTTCTAGAATTTTGTATTATTATATACATACATACATAAATACATCTTATTCATATAATCGATTTTGAATTAAATAATAGTGTGTATACATATATACACAAAAACGTTATTTTTTTATTACTACCAAAACAAAACTCTAAAAAAATTAAATTTTGTTAAGTTTTAATATATATACATATAGGATTAAACTTTTAAAATTAGATTTGATTTTAAATCCATATAATATATTATTATCTCAAATTTCAATAAAAATAATAATTTCAAGCCAAGGGAATATATAAACTAATATGCATAATATATATATATATATATATATATATTGATAAATGTATACTTATACACACATATAACCATTAATATGTGACAATACATTGATATACCAATTCTTGATATTTTTAACAAAATAATATATAGAACAATAATCATATAAAAATTATAATATAATAGTAAATAAGAAGAATACCTTTCACTAAAGCCCAAGGCTCGCATGTTGAAATGAAGAAGTGAACACCTTGAGTCGAATTCCAATTCCAAATTTGCTAGCTCTTGAATTGCCTAACCACTAACTATCAAATCAAAGTGTTTTGATGTGATTTTGCACTTGGAATTTTTAGGTTGATATAAGCTATGGTCAACCACCTTTTTCTATTATAAAAACACAAAAAAATCATCGCTTAAGTGAGCTAGAAGTGGCTTGTATGAAGGGAAGAAAAGAGAGTAAAAAGTGGATCTTGATCCTCTTTTTTCTCTTACCTGTACTCTCTTTCATTTTTCTTTCAAAAACAAACTAACCATATCAATATATAGTCAACCTCACTATGGCTATCTATAGTCGGCTATCAAAGCTTCCTTCTGTGCCTTAAAAATATATTCCAAGCTCGAATAATATTCATGCATTTAAATCAAATTTAAACGCATATCAATATCGTATATCGATTAATGTTTATATAACCATTATATCCACACTATTTAATATTATTCAATACCAATAAATAAAGTTTTATAATCAATACTTTGTAAATATTAATTAACTTATAACAATTATAAATTAATTAAATTAGGCGGTAAAAAGAGTATTCAATGTTTCAGTCGTATGACTCTTAGGTGTAAATCTTTAGTGTTTACTATCAAACAGTTTAAATATTAATGTTCACACGTCACTTAACAAGTTGTGTGACATTTTAGCCAAATTTATCTCTTACTTTATTTGGGTGAAATGCAATTTTACTTTGTTAAGAGTTACCTGGTAGTGACAATAATTTATACCAATTCTCTTTCTCAAAACTGTATCACTTTGGACTTATGGAATTTAGTAATGGATAAAATTCCAATATCAACCATATTCGACTCTATTGTCTAAACAAAAATTCCTTGGTCCAACAATAACAATTATTATTAACCGAACTGCTCTGGCTAAAGACTTTGACTTTTGACTTCAGTTGATCGTGATACTAACTATATATAAAGGAGAAGACAAATGCTTTTTTGAATAGTGTTTCACTTCCATTGTTTCCGTTTGACCCAACTATAGTCATTCAATGGATGTCATGTCACAATTTAACTATAATCAAAATAGAGTTTCCATATCGAAGCTTAGTAGTATTCTCGAGTTAAGGAAATTGTGTGATTTTGTTACATGATATTTCATGTTTGACCTTAGTTATATTAAGCAATAGAAAACTATTGAAGCAATCTATTCCATAGTTGTCCAATAATTATCGGTACATAAACTCTTGGTGCCGATTGGCACACTACTCAACATTTAGAGAGTGTTACGTACTCTAATTTCAACGGATATATCGATATTCAGTCTTGATACATCTTGACTGAGAAAATTTAAATCGGTATGCTTAATTTCATTATCGAAAATTAATCATAGTTACAACACTTTGTAACCACTATCACAAAAACATACCATTTATGGATTTTATATTAAATACACTTTTAATTGAACTAATTAATTAATTTATAATACATTATAGCAAGTATATAATAGATAGAAAACACATTTTATTTCGAACGAGCTTGGTTATTGAGTTAGACTTGTGTAATAATTGCATAATTTCCCGTAAGACATACCCCTAACTCTATCAATTTCATAGTTGCACTTCTAGCTAATCATGGAATCTCTGTTCCATCCCTGCGATTAGTTTGATGAGCTAATCTATTTAGACCTTTCGTGGATGAGTCTGCTATGTTGTTTAATTATCTACTATGTCAATCAACTCTCTCCAATACAAATAAAATACCTTTATCATGTGGAACTATTCAGAGTATGTTTCTCGATTATTAATAAGCTCTTATTATTACATTGTTACCATATAACAATGATATGGTATTCTTAATACTTGGAATCACCTCTAGCTCAATTATAAATTTGTGCATTTTTGTTTATTACATTTATTCGTTGCTATTCAAGGCTATGTACATTGATTTTTCATTGAATTAGCCACAATCTTTTGTTGGAACGTGTTAGCCGGTTTTTTGACTAAGCATATTTTATATATAAGTCAGAATGCCAAAGTGAAGATGAAACGATTCATAAACTTAGAAATGTGCTTAGAAGGTCCGTAGAAGCATATTCAACAAGTTGAAAAGGCAATGATACAAAGTAGACCGCTCGATACCGAGAGAAACCACTTGATATTAAGAGCTTTTTGCTGCACTTTGAACCTCGTAAAAACTTGTAATTGAAGCACTACCTTAAATGATCATTTTAGAGTATTTTCCTTTTAGGATAAACGAGCATATTCTAAGGATTCACAAGAGAAAGCAAAAAAGCAGGAAAAGACAAACGATATGGAGGAAGTTAATAAGAAAAATCTCCACCATGAAGGAAAAGTGTTTGGAATGCAACGAATCGGAAATAGGAATATGACATAGAAGATGGTACGGGAATTTCCCCACTAAAACCAGTTAGCGTCGAGAGGATTCTCCCGGTGTCGAGAGATTTATATTGAAATTTGGGCTGACCTTGGTTCTTTTGCATCTTTAGACTTGGAACTGGACCCCTACTTCTTAGGCCTCCGAGTCTACTTACGAATTCCCCTATAAGTACATACCCTATGGCTACTGAAATAGGACTTTTTTGCAATCTATATTCTTCTCCTCCTATCTGCCTTCACCATAGTTACCACGGCAGACATTGTTGGCAATTCTAGGCTTAAGAACTTGACAATCCGTTGTACTTGTGACTTCAAAATCTCTCTAATCCTCTCAAACTCTCTCCCAAATCAATAATCACTAAAGATAACATTAACAGAGGCCAGAGTTTGTCGAACCACTATAAAAATACTTTTGTGTTCTTTAATTTTCTTACTGTATTTGCAAATTCTTAAATTTTCAAAAGCCTTTTGAGTGTTGTGCCACTTTTGGCAGCAACATTTTGGTGCATTCATTGAGAAATTGATTCTCATGGTTAGATCTAGCTTGCTTTATAGATTTAAATAGATCTAGTGGTTAGATCCTGAAGATATGTTTGAAGAAATTGAAAAATTTACTGATAGAAATCATTGGTGCCTGGGAGATTCGGAAGATCCTCGAGAGAAATAGTTGGCGGTGATGAAGATAATGCTCACTAATTGGAAGTCTGTAATTAGAAGGCAATACCAGGCTCATCTGCTTAGCTGGAAGTGGTTACAAAGGATGAGCTTGATAAAATGATGTGGGAGCTAAACCAAAAAGTTTATAGTCAAAAGGCTCTAATGGAGAAGATGGACATTAGCATTGCATTGCTGATCCAACAATCACAAAGGACATGGAGGAATCGGAGAGAATCTTCTTCCCCTAGATCTGACGAAGAGAACTTTTTTGTTTTTCGTTAGAACAGGTGAATGGAAAGGGAAAACAGAAGGAAGCAGTTGCTGGACTGACATAAGAGCTGGCTATAGGAAATCGCAGTATACCCCCTAAATGAAAACAACTTGGCAGAGTAGTTTTCTAGACTGTAGGGGAACATGGAATTGAAACTTTGAAGTTGTCTGACTCAGAAGATAACCTACAGCTTGACGATGATGATTACGAATCGGATGTCGAAATTAATCTTGTTGAAGTTCAAACAACTGTACCAGAACTAATCAAGAACCAACGGAAGATGGGAAGAGTGGCTCTCCCAAAGTTTGGAGAACTTAGATGTTAACGAGCAAATCGAGAGCGGTTGTAGAGCGAAACATTTGGCGTAGCCTCTGATAATTGTCCTTTGGAATACTATGCCATTGAGGAATACACAGCAGACATGGTTAAGTGCTTGGTTGAGGAAAGCAAGGGTAGAAAGAATGAGGATTGGGGTTCCATGCCAAGCAGGACTCCGTTCATGAAATTTTTTTGAGAGAGGAGTACCCAAAAAGTTTACAACCCGGAATATGTCATCGTACAATGGGACTACCGATCCAAGACAATATTTAATAAAATAAGAATGGCACATGGATGGTGCTAGGGTGACACATGATGTTTGTTGTAAGTGCTTCCCAATTTTATTAGAAGCAGTTGCATTGATGGGGTTCACGAGGCTTGTGCTGAGATTCATATAAACTTTTGATGAGTTAGCCAGAATGTTCATGGAGCAATTTTGAGTCCAAGTTGCTGAGCCTAAATGTGGGATTTCCTTGTTGAGCTTGTCTCTAGGTCCTAAGGAGTTGCTGAAGGGATTCCTAAAGCGATTCAATATAGCTGTTACAGGAGTAAGTAGTTTCAAAGAGTACCTGGTATTCACGGCATTGGTTCTGGGCATACACCTAGACATGGATTTCAGTAGATGGTTGAAAATGAAGCAACTAATGACTATGGAAGAGTTTCATCGGAAGGCTAACCGGTTTCTATAATTGGATGAGGTGAGTTTAAATGTAGGAGAAGCCGGTGATAGACAATTAAATGAAGTTATCTAGAGCAATATGGCGATCAGACAGGCTGTAGAAAGCTATGGTAACATGGCGGATAATGTTGGAAATTCTAGTTAGCAGTAGAAAGGGGTCAAGGACCTGACGAAAGGCATAATGAAAATAAGAAATGCCCAAGGAATATGAAACCGGAAGACTATATGCCCCTAATGATACTTTGGATAACATATACCTTGCTACTCAAGGAATGGAATGATTCAAGAAGTCACCCAGGAAGGAGGTGACCGAGCAGGAAAGGTGCTTCGAAAAGTTTTGTCATTTCCACGGGACTCATAGGCACAATACGAATGAGCGCCAGCATTTGAGAGATCTCATCAAAGAACATATAAGGAAAAATAAGATCCAATAGTACGTTAAAGAGCCATAGGAAGGTGGTCAAGCTGTAAGACCTAAAGGCTGCCCGCCAAAGGGAATCATCCGGGACCAAGCAGAGAAGGGCCTAGGTAAAACGATAGGAAATTAATTATAAACTCCTTAACTAAAGGACAACATCCAGTATGGAAAAAGCTTGAGGTAAATTGAATGGTATGTGAGCTCTCTAAAGCACGTCTGTAGGAGAATTGCTTTGCCATATAAAGCGGAGCTTCAGCTGAGTATCAAAGGATGATAATCGATGATATCATCCTCAGGAATAGGGGTGCGGATAGGGTCAAAGCGCTAACTTTCGACCTCATGGTGATAACAGTTGGAATCGAACCAATAATAGAATGTCGGGTCTTAGTGGATACCTGGAGTTTTGTGAACATATTCTTTAGGAAAACAATCGATCAAATAAAGATCAATATAAAGGAAGTGATAGCCTGCAAAACCAAAGTCCATGGCTTTACGAATGAAGCAAAATAGCTGATTGCGACGATTGATCTTCTTATGTAATTGGGAGAAGGAGATCGTAGGATAGTCTAGATTTAGAATTTCGTTATAGTGGATGAGTACTCGGCATAAAATGCCTTTTTAGGCCAACTGAACCTCGCTGATTTTGAAATAGCACTAGCTCCTTGGTGCTTGGTGATGAAGTTCCCTATGGTGAATGGTGTCAGATCGATAAAAGGGGAACATAGCACTGGAAAGGAATGTTATGTTCTGGAATCGAGAGAAGTGAAGCAACGTGAGAAAGGTAAGAACGTGGAGAGGACTCTTCGCATTCATAACCCACAAGCATAACAACTAAAGCCTGTACCTTGGCTCGAGAACCATAATAGGTTTGATAAAGTATGGATCCTAGGAAGAAGTCAGGGGAAGAGCGACCAGCACCGAATGAGCTGATGATGAATGTTCCAATTGACATGGATGATCCAACTTGAGTTTTGAAGATTGGGTCTCATCTTAGCATTAACTTAAGGAAGGAATTGATTAATTTCTTCCAAGGAAATTTGAACGTGTTTGTTTGGATAGATTCAGATATGTGTAGGATATCACCAAAAATAGCATGTCATGCACTAAATATCGATCCAAAGTTTCGACCAACGAGATAGAAAAAGCACAATCTAGGTCTAAAGCAATCCGATGTGTTAAAGGAATTAAGGATGGTTACTCACCAGAAAAGATTAGCATAAAATTCAATGCCGAGGTCCACAACAATACTTTGAGGAGGAGATATCGTTCTAAATGGTTTCTCACTAGTATGGGGCACTTGGCCTAAACTGGGAAGGGCCTATGCAATTGACAAAGAGTGTGGAGATGGAACATTTAAAACTAGCAACTATTGATGGTACCCTGATCCCATGAGTAGGGAACAATGATCATCTATGGTACTCCTATACTTAGTCTTTTCTAGTTAAATGAGCTGGCCGAAGAATATAGGGTAGAGTGATAAGGTAGGACCTACTATGTTTTTCATTCATAAATAAAGTCAGCTTCTTGAACCAATAGAACCAAGTTCTTATAAGCGAAACCGCTATACCGTGCGATTAGCAGTACAACTGAAAGCATACACCTGTGGCCTCAAATAATGGATAGAGTGTATGATCCTAGGGTCAAGTGGATAATTTGACCCCATCCTCTAACACAAGCTCCTTAAGTAAAGGATCATGGTCAAGGAGCGTAATTTTAGGCCGATTGGATAATTCAACCCAATTCTCCCTAGGTGATCGGACAATTCAACTCATTCCTTTTAAGGGCCAGTCGGGTAAATCAACTATGACCTTCAGGAATTTCCCATCGCCCGGAGACAGTGATGATAAGAAGATAAGACCATTTAGGATTCGATTGGATAATTTGGCACCAACCTTCAGGAATCTGGCATGGCCTGAAGATTGGCAGCATTGGGAAGGAATAATAACTCAGGGGCCGATCAAATAGTTTGACTCCAACCTTCAAGATTTTAGCGTTACCGAGAGATAGACAACGTCAGGAAGGGAAAAACTTTTACATGGGTTGATCAGATAATTTGATTCAAACCTTAAGGAATCTGGCATTGCCCGGAGATTGGTAACCGTAGGAAGGAAAACCCATTAAGGGCTGATCGGATAATTCGACCCCTAATCTTTAGGAATCTAGTATTGCACAGAGATTGGCAATGTCAAGAAGGAATGATTACTAAGGGGTCGATCGGATAATTCGGCCCTAACGTTATAGGTATTTTCCATTGCCCGGAGATTGGCAATGCCAAAAAGGAATGACTAAATAGGGATAGATCGGATAATTCGGCCCCAACTATATAGGAAATTGTCGTTGCCTAGGGTTTGGCAACGTCAAGTAGGACTAGTCACACGAGGGTCGATCGGATAATTCTATGCCTACTTGCAAGAACCGACCACTGCCTTGAAGTGGGCAGTGTCCAAAAGGAACATTCGAAATCGAGTAATTAAAACACCGGTTCCCAAAGGCAAGAAGTAAATGGAACTTCCACGACAACGCTAGTAGCTTAGCAGGATACACCTAGCCGAGGATTATAAGAATAACTATATGTAACCAAGAATAGGTACAATCGAGCCTTTCCGATCCAGAATTATGATTGGAAAGGTATGACCAGATAGAGGGAAATTGAATAATTTGCCCCATGACATTTTTAACCTATCAATGCACAGATTATGACATTGGGAATCATAAATTCCACGAACAAGACAAAGAGTACGACAAAAGCTATATAAACAAGAAATAAACATTCCAACTGCTACTACATGAGACATGGGACAAATTTGGAATTTAGATTATTCAATAGTGATTGGTCAGGAGAAACTCAAGACAATAAGAATAGGAATAACACCGAGTTAGTTAAACGATGGTCCTATTTTGCTAATAGAAACTCTTTGGCTACTATAAACTAAGCTAAACAATGGTATATAACTAGTGTAACTTTAGGAATTTTACTTGTATGCACAGAGTGGTGGAAAATAGAAGCATTCCATGGGAACATGTATGTAATATAGATAAAATTACATAATAAGCAGTTAAGTTATATACACTGGCAATTGTATAAAGGCAACAATGTATTATAGAAGTGCGGAAAGTA
This sequence comes from Allium cepa, assembly GCA_030765085.1. Taxonomy (NCBI): domain Eukaryota; kingdom Viridiplantae; phylum Streptophyta; class Magnoliopsida; order Asparagales; family Amaryllidaceae; genus Allium; species Allium cepa. The sequence continues at coordinate 400,813,575 of CM060931.1, forward strand.
AAATTGGATGAAGATTACAAGACAAAACAATCTTTCATTACTAAAGATTTTCTGTACGAGGATAGTGGGGGCAGAACCTGCATAAACACGGCTTGTTTGCAATAAAAATCAAAAGTACAAAGATTACAACAAAATGAGCCACCACACCTACAAGCTTTGGGAATCTCCTTCTTGTTCTTCCCTTTCTTTCCACCCTTGCATCCAGAACCATTGGGACACATCTTATGCATCCATTTGTCCTTAGTTACCCTTCCTTTAGGGGTGTCACACTAAAATGAGGAAGTCATGCCTATGGTACAGTATAAGGCTCATCGGTCATCCCAGTAAAAGACTTGGAGGATTTGATCTGGAACTTTGGCGACCTCAGCTTAATCATGGGGAGATTGGAAGTAGGACTTGTAGGAGCAGAGCTAATAGACTTTTGAAAGTCAGGATCCTTCTTGATTCTGACCTTAATAAGGTCAATCATATGTTGCTCCGCCATTGTGATAGGATCGACTGGGCCTGCAGCACTGTGATGGAAACATGCAATGACCTTGAAATTCGAACACTTCGTCTTCGAATATTGAAATGCTTTAAAATATAATTAAGTTTTATAAATATGATTTTATAACCTTGTTAAACATCATATAATTAATAATTAATGATGGGAAACTTTTTTTTGAAATTTTTTTACAAAAATATATTCTTTGAAGAAAAATCGATAATAGGACTGAAAATTGGTTTAGCGGTAAATAGTTTTTCGAACGATATAAGTTTTTTGAACTCTTGTGCACTTGACTAATGATCAAATGAATACATTAGCAACTAATTAACATACATACGTCATCATAAATCTTGGAATGTTCTAGAAGCTTCTATTAGGATATAAGACATTATCTTAGGAGGGGTAAAATGGTAACTAGCATAAGAGAGAAGTGACTTAAGGAGAAGTGATGGAAGGTGAGACTTCCATGGCATGAAGAGGGAGAATGAAAGCTTAAAAAGCACCTTTCTTAGCCTATAAAAGGAGAGGCATGTCCTTATTTATCATTCACAATTTTACAAAGTATAGAGTGAAATAAATCCATGTCTTCTTCTTCTTCTTAAATTTCCTAAATGATATTATTAGCAAATTAACTCCAAATCAAATCAAACTTGGAGGGAAGACTTACCACCACATTAAAAAACCTTCAACCTAGTTAGAAGTTAAAAAAGCAACGCACACCTCTCCCCTTCCCCCATAGCTATGAGTAATATAGGCTATAATAGCTTAGAAAACAGGTGAAAAACAAGGAAGCAAGGAAAGGCACGGAGGTAGCCAGGTGGAGTGTGAACTTGAGTACTTTGAGCTAAAGGAGATAACAAGGTGGGGTTTGAAGTTGAATGCTTTGAGCTTGGTTGTTTGTTGGGTTTAAGGTGAGCTAACTCACCACTTGGATTGAAAATATAACTCATAACTGCTTGTGTTTTGTTTTGTTAAAGTTGCTTGAACTAACTTGGACATATTTGAAAACATTGATTTTGATTCTTGCTTTGAAAGCAAGTTGCATATGTATGGACTTGAACGGATGTGAATGGACTTGTATGACATGATTAAAAGTCTTGGAACAAAGCACATAAATTATAGTTGAACATAGGTTCGAATATAACTCGAATTTGAAAGTGCACTTACAGCGATAGTTGCTATAGATGCAGTTGTGAATTGCCTTGTTTTGGCGATTGCTATGGAGAATTGTAGAGAGATCCTTGGGGGTTTCTCATAATATTTATAAACATTTTATATGTATATTTTTTTACTATTAAAATCATGGATAGTAAAAACTTAAGTCACATTTGAAAATGACCAAAACTTCACTTATGCAAAACAGCCCAGTTCAGACTCGATTTTATAGAGTTAAAAGGTTTGAAAAGAAATTTAAGTTTATTTATATTATTTTATTCCTTTTACAAGTGCTTACTAGATGTTATTAGAGTATTTTAAAAGTGGTTTTAGGTCTTTATGAATTTTTAAGAATTACTTGTGAACTTTTAAAGAAGAGAATTTTGTGATAAAACATGTTCTTTTCCAAATTTTATAGATTTTACAAACTTGTTACTTTAATGTAATAATTTGGATAGATGTTTTAAAACCTATTATTAGTATTTTACTGTATTTTAAAAGTATATCCAAAAGTTTTCCAAAAGGGATTAAGAATTGATTAGTGGCTAAATGGTTAATTATTTGATTACTTGTTTGAAAAGCAATTAACAATGCTTAACACTAAAGGCCAACGAGCAAGGCTTATCTATTTGTGAGAGTTAAGATTGATGTCAAGTAGGGACAAATAAATAGAGCTCTAACCTACCAGTTTCCCTTTTAACCGAGGAATAGTAAGTCGAAAAATGTAAAAAATGTGCTAATCGTGTTGATTTCTTACTTGTTTGTGGAAATCATTAATATTATACTTAACACTAAAAGCCGTCAAGGTAAACATATCTATTTATGAGATCCAAGAATGAAGTTTCTAGGAAAGGCATTGATGCAACTATTGCCTTAACTTAACTGGCTTCAATCTTGGATGAGGAAAAGTTAAGTTGGAATGTCAGAAACGAATCGAGCATAGAATATTGATTTGTATAAGCAAGTGTTTTGACTTGATAATCAATTAGTTGATTATCGAACTTGACCTACTATTAACTTAAGAAATAGTGAATATACTTCGCGATTTCATACCAATAAGAGCCTTTGGAGAGGAGTACTGGTATGAAATGCCTCTAGCTTTGACTTACTTCTAAAAAAATTGGAATTGAGTTAACCAAAATTCATCGATTGGTTTTGAAGAATCCATGATTAGTAAGTATTTTACTAACCAAATACCACTTCAAAACTAGTATACAGATTCTATGTTTTAGAAGTTTTTGAGAAAGGGAATCTATGTGAAGATTCGAGATCTATTCGAGATGCTCGAATTCATGTACTGATTCATGATCTGTTCGAGATATTGGAATCCATTCTAGTTAGTGTGTTCTATTCGAGTGATGAAGACTCATGTGAAAGATGTCAAATGAAACCTCAACATCGAAAATAGCTAAAGATAGAGTAGGATGCAAAGTTTGAGCTTTGGTCAAACAACGACAACGTTGTATCAACTCCGTATCTAGAGAATACTTATCGATGTTGGTACCGAGAGTTGATGATATTTAGTACTGCATGGTTCATGTTTATGTTTGGGCATAGGCCTTTTGTGTTTACCTTATGGTATATTTTATCTAGATAAGTATGATGCTCGGGAGGTATTATTCGATCCTTTTGCATGGAGATCAGATTTCGTTTTGACCGAAGGGATCTCTGTGGAAAATCCATTATGTGAATGCACCTTAGCGGTTTTGACTGTAACCTAAATATGCCGTGGTATGACCAATATAAGCATCACACTATTTGATATGATTTATATTCTACAGCCTAGATATTATCTGTCATATCACTATATTAAACTTAATAAATGGTTGGTTTCTTTTGAAGGGAAAAGAATCCAATGGTCTTAATAACTACTATTGCATGTTGCATGTATCTTGGGTTTTCTCATACCAGACTTATGTCTCACGCTTGGTTTTTTGTTTTCCTAAATTCCTCGCATACTCTTTCAAGTAGGCTGAGTATGGCAGGTTTTAACTTGGATGCTTCAGAGTTCAACAGATGAGCTGGAAGCTTCAGTTATCTATCTATTTCTATTTTTTGTTCTGTATTAGCTATGCATATATCAATATTGTTATGGCATGCAGTTGTAACTGTCACGGCTAATGATAGTACTTAGGTTTTATAACTCTGGAATTCCTATATTCAGCGTAACCCTTTATATTGTTCTTTTGATATTATATATTCCCATTCCTGGTGTGCGTGTGGCATGCGTGATAGGGGCTTCTCAAACTAGTGAACGTGAGACAATGTTTTATCACCTACCCATATATGTCCATTTACAGGTTGGTTTGGAAGTCAAGAGGCTGGCCGTAAAATCAGGAATTGGTTTACCATTTGTAGTCTCCATTTGAAATAGGGTGAGCATTACATTTGGTATCGAAGCCCAGGGTGAGAAAACACCTTGGCTTTGGTTAGGTGTGGCTCGTTAGATATAGGCAAAGTGACACCCTAGAATAAGTCGAGTGTATTATATACGAGAGTGTATTTTTACTTTATATCAACCCCTTTTTCAGCTTCCGTAGGAATTATCTCTTTCTTTTAAATAACTCTAGCCTTTCATATACTAAATATGTTCTGCTTTATTCAAGTTGTAAATCATGAGTACTAAAGCTATCAATGCTTGAGGAGGAAGAGTAGAGGTGGTTTAGATAGTACCATCACAAGCACCAAGGAATGTTGCTCCAGTCGGGAACCAAGGGTGGATATTATAGAGGAGGTCATGCAGGTCAGGCCTTAGGTGAATTTTGCTTCGCTCTATCACGATTATAAGAGGCTACGAGGTAAGAATTTTAGTGGTACGGTCATAAAAGTCCGGGCTTGGATCAAATTATGTGATCGAATATTTGAGGATATGGAGCTAGGTGATGTGATGAAGCATTGGTTGGTATCACGACGTCTGATTGATGCATCCATGGGTTGCTAGAGTTCTACCACTATTGATGTCCAAGAGAATGACATCTTTTGGGCCTAATTTAAGGAGGGATTCAAGATAATGTTTTTCGTAGAATCCGGGAAGAGTTTGTTGTTTAGGAGCTTCCTTGACTTGAAGCAGAAGGCCATGATACTAGCATAGTATGATACGCGATTCATTACCTTATCTAGGTTTGGGCCTGGGATGGTAGACACGCAATTGAAGGGGAATGAGATGTTCATCGTAGTCATGCATCTAGAATTCAAGGGTAATATGATTAATCACATCTCGGGATCTTATGTGAATTTGTGAACAATGGGTTGAGGTTTGGGATCTTAGCACCAAGCTATCTATTCGTACATCAGTAGGGAACAACAACCAGTAGTCTCAATCATCAAGGAATATTTTTGATTTGACTTGTCATAAGTGTGGAAAGAAGGGACATTTCGACAGGAGCTATACATCGGTTGAGGAGAAACAATTGGCGAAAGCATCGTTGGTCAAGGCACCTATTACTAAGGTGTTGAAGATAGAGCCACAAATAGCTAGGGCATATTTTGCCCCAAGGAGCTTCTACAATTGCCACCGGCCCAATCATCTAGTTAAAGACTGTCTGATGCTTTATAAAGGGAGTAGCCTATAGTTTTTGCTTTAGATATAGCACCTTCCACTTCTGCCGCAGCAAAGAGGAAACAAGTTTTGGAAGGTGTTCTATCTATTTTAGCATTTCTGCTCGTGTCTTATTTTATACTGGCGTTTCTCTTAGTTTTATGTCTCGTACACTTGTTGATAGATTGGAACTTAAGCCAACTATAGTTATAGATTCTATTTATGTGTCGAACCCTGTTGGGGGCTCAGACAATCTTAGTATGGTTTTCTTATGAGTGCAGATTTCTCATTTTGACCTACTCTTTCCTTGAGATACCAAGGTTTTATGGGTTTTGATGCTCTATTGGGGATGGATTGGTTATCGTAGAATAATGCAATCTTATTGCAATAAGCGGACCATGCTATTAAGGAAGGGGATGGAAGTTCATACATTATCTTGTGAAGATCCTAGCTCGCTTATGATTAGTTTTCTTTATCCTCTGGATGTGGTGGAGGAGGAATTGGGTTCAATCTATATTGTTTAGGAACTTGTGGATATCTTCGAAGAGATGTCAGGTTTACCACCTCAACAAGAGATCGAATTGTGCATTGATTTAGTTAAAGATGCAAAGCCTATTGTGTTGCTTGTTCATTGACTTGCCCCAACTGTGAAATTAGAGCTGGAAAATCAAGTTGGTGATTTGTTGTAGAAGGATTTGATGCGACCTAGTCATTCGAGTGGGGAACCGATCTATTCGAGTGGGGGACAGATCTACGCGTTTTGTCTTTTCTATGAAGGAAGATGGTTCCTTAAGCTTGTGCATAGATGATCGCGAGCTCAATAAATGGACTGCTAGAAACAAGTATCCTTTGCCTAGGATAGCTGCAGGCTCTAGGGAGCTTGAATATTTTCTCAACTTGATCTTGCTACTAGATTCCATTAGTTGAGGGTAGTCGAGGAGAGCATAACCTTGATTGCTTTTGGATCTGACTAGTTTTATGAGTGGTTAGTTATGTAGTTCGGCCTAACTAATGCTCCAACATATTTCGTTGACCTAATGAATCGGGTTTTCCAAGATGCATTGAATAAGTTTGTCTTTATATTTATCGATGATATTCCGGTCTACTCCAAGATCGAGGAGGAACATTTGCGCCATCTAAGGATTGTTCTAGACACACCAAGTGAGCAGGTGTTGAAGGCTAAGTTCTTGAAGTATCATTTTCGGCAATCAAGAGTTAGGTTCTTAGGTCATGTGGTTTCGACGGAAGGTATTTACGTTGACCCTGCTAAGGTTGTAGCCGTTCAGGACCGGAAGAGGTCAAAAAATGCAACTAATATTAGGAGCTTTCTAGGCCTAGCAGTTATTTTAGGAGACGCATGCAGGATTTCTCAAAGATTGACTCTCATTTAAGAATTCGACGAAGAAAAATGTTAGATTTGTGTGGACTAATAAATGCGAGCAAGTATTCATAGAGTTAAAGGAAAAGTTGACTAGTGCTCATGTTCATACTGTGCCAGATGGAGTTGAGGGTCTGACTGCCTACACTGATGTTTGTGGAACAGGTTTGGGTGTTGTGTTAATGCAGCATGGATGGTTGTTGCTTATACGAGTTGGCAGCTCAAACCGCATGAAGCAAGGTATGCAACTCATGACTTGGAGTTGTTAGTAATGGTATTTTTGTTAAAGATATGGCATCATTTTCTAGGTGAAAGGTTTTGACTTATATACGGATCATAAATCTTTGAAGTATCCTTTTACACAAAAAGACTTAAACATTAGGCAGAACACGTGGTTGGAGTTTCTTACAGCCTATGATCTAGATATATTATGCACATCAGGGAAAGCTAATGTCGTAGTTGATGCGCTCAGTAGGAGGTGTGCAATTACGAAAAATTTAGAGGTTCTTCCGACTTTGATTAGTCATATCGAAGAGAGATGGAATAGTGATCTACATTTTGCTAGAATAACGAAAAATGTAATGTAACATTCCTGAAAATTTATCAAGTTTAAATTGGCGATTAAATTTATTTTTGGAAATAAATTGTGAATTTAATTATGAAAGTTTTAAAAAAATAAGTGTTTGTTAATAAGTTGAACATCTTAAGTTTATAAATATAGATGTATTGAAAATAAAAGTTGTATTTACTAACTTATAAATATTTGCTAATAATGTATAATCTAATTTCAAACTATTTTACTTTAATTTGTGTAAGTATAACTACATAACATATGTGTGTAAATATAAGATTGATAAGCATGTTTTATAAATTTAAAATCAAATAAGGTTTAAAAACAAAATGTATGAATTAAAATTAATTGAACTAAAGGACCAAAACAAAATTTATAAAATAAATTCAAGACAAGGTTAAAAACATAGAAACATGTTACACATTAAAAATAAAGTAAGGCTGAAACATAAACTTATTTGAGTTTAGACAAGTGGCAAGAAAATCTTTTTCTTTTGGATATTGGTCTTTGGAAACATGAACAAAGAAGAAAAGACAAGTCAAGATACTTTTATCTTTCTCAAAAAAAAATTTGCTCAGGTCTGAAAAGCAAGTTTAAAGCAACCACAAAACTTGAGAGAAACAAACATAAACAATTCGAAACCATTTTCAAGTTCAAATTTGAAAACAAGATGAATCTTCAACCTGGAGATTAAAATGCAAACTCAACTTGAAAAACAAAAATCTGGTCAAGTTAGCATCTTCAAATCTGGAACATGCATGTAGGAATCAAGAAGCTCTGCATTTCAATTCAAACAAGATCATCTCAAAGCAAATCTGGGATTTAGTCTCTGCTTCCTGAAGAAAAGATAAGTAAATTTCTTTAAAAGCTTTTAACTTTATATTGATAATCAGTAAATAAAACAAACATTTAAAACAACTTTATTTAATAAATTGCAGGAAGAAAATAGAGTGCAGGGTAGGAATCAAATTCTTTTGATCAGGGCAGTGCAAGCATCCCTGTAATGAATCAAGATAGTGTAAATTCTCTCAAAACAAATTAAGGCAAGTAAAATTTCTTTTAAAAAAAGGATTTGAATCTGAAGTGATAATCAGTAACAAAGAAAAGATTTAAAAACAATTGTATTTATCAGTTCAGGAGTAAAGAGAACCAAGAATTCAAAAAGCAAATCAAAATTCAGAATATGAGAAAAATCAAAAGCCTGTCTCTGTTCTTATCTCTGCTGCAACTCCAAGGTGAGCAATCCTTCACCCTCTTTTATCTGATGCATATATTAAACTCTGTTGTTAGTTGCTTCTCTGTTTCCATGCTTGTGAGCAAACCTTATTTTTTTTTTAAATAAAAAAAAACTGGGTTCTTTATTTCTTTTACCTATGAGCAACCCTTCTTCTAAAACCAGACTTCCTTATTTCTTTTACCTGTGAGTAACTCACTCATAATTTATTTAATAGGTAAAGTTGTTTATGTTTTTTTTAAAAAAATTTGATATGAACTTATATGAAATGGCCGTGAATTTTATACCTTTGATATATGCCTGTATACATGATGATGAAAGTTTCATATCTGTGCCTCAAAATTCCAAACTCGTGTTTAATCTTTGAGTTCTTCCCTTTGACTTGTTTTTTTGTTGTTGTTATTACTTAGCTTTGAATAAATCATGATGTTCTAGAATAGCATAAGTTTACTAATAGAATCATTATGTAAATTCAAGGATTTTAAAACTAAAATTAAATTTTACAGTGATAAGAATAAAATGCAGTTTCATGTTAACTGTATTTTACATTTTTATCAAGATCAGTTGATCCTTGCATTTGATTTGAGTGGATTTGTTTTCTGGAGGTAGTCATCTATCATAGATCATAGGAAATTTACAGAATTGATTTGCATTTCAGTTTTGAGACTTTAATTTGGGATTTTAGTTGAGGAACCCTAGTTTATTTGGGATACTGTTTTGTGGTCGATTTTGTACCCCTCATTGCATCGAGTTCGAAGCTGTTTTGGGAAATGATGGATGGTGTAGTGATGAAGCTAACACCAGAGTTTGGGTGTTAATGATGGTCGAGAAGTGGAGGAATCGACGTTGTCAGGTTTTAGGTGGTATTGGGTATAGGCTGTTACAGGTTGTAGTTAAAAAACTTGAATTCAAATTCAAGATTGATCTCAGGGGATCTGGGGTTTTGAAGTTGTAGTGTGGTCTCCGATAGTTAGGAGATGGTCGGAGATGAAGATTAGAGGTGGCTGGAGATGGATGAAGGTTACACAGGGGTGTGTGCATGTTTGAGATGGTGGTGGGTTTGTGATGTTGTTGGTTGCAGGGATTTATGCCTCGGGTAGGTCTCGGGTTAATTGGGGAAAAACTCGAAGAAAGTGGGTTACTGACTCGAAGTAGAATATCGGCATCTCGGGTTTGTGTCATGTTCAGGTTTAACAAACAGACTTGTTCTGTTTTAAGAATTTTTAAAGTAAAGTTTAAATATAAATCTGGAAATTTAACTTAGGATTAAACTTGAATCTAAAAATGAATTCAAATTGTTTGAATTCTTATTTTGTAATAATTTAAATGCAGAATTCAAATTTGGTTTGATAAAAAAAAAGAACAGGAAACTGTTTTAGTTTTATAAGATTTGAACTTAATGCAGACTAAAGCTTTAACTTAGGATGTTAAAACTGAATTTAAATATGAATTCAAATAAGTTTGAATTCTATTCTTTTGAAATTATTTAAATTCAGGAAAATTTTAAAGTCTGGGTTTTTTTTATAAAACAGAAATTGGTTTATGTTTTTAAATGTAAAGATAAAGTTTGAATTGAAGGTGGAAATTTAAACTTAGTTTTTAATCTCAAATTTTAAAATGAATTCAAATTTTGATTGTCTGAAATTTGAAACCATTTATGTTTTTAAATTTAAATTTGATTTTAAACTCTCAAGTGTAAATGCATTGTTGTTTTGCATATTGAATTGGAAGGTTAAGTATTTAAATTAGAAATTCAAGTGAATTCAAATCTGAGTTTTTAAATCTATTTTTAAACTTCAGTTTTAAAATAAAGATTTAAATTTAAATTGCTTCAAATGATTTGTATTTGAATTGAAGATGTAAATTATAGGAAGAGTTTTAGAGAGTTTAAACTAAATTGAGAATGGAAGTTATATTTCAATTTTGAAATTTTAAAGTAATTTTTAAATTGATTTGAATTTGATTTGAATTGAAATTTAAATCCTTTTCAACTTATTAATAAGGTATATGTTTCTTTTAAACATATAAGATTAAGTTGTGTATTGTTTTAAACTCTTATTTAAGACAAATTTGAGTCTTGAGTTTAAAGAAAATGTTAAATGGAATTTAATGTAAATTTAAAAACATTTTGTTTTTAAATGCATAATTTAAATAAGGAATGTTTATCTAAAGATAAAGAAAAGTGTAATGATTTGTAATTCATTTAATTATTAAGGTAGTACAAATGGATAATTAATATAATTAATTAATTAATGAAATGGATAATTAATTAAAGTAATTAAGGGTTTTAATTTGATTAATTAAAGTTTAAGATTAATTTTTCTTAGAATAATTAATTTGTAATTAAGAAATCATTAATTGAATGATATTAGATTTTAAATTAATAATTGAAGATTTATTAATTGAATAAATATGGATAGTTAATTAATTAGGAATAATAAATGAAAGTAATCATGTAGGTAATAAATTTAAAACCACCCAGTTTATTCATCTTAATTGTAGATGCTGATTGTTATTGAATGTTGTGTGATGGATTGATATATTTGATATGTGATGTGATGCTATGTGATACTTTGTGCTGATCTGCTATATTTGTGATGAATATACTGTTGTATGAATATGAAACCCTTTGACCCGTAAAACGACATTTGAGTTTCGATGCGACAGGGAGTCGGATTCCAGTTGGTTATCCGAAACCCACATCGAATCATATTAGTGAATTTTTGTGATTGATAATTTACTTTATCTATGAATCTGTGAATATAGATAAGCGCTATAGGTTATACCGCTTATCTTTATGATTGAATCTGTGATGATGATGTAGTGCACTATTGTGTTGAACCCCTAGACCACACTTATACACACACAAATATGGATTGCACGTGGTAATGGGTTAAGTCACAGATTTTGAAATTGTTTAAAAATTTGAATTTTTGAATCCAAAATAGTTTTGGAATTAGAATTGAAGCTTTTGAAAAAAATGAATTTCAAAAATAAAACTTATTTTGAATAACTCGATTGAGTTTTGAAATTTTAAATAATTTGAGTTAAATTTGAATTCAATAATTGAATTGAATTCTATAATTTGGGAACTAGGGTTTGAAAAGTTATCCAACTTATAAATGGATTTATATGGGGTTTTAAACCATTTTAAAAGTGATGTTTTGAAATTTAAAATTAACCCAAGATTCCAACTTGTATAAATCGGACTTTTCTGAAACGAAAACTGTCGTTTTCAAATAATAGAAGCTTTCATATAAGAAATGGATTTCCAATGTATGTTAAAAGGAATTCAAGTTTTGAAATGAAAATGGTTTTCCAAGTTATGAATAAATCTTTGGAACGTGTTTTGAAAGCTATAAATTAAATCTTTAATTTAGAGATTTATTGAGTTAATCCAATCGGAATGGAAGTTGTTTTGAATCTATGAATAGATCTTTGTGAAACTAGGGGAAACTTTGTGAAATAAATCTTTTGGTTTAAAGATTTAAAATGGTAATTTGTTTAACCATTTGAAAGAAAAGTTTTGGATTTTATAAGTTGTGACTTAACTAAAATCCCATATCCATATGTTTTAAAATATGGCGCTCATTATTCGGTTTAGCCGGGAGAGGACCTAGTGTCATATAGCCCATTCCGAATAGTGATACGACGTTATGGATAGCAATTGAAGACCGGTGGTGAAGACCGGATATTTCCGAAAACAAAAGGATAACTCATCGATTGTCTCTGCACTGGCTGATCCCCGGTATAGAGATCTTCATATGTGATGGGAAGTCCGGACGTGATTAGGGATTATCCGGATTTGCAAGGGCTTCTTCGGAAGTGCCTTCGGTTCTGTTCGAACCCGGAACAGACTTGTATGGTTGTATGTCTGACATTACACTTTGAGATGTTAACTGATTTCTATCAAATACATTTCTGCCTGGTGGCGGAGAATTTATTCTCTCAGCTTAACACCCTTCTCTGAGACGTACGAGCTCAGAGGTTATGTAGTTGATATTTATCAGTGATATATTTCCAATTTGGTAATGTGGCATGCTGAGTGCTGCTGTGTGATAATCATTGGTTGATCATTTGTGATATGATCATTTGTTTGATCATTTATCTTTGTGATCATTGCTTTGGTCATCTGTTGACCCAAAGCATGGCTTTGTGCCAAAGCGTAGCTTTGTGGACGAGACTGCATCAGGACCTCACTCCCCGGAAATGGTCGAAACAGGAAAGATGCGGCAAGGTTATGAGGGTCGCTCCCTTTAGGGTATGTCATTCCCTTCTGGTAAAGGGTGGTATCAGGTATGGAGCCCTGGTATTTAACCTATGTGGTTGCTCCAATCTCATTTACTGTGTGGTTGTTGCTTTGAGGCGCCTCGGATAAAGGTCCCAAAGGACCGGGGGATGGCATATTCGTGTAGTAGTTACCTAGTTACAGAGGTAACCCGGCCTTGTGTTGGCAGAGATCTAACCGTAACGTTAGTTCTCGGGACGTCCCGCCAGAGGCGATCCCATAGACAGTAGGAAGTTCCTTAGCCTGACCATTTGTTGGAAATCCAATCAAAACACTACGCGCCCTGTACGGTTTTAGTTGTATAACCTGCCATGGGATGTGGCGGTAACCTGCTATTGAACATGGTAGCTATAGTAGGCATACGGCGAAGAGTTGTATGCTGGCTAGGATTTATATTCTACTTTCGAAATTGTTTTCTACACTATGCACTAATAATAATATCAAAAATGATTTGATTTTTGCGTAGTAAGCATATTTGACTATCATAAGGAGAAATCTCCTCCAAGTCTGCGTTTGCATTGTGTGTGTGGCGGGAGGCCTTATGGTAGTTTCATTTTTCAAAAAGCATTGCGGATTTCAAATTTAAATTCTGTTGTCTGTTTTAATAGACCAAATGTTTTTGTTTGCTCATACCAGTCCCACGACTGACCTGGAGTTTATTGTTCCTTTCCTAAACTCTGGGTGCCCACTATTTTCCCACACGGGCAGTCTAGAGTTGGGATTTTCAGATAATCTATAGTAGGTGTAGATCCGATAGCTTTCAGCCTTAGGATTTGGCAATCGCATTTTGGATCGAGTTGCTTCTCTTCATCTTGATTTGGGAGTTCGAGCTATTTCTGGATTGGTGCTTTGAAGATGGAGATTACTAATACTGGAGTTCTTTCTTGAAGGCCATTTTGGAGATTTGTTCCGCTGTTGTGTTATCTTTTCTTTCCGCTGCTATTTCTCTGTAACTCTGATGTATATTGATGTTCATTGTATCATTCTGTTGTATCAGATATTGTATCAAATGTTGTACATTGATATATGTTATTCATTTCTTCCGCTGTGTTGTACTTAATGTGTTATAAGCTCCGGCGACTCGAATTTGAACGATCGAATCTGCGGCATTCGAGTACAATGTAAAGTATGGATGTCGATTTTCGAACGCGAAAAATTCGAATCGTTACACTTGGTATCAGAGCTGAAGGTTAAAACTTTAGCTCAGGAGTATAACACATTAAGTAACTCATTAGAGATAGGGTGAAGTAAACCCTAGAATGAGTATATCCCTGAGATATCCGTTCGAATGCCTCAGTAAATTCTCTTACTATCCACTGATAGTGAGTATGAGTGCGAGAAGAGAACGAGATAGGGGACAGGGGAGTACCACTACAAATGGTCAATACCCTGCAACAGTGGGAATATCTTTTCTCTATCTATCTCCTTTGATTCGATTTCGAATTCTTTTGATTGCTTCGTGACTGCTCCAGAAAGAAGTTTCGGTGTGATGATGGCCCTACGAATTGTTGTAGGAAATTCTTACTTCGTATCATCATCGGGTTCTTATCAGCTTTTCGATCTAAACTCTAATGAATTTGAAATTGAAAATATTAAATAAATTGGAAATTTTAAATTAGTAAATTGGTTAACTAATATGAAGATTTGATCCATCCATCTATTCTCTGGGATCCGATATATTCTACGAACGATTAGTTATCCCTTCAAACTAATCAATGCCCTTGCATATTCGTAGACAGGTGGACCCAAATATCTTGTGTAATAATTGTATGAGTTCGTTCTCATATTATTGTTATTCTGATTTGGGTAGACCAAATGCAGAATAAATATCTCGATTCTGATCTGATCAATCATTTCTTTATCTATTATCTTTTCTTTCTCGTCTTCCTTGCAATTTCGAGGACGAAATTCTTTTAAGGGGGGAAATCTGTAACATTCCTGAAAATTTATCAAGTTTAAATTGGCGATTAAATTTATTTTTGGAAATAAATTGTGAATTTAATTATGAAAGTTTTAAAAAAATAAGTGTTTGTTAATAAGTTGAACATCTTAAGTTTATAAATATAGATGTATTGAAAATAAAAGTTGTATTTACTAACTTATAAATATTTGCTAATAATGTATAATCTAATTTCAAACTATTTTACTTTAATTTGTGTAAGTATAACTACATAACATATATGTGTAAATATAAGATTGATAAGCATGTTTTATAAATTTAAAATCAAATAAGGTTTAAAAACAAAATGTATGAATTAAAATTAATTGAACTAAAGGACCAAAACAAAATTTATAAAATAAATTCAAGACAAGGTTAAAAACATAGAAACATGTTACACATTAAAAATAAAGTAAGGCTGAAACATAAACTTATTTGAGTTTAGACAAGTGGCAAGAAAATCTTTTTCTTTTGGATATTGGTCTTTGGAAACATGAACAAAGAAGAAAAGACAAGTCAAGATACTTTTATCTTTCTCAAAAAAAAATTTGCTCAGGTCTGAAAAGCAAGTTTAAAGCAACCACAAAACTTGAGAGAAACAAACATAAACAATTCGAAACCATTTTCAAGTTCAAATTTGAAAACAAGATGAATCTTCAACCTGGAGATTAAAATGCAAACTCAACTTGAAAAACAAAAATCTGGTCAAGTTAGCATCTTCAAATCTGGAACATGCATGTAGGAATCAAGAAGCTCTGCATTTCAATTCAAACAAGATCATCTCAAAGCAAATCTGGGATTTAGTCTCTGCTTCCTGAAGAAAAGATAAGTAAATTTCTTTAAAAGCTTTTAATTTTATATTGATAATCAGTAAATAAAACAAACATTTAAAACAACTTTATTTAATAAATTGCAGGAAGAAAATAGAGTGCAGGGTAGGAATCAAATTCTTTTGATCAGGGCAGTGCAAGCATCCCTGTAATGAATCAAGATAGTGTAAATTCTCTCAAAACAAATTAAGGCAAGTAAAATTTCTTTTAAAAAAAGGATTTGAATCTGAAGTGATAATCAGTAACAAAGAAAAGATTTAAAAACAATTGTATTTATCAGTTCAGGAGTAAAGAGAACCAAGAATTCAAAAAGCAAATCAAAATTCAGAATATGAGAAAAATCAAAAGCCTGTCTCTGTTCTTATCTCTGCTGCAACTCCAAGGTGAGCAATCCTTCACCCTCTTTTATCTGATGCATATATTAAACTCTGTTGTTAGTTGCTTCTCTGTTTCCATGCTTGTGAGCAAACCTTATTTTTTTTTAAATAAAAAAAAAACTGGGTTCTTTATTTCTTTTACCTATGAGCAACCCTTCTTCTAAAACCAGACTTCCTTATTTCTTTTACCTGTGAGTAACTCACTCATAATTTATTTAATAGGTAAAGTTGTTTATGTTTTTTTTTAAAAAAATTTGATATGAACTTATATGAAATGGCCGTGAATTTTATACCTTTGATATATGCCTGTATACATGATGATGAAAGTTTCATATCTGTGCCTCAAAATTCCAAACTCATGTTTAATCTCTGAGTTCATCCCTTTGACTTGTTTTTTTGTTGTTGTTATTACTTAGCTTTGAATAAATCATGATGTTCTAGAATAGCATAAGTTTACTAATAGAATCATTATGTAAATTCAAGGATTTTAAAACTAAAATTAAATTTTACAGTGATAAGAATAAAATGCAGTTTCATGTTAACTGTATTTTACATTTTTATCAAGATCAGTTGATCCTTGCATTTGATTTGAGTGGATTTGTTTTCTGGAGGTAGTCATCTATCATAGATCATAGGAAATTTACAGAATTGATTTGCATTTCAGTTTTGAGACTTTAATTTGGGATTTTAGTTGAGGAACCCTAGTTTATTTGGGATACTGTTTTGTGGTCGATTTTGTACCCCTCATTGCATCGAGTTCGAAGCTGTTTTGGGAAATGATGGATGGTGTAGTGATGAAGCTAACACCAGAGTTTGGGTGTTAATGATGGTCGAGAAGTGGAGGAATCGACGTTGTCAGGTTTTAGGTGGTATTGGGTATAGGCTGTTACAGGTTGTAGTTAAAAAACTTGAATTCAAATTCAAGATTGATCTCAGGGGATCTGGGGTTTTGAAGTTGTAGTGTGGTCTCCGATAGTTAGGAGATGGTCGGAGATGAAGATTAGAGGTGGCTGGAGATGGATGAAGGTTACACAGGGGTGTGTGCATGTTTGAGATGGTGGTGGGTTTGTGATGTTGTTGGTTGCAGGGATTTATGCCTCGGGTAGGTCTCGGGTTAATTGGGGAAAAACTCGAAGAAAGTGGGTTACTGACTCGAAGTAGAATATCGGCATCTCGGGTTTGTGTCATGTTCAGGTTTAACAAACAGACTTGTTCTGTTTTAAGAATTTTTAAAGTAAAGTTTAAATATAAATCTGGAAATTTAACTTAGGATTAAACTTGAATCTAAAAATGAATTCAAATTGTTTGAATTCTTATTTTGTAATAATTTAAATGCAGAATTCAAATTTGGTTTGATAAAAAAAAAAAGAACAGGAAACTGTTTTAGTTTTATAAGATTTGAACTTAATGCAGACTAAAGCTTTAACTTAGGATGTTAAAACTGAATTTAAATATGAATTCAAATAAGTTTGAATTCTATTCTTTTGAAATTATTTAAATTCAGGAAAATTTTAAAGTCTGGGTTTTTTTTATAAAACAGAAATTGGTTTATGTTTTTAAATGTAAAGATAAAGTTTGAATTGAAGGTGGAAATTTAAACTTAGTTTTTAATCTCAAATTTTAAAATGAATTCAAATTTTGATTGTCTGAAATTTGAAACCATTTATGTTTTTAAATTTAAATTTGATTTTAAACTCTCAAGTGTAAATGCATTGTTGTTTTGCATATTGAATTGGAAGGTTAAGTATTTAAATTAGAAATTCAAGTGAATTCAAATCTGAGTTTTTAAATCTATTTTTAAACTTCAGTTTTAAAATAAAGATTTAAATTTAAATTGCTTCAAATGATTTGTATTTGAATTGAAGATGTAAATTATAGGAAGAGTTTTAGAGAGTTTAAACTAAATTGAGAATGGAAGTTATATTTCAATTTTGAAATTTTAAAGTAATTTTTAAATTGATTTGAATTTGATTTGAATTGAAATTTAAATCCTTTTCAACTTATTAATAAGGTATATGTTTCTTTTAAACATATAAGATTAAGTTGTGTATTGTTTTAAACTCTTATTTAAGACAAATTTGAGTCTTGAGTTTAAAGAAAATGTTAAATGGAATTTAATGTAAATTTAAAAACATTTTGTTTTTAAATGCATAATTTAAATAAGGAATGTTTATCTAAAGATAAAGAAAAGTGTAATGATTTGTGATTCATTTAATTATTAAGGTAGTACAAATGGATAATTAATATAATTAATTAATTAATGAAATGGATAATTAATTAAAGTAATTAAGGGTTTTAATTTGATTAATTAAAGTTTAAGATTAATTTTTCTTAGAATAATTAATTTGTAATTAAGAAATCATTAATTGAATGATATTAGATTTTAAATTAATAATTGAAGATTTATTAATTGAATAAATATGGATAGTTAATTAATTAGGAATAATAAATGAAAGTAATCATGTAGGTAATAAATTTAAAACCACCCAGTTTATTCATCTTAATTGTAGATGCTGATTGTTATTGAATGTTGTGTGATGGATTGATATATTTGATATGTGATGTGATGCTATGTGATACTTTGTGCTGATCTGCTATATTTGTGATGAATATACTGTTGTATGAATATGAAACCCTTTGACCCGTAAAACGACATTTGAGTTTCGATGCGACAGGGAGTCGGATTCCAGTTGGTTATCCGAAACCCACATCGAATCATATTAGTGAATTTTTGTGATTGATAATTTACTTTATCTATGAATCTGTGAATATAGATAAGCGCTATAGGTTATACCGCTTATCTTTATGATTGAATCTGTGATGATGATGTTGTGCACTATTGTGTTGAACCCCTAGACCACACTTATACACACACAAATATGGATTGCACGTGGTAATGGGTTAAGTCACAGATTTTGAAATTGTTTAAAAATTTGAATTTTTGAATCCAAAATAGTTTTGGAATTAGAATTGAAGCTTTTGAAAAAAATGAATTTCAAAAATAAAACTTATTTTGAATAACTCGATTGAGTTTTGAAATTTTAAATAATTTGAGTTAAATTTGAATTCAATAATTGAATTGAATTCTATAATTTGGGAACTAGGGTTTGAAAAGTTATCCAACTTATAAATGGATTTATATGGGGTTTTAAACCATTTTAAAAGTGATGTTTTGAAATTTAAAATTAACCCAAGATTCCAACTTGTATAAATCGGACTTTTCTGAAACGAAAACTGTCGTTTTCAAATAATAGAAGCTTTCATATAAGAAATGGATTTCCAATGTATGTTAAAAGGAATTCAAGTTTTGAAATGAAAATGGTTTTCCAAGTTATGAATAAATCTTTGGAACGTGTTTTGAAAGCTATAAATTAAATCTTTAATTTAGAGATTTATTGAGTTAATCCAATCGGAATGGAAGTTGTTTTGAATCTATGAATAGATCTTTGTGAAACTAGGGGAAACTTTGTGAAATAAATCTTTTGGTTTAAAGATTTAAAATGGTAATTTGTTTAACCATTTGAAAGAAAAGTTTTGGATTTTATAAGTTGTGACTTAACTAAAATCCCATATCCATATGTTTTAAAATATGGCGCTCATTATTCGGTTTAGCCGGGAGAGGACCTAGTGTCATATAGCCCATTCCGAATAGTGATACGACGTTATGGATAGCAATTGAAGACCGGTGGTGAAGACCGGATATTTCCGAAAACAAAAGGATAACTCATCGATTGTCTCTGCACTGGCTGATCCCCGGTATAGAGATCTTCATATGTGATGGGAAGTCCGGACGTGATTAGGGATTATCCGGATTTGCAAGGGCTTCTTCGGAAGTGCCTTCGGTTCTGTTCGAACTCGGAACAGACTTGTACGGTTGTATGTCCGACATTACACTTTGAGATGTTAACTGATTTCTATCAAATACATTTCTGCCTGGTGGCGGAGAATTTATTCTCTCAGCTTAACACCCTTCTCTGAGACGTACGAGCTCAGAGGTTATGTAGTTGATATTTATCAGTGATATATTCCCAATTTGGTAATGTGGCATGCTGAGTGCTGCTGTGTGATGATCATTGGTTGATCATTTGTGATATGATCATTTGTTTGATCATTTATCTTTGTGATCATTGCTTTGGTCATCTGTTGACCCAAAGCATGGCTTTGTGCCAAAGCGTAGCTTTGTGGACGAGACTGCATCAGGACCTCACTCCCCGGAAATGGTCGAAACAGGAAAGATGCGGCAAGGTTATGAGAGTCGCTCCCTTTAGGGTATGTCATTCCCTTCTGGTAAAGGGTGGTATCAGGTATGGAGCCCTGGTATTTAACCTATGTGGTTGCTCCAATCTCATTTACTGTGTGGTTGTTGCTTTGAGGCGCCTCGGATAAAGGTCCCAAAGGACCGGGGGATGGCATATTCGTGTAGTAGTTACCTAGTTACAGAGGTAACCCGGCCTTGTGTTGGCAGAGATCTAACCGTAACGTTAGTTCTCGGGACGTCCCGCCAGAGGCGATCCCATAGACAGTAGGAAGTTCCTTAGCCTGACCATTTGTTGGAAATCCAATCAAAACACTACGCGCCCTGTACGGTTTTAGTTGTATAACCTGCCATGGGATGTGGCGGTAACCTGCTATTGAACATGGTAGCTATAGTAGGCATACGGCGAAGAGTTGTATGCTGGCTAGGATTTATATTCTACTTTCGAAATTGTTTTCTACACTATGCACTAATAATAATATCAAAAATGATTTGATTTTTGCGTAGTAAGCATATTTGACTATCATAAGGAGAAATCTCCTCCAAGTCTGCGTTTGCATTGTGTGTGTGGCGGGAGGCCTTATGGTAGTTTCATTTTTCAAAAAGCATTGCGGATTTCAAATTTAAATTCTGTTGTCTGTTTTAATAGACCAAATGTTTTTGTTTGCTCATACCAGTCCCACGACTGACCTGGAGTTTATTGTTCCTTTCCTAAACTCTGGGTGCCCACTATTTTCCCACACGGGCAGTCTAGAGTTGGGGTTTTCAGATAATCTATAGTAGGTGTAGATCCGATAGCTTTCAGCCTTAGGATTTGGCAATCGCATTTTGGATCGAGTTGCTTCTCTTCATCTTGATTTGGGAGTTCGAGCTATTTCTGGATTGGTGCTTTGAAGATGGAGATTACTAATACTGGAGTTCTTTCTTGAAGGCCATTTTGGAGATTTGTTCCGCTGCTGTGTTATCTTTTCTTTCCGCTGTTATTTCTCTGTAACTCTGATGTATATTGATGTTCATTGTATCATTCTGTTGTATCAGATATTGTATCAAATGTTGTACATTGATATATGTTATTCATTTCTTCCGCTGTGTTGTACTTAATGTGTTATAAGCTCCGGCGACTCGAATTTGAACGATCGAATCTGCGGCATTCGAGTACAATGTAAAGTATGGATGTCGATTTTCGAACGCGAAAAATTCGAATCGTTACATGTAAAGGAGAATGAGGCATCAGAGAGGTGGCCGGGATTCAAGGTGGATGGCTGTGTCATTTTGAGAATGAACGATAAGTTATGTGTCCTAAATTTTGATGGGATTAGACATGAAGTTCAAGAAGAGAGTCACATTATAGATTGATGATACATCAGGAGCTCACTAAGATGTATCAAGACATAAAGAGGACATTTCGATGGAAGAGCATGAAGAGGGATGTTTCTGTCATTGTAAGCAAGTGTGCTAACTGCCAATAGGTGAAAGGTAGTTACCAGAAGATGGTTGGACTACTTCAGCCACTTGATATTCCTAAGTGGAAATAAGGGCAGATTTCCATGGACTTCATTAACGGATTGCCTAGGTTGAAGAGGAGCAACAAAGGTATGTGGGTTATTTTAGATCGACTGACCAAGAGTGCGCACTTCTTACCTATTAAGACTAAGAGAATAGATTCTAGTTCAGCTAAGATGTATGTTAAGGAAATTGTTAGAATGCACGGTGTTCCTTGTTATATCGTGAGCGATAATGATCAAATATTCACAAGACAGTTCTGGAAGGGTTTACATCAGGCATTAGAGACCAAGCTTAGTTTGAGTACTGCTTACCATCTGCAAACTGATGGGAAAATGGAAAGGGTAAACCGAGTGTTGGCAAACTTGCTTCAAGCATGCATTTTAGATTTTAGGGGTTCGTGGAAAGAACACTTATCATTTATTGAGTTTTCATAGAATAACAGTTATCGGGCCAGTATCAGAATGGCACCATTTGAAGCATTGTATGGGAGGCCTAACAAATATCCATCATTTTAGGTAGAACAAGTGGACTGTCTTGTGCTTGGGCCAAATATGATTCGAGAGGCATCAGATAAGGTTATAGAGATTCGAAAGTGAATCAAGGAAGTGCAAAATCGAAAAAAAGAGCTATGCTGACGAGAGGAGCAAAGATTTAGGGTTCTCAGTTGGAGACTTTGTGCTTATAACGGTTTCTCTAATGATAAGTGTAGTCCAGTTTGAAAGGGCTGGGAAGTTGGCTCTTCGATATACATGACCATTACCGATTCTGCAAAGGATTGGTACAATTGCGTATAGAGTCATTTACCGATTAGGCTATCAGGAGAGCACAATGTATTTAATGTATAGCATTTGCACAGGTTTGTACATGATCATTCGATGATAGTGGAAGTATCACAGCATGAGGACTTTGAGATTGAGCCAAATTCGACTATTTTAGGACATCCTATTTGTATTATTAATCAGGATTCGAAGCGATTGAGGACTATGGTTATGCAGTTAGTCAAGGTATAATAGAGCGAGGATGCTCAGGATTGTATGTAGGAAATAGAGGATGGTTTGAGGGAGTCCTAGCCAGTTTTTTTTAGACTAGAGATTTTTTTATCTTGGTATCGTACATCTTTTGTAGTGTACTTACCGCTTAAGGCGGAGTCACTTAGTATGTATTTTGGAATGCATTTAGTTTGGTCCCTAATGCCTCATTGCTCAATTATTAACCTATAAAGTATTGGGTGAAGGAAAGCTTAAATAGCACTATTATTAGCCTATAAAAGGAGGGGGCATGCCCTTAGTTATCGTTTACGAATTTGCAGTGCATAGAGTGAAATGAATCCACGTCTTCTTCTTCTTTAATCTCCTAAAGCAAATTATATGCAAATCAAATCCAAATAACTTTAAATTTGGAGTGAAGCCTTACCACCACATTAAAAAACCTTCTACCTAGTTAGAAGTTGAAAATAAAAAGCACACCTCTCCCCTTCTCTCATAGCCGTGAGTAATATAGGCTATAATAGCTAGAAAAGAGGTGAAGCAAGGAAGCAAGGGAAGGCAAAGATGTAGCAAGGTAACGTTTGAACTTAAGCACTTTGAGCTTCGTTGTTTGTTGGTTTAAGGTGAGCTACCATACCAATTGGATTGAAAATATAACTCATAATTGATTGTGTTTTGTTTTGTTAAAGTTTTTTAATTAACTTGGGCGTATGTTGAAAACACTGATTTTTATTCTTGCTTAGAAAGCAAATGGCATATGTATGGACTTGAATGGACTTGTATAACATATAGTAAGGTCTTGGAAACAAACACATACATTATAGTTCAATATAGGTTTAAATATAACTCGGATTTGAAAATGTACTTATAGCGATAGTTGTTATAGATGCAGTTGTGAATTTTCTGGTATTAAGCGATGAACTTCGTAGAGAGATTCTTGGGGATTCTCACCATATATATAAATTTTTTATGTGTATGTTTGTTACTATTAGAAGTTTGGATAGTAAAAAGTTAAGTAACATCTTGAAAATGAAAAAAAATTCACTTATACAAAACTGCCCCGTTTAAACTTAATTTTTTTGGATTTAAAAGGTTGAAAAGTTGTTTAAGTATTTTGTTTTATTATTTCTAAATATGTTTACTAACTTTATTAGAGTATTTTAAAAGTGGTTTGAGGTCTTTATGAATTTTTAAGAATTAATTGTGTATTTTTAAAGAAGATGTTTTTATAATAATACATATTCTATTCCAAATTATATAGATTTGACAAAATTGTTGCTTTAAAGCAATATTTTGGATAGACATTTTAAAACCTATTATAATTATTTTCAAGTATTTTAGAAGTATATAAAAATGTTTTCAAAAAGGGTTTAAGAATTGCATAGGGGATAAATGGTTAATTATTGGATAATTTATTTGAAAAGCAATTAAATATGCTTAACACTAAAAGCCGACAAAGTAAGGCTTATCTTTTTATGAAAGCTAAGGTTGATATTGAGTAGAGACAGAGTAATAGAGCTCGAACCTACTAGTTTCTCTCCTAATCGAGGATCCAAAAGTTTTAAAATGTCGAAAATTTGTTAATCTTATTGATTTCTTACTCGTTTATGAAATCATTAATACTATACTTAACATTAAAAGCCGACGAGGTAGACTTATCTATTTGTGAGATCCAAGAATGAAGTGTCTAGGCAAGGTTTTGATGCAACCAATGCTCTAACTTACCTGGCTTAACTCTTGGATTAGGAATAGTTAAGTTGGAACGTTGGAAATGAGTAAAGTGTACAAATATTGATTTGTATAAGCAAGTGTTTTGACTAGATAATTGATTATTCGATTATCAAACTTGACCTAATATCAACTTTAGAAGTAATCGAAAGACTTTACAATTTCATACCAATGAGAACCCTTTGAGAGGAGTATTGGTACAAAATGTCTCTGGCTTTCACTTACTTTTGAAAGAATCGAAATTAAGTTAACCGAAAATTCAACAGTTGGTTTTGACGAGTCAGGGATTGGTAAGTGTTTTACTTATTGAATATCACTTCAAAATTAGTATATGGATTCTATGTTTTGGAAGGGTTAAGAAAGGGAATCTATGTAGTGATTTGAGATCTATTTGAGATGCTCAAACCCATATAGTGAATCGTGGTGTATTCAAGATATGGTAATCTATTCATGAATTCATGTTCTGTTCGGGTGATGAAGACTCGTGTGAAAGATGCCGAACATAACCTTAACATCGAAAATGGCTAAAAAAGAGTATGATGCACAATCTGGGATTTGGCTGAGCCACGAAGGGTATTATTAACTCCATGTCTAGAGAATACTTATCGATGTTGGTATCGAGAGTTGATGATATTTGGTACCATGTAGTTTAAGTTTACATTCGGGCATGGGCCTTTGTTTTTACCCAGTGGAATATTTTATCTATAGATATATGACACTCGGAAGCTGTTTTCTGATCCTTGTGCATAAAGATTGGATTTCGGCTTGACCGAAGGGATCTCCACGGAATGCCTAGTATATAAATGTACCTTAACGCGTTTGATTGTAACCTAAATATGTTGTGGTGTGACCAACATAAGCATCACAGCTATTTGATATAATTTATATTTTACACCCTAGGCATTATCTGTCATATCACTATATTAAACTTAAAGAATGGATAGTTTCTTTTAAGGGGAAAATTGTTATGGGAATCCGTACGATCTCAATAGTTACTGTTACATGTTGCATGTATCTTGGATTTTCTCATACCAGACTTATGTATGATGCTTGGTTCTTTATTTTCATCAATTCCTCACATACCTTTTCAAGTAGGCTGAGTATGGATGGTTCTGACTTGGACGCTTCAAAGTTCATACGAGGAGCTGGAGGCTTCCGTAATCTATCTATTTCTACTTCTATTATTTCATCTTAGACGTGTATGTATCATTGCTGTGAGGGCAGTTATAACTATCCAGGTTGATAATAGTACATAGGTTTTGTGACTTTGAAATTCCTATATTTAGAGTAAACCTTTATATTGTTCTGTTGATATTATACATTATCATTCCACCATGAGATTATGATCTTATGTTCTTCCTTTCTTGTTCTATTCCTTTTTAATTTACCCTGACTTTCTGTCTTTTCGACACTTGGGTGTTTGGTACAGGAATACGTTGATGTGTTAATATCGACATCAAGGGTCGAAAAGTCAGGTCGTTACAAAACATCTTCCCTCCGGGATTGAAAAACTTCCTTCATCCCTTCTAGGGGCCTAATTTTGTAAGAATCAAGGGTAGTTTATGAACTAAGAAGTAGAGATTGAGCAGGTGTTCCAAAAAGATAGAGGTTGACATGGTAAAGATGGCAGTGGTGCTTGATCCTTGAGTAGCTGGAGGCAGAGGAGGAAGATGCAGTTGACCTACTAGTTGATAAATAGAATGATAAAGGTTAGTAATGGATTCATAGGAGAACCAAATTTTCTTGAATACAAGTGAAATAAGAGATATACCTTCGCTCGGATTTAATTGAGAGATAGGGGTCTAGGGAAGTTCTCCATAATCAGGAGAGTATTGAATTGGCTGGGCAACAAAGAGAGGAATTTATAGCTCAATGAGAGCAGTTGCTATGGAAGCTGAGATGGTCTGGGTGGCTGCAGAGCTGACTCCTTCAGCCTTAAGAGTGTCTGCTGCAGACTCTTTGGATTTTAGAACTGATGATTCCATTGGACCCAATGTGCTTTGGTCAAAAAAACCCTGACAGCAACAACTGCAATAACAACATAGTCAGTAACTAGTATAGCCTTTCCCTCCTTAGGATTAACTATATCATCGCCATCGAGGTACTTGACCATAAGTTCTTCTTCAGTGAGGCCTTCATCGGCTGCGTTAGAGCAACACTAGCACAGAATATCCACCCAAGCATTGGCAAGGGTTTCAGTATATGAGCACCCCAGCCACTTTAGGTTCTTTTGTATAACCACGCTTGCATAAATGTACTAGAGAGTATTATTCAACTCTTCTCACTCCTTCGCCTATGCCTCCTTCGCCTATGCCTTTAGCACTAGGATGATGGCAACATGTTCGACCTCAGAATCTAGCTCTTGACTTTTAATAGAAGTAGGTTGTCAACAAACTTCTCATTCTCTACGTGAAGCTTTTAAAGATCAGCCCCCTGCTATTCAATACTTTGATCCCTAGCCTATATGCTTTTTTCTTCTCCGTAATGGCTAGGTCCATCTTAGCAATGTTGGTTTTCAAAGCAGCGCTTTCTTCATGGGAAATGCTTAGTGTGTTTTGCAACACAATAACATAATCGCCATAGGCCTTCTTTATTCCGACCATCAAGCTATCAGCCTTGGCCTTGGATTCTAGAGCTATATTCCTTTCCGCCTTCACTTTCTCCAACTCCCATTTACAATCTTCGATGGTTCTTTGTAAGTCTTCTTTTCAAACCAGAGGATTGAATATTTGTATAGTTGATTTTACTAACCTTCGAGAGCGCGAAGTAGAGTTTCTTCCAATTATTTCCCTATTAGACAAACTTTTGAACCCTTTAGAGATCTCGGTCTACCTCTTCCTTTGGAATGTCTTCGATGTCCTGGTCAAACATGACACCCTACAAAAAGAGGTCAAGTAAAGCCACCTGCAGGCAAGTCAGAGTTGTCGAAAGAGAAGAAGAGGGAGCATAGATCCCCTTAGAGTGTTGAGAAGCGGTGGTAGTTAAGATTTTGAAATAGGGCTTGCCAATGGAGAGGAAGCTGGGACTCAATGTGGGGTAGAGAAATTCCTTAGGAGGAGCCGTCACGATCCTATGACTCTATGTGTCGTTTGGTTTGATCGGAGGGCAACCTCTCTTCAGCCTATCTTTTCTTTCTTTCCCTTTCATCACTACGATCCTCCTCCAATTCTCATTCCGTCCTACTAGAGTGAGGTGGATTCGGCTTGGGGTTCGCCCTCCAAACTCGCCCATATTATACTAGAGCCTGCGGTAACAATCTCTAGAAATGAAACCTGAAACAAGAAGAAAAATTACATAAGAATCAAAATTTCAGAATAAAAACGAATATAGAGACGTGTGTTCGTGACCCTAGTGAAGTTCACAGTGCCAATGACCCTTATGTATTCACAGATCGTGCTCGCATAAATGTAAAGACATCGTCTTGCCACCTTTATTTGAGATATCTCATAGCAAGAAAATAAAGTTTGGAGAACCATCAATACGGAGATTGCGAATGGAGATACCAAAATCTCTCAAGCCAACAAAAACTCCAAGGGAACGAGCTGGAGGAGTTACTTTGCCCAAAGGTAACACGCATGTTTCCTTGGTTGATAGCGATGCACTTCGGGCAGGGCGAGGCAGGGAGCTTAAGGCCTTCAGGAGATGTTTTGTCAAGTGATTCATCTCCCTCCACCCTAGCATTATGACCTTTGTTGAGGTCGTCAAAGCTTTTTGTTAGAACTGGGCCAGCCCACAGCGGAAGTTATAGGTGAATTTCAAAAAAAAAATCCCTTATTGGATCTATAATAGGTCTCTGAAGTCTAATTTATATAAAAAATTCCAAAATATTATTTAAATAAAATCTTTTATTTTATTTAAATTTATAAATTAGGTAGTCCTATTTAATTTATATATCAATATATATGTATGTATGTATACGTATATATATCACACACATGGATATGTGTGTGTGTGTAATCCGCACAAGGTATAACATGACTGTGTATAGATGTTGGGATTTACATTGAAAGGGACATGTTAGCTCGTCTCATATGTGAATATATGTAGTCCAAATATATGTATGTATATAAACTATTATATATAAATATTATTAAATATATACACAAACACACATGTATGTATATTTAAATCTTGCTAAAATATTAATACATGTATATATGTATAAATATGCATAATATTATACTATATCTATTTAAATGTAAAAAAGTTATGTAAATGTTAAAGTAAATAATAATTTCTAGTAAAAAAACCAAGAAAAGTATATGTATTAGTATATTTATAATAATAAGTTAATATTTTTTTTATTTTAATATAATTATATGCAAGTATAATATATAAAATATATACAAATATTTAATAAAATAGAAAAATGTATTTTTAAAATTTTAAATTCCAAATCATCTACACAGCACAATATTTTTTTTAATTATTTTAGAATATAATTTAATTGCATATTCATTCGAAGTTACATAAAATATTTATAATAAATTATTTTTGAAACCTTCTTTGAATTTTAAATTTCTGATAAATCTTAAAAGATATTTTAAAACTTGAAATTTTTTTCCACATTTTTTCAGTTAGACTTTATTTTTAATTAAATTATTGATTTTGGCCGATAGCAATAATTTTTAAAAATTGCAAAAATGATTTTTTAAACTTTATTTCCGAGCCAAGATCTTATCTTATGATAAAATAATTTTATAAGTACAAAATAATAATTTTCATAGTATATTTATTTAATATTGATTTATATAATATTAAATATTAATATATTATTATAAAAATTAATTTCTTGCTGTGAAAAATTATTATTGTTGTAAAGTAATCTATAAAACTATATGATCAATTTTAACCATGGCATGATATTGAAATTAATTATAAACCATGTATGTATAATTAATAATATATACATTAGGCGGCTGTACAAATCTGATTTGTATAAAAAATAATATTTTTAATATATAAGTATATACACACATATAACCATACTAACATATGATAACATTAATACACATCAGAACTTTTACCTGCCTAACAATATAATAATAATGTATACATAATAAAATGCTAATAAAAAACTATGAACTACAATTCAACGAAAACCATACCTAAAAACCAAATCCTTGAAGCAAACCTTGAAAGGATTAACTCTCTTCTTTGAAACCTTTTCGATTCAGCAGATTGCTAATTCTTGAACCGCTGACCTTTAACTATCGAATAGTGATCGACTTTGAGTTGATTTGAGCTTGGTATGATGGTGCACCTATGGAATATTTTCGACCAAAAATGGAAGGAAAGAGTGGCAGCTAAAGATCATTTGTAATTAGGGTTAGGGATGTTAAAATAATGGATATAAGAGAGAAAATAATGGATCTCATCTCATACTAGTTCTACCTTGATCTGAGCCATCCAAAATCTAATATCTCAAACCTAATTAGAGCCGCCATATCTATCTATGTTTCTGCCAAAATTCTCACCCACCATGATGTGCCAAAATCCCATTTGTGCCTAAAGAAAACATTATTCAATTAAATCCAATTTAATCGCTTATCAATATCGCATATCTATTGATATATTTATAGCTATTATAAATATTTAATAATGTTTATTCTCAAATAATAATCAAAGTTTTATAATTAGTATTTCATAAATATTAATCAATTTATAACAATTATAAACTAATAAAATCATTTGGTCAAAAGAAAATTCATCGTTTCGGTTGTGTGACACATCGGGTGTACCTTTGGTCAGCGATTAATATTGAACTATTCGAATATTAAATTCATACATCACTTACTAGATGATGTAACATTTTGACCAAATTTATTGCTTGCTTGGTTTCAGTAAAATCCAATTTCACTTTGTTAAGCATTAGCTGATTGAGATTTTTATTTACATTAATTCTCTTCATCAAAACTTTATCACTTTGGACTTTTGGAATTTGGTAACGATTAAAATTCCCATTTCATCCATATTCAACTCTATAATTCAAGCACAAAGTCCTTGGTTCAACAATTACAATTATTTTTAACCATACTACTCTAGCTAATGATTTTGTCTTTGAGTTGATTTCAGTTAACCGTGATACTATCCCTGTATAACCGAGGAGACGAATCCTCTCTTGAATGGTGCTTTACTTCCAACACTTCCACCAGACACAACTATAGTCACTAGATGGACGTCGTGCCATGATTTGACTATATTTAAAGCGGAGCTTTTATATTGAAGCTTGCTAGTATTTTCAAGTTGAGAGAATTTTGTAAATCAGTCACATCGATATTTTTTGTTTGACCTTAATTATATTAACCAACAAAAAACTATCGAGTTATTCGTTCCATAGATATCTAATAACTATTAGTATGTAATCCCTAGGTTCCCTCAACGGTCATGAGTAATCTACTAGCCAACATTTGGAGAGTGTTACGTACTATAGTCTCAATGGATACATCGATATCCTGTCACGATGCATTATGACTAGGAACATTTAAAATGATGTGATTTATAATATTATGATATAATACTAATGATTACATCTATTTGTAATTACTATTACGAACGTATCATTTATGGATTTTGTATTAAATATATTTAGTTAAGCATTCAATTATTTATTACACATTATAACAAATATATAACAGAAAGAAAAACGCATTTATTACGAATAAGTATCTATTACAGAGCTAATTAATTTACAATAAATTATGGAATTTCCCCTAGAGCATAGCCCTAACTCTATAAATCTCCCACTTGTGCTTCGGGCCAATTATGGAATCTTAATGTCATCCCTTCAATGAGCTTCTCGAGAGTCGACTGAGCGAGACCCTTAATGAATGAATCTACTATGTTGTCCTTGGTATTTACCCTTTGAATTGCAACTTCTTTCTTCTCAATGAATTCTCTAATCAGGTGGAACTTTCGAAGAATGGCCATGACTTCTTGTGTACTCTCGTCTCCTTTGCGATTTGTTTCGCCTTATTATTGTCACAGAATAATGCCATAGGAATCTTGGTATTGGAAATTACTCCGAGCTTACACAAAAACTTGTGTAGCCAAACTGCCTATTTTGCTGCTTCATTGAGGGCGATGTACTTGGCTTCCATTATGGAATCAACATATGTTTCTTGCTTGGAACTTTTTTTGTTAATGGCTCCACCGTTAAGTGTAACAGCATAGCCAACTTACTATCATCTATATCACTTTGAAAGCTCGAATCTGTATACCTATTCATAAGATTTTCATTCCCATATGTGAGGAATAAGTCCGTAAATTTCTCAAATACTTAAGTATATATTTTAGGGTCATCCAATGTTTTTCTCCAGGATTAGGCTGGTATTGTCTTACACATCATATTGTTTGTGCCATAGCTAGTACATAGAAAGCGTACATTATGGATCCTATGGCTAAAGCAATGGGGATCCTCTCATACAATCTTTCTTCTCATTGGTATGAGGAGTGTCCTTCTTGGAGAGGATGAATCTAGGCTGCATTTGAACGTTTCTATGCTTGTGATTCTTTGTACTGAATCATTTCGGTATGGTATCTATGTATAGGAATTGGGGCAATCCCAACAGCCTCTTTGGTCTATCTCTATATAACTTTAAACCAAGTATATAGTTTACTTTTTCCAAATCCTTCATGAAGAAGTTCTTGAAAAGCCAAGCTTTCACTGACTGCAATAACAAAGTGTGATTGCAAATCAATATAGAACATTGACGCAAAGTACTAAGAATATGATAATATTTCCATATTGCTTTCTATATATGCATGATTCCTTTGTGCTCTTATAAAAACCAAATTGTTTAATTACTTTATCAAAACACATGTTCCAACTCCTTGAAGCTTGCTTATGTCCATAAATGGACTTTAACAACTTGTAAGCCTTGTCATCACTCCCGCTGACCACATGTCAAGGCTCATTTTTCCATACCCTTTGAATCAACAATAAACCACACATGTCCAACTCAAGTTTTACGAAAATACGGAACATGAAGGGTAATAAAGAAAAATAGACAGAACAGAATCTCACATGAATGGAATAACATATAATTTTGAACAAATATTTTTACAGGATAAAACTCTTAAAATACATATATCAGAGTCTAACCTAAATTCAGCTTGGACAGTTATAAACATTTGTCCTTAAAATTGCTGACAAACATTAAATTAAAACAAACTAAGCACGGGGATAATAGAATATGTCCATACATAGATGAATGTCTCTAGCTCTCCTTTGGAAACTCCAACCATCTTCAAATAAACCTGAAACTACTCGGATCTCACTTGAGTATTGAAAATACCCGGATTGGGCTTGATAAACCAGCGTGAGAAAAAGTCAATAATAAATGACAGTATCATATATCATCCTTTGAATAAAATCCTTTGAAACAAAGAGTATCACATAAGACCACGCCCACACATAAAGACAGACGGTTTTTTACCTTATGAGAACTAAAATATTTTATATCAAGATATTTGATATTATTTCTAATGACATTCTTTGAAAACATTTGCAAATAAACTTATTAATCTTAACCGAAATTGTTACAATTATTAAATTCCAGCATACTAGGTTCTACAAAAAAAACCGTAGGTTCTTATTGGAGAAGGGATTTTCACACAAATGACCAGGTGAAGGATCTACCTTTCGAATGGGTACATCTCTAGAAGAATGTCTCAAGAAACCATCACAAAGCTCCTCTACCAACACAAGACCAGCCTACCTCTATAACTAGATAGTACCGAATATATCATTCCCCGGTCGTTACCGACCTTTAACCGAGCGCTCGTTTCCATACACCATATAATTTACATCCTGAACTTCATAGCGGGAAGAAATATATCTAGAAGGGGATGATCATACCCTACTTGGAAATTACCCACTTAGCTTTGCTGCATCTAATCATGTTTCGGTCATTTCCGGTTTGATGAGGCTTGAAGCTACGACTACCTTTTCGCAAAGCACATATCATATCTTTGAATGCCACATTGCCATTTCCATTAACTACTAATTTCCTTCCACAAAAATACCACCCTTAAGCTTGTACGTCTCAAGAAGGGTGTTAAGCTAAGAGAAGTTGCCTTCCCCACCACCCACTGATGTACGTTTGTAAAAACCTATGTACGTAATCTTTTAGAAATGCAATGTCAAACAAACGTCCATACAAAATTTTCAAGAACAGGACAAACGGAAGGTACTCTCCTACTACCAATAGAAGCGAGTAGTCCTTGCAATCCTAAAATTCTCCATAACGAGAAGACCACTACTATATATAACTCTATAATGGGTACGACCTCGAGCAAATTATCAAGCAGTCCTCACGCTATGAAGATCTACGGTCTTCCATAGTCATCATCTTCAATAGTCTTCACATTCGAACGTATACATTGGTTCGAAGTGGCTTTCGGATAGGAATCATCCAAATTCGACCCCGGTTCCTTCGAAATCCAATTATCGATAAAAATGAATATGGGTATACAGCATTTATTAAGTTTCTTTTCACTTAAATTCTTTTCGGATGATTTCGAAATCTCTTTATTTAGACTTAAAATAATTCTAAGTAATTCATTCTTTCGCTTCAAATAATATCTCAAATTTCCTTACTTAACTCTCCATCCAAATTCCTCATCTTTTACAGGTCAAAAATGTTATTTAATATATCATTTATGACAAACCCTAAAATAAATCTTAGCAAACATATTTCCTTTCGTAACTAGGATCATAGAAATATTTATCTTGGAGATTGCTTAAATTTTAGATAATATCAATCTTCTTTTATTTTGGAAACTTAATATAATTTTTTTATCTTTGAGCATCCGGGTTCTCCTTTCGATATGCTCCACCTCTCACCTAAGAAAATAAAATATAGGTCAGGTAAGTTCAGGGCACTGATTGCTCCATCCTTAACCTTCGTTAAACAACTAGTTTTATCTTCCCAGATCTCACAGGCGGGACAAATGTACTAGTCGTTTCCGCATACTCAGCTATCGACTTTGTTTTGGAATTGATTATAAAGATTCCAAATTATCTTTTAAACAATTAGGTTTCTTTTTAAAAACATTCACAACTGATTCTGGTAAACTCACATTCCAGAAGTTATAGGATTCGCAACATAAAAGTGCTGCGGAAAGTGATATTTATTTGATTTAAACAACTTTTTACTATTTGAAAATTCATATTCCAATCCAAATCTCTTTTAAACTATTTAAATGGATTTATTAAATTTATTCCTTGTTTTTCCATAATTAAAAAAATTCGTTTAAACAGATTTCCTATTAGGGCAACTTAACTGTACTAGCGTGATTTTTAAAAAAAATTGATTTGGACTTATTTTAAAATCTATAAGAGGAAATATTGATTTCCTTTCTTCGTTTCAAATATATGAATATAATAGTCCGGAATTTTCTTATCTTGAAGAATTCCTAGCTATATTTCACTCTATACAGTCATTTGAACTTTTCGACGAGAAAAATCACGAACTACCGTTGCGTGATGCACCTAGTTTTACTTATTTTTCAATACTTGAAATAATCTATTCAAATAAAATTCTATTACTTATAAAATCATTACAAATCATTATAAATCAATATTTTCACTTTTTAAAATATTAAAAATGAATTTTTTATCATTTCCATATTATAATATTATTAATTCACATTATTAAATTTTAAATTCAAATTTCAATTCAGTTTCAATTCTAACTTCAAATTAAACTTGTTTAAAACTTAGATTTCAAATCTAATTTCAATTTAAACTTCAATTCAACCTTAATCTTAACCTCAAGTTTTCAATTTCAATTTCACTATTCATCTCAATTTCAATTTCATTTTAACTATCATTTTAAACCCATTTCACTTCAAATTTCAAATTCATTTTTATTTTAACTTTAATTTCACTTCTAATTGAAAAGAGACTTATTTTTTCAAAATACCTCATATCACTAAAATATAATATTAATAACAAAGGGATCACTTAATCAACCAATATTCATATTTATCACTAACATAACATCCATTCAACCAATCACATAGCCTATGATTTCAAATTCAACATTTACTATTTATATCATAACGAAATACATTATCACAGTTCAACTATCTACACAACAATCAAATCATCCATATTAATAATCAAATAAACATTCATATGTCATAAGGGTACAAATATGATTAGTTTAACATAACCAAAATATAAATTAAAAAGCGGTGAGAATTTTTCGTCTTCATATCCACTCCGTCAATCTTTTTGTAAGCTAACATGCTTTTCGAACAAATGCGCTTTTTCCAAACGTTTTGAACTCTCGCCTTTATTTACTTTCCTTCCAAACCTCTTCTATTTTCCTTTCTTTTCTTTTCTTCTTTTTTTTATTGGAGAGGATGTTTTATGGCTCGGCTATCGGGTGTGTGGCCTAGGAAGGAGGGTACGACCTTGGTAGTGGGGTGTAAGGGCTTGGGTAGGTGGTACAGAGGTGTGTAAAAGGGGTGGGGAGGCTCGGCCTTAGGGGTGATGGTCTTGGCCGTGGATTTGGGAGGTGGGTATGGGTTGTTGGAGGTGTGTAGGGTGGTTTTGGCCGAGGGTGGAGAGGGTTTTGGTACTTTGGAGGAGGAGTATAGACGGTAGAAGGTGAATGACTTGGAGGTGGAAGAGAATGGAAAGGTGGAAAGCCATGGAAATGGAGGTGAAGAAGAAGGAGAAAGTGAAGAAGGTAGGAATGAAATATGAAAAAGTGGAAGGTATGGATGCATATTTATACTTGAGCTTTGGATGGAAAATGACTAAGATACCCTCCACTACTTTTTGACTTTTCATTTACTTTTTTACCCTTGATTTGACCTTTGCTTAATGGAGAAAAAATGATTTGATTTGAATTTGTACCTAAGAAATGATGTTTTCCTTATTTTCTTAAATTTTAAAAGGTTAAAATAACATTTGCTCCTTTTCCATGTAAATTAGTAACATCTTATTAATGAGACAAGTTGTAAAGTAATGATGTTGTTTAGTATAGATTTGTTTATACATTTATGTCAAATCATGTTACTTTTTGAATTATTTGTAAACTTTGACTTCTCAAAGTGTATTTGTTAAATGTAACATATAACATAGTTTGTTAAGTTGTATTTATATGTTCGAAAATGTGTCAATTTGCAATAACTTGTCGACAACTTGTTTTGGTTGAAAATGGTGTTTTTTTATCGACAAGTTTTACAGTCAAAATTTGACATTTTTGTTAAGCTATATATTGATCTAAACCAAATTTTAAAATGAACTTTTTACTTATTTAGATAAATTAAAACACGTCTTTTTTATATTTAAAAATAATATCTAATTAATATCGAAATCTCTAATTTTACAGTGTATGTAAAACTAACAAAATGCGATAGATTTTGGTTATTTTTGTAAAACGATTATTAACATACTTTTAAATCCTTTGATAAACTTTTATTATCATTATTAGACATTTTCAATAAGATTTATCTTTTAAATTTACTAAGTATAAAAATAGATAATTATTTATTATGTATAACATATTTATTTAAGATTTAAATCCCTTTTAAAATTTAAAACGAATGAAATCTCTCATTTTCGAAGTAGCGAAATTACGGGTCATTACATTCTCTCCTACATAAAAGCATTTCGTCCTCGAAATGAAAGTTAGATAAAGGAATCTATCTCATACTCGTATCTTCAAACACTTTGACATATTTATACATATGATAGAAAAGAAGAAGGTCGATTTCATAACAATACTGAAACAAATGATGCCAAAAACACATAAAGAAATTCCCTACATTAACCTGAGTACTTATTACGTACTTAAGGTTATACATACATATATACATCAAGTCAAACCTCTATGGTACCTGTCCTAGTGCACATTGCACATTTAAGATAATACATACAACTACCAAACAAGACTATACATCCAAAACAACTAAACTAATACTCTATCAATATAACTGAATACATCCATACAACTCGTACCCTGACCTGAGCATGTACCACAGCTGAGGTCTATATATATACAAATATCAAAACGTAAGTCTAACCCTTATCTCTTAGTGTCTACTAGTAAATAACTATCCAACTGCCATGTGGACAGACTAAAAATTCATACTATATGTGATATTTGGTTTGATATATTATTTGAACCCATAACTTTACCTCTGAACAAGTATCGATTCCCCGATTTTCTAATGCGGGCTTTGATCAGATTTCCTGATCAAAAACCCTTGCTTTCCTTGCATAGATCTTAACTATGATAGAAAACTCGAGTACATAATCACAGTTTGCCCTCAAGAATCGAGTGATAAATCCTTTTTCGGACTGCTGTAAACACCTTAAAGTTCTGTACTTAAATCTTAGATCAAAATTTATGTTCTGAAATGATCTACGTTTAACTTATGTACTTATTCACATTCATCTTTACCTAGTATACTTTTTTTCAAAATTTCTATTAATCCAAGTTTATTTCATAACCATTTTCTTTCTACTAATTACATTATTACTTAAGCATACAAATATGACTTAAACTTGTGTAATATACCTTTACTTCCTAAGAGTACATATACATATCCCTAACTTCGAGTTGTTATTACTTCAACTAGAATGTTTAACTAATGTGGAACTCTACTATTATCTCAAATTAATAAGTTATAAAACTTAATCCTTAGCTATTTATCTAAGGTTTCAATTTAGCTAATATTATTTATCTTATCAATATACTAATAAGACAACTTTGCGAAGTGTACATCTTTTCTCATTGACTCTATGATTAACTAAACTTATTTACCTATCCATTTTCTAAATCAAATTTCTTAACCTTAAATCCATCAAATACCTTATAGTTAAATTGTGAAACTTAAGTCACATGGTATTTGTTATTTAAACATTTTTCATCCAACAATCAACCTGTTAACCGTATTATTCAAAACTATCCACTTTCAATCTTACTTTATTTTGAACTACAAATGTTACCCTAAATGTATCGCTAGTTCCACTTTTCATATTAGGATGATATTTCTTATATCTCTTATTCTTAAATTTCACCTTGATTTTAACCTAATCAAAGTGTCTAAATTTCAAATTATCTTAACTGCTTTATAAGTTGTAAAACTTACCCTTTTATATTATATTTACCCAAAAATCTCAATTTCGGCTTATCTTTCCCTATCTTTTTGATAAGAATTTTTCTAAATGTGCATTTTCTTTTTACTTTCTCCAATTACAACTTCTAGCTTTAATATTATCATCAAATATCTTGTAGTCAAATTGTGAATTTTATTTTACAAGATATTTGTACTTAGCTTTTTAAATTAATCAATTTTGATGATCATTATACCATTATTTCTTAATTACCAAATGTCTAGGGTATATGATTATAGTTCTAAATTCTAACTTTCAACTAATTGATCCTAAATGGAATATCTTATAGTCAAATTGTGCAATTCTAATCTCAAGATATTCATATTTTAGTTTTATTAAGCTAAATTACAGATAACCCTTAATTTCTAACCAAAAATAATAATATCCCATTTTTGATATTTAAAATATAAACCCAAGGTAAAATTATTTCATATACCAATTTCTTTAATAAAACTATTTTAAAAATTAACACATACGCGCTTATATATATAACACTCTCAAAACTCATTCTAGAGTGTTGCTAACCCTATCTCTAATGAGTTACTCATCCTAGGATATTACTAACCCTATCTCTGATGAGAGTTACCCCTATCAGGCTTCGGTATTCGCTCAACCAAAAGCTCTAATACCAAATGTCAAGGCCCGTTTTTCCGTACCCTTTGAATTGAGAATAAACCACACATATCCAACTCAGGTTGTACTAAAATACAGAACATGAGGTGCATAAAGAAAATAGACGGAACAAAATCTCACAAGAATGGAATAACATATAATTTTGAACAAATATTTTTACAGCGGAAAAATTTCAAAATACATATATCAGAGTATAAACTAAATTCATCTTGGACAGTTATAAACATCTGGCCTTACAATTGCTAAGAAACATCAAACTAAAACAAACTAAGCACAGGGATAATAGAATATGTCCATACGTAGATGAATATCTCTAGATCTCCTCTAGAAACTCCAACTGTCTTCAACTAAACCTGAAACTACTTGAATCTGACCCGAGTATTGAAAATTTCGAGATCAGACTTGATAAACCAATGTGAGAAAAACTTAATAGTAAATGACCATGTCATATATCAGCCTTAGAATAAAATCCTTTAAAACAAAGAGTATTCCTCATAAGACCACACCCACACACTAACACGGACGGGTTTTTACCTTATGATAACTAAAACACTTTTATATCAAAAGATTTGATATTATTTCTAATGACATTCTTTGAAAATATTTGCAAATAAACTTATTAACCTTAGCCGAAATTGTTACCATAATTAAATTCTAGCATACTATTACCAATAAAGCCGTAGGTTCTTATTGAAGAATGGATTTCCATACAAATGACCAGGTGAAGGATCTACCTTCCGAATGGGTACACCTCTAGAAGGATGTCTCGAGGAACCATCATAAAGCTCCTCTACCAACACAAGACTGACCTATCTCTTTAACTAGACAGTACCGAATGTCATCCCCAGGTCGTTACCACCTTTAACAGAGTGCTCGTTTCCATACACCACATTAATTTACATCCCGAACGCCATAGCGGGAAGAAATATATCTAGAAGGGAATGATCATACACTACGTGAAAATGACCCACTTAGCCTTGCTGCATCTAATCCTGTTTCGGTCATTTCCGGTACGATGAGGCTTGAGGCTACGATTACCTTTTCACAAAACACATATCACATCTTTGAATGCCACATTGCCATTTCCCTTAACTACTAATTGCCTTCCATAAAAATACAACCCTTGAGCTCTACGTCTCAAGGATGGTGTTAAGCTAAGAGAAGTTGCCTTCCCCGCCACCACTGATGTATGTTTGTAAAAACCAATGTACATAATCTTGTAGAAATGCAATGTTAGACAAACATCCATACAAGTTGTTCAAGAACAGGACAAACCGAATGTACTCTCCTACTACCACTAGTGGCGAGTAGTCCTTGAAATCCGGAAAATCTCCACAACGAGAAGACCACTGCTATATATAACTCTATAATGGGTGCAACCCCAAGCAAATCAACAAGCAATCCTCATGCAATGAAGATCCACAGTCTTCAATAGTCAGCATCTTCAACATGTCTTCACATTCGAACATATACATTGATTCGAAGTGGCTTATGGAAAGGAATCGCCCAAATCCGACTGCGGTTCCTTCGAAATCCAATTATCGATAAAAAGTAAATATGAGTATACAGGATTTATTAAGTCTCTTTTCATTTAAATTCTTTTCGGATGATTTCAAAATCTCTTTATTTTGACTTAGAATAATTCTAAGTAATTCATTCTTTTGCTTCGGATAATATCTCAAGTTTCCTTACTTAACTCTCGATCCAAATTCCTTATCTTTTAGACGGGTCAAGAAAAATGTTATTTAAGATATCATTTACGATAAACCCTAAAATAAATCTTAACAAACATTTTTCCTTCTGCAATTGGGATCGTAGAAATCATTTGTTTTGGAGATTGCTTAATTAGATAACACCAATCTTCTTTCATTTTGGAAACTTAATATAATCTTTTTATCTTAGAGCATCTGGGCTTTCCGATCTGCTCCACCCTCTCTTAAGAAAATAAAAAATAGGCCAGGTAAGTTTAGGGCACTGGTCGCTCCATCCCTAATCTTAGTTAAACATCTTGTTTTATCTTCCTAGATCTTACAGGCGGGACAAATGTACTAGTCGTTTTCACATAATCAGTTATCGGCTTTATTTTGAAATTGATTATAAAGATTCCAAATTCCATTTTAAACAATTAGTTTTCCTTTTAAAAACATTCACAATTGATTCTAGAAAAATCGTTATGTTTAACTCATATTTCAAAAGTTATAGGATACACAGCATAAAAGTGCTGCGGAAAGTGCTATATAAGCTTATTTGATTTAAAAAACTTTTTTATTATTTGAAAATTCACATTTTCCAATCCAAATATCTTTTAAACTACTTAAATGAATTCATCAAATTGATTCCATATTTTTCCATAATTAAAAACACTCATTTAAACAGATTTTTTATTATGGTCACTTAGCTGTACTGGCGCGATTTTTCAAAAAATTGATTTGGACTTATTTCAAAATCTACAAGACGTAATCTTGATTTTCTTTCTTCGTTTCAAAGATATGGATATAATAGTTCATAATTTTCTTATTTTGAAGAATTCCAAACTATATTTCACTCAATACACTCCAAACTATATTTCACTCTATACACTCATTTTAACTTTTCGACGCGAAATCGCGAACTACCGTTGCGCGATGCACCTAGTTTTAACTTATTTTTCAATACTTGAAATAATCTATTCAATTGAATTCTATTACTTAAAAAATCATTAAAAATCATTTAAATCAATATTTTCACTTTCTAAAGTATTTAAAATGAATTATTTACCATTTCCATATTATAATATTATTATATTCACATTATTTTAATGTTAAATTTTAAATTCCAATTTCAATCCAATTTAGATTCTAACTTCAAATTAAACTTATTTAAAACTTATATTTAAAATCTAATTTCAATTTAAACATCAATTCAACCTTAATTTCAACTTTAATTTTCAAAATCGATTTCAATTTCAATTTCGTATTCGTCTCAATTTCAACTTAACTATCATTTTCAAACCCATTTCACTTCAAAATTCAAATTATCTTTTATTTTAACTTTAATTTCACTTCTAATTTAAAAGAGACTTATTTTTCAAAATACCTCATATCTTATTTTTCAAAATACCTCATATCACTAAAATATGGTCTTATTAACAAAGGGATCACTTAATCAAAATGAACATAACCAATATTCATATTTATCATTAGCATAACATCCATTCAATCAATCACATAACATGTGATTTCAAATTCAACATTCACTATTTATATCATAACGAAATACATTATCACAATTCGATTATCTCCTCAACAAACAAATCATCCATATTAACAATCAAATAAACATTCCTATGTCGTAAGGGTACAAACATGATTGTTTTAACATAATCAAAATATAGATTAAAAAGTGATGAGAATTTCTCACCTTCATATCCATTCCGTCAATATTTTTGTAGGCTAACGTGCTTTTGGAACAAATGCGCTTTTTTCGAACGTTTTGAACTCTCGCTTTTATCTATTTTCTTTTCGAACCCCTTTTGTTTTTCTTTCTTTTCATTGCTTTTTCTTTTCTTTTCTTATTTTTTTATTACAGAGGAGGGTTTATGGCTCGGCTATGGGGTGTGTGGCCTAGGAAGGAGGGTACAACCTTGGTAGCGGGGTGTAATGGCTTGGGTAGGTGGTACAGAGGTGGGTAAAAGGGGGTAGGGAGGCTCGGCCTTGGTGGTGATGGTCTTGGCCATGGGTTTGGGAGGTGGGTAAGGGTTGTTGGAGGCGTGTAGGGTGGTTTTAGCTAAGGGTGGAGAGGTTTTTGGTATTTTGAAGGAGGAATATAGGTGGTAGAAGTGAATGTCTTGGAGATGGAAGAGAATGGAGAGGTGGGATTCCATGGAAATGGAGGTGAAGAAGAAGGAGAAAGTGAAGAAGAAGGAAGGAATAAAATGTGAAAAATTGAAAGGTATGGACGCATATTTATACTTGAGCTTTGAATGGTAAATGACTAAAATATCCTCCACTACTTTTTTATTTTTCATTTACTTTTTCACCCTTGATTTGACCTTTACTTAATGGAGAAGAAATGGTTTGATTTGAATTTGTACTTAAGAAATGATGTTTGCCTTATTTTCGTAAATTTTAAAATGTTAAAATAACATTTGCTCATTTTCCATGTAAATTAGTAACATCTTATTAATGAGACAAGATGTAAAGTAATGATATTGTTTAGTATAGATTTTTTTATAGGTTTATGTCAAATTATGTTACTTTTTGAATTATTTGTAAACTTTGACTTTTCAAAGTGCATTTGTTAAATGTAATATAGTTTGTTAAGTTGTATTTATATGTTAGAAAATGTATCAAGTTGTAACAACTTGACGATAACTTGCTTTGGTTGAAAATGGTGTTTTTTTGTCGCCAAATTTTACAGTCAAAATTTGACGTTTTTGTTAAGCTATATATTGATGTAAATCAAATTTTAAAATGAACTTTTTACTTCTTTAAATAAATTAAAAAACGTCTCTTTATATTTAAAAATCATATTTAATTAATATCAAAATCTCTAATTTTACAATGTATGTAAAACTGACAAAATGCGACAAAATTTGGCTATTTTTTGTAAAACAATTATTAAATGCTTTTAAAAAATTTAATATATTTTAGTTATCTTTTTTAGATT
This sequence comes from Allium cepa, assembly GCA_030765085.1. Lineage (NCBI taxonomy): Eukaryota > Viridiplantae > Streptophyta > Magnoliopsida > Asparagales > Amaryllidaceae > Allium > Allium cepa. The sequence continues at coordinate 400,857,267 of CM060931.1, forward strand.
TTTTTAATAAGATTTATCTTTTTATTTATTAACTACAAGAATAGATAATTATTTATTATATATAACATGTTTATTTTAGATTTAAATCCCTTTTAAAATTTAGAACGGACGAAATCTCTCATTTTTGAAGTAGCAAGATTACGGGTCGTTACACCACAAAACCGTTAGGCTGCAATATATAAATAGTTTTTTTAAATCACTATTTAGAGAAGTCATCTTACATCCTTTTTCCATATTCCATAGTTACAGAATGCAGCGATGGCAAGCATTTTCCGAATGGACATCAACATGGCTACGAATGAAAAGGTCTCGTCTTAATCAATATTGAATTTGACGAAATCCTTTCACGACTAGCCTTACCATATAAGTCTTCACTTCCCCATCTAAATTTAGCTTTTTCTTGAAATCCATTTGTAGTCGATGTGTTTTATCCCTTTAGGTACATTCGACAAAGTCCAAACTTTGTTTTCGTACATGGATTCCATCTCGGATTTCATAGCTCCAAATTAGAATGAATAGTCCTTACCTTGAGTGCTTATTGAGATGATAAAGGAGTGTCATCATCTAAGACACAATCCTCCATCTCACCATCCACGAGAAAACCACTGTATCTCTCTGGTGCATGAGATTCCCTATTAGACCTTCAATGGGTGCGGTTTTTCACATTCGGGTCAACTTGGTTATCCCACTGGTTCGGCCTTAGTGTTAATTTCTTGATCTCATCCAAGTCTACAACCTTGTTGTTAGTTTTTCAAGAGATGAAAAAGGATGAATTTGTTTAGGTCCCCACTTTCTATTTTTTAGTTGAACGTATATAAAGAAATACCATCTCTAGCCCACCCTTCTAGTGGTTCTATCTGCACTCCTTCACTGAGCCCGGCATTCCCTCCATGAGGCCTTTCTTTTAGAAAAATCACACTGCCTAGAGAGCTCTGCCCTTGCAACTGGGTCATTGCGATTACGGGTTGGATGTGTAATTGTTCAAGCAGTAATGATAGTATCTTGTACCTGAACTAATGGCTCATTTTTTCTAAGTAATGGGGAAAAGGATCGAAACATGCCATTGAGAGAAAAAAGATGGGTGTTCTGCAGTATGGTAACTCTCTTATTCTCTAAGCACTATCCTAGCCAAGTTAGGTGAATATATCCTTTTTTCTTGGCTTGGAGCAGCTTTGACAGAAATTTCTTTTCTAAAAAGATGGTGTATCGAGAAATAATGACTTTTGTTCCTCGGTATTATAGAATACATATCCCATTGAGTATTTTGGATATCCTATAAATTTAGTACCGATCTTGCCTCTAGTTTATTTAGACCAACAATCTTAACATATGTCGGACAACCCCACACCTTCAAATATTTGAGTTGGGGTTTCTTACCATGCCACATCTCATATGGTGTTTTAGGAACAAATTTATAGGGTAATAAGTTCGACATATGTACTGTGGTTTCTAGTGTATATCCCTAATAGGATAGAGGTAACTTAACCTTACTCTTCCTATAATAGACAATATCTAATAAGGTTCAATTCCCTTTCTTCGACACACCGTTGTGTTGAGGAATATGGGGTGGAAATCCTGTCTAATATACTGACCTCCTCGATTTGATCGAAGAATATTAATCTTATGACCCGTTTGATTTTGTACTAAATTTTTATACTCATTAAAATTCTCATAGATGTCGGATTTGATCTTCATAAAAACTCATATCCTAGTCTTGAGAAATCATCAGTGAAGGTAATAAAGTTTGAACTATTATCTTTGGTAGCTATAGGCATCAGGCCACATACATCACCATGTATTAACCCTTAGGTTTCATAAACTCTTTCATTGCTCCCACAAAAGGGATGCTTGATCATTTTACCTTTGAGACATGACTCATATGTGTCAAACGATTCAAAATCAATTAACGGTAGAAAACCCTCGATTTTCAATTTGTATAATCATTTCTATAACACCCCATAGTTTGGCGTTTGTTATTTAATTAGTTAGATAGTAAATTAATTAGACTCTAAAAATGGAATTTGTGCAAATGATGGGATTTGACCACGAAAATTACACGTTGCATTTCTGAAAGCAGTAGTGGGGCTCTTCCATTTCTTCTTCTCCACTTTCTTTTTAAATTATTAAGGTAGGATATTGGTATCTATATTCATACAAATCGGAGAAGAGTAGAAATCTAATAGGAAGGAGAAGAGAAGAGAATCAACCATATTCATATTTGAGGTAATTAATATATTTATATATTTGTATCTATTTTATCTCCCAATTCCAATTCACTTCTCAGATCTATAATTCTAGTGTATGTATATATCTTTTATACATATCTCTTGGATTAAAAAGGATTTGGATATGAATCATAGGTTCTACTTTAGATCTAGAGATTTAGATCACTTTTAAAAGGTAAGTGGGAATTTTTATAGATTGTTATAATATGAAAATTATGTCGTTAGTGTTTATTTATTTTAGACCTAATTAGATAATCGTATATGAGTTGTAGGAAACGAATTGAATATGATCTGAATATAATAAATATCGCCTACGTGTTCTTATTTATAAATTGATTTAGCATTATATAGAACCTGATCTAGAAATCAGTCCCAAAAGTATGAATTTAGAATATTAATTTAAATGAAATTTATTCCAGATCTTAAATAGGTCGTATAAGAATGTTATAAGTTTGGATTATTATTCTAATCATGTTAGAATATAAACTTTTTCATATTTGTCATTTCTAGAATTTAGATCTATTTAATATTTGAAAATTAGTTTTATTTCTTTCCCATTTAAAAAGATACAGCTCTTGATCTAACAAGGAGTAAATGTGAATAGATATAGAAAAAGATGTTTAAAGTACGATTTTGTATTATACAATGTCTATTTCAGTAATAAAAAGAAATAATTATTCCTTGTAATTTTAAACGATGCAATCTTTTATATTTTAAAGTTAAATCTTTTAATTTGGACTAATTTATGGAGAATTATAAATGATAATATTTTAGATATAATTCCAATATTTAACATAGAAAGTATATTCTAGTAAAGGTATATGATTAGAACATATTTAATAAAAATAAATGTTTGTAAGTAATTACTGTAGTTATAATAAGTGAATAAAAAGTTAATGATGACGCTTGCGTGTAATATTCACATTTCGGATAATTAGCTAATAAGAAAAGAATTTAAAAGATTGTAACCCCAACAAATGGTAAAAAATATAGAAGTTCCAATAAATTAATAGGGTAAACGGACTAATGGGACCGGTAAAAATGGAATAGATATTAGAGGTTACTAATTTGAAACTAGTAATCATACATAAATTTCCTACGAAATGTCCATTAGGATTTTATGGACAAATTGACATTTATGAGAACTAAACGGGGATTTATGGGTAGATAAATATTTAAGGTAAATATTATTGCCTTAAATGAAAAGGAAATTAGTAATCTAAGTCCAATGTCTACCTGAGCTAATATAAATAAGACTTAGTAGGTTAGTGATGCGAGGTTAGCAGAGTCACTCGACGGAAGACTGCCCTTCACTTTGAGGCTACCAGCAGTCGGTTGTACTTGCTACTGATGTTAGATTTCACCAATCCAATAACCCGTGACAATGTGAAAGATTAGGGTTGATTTCTTAATCGGAAAGTATTAAACGGTCCAAATTTGGAGTTAGGAATGGTGAGGGATATCTCCATAGGGGTTCGCTTCTGGTTTGAGGTCTTAAGTTGCTGAAGGGTCCTTCTCTCTCCTAAATGGAAGTATTTAGTAACCTAGTGAGATTCCAAATAAACAAATAAGGATGTTTTTAAAAAGGTTTTACTTCATTTTTGAGGTCTTCAGTAGCTGAAGGGGTCTGCCTCCCTACCGAAAGAAGTAACATAATAAGATGCCATATTTATAATTAAAGAGTGAGAGTGAATATCTCAGGAATGGTTCGCTTCAGATTTGGGGTTTTAAGGGACTATAAAGACCTCCTTTTTCTTATAAAATAAGTATTAAGTAGCCCAATGAGATTTCCAAGCAATGACAGTTAGATATTACGGTTAAGGAGTACGCTTCTGGATTTAGTTTTAAATGATAGAATCTACCTATTTTTCACTAGGAAGTATTAAGTAGCTTGGGTACAGTCTCTTGCATTGCTAAAGCTAAAATAATAACAGTACCATTTAGGAGCATGCCTTGGGGATAGGTCTTAAATGATGAGGTCTGCCTTAGGTACGATCTTAAATGACTAGAGTACACCTATTTTCTAATGTAAGGTATTAAATGGATTGGGTACTGTTGATTGCATGATTATGATTTTATTGGCTATAGATACGGTAATAGTTGGAAATTAAACGTCAGAAGCCTTAAATAGTGATTAGAGGTCATATAACCAGTATCCACTGACCATCGACAACATTGGTAGAAAACCATTTTGGGAATAGGTCTTAAATGACGGGGTCTGCCTCAATTAAAGTCGTAAATGACAAAGTCTACTTATTTCTCTTTTAAAAGTAATACAAATGCCTGCTTCATATTTAGAAGTATTAAGTGGCTAATGGGTTTGGAAGTATTGGGTGGTTGATATTGCTTCATTTATATTTCGTACCTTAGGAAGGGATAAGTATGTAATCGTGTGTGCAATGCAAAGTTAAATTAGAATTGCTAACTTTGATGGACATAACAATTAAATGGAATCAGTATAAGTTTATGTTATGGATAGTTTATACTTTTTTTAGTCAGCGGAACGTTGTTTAGAACCCCCTCCTCATCATAATCCACAAGATAGAGTTAGAGGAACAGATCACTGGAGATGGATGTTCTTTGTTGTTAGAGAGTCTTCTTTCTCTCATGTTGATGCTGATGTGACAATCTGCTATCCAAGGATACCATTAATTCCAAGGTAGTAGTCATAGTTAGTATTCTTATCATATTATTGTTTCCGCTATGAGTTTATATTTTTATCAATCTCTGATAAAGCTCATGCTTATTTGCAGGTACAAATCCAACGATCTGTGCTTTAATGGACTTAGGTTTCGATTTTTGTCGAAATTGAGGCCCAATAATGTGTGAGTTGTAACAGTTTCTCTTTAATATGACCAAAGCTACAATGCCAAAGATAACTATCATTTATGTTGTTAAAATGATTATTCACAGAATTGACGTAATTAATATTAATCACATAAATGCCATTATCAAGAATGCCACCACAGACTTTATTTCCGTTTTAAACTAATATTCATAACATTGTTTGCAGAATGAAATATATATCTAATCTCAGACAATATAGAAATAGAAACAATCTCACAAATAAATACTTTTACAAAATAACAATTATTTAATACTAATACAAATCCACTAGGCAAAACTAAATAATAGTCTCATATCACTGTTTCATCTACCATAAATCCATCAGCAACTTAAAGCCTCATCTCTCCTCTTATTATGTGATGCCAGTTCCTAAACCTCTGTAACAAATTACATACATGAGTAATAGATCCAGTATCTAAAGTCCATGATATTTTATTGATTACAAAACAATTTTGAAACATAAATGTACCTGATTGTGCCATAGAACCACTGTACTTCCTTTCCCTAACATTCTTCAAGTAGTCAAAGCAGTCCTTTTTCTAGTGACCTTTCTTGTGGCAGCGGTGACATTCATCTTAGTTATCGGCCTTCCTACTTTTTTCCTACCTTCTCTTTTCCTCTTTTTTGAACTTTTTTAAAGATAATGCATCATCCTTAATAGAAAAATACCTCCTTGATCATTTGATTATGACTTGGCCAACCTAAACATACTGAGGAGCTCTATGAGATTCACATTCTTTTGGTTCATTATAATTCAGTATGAATGTTTAGTACTAAGGAGCAAATGAACCAAGGGTCAAATCAACTTGCAATTTGATGATTATCTGGTTGTCCAACTATGGATGCCTATCGGTATAGCCCTTCATCATCAACACATAATCATCCACTTTCTATCCTTTGGTCATTTTGGTAATGAACAACTTCTTTGTAAGGTCGTATCTTATGGAACATGACAGTTCACCAAATAGTGCCTTAAGACTGTCATACATTTCATGGACAGACATATTTTCACGCTACCTCTTCAATGGCTTGTCTAATGTAGATGGGATGAAAACTTAGGCAATCTCTATGGTCTGACACTATATTTAATAAGAAAGTCATAGTTCGAGGTCCATATCATTGGCGGGTTGCTCTTTAGATTCGCATGTAATAGCAGTCCAGAGGCGCTCATAAGTCAATGCTATTTTAATTGCTCTTAGCTAGTCGATATAGTTAGGTTTGGTAAGTTTGTCATTTTCAAGAAAAAGTTTGGAGTTGTCATTTTCTACAAGTTTAAGTGGTAGATCATCAGGAAAAATTATAGTAGATGTTCTTATAATATTAGTAAGGTTAAACTTTATGTTTCATTTCACTAATAAGCTCCTGCTACCTTTTATATTTCACGAAACCCTAAGTCGAAACATAGATTTCTTTCAATTCGCTAGTAGGTGTTAGGAATCTCCTTGTTGGAATTTCGACTTCGAGTTTTCTCAACAAATCATAGCACTACGGATGATGGATAACTCCTTGTCGGTTGTATCTTATACAACTCCTAACCATTGGCACATTGTTCTAATTTTACTTCAACGTTGAGTTTGCTCTACATATCAGAATGAATTATTCAATCATACCTACCATATCACAATGGTCTAAGTGTAGTATATGTATCTTAAGTTTGCTCAACAAATACATATAATTATCTTACCGCATTTATCCCAAATATTAATAATACTACACATAACATTCCTAGCTTGAGTTTGCTCAATAACTAAGGGTAGGCCTGTAACTTATTAATATATATATATATATGGTAGAGGACAACATTATATTAAAGACTCACTTAATTAGTAATATTAAATATAAGTGATATCGCCTTATGGAACAATATAATTCTTATGAATTACTCTCATGACTCAAATGTCGGGCACATCGGAAATCACGGTATACATACATCTACGTATGTATTTATTCCCTAAGTGTATTTGGTATCTTTAGTTTTCCACCTTTAGTTTACATTCATATTGTATAATTTTTATCATTATATAAATTTTATATTTTGTATTACGTATATAATAGTGTTATGCATAACATTATATTAATTAAATGTTATTTAATTAATTTTAATTAATTAACATTTTAATTAATTACATATTACTATAACATTATATGCATTAATTATATATATTATAGCTGTTATACTATAACACATATATCATATGCATGTGTATATTATTTAATTAATTAACATTTTAATTAATTTATTTAATTAAACTATTTAATTTAATCATATTAATTTCTAAATTTAATTCATACACATATATGTATACTTATGTTATCTTAAACAATTTAAAATATCATAATATATGTCTAATATATAATACATGTATTCATTAATTAACTTGTTTAATTTATTTTATTACTCTTATTAATAAATTTTAAAATATTTGAAATAAATCTGGATTATTTTCAAACATTTTGTAAACTTTATCATATTATAACTTTTATGATACTTTTGGATCTTATTTTAAATTTAAAATCATTTATTTTTTATTTTTAAACAATTTTAAAAATTAGACTATGGCCCAAATTAAATTGGGCCTTTTCTACTAGGGGTAACCTTTAGGCCCACATATTTGTTCGGGCCAAGCTTGTCGCTAGGTAGGGTAGAGTAATTGATTACCCAAACTCAATTCTTCGACACTACCTTTCTAGACATCCTACTATATAGGCTGTGAGATTAGTTAGTGAATCCTAACATAACTGATTTAGACTACATATGTTATTGGGCTCCGATACGATTATTGGAACTAGGTCATCCCACAGCGGAAGTTATGGATGAATTTCAAAAAAAAAATTCTTCTTGGATTTATATTAGGCCTATAAAGTATAATTCATTTAGAAAATTTCTAAAATTATTTGAATAATTTTTTTATTTAAAATTACAAATTATATATTTTTATTTAATATATATATATATATTTGCAAGACATACCATGTCCGTATAGATATGGAGATTTACATCATAACGGACACATTAGCTCATCCGATAAATGAATGTAATTTGTCCGAATATATTTACGCATATAAACTATTACTTATGTTGGAATATTATATGTATATATATATATATGTATGTATGTACGTATGTATGCATATATAAAACCTTGTAAATAAAATACTAAAACACATGTATATGTAAGTATATGCATAATATAATAATATATCTATTTAAATGTAAATAATTATTTAAATATTAAAATAAATAATATTTTTAATTAGAAAATTAGAAAAATATATGTACTAATATATTTATAATAATAAAATAATATTTTTATTTTGTTTTAATATAAATATATATAAGCATATTTATAATATGTAAAAATATTATCTAATAAAATAAAAATAAAAAATTTAAATTTTGGATCATGTGTACAGTAATGAAAAATATTATTGTTGTTGTTGTTTTAAAGTATATTTTAATTGAATATTCATTCAAAATTAGAGAAAATATTAATAATAAATTATTTTCAGAATATTTTTCAAACTCAAAAATTAAGTAAACTAGAAAAGATATTTTGAAGTTTTAAAAAATTTCCACCATTTTATTAATTTGATTTAATTTTTAATTGATTTATTGATTTTCGATCGATTATAATGATAATTTTAAAAAATAGAAAAAATGGTTTTTTTTATTTTATTTTTTGGTCTAGAGCTTATCATATATTATGATTTTATGAAATATAAAAAACTAATAACATCTTTGATTTATATAATTTATTTTTGTAATATTGGTTTGAACAACATTAAATATTAATAAATAACTATAAATATTTATTTCTTGCTGTCAAAAATTATTATTACTATGACATAATATAAATAAAATTATTTGATCAACTTTAACCATAGTATGATATTGAATTAAATATATACCATATTTGTATAATTAAACAATATGTTTAAATATATCTATAATTTAATTTAATAATAATTAATATATATAATAGGCGACTATACAAATCTAATTTGTATTAAAAAAATTGTCTTTTTTAAAATTTATAAGCATATACATACGTATAACTCTACTAAAATGCGATAACATTAATACATACCAGAATCGTCACCTAATTAACAGTATAATAATAATATATGCATAATAAAATATTATTCAAAAATTATAAACTATAATTCAGTGAAAATCATACCTAAGAACCAAAGCCTTGGATCACACTTTGAAGGGATGAACTCCCTCTCCTTTGAAATCTTTTCGATTCGATAGACTATTATTCCTTGAACCGTTGACCTATCAGATAGTAATCGCTTTTAAGTTGATTTGTGCTTGATATGATGGAGCACCTACAGAATATTTTAAGCCAGAAATGGAAGGAAAGAGTGGCAGCCAAAGATCATTTGCAATAATGGTTAAGCTTATCTAAATAGTGAATAGAAAATAGAAAATATGGGATCTCATGTCATACTAGTTCTCCCTTAATCCGACCCACCCAAAATCTACCTCTAACCTAATTTGAGCTGCCCCATATGTCCATATTCCAACCAAAATTCTCACCCAATATGGTGGGTCAAAATTTCATTTAAGTCCAAAGAAAAGGTTATTTAGTTAAATTCAATTTAATCGCTTATCGATATCATATATCGATTGATATGTTTATAACTATTATAAATATATTTAATTATATTCATCCCTCAAATCATAATCAAAGTTTTATAATTAACATTTTACAAATATTGATCAATTTATTTAAAATTTATAAAAATTATCAACTAATTAAATCGTTTGGTCAAAGGAGAACTCATCGTTTCGGTTGTGTGACTTATCGGGTGTAAATTTAGTCATCAATTAACATCGGATTATTTGAATACTAATGTTCACACGTTACTTAGTAGGTTGTGTGACATTTTGTCCAAATTTATCGCTTACTTGGATTTGATATTCAAATTTTGCTTTGTTAAATGTCACCCGGTTGTGACTTTTATTTAAATCAATTCTCTTCGTCAAAACATTTCGCTTTGGAGTTAAAGAATTTGATAATGGTCAAAATTCCAATATCGTAAATATTCAGCTCTATATTCCAAACACAAAGTCATATGGTTCGATAATAACAATTACTGTTAACTGTACTACTCTGGCTAGAGATTCTAACTTTGAGTTGATTTGAATTGGTCGTAATACTAACCCTAGATAACTGAGGAGAAGAATTCTCTTTTGAATAGTGCTTCAGTTCCAATACTTCTACTCAACCCAACTATAATAACTCGATGGATGTCATGCAATGATTAGACTATAATCAAAGTGGAGCTTTACTATTGAAGATCAACAATATTATCAGGTCGAGAGAACTGTATAAATAAGTCACATCGATATTTTCGACTTAACCTTAATTATATTAACCAATAGAAAAGAATCGAGTGAATAGTTCTATAATTATCTTTTAATCATCAATCTATAACCTCTAAATACCCCTAGCAGTCATGAGTAATCCATCGTCCAACATTCGGAGAGCATTACACACTCTTATCTCAATGGATACATCGATATCCGATCTTGATGCATCTTGACTAGGAGTATTTAAAGTTATGTGTTTTATAATATTTTGATACAATCTTCATGATTTCAACTATTCGTAATTATTGTCACAAATGCACCATTTATGGATTATCTATTAAATATATTTTAATTAAGCATTTAATTATTGATAACACATTCTAACAAAAAGAAAAAAACCTTTATTACGAATAAGAACTGATTATAGAGTTAATTAATTTGCGATAAATTACAAAATTGCCCCTAGATCATACCCCTAACTCTATCACTTTCGTCTCCTTCCTTGCCTTCATCGTCCCTTACCTGCTCTTTCCCTTCTCTCCTCCCAGCACTTTCCCTCTCCTCCGAAATAGAAAGCATCCTGGCCCTTTTATCCTTTCCTCTAGGGGCATTGCCTACAGTTGGTTCTTTTACACCACTGCCAATGGGCTCCTAAGCATGCATCTTACCCGATGGACCATCAACTTTCCCATGAGGATTCCTGTCAAATCTGCAAGCACGAGCAGAAGATCGAGTAGGCGCTTTAGAGCTGCTTGGTGTAGGTAATTTGGGAATGGAGAATCTGTTGGCAAGTAGAAGACCACCCCATCAGTGGTATTTATTTTTCAGGAGATATATAGTGGTGCGATGCTGGAAGGTGATCTCCTTCAAAGCTTTAAAAACATTGGCATACTCATCGTGATCATCTCTAGTGGAATGTCTGTGAAGGGCAAATAGTAATTTAAAAACTTGAGTAAAAAGTGCCCAAGGTCAGTAAGATTAAGGAAGATAGGAATCTTACTTTCAAAAAGTCATCGCCCACTATAGCCGTACAAGCATTGGATGAAGAAGTGTTCGTTCTTAAAATAAGAATATATGTTGTGAAGATTTTCAACGATCTTGAACTTGCACCAGGCTAAATGACCATAAAAGAAGGTGAGTCATGCCTTTTCTTGAGGTGAAGCATATAAATTAACTCATTGAATTGCAAAGCCCATTGAAACCGATTCATGAAGAGAACAGAAACAAAGAGCTCCGGAGAGCATACCCTTTAGGGTGAACTTAGGAAAGAGCCAGCCTAAGCTCTTGAAGAACCATTCATATATAAGCATTGAAAGGCAGGGAAGCATCGCCTAGACACATATATCAGTTGCATGTCGTATATCCCAACGGAGGACGGTGTGCTCGTTCACCATGATTTGGGAGAAGTACGTCACTTTCAGGAACACTGTGTTGGCGATATAAGTTTTGGAGAATCTTCAAAGTAAGAATTATAGGTGGTTTTCTAGTAGGTCATCCAAGATCCTTAGACCAACATATTCATTTAAGCGGGATGGTTGATTTTACAATGGATTTGTTGGTACAAATGCGCCATGTAACTCAACAATGATTGAACGACTGGGCTTGACAAGTAAAGCTTCTGAAGGAGTAGATATCTCGGCACTTGTCAAGAAGTGTGGTGATCAATGAGTCATTCTAGAGAGGAAAGCTTAGCATTTAATAAGGTTGGGTATGTTTTACCTTAGATAATAAGCCCGTTTGAAAGATGTACATAATCCAAGAGATGTCGATGTGTGTTGACCAATCGGATTCTGAGCGTTGGCTGGAGTAAGTGAAAGTGTTTAATCTATGCAATATGAGTCCTATGTCCTGTGTCCTGTACGCGATGAACGGAGCGTCCTATTTAGATAGTTCGCTCGTGTTAGAAAAATGGGCCATGTCGCATGACAAAACAATGCATCAGATAATACCCGCTATCTTTCGATAATAGATAACAACATCGTTGTCCGAAGCTACATGGAAGCTTTTTCTTGTAGGAATATAGGAAGTGCAGCAATAGAACAAAGCAATGCAATGGAATCGTTCAATGCAACCATTCTTGAAATGAACCATCCTATCGGAATCCAAATGATGATGTGTGGTTAGCTGAGATTCGAAGGAAGTTATTAGAAGTTGAGAAGCCAAGCATCTCTTTGGAATGACTTGAGCACATCCTAGACCAAGATCATGTCCATTATAGGTTGGACCTGAGTCAAACCCAAGCCAAACTTCAGCCAACCCTCATCATCGACATCACTGCCTGGACTATAGTCCCTGATGTAGAAAGTAATGACATGAATTTTTTTTCCAAATTTAAAGTTAGCCATAGATATAGAATTGGATCTGGAAGCAAAAGGAGTCGATAGTGATTTTGTTCCTTTGTTAGCAAAAGCGAGCAGCGTTGATCTATTAAGGCGGTGGCAAATTTGAGCTACCGGCGGCCACATTGCATGGTCAAAGACAAGAAGATGCGACCTAGGATTGGGGCACGAGAAGCCGAAGGAGTTGGCTGTTGGAAGTCGGTAGGAAAAAGGCTAGAGCAAAAAATGGTAACAAGAAAATTTTACTCAAATCTCGAGTACTTATACACATGGTTGAATGAAAGGACTTGGTACCAAGAAACTTATCGATATGGAGAGGCATTTTTGAGCCATAAAATAAGGTAAAGTCAGAGAGGAAGAATAGCGTACTTGAATAAAGCATGGAGTGATTTTCAAAGCATAGATATTGTCCTTTGCATGAGAAATGCAATTCTAACTACAAAAGGCTACTAAAAGAAAACCAATAGGATGAAAGTAATGCTTTGAAGAAATTCCTGATCAACTAATTAGAACCAAGGAATAGTAGACAATATTTATAGTAAGCCAGAACACGCTATTGTTTCCAATGAAAGCACGCTCTATGGGATAAGTGTTAGCCGACTTTTTGACCAAGTAGATTTTCAACAGAAGTTAAATGCTAAGGTGAAGATGAAATAATTCAAGAACTTGAAAATGTGCATAGAAGTGGCCGTAGAACTATATTCAATAATTTGCAAAGGCAAAGGTACAAAGTGGACCACTTGGTACTAAGACCTTTTTTCTCCCCTTTGAACCTCCTAAACCAATTGTAATTGAAGCACTACCAAAAGTGATCATTGCGGAGTATTTTCTTTTGATGATAAATGATCAAATTCCAAGGATTCATGAGAAGAAAGCAAAGAAAGAAGGGAAAGACTAACGGTATCAAGGAAGTTAACAAGAAACTACTCCACCTTTAAGGAAAAGTGTTTGGAATCCAACAAATTGGAAATAGAAGGCGACACAGAAGAAGAAGGGGGAAATTTCCATACTAAAACCAGTCGGTACAAAGAGGATTCTCTCAGTGTCGAGAGCTTTATACTGGAATTTTGGCCGACCTTGGCTTTCCTACTCATTTGGACTTCGACCTAGACCTCCCAATTTATGGGCCTCCAAGTCTACTTGTGAATTACCCTATAAATATAGACTCTATGGCTACTAAAACAGGTCTTTTTGGCACTGCATCTTCTTTACCTCATATCTCCCTTCACCGTAGTCACCATAGAAGAAATTGTTGGCAATTCTAAGCTTAAGAACCTTTTAACCCTTTTTAATTGTGACTTAAAAATCTCTCTTATCCTCTCAAAATCTCTCCCAAATCAATAATCAATAAAGATAACAGTGGATGTAGACCAGAGATTGCCGAACCACTATAAAAATTCTTATGTGATCTAGATCTCAACTTTTCAACTAGTTTTTGGGTGTTATACCACTTTTGGTGTCAACGGAACATTTCCAGCTTAAAGCCTCTTGATAAAGGTTTGAACCATGACTTCCATATTAACATATAATACTCAATATTACCTATAAAGTTTGAGTCCAAATACTCTCTCATAAGGAGTTCGTTGTTTCTGTAAACTATCCTCTAGTATTTTGCAAACACTTGAGAACATTTGAAACTACCATTTAATGACCTTAATTTGGATTTGACATTTGCCTCATGCTTCAGATACATAATAAAATATGATAATGTAGGTGATACAACATGTATGATAATTCTTATTGTCAATACATAAGGAATCCATCTTACATGTTCCGTACTAAACATTTTAATAAGGTGTCTTTGCATATCGTTTAGGAAATTCTCTACATCCTCTATATTTAATAAAAGATATAACTTACAAATCCAATATTGAGTATTAAATAACCAAACTATTAATTATTTAACATAAGTACATCGTTAACATTCAGTAGCAAGTTGTTTATGTATAGTCTAGAAATTCTATGCACCTTTTAGTGGTTCTTTCTTATCGACACACACTCCTTTGTACTCTGATTATAAATCAAACTATTTGATATTTATATTACTCAATTCTAGTACTTACAAAACATTATATTTGTATCACTTCTTAGATCACATCCAAAAGACCCATAAACTCAAAATCGCTCCCATTGACGTTGAGACATTTTGGTTTTATATGCAAATAATATATTCAATATTTAGAGTTTTCCATTACAACACATATACATCGAAATATGAAGTCATACCAAGTAGTAATTTTGCGAGTAGATCTGAAATAACTTGAGCACGTTGGATAATGAATCAATTAGGCTAATTTCAACAATTGAATTTTACAATGTTATTCTTATCAATGTTGTTCATTATATTCCAACTCCATTAGTCTTGCTCTTAAAGACTCATTCGTGATTGATGGATCATATCCCTTTGGGTACAAGTATCAAAATCATATTAATGATACCACACTTGGAATCCATCTTGGATTTGCGCATCATACTATATGGAAGAGAAAATACTCTTAATGGTTTAATTGACAGTTGTGGATTACCTATTCTCGATAGTGATAATAAACTCACAGTCTCTCTTCAATGTGTTAGAATACTTAATAGACTCTCTAATGTGTTGTGTTAATTTAGTTTCAGTCAATTTCATTTCATCCCACATAGTCAATTTCTTCTTTAGGACATATCCAGAACCATTTTACTACCAATAATTTTTAAAAGAAATTCGTTTGCTATGAAGTGGATATTTCTTGAAACAACAACTGTTTCTTAGTGCGGTGAAATAGGTACTTATAAGCACTTTATGAATTTCCTTACATATAAAACTGATTTCGCTTTAGTTTACAAAACTCATGTTTAAAGCATATATAGTTTATCCATTGACAATTTTTCCCAAACTCCTTTTGGGGCGATTCATACAAGATTCCTCATGAACAATTATTACGAGCAGTCTTTCAATTTGCGCGGCCTTCCAACTCTTATGCCTAGGATATATGGTGGTTTCTTATAAACCTTATCTTGTGTGATTTTGTAAACCATTCTTTAAATGAAATTAATATTAACATTGTGTACTACTTTTAGGTACACAACCGTACAAAAAGAAGTTTACTTAACTTCACTCACAAGTAATCGTACTTCATTCAACCAAGTTCAATTACTACTTATCGATACATCATTATGTATCATGGGAAGGACTGGCTTTTGAGACTGAATCTTTATTCATTTTTAGGCATGTTCGAAACTCTTTTCAATATACTTACCAATTCAATCATTTTTATTTTATATTGCTCATTATTATATTTACTTTCATTTTATATTCTATGAACTCATCATTAACATACAACATATATGTCATATACACATGTTCATGTTTGTGATAATTCATTATTGAGTACAACAAAGTATATGGAAACATTTTGTAATTAATAGACTTTTGATTGCATATATCTATATGTACCAATTTGTAGAATTTATTAACTTTTGTGATGCTCCTACTAAATGGGTGATTTTCCTTTAATTCTTTGAGATATAATTTGCTAGTACCATATGATTCACAATCATATAATAAAATTTATTTCTTAAAACTGTGGCTTAGTCCATAATTCCAAAATAATTTCAAATATGTTTTGATAATTCTATATTGTTCAATACATCACAAATACCAATACTATACTTTTATTTTATAATTAATATTCATAATATTCATATTGAAATAAAACTAATATTTGGTATGTATAATGAAAACAATTTTCATAGCTTGATGCGATCAAAAGTATTATATGGCATGCTCCCACTATTTCTGCCATTACTAACAATAGCGTATAAAATATGAAGCTCCATTCAACCACTTAATATAGGTTATGTGTAACGACCCACAAATCCGTACCCCTTGAGTCAACACTATTCTACATCAATCAACTCAAGTTGAAAAGAAATACAAACCATTTGGGTTAAAGAAGAAGAGGTAGAGGAAGAAAACAACATCAGAATCTAACCAGTGCAACGGAGTAAAATATAATAAATAATAAATAATCTTTACTCAAAACAAATATATCTATTTATACACTACATCATCAGAGTACATCAATCATAGTTCAACATCAATAACATACAACTGGATACACAGCTTCTCAACACAGCGGAATAAATATAAAACAAGTACGGAAATACGTATCGTTATCCGTCTCCTGAGCTCCACAGCATCATATCCAGTATCATATAATACTTGGTCTGACCCAAGCATTATAGTTAAATAACACTCGAGTCAGTCTGGAATACCAGCGCAAGAAATCACACCCAAATTGATTATTAAAGTTTCAAAAATCCTTTGAAAACAAAAGCATCTCGTAAGACCACGCCACAAATAACCATGTCGGGTTTTTACCTTACGATAGCTAAAACACTTTTTATTAAAATCCTCTGATATTATAATAGGGTCTATATATAAATACTTATAAAATAGCCGAAATTGTTATATTATTAAATTCCAGCTACTAGCCACATAGTGGGTAATAAAAACAAAATTCGTAAAAGGCGCGTAGGGAGAATGGATTTTCAACTAATGACTAGGCACAGGGGTACCACCTGTCACGGTATGTGGCCTAGATCATAGTACCGAGGAGCCACCCTAAGTCCCCTACAACACAAGGCCGGAACAATCCCTTACCGGACAGTCCCGAGCAAGATCACCCCACGGGTGGGATCAGCAACCGCCTACTAAGCCGAAATAAAAAGGGACATCAAGACATGGATGACCTTACCCAGAAATGGGTGCTACCCACCTAGCCCTGCTGCATAACCCCTGATTTTGAGTCATTCCCGGTTGATGAGGCTTGAGGCTAAGCGTTACCTTTTAGATCGTTTCACTTAGAATGCTCATCGTCCACCTGACGATGTTCTGAAAACATTCATCCATACAGGTCCGTCCCGGGTTCGAACGGAACCGAAAGCACTATTCCTACTACATCCATTTTGGAAATATCCTCAGGATTAGTAGCGACTAGCCCTTGCACTTCACTGCTCCATCTTCGAATCCAAACTCGTTTTTCCACGAAACGTACAAACCGAATTGAAGTGGTTTTCGAGAAATAAATCTCGATCCCGGTCTCTTCGAAACGATCAGCGCATATGGCCAATATTGATAGTCGGTTATTTAACTATCAATTAATACCCACAAACAACCATCAAACAATAAATAATTTCCCAAATTATTTATTTATCTCAAATTATCTTCGTAAGATATATTCCCATTTTCAACCCTTTGAAAACAGTTTCAAACCATCTTCCTTTTCAGAATAAACTTTCCCAAATATTTTTCTGTCTCCTTTGGGATCACCAAGCACAGAATTAAAATTTTAAAATAATTTAAAACACTTTACTTTGAAAGATACTTTAAAACATTTAAGTTAAAACTACTTCAATAATTTGTCAAAATACATACTATATGAATATTTGAAAATAAAGTTAATTAATAAAATATAAAACAAGATTTTCACTTTTAAAAACAAAATACTGTGTCACCCTTTAAATAATTACTGCTATAATAGATTAAAAGAAAATACTTACTTTAGAATTTGAATATTTAGAATAATAAATTTTCCAAAATTTGCTTTTTAAAACAACTTCAAAACCTTTAATTTATATTTAAAAATTTACTTTGAAAACGTACGTGGTTATCTATGGAGAATTTCCTATTTCAATTACTTAAATCAATTGTCCAAATTGATTTCCAATTTACTCCATTTGAATTAATTTTCTTTACTTACTCAATTCAATTCAAAATCCGTTAATTATAGGCTTTATTATTATTATTATTATTATTTTCCGTTTGATTTTAAATCTTTTAACTGAAATATACAAATTTCAGATTTTTCCCAATTTCTTCTTTATTCTTTTCAATAATTTAAATCTTAAATTTTAAATAAATGTTTTGTTCTTTTAAATAATAACACTGAAGTTTAAAATTCATTAACTTTCTGTTTATTCAAAAATTCCTTTCCATATACACAATTTATTAATTAGCATTTTGAAACCATTAATATTCTTATCCAATTCATTTTAATTTATTTACATTCTTTATAATTATTTTCTTAAAAATTCACTCCTTTTATTTCTTTTCAAGTCTAATTCTGTATATTTTGATAAATCAGAGTACCGAAATATTCAAGCACATTATAGCATTCAATATTCTAATATAATTCATCATAGAATATCAAATAATCACATAAAGAACATTAAATAATTTAAATAAGTGTTAAGGAATCTAGTTGGATCCCTCCAACCTGTTTTCCTTGCATCCACAGATGTTAGCACAACATAAAATACCAATTCCACTTCGAGGTGGAATATCACGGTATATGGGTTTTAAAACATAAAATCAACCGCTATTTAATGTAGGAAATCAAACATTCCAAGATATACTATATACTACTATATATAATATAACACACCAAATTAAACCAATCGATCAATTATTTAAATTTAACCAATTAAATTTAAATTATAATTGAGCTGAGTGAGATTAACTCGCCTTTGATTTGAGCTTGCAATACACCCTAACCCAGCTTGATTCCTTCATGATATTGACCTTGTATAAACAATTTATGGTTTATTAATTTATTAACATTTGAACTAATCGGCCAATTAATTTCATTTACCAAATTTAATTTAATCCAACAACTTTATTTAAACTAATTTCTCTGTTATAAACTATTTTATTTTATTTTCAAAACTTCTATTATATATATATATATATATATATATATATATATATATAAATCTGTAAAACAGGAATTTCCTTCTTTTTTTTGTGAGATGTTTACACTATCAAATTAGAGTAAATAAATAGATTGTATTACCTTACTATCAAACCCTAGCCGAAATCGTCGCCACCGCGATTTGCTGATTGCTTCTATCGTCGTCGAGCATCCATCACTTTGCGCGCAGCTCCGCTCAGATGTATGAATAAGCGACTCATTGTCGAAGTCGAAATCGCCCTCAAGCTTTCCAAATTGCACGCGACACTTGCCACATCCACAAACAACAAGCCCTCGCAGCACAGTCGAGCTATCCACCTAGGCTTCACGCAACTCGAATCACCGCCACCTCGCAAATGAAACCCTAGCAGCAGCTAGACTTCGCGATTTGGGGTTCAGTCGATACGGCAGAGGTGGGAGTCACGATTTTAAACAATTCACGAATTGAAAGAATGGAAGGGAAAATCAATCTGAAATGGAGCGGCCATTAATTTGCGTTTATCATTTTGTTTAGATTTTTTTTTAAACAAGAAGAAGGGGCTTTCGTTGAAAAGAAACGAGTGATAGCTTCCTATTAGAAGAAAAAGACGTATATGAGAGGATGAGGGAAGACGTTGGCGTATAAGAGAAGACTTGACTATTTTAATTAAATTAGATTAGATTCTTCTATGCATTTACGGGTTGTACGACCAAACGGTAATTCCGAACACCGCGAAAATTGAAATTCGATAATAATATAATATTACGGATTCAATGGAACTGGTTTCATCGAAATCCGAGGCTGAGCCTCGGAAGGCTATTTTTAAATATCGATTTAAAATGATAAATTTCAAAACTGAGCAAATCACTGTTGAATTCAATTTTAACACTTTTATTATCTTCAGTATTATCAATATAAATTTTATAAGCCTTCAAATTATTTTTAACAGGCTTAAAACTCCAAATTCAACATTTAATCAATTTCAAATCACTTAATTCAATAAGTTAATTATGAAATAAATAGTGATATTTGAATTCAAGTTAAAAATTAACTTTTAAATATTTAAAATTTATTAAATATTCCAATTTTAAATGCTCAAAAATTCCGGATCATCACATTCCTCCCCCTTAAAAGAATTTTGTCACCGAAATTACTAGTTAGGAAGAACGGTCCAATACCCGTTTACCCTTTTTCCCCAAAAGCAAACAGTTTTATCAACTTGCCTTACATATCTTTTATTAAAGACCCACTATCATTCTTACTAACTTCCCAAATTCCCCTATAGTTTGCAAACAATCCTATTTGCCCAATCATTCAAGTTTTAATTTAAAACCAAATTTTGAATTATCAAAAAAAAATTCAAAATTTTTTCTAACTCTCTAAGTTTCAGAAAAATTTCTCCAGCGTCTCATTTGCACGGCTAGCTCGGTACAACTACAAAAGGCCTCTACGGGCTCCCAAATTTCAAAAGAAAACAAAAAGCCAATTGGCCCGATCAAAAAACCCAATCAAATTTCATATAGAAATTTAAATCACATACCTTTTTGTCGAGAAATTTAAATTTATTTTCTGAAATCAAAACCAATTTTCCTTTCCCTTTATATTACCTGCATATCCTGCTTAGCACTAATATCCAATCATAATATTCCAAAAACATTTTATCGACTTCCTTACAAAATGTCAATATTTATTCACTTAAATATTAACTTAGAATATATTTGTAGTATCAATTTTCCAATCAAGAATTCACCATTCCTTCCTTAAGTTTAGTATAAGTATTTTATATGTTTCCTTATTTATTTTCACTTCACCACTTTAGTTTATATCTACTTCTATTCAAATTGATTCTTTCATTTCCATATGAATTCAATTTATCTTTACTCTGAATATTTGAATTCTATTTTTCTTTTATAACTAATTCATGTTATTATTTTAAATTAGTTTCATTCACTGATTTATTTCAATTTCCAATTTTGAAATCGTTTTGTCGTTAACAAAAGTTTTCAAAAATTTTCAAAAAGTTTCTAACTCCTAAAATTCCCGAATTTTTTTGGCAGAGTCTCCTTTGTACGGAAGATCTTTTGCAATTTGACAAGAGATATAAATATATATACATCAACCCACCCGGTCGGAAAAACAAAAAACAGTTCATATTTCCTATTTTTATTGCGTAGGCGTACCTTATTTGGCATTTATAAGCAAGTGGCTTATTATTTCAGCAATTAGCGCAACAAAATCCAGCCCCACGGCTTCCAGGTGCCTGTACTTACTCAATTTAAACATGTAAGTGCAATATATATAAAGTTTAACAACGTTTCACTTACTTGCAATAGTTAAACACATAAATTCCAACAGCAATGCACACTAAACTCTTTCCGTAAGTAATTTATATAGTTTTCATACTAATCCAACTATTTTCAATTAATTTATATATCATTTTCATTAAATTTGCATGGTTTTCAACCCATTCGTATACAACTTCATTCAATTTAAACGGTTTAAAACTCAATCGCTTACATTCAATTCATTTTTAATTTTAAACAAACCCATATTGTTCCAATTGATTTAAGAAAATCAATTTTATTTACTTGCAATGATTCATAGAATTTTATTTTCTTCTATTTTCATCCAACGACCAACTTTTCTCATGCAAATTGGTAATATTCATTCAAGTAAATAATCACTTAAGCCGATGACCATTTTAAATTGATTCCAACTCAATTTATTATTAATTAATCTATCCCATTCTACATTACTTCCAACCTATACACTTGCATTTTCATTCCATATCCATCTTTGTTTACCCAAAACTATTTTATTTAGCTCGAAACCAATCCTGGCTAATCCATTCAATAACCATTTCAATTTTATTCACGATCCATTCATTTGTGAGTCATTTCTTATCCGCATTCATTTAAATCCATTCTGTTAACTTGAAAACATTCTATTTTTCTCATTGTCACTAAGTTATTTCAAATCCTTAACAATTTAAATGGTTTACAATTATTTATTCAAGAATTTCATTCCATTAAATATTATCGGTAACTCACCGAATTTTATTTCGATTAAAATTTATTTTCACTTGATTTAAACCCAATCCAATATTATTAAACTTAGTTTAAGTTGAATTCAATTCAATTCTCCTCCATCGATTTAGCTTAAGTTAATTTATTTCAATTTATTTAAATTTTGTACTTAAGCTCATTTTCATTACAAGTAATTTTTTCTCTTCTATTCAACTTAATTCTATCTCAATCTAATCTCATTTTAAATCTATAATTTCATTTGATTAGTTATTATAAAATTTAAATTTTCAAATTCAATTCATTCAATTGATTACAAGGCCATTTCCAATTTATTTCTACTTATTTGGATTTTATTTGCAATTCATACATTACTATTTTAATCCAATTTCATTTTTCTTTATTCGACACATTTCGAATTATATTTAATTTGTTAACACTTCAAGTTGAATTTTAATTAATAGCTCAAATTCTGATTCTACCATTCACTTTTAATTTACCATAAAATTTTATTGCTCACAATTCAATTTCTACTTAACCAATTTGAATTCCATTAACAAATTCAATTAACTAATTTTATTCTAAATTAATTCTCCCCCTATTTATCATTCCATACTTGATTTTTAATCTGCAAATCTCTTTATTTAACTTTCTTAAGTTTAATTTATTTTATAATTCAAGTCTGGCTTCTTCTTTTTTTCATTTTATTTTTCCAATCATCACATAATATTTAATTTGGGTTTTCTATTCCGGTTTTCAATTTTATAAGTCATAACTTATTATTTTACACAGTTCCACTCATTCTTGGCTTGAATATATTCATCTCTTATTTTTTTTTAACTCAAGATTTACGCTTATTTATAACTCAAGCATATTTTTATTTCCATGGATTTTTTTATTCTTTTATAAGTTATTCTGATTTATTTATTTCAACTTATTTCTTATCCAACTTACTTCCATTTATTCAGGTAGGAATCTAATTCCATTCAATATCACCTATAACTTAATTGAATTTTATTCCAATTCGATTCTATTTTAACTCAGATTTATTTAATTCAATTAAATTCGATTTTCTTCCTCAGTCCAAGTTAATCTTATTATTTTTTTAACTTTTCACTTTAAATTCAAATGCCATCATTCAAAGCTCATATTTCCTTCCTAATTTAAAAATCATCTCAATTTATAAGCTTATTACCTATCACAACAGGATTTTTAAACACCCGGTATTTGGTTTCTAATCATTTGAAACCACCATTATCTCAAAATCATGCTTCTCAAATTTTAAACCATTCCTGGTTTTTATTCCCAACAAATTTCCTTTGAAATTTCAAAAATAAACTAGTTCTTCTAAACAAATCAATTTGGCAGCAATCCATCACTTAGAAACTCGAAAATGAACATCGATGATGCTGCAGTCATCACCGAAGTTATTTTCCAGCGACTGAAGTGAGTTCAATGCTATATCCCTTCCCAAAATTTATTTGAAACAATTTCCTTCCAGAAATACTTTTAAAACAATAATGCTATTATTTGTCTTCAAAACACTTCGAAAACACTTTCCAAGATCTCAGGGATTTCAAATTTTCAAATTCAGGTTTAAATCAAATTTTAACTATAATTCATTTGCATAGTTTATGCTCATTACCAATTCCCATTTGTCTATATTTCAATTTATAAATCACATTTATAATTCACATTTATAAATTTCATTTTATAAATGAATTTATTTCCTTAATCTTTGGTTATATTTTCAATCTTTAGTTAAATCTCCACTCAACAATGATAATAATTTAATATTATTCTTCCTAACATCCAAGCAACCATATATTAGCTAAAATAGTTTACAAAAACTTTTCTTTATATCAAAATATATTTTTGGGTGAAATTATTTCATTCACCCACACTTAAAACAATATCATGTCAAACTGTTTTGTTCAAGTGTTTAGAAACCCCTTCGATACAGTTGTCCAGACTGTGCCGACGAAGGTTCACATGCCACTCAATAAACCAATCAACACAATATTAAAAAAATTTATATTCACTAACAAATACGCGCTCATATCTATTAATATGCTCAAACTCATTCTAGAGTACTACGAACTCCATTTGAGTAATTCCCACCAGAGCCAAGGTTACCACCAACCTAAGCTCTGATACCAAGAGTAACGACCCGCAAATCCGTACCCCTTGATCAACACTATTCAACATCAATCGACTCAAGTTGAATAGAAATACGAACCATTTAGGTTAAAGAATAAGAGGTAGAGGAAGAAAATAGAAAACAACATCAGAATCTAACCATCGCAGCGGAATAAAATATAATAAATAATAAAAAATCTTTACCCAAAACAAATATATCTGTTTATATACAAAATCATTAGAGTACATCAATCATAGTTCAACATCAATAACATACAACTGGATAAACAGCCATTCAACACAGCGGAATATATATAAAACAAGTACGGACATACGTATCGTCATCCAGCTCGTCTCCTGAGCTTCACAGCATCATATCCTGTATCTTATAATACTCGGTCTGACCCGAGCATTATAGTTAAATAACACCCGAGTCAGTCTGGAATACCAGCGTGAGAAATCACACCCAAATTGATTATTAATGTTTCAAAAATCCTTTGAAAACAAAAGCATCTCGTAAGACCACGCCACAAATAAACATGTCAGGTTTTTACCGTGCGATGGCTAAAACACTTTTTATTAAAATCCTCTGATATTATAATAGGGTCTATATACAAATACTTATAAAATAGCCGAAATTGTTACATTATTAAATTCCAGCTACTAGCCACAGAGTGGGTAATACAAACAAAACTCGTAAAAGGCGCGTAGGGAGAATGGATTTCCAACTAACGACTAGGCACTGGGGTACCTCCTGTCACGGTACGTTGCCTAGATCACAGTACCGAGGAGCCACCCTAACTCCCCTGCAACACAAGGCTGGAACCATCCCTTACTGGACAGTCCCGAGCAAGATCACCCCGTGGTTGGGATCAGCAACCGCCCACTAAGTCGAAATAAAAAGGGATATCTAGACAGGGATGACCTCACCCAAAAATGGGTGCTACCCACCTAGCCTTGCTGCATAACCCCTAATTTTCAGTCATTCCCGGTTGATGAGGCTTGAGGCTATGCGTCCCCTTTTAGATCGTTTCACTTAGAATGCTCATCGTCCACCTGACGATGTTCTGAAAACATTCATCCATACAAGTCCGTCCTGGGTTCGAACGGAACCGAAGGCACTATTCCTACTACATCCATTTTGGAAATATCCTTAGGATTAGTGGCGACTAGCCTTGCATTTCACTGCTCCATCTTCGAATCCAAACTCGGTTTTCCACGAAACGTACAAACCGGATCGAAGAGGTTTTCGAGAAATAAATCTCGATCCCGGTCTCTTCGAAACGATCAGCGCATTTGGCCAATATTGATAATCGGTTATTTAACTATCAATTAATATTCACAGACAACCATCAAACAATAAATAATTTCCCAAATTATTTATTTATCTCAAATTATCTTCGCAAGATATATTCCTATTTTCAACTCTTTGAAAACAGTTTCAAACCATCTTCCTTTTCTGAATAAACTTTCCCAAATATTTTTCCGTCTCCTCTCGGATCACCAAGCAGAAAACTAAAATTTTAAAATAATTTAAAACACTTTACTTTGAAAGATACTTTAAAACATTTAAGTTAAAACTACTTCAATAATTTGTTAAAATACATACTATATGAATATTTGAAAATAAAGTTACTTAACAAAATATAAAACTAGATTTTCACTTTTAAAAACAAAATACTAAGTCGCTCTTTAAATAGTTACTACTATAATATATTAAAAGAAAATACTTACTTTAGAATTTGAATATTTAGAAATAATAAATTTACCAAAACTTGCTTTTTAAAACAACTTTAAAACCTTTAATTTATATTTAAAAATTTACTTTGAAAATGTACTTGGTTATCCGGGGAGAATTTCCTATTACAATTACTAAAATCAATTGTCCAAATTGATTTCCAATTTACTCCGTTTGAATTAAATTTCTTTACTTACTCAATTCATTTCAAAATCCGTTAATTATAGACTTTATTATTATTATTATTTCCCGTTTGATTTTAAATCTTTTAACTGAAATATACAAATTTCAGATTTTTCTCAATTTCTTCTTTATTATTTTCGATAATTTAAATCTTAAATTTTAAATAAATGTTTTGTTCTTTTAAATAATAGCACTGAAATTTAAAATTCATTAACTTTCTGTTTATTCAAAAATTCCTTTCCATACACAGAATTTATTAATTAGCATTTTAAAACCACTAATATTCTTATCCAATTCATTTTAGTTTATTTACATTCTTTATAATTATTTTCTTAAAAGTTCACTCCTATGTGTGAATAATTCAAATATATGAATCTGGATGAGTTGATACGTTTTGAATAATGAAATGCGTATGTTTAATGAATTGAATTGTTGAAATGATGTTGTGTACTTCCCTTTTCGTTTCATCAATTGTGATGCCTTGACATGCCTTGAGAAATTTGAAAATATATGGCTAGCTCAATCATGAAATTCGAAAATTTGGGAATGCATTTGATAGGTTGTACAGTGTATTTTCAATTTATGAAATATGCTTACACTTTTCAATTTGTAAAACCATGCTTTTATTTTTCTTTTCTGTGCAAATTGAAATGTATTGCCTATACATGTTAAAATTATACATTGATTTTCGTTAATGCTAGGTGAGATAGAGAACGAAGTGCATTGTCTAATTAAATATGTATACTTTAAAGTTGTGCTTTTCTTTGATTATTGTACTTTGCTTTCACATCATAAGGCACCTTTGCCTTGAATTTTGAAAGTTGGCTGACAACGTGCATATACATATTTTTGTTGAAACTTAAACAATCCAAAGCTTGTACATATTTTGGTAACTGACTTGGTCTTCATTTATATAAGTGCACTTGTCCTTTGCATTGAAATGTGATTATACTAGCAAGCATTCTTGCTTCCATTTTGGTCCATTTCTTTGCCTTAATTTTGTACCTGCTTTTATTTAGGATCTTAACTTGTTAGCTTTGTTAGTGCCTGCATCTTTTATATAGTTATATATATATATATATATATATATATATATATATATATATATATAGCTTAACATTATTCATCTTTTATTCCAGTGTTTGTTGGCTTCCATCCGGGATAGAAAGAATTTCTTCCCTATGATGTCTATACAGTCCTATTGTCATTGTAAATATTCCTGTACTATACATTTCTCTAGGATTTAATGTGTTTAGTTTGACTTTTATAAAAGACTTCTAAATCTTCTTCTATATTTATTACCTTATCTAATTGAGCTTGTGTACTATTAGTTCTTCTAGTTATGTTGTTTGGCCATCCCATAGAGGATAAAGTGTTTGTTTCTGTAGTTCTATTTGTTAAGGTTCCAGATGGACTTGTAAAAGATAATCTTCTATTATTCATATTTGGTCAAGTTTTTAAAAATAAGAAAATTGATTTTAGTTTTTTATCTATAACATAAGTAATTGGATCATCTGGTCCTAAATTAATTTTTTGTAGGCTTTTTGTTAATTTGTTTATTTCAAATTCTTGTTCTTTACCATCTTTATCTATGCCAAACATTTTTTTTGAACGTTTTCTATCTTGTTTTGAATTTGAGTTAGCATAGCTATTATTACGTTATTTTGTAATGTTGGTATTTTATCACTTTTCCATGGGATATCATCTTTATTATACCCTACATTTATATTTGGGTCACTAAATCTGTAGTTTGCTCCTACATATTTAGCTGCTTCCTAATAGTATTTGTTAACCCATTAACTTAGTATTAAGTGTTTTATTTCTTCTAGCATTTTTTCAGTTTGTTGTATTCGTAAATCAAATTGTTCTTTATCCTTTTCAGACTGTTCTTTTAATTCCATTATTAATTTTTTGGAATGTATTTCAATATCTTTGGGTTTATTTTCTTCTATTAATTTTTAGATTTATGATATCATTTTTGTTAGGGAATTCTTTTAGTTTTATAACTTTAAATTTGTCTGCTAATTTTATTTAAGTGATTTCCAAACTGTCTATTTTGTATAAGTTTGTTTTTAAATAATCATGGTCAGTTGATATTTGTTTTAATAGTTTATTTTTATCAATTATTCCTTCAAGGACTAATTTCATTAGGTTATAATGTTTTTCATTATAAAATTTTAAGTTTTCACTTAATTCTATAATTAAATCTGTAATCGTGTCCATATGTTCTGACTCTGAGTGTACTTTATGCGTATACATAGAATCTTTTATGTAACATATGTGTTTTTGTTTATCTAATGTAATAATCTTTTTGTTTAGATTATTAACTCCTAGATTTAGGTAATTGAATTTTTTATAATTCATATTGATTGGGCTAAGTAATCTTTTAGGCTCGGATACCAAACAAAAAGGTTTTGAAAATTTTACATGAAAAAATATATTGTTAGACATCACATTTTTAGGAAAATGCATGTCAAAATATACCCTAAAAATATAAATAAAACTAGATAAAGTTATAGAAACATTAAATTCAATAGGTATAAACTTTATAAAACCAATGGAAATAGATTCTTCTTTTCTTGCTGGACATGAATGGAATATAAAAAATCCCAATAATTCAACTACAACACTAAAACCAAATAAAGTTGTAACATATAATAACCTAAATAAATCCATGTCCATAACATCCAAAGATTATGGACGTTCAAACCAAAAAGAGATAGAAATTGATGATGAAACAGAAGAATTAAATAGAAGAATTAGTGGATAAAATAATGTGACCAAAAGAAACGAGGATGGTTCTTGAACCATTTGTGTAAGGAACTGATTCTTCGACTCACGAAAGTTGACATTAATACGTCCATTGTATCAACTGCCGAGCAATCGAATGCTGAAAAACCGAACCCTTAGGGTTTAAAAAGAAGAAAAAGATAGAAGAAGAAAGAAAGAAGAAGCAACAGAACAATATCAGAATCTCACAATCGCAGCGAAACAACATATAATTGATAAATGAATAATCTTTGAATCAAAAGAACTGTACATTTTATACATTCTATCACATCATATTACATTATTAGAGTTTAAAACAACAAACAGCGGAAAATAAATACTATATACTATTGATACTCTTCGCCATCCAGCTTGCTCCTGAACTCCCCAGCATCTCTTGAATTCCAGATTGACCTGATAACCTGACTCTAGACTGCCCGTGTAGAAATTAGTGGGCACCCAGAGTTTAGGAAGGGAACAATAAACTCCAGGTCAGTCATGGGACTGGTGTGAGAACTTAAAACAGATTATCTTTAAAAACAAACAAAGAATTATTTTAAATTAGATTCGCAATGCTTTTTAGAAAATGAAACTACCATAAGGCCTCCCGCACACACACACAATGCAAATGCAGAATCGGAGGAGATTTCTCCTTATGATAGTTAAATACGCTTGATACGCAAATTTCTTTGATATTATTACTATAAGTGCAAAGTGTAGGAAAACATTTCGAAAGTATAATATAAATCTTAGCCAACATAGGCATTACGCACTTATGCCTACTATAGCTACCATCTAAACAATGGTAACCACCATAAGTAAATGGAAGGTTCTACGACTAAAACCGTACAAGGTGCGTATTGGAGTTTGGATTTCCAACGAATGGTCAGGCCAAGGAACTTCCCATTGCCACATGGGTACGCCTTTGGAAAGACGCCCCGAGAACCTGACCGGATCTTTGCCAACACAAGGCCGAGTTACCCCTACCTGGGTAACAACTGACACGAGTATGCCATCCCCCGGTCGTAACCAACCTAAATCCCAGGATTCACCAACAACCACAAAAAGTTTGCAGCAACCATATAGGTTAAGTATCAGGGCTCCATACCATACCACCTCTATCCAGAAGGAAATGACATACACTAAGGGGGCGCTATCCCCTAATAACCTTGCCGCATCTTTCCTGTTTTGACCATTACAGGGGTGTGAGGTCGGACGAAGCCTCGTCCACAAACCTACGCTTTTCATAAAACCCACGCTTTGATCAACAAATAATCAGCAGCACTTCATATGCCACGTTACCAAATTAGGAATGTATCACTAGTAACCATCAACCACATAACCTCCGAGCTCGTACGTCTCAGAGAAGGGTGTTAAGCTAAGAGAATAAATTCTCCGCCACCAACAGAAATGTATTTGATAGAAACCAGCTTTACATCTCAAATTGTAACGTCAGACACACATCTATACAAGTCCGTTCCGGGATCGAACGGAACCGAAGGCACTTACAAAGAAGCACTTGCAAATCCGGATATTCACTAATCACTTCCGGAATTCCCATCACAAAGGGTGATAAAATCTCTATATCGGAGATCAGCCGATGCAGAGTCATTCGAAGGTAATCCTTCCATTTTCAAAATATCCGGTCTTCAACACCGGTCTTCAAATGCTATCCATTACGACATATCGCTACTCGAAATGGGATTTATGACCCAAAGGTCCTCTCCCGGCCAAACCGAATAACGAGCGCTTATTTTTAAAACAAGTGTAGCATTCAAATTCAAGCAAATCACAACAAATACCCATTTAAAGGTAAATATTGATAGCCAGTTATTTAACTATCAATAGATATGCACAACATCACCAGATTCCAAATAATTTCCCAATTATTTATTTTCCAAAAATATCTTTACAAGATATAAAATTTTCCACAGTTCAAAAATAAATCAATGTTTATTTTTAAAACAATTTTCCCTTTCATTTATAATTTCCATGGTGAATTCACATTTCCAAAATATCTATTAATATACGATTCTCAAATCGATTTCAAATATTCACTTTCAATTTATCTTCAAAAGATATAATCTCAAAACATTTCACTTCATATTAGAAAACATTTCCATACTTATTTAATAATAAGTAATTCACAAATCTATTTATTTTCAACTTTTGGAAAATATTCATTATACTTAAAACACAATTAAGTATATATTTTATTCTTCAAGGAAAACTTCTCTTTGAACACATTTATTTGAGTCAAAATGAATGTTACGTAAAACATCGTTACAACGACCCAAAATTTCTGAAAGTCTATATGAGTGGATCGTATATGATATATGTGCAAGCATGAACAACTAACTATATAATATAACTTGATAGATAATAACAGCAACGTAAATTAAAATAATCACCCCAGGATTTATACTGGTTCGGACCTCCCGTCCTACGTCCTGTCCTGAAGCTCCTCTTTGGAATTTCCTTTCAACTAACCCTCACTTGACCCGGAGGAACAGGTTTACAATAGCAGAGTTTCTTTGTCAAGAATGTGTTCTATAACATGAATGTTGACTACTGGGTACAAGTACTTCTATTATATATATATATATATATATATATATATATAGAGAGAGAGAGAGAGAGAGGATATTGAATAATGAGTTCGGAATATATTGAAGTGTTAAATATGAGTAGTTGATTGCTAGAGAACATGTATAAGTCAGAGTATAGGAATTAAGAGCATAAGTCAGTAAGGTAAGATCTTCTCTTGAATTTCCGATGCTATTTATAGTGGTAGAAAGATTCTTCGTGTAGTTGCATCTATTAACAATTGTTGAATAGTTGCTCTTGTTGGTGATGAAGAGTTGCAGTTAAGAAGAGCGAACGTGTCTTTTCGGATGTGACAGTTGGTATTTGAAATTACACAGCCGAGTCTATAATCAGACGTCTGGAAAGTACCTTCAGACGTCTGGCCTTTATATATTTTTTGCGTCTGGTAACATTTCAGACGCCTGTGTTTATTAACCAGACGTCTGGTTGCTATTCAGACGTCTGAGTTTATTATCAGACGTCTGTTTCCTTCTGAGTTGTGAACCAGAGAGTTTAACCAGACGTCTGAGCATATTAACCAGACGTCTGATTCTGTCTAATTTGCAAACCAGAGGAAACATTCAGACGCCTGGCTTGTGCACTCAGATGTCTGAAACTGTGCATGTTCTTTATTTGTGTCTGTGCCACTCCTTTTCAACTTCTACCGATTTGAAGTCTTTTGATACTTCTCTTGAGTCTTGTTTTTGTCTCTTTGGTTATGTTACTCTATCATCTACCTATAAATAAAGATATATATGTACATTCGATTTCCATTACATAGTTGTTATCATCGAAACCATAGAATTGATTTCCTAACAATCTCCCCCTTTTTGATGATGACAACTATTCAATGTCTTACATATGTATTAGAAATCTCCCCCTGAATATGTGCTTATTTTTAATGTTTTATGATTCTATCTATATTTCTCCCCCTTTAACATTATCAAAAAGAATTTATAATATTTAAGCCAATCGTTAAAAAGAAAATTTTCATTAATAACATGAAGAAGTTACATAAGTAGATTTGTACAAAATATAAACACTGCAATTCCTAAATTCTTAGACTCCTTTTGGAGAAGCTTGATTTGTTCTAAAATTTTAGATCATCCTCCTTTGGTGAAGCTTGATTTGTATCACCCTCCTTTGGTTCTTCTTTTGTAGAAGTGCTAGCTTTTGAAGGAGATGTCAAAGCTTCTTTTGGAGGTTCATCGTCAAATAATTTGGAATGTTTTGCAGGAGGAGAAGGTATAGGG
The DNA here is from genome assembly GCA_030765085.1 of Allium cepa. NCBI lineage: Eukaryota > Viridiplantae > Streptophyta > Magnoliopsida > Asparagales > Amaryllidaceae > Allium > Allium cepa. The sequence goes on from CM060931.1 coordinate 400,890,403, forward strand.
GTTTCCCAATCCTCAAAGGGTGATGTTGGACCATGAACCCATTGTAACACTTATTTAAGTACCGATAAAACAGTTGAAAGAGAGTCTTCAACTGTGGCTAGCCGTGTAGCAAATGAACTTTCAAATTTGTCAATTCGCCTAGCCAAATAGTTATGATTTTGGGATGATATATGTTGATTTCGAAGTGTGAGATCTCGAATACTTTCATTTAGGTTTGTTTCCAATCGAGTCTCTATAATTTCGTCATGTCCCGGATAATCAAATGGTGCGGGAGGGGGAGGAGTGACTTCTTGATGTTGTTCTTCCTCCTGGGACGGATCAATATGTGGTTGAGGAGGAGGCTCAACTCTTCGAGATTGACGATTATGCGTCCAATCTTCGAAGGACATAATATCTGGAGGAATTTCTGGTAGGTGCATCAAAGAAAAGAATTTTGTGGAAGCATATTTTGGCGAAATTTCTTCGAACGTCGATAGATAGGAAGGAATATTATGTGCACGAAGAAGTCTCATAATATAGGTAGGGTAAATGATCGATGGCCTTGAGCGAGTCCAAAAGTGTTTGAGCTCGTCGAAGATGAATTTTGCCCAACGTACCCGAGTTCCACTAAAGAGAGTATACAAAGCTTTGTGCTCCAAATCCATTATTTGCTCATGACTCCCCATACATGGAACCACTGTATTTATTATCATTCTTGTCAAGAGTCGGGCTTTTGGACGTAAATATTTTGAAGCGAATTTCGGCATTTCGTCCTCCCATATTTGATGAGTAATACTATTCCATGGCTTAAAACGCATGTCCGGAATGTTGTGCAAATCCTCCCCGATATCGGAGCATCCTAAGGTTCTGGCTATTAAACCCGGGGTTAATCGAATAGTATTCCCATAAACGCTTGACCATAGCCAGTTGTCCTCATCTTTGGTATTACAAACTGAAGTACTATCTAGATTGGCGTAGAATAAAAATATAGCTAACTGATCTATTTGAACATCATTAGGAGTAAACGAGATTAGGGTTTCCAAACCAACATTTTCACAAAGTTCATCTAAATCATATATGGAGAATTTAAGAAGATTATAGAATGGTCCTGTATGAAGTTTCTTCTTTTGAATATCTTCATAGTTTTTTATAGAATGAGGAGCTTTATTCATCCATCGCTTGATTTGGTCCTCGGAGCAAACCGGGGAATTTGAAGATGTGGTGGGTTGATCTTGCTTTCTTTTCGTCATTTTAGGATTCTTAGTGCGAGCAGGCATCTTGATTATATTTGCAGAGTTGATGTTTGGATACGAAAATTGATGTTGAGAAGATCGAAGGATGTAATAATTTTGGGATAAAAGAATAAAAATGATATTATCGGCTCGAATTTAAATGGTCGGTTGGGAATCAGACGTCTGGATCAAAAAATCAGACATCTGGTTTGCCCTAATTTTTGTCCAGAGGATAGAATCAGACGTCTGCTTTATGACCCTAACGTCTGGTTTTGAGCATAGTTGTAAAATTGTAGATACAGTGAGATTTTTTAGACATCTGGAATTGAAAACAGACGCTTGTTTTTGTTTAGTTTCGAAACAGAAAACTAAGGCAGACGTCTGGATCTTATTTCAGACGTCTGGATTGGTCTGAATTTTATCTAGAGGAGACAGAACAACCGTTCAGACGTCTGGAGGGTATATCAGACGTATGATATATGCACACTCCTAAATTTTGGATAGTATATCCTTTTGTCAAACGTTTGGAAATTGTTGATAGACGTCTGAAAATTGCAGATGGCTAAAAATGACTTAAAGTGTGATGATTTCACTTATATATCGAATGTAGATAACAAATAACTTTATTATTGTAAAAATATAATAGCAAATAAGTTTAGATACATTCAATACTTAATACAATTTATTTATTTAGATGGAGATGGAGTTTTTGGATTTTCTGACTCGTTATCCTTCCATGGTCTAAGTGGGGATCATATACTTCCACGTTCGTGAGTCCGTGGAGAGCCAGAAAATCATCTTGGTGAGGGATCTGAAGAAGTACAATATGAAGAAGATGGATCCAATAAAATACAAGGTTTTGGTAGTGGTTCATGGACATCGTTCTTTCGGGACGAACAAAACTTCATCGCCACTTGCTCGGGAAAGCTTAACCTTCGTGCTGTAACTTTTTGTTCGAAATAAAGCTCTCGTTGAAGATCTATCTTTTTTTTGGTAATGATGGATTTCATCAATTTTCTCCTTTGTGTTAGGGGAAATAAATAGAGATATTTTAGTTTCTTATTATCCGGAGTAAAACCCGTACGATATGAAGACCACCTATATGTTGGCTCTTGCTTTGGTGTAGGTGTCGGAAGTCGTTGTGGGGTGTCAACGGAGCTGTCTGTTGTTGGTGTTGAGACAGAGATAGATATATAGGAATCTTCTGACGACATTGTTATATTTTGATTCTTCCTTTTTTTTAAAAAAATTCAATTGTTTGAATGTAGTTTTTGTGTTTGGCTATATTTATATGCTGAAAATATTAAATATAGGCAAATTAATTTTCTAAAAGTTTGAAGGTGCAGAAATCAATGATATAAATTGTGGCGATTACTTTGGTGACTAATTTTAGGCTTAAAAATATTATTATATATATATATATATATTATTTAAGGAAGAAGATCATTTAGTGAGAAAATACTTAAACTACGTCGGTGTTTAGAGAAAGTTTGTTCATTTAATGGTTTTGTAAAGATATCTGCTATTTGATTTTCGGTATTTACATATTCTAATGAAATGGTTCCTTTTTCAACATTGTCTCGTAGAAAATGATGTCGTATATCTATATGTTTGGTTCGTGAGTGATTAACAGGGTTTTTTGATAAATTAATTGCACTTGTGTTATCACAATAAATTGGAGATTTGGTGATAATTTTACCAAAATCCGTTAATGTTTGTTGCATGTATATTACTTGCGCACATGCTAGAGCGGCGGAGATATATTCGGCTTCGCAAGTAGATAGAGAAACACAATTTTGTTTTTTACTAAACCATGAAACTAAAGATTGTCCGATAAAGTGACAAGTTCCACTAGTACTCTTACGATCTGTTCTACATCCACCGAAATCTGCATCGCTATATGAAACAAGTTCAAACGATGATCCTTTAGGGTAGAACAAACCACAAAATTTAGTGCTAGATAGATGACGTAAAATTCGCATAACCGCTTTTAGATGAGATTCTTTTGGTTTTGCTTGAAATCGAGCAAAGGACATACACTCATCATAATATCCGGTCGACTAGCCGTTAAATAAAGTAGAGAACCAATCATGCTACGATATAATTTTCATCAAAGTCTTTTCCGTTTTCATCTTTTCTAAATGAATAGTTGTAACAACCCGCATATGAATATTTAAATATTTTATTTTAATATTTTATCGTTTGTCGGATTTTAGTCTGAAAAGTTACTTTTTGCATACGGTCGAATTAGGACTCGGAACCACTTCCATTGGGTCCAAAACACCGTTTGCAATCTTTTTGAGTATAAACTTTGATATGTTTGGAGTTAGTGGAATTTTGCCACTTTTTCACTTTGGGCTTTGGGTTTGGTTTAGCCCATTAGCCTAAACTATTAACTCTAGCTCAACTCTCTTCCCTTCATCACTTCACTTTCATTTCCTAACACTCAAGCTTCATCAAAAATGGAGGAAGGAATGGGAAATTAAAACTCCAAGCTCTAGTTCATTTGCAAATCCAACATCTAACTCCAAATTCAAAGAGAAGCCATTGATTCTTCCTTTGCTTTCAAGCTTCTTCTTCATTAAATTTGTGTAAAGGTGAGATTTTTATCTCACATCTTTGTCTATAACTATCTTTAATCGTTAGATATGAATTCCTAACATTTTTTCATATGCATTTGCTCTTGGTTTGGATTGAATTGGTGAAAATCCCAATTTTTCGTGTTTTGGGTTCAAATCTTTAAAAATCAAATCTTTGATGTTTGAACATGTTTTTGGTGATGCATCGAGGAGCCAATAGGATCGGGTAGCCGATAGGCGTAATCCTCTAGCGTTCCTGCTCGTCCGGTTGCAAATTGAGAGAGTTTGGCACTTTTGTTCCCAAGGTCGTTCGGCGTGCAACATTTTCCCTCGGCCTGCAGTTAGGTCGCTCGTGTTAGGTCGCTCGGCCCATTAAGTCGCGCATGCATATAGGTCGCACCATCCTTAGGCCGCTCACCTCCTTAAGCCGCGAGTTCCTTAAGTCACTTGGCACTGATTTGGTCGCGCCATGCTAGGTCGCGCCGTGCTAGGTCGCTCCTGGTATAACTCGCACTACCTAGATCGCCCCATCTTAGGCCACGCGCTTTCTGTTAAGCCGCACGTTCATCTTAGATCGCTGGCATCCTTATGCCCCAACTCCTTAGATCGCTCGGCTTTTTAAGTCGACATGCACATAGGTCGCAACCACTAGGTCGCTTGGCCTTCTGATTTAGGTCGCACCTGCTATATCACGCAACCTCTTAGGTCGCGACCAGTTAGGTCGTTAGGTCGCTCAACCTTCTTTCCTCTTAGGTCGTTCGGTCGCTCGGCCGTGTTATGTCGCACCTGCCAACTTAGGTCGCGACAAGACAGGCCGCGCCATGGGATAGGTCATTCCACACTTAAGTCGCTCGGCCTACTTCACCCCTTAGGTCGCTCGTTCCTTAGGTCGTTTGGCCTATTATGCCACTTGCAACACTTAGGTTGCTCGGCTAGGTCGCAACGACATTCCGGAGGTCATTTGCAGTTAGGTCACGCCACCCTTTAAGTCTCACCTGCTTTAAGCCGCATGCTATTTCTTAAGTTGCCGATCTCTTAGGTCGTACGCCGTGCAGTCGCATGTGTTGAGCTGTTGATTTCTTGTGTTGACTTATGTTAAGTTGTAAGTCGTGGCTGCTAAGTCGCAAGGGTATTTCCACTTTGATGAATTTGGAATCGAATCCTTTGGATTTTATTCACGTCTTTGAATGTGAATTTTAATGACTTATTGTTTCTACAATCATTTTTGTGATTTGTCACTTCATCTCACTCGTATGAGAAATCTAATTAAACGGCTTAGTAAAACAAATGGTATGAAACGCTTGCATTTACTTCGTCAGTTAATTCTTGGACTTGTTCGATGGAATATCTTGTGACAATTTTCGAGTGGAGATCTACAATTTGTTCGTAAATATTTAAGTTAAGCTAGTGGTTATGGGCCATGAATCTAAGCTTATATATTTACTAGCTTACTGTAATCGACACTTCTTGATGATCGTTGATGATCATTTTTGTGATTTAAACTAGCAAATGTGCGATGTCTCTTTGCCTACGAGGGAGACTAAACCCCGTTTCTGTGGAGCTTCGGCTCAATTTGGTGGGGTAGCGACCCATGGTCTTCGGGCCGTTTTGTGGAGCTTTGGCTCAAAATTAATGGTTAGCAACCATAAAATAGCGTTCCATTTTGTGATACATGTGTTGGTGAGTTTTCATGCTCCTGTTTTGTGATAGGCCTCCCCCCTTTTTGTGATTTCTGGATTTCCATTGATGATTTCTGGAATTTGTGTTTTCACCAATTTTCGTGGTTTACATTGATAAGTTTTATCAATATTTTGTGCATTGGTGAATTTGTGTGTCATTAACTTTTGTGATTGGCATTGATACTATTGTCAATATTTATGGTTTGGTGAATATAAATAAAGAGTATGACATTCCTTTTGATCTTTGAGAAGATTCTTGTGATATTGATGAATCCCTAGTTGATTTTCGATTGCATACTTATCACAGTATGTCTTTATGGTTATCGTATATTTATGTCATATCTCTTATTCAATATCATTTTATCTGATATTTATAGCTAGACTGATCCGTTTATTATTTTCTTATTAAATAATACTCGGGTCAAGCCGAGATGTTACAGGTGTTTCTGCTTGACTTCACATCTGGGATTATCACCCTGACTTTTGGCTAACTACTTAGATTAGCAGTTTTTGTTGTATACATTTGAGATATAGACTCAATGGTGTATCCGTATTCTTTTGTCTAGCACTTGTACCTATTCTTTTGTGACATTGTGGATCTTGTTTGACCACTACTCTGATGTACACTTTCATGTGTTATATATTCATATCTATTTCCGCCTTTGTGATATGGTTGTCTGCGACTGATTTGTGTTATGTTTATTTCTATATTTGTTTCCGAAGAATATATATAGCCACCGTGTAGTAGCTTTGAGTTTGTATTGGTATATCGGATTTCCTCCTTAAACCAAACGCATGTTGTACTATCTGACATATCGTTTCTCGCACAAAGCAATTACGCGGATGGTCGCTCCTCAACAGCCTTATTCTCCGCGCTAGTTGACGGCATGACCCCGTAGTGTCCTTGGCTAGTGTGGGTATAGAGGTGGGGCGTCACAGCTTAGTATCAAAACCAATCTTCGGAACAATGTAGAATAATCTAGCAAGGATCATTGTCCTAAGTCCATCTTAGGAGTCGTGCTTTAGGATTTAATTCGAGTCTTCGTACCGATTCATTCTATTTTCTTTATGATTCCTTGTTTATTTATCAAGACTGCTTGATATTCATGTGTTGAATAACCTTATCCTTCTTCTTTCTTTCTTTCAAAAGGAAGAGAAATGGTTAGACCTAGCCGTCCCAGCGTCGGTCAATCTCGTGCTATTCCCCAAGATGGAGTATTTATGTCTGCCCAACAGCTTCTTGATCTAGTAAGGAATGCTCAAGTAGTCGGATCTAATCCGGAGTCTACTCACCCTAGGTCTGGATTTGCACGTATGTGCAGCGATTATACCAATTTGGGTGGGAAGCCATTCAAAGGTTCTGAAACTATTATTGAAGTCCAGGCTTGGCTGAGAACGTGCGATTGAATCTTTTCTCGCATGAATCTTGTTGATCTTCACCATGTTCAGGTGGCCTCTAGTATGCTCCAAGAGAGAGCATTAGATTGGTATGAGCTTCTAATTTCTGAAATAAATGAAGCGGATCTTACTTGGGAGAAATTCCGGGAACGATTTGAATTAAAGTTTGTGCCAGAAACTGAAAAAGTAACCTTGGCTTGTCGTTTCATTGACCTTGTTTAAGGTGAATCCTCCGTGGCAGATTATGTCGCATCGTTCGAGTCACTTTCCAAATATGGGGTCAAGTACATAAACACCCCATTGAAGAAAACCAAAGATTTGTCTATGGCTTGAATAAAAATCTCAAGAAGCCATTACTTCTAAAGCTAGAAGTTTCTTTTGATCAACTCGTTGATATCGCTCTTCGACTTGAAGAGGCAGATAAAAAAAGTGATGTTGAAGTTATGGGTGCCAAACCGAACTTCAAAACAAGAAAAGGCCTAATAAGTTCATAGGTCCTTATCCCAACAATAAAAAAGGGAGGCAAGCCCCTCCGACAACCAAGACTTCTACCTCAAGTGGTGGGCAATGCTACAACTGTGGTTCTAAGGACCATTATGCGAACAAGTGTTCAAAGCCTCGTACTTGTCGCTATTGCAAAAGCCCGGATCATTATTTATCTTCTTGTCCCAAACTTCAAAATAGGAAAGAGGGAAAGCTTAATGTTGCTCAAGCCCCTGGCAACACATCTCGTGGTAAAGGTATTTCTCATTCGACCCTTGATGGCATTATTTTATTTCGTGATCATCCTATTCGAGTTCTTTTTGATATGGGTGCGTCCCATTCTTTTATTTCAAAAGAACTTGTTGATACTTTTTCTTTAGATGTTTTGTGTTTAATGACTTCTTTGAGAATTGCGAATCCAGCTGGTGGATCTGCAACAATTAGTTTATTGTGTAAAGATGTCGAAATTATTTTGTGTGACTTTTCTTTCCGAGCCGATTTGCATGTTATGCGCTACTTAGGCTTTGGAATGATTTTGGGAATGGATTGGCTTAACCGCTATGAAGCACAAATCCTATGTCCTGAGCGGACTATTCATCTTCGACATCCTCAATCTGTTAAGCAGATTTTTATTGATCTTAAAGATTCGGATTCCAGCTTGGTTGCATCTTTATATTCTTTAAATCCTCATGATGACGATAATGATGATGAGGAGGATATTATTTCTCTTATTCACGTTGTTAGTGAATTTGCCAACATATTTGAGCCCGTTTTAGGATTACCACCTAAGCGAGCAATTGAGTTCAGAATTAATCTCATCCCTGTAGCTCAAGCTATCACTCGTCATCCTTATCGTATGCCCAATAATGAAAATGAGGAGATGTGCAAACAATTATCCGAATTGGAGACAAAGCAATTTATTCGCTCTAGTTCCTCGCCTTTGGGAGCTTCGGCTATTTTTGTGAAGAAATATGATGGTACACTTAGGCTTTGCGTTGACTACCGCAAGCTTAATGATCTTACTATCAAGAACAAATATCCTTTACCTCGGATTGATGATCTATTCGATCAACTTTGTGGTGCTAGAGACTTTTCACAACTAGACTTAGCAACCAGATTTCATCAGCTTCGTATTGCAGAGGATATCATTACTTTGGCATCGTTTCGTACTCGTTATGGATCGTATGAATGGCTTGTTATGCCATTTGGTTTAGCGAATGCTCCGGCTTATTTCGTTGACCTTATGAATAGAGTTTTCAAAGACTTCCTCGATCGGTTTGTACTCATCTTTATTGATGATATTCTTGTGTATTCAAAAACCAAGGAGGAACATGAAAAACTTCTTCGGATTGTTTTGGAAACTCTTAGGAGCAATAAATTGAAAGCAAAATGTGACGCCCCACCTCTATGCTCAAAATAACAAAGAGTATTAAAAGAAATACTGTCCGTTATTACGAAGAATAAGGCTGGATAGAAGCTGCCATCCGTAGTTAGGCCTTACACTAGTATTGGTTATCTCGATAGGAGTGGTATATATTTTTATTTTTGATCTCTTATTTATTTACTCCCATCAACATACCCAATTCCAGTATAAAACGAACTACGATGGTTCATAATAGTTTAGGACAATAGATATAATAATAACACAGATAATATAAGTACGGAACACAGATAAAACAAAAAGTTTCATATATACAATAACTTATGTCAGTTACAATACATATGATACAGTACATATGATAGAACTACAACTGTCGACTCTGGAAGTTACATATACGTGTACATTATCGTATATAATATACAAGAATACATATCTTCCTAAACAATGTCAACGACTACTTCAAAAGGTATGAAAAGACTTCATAGCTCTAGCAGCAATCCAAAGCAAGATATCTACAACCTGTAATAACTCGGTCTAACCCGAGTATTACATTCAAAAGAAAATAATACATGGGTCAGACTAATTCAAACGCAGTTATTAATGCATAGAAGCAATAATAATTAAACAACAATTAGATGACAATCAAAGTAAATCTCGTCTATCCAACCCTTCAATAAGAGAATTGGATGATGGTGGATATAACACGTAACAGTGTTAAACAACAAATCAGCAGATTCAAATTATCAATGAAGATAAATGAAAATATTATCAATGAAAATAATTTGGAAAAACATCAGAATTGCCTAAAACGGCAATTAACAACAAAATCTAATTATTAAATAAACAATTAGAAACTCATAATCTAATTATCAAATAGACAACTAGACAACACCAAAATCATCAAATTAAACCAATCAAAATACAATTTAAAACATATTGAATTGAATAAACAAAACAGTTCGAACCATTGAAATATCAAAAACAGTTCGAACCATTGAAATATCAATTAAAATGACAATACGGGTAGGGCTGCAGTACACGCACGCGTGCACTGCCTCGCCACTACAGCATATGGAATATGCAAAAGATCAATAAATCAAAACAAAATAAAATATCATAAAACCATACCATATGGCTGCAGTTCACGCTTGCGTGCACTGCCTTGCCACTACAGTGATGATGTACCCAAAAGATCAACGAACCAAAATCAATGAAGAATCAAATATCGATGCAACGCAAACCGACAAGGGCAAACTGCATAAATGAATCCAAGGGAAAACTGCAAAAAGTACTGCAACCACCACACGAATGCAAGGGTACAGCAGATACAAACTACAAGAGTAGAGTGATGGTGAGAGCACCAAAGATATGGTACCTCAGCACACAAACAAATGAATGCAATTGACCAAATGCAAATGAATACAATGCAGCAGTACACATATATATGAAATGCAACAGTGGACAGAGTCAAGGCTACAACTCGAAACCATATGCAAATTGAAACGGCTGTGGATATAAATACATCACTGTGGCAAAATGGACGCAAGCAAATACATATGTACAAGTTAGTGAAAACCCAAATCAAAGCCCGAAGTTCAACAGCAGTTTTACAAGTGACAAAAGTCACATCTATGCATATGAAATATACATCTCTGGTGATGCAGCAGTAGAATGGAAATAGTACAACAACCTCGACATCAAAGAGGTAAACCCAAAATACATGAAGCATTGAACAACCTGACTCGAAGTCCAGTGGATAGTACAGTGAAAGTTACAAGGAAATGTAACACTGCTTCATATACATGAGCACAGACAAAAACAATATAAACTTAACAGTGAATATGTTCGAAGGGTAATGCACAGTAGAACGCAGTGACTAAGTGAAAGTGAGAATATCATGTTTTAACAAAACAGTGAAACATGAAGCAGTTCATTATCACTGCACATAACAGATACAACATGAAGTGCCATCATGATATTCAAATAGAATTATGAACAAAGTCCTGTTAACTGAAGACTCTTCTGAAATCAAGACAAATGGGATACCCAACACCAAGTCACGTAAAAGCAAAGGGAAAAAGAATAAGACTGCGTACTGCAGCATCTACAAACCAACATGATAGAAAAAGCATTTTTTCTTGGTTGTTACAGAAAGGAATAATATCGCTAAAACAACAAGTAAACTACATACGTGAAAAAGATGGCCTTGTTAGTATAAACCCATACAAGTCAGTAAAGATTTTTTTTTAAAGCCAGAAGCAACTTAATTACCAAACTCGAAGTCGGTGCTTAAAAATCAAGGTAAAGCCAAGCTGAAGCCATGAGTTACTGGCCGAAGTCATGGTTTCGCATACCCAAATCAGGACCGATTTCAAATACTTAAGACAAATGCAAAGTCGAAATGAATTCTCATCTAAACTAGCTTCACAAAATCTATTCAAAATGAACAACACAGTGGATGGAAAGTCAAGAAATAGCATACAAAACATCAGATGACCGAAGCAATATCAATGCAACGGTGGTGGTCGTAGCCATTATCAAATCAGAGTAAAGTTCGAAATTATTTGGTGCCGAAATCAATTGGCAGATAACCACAAACTAAACACCCAGAAAGAAATCAACACTAAATTCAACTTAACAGTTTTAAACAAAAGCCATAAGTCAATCAAGTGTAAAACCGAGTGAATTGAAAACATCAGAGAAATCATCAACATTCAAGCAAAATTTATACTACTGAAGCAAGGTTCAAATTAGATGTGAGTGAAGAATTCACTCACCTTTGCTTCCACGTGTGCACTTTCCAAGGATCGAAGCAGAGGCGAACTCGACCAATTAGAAGCCGCCGTGAGCACTCAAAGAGACGACCAACCAATACAGCAGAAATCAAAGTCGACGGCCTCAATTTTGAAAAGCCCTAGTTTGCAAGCGAGCCGCCATTATATTTTTTTCTCGTATGTCAGGGTTTTCGAACGAAAATGAATGAAAAGGGGGCGGGTCGAATTGAATTAAGAAGGGAACAGGCCAACATTTTCTTAAAGCCCACATACACTTTTAACCATAAATTAAAAGAATTTCAACTCGTTTTTTTTAAATTCCAACAATAATTAACAACCAATTTTGAAAACAAATTTACAATTGATCAGAACACTTAACAGCAATTAACAACTAATTTAATCGTCATTTGACGATAATTAATTGTTACAAAACCCCGGGTTGTTACACAAAATTTTCTGAATGCCACTTTTGGCAATCTCGTATGAAGTTTCTCGGTCACATTATTTCCGAATCCGGGATTTCCATGGATCCTGCAAAGATTGAAGCGATTCAATATTGGAAGAGACCGGAGAGTGTGACGGAGATCCATAGTTTTCTTAGATTGGCAGGTTATTACCGCCGTTTCATAAAGGACTTTTCAAAATTTTCCGTGCCTCTTACTAATTTGACAAAGAAGGGAGTTAATTACATTTGGTCGGAAAAATGTGAAGCTTCTTTTCAGAAATTAAAAGAACTCCTTTCCGATGCTCCTATTCTTATGATTCCCAAGGGAAACCAAGACTTTATTATTTATACCGATGCTAGTCGCGTTGGTTTGGGTGCCGTTCTTATGCAAAGTGAACGTGTTATTGCTTATGCTTCTAGGCAATTGAAGCCAACCGAGACTAGATATGCCACTCATGATTCAGAACTCGCGGTTAGTGTTTCCGCCCTTCGTATTTGGCGTCATTATCTTTTGGGAGAAATTTTTATTCTTTACACCGATCATAAATCTTTGAAGTATCTATTTTCTCAAAAGGAACTAAATTTGCGTCAACAACGTTGGCTCGAATTTCTTGCAGCTTATGATCTTAATATTCTTTATACCCCCGGAAAGGGAAATCGTGTTGCGGACACACTTGGTCGTAAGCAACAAGCGGTTGTTTCTATGATGATACCCGAATGGAATGATCTCGGAATTCTATCCACTTGTGAGATTCAAGATCGTGTTTCCGATTTGTGTTCATCCCTTGTTTTATGTAGTCTTGAGGCTCATCCTTCTCTTTTAGACTGCATTCTTGAAGCTCAAAAGCTAGATCCCAAATTGGCTCTTCTTGGCCAAAAATTTAGGGATAAAATCGATATTGAAGGTTTGAAAGACTTTGATATTGATTCTCGTGGTGGTATTCAAAAATTTGGTAGACTTATCGTGCCAAATATTAGTAATCTTCGTAAAGACACTTTGGAAGATTCTCATCATTCTAAATTTACCATTCATTCCGGTAGTAGTAAAATGTACGCGGATATGAAGCGACTTTATTATTGGGTGGGAATAAAATCTGATATTGCTAGCTTTGTTAAGTATTGCATGACTTGCCAACTCATTAAGGCCGAGAATCAAAGGCCCAGTGGGTTATTGCAACCTTTAGAAATTCCAATTTGGAAGTGGGACCAAATTTCCATGTATTTTATAGACGGCCTCCCCGTTCTCGTTCGGGTCATGATAGCTTATGGGTGATAGTCGATAGACTTACTAAATCCTTCCATTTTATTCCCGTTCGGTCCAATCGAACCGTGCCCCTTTTGGTCAAACTATTTATCAAAGAAATTGTTAAATTGCATGGAGTTCCTACTTCTATTGTTAGTGATCGTGATCCATTGTTTACTAGTGGATTTTGGAGGAGTCTTCAAAAAGCTTTGGGAACGAAGCTTAATTTTAGCACCGCTTATCATCCCCAGTCCGATGGACAAACTGAGCGTGTGAATCAAACTCTTGAAGATCTTCTTCGTGCATGTGTTCTTGATTTTGGTGGAAGTTGGGAAGATTATATTTCTCTTGTTGAGTTTTCCTGTAATAATGGCTTCCAATCTAGTATTGGTATGGCACCTTTCGAGGCACTCTATGGAAGGCCATGCCGATCTCCTTCTTGTTAGCTTGAGGCCGGTGAGAAGCTGGTTTTAGGTCCAGATTTTATTCGTGATTCCACAGAAAAGATTGACCTTATTCGTCATAGGATAAAAGAAGCCTATAGTAGACAAAAATCCTATGCCGATAACCGGAGAAGGAAATTAGAATTTTCTATGGGAGATCTTGTGTTTATCCGTGTTTCACCTATGAAGGGTGTTGTACGTTTCAGTCGATCGGGAAAGTTAGTGCCTCGATATATTGGGCCATTTCCTATCATCAAACGTAATGGTTCCGTGGCTTATCGCCTTTTATTACCAGCTCAGTTTTCTGCTATTCATGACGTGTTTCACGTTTCTCAATTACGAAAGTGCCTTCGAGATTCCGATTCTATTCTTGAGCCTGGTGTTGCGGAAGAAACTGAAGTTTCACCTAATTTAACTTATGAGCAACATCCTATTCGTATTATTGCTTCGGAGGTCAAGCGCCTTCGAAATAGAGATGTTCCGCTTGTTAAAGTCCAATGGTCCTCAAATTCTAAGGATTGCTCTTGGAAATCTAGGGAGTTCATCGAGCGAACACATCCGGACTTACTTTCCAGTACTCTTTGAGGTTAATTTCTTATTTGAAATTTCTTTTGAGTTGATATGCTTGCATGATAGTTACCTTATATTTTCTTCTTAAATATTGCGAGGACGTAATTTCTTTAAGGAGGGGAGTCTATAACAACCCGCATATTTTAAGATTGAATATTTAAATATTTTATTTTAATATTTTATCGTTAGTCGGATTTTAGTCTGAAAATTTACTTTTTGCATGCGGTCGAATTAGGACTCGGAACCACTTCCATTGGGTCCAAAACATCGTTTACGATCTTTTTGAGTATAAACTTCGATATGTTTGGAGTTAGTGGAATTTTTCCACTTTTTCACTTTTGGCTTTGGGTTTGGTTTAGCCCATTATCCTAAACTATTAACTCTAGCTCAACCCCCTTCCCTTCATAACTTCACTTTCATTTCCTAACACTCAAGCTTCATCAAAAATGGAGTAAGGAATGGGAAATTAAAACTCCAAGCTCTAGTTCATTTGTAAATCCAACATCTAACTCCAAATTCAAAGAGAAGCCATTGATTCTTCCTTTGCTTTCAAGCTTCTTCTTCATTAATTTTGTGTAAAGGTGAGATTTTTATCTCACATCTTTGTCTATAACTATCTTTAATTATTGGGTATGAATTCCTAACAATTTTTCATATGCATTTGCTCTTGGTTTGGATTCAATTGGTCAAATTCCCAATTTTTCGTGTTTTAGGTTCAAATCTTTAAAAATCAAATCTTTGATGTTCGAACACGTTTCTGGTGATGCATCGAGGAGCCAATAAGACTGGGTAGCCGATAGGCGTAATCCCTTTGCGTTCATGCTCGTCCGGTTGCAAATTGAGAGAGTTTGGCACTTTTGTTCCCTAGGTCGTTCGGCCTGCACCATTTTCCCTCGGCCTACAGTTAGGTCGCTCGTGTTAGGTCGCTCGGCTCATTAAGTAGCGCGTGCATATAGGTCGCACCATCCTTAGGCCGCTCTCCTCCTTAAGCCGCGAGTTCCTTAAGTCGCTCGGCATTGATTTGGTCGCGCCATGCTAGGTCGTGCCGTGTTAGGTCGCTCCTGGTATAACTCGCACCACCTAGGTCGCCCCATCTTAGGCCGCACGTTTTCTGTTAAACCGCACGTTCATCTTAGGTCGCTAGCATCCTTATGCCCCAACTCCTTAGGTCGCTCGTCATGTTAAGTCGGCCTGCACATAGGTCGCAACCACTAGGTCGCTTGGCCTTCTGATTTAGGTCGCACCAGCTACATCACGCAACCCCTTAGGTCGCGACCAGTTAGGTCGTTAGGTCGCTCAGCCTTCTTTCCTCTTAGGTCGTTCGGTCGCTCGGCCGTGTTATGTCGCACCTGCCAACTTAGGTCGCGACAAGATAGGTCGCGCCATGGGATAGGTCATTCCACACCTAAGTTGCTCTACTTCACCCCTTAATTCGCTCGTTCCTTAGGTCGCTTGGCCAATTATGCCGCTTGCAACACTTAGGTCGCTCGGCTAAGTCGCAGTGCCATTCCTTAGGTCATTTGCAGTAAGGTCGCGCCACCCTTTAAGCCGCACCTGCTTTAGGCCGCATGCTATTTCTTAAGTCGCTGATCACTTAGGTCGTACGCCGTGCAGTCGCATGTGTTGAGCCGTTGATTTCTTGTGTTGACTTATGTTAAGTCGTAAGTCGTGGATGTTAAGTCGCAAGGGTATTTCCACTTTGATGAATTTGGAATCTAATTCTTTGGATTTTATTCACGTCTTCGAATGTGAATTTTTGTGATTTATTTTTTCTACAACCATTTTTCTGATTTGTCACTTCATCTCACTCGTACGAGAAATCTAATTAAACGGCTTAGTAAAACAAATGGTATGAAACGCTTGCATTTTCTTCGTCGGTTAATTCTTGGACTCGTTCGATTGAATCTCTTGTGACAATTTTCGAGTGGAGATCTACAATTTGTTCGTAAATATTTAAGTTAAGCTAGTGGTTATGGGCCATGAATCTAAGCTTATATATTTACTAGCTTACTGTAATTGACACTTCTTGATGATCGTTGATGATCATTTTTGTGATTTAGACTAGCAAATGTGCGATGTTTCTTTGTCTACGAGGGAGATTAAACCCCGTTTCTGTGGAGCTTCGGCTTAATTTGGTGGGGTAGCGACCCATGGTCTTCGGGCCATTTTGTGGAGCTTTGGCTCAAAACTAATGGTTAGCAACCATGGAATAGCGTTCCATTTTGTGATACACGTGTTGGTGAGTTTTCATGCTCCCGTTTTGTGATAGGCCTCCCCCCTTTTTGTGATTTCTGGATTTCCATTGATGATTTCTGGAATTTGTGTTTTCACCAATTTTTGTGGTTTACATTGATAAGTTTTATCAATATTTTGTGCATTGGTGAATTTATGTGTCATTAACTTTTGTGATTGGCATTGATACTATTGTCAATATTTATGGTTTGGTGAATATAAATAAAGAGTATGACATTCCTTTTGATCTTTGAGAAGATTCTTGTGATACTGATTAATCCCTAGTTGATTTTCGATTGCATACTTATCACAGTATGGCTTTATGGTTATCGTATATTTATGTCATATCTCTTATTCTATATCATTTTATCTAATATTTATAGCTAGACTGATCCGTTTATTATTTTCTTATTAAATAATACTCGGGTCAGACCGAGATGTTACAGGTGCTTCTGCTTGACTTCACATCTGGGATTATCACCCTGACTTTTGGCTAACACTTAGATTAGCAGTTTTTGTTGTATACATTTGGGATATAGACTCATTGATGTATCCATATTCTTTTGTCTAGCACTTGTAGCTATTCTCTTGTGACATTATGGATCTTGTTTGACCACTACTCTGATGTACACTTTCATGTGATATATGTTCATATCTATTTCCGCCTTTGTGATATAGATGTCTGTGACTGATTTAGGTTATGTTTATTTCTATATTTGTTTCCGAAGAATATATATAGCCACCATGTAGTAGCTTTGAGTTTGTATCGGTATGTCGGATTTCCTCCTTAAACCAAACACATGTTGTACTATCTGACATATCGTTGCACGCACAAATCAATTACGTGGATGGTCGCTCCGCAATAGCCTTATTCCCCACGCTAGTTGACGGCATGACCCCATAGTGTCCTTGGCTAGTGTGGGTATAGAGGTGGGGCGTCACAATAGTGGTACTCATTGGTGTTGGTTTGCTTGATGTTTTATCCATTTCAAATTGTCCTAATAAATCGTTACAATATTTTTCTTGATGAATGAAGATTCCATTTTCGAGTTGTTTTATTTGTAAAGCTAAGAAGAAATTTAATTCTCCCATGTGTGACATTTCAAATTCATTTTTCATAATATTAGAAAATTGTTTACATAGTCTTTCGTTGGTTGAACCAAAAATGTTATCATCAACATAGATTTGTACAACCAAAATATCGTTATCTTCTCTTTTAATAAATAAAGTTGTATCTATTTTTCCTATATGAAAACCAGATGTTATTAAGTGATTTTTAAGACGTTCATACCATGCACGAGGTGCTTGCTTTAATCCATATACTTCATCATGTAATTTAAAAACATGATCAGGATATTTTTTGTGAACAAATAGTGGTGGTTGTTCGATGTATACATTTTCCTTAATAAAACCATTCAAAAAGGCACTTTTGACATCCATTTGAAATAGTTTAAAATCGTTATGAGTTGCAAAGGCGAGTAATATATGAATGACTTTTAATCTTTCTACTGGAGCAAACGTCTCATCGTAATCTATGCCTTCTTCTTGATTGTAGCCTTGAGCAACCAAACGTGCTTTGTTTCTAACAAAATTTCCATTCTCGTCTGCTTTATTTTTAAATATCCATTTTGTTCCTATTACCGATTGATCTTTAGGTCTTGGTGCTAATTCCCATACGTTATTACGTTCAAATTGATTTAATTCTTCTTGCATAGCTTTTATCCAAAAATTATCATTTGATGCTTCTTTATAATTCTTTGGTTCAAAGTTTGACACGAATGCTATATGGCTTATATGATTGAGTTGATTTCTAGTTACTCTTGAATTAAGATCTCCAATAATATTATCTATTGGATAATCCTTAAGAATTCTAGGAGATGATATCAAAGTGTTATTTTGACTATTTGTTTTATTAGTAATAGAGTTTGTTGAATTTGTTAGTAGAGTAATTTCTTCTTCATCATTAGTATGATGTTTAAAAAGATTTTGGTCGAATGAGACATGTAAGCTTTCTTCAATAGTATTATTTCGTTTATTAAAAGTTCTATATGTTTTGCTATGTTCCGAATATCCAACAAAAACACCTTCATCGGCTTTTGGATCAAACTTTCCTAAATTATCTTTGGTATTTAATATAAAACATTTTGAACCAAAAGTTTTAAAATCTGATACTTTAGGTTTTTTACCAAAAAATATTTCAAAACAAGTTTTTTTAGTCATGGGGCGTATAGTTGCTCGATTTAGTACATAACATGATGTTGCAATAGCTTCAGCCCAAAAGTGTTTTAGTAATCCACTACTATTTAGTAATGTTTATGCACGTTCTTATAATGTACGATTTTTTCTTTCTACGGCGCCATTTTGTTGAGGTGTACGAGGAAGAGAAAAATTATGAGTTATACCTTTCTTATTGCAAAAGTTTGTAAAAAGATCATTTTCAAATTCTCCTCCGTGATCACTTCTAATGTTTCTAATTTTTAAATCATTTGAGTTTTAATCTTTTAGCAAATATTTTAAACATACCAAAAGTATTGCTTTTATGTTTTAAAAATAAATTTCATGTATATCTTGAAAAATCATCGACTATTACGAACACATATTTGTTGTGATTTATAGACCGTACTTGTGTTGGACCAAATAAATCTAAATGTAATAATTCTAATGGTCGTTTTGTAGAAATATTATTTTTAGATTTAAATGAGCTTTTCTTTAGTTTTCCAATTTGACAATCATCACATAAATTTTCTACTTTGTAATTTATTTTAGGTAATCCTCTTACTAACTCATGTTTTGCCAATTTATTAATACTTTTAAAATTGATATGACAAAATCATTTATGCCATAACCATGGATCAGCATGTTTGACGGTTAAACATAAGTTTGAATTTTGATTTATATTCATGTTTAATACATAAATATTTTTGTTTCTAAATCCTTCAAAACTGAGTTGTTTGTTATTATCTAAAATATTACATCTATCTTTTTCAAAATTTATTTGAAAACCTTTATCACATAATTGACTGATGCTTAGCAAGTTATGTTTTAAATTTTCCACTAATAAAACATTTGCAATAATAGGAGAATTAGATATACCAGAGTTGATGACTTCTCCAATTCCTGTGACATATCCTTTTGAATTGTCTCCAACGGTTACCGTTCCGCCATCGATGTATGTTATATTTGATAACATTTTTGAATTTCCGGTCATATGCTTGGAGAAACCGCTATCTAGTATCCATTTCTTCTTATTTTTTATTTTGGGTACCTCTTCAGTTTGTGCCATAAAACATACATTAGCTTGTTCTCTGTCACTATCGCTATCACTTTCAGACGATGAAGAATCCGAATCATCCCAAGTTACTTTGAAAGCCTTTTTCTTGTTGAATTTTGTTATTCTTTTTGTCATTATTGAGTTTACGGCAATCCTTCTTCATATGTCCGTATTGATCACATTCATAGCACTTGATTTGGGATATGTTTGTTGTGTTGGACTTCCCTTATTTTTGAAACTTGGTCATCTTTCTAAATTTCTTGAATCTATTATAATTCTTGGCAGTAAAAACTATTTCTTCTTCATCTAGATTAGAGTCATCATTTTTTCTTGCTGGAAATGCTATATTCTTTTTCTCCGAATTAAGTCCTTTTCGTGCCTACAAGTTAGCTTCATAGGACGTTAAATTTCCTATCAACTCTTCAGCTTTGAGAGTGGAAAGATCATTAGCTTCTTCAATAGCTAAAACCTTCCTTTCCCAATCTGATGTCAAAGAGTTGAGTATTCGAGATATTGGATCAAAATCAGTGAAGTTAACTCCTAATGCCATAAGATCATGTTGGATAGTTTGAAATCTAGAATATGTCAACAATAGTTTCATTTTGCTTCATTTTAAATAAAGAAAATTGGTTTTGCAAAATTGAAATCTTAGTTTGTTTGACCTTTGTTGTACCTTCATGTGTGATTTGTAAGGTACGCCAAATATAAAATGCAGTGGTGCATAATATGACACGTGAAAATTCATTTTGTCTAAAGAACAAAATAAGACAGTCATAGCTTTAGCATTATTTGATGCTAAGGTCTTTTGTGCATCGGTCCAAGTGTTCATAGCAGTAGTAGGTGCTTCATATCTATCTTGTGTGGCTGACCAAATTTCAAGACCATTATCTTCCATAAAAATTCTCGTACGTGTTGACCAATATGCATAGTTAGATCCATTAAAAAGTGGGGGTCGTGCAGTGGATTGTCCTTCTTGAAAAATACTTGCCATATTAAATTGATTCAAAAACGTGTTACTGTTATTTGATCAAAACCTTGCTCTGATACCAATTGAAAGTTTATATGAGTGGATCGTATATGATATATATGCAAGTATGAACAACTAAATATATAATATAACTTGATAGATAATAACAGCAACGTAAATTAAAATAATCACACCAGGATTTTATACTGGTTCGGACCTCCCGTCCTACGTCCAGTCCCGAAGCTCCTCTTCAGAATTTCATTTCAACTAACCCTTACTTGACCCGGAGGAACAGGTTTACAATAGCAGAGTTTTTTTGTCAAGAATGTGTTCTATAACATGAATGTTGACTATTGAGTACAAGTACTTCCAATATGTATATGTATATGTATATGTATATATATATATATATATATATATATATATATATCTAGAGGATATTGAATAATGAGTTCTGAATATATGGAAGTGTTAAATACAAGTAGTTGATTATTAGAGAACATGTATAAGTTAGAGTACAGGAATTAAGAGCATAAGTCAGTAAGGTAAGATCTTCTCTTGAATTCCCGATGCTATTTATAGTGGTAGAATGATTCTTCGTGTAGTTGCATCTGTTAACAATCGTTGTATAATTGCTCCTGTTGGTGATGAAGAGTTGAAGTGAAGAGGAGCGAACATGTCTTTTCGGATGTGACAGTTGGTCTTTGAAATTACACAGCTGAGTCTATAATCAGACGTCTTGAAAGTACCCTCAAACGTCTGTGTTTATTAACCAGATGTCTGGTTGCTATTCAGACGTCTGAGTTTATTATCAGACGTCTGTTTCCTTCTGAGTTGTGAACCAGAGATTTTAACCAGACGTCTGAGCATATTAACCAGACATCTGATTCTGTCTGATTTGCAAACCAGAGGAAACATTCGGATGTTTGGCTTGTGCACTCAGACGTCTGAAACTGTGCATGTTGCTTTATTTGTGTCTGTGCCACTCATTTTAAACTTCTACCGATTTGAAGTCTTTTGATACTTCTCTTGAGTCTTGTTTTTGTCTCTTTGGTGATGTTACTCTATCATCTACCTGAAAATAAAGATATATATATATATGTATGTATGTATGTATGTATGTACATTCGATTTCCATTGTATAGTTGTTATCATCGAAACCATAGAATTGATTTCCTAACAATTTCTAGTATAGGGATTCGAAATTAAGATAGATATATAAATCCTAATACTATATAAAACATTTCCTTTTGAAAATCATTTACTATAACAACAGTGTTATAGTCCACCATTTCCTTATTTCTCGAAAGCGTCTATTTCAACAATGAATGTTGAAATCTATGGTTTCGATCCTTAACACATTTTAAAACAACTTTAAATCATTTAAATTCCATTTAAAAGATCACTTCCTAAAACATTTCTTTAATATATCATTCACCGTCCAAAATTGTGAATATAAATCGTTTACCCAGTTCAACACTTCTACATATTTAATTTAAAGGATTACCCACTGTCCAAAATCATGAATATATTTCCTTTAATAACCTTTCATATTTACTTATCAAATTCAATTGGTTTTGGATTTGTAAACAACGTTTATAAATTCACATTTATATATTTATTTAAAAACTTCAACTTATAAAATCTCTTAATTAACAAATTCTATTTAAATCTCATTTAAATGCAAAAACCAATTTTCAAGTTAATTACTTATAAACCTTTTATTTTACAAAATTTATTCATTTTATAACTTCACAATTTATAAATTTATAAATTTCATTCACTTATGAAATCCGTTTATACTTCATTTTAACACTTATAAAAAATCGTTTTAAAATTCTAATATTTTAATTTATAAATATCAATTTTATAAATCTTTTATATAAACCGTTTATAATAATTCAAAAATCCCAATTTAAATCATTTTACCAATAAATCAACTACACATTTTGAAAATCACATTTCGATTATATTTTCACAAAATCATAATTTTTATAACATAAAAATGATAAATTTATTTATTTAAAATGAATCAATTCCAAAATTCAATAAAATGCATACTTTCAAAAATCACTTTAAAATCCTTTTAAATTTGAAATCGTTACTTTAACGTTTTTTTTAAAACTCCAAAAATAGGCCTAATGCTGCAACAGCACTAAATATAACAATCACGGCATCCAAACATCATATATCAATACGATAACAGAATATATCATAATATCTGTAACTAAATCAATACTGTTGAGGAATCCAGTTGGATCCCTCCAACCTGTTTCCCTGCATCCACAGATGTTAGCACAATGCCAATCCCTTCAAGACGGAATATCGCGGTACATGGGTTCATAAAAAATATTATCCGCTATTATGCAGCGCAATAGGGTCTCATCCACTATATAATGCAGGAAAATCAACTCCAAGTACATATATACTACCAATTCCACTTCAAGATGGAATTATCGCGGTATATGTGTTTAATAAATAACATCCTCTTAATATACGGCGCATAGGGTCTATTGCAATACAATAGATAACAATTTATCATCCTATCAGACAATCAACACAATCAAGCAATTTATAATTTAGCTATTTAAAATTTAAATCGAAACAATTTCGATTGAGTGAGAAGTTCTCACCTTGCTTCCAATAACAGTTGCAGTGTTTTATTTCGAATAAAATTAAACGTGCGTTTAATTTTACCCAAAAATTCACTAGCTCCAATCAACTCCAATCAAGTTTCATCGCGTAGTGTTCGTCAATACAAAGCCAACGCAATTCGTTTCGTGATTTTTCGACCTCGTATGAAAAAGTTATTGCATTTTAAACATCACACGATTTATAAATATGATTATTTCAACTTCTATTTTATTTTTTTAAACCTTTAACACATCAGGGCCATTCGTTTTATCTACTTCAGATCTGAGCCGCCCCCATCTTCTTCTTCCCCACGTTCTTTCACGTACGCTCAACAAAACCCACGGCCGCCCTTTATTCCCTAATTTTCGCGACCAAACTACTCGACTTCACGATGATCAGCGACCACGGTTTTGAAGCCCCTCTCGAGTGCTACCATCGGCCGAATTATCAGGAAGCTCGACATCCCGTTGGTGTTGAAAACCGTGCACGAAATTCGTCCGTTCATACCCATATTCACGTCGATTCGTAGCTCCATTTTCGATCATCACCGTTGAGAATATAGATCTCGTCGTGCTCTTCAACATTGTAGTTGAAGATTTCTCGTAATTGTTGATGGATTTGAAGATAATTGAAGGAGAAGAAGCACAAATTTCGGCCATTGAAATATCAAGTGGCGGCTAGGGTTGAAACCCTAATTTGTTTGCAAATGTGAAAATATGAGGTCCTTATATAGAAAATTCTCAAACACTATTCACCCGAAATTTTTCCGAACTCCAAACGAAGCGTGTCGTCTGGCGTTTATAATGTTTTACCCCCATTCCGAACGCAATGGAATATGTATCGGGAGCCAATTCGATCAAATTTGGAAGATACGATTTCAAATCGACGATTTAAATTTAAAATTCACTTAAACCGATTTTAGTGTGTTTTAGCTTTCCTCGGATAAACCATAAGTCCGATTGACACTAAATTTGAAACCATACAATAATATAACATTACGGATCCGATGAAATTGGTTTTGTCGAAATCCGAGACTGTTTGAAAAATGGCTATTTTTACTCGTCAATTAAATATTAAAATATTCAATTTCTGCAAATAAACTTTTAATTCAATTTTAAAAGTTCTATAACATCATTCTAACTCCAACATGATTTAATACAACTTTACAAATCAATTTTAATCACATTAAACCCAATTTCAAATTATTTATGGAATTTCAAATATTAAATTATCGATTTAATTATCTAATTAAATCCTCATATTCAAAAGTTAATTCACTTAGCTTATAAAATTCATTTGTGAATATTTAAAATTAATTAAATATACGAATTTCAAATGACAGAAATTCTGGGTCGTTACAAACTTCCCCCCTTAAAAGAATTTCGTCCTCAAAATTACCAAGTAAGGAAAAGTTACATAGTCCATTAACTTTTCAAAACCATTCAAATTAGATTCCAAATTCACTTAAGTGTTTAACTTTCCCAAAGTCCAATAGTTAAACTTCTTATAAAAAATTTACTAAGTCTTCAAATCATACTTAGTTATCTTTTCGAAAACAACTATATCGTTTAACTTTTCACTCCAAAATCAAAGTTATAGTTTTCCAAAATTTTCCAATTTTCTCAAAAATATTCTAACGCCTTAAATTTTCAGATAAATTCGTCAGTCTCCTTTGCGCGACTTGATCCAAAAGAAATGGCAATATATATATCACAAATATACTTCTCATCAAAGTAATGAAGCATCCCGTAGGGAAAAAAGTGTAAAAGTACGATATTTAATCCGAGATATGTACCTTATATATTCTTAGCGAGTATATACGGCTAATATAGCGTGAAATCGAGCTCCAAATGCGAAGCAAGCACAATCCACACCTACTAAACACTCAACAACAATGAGAAACATGTATATAGAAAATAATTATCGATATACAACATATACTAGTACAACAACTACATATGCCAATATAGCAAATGCAACAAAAGGCAACAAATCCAACAACTAAACAACTATCATCCAACAACAATTCCAATCATCAAGTCAATATACATTCACTTCTCATTAATATTCAATGAATTGGTTTTTTCATTTAATCACATTTGATTTATTAACATTGGACTTTACTAACATTCATTTATACATTTTCAATTAGTTTATATTCACTAATTCATATCCAAGTTGGTTCACTTCCACATTCAAATCAAATTACATAGCTTCCAATTTTATCAATCAACTTCATTAACACTTAATGAATTATATACAATCAACTAACAATCATATAACAACCAAATCATAACCAAATTATTAAATTCACATTCAATTTGGTTTAACACTTTTAATTAGCTTTAATGAATTAATACTTACATCCATTATGTCATATCAATTCATTTACATTCAATAGATTTACATTCAACTCATTCATAAATTCACTTGCCAATTCATTTTACCATATAAAGTTGAATTTCATTTATATAACTCAAGTTCAGATCTATTTAATTCACTCTATTAATTTACTTCGATATCAAAATCAACTTCATTCAACATTACTTAAGTTATATTCCATTTAAACATCATTTGTTTAACTTAACTCAAATTTCCACTTATAAATCCAATTCAGATTCCAATTCTAAAGTAAATTCTATTCAACTTTCCTTTAGTTAAATTTCAAATCATACTTTTATTATGCTAACCCAAATTCTTTATTCTTTATCAAAGCCAAATTTATTACCTCATATTATAAGTCCGAAACTCGTTTCACTTATATTCAACAATTACAACTTGGATTTTAATTTCAAATTTGTTTATCACAACCAAACTTCAATTTTCAATTTATTATGGTAGCAAATCCATACACAGAAACTCGAAACAGTAGTGAATCTAGTGCTTAATATTCTTTCAAGAAAAATTCTTTTACTCATAACTCACATTTATAAGTCTTTTCTTATAGGATTTCACTATTTAACTTTTAATTTTTGGAAAATAATTTCCAAAATAGGATTCAACATTTTCAATTCATAATCCAAACTCATTTTTATTTACAACTCATATATATATATATATATATATATATATATATATATATATATATATATAGTTTCACTTCTTATATATAAGATTATTTCACAATTGTAAATCACATTAATTATAATTCAATACTTAATAATTCATTTGCCTATACAATTTTTCTTTTTATTAACTTATATATATCCTTACATTTTCAACAACCAAACAACAATATATTATAAACATTTACAGAAAATCTATTTCTTTTATATACGAAAATAGTTTTGGGTAAAATTATTTCATTTACCCACTTTAAAATGATACAGTGTCACTTTATCTTGTTTAAGAGTTTAGAAACCCCTATCGAAACAGTTGGCCAGACTGCACCGACCAAAATCTATAAACAATCAACAGATAAGTCAACACAATACCAAAAAAAATTCATATTCACTAACAAATACGCTCTCATATCTATTATTACACTCAAAATCATTCTAGAGTACTGCTGACTATATCTCTAATGAGTAATTTCCAACAGAGCCAAGGTTGTTGCTTAACCATAAGCTCTGATACCACATTGTAAGGAACCGATTCTTCGACTCACGAAAGTCAACATTAATACGTCCAATGTATCAACTGCCAAGCAATCAAATGCCGAAAAACCGAACCCTTAGGGTTTAAGAAGAAGAAAAAGATAGAAGAAGAAAGAAAGAAGAAGCAACAGAACAATATCAGAATCTCACAATCGCAACGGAACAATATATAATAGATAAATGAATAATCTTTAAATCAAAAGAACCGTACATTTTATACATTCCATCACATTACATTACATTATCAGAGTTTACAACAACAAATAGCGGAAAAGAAATACTATATACTAGTGATACGCTTCGCCATCCAGCTTGCTCCTGAACTCCCCAGCATCTCCTGAATTCCAGAATGACCTGATAACCTGACTTTAGACTGCCCGTGTAGAAATTGGCGGGCACCTATAGTTTAGGAAGGGAACAATAAACTCCATGTCAGTCATGGGACTGGTGTGAGAACTTAAAATAGTTTATCTTTAAAAACAAACAAAGATTATTTTAAATTCTATTCGCAATGCTTTTTAGAAAATGAAACTACCATAAGGCCTCCCGCACACTGCAAACGCAGAATTGGAGGAGATTTCTCCTTATGATAGTTAAATATGCTTGATACACAAATTTCTTTGATATTATTACTATAAGTGCAAAGTGTAGGAAAACATTTCGAAAGTATAATATAAATCTTAGCCAACATAGGCATTCCGCTCTTATGCCTACTATAGCTACCATCTAAACAGTAGTGACCGTCATAAGTAAATGGCAGGTTCTACAACTAAAACCGTACAAGGTGCATATTGGAGTTTGGATTCCCAACAAATTATAACGACATGGAATTTTGGGCAATATCGATTTAATAATCTGTAATAATAATTAAATGGGTTTGATAAATTTTCTTTATAATTTTAATGTAAATTGGTGAAATTAATTTTATTAAGGATAATAAATATTTAATCTGGTAAGTGTGATCAATATCTTTTAACAATTTAAAAATTGGTTAGAATTGTTTTTCAAAAGCTAATAAATTTTATTCTATTTATAATATATATGTTTGATATATATTGTGAATGGGAATATCTTTTGTTTTAAATCAAAAGTTGAATTTTCAAATTGTAATATATGTAAGCAAATGTTATAATTTGATATTTGTTTTGAAAATTTAATTTAATCTATTAATAATTTATGTATGAATGAATATTGCAATTTTAAAGTTTTTTTTTAAATTCAATAAGATTTTTCAAAAGAAAATTTAGTTTAGTTCAATTGTTTTCAAAATATAAGATTGTTATTTATTTTTTAAATAGGATAGTTTAAAAGGGTTTTAAACAAAGTTTTGTTTTGTCTTTATCTTAAAGTATTTAAAATATGATAGTTTCAAAGGAATTTAAACAAGCTTTGTTTGTTTTCTTTTAAAATGTTTACATTAAAAATGAATGTTTAAGATTTAAAATAACATGTATAAGATGTATATTATAACTAACTTTAGAGTATTTATATATATTTTAAATTAAATAAGTAAGTATATTTACATTTAAACTAAATAAAAAAAATTAATTAAAAACACTTATGTACATGTGTGAACATTTTAAGCCATCTTTATAACACTTGTAATTTTAAAAACATGCTAATGACAAGTGTTATTCTTTGAGAACAAGTGTCTTCATTTTATATTTTTTATAAACATAACTTTCTTTCTTTTTTTTTTTCCTTTGTTTATCTTTCTTTCAAATGTTTTAATGGCAAAACAATAAACCACTTTCTCAAATCTGAAATTAAAACCAAAAGTAAAGATAAAACCTGCAAATTTACAACCCACATTTTCAAATGGGATGAAGATCAGCAGTTCAACTTTTCAGATCAACCTGCAACTTCAAAACCAGAAAGTTTTTCAAACCTGTAACTTAAATCTGCAAAGAAAAATTAAAGCTGCAACATAAAATCAACTGCAATTCAAATGGAGTTCATCAGCAAGATTCAATCTTTTAAACAACAAATTTGATGCATGCAAAGGGATTTTCAGCAAAGCAAAACCAAAGTCATTTTCCAGATTTAAAGTTATTCAAGCCTGGAAAAAAATTCAAAACCTGCTCTGCTTATATAAGGTGAGTAATCATTTTAAAAAAAACAATTTGGCTTAATCTTTGATTAAATAATAATGCATGCAAGTGAATTCTTGTTTTGATAATGAATGTTTGATTATGAGAATGCATGATTATCATAAGTACTTAGTTTCTGTAGTTTTAAATTTAAACTCTGTTGTTTATGCAGAATTGGGTTTTCATTTTTTTTAAGTCCAAATCCTTCAAAACTATAACCTGTTTGGACTTGTATAAATGGAAAGTGTAAGTTATAGTTTGATATAAATTTTAAAATTTGTTTTATATTGTTTTTAGCTACAGGAATGAAAATATAGGATATTTACAGTAAACCAAACTTTAGAGGAAAATTTTAACCATCCTAATTTTTGTTTGAAAGAATATGATTGTGTTTGTGGTATGAAAACATGAATTTAGAAGTAGAAATCATAATTTTTAATGGTGTAAATATGGTGAATTTGGGTTTTATTCAAAATTGGGAATTTTGTGAAATTCCGATTATTCAAACATTAATTTGGTTTGAAACTCGGATTGTAGCTTGTTCTTAGACTGTTGATCATGGGAAAAATGTAAATTAATTTTTCTAACGTGTAAATTGTTCAAATTTGAACAAAGTAGGGTTTGCAGTTAGTTTTTATTTCCTTGGGTACTGAGGAATTTGCAACTCGGATAGAGGATCGAGTTCGATCGCGTTGGGGAAGATTGAAGCTTGAGGTCATGGCGATCTGTGGTGAAGAAGGCGAGGGCCGAACGGCGTCGTAGTGACAGTGATGTGGGAGTTTGTGTCGAGTTGTTCTAAAGACTTTCGAGCGTGATGATCGTATTTCGTTTCACTTATGTGTTGAAGGATCTGGTAACGTTTTCGAGATCACATGCGATTGTGTGATGGTTGTAGATGGTTGTGGTAGCTGTCGCTGGCTGAGGTTTCTGGTGCACGTGCACCATGACGCTCTGTGCAATGGAATAAGGAGCTGGGAAGAAAGTAGTTGGGGAAGAAGGGCTTTACTCGGGTAGGTTACCGTGTTATGTTCGTGAATGACTCGAAGCAGTTGTGGGTGGGGAGCGACTCGAAGCTAGCACGGGTATGCGTAGGTAACGACTCGAGTAGATGATGCTGGGATTTAGATACGGGGCAGACTCGTGAGTTTTAGGTTACTGTGTTTAACTTGGTTCCGTACAATACTCAGCTACAGAATTTATTGTTGATAAAGTAAAGGAGATCAAGTATCTAAATTATAAACAAGTTTTATAAAAAGAAAATAGATTTTCAAAGTTAAAAAGGTTTGTCCTTTGAAGAAAGTTAATCAAACTTTTAAAGATGATAATTGAATTTATTTTAAATTTAAATTTTGTTAAAGTGATTTCTTTTGAAGTAATTTAATTTAATTTTGAATGTTAATTATTAAGAAGAGTGTTTGAATTTAATTATTAAATCAAAGTTTAAGTACAGTATAAAGTAGTGTTTTAAATACAAACTATTCAAATTTTATTGTAAATGAAGAAGTTTAACTTAGATAATTAATGTGTTTTGAAAATTTCAAATTTGATTTCCAAAATGTGTTATTTTTAAATAAAGTTATTATTATAATTTTGAAGACCCAAAAGGATAAGTTGATTAAGTTGTTAAAATTTGATTTATTTCAAATAACTTATTTATAAAGATAAATAACATTAAATTACTTTGATATGATCTTGAGAGTACTTAATAAACATGATTTGTTAATTAAGATTAATGAATTCTTAATTAATTAAGGATTTTGAAATATAAGAAATTAATTAATTAATTGTTTAATTAATTTTAAATAATTAGTTAATTATTTATTTAATTTTAAATATCCACTTAATTATGAATTAATTAAGTGTAATTACTTAATGAAGTAATCAATGGTTAATTTTTGAACGTAATTAAGAAAGTAATTACTTATGGAAGTAATTAAAGTGGAAGTGATTAAAGGTTAATCACTTAATGTTATCAATTAAGAAATTGATTAATATAATTGTTGAAGTTAATTAAGTATGAAATAATTAACTAATAAAAGAATTAAGGATTTTGGTTTATGATGAAATAATTACTTGTTAAAGTAATTAATTAAGGAAGTAATTAAGATTTATTAAATAAGTAATTAGAGATAATTACTTATGTAAGAAATTAAGAGTTAATTACTTAAATTATTTTAGTTAATTAATTAATGTGATTAATTAATTAATAAATGGGATTAATTTAAGATTAATTACTAAGTATAATTAATTAATTAATAAGGAAATTAATTAAGGATTTATTTATTAAACTTAATTGTTTAATAATTACTTAATGAAGTGATTAAAGATTTATTAATTAAAGTAATTAATCAAGGTTAATATAATTTATTAAGAGGTTAATTAATTAAGATAAGTAATTACAAATTGTTAATTACTGTTTATGGTTAATGAGATGATTAATTACAAGTTAATTATTAAATAAATTAAAGGATTATTAATTAGTAAAGATTATTAATTAATATAATTAATGAAGTAATTAATTTAAATATGATTAATTAATTGTAATTAATTAAGGATTAATGTAATTAATTATAGTTAATTAATTAATGAAGGATCATTAATTATTGTAATTAATGATAGCAATTAAAGGTTAATTACTGAATATGGTTAAGGATAATTACTCGAAGGTAATTAAGGATAATTAATCGAGGAATATTAATTAGGAAGATCATTAGAAGATGATCAATGAATTTGATCTATAATAAATCAATGAAGCAGGAGTTAGGATAATCCAAATGATTAAAGGATAGTAATTACTTTAATTAGTGATTAATTAAATTTATTAAGAGTTAATCAATTCTGCTATAGGTGATTGATTAGTATTGAATGGTTGATATTGATGATTGATATTGGTTATTGAATGATATTGGATGTTTGATATTGGGAGATTGGTTGATGTTGGATGATTTGGATATCTATGTTGTGATATGCTGCTTTGTAAGATGAATGGTTTATATGAATTATCTATTGTGATAAATGTTATTCATCTATCTGTTTAGATATCATCCTGAATATAAATTAAATTGTTAAATCCCTTAAGTACAACTTGGACATTAAAATGGCGTTTGGTTTTGGTGAGACCGGGATCGGGTTTCCATATTTGGAATCTGAAAACCACATCGATACCAATTAAACCTTAGGTCGTTAATCCAAGTGGAGCAAGTGAAGACTCGAGGTGTAAGGGCTATACGTCAGTATAACTCTGTGGGTGATTCCGTAATGAGTTTGACGGAATAGTACTTATAGATTCGAGATGGAGATTTAGAGTGCAAGGGCTATGGTCGTTGACTCTGAGGGTGATTCCAAAATAAGTGCAACGAGATAGTGCCTTCGGTTTCGTTCGAACCCGGAAAGAACTTGTATGGATTGAATGCTTTCAGCACATCGTCAGGCGGACGATGAGCATTCTAAGAGATGTGTTCTATAAAGGTAATCGCAGCCTCAAGCCTCATCAACCAGGAATAGCTAAAACAGGGGAGGTGCAGCAAGGCTTCGTGGGTAGCTCCCACTGGAGAGAAAGATTTACTCCTGTCTAGAAGTCCCTTTTTATTCGGCTGTGTGGGGCGGTTGATCCGAACAACTGCCAGTGTTGTCTTGTTCGGGACTATTCAGTAAGGAATGGTCCCGGCCTTGTGTTGCAGGGGAGTGGGAGTACTCCTCGGTACGGTGATCTAGGCCACGTACTGTGACGGGCGGTACCCCAGTAGCCCTGCCATTGATGGAAACCCATTTTCCCTACGAGACCCTACGGTTTTGATTGTATTACCCACTTTTGTGGCTAGTAGCTGGAATTTAATAATGTAACAATTTCGGCTATTTCATATTTACTTGAAAACCCTAGACACTATTATAATATCACTGGATTTCCTATCAAATGTTTTAGTCAGCATAAGGTAAAAACTTTTCCATGTTTATGTGTGGGAAGTCTTACGTGATACCTTTTCTTTTCAAAGGATTTTCTAAAGTTAAGCAAATTTTAACCCGTTTACTCACACCAGACCCCTGTCTGACCCGAGTGTTTATCTTCTGTTTTATTAAACTCTTGGGTACTCATATTATGCATGAGTAGTCAAGTGATTCAGGTTTGCCTTGACGAATTTTGGAGGAGGTATGGAGCAGGAGGCTTCGACCTGTAGATATATATTGCTTCCGCTGTGTTTGGTTGGTATCTGCATCTTATATACTTGAGTTGTATGAATTAGACAGATGTTTATAACTGTCTAATATGTGTTGTAAAGTTGTGTACTCTGATGTATTATGATACTATGTATTATTTTATGTGATATATCATATTTTATTCGTTCCGGTGTGAGTTATCTGTTGCTGCTGTGTTCTTCTTTCTCTTTCTTTTCTTCTTCTATCCCTTTCTTTCTTCACTAGTGATGCGATTTCCTGGAGATAGGAAGTCGGGTCGCTACACAAATGGTCAGGCCAAGGAATTTCCCATTGCCACATGGGTACGCCGACGTCCCGAGAACCTAACTGGATCACGCCAACACAAGGCCGGGTTACCCCTAGCTGGGTAACACTGGCACGAGTATGTCATCCCCCGGTCGTAACCAACCTAAATCCCAGGATTCACCAACAACCACAAAATAATAAGTTTGCAGCAACCACATAGGTTAAGTATCAAGGCTCCATACCATAATACCACCTCTATCCAGAAGGAAATGACATACACTAAGGGGGCGCTATCCCCTAATAACCTTGCCGCATCTTTCCTGTTTTGACCATTACCGGGGTGTGAGGTCCGACGAAGTCTCGTCCACAAAGCTACGCTTTTCATAAAAGCCTCGCTTTGATCAACAAATGATCAGCAGCACTTCGTATGCCACGTTACCAAATTGGGAATGTATCACTAGTAACCATCAACTACATAACCTCTGAGCTCGTACGTCTAGAGAAGGGTGTTAAGCTAAGAGAATAAATTCTCCGCCACCAACAGAATGTATTTGATAGAAACCAGCTTTACATCTCAAATTGTAACATCAGACACACATCTATATGAGTTCGTTCTGGGATTGAACGGAACCGAAGGCACTTCCAAAGAAGCCCTTGCAAATCCGAAAATTCACTAATCACGTCCGGAATTCCCATCACAAAGGGTGATAAAATCTCTATATCGGAGATCAGCCGATGCAGAGTCATTCGATGGTAATCCTTCCGTTTTTAAAAATATCCGGTCTTCAACACCAGTCTTCAAATGCTATCCATTACGACATATCGCTATTCGGAATGGGATTTATGACCCAAAGGTCCTCTCCCGGCTAAACCGAATAACGAGTGCTTATTTCTAAAACAAGTGTAGCATTCAAATTCAAGCAAATCACAGTAAATACCCATTTAAAGGCAAATATTGATAGTCGGTTATTTAACTATCAATAGATATGCACAACATCACCAGATTCCAAATAATTTTCCAATTATTTATTTTCCAAAAATATCTTTACAAGATATATAATTTTCCTAACTTCAAAAATAAATCAATGTTTATTTTTAAAACAATTTTCCCTTTCCTTTATAATTTCCACGGTGAATTCACATTTCCAAAATATCTATTAATATACAATTCTCAAATCGATTTCAAATATTCACTTTCAATTTATCTTTAAAATATATAATCTCGAAACATTTCACTTCATATTGGAAAACATTTCCATACTTATTTAATAATAAGTAATTCACAAATCTATTTATTTTCAACTTTTGAAAAATATTCATTATACTTAAATCCAATTGATTATATATTTTATTCTTTAAGAAAAACGTTCTCTTTAAACACATTTATTTGGGTCAAAACGAATGTTACGTAAAACATCGTTACAAGGACCCAAAATTTCTAGTATAGGGATTCGAAATTAAGATAGATATATAAATCCCAATACTATATAAAACAATTCCTTTCAAAAATCATTTACTAAAACAACAGTGTTATAGTCCACCATTTCCTTGTTTTTCGAAAACGTCTATTTCAACAATGAATGTTGAAATCTATGGTTTTGATCCTTAACACATTTTAAAACAACTTCAAATCATATAAATTTTAATTAAAAGATCACTTCCTAAAACATTTCTTTAATATATCATTCACCGTCCAAAATCATGAATATAAATCGTTTATCCAATTCAACACTTCTACATATTTAATTTAAAGGATTATCCACTGTCCAAAATCGTGAATATATTTCCTTTAATAACCTTTCATATTTACTTATCAAATTCAATTAGTTTTTCATTTATAAACAACGTTTATAAATTCACATTTATATATTTATTTAAAAACTTCAACTTATAAAATCTCTTAATTAACAAATTCTATTTAAATCTCGTTTAAATGCAAAAACCAATTTTCAAGTTAATTAGTCATAAACCTTTTATTTTACAAAATCTATTTATTTTATAACTTCACAATTTATAAATCTATAAATTTCATTCACTTATGAAAACCATTTATACTTCATTTTAACACTTATAAAAACTCGTTTTAAAATTCTAATATTTTAATTTATAAATATCAATTTTATAAATCTTTTATATAAACCGTTTATAATAATTCAAAAATCTCAATTTAAACCATTTTACCAAGAAATCAACTACTTATTTCAAAATTCACATTTCGGTTATATTTTCACAAAAATCATAATTTTTATAACATGAAAATTATAACGTTTATTTATTTAAAATGAATCAATTCCAAAATTCAATAAAACGCATACTTTAAAAAAATCACTTAAAAATGCGTTTAAATTTGAAATCGTTACTTTAACATTTTTTTTAAAACTCCAAAAATAGGCCCAATGCTGCAACAGCACTAAATATAACAGTCACGGCATCCAAACATCATATATCAATATGATAACAGAATATATCACAATATCTGTAACTAAATCAATACTATTGAGGAATCCAGTTGGATCCCTCCAACCTGTTTCCCTACATTCACAAATATTAGCACAATACCAATCCCATTTCAAGACGGAATATCGTGGTATATGGGTTCATAAAAAATATTATCCGCTATTATGCGGCGCAATAGGGTCTCATCCACTATATAATGCGGGAAAATCAACTCCAAGTACATATATAATACCAATTCCACTTCAAGATGGAATTATCGCGGTATATGTGTTTAATAAATAACATCTGCTTAATATACGATGCATACGATCTATTTCAATACAATAGATAACAATTTATCATCCAAGCATACAATCAACACAATCAAGCAATTTTAAATTTAACTATTTAAAATTTAAATCGAAACAATTTCGATTGAGTGAGAAGTTCTCACCTTGCTTCCAATAACAGTTGTAGTGTTTTATTTCGAATAAAATTAAATGTGCTTGCAGTGTTCAATTTCGAATAAAATTAAACGTGCGTTTAATTTTACCCAAAAATGTCACTAGCTCCAATCAACTCCAATCCAGTTTCATCGCGTAGTGTTCATCAATACGAAGCCAACGTAATTCGTTTCGTGATTTTTCGACCTCGTATGAAAAAGTTATTGCATTTTAAACATCACACGATTTATAAATATAATTATTTCAACTTTTATTTTAATTTTTTAAACCTTTAACACATCAGGGCCATTCGTTTTATCTACTTCAGATCTGAGCCACGCCCCATCTTCTTCTTCCCCATGTTCTTTCACGTACGCTCAACAAAACCCACGGCAGCCCTTTATGCCCTAATTTTCACGACCAAACTACTCGACTTCACGATGATCATCGGCCACGGTTTTGAAGCCCCTCTCGAGTGTCACCATCGGCCAAATTATCAGGAAGCTCGGCCTCCCCTTGGTGTTGAAAACCGTGCATGAAATTCGTGCGTTCAAACACATATTCACGTCGATCCGTAGCTCCATTTTCGATCACCACCGTTGAGAATATAGATCTCGTCGTGCTCTTCAACATTGTAGTTGATGATTTCTCGTAATTGTTGATGGATTTGATGATAAATGAGGGAGAAGAAGCACAAATTTCGGCCATTGAAATATCAAGTGGCGGCTAGGGCTGAAACCCTAATTTGTTTGCAAATGTGAAAATATGAGGTCCTTAAATAGAAAATTCTCAAACACTATTCACCTGAAATTTTTCCGAACTCCAAACGAAGCATGCCTCCTGGCGTTTATAATGTTTTACCCCATTCCGAACGCAATGGAATATGTATCGGAAGCCAATTCGATCAAATTTGGAAGATATGATTTCAAATCGACGATTTGAATTTAAAATTCACTTAAACCGATTTCAGTGCGTTTTAGCTTGCCCCGGACAAACCGTAAGTCTGATTGACACGATATTTGAAACCATGCAATAATATAAAATTACGGATCCGATGAAACTAGTTTCGTCAAAATCCGAGACTGTTTGAAAAATGGCTATTTTTACTCGTCAATTAAATATTAAAATATTCAAGTTCTGCAAATAAACTTTTAATTCAATTTAAAAAATTTATAACCTCACTCTAACTCCAACATGATTTATTACAGCTTTACAAATCAATTTTAATCACATTAAACCCAATTTCCAATTATTTCTGGAATTTCAAATATTAAATTATCGATTTAATTATCCAATTAAATCCTCATATTCAAAATTTAATTCACTTAGCTTATAAAATTAATTCATGAATATTCAAAATTAATTAATATACGAATTTCAAATGATAGAAATTCTGGGTCGTTACTATTTGAAATATATGAATTAGAGCAATAAATGAGTTCAACAAACCAAATCAATTAAAATACCTTTGTATACATTAATGATGAAAATAATATAAGAATAAGAGAAATATATAATCTTGATGAATTCCTAGAAGATTCTCAAGAAATAAATAACCATGATCCACAAATTCGTACTGCATTAGATGAAATAATATCTGAATTCACAAAACATCTAGACCTAGCTAACCAAGAAGATACTGGTAGTTTAGGAAATTCATATCTCCCAATAAAAATCAAGAACCAATGCCTTATACCTTAGGACAACCTCCTAGGCAAATAGTTGATCCTTACACAAATGAAATAAATCCTAAGAATAATAGGTAAAAGATTACCAAATGAAATAAACTTTTTTAAGAATAATTCTGTAGTATTAAATGTTAAAGAATGCCATCCACAATTATTAGATACATATCTAAAACGATGGACTGCTGCTATAGCAAGAGATTATACAAAAAAATATACCAATGTAAATTCTGGTGAAGAAATGATTAGGATTGCCGAGAATTATTTAGGTGATACGGCTAAAGCCATATGGGAAGCTTATAAACAAAAGTTCCATGTTGCCGTAAATAACCTTATTTTGCAAGGAAGTAACATATATAATTCTGCTTACACCATGCACCTAATAATAATAGGAAGAGATGTTAACACAGGTGTAACAATAAGGCAACAAGAAGCCATGAGAGATTTTGAACAAATCCAATTATTAGATTGGAAACACATAATAAAATTTCTCAAAGAATTTCTACATTATGCTACTATTTTAGGAAATTATTATAATACTGAAATAGGAAATAGAATGTTTTCTAAATTACCATGAGATTTAGGAAAGGAGATACATAAGTCTTGGATAGATAGTTATCAAATAATACTAATAACATAGCTGAAGGATATGATAATACTGGTATAAGAATAACAAATATTATTTCAAAACTAAAAAAGAAATGTACATATATACAGATCCAAAGAGAATTAAAACAGAAAAATTATGAATTTTGTGGACAGATATATACTCCACAACAATATGGATTAATAAATTATAATAAAAATAGATAACCAAAATTCAAGAAAAGATATGCTAAAAAATATTATTTGAGAAAATCAAATGCTAAAAAACCTTATCTTAACAAATAAAAGCATGTTAGAAAATATAAACCAAGAAAAAATTATACAAATACAATCACATGTTTTGCTTGTAATGAAAAAGGACATTATAATTTTCATGTCCCAAAAGACATAACTTATTTAATAGAGAATCTAATTTAATAGACTCAGTAAAAGAAGATTTGTTAGAAATTGCTTCTAATGTTTCAGAAACATCTACAATATATTCTATAATATCTTTAGAAGGATTAGAAGAACAAGAACAAGTAAGTTCCTTGAACTATACGTTAATCGATGAATTAATGGATTACCAAGAACATATGTCACATGAATATTTACTAAATATTGTAAATAAAGATTTATGTGAACACAATTTCAAAAATAAAATGGGAACCGATACCATAAAATGTGAATTTTTCCAATGGTACCCTTCCTTTGATAAAAGATTTAAATGTACAGAATGTACAATAGAAATATGCTATTTATGTGCTAAAAATAGGGTTGACATAGAATTGCCTAAAGAAAATAAAATTGTCTATACAGACAAAAATAAAATAAATGAAGAAAGGATAAAAATCCTTGAAGAAAGAATAAATAATTTTGAATTAGAACTAGAAGAAATAAGAATAAAAATACGAATGATGGACAAAGGAAAAATGTTGTTAATCCAGAAGAAATAATAACAACTACAAACCAATTTCACTTAAGTAATATTGATAAACCTATAAATATTCCATTAATATGTAATGCAGGAAATTTAAAAGAATTAAGAGCCCCAACAAAAATCAACATAAAACGATTAGAAATACAAGTTTTAGATTTTATAGATACATGAGCCACCAGTTCAACTATTTGTTCTAGTATAATGCCTTTAAAATATGTTACAAAAGCTGAAAAACCAAAAAAAAGCAATTTGATGGAACCACAAATATAATCACAAATATAGTAAAAAATATATAAGCATAAGCTCTACAAATACTTGTGATGAATGGTCACCACAATATATTCTAAAATAATAATGGGTTTTAAAACTTAACCTTGATGGAATAAAACTAATCTTGTGATTAGATTACTTATTAAGTGATAATGGATCTTTCTCATTTAATAAAGACTACTTACAAATTTTAAAAAAGACTACATTAACCCCAATTTTATCAGAGTATGCGCTTGAGAAGTGTGGTGGGAATAAAGATAAACATAAGCAACAGCAAGAAAATTGCAAACAAGAAAATTGCAACTGCCCAATGCCAGAACAATGCAAAACAGTAAACAAAGAAAATGAATTAACAAATGCTAATGCAGAAATGAAGAAACAGAAATAATTAAAAATTATGAATATAAACGAAATGGATTTACTGAAGATACACAACTCATAAATCTAAGAGAAATAGGTAAAATATTATTAACAACAGATGACATAGATCATATTGTTTCTAAACTAGAAAAATTAGAAATAATAGGAGAAAAATTACAAATAATAGGAGAAAAACCATTAAAATACTGGAATAAGGAATTTATACAATGTAAACTAGATATATTCAATCGAGACTTAATTATAAAAACAGGATCCCCTAAATATTATCCATGGATAAAATACTGGAATAAGGATTTTATACAATGTAAACTAGATATAATCAATCGAGACTTAATTATAAAAACAGGATCCCCTAAATATGACACATGGATCATGGAAGAATTTAAAATGCACATGAAGATATTAACAAATTTAAATATAATAAGAAAAACAGATTCAAGACATAGAACACCATCATTTATTATGCAAAAAGAATCTGAGAGAAAACGTGGCCAATCTAGGATGGTCATGAACTATAATAGACTAAATGACAATACCCATGAAGATGGATATTGCATACCAAATAAAGATGTTTTGATAAATAAAATACAAAGATCAAACTGGTTCTCAAATTTTGATTTAAAATCAGGGTTTTGGAAAATGAAAATGCATCCTGAATTTATACCCTCGGTTGCATTTACAAGTAGGGAGAGATATTATGAATGGTTAGTCATGCCATTTGGCTTAAAAAATGAACTGTAAATGTTTCAAATGAAATTGGATAATGTTTTCCAAAATTGTAATAAATATACTTGTGTATATA
The DNA here is from genome assembly GCA_030765085.1 of Allium cepa. Classification (NCBI taxonomy): domain Eukaryota; kingdom Viridiplantae; phylum Streptophyta; class Magnoliopsida; order Asparagales; family Amaryllidaceae; genus Allium; species Allium cepa. The sequence continues at coordinate 400,931,381 of CM060931.1, forward strand.
TAGATTGTAACGATCCCCTTTTTAAATCAAATTTAATTTGGTAATTAATATAAATTTTGGAATTAATTTTGGAATTAATTTGAATTTTTCAAAAATAAATAAGATAAGTCTTGATTTATATATATGAATAGATTGTAGTTTGAATTTGAAATTCAAATATAAATATCTTAAAATAATTTGAATTTTAAAAAAAATATGTGTGTGATTTTTGTTAATATATAAATTAGTTTTAATTCATTTTCCTTTAAATTATATATAAATATAACAAAGGAAATGTAATTATAAAAATAGAAAATGTAATTTAAAACCATATAAAAATGCAAAGAAGACAAGTGTTAAACTTTTAACCCATAAATTAACAAGTGTAATCAATTTAATATAGAAATTAACAAGTGTTAACTTAATCATCATGCATTATTACAAGTGTCCTAATTTTCTTTTATTTTTAAAAATAATAGAAATAAGCTATATATATCATTCTAACTCCTCTCTCTCTCTCTCATTTTTCTTCTAACTTCCAATTTCAAAAGAATTTTTTTTCAAAACTCAAACCTGTACAAACCAGTAAAACAAAATTCAAGAAAAAAAATCATCTCAATCCAAGATTCAACTCATTCAATCTGATTTAAAACCAAACTAATAAACAAAGATCAAGCAAGTTCCAGTTTTCAAAAAACAGATCAAAATCATCTCAGATTTTCCAATTCAAACAAAAAAATTCCAAGCTTTGTCTCTCTGTTTCAAAGAAAAGGTGAGTAAACACTTGATAATCTAATCTATAGCTTGTTGTTTGTGAAGTGAAGCTGTGAAAAAGTTTGAATATGTTTTAATATGTTGTATATATACAAAAATGTATATATGTGTGTGCATGTCTGTCTATTCCTCTCTTCCAGGTTTATAGGTTTCAAAACGTGACTAAAAATTCAAATTTCTCCCTCTAGTCCTCTATAGACTTCGATGTGTAAATAAGACATGTTCGAGTTTGCAAGATCAAAATTTTAAAAATACTTTTAAGCACTAAAAATGAATGATTTATTGGGAAATATAAAAACACATTAAAATCAAATTTTTTTCCAAAATTTAGTTGTTTAAAATTTGGTTTTGATTACATAATCTTGTTCATCTTCATAAACCATGAATTTTAAAAATAAAATCAAGATTTTTAGTGTCGTATTGATTGAAAAATTTGAGGTTGAACGGTTTTGGGTTTTGTGGCGAATTCTGGTGATCGACGAAAGTTATGGTCTCGTGTTCATCACTGAGGGTAGTCTAGAGGTTGGTGAACCTAAGAAAAATATTATGTGAATTTATTAGCTACCATGGTGGCTGGACGTTGACGATGTAGGGTTTTAGACCCAGTTTCAGTCGAGGGTGATGTTAAAGCAATTTCGTCACCGATGGCAAATCAGACAAGACCGGGGTGAGTAGAATCGATACGTGGTTGATCGGTGGAGCTCTGGATGGAGTTGCGTGGCCTCAGGTGGCCTGAGGCGGCGAGCAGAGGCAATCTTTGGCGATCCAGTTTCATTTCAGGTTATGTCGAGTGGCTCGATTGCAAGTTCGCCATCGTTTCGGGGTTTTGGTGGTCTGTTAATTAAGGAAGGTTATCTCGACTTGTCGATGGTCATAGCATCGACCCGAGATGGTCGGAGCACCTGTGCGTATGCACGGTGTAAAGTTGTGCTAGTAAGTAGGAATTGGGGGAAGAAGGTGTGTGACTCGGGTGATGTCTCGAGAAAACTTGGTTATGGCTCGAGCCTTGGATCAGGTGTTTGCGAGTACGTATCAGGTTTTAAACCTTAAAACATAAAAAAAGAAAATATGGGGTAGCTCGCGTTAGACTCGAAGAAATTTGGTCTGGGATCGGGGGTGAACTTCGGTTTGACTCGGGTAAGTGTGTAATATAAACCAAGTTTTAAAATTTAAAGAAATTAAGTTTTAATAATTTTCTCAAAACCCATTCCTTTAAGCAAATTTTCTTTTTATTTTGAGTTTTTGTTTTAGTCAAGGGTTTTAAAATAAAATCGTTTTAAATTTATTTTAAAATGTTTTAAAATATATATATATAACCTTTATTTTTAAAGTTTATTTTAAATAAACTTAATAATGTAATTAAGAAGTTAAACGAGAAAATTAAATGTTTTTAATTGTTATTTAACTTAAAAGTTTAGGTATTGGTTAATGTTAATTAATTAATAGGTTTGTTAAATAAAGATTTTTAATGATAATTGGGTAATTAATTTAGATAAATGATTTATCTTTTAGTTAATTAAAGTTTAAGTAATTAAAGGTTAATTAATTAATGACAATAATTAAAGATTAATTAATTAACTTATTAATTGATGATTAAAGGTTAATTAAATAATGATTAAAGATTAATCAAATAATAATTAAAGATTAATTAATAAATAATTAAGGTTAATTAATTAATAATTAAGGATTAAGTAATTAATAATTAAGGGTAATTAATCATTAATTAAGGATAATTAATGAAAGTAATTATGTGATTAACTAATTGTAATTAATTAAAATAATTGTAATTACTTAATGATAATTAAGCAGGACTTAAAAGTAATTAAAATAATTAATTTAATTTATTTGAAAAATTAAATTGAATTTATTGGGAATTTAACGACTAATTGATCTTGCTCATAAATGGTTGGATTATTATTGAATACCTTAGATTGGTTGATATCTTTGATATGTGATTGTGATACATTGTGATATGAATTGCCTTGTTTTGAGCTGTGACATCTGTGATATATTGTCGTGTGAATGTGAACTTCTAAATTGAAGTAAAAATTTGTTGGCCTTTAAAACGACATTTGAAATTCGATGCGACCGGGGGTCGGATTCCAGATGGTTATCCAAAAACCACATCGAATCTTAATGGTGAATCTTTTGTGACTTATATATCTACATGTTTTTAAAATAAGCGCTTCTTATTTGGTTAAGCCAGAAGAGGACATTATGTCATAAAACCCATTCTGAATAATGATATGATGAAATGGGAGTGCATTTGAAGACGGTGGTTGAAGACCGGGTATTTCTGAGAACGAAATGATTACCTGTTGATTGTCTTGCACTGAGCTGCTCCGGTATAGAGATATCCATATGTGATTGGGAATCTGGTCGGGATTGTGGATATCCGAATTTGGAAGGACTTCTTCCTTTATTGCATGAAGTGCCTTCGGTTCCATTCAGACCCAGGATGGACTTGTATGGATGTATGTCTGACATTACACTTTGAGATGTAAAGCTGATTCCTATCAACTACATTTCTATTTGGTGGCGGAGAATTTATTCTCTTAGCTCCACACCCTTCTCTGAGACGTACGAGCTCAGAGGTTATGCAGTCGATGGTTATTAGTGATATATTCCCAATTTGGTAGTGTGGCATGCTAAGTGCTGATCATTGATTGATCGAAGCATGGCTTTTGTGAAAAGCGTGGCTTTGTAGGACGAGACTTCATCGAACCTCACACACTGAAAATGGTCGAAACTGGAAAAGTTGCAGCAAGGTTATGGGGGTTGCACCCCTAAGGGTATGGGCATTTCCTTCTGGATAAAAAGTGGTATTTTGGTATGGAATCCAGATAATTTGCTTATGTGGTTGTTGGTGTTGAGGGCCCTCGATAAAGGTCGGTTACGACCAGGGGATGGCAGACTCGTGACAGTTAGTTACATAGTTACAGATGTAACCCAGCCTTATGTTGGCACAGAGCTGGTTAAGTTCTCGGGGTGTCCCTCCAGAGGCGTACCCTTTCTGATAAAGGAAGTTCCTTAGCCTTGGCCATATGTTGGAAATCCAATCATCCAATACGAGCCCTTTACGATTTCAGTTGTATATCCAACCATTCTTAAACGGCAGCTGTAGTAGGCATAGTATAATGGTACCTATGCTGGCTAAGATTAATATTATACTTTCAAAATGTTTTCACAATATGCACTAATAATAATATCAAAATAATTTTCACGTATCAAGCATGTTTGACTATCATAAGAAGAAATCTCCCTCAAGTGTGCGATTGCATTGTGTGTGTGCCGGGAGGCCTTACGTTAGTTTCAGTTTCAAAAAAAGCATAACGGATTTCTTTTTGTAAACTGTTTTTGTTCAAACAAAACGGATTTCTTTTTGTAAACTGTTTTTGTTCAAACAACTGTTTTATTTACTCATACCAGTCCCATGACTGACTCGGAGTTTATTGTTCCCTTTTTTAACTTTGGGTGCCCATAATTTTCCACATGGGCAGCTTAGAGTCAGGTTATTTGTGTTCCGGAGCTAGTCCAGACAGTAGATGTAGATTTTGGAAATCTATGGAAGCTTTTTGTTGGAGTCTTTGGTTTGAAAGCCCTTTGGATCTAAAAGTCTTTGGAGTTTTGGATGGCCTTACCGAAGTCGAAGTATGTTGGATTCTCGCTCTCTCTTTTTGGAAGCTCCGTTGGTGTTGTTCAGTTGCTATGTTGCCTTTTCCGCTGTGGCATTATATTTTGTTGTTGTATCATATACATTCTACTCTAATGATATTGTATCCATGTTGTATCGATGTTGTGATCAATGAAATTCATTTTGTTTCCACTGTGTTGTTATCACTTAATGTTGTAATTAGCCCCAGCGAACTGGAATCCAATATTTTAATCTCCGGCATTCGAATACAAGTGAGGTATTGGATGTCGATTTTCGAACGTTGGATTTCGAGTTGTCACAATTTGGTATCAGAGCTAAAGGTTGAGTACGAACTTTAGCTTTGAAGTATAACACATTAGGTGACTCATTAGAGATAGGGTTAAAAATATCCTAGAATGAGTATATTCCTAAGATATCTCGTCCGTATGCCTAAGTCAATTTTCTTACTATTTACAGATAGTGAGGATGAGTGCAAGAAGAGGACGAGGTAGGGGACGGGAAGTACCACTACTGGTCAAGACCCTGCAACAACAGCAACGGAAAGAGCAACTATTACCACTCAACCCTAGCCGAATCTGGCTAATTTATATTGAAGTTTCTCAAGACTTAGAAGGAAGCCATTAATAGGCAAGGAAACTATTATTGAAGCACAAGCCTGGATTCGATCTTGCGAAAGGATCGTTAAAGGTTTGAAGTTGGATGATGAACAAATGAGGTTAGTAGCTTCTTAGCAGCTCCAGGAAGAGGTTTTGCATGGTGGGAGACTATTACATTAGACGAGCCAGAGGATGAGTTCACTTGGGATCGATTCAAGGAAATGTTTGAGCAACGTTATATGCCATCTATTGGTATCTCCAGAATGTATCAGGAGTTTACAGATTTGAAGCAAGGAAGCTTATCTTTTGAGGAATACTTTAACAAGTTTAACGAGTTATCATGATTTGGTCCAGAATTGGTGAACACCCGTCTGAAGAAGAATGAAAGATTTATTATAGGGATGAACAAGAAGTTTCATGAAAGGATGACAGCCCACGTGAAGGAATCTTTTTTGACTTGATAGATATGGGTTATAGATATGATACCTTGGGTAAACAGGAAGTTCCAGAGGAGAAAGGAAGCGAAAGCAATTTGAATTGGAAGAAAAGGAAATTCGGAGGAAAGTAGCCGTGGAAAGGCAAAGAAAAGAAGAATAATCAGGAGAACCAGGTGAAGGATATTACTTGTTTAAACTGTTTGGAGAAGGGATATCACTCATGTAGATGCATGAAGCCTAATAAGCAAGGAAGGAAGGATCAACCTATGAAGACAAATCAGGGAGCCAGGGAATGTTATTACTGTCATAAGCCAGGACATGTGGTTAAAGAATGCCAGAAAATGAAGCAAGCTCAAGTAGCAAAGATGTATGCGATCAAGGATAAACCTTCAACCTTAGGAGCAGACAAAGGAAAAGGAGTTTCAAAAGGTAACCTTCTTCTTTTTTAATAGAGTTGTTTGGGTTCTGTTCAACACTGCAGCCACATATAGCTTTATTTTCCAACAAACCGTAAACGAATTAAAACTTGAACCCGAATTCGTAGACGAACCCATTTGTGTGAAGAATCTGATTGATGGCCCTGTGAATCTTTGTCTACATTATAGAAAACTTCCTATCTCGTATTCTAGTCATCGATTTCCTATCAGTCTTTTTGTTCTCAACTTTAATGAATTCGAAATCTTACTTGGAATGAGCTGGTTAACAAAATACGAAGTTAAACTAGATTATAACAATCGAATGATTTCAGTCAAAACCAAACATGGAAATTTTATTGTAATTTCTTGTGAAGATCCGAGTCCAAAGAGTGATAAGCTGTTATATACTTTAGGGTATCCCGACCTATGTTTGGAATCCATGCCTATTGTTCGAGAATTTCCCGACGTATTCGAAGAAGTCAAGTCTTTGCCTTCATATAGGGAAATTGAATTTAGAATCAACTTGGTTCCCAATGCTCGTCCTGTTGTTCATGCAAGCTATAGGATGGCACCAAGGGAAAGAATAGAGCTAGACAAGCAAACCCGAGATTTCATGGAGAAAGGATTAATACATCCCAGTTGTTCCAGTTGGGGTTCAGCTGTGGTATTCGTAGCCAAGTCTGATGGATCCTTGAGATTGTGTGTGGACTATCGCGATCTCAATAAATTAACACTTAAAAATAAAATTTCTTTGCCCAAAATCGCTGATCTGTTCGATCAGCTGCATGGAGCTCGATTCTTTTCTAAGATGAATCTAGCCTAAGGATTCCATCAACTGCGAATTGCTGAAGACTGTATTCATTTAACTGCTTTCAGGGGTCCTGATACGTTCTACGAATGGTTAGTTATGCCCTTCGGACTAACCAATGCCCTTACATATTTCGTAGATTTGATGACCCGTGTATTTCGAGAAGTGTTGAACAAATTCGTTCTCGTATTTATTGATGATATTCTGATCTATTCCAAAACTGTAGAAGAGCATGCCGAGCATTTGAGAATTGTTTTGAGAATATTGAGTAGGAACATTCTATTTGCCCAATTTTATAAATGTCATTTTTGGGTCAAGGAAGTTAGATTTCTCGGTCATATTATTAACGAAGAAGGAATTTACGTAGACCTTGGTAAGGTTTCTGCTATCCTAGACTGGAATCAACCCACAACTCCGAAGGAAGTCAGAAGTTTTTTGGGATTAGCCAGATATTAATGAAAGTTTGTCCAGGATTTCTTCAAGTTAGCCATTCCACTAACTAAGCTGGCTATGAAGAATGCTAAATTTGATTGGACTCCGAAATGCGAAGAAGCATCCCAGGAATTGAAAAGAAGGTTGACCACTACTCCCGTTCTTGCTATTATTAAAGGGAACCAAGGTTTATCGGTTTACACGGATGCGTGTGGTGAAGGTGTGGGTGCTGTTCTAATGCAAGAGGGTAGAGTGATTGCCTATGCAAGTAAACAATTGCGACCACATGAGAAAAACTATCCAACCCACGATCTTGAGCTTTTGGCAGTAATTTTTGATTTAAAAATCTGGCGTCATTATCTTTTGGATGAAAAATTTGAATTGTTCACCGACCATAAATCTCTGAAGTATCTCTTTATCCAGAGGGATTTGAATCCAAGACAGTAACATTGGTTGGAATTCCTAGCGTCATACGACCTGGATATTCTGTATATGCCTGGTAAAGCCAACATGGTAGCTGATGCTTTGAGTAGAAGACATGCTGTTCTTGTTTATCTTATTGTCACTCCTACTCTTCTTAAGAAGATCGCAAGTAAGCAAAAAGAAAACAAGTTTCTACTAAAAATTTATAGGAGAATTCGTCGAGGTGAAGATTCTAGTTTTAAAGTCGATAAAAGTAGAATTGTAAGATTGATTGGCAGGATGTGTGTTCCAGACATCCCAGATCTCAAACGAGAAGTTTTGAACGAATGTCACAAGTCCAAGCTTCGTATCCATCCATGGGTTAACAAAATGTATCGAGATATTAAAAGGACTTTCTTGTGGAAAACGATGAAGAAAGATATAACCATTTATGTCAGTCGATGTGCAGCGTCCCAACAAATCAAGAGTGATCAAATAAAGATGGCAGGTTTACTCCAACCACTGGACGTGCCTAAATGGAAGTGAGACCAAATGTCTACGGATTTCATTGATGGTTTGCCTTGAACTCAAAAGGGTAATGAGGCGATTTGGGTTATTCTGGATCGTCTGACCAAGACTGTGCACTTTATTCCAGTAAAATTCACCCGAACAGCAGCGAGTTTGGCAGAATTGTATGTAAAAGAGATCATTCGACTCCATGGAATACCAAGTATTATAGTGAGTGATCATGACCCGATCTTCACTAGCAGATTTTGGGAGGCATTTGAAGCCACACTAGGAACCAAGTTGAACTTCAGTACTGCCGTAGTCTGATGGGCAAACGGAAAGAATAAATCGAATTTGGAAGATCTTTTGTGTGCCTGTATTCTTGACTTTGGCGGTTCATGGGAGCACCATTTGCATCTGGTTGAATTTTCATATAATAATAGCTATCACGCCAATAATAGAATGGCTCCTTTCGAAGCATTGTATGGTCATCCGTGTAGATCACCTACGTGTTGGATTGAGTCTGGTGATAGGCTTGTTTTTGGTTCGGATATGATAAAGGAAGCTACTGAGAATGTTGATTTTATTCGAAAGAAGTTGAAAACTGCCAAATTCAACAGAAAAATTATGCCGACCGCAGGAGAAGAACTTTAGAATTCCAGGTTGGAGATTCAGTTTTCCTAAAAGTTTCTCCAATGCGTGGAGTTTTGAGATTTGGAAAGTCTAGTAAGCTGGCACTGCGATATATAGGTCCTTTTCCTATACTTGAGAGGATTGGTCCTTTGGCTTATCGAGTGCAGTTGCCTAATTGGTTATCTGGCGTACATAATGTGTTTCATGTTTCACACCTTCGAAAATATGTGCATGATCCAGATCATGTTATTGAGGAAGCCGCTTAATAAGATTTGGAGATCACACCAAATTTGGCAGTTATGAGAGAACCATTGAAGATAATTGACCAAGATGAAAATCGGTTAAGGAATAAAGTGGTGAAATTGCTGAAAGCTCAATGGAGTGGAGATCCAAATGATTGTACTTAGGAAATAGTGGATAGCATGCAGAAGTCCTTTCCCAAGTGTAGAGTTGATATTTCGGCTTAATCTGGTAAGTCATTTCTCTATCTTTTTATATGTATGCATATATTCTTTGTTTCTCTCTCTCTCTTTCAAATTTTGGAGATGAAATTTTCTTAAGGGGGGAATCTGGAACGAACCCATTTTTAAAACAAATTTAATTTGGCAATTAATATAAACTTTGGAATTAATTTGAATTTTTCAAAATTAAATAAGATAAGTGTTGATTTATATATATGAATTGATTGTAATTTGAATTTGAATTTGAAATTCCAATATAAATATCTTATAATAATTTGAATTTAAAAAAATGTATGATTTTTGTTAATGTATAAAGTAGTTTTAAATCATTTACTTTTATATTATATATAAATATAATAAAGGAAATGTAATTATAAAAATAGAAAATGTAACTTAAAACCATATAAAAAATGCAAAAAAGACAAGTGTTAGAATTCTAACCCAAAAATTAAAAATTGTAATCAATCTAACATAGAAATTAACGAGTGTTAACTTAATCATCATGCATTATTACAAGTGTCTTGATTTTCTTTTATTTTTAAAAATAATCGAAATAAGCTATATATCATTCTAGCTCCTCTCTCTCATTTTTCGTCTAACTTCCAATTTCAAAAGAATTTTTTTTTCAAAACTCAAACCTGTACAAACCAGTAAAACGAAATTCAAGAAAAAAAATCATCTTAAGCCAAGATTCAACTCACTCAATCTGATTTAAAAGCAAGCTAACAAAAAAAAGATAAAGCAAGTTCCAGTTTTCAAACAACAGATCAAAGTCATCTCGGATTTTCAAATTCAAACGAAAAATTCCAGGCTTTGTCTCTCTGTTTCAAAACAAAGGTGAGTAAACTCTTGATAATTTGATCTATAGCTTTTTGTTTGTGAAGTGAAGCTGTGAAAAAGTTTGAATATGTTGTATATGTACAAAAATGTATATATGTGTGTGTGCATGTCTGTCTATTCCTCTCTTCCTGGTTTACTGGTTTCGAAACCTGATTAAAAATTCAAATCTCTCCCTCTAGTCCTCTATAGATTTCGATGTGTAAATAAAACATGTTTGAAATTGCAAGATCATAATTTTAAAAATACTTTTAAGTATTAAAAATGAATGGATTTATTGGGAAATATAAAAACATAGTAAAAGCAACTGTCCAAAATTTAGTTATTTAAAATTTAGGTTTTGATTACATAATCTTGTTCGTCTTCATTATCCATGAATTTTAAAAATAAAATCAAGATTTTTAGTGTCGTATTGATTGGAAAATTCGAGGTTGAACGGTTTTGGGTTTTATGGCGAATTCTGGTGATCGGTGAAAGTTGTGGTCTCGTGTTCTTCACTAAGGGTAGCCTAGAGGTTGGCAAACCTAGAAAAATACTAGGTGAATATATTATCTACCATGGTGGCTCGACGTTGACGATGTAGGGTTTAGACCCAGTTCCGGTCGAGGGTGATGTTGAAGCAATTTCGTCATCGATGGCAAATCGTACTAGACTGGGGCGAGTGGAATCGATGCATGGTTGATCGACGGAGCTGTGGATGGAGTTGCATGGCCTCTGGTGGCCTGAGGTGGTGGGTCAAGGCAATCTTTGGTGATCCAGTTTCGTTCCAAGTTATGTCGAGTGGCTCGATTGCAAGTTCGTCGTCATTTTAGGGTTTTGGGTGGTCTGGTGGTTAGGGAAGGTTGTTGTCGACTTGTTGATGGTCGTGCATCGACCGGAGATGGTTGGAGCACCTGTGCATGTGCACGGTGTCAAGTTGTGCTAGTAAGTAGGAATTGGGGGAAGAAGGTGTGTGACTCGGGTGATGTCTCGGGAATACTTTGTTGTGGCTTGAGTCTTGGATTGGACGTTTGCGAGTACGTATCAGATTTTAAACCTTAAAACAAAAACAAAGAGAATATGTGGTGGCTTGGGTTGGACTCGAAGAAATTTGGTTTGGGCTTCGGGGTGAACTCGAGTTTGACTCGAGTCAGTGTAAACCAAGTTTTAAAATTTAAAGAAATTAAGTTTTAACAATTTTCTCAAAACCCATTCCTTTAAGTAATAATTGTTTTTATTTTGAGTTTTTGTTTTAGTCAAGGGTTTTAAAATAACATCATTTTAAATTTATTTTAAAATTTTTGGAATATAATATAACCTTTATTTTTAAAGTTTATTTTAAATAAACTTTATAATGTAATTAAGAAGTTAATCGAGAAAATTAAATGTTTTTAATTGTTATTTAACTTAAAAGTTTAAGTAAATTGGTTAATGTTAATTAATTACAAGGTTTGTTAAATAAAGATTTTTAATGATAATTAGGTAATTAATTAAGATAAATGATTTATCTTTTAATTAATTAAAGTTTAAGTAATCAAAGTTTAATTAATTAATGACAGTAATTAAAGATTAATTAATTAACTTATTAATTGATGATTAAAGGTTAACTAAATAATGATTAAAGGTTAACCAAATAACGATTAAAGATTAGTTAATTAATAATTAAGGTTAATTAATTAATAATTAAGGAGTAAGTAATTAATAATTAAGGGTAATTAATCATTAATTAAGGATAATTAATGAAAGTAATTATATGATTAATTAATTTTAATTAATTAAATAATTGTAATTACTTAATGATAATTAAGCAGGACTTAAAAGTAATTAAAGTGATTAATTTGATTTATTTGGAAAATTAAATTGAATTTATTGGGAATTGAACGACTAATTCATCTTGCTTATAGAAGATTGGATCATTATTGAATACCTTGGATTGGTTGATATCTCTGATATGTGATTGTGACACTTTATGATATGAATTGCCTTGTTTTGCGCTGTGACGTCTCTGACATATTGCTTGTGATTGTGAACTTCTAAATTAAAGTAAAAAATTGTTGGCCTATTAAATGGCATTTGAATTTCGATGCTACCGGGGGTCGGATTACAGATGGTTATCCGTAAACCGAATCGAATCTTAATGGTGAATCTTTTGTGACTTATATATCCACGTGTTTTTAAAATAAGCGCTTCCTATTCGGTTAAGCCAGAAGAGGACATTAAGTCATAAAACCCATTCCGAATAATGATACGACGAAATGGTAATGCATTTGAAGACGGTGGTTGAAGACCGGGTATTTTCGAGAACAAAAGGGTTACCTGTCGATTATCTCTGCGTTGAGTTGCTCTGGTATAGAGATCTCCATATGTGATGGGGAGTCCGGTTAGGATTGTGGATATCCGGATTTGCAAGGACTTCTTCCGTTATTGCATGAAGTGCCTTCGGTTCCATTCAGACCCAGGATAGACTTGTATGGATGTATGTCCGACATTACACTTTGAGATGTAAAGCTGATTCCTATCAAATACATTTCTAGTTGGTGGCGGAGAATTTATTCTCTTAGTTCCACACCCTTCTCTGAGACGTACAAGCTCAGAGCTTATGCAGTTGATGGTCATTAGTGATATATTTCCAATTTGGTAGTGTGGCATGCTAAGTGTTGATCATTGGTTGATCGAAGCATGGCTTTTGTGAAAAGCGTAGCTTTGTGGGATGAGACTTCATCGAACCTCATACCCTGGAAATGGTCGAAACATGAAAAGATGCAGCAAGGTTATGGGGGTCGCGCTTCTTAAGGTATGTGCATTTCCTTCTGGATAAAAAGTGGTATTCTGGTATAGAGCCCAAATAATTTGCTTATGTGGTTGTTGGTGTTGAGGGCCTTCGATAAAGGTCGGTTGCAACCGGGGGATGGCATACTCATGATAGTTAGTTACCTAGTTACGGAAGTAACCAGGCCTTGTGTTGGCAGAGAGCTGGTTAAGTTCTCGGGCGTCCTTCCAGATGCATACCCTTTCAGATAAAGGAAGTTCCTTAGCCTAGGCCATTTGTTGGAAATTAAATCACCCAATACGAGCCCTTTACGATTTCAGTTGTATAACCTGCCATTCTTAAATGGTAGCTATAGTAGGCATAGTATAATGGTACCTATGCTGGCTAAGATTAATATTATACTTTCGAAATGTTTTCACACTATGCACTAATAATAATATCAAAAGGATTTTCATGTATCAGGCATGTTTGACTATCATAAGAAGAAATCTCCTCCAAGTGTGCGATTGCATTGTGTGTGTGCCGGGAGGCCTTATAGTAGTTTCAGTTTCAAAAAAAGCATAATGGATTTCTTTTTGTAAACTGTTTTTGTTCAAACAACTGTTTTATTTACTCATACCAGTCCCATTACTGACTTGGAGTTTATTATTCCCTTTTTAAACTCTGGGTGCCCATAATTTTCCACATGGGCAGCTTAGAGTCAGGTTATCCGTGTTTCGGAGCTAGTCCAGACAGTAGATGTAGATTTGGAAATCTATGAAGTCTGTGGAAGCTTTTTGTTGAAGTCTTTGGTTTGAAAGCCTTTTGGATCTAAAAGTCTTTGGAGTTTTGGAAGACCTTATCGAATTCAAAGTATGTTGGATTCTCGCTCTCTCGTTTTGGAATCTCTATTGGTGTTATTCAGTTGTTATGTTGTCTTTTCCGCTGTGGCGTTATATTTTATTGTTGTATCATATACATTATACTCTAATGATGTTGTATCCATGATGTATCGATGTTGTGATCAATGAAATTCATTTTTTTCCACTGTTTTGTTATCACTTAATGTTGTTATAAGCTCCAGCGATTTGGAGCCCAATGTTTGAATCTCCAGCATTCGAATACAAGTGAGGTATTGGATATCGATTTTCGAACGATGGATTTTGGGTCGTCACATAGATGATATACTTGTTTTTCCCAAAACAAAACAAGAACATATTTCACACCTATATACTGTGTTGAAGCTAATAGAAGCACATGGTTTAATAATATCAAAAAGAAGATAGAATTATTGAAAAACGATATGGAATTTCTAGGAGCCAAAAATGGCGAAGGAACTGTAGAATTACAACCACACATAACAAGGAAAATATTAGAATTTCCTGATAAGTTAGAAAATCTAAAACAATTGCAAGCCTTTTTAGGACTTATAAATTATGCCACACCATATATAAAGGGTCTTTCGAATTATACTGGCCCTTTATACAATAAAGCTAGCCTAAAAGGAAATAGAGATTTTAACATGGAAGATATAATACAGGTCGAAGAGATTAAAAAACTAGCCCAAAAATTAAAACCTTTGAGCTTACCATTGCACAATGATTACTTAATAATTGAGACAGATGGATCTTCCCTAGGGTGGGAAGGAATATTGTTAAGCAGAAATAATAAATATGATAAAAAATCTACAGAAAAATATATATAGATATACTTCAGGAACATACAAAGAAAAAGGAAATATGACATCCCTAGATTATGAAATCCTAGCAATAATATATGTTTTAGAATCCTTTAAACTCTTTATGATATCCTAAAAGGAAATTACAATAAGAACTGATGGTGAATCTATTGTCAAATATACAGAAAATAAAAAAGAAAAAGGGACAATAAATAATATATGGCTAAAATTCAGACATGCCATATCAAATTATGGAACTAACATTTGTTTGGAACACATCAAAGGAAAGGATAATTTTTTACCAGACAAGTTATCAAGATTACTAAGATAGTTGTGCTGTACTAAAAAATGATTTTGCAGATAATGGAAGAATTTAATTCTACAAAGCATCTGCTGACATACAAAACCAATCATTTTGTCACAAAGGCAAAAATTACAGAACAACAACAAATCATTCTTGACAACATATGGAACATGAAGACTCCAAAAGAGTCAAATAAGCAAAAACTAAGTGTTTTGTACACTTCAGTAGACATGTTCACAAAAGAGACAAAAACAAAATATCTTACTACGGTTTATTTACAGGTTCTGATACTGGAATATATTCCACATAGGAACAAATGATTACAGAAATCAAATTTTTATAGCAAAATCCTAGATATGGGAAACCTCTATACAAAGGATTCAATACTTTTGAATCCGCTACAAACGAGCTACAAAAAATGTTCGGAAAGGACTATGTTATTTCTGAAGATATACAAAGTATTTCACAAATATCCTTAGGCAAACAAATCAAAAATGAGCCTCCTGAATCCTTTCCAGCTATAAGCCTCAGGCCACAAACTTCCTCATTTACCAATATAGTCAAAACCACATAATCTAACAAATTAGTGAATCTAGGACCCCCTAGACCAACTTACTCCACCACAAATTTCCAAATCCAGACCCAAAAACCCATAATATTGCCAAGCTACCCATGACAACTGACGAAAGAATTATATTTAATACAACATCCTATAGAGCTCTCACCTACAAACTTAAACAAAGCATGCGACTTCTTTCCCTGCCTCTCAGGAACAAATATTGAAGGTCTACAAATAAACTGGGAACTTTAAGGAATCTCAATAGTCCCTGCACAAAACAACATGGAGAATGCCTCAACACATCCACTAATTGTCCTTGCACTATAATTTGTGCAGTACCACGGATAAACCTCAACCTTACAAAAAATATAAATACCTTGTTCATGAGAATGTTATTTATGATCCAAGTATACTCATAAATTATGGATTAATAAAAAGAATATACTTTGACGAGTGGATCCAAGAAGATCTGTCAGAACCTTTTAGGAATATAGCAGAACACTTAACAAACATTTTGCCACAGATATATATATATATATATATATATATATATATGGAATTTAAATATATCCCCCCTCATTTTGGGAAAATAATTTTTGAGCCTATAAAACATATAATTCATATTAGAGCAAAAATTTTGGATACAAATTTTGAAGATTGGAATGAAGATTGTTGTCCAGAAAAGATTGTTTACATAAAAATCAACGAATAGACATGTGAAAGGTATAGAGCATCAAGAATTGCTGAAGACCAAGACTGGGATAATGACAAACTATATCTATATGCAGAAACCCCAGTTCTCAAACTACTTATTGCAAAAAACCTTGAAGAACACATAATGACTTATAGAGGATATGACGTCTACCATCCAAAACCCTCTATGGCTAAAGTTATAAAATGGAAAGACTTAGGAAACACAAAAAACAAAATAATAAAGATAGAGACGACGTGGAATCCACTAGCACGTCCACTGACGGATAGAAATGTGACATAAAGCTAAAACATCTACTAAACATGATATCCCATTATGAAAATTGGCAGACAAAGAAGTGACTTAATATTCTCTTTTACAAAAGATATGTAAAGATATTCTCAATATTATTTTCTTTTTCTTTTTCTTTTTCTGAGTGGAAGGTCTTTTACCTTCAGTTGTAAGTTATCTTGGATAGATGTATGCCCATTTGTTTGTTCTGCTCCATCTATACAAGGAGCCTCTTAGTGTTTTATTATGTATCGAATAGTCAATATTATAAACCATCGTAAGAAATAATATAAACTTGCTTTCTCTTTTAATGGCCACCTTCTTCAACCTTTCTTCTTCTTCAAAAACCATGAGTTACTAGAATATTAAGTCAGAGCCAAGGAAAGAAAAGATACAAGACTGCTAAAGTTATGTAAGTTCTCTTATTTTTATCATTTAAATCTCATTAATATTATGCTTAGTCTATGTTTAAATAACCAAGTTTCTTTGTAAAAAAATTGAAACCCATTGCTATAAGCTTAAAAAGTAATTCCAACAGACGTAAATCCGTTAGTTGAAAAAAGTGCCGTGTAAGGGAAGAAGTAGACGCTTTGGATGACAAGTGAGGAGGAATGATTTAAGATATAAGGTTTTGGTAAAGGTTTTTTAAGAAACAAGGTTATTTTAAACAAATTTTGAGAATAATATAAATGATGAATTAGTATGATCACATAAGAGAATTCTACTGTTCAAGCAGAAATGTATCTTATTATTTCCAAAAGCTTTGACTACTTTCTCAAATAGATCAACCATCTTTCATAAAAGAAGGAAACAATTAAATTTCTATGGAAAAATTACAACAAAATTTATAAAATAAATTCATGATAAATATCATAAAAATTTTAGATAATGATAAAAATATTACAAAAAACCAGAGGTATGAAATTATAAACATTTTTAAACAAAAATATACAAAAGAGTTAATCAATATCTTTGACTATGAAGCAAATTTGACAGAAATATATAATAACTTTAGTATATGGAAAGAACCTGGTAATGTTATACTAACACCCAGATTTGTTAAAGAATTCCACAAAGAATGGAATAATTACTTTAAAATAAAAAATGAGACAAATTATAAAACAAAAAGACATAATTACTGGGAAAATTAATATGGACAGATTTTTGAAAATTGAGAATATTGAATTGTTGCAAAAATATCTAGAAAGAAAATTTATGACAAAAATCCTACTAGTGCTAAAAATACAGAATTAAGTATTGATCAACAGTATAATATAGGAATTTTTTTAGAAGAGATTATACTAAAAAAATTATAAAATTAAAAGATGAACCTAGTATGGACAAATGCTAAGCAATGGTAAATTTAAAAAATACTTTTTACCTAGTAGAAAGTGTTTCAGAAACACGACTTACTAATAGAATGATAGATATAGTATGCGAAGAATACTATAAAATACTATGACAACAGGTAAAAGAAGAAAATACAAAGAACGAGGTTCTTGATTCCTAGTTCAATATTCTACTTACTGCACCCTTGGGTATTACATTTGCAAGTTGCCAGTAAGTTGGTTGGAAAAGAAATAGAATGAGTCAAACAAATTTATCATATATTATATGAGATATTAGATCACACAATAAGATTCATAGCATGTTATGCTCTTGGATTTAATATACAAACATTTACAAAAAACTTAGTTGAGATGTAGTATACCCCTCTCTTGTTCATAGCCTGACATCTTTTAGTTATATATAGCTTAACATTGTTCATCTTTTATTCCAGTGGATGTACATATGAGTTTACATGTAAGTTTCGAAACTTTTACATGCTTCTTGTTCATAGCATGACATCCTTCAGTTAGGCTGACTTTAGATAAAAAAACCATTCTAATCGTTTTATGAAACTTGCAATAATTCAGTAGCCCGACATGTTTGTTTTTCACATGATACATTTTTTATTTTATAGTCAACCTGACATCTTTTAAGTATCTAGTAAAATATATAAATAGCTTGATTTAATATCACTTTCTACACACACACACACACACACACACACACACACACACATATATATATATCACCGCATGTTGCTTTGTCTTGTCAGTTAATTTTTGTATGTATCTTGAATTAATAAACATGCTTTGTCCAATTACCTAGTTAGCACAGCTACATATACATCCCTGACATGCCTTTTTCATCCCTGCTATGTTGAGCATAGGTATGCATTGATTTAAAATAAAAATGCAAGAATTCCAGCCTTGAATATTTTTGTTCTTGCCATGTTACTGCCAAGTTGCTTTGAAACTTAAACTACTATTATACATACATTTTACTTTGACTTAACATCACTGTGTAATTACACACACACACAAAATCTTACTTACATGTACATGTAAGGGTAGCATAGCTTCACTTTTAAATAAACAGGGCAATTTTTGTTTTGATATGACATCACTTTATAAAATTATATATATATATATATGGGTACTTGCTTGTACTTTCTAACTTTACAAATGCATATGTACATTGCCTATACATGTCAGTATTGGTAGCCTAGCTTTGCAAAGGGACAAATGAATTTCGAAATTTACATGTATATGTTAGTAACTTTGTACCAACTTCTATTAGTAGCTTAGCTTTACATAAGAATATAATTTTTTCTAAATTGCCTCGGTACATGTTCTTATTAGTACATACTTTTTGAATTTTCCTACATAACCATGTACGATAAGTGTGTATGTCAGTCCATGTGCTTTGCTTTATTCATGTTAGCTTTGTTAATTTGTTGTTGCTATTCTATATATAAAATGTACTAAGTCTCTCAACAATTCAATTTTTGTACATATAAAAACCTGTACATGTTCATTTGTGAATTGTGAACATGTTTTGTACCAAGAAAATAAGTATGGGTTGCAACTTGTTTTTTGAAACACAAACTAAATGAATTTGAAATCATGATGGATATATTACGAAAAAGTAGAAAAGATAGTAAAGGTATTTTTTTTATAATTGAGTAAAATATTAAATTCGGAAATTTTGAAATCTATTGCTGTTAAATATGGTTCATATTTAGAATAATTTTTATTTGAAGTGCAACGTAAATTTTTGAGTCTATGTAAGGTTAAAATATAAATTTCAATGGATATTCGTCGCTGTCCCGAAACACTACCTAACAGAGAGGAACTGTTTCGATTATAACATTCAAATGGAATATCTGATTTAATTGATCTTTCCTGTTTTGGAAAGCTTAAATCATAAGCAAAAGCTTTTGTTTTAAGTATTTCAAAAAAAATTGACGCTTTCTAGGTTTAAGACACTGTTCTCTTATGTGAACCTGCATTACCCTATGATTTCAGATTTTGCTCCTTAGGATAAAACACTATAACTTATGTTACTTTCCATATTTGTGACGACCGCTCATGACCCCCGCACTAAACAAGGGAATGGTGCGCTGAAAGGTATGCCAGGCAGCCATGGACGATAGCCAAGGTAAGATAAAACAGAAACTCTATCGTATTGCTCACATCGCATGGATAAAATACAATAGAAAGTATACATAGTGAAGCTCTATAGAACATAAGTCTCATCATATAAACTCATAATAGTTTTATACAATCATCTGAATAGTCAATACATCAAGCCTCACTACATAGCACTCAGAGTATCAAACAAACAGCGGAATATCCAGTACATATAATAAGAAAATAATATGCAAAAGCCTCCAGCTCGTCTTCGTCATCAACAGCGTTGGTAGCCAAGAACAGCACCTGTCACCTGCTACCTAATCTGCCCATCCCAACATGGATGAACAGCCCAAGGTAATAAGAGTTGAACATAAAACCTTGAGTCAGACAACAGTCTTAGTGAGCAGTAATTAACTATCAAACATACCAAAAGAGCATAAAGGATAAAAGGAATAGGAACTCAACCATCCCACTCCACCTCATTCTACAGTGATAGCTCCCAGACCCACTAAGCATAAACAAGCATAGCAAAGCAGACAATTTAAGTAAAGTAATTGTCACTCGTGTCAAGGTCGATGTTTTCCAAGTACAAACCCCCAAGGCCTAAACCAAGATCAGATAAGCACCCAGAAAACACCGCTCTTGAGATCGAATGATGGTGCAACCAAACATCCATGACTCTGGCTATCACTGTTATCATTGCCTCGATATCACCCTTAATTGAATGACCGGCACCTTCTTTCAGCCGTCCGTCAAGGGCTAATGGCAACCCCGGTTCTAGACATAACTCCGCACGTCATCATGACCCATGCCTAGGACTATCGCATCTGCCCAGAGTACTGACACGTCATCATGACCCGTGTCTGGAACGTCATCGTGACCCGTTCCAACGTACTCTTGCTTTGAGCATGCTAGAACCTTCAATAACGATAAGATCCAAGCCTCCTAGTCATCCTCCTCGACGACTATTCTCACACTGGCCCAAGCGCCTCTCGAGCCCACCATTATCAACCAACCCGGACCGCATCACCGAGTTATCAACATGCTTGGGATGATCCCGTCTGGATTAAACCAAGGCTTTCACACATCATGCTTTGCTTCAACTCATCATAGCAAAGTCCCATCTCACATCATGGTTTGCCTCATCGCATCATGGAAAAGTCCATCATCATCAAATCTATCCATATGAGCTTCCACATCCGCTTCATATGCCACAAGCAGCTTTCACCATTCAAGAGCCTTTCCACTTAGCTTTTGAATCATCTTCGATCAACTTGTTCAAATCAACTACTAGCTAATTTAAAACAATCAAGTCAATCATAAATCAATCATTAATCCAAGCAATCAAACATTCAACAAGATCTAATAAGCAATTACAACAATAACTGCAATTTGGTAATTAAGGTGTCCAAATCTAACAAGTATGAATCATAGGCAAATGTCTCTATAACTTGATGAATGAACTTGCATAAGTTAACATGTAGTAAAATAGATATCAAAACTTCATAGGAGATAGATCTACATGCAGACTTAAGGAAAATGCAAGAAATCACTATCTTTAACACATAAACAAGCCACCAATCCAATATACTCCCTTGGGTCCGTGTAAGAGATAACTACCACTCACCGAATCACCTAAACACCTCAAAAACAACCAACTCCAGATCTGGACAGCGAAGAAACTAGCTTGATCCGGCAAACTCTCGCTTCAATCGATGGAATCTCTCTTTGTTGGATGAAGATCTTCAACTTTGGCTCTTGGATCTTCGATTTGATCTTCAATTTAGATGGATGGAATCACTAGATTAGAGTGGAGAAAAGAAGTGAAGAAGTGTTGAAGTCGAGCTCTCAAAATGGCAGCACTTCGTCGCTTCAAAATCCGGTGCCAAAAAGTGAGCCAAAGCCCTCTATTTATAGGCTGAATCCTTATCTCGTCCGCCCATAAGTCGGTCACGACTTAACCCATGAGTCGTCCCCCTTATGAGTCGTCCACGACTCACGACTCAAGCCAGCATACGACCTACCGACTCTCCTCAACACAGCACAACCCATACACGACTCAACACACACAGCTCACGACTCAACCTCAAGGCCGCACAGTTCCTAAGTCCTAAGTCGTATGACGACTTAACTAGCATGCCGACCTAACTCTAAGCCGATCTAACATGCGCACGACTTAACCAATGTGCGACTCAACATAGACACAAGGTCACACGACTTAACCCTATATGCGACCTAACGACTAAGCCTTATGGCCGACCTAGCCCCTAGCCGATTTACGACCTAACCTTAAGTCGCCAATTCAATTGAGTCGGTTATCTCCTTAACCCCACTTAGTTTCCCTAGGTAGGTTAATCCATGAGTCGGCCATCTATAAACCATTAGCCCTCAAGTCGGTCACTACTTATGAGTCGCTCGAATCTATAGGTCGGTCTTCTATGAGTCGGCTAACATCCATAGGTCGTTCAACACCTTAACCCGGTAACCTTAAGTCGCCTAAGCTTATGAGTCGGCCAAACCTTATAAGCAGCTAACCCTATGAGTCGGCCACCTACCTTAAGTCGCCCCATACGACCCAAGCTTCCCACGACTTAAGGACCACATGAGTTAGCTTCAATACGACTTAAACTTTAAACGACTTAACAACAAAACGATTTTAAGCATATAGTTAAACAATGTTTCGATCCGTAAAAATATGGGTCGTTACATTCTCTCCCCCTTAGGAATTTCGCCCCAGAAATTCCAAACAAACAAGAGCCTCCAAAGTTATTCCGCATGCCTATCATCCATAGCAATCAACAAACTATGCATCCAATTACTAGCTTAGCATGCAGAATTCTAAGACTTAGAACAAGCTACAAATTCGTCAGATGTCACGACACCTTAGGGCCATACCTCGAAGAGTTCAGGATGAGCTGCCTTCATCCTCTCTTCCTCCTCCCATGTACAGTCGTCAACATCATCACTCCATTGTACCTTGAGCAACGTGATCGTCTTCCTCCTAAGCTGTTTCGTGTCGGTTTGAACAACACGAAGCGGCTTACGAGGTCTCGTAACAACTGGATCAACTTCCAAATCTTCACAGCTATCAGCAGAAACCACCGTATTCGAGTCATGCATATACTTCCGTAGATAAGATACATGAAAAACATTGTGCACACCCGCCATCTTTTCCGGTAACTCCAATCTATAAGCGAGCTTTCCAATTCGCTCGATAATCGGGAATGGTCCAACAAATCTCGGAGTCAATTTCCCTTTTTCCCGAATCTAATAACATTCTTCAGAGGAGAAATCTTCACAAAAACCATATCTCCTACGTCGAATTCCAAATTCTTACGACGCTTATCAGCATAACTTTTCTGACGATCTTGGGCTGCCTTCATTCGTCGCCGAATGATTTCTACACAATCCATAGTTTGTCGAATCATTTCTGGCCCAAGCATCAGCTTTTCTCCAGTTTCCAACCAACATGTCGGAGAGTTACACGGTCTTCCATACAATGCTTCATATGGCGCCATACCAATGGTTGACTGGTAACTGTTATTATATGCAAATTCCACCAAATGGAGATGATCTTCCCATGATCCTCCGAAATCTAAAACATATGCCCTCAGGAGATCTTCCAAAACTCGGTTGACTCTCTCAGTCTGACCATCTGTTTGGGGGTGATAAGCTGTACTCAAACACAACTCGGTTCCAAAACTTCCTGGAAGCTCTTCCAAAATCAACTAGTGAACAATGGGTCTCGATCGCTCACTATATTCTTCGGAACACCATGGAATCGAACTATCCACTTAACATACAGCTCAGCCAAATTCGATGCAGTCCTAGTTGATCGAACAGGAATAAACCTTGCACTCTTAGTCAAACGATCTACGATGACCCAAATCCCTTCATTTCCTGCCCTGGTTCTAGGTAGACCATCGATAAAATCCATCGATATCTGCTCCCACTTCCATGTAGGAACCTCCAATGGCTGAAGTAATCCATTGGGCTTCTTCTGCTCGGCTTTTACCAATTGGCAGTTCATACACTTGGAAATAAAATTTCCAACATTCTTCTTTATACCTTCCCAGTAATAGGTTCTCTTCATATCCCGATACATCTTATTTCCTCCTGGATGAATTGTCAACTTCGAGTGATGACTTTCCCTCAGAACTTCATCTCTCAATCCATCTATATCGGGAACAACTAGTCGTCCTTGTTTCCGAAGCCAACCCTCTCGATCGACTTCAAATCCTTTATCCTTTTCTGGATTCAATCCAGATTCCAAATCGCGGATAATCTTGACAAGCTTATCATCTCGCTTTTGGCTCTCGCCAATTCTTTCCACAAGAGTAGGTCTTATCGATAAGTTTGCCAACATCTCAGGTTCCAATTCACATCTAGGCCTGAAGTCAAATCCAGCCAAATACTCAAGATTCTTCCATTCCGAAAACATGGCTCCCAATCCTGCATGTCTTCGACTTAATGCATCTGCCACTCGCGTTACCTTTTCCCGGAGTATAGGCTATACCAAAATCATACGATGCTAAGAACTCTAGCCATCGTTGCTGCTGAAGATTCAAATCCTTTTGGGAGAACAGATACTTCAACGACTTATGATCCGTAAACAAATCGAATCGAACTCCCAATAGATAATGTCTCCACATCTTTAGAGCAAAAACAATCGCCACTAACTCCAAATCATGAGTCGGGTAATTCCTTTCATGCGGCTTCAGTTGTCGACTTGCATACGCAACAACTTTATCCTTTTGCATTAGCACTGCTCCAATCCCAGTACCACATGCATCGGTGTAAACCACCATCTCATCATTCCCACTTGGAATAGTCAAAACAGGAGCACTTGTCAGTCGCTCTTTCAGGATTACGAAAGCTTGCTCACACTTATCATCCCATCTGAACACTTGGTTCTTTTTCGTCAATCCTGTCAATGGTGCAGCTATCTTGGAAAAGTCTTTGATAAATCGACGATAATATCCAGCTAATCCAAGAAAACTTCTCACATCAGATGCATTCTTAGGTCTAACCCAATCCTGGATCGCTGCCACCTTAGCGGGATCAACCGTTATTCCATTTCCAGAAATAACATGGCCTAAGAACCTCACCACTCTCTTTCAGAAGCGACACTTCGAAAACTTAGCCTTCAGCTGATGTTTCCGCAAGATTTCCAAAACAATCCTCAAGTGTGTCTTGTGCTCTTCTTCAGTTCTGGAATAAACCAAAATATCATCCACAAACACAAGAACAAACTTGTTCAACTGATCTCTGAATACTCTATTCATAAGATCCACAAAATATGCTGGTGCATTAGTCCATCGAAACGGCATTACCAGCCACTCATAAAAACCAGATGGTGTCCTAAAAGAAGTCTTCGGCACACTATCCTTAGCCACTCTCAACTGGTGAAATCCCGTTGCCAAATCCATCTGAGAAAACACCTTAGCCTCGTGAAGCTGATCAAACAAGTCATCTATTCTCGGCAATGGATACTTGTTCTTCTTAGTCACCTTATTCAGCTCACGATAATCCACACACAACCTCAACGATCCAACCGCTTTGGTTGCGAACACAACCGGTGCACCCCATTCGGACACACTACGCCGAATGAATCCTTTCCGAAAAAGGTCATCAACCTGCACCTTCAGCTCTTGTTGTTCTCTAGGCGCCATCCGTCTAAGAGGCATCACAACTGGTCTGGCTCCCTCAACTAGATCGATACGAAACTCGATCTCCCTATGCGGCGGTAACCCTTTAACCTCGTCAAAGACGTCCTCAAATCCATTCACAACCGGCATCGATGACAGTCCATCCCGTGGAACAACCAGCGAATACATGAAGCCCATGAAGACGCCTTCTTCATGCTTACATCGTATCACAACCTTTCGCCCTTCCACATTCCCGACTGTCACCTCCAGTTTCTCACAATCAACCTTTGCCGCATACTTCCTAAGCCAGTCCATACCCAAAATTATTCCGAACCCCGCAAAGTTCAGAACAAAACAATCACAAACAAAAGAGCAATCATGAATCGATACAACTAGACCACGGCATACCATACACAAACAAGACGAACCCCCAACTGGATTAGTCACAACCAATGGCCTATCAACAATTTCCGGTTCCCAACCCAACCGGCCTACAAGATCATCACAAACAAACGAATGCGACGCCCCAGTATCAAACAACACTCTAACTGGAACACCACAAATGGAAAGAGTACCTTGAGCCACCACACTCTTCCCTTTCTCATCAACAGTAGGAGCTTTCGAAGACAATGGAACAGCTCCCAAAGCATAAGCTTGCACAATCTGCTTATCTTTCCTCGGTTCTGGACAGTCCTTCTTGATATGTCCCAGCTTATCATAGTTGTGGCACTTCAACTGCACCTTTGGATTCTTGCAATCCCTAGAGAAATGGCCCTTCTACCGATAATTGTAGCAGGTCACTTCACCCTTTGGCTTCTTCTGGCCATCCTTACCCTTCTGATGCTGCTGCTTCCTCTTCTTATTTCCACCCTGTTGTGGTTTGGACTCTTCCTTGGTCACAGCAACAACAGACCCTTCCTTATGAAACAAACTCTCGTGCCTGAGAGCTTTCTCCACAAGCTTCTCAAATGAATCGTCCAGATGATCCACCAACTGTCTCCCAAGATAACTGTCCAAGCCTGTCACAAACTTCTCATTCTTCTGATAGGGAGATTCAATATACGACCGAGCATACTTGGACAAAGCTTCAAACTCAGAAACATACTCAAGAACTGGTCTCCCACCTTGCTTGAGCTCCACAAACTTCTTAAACAGGACAGATTTCTGTGCCGTAGAGATGAACTTAGCTTCAAATCTGACTTGGAACTGCTCCCAAGTAATCTCTTCCTCTGGAGTATCAATGGTGATAGAATTCCACCAATCCGAAGCTCTTCCTTGAAGCTGTCTTGATGCAAGCTTCCTCTTAGTTGCATCCTTAATTCCCAAATCGCCAAAGATCCTTCTACAAGCATCAATCCATCTCTGCACTTCAATGGTTGATTCTGTTCCCAAGAAAACCTTTCCTCCAAGAGCAGTATAGTCCTTACACAACTTAGCAAAATCCACTGGTCTTGGAGCTTGGACTTGAACTCCAACATCTACTGACGGTCCTGAGGTTGGTATCCTTCTCATGATCGAAGTCATCATAGCTTCAAACATTGCAGCATAGTCAGTAGCTTCCCCAGCAGCACGGCTTTCCCTAGCAGCTTGTCTCTCACTTCGACTCATCCTTAGTATCTACAAAAAGGAATGATTTAGAACACCTTGAGAAACAACTAAATAAGGAGTTCAAATCCTTCTAAACTACTATATTATATATAGTAATCATCCATCAAAATACAATTACGTCTTTCATACGTAGTTACGTCAGCGAGCGTTGGCTAAAATCGATTAACCAAAGCTTTGATACCAAATGTGACGACCGCTCATGACCCCCACACTAAACAAGGGAATGGTGCGCTGAAATGTGTGCCAGGCAGCCATGGACGATAGCCAAGGTAAGATAAAACAGAAACTCTATCGTATTACTCACAGCGCATGGATAAAATACAATAGAAAGTACACATAGTGAAGCTCTATAGAACAGAAGTCTCATCATATAAACTCATAATAGTTTTATACAATCATCTGAATAGTCAATACATCAAGCCTCACTACATAGTACTCAGAGTATCAAACAAACAGCGGAATATCCAGTACATATAATAAGAAAATAATATGCAAAAGCCTCCAGCTCGTCTTCGTCATCAACAGCGTTGGTAGCCATGAACAGCACCTGTCACCTGCTACCTAGTCTGCCCATCCCAACATAGATGAACAGCCCAAGGTAATAAGAGTTGAACATAAAACCTTAAGTCAGACAACAGTCTTAGTGAGCAGTAATTAACTATCAAACATACCAAAAGAGCATAAAGGATAAAAGGAATAGGAACTCAACCATCCCACTCCACCTCATTCTACAGTGATAGCTCCCAGACCCACTAAGCATAAACAAGCATAGCAAAGCAGACAATTTAAGTAAAGTAATTGTCACTCGAGTCAAGGTCGATGTTTTCCAAGTACAAACCCCCAAGGCCTAAACCAAGATCAGATAAGCACCCAGAAAACACTGCTCTTGAGATCGAATGATGGTGCAACCAAACATCCATGACTCTGGCTATCACTGTTATCATTGCCTCGAAATCACCGTTAATTGAATGACCGGCACCTTCTTTCAGCCGTCCGTCAAGGTCTAATGGCAACCCCGGTTCTAGACATAACTCCGCACGTCATCATGACCCGTGCCTAGGACTATCGCATCTTCCCAGAGTACTGACACGTCATCATGACCCTTGTCTGGAACATCATCGTTTCCCGTTCCAACGTACTCTTGCTTTGAGCATGCTAGAACCTTCAATAACGATAAGATCCAAGCCTCCTAGTCATCCTCCTCGACGACTATTCTCACACTGGCCCAACCGCCTCTCGAGCCCACCATTATCAACCAACCCGGACCGCATCACCGAGTTATCAACATGCTTGGGATGATCCCGTCTGGATTAAACCAAGGCTTTCACACATCATGCTTTGCTTCAACTCATCATAGCAAAGTCCCATCTCACATCATGGTTTGCCTCATCGCATCATGGCAAAGTCCATCATCATCAAATCTATCCATATGAGCTTCCACATCCGCTTCATATGCCACAAGCAGCTTTCACCATTCAAGAGCCTTTCCACTTAGCTTTTGAATCATCTTCGATCAACTTGTTCAAATCAACTACTAGCTAATTTGAAACAATCAAGTCAATCATAAATCAATCATTAATCCAAGCAATCAAACATTCAACAAGATCTAATAAGCAATTACAACAATAATGGCAATTTGGTAATTAAGGTGTCCAAATCTAACAAGTATGAATCATAGGCAAATGTCTCTATAACTTGATGAATGAACTTGCATAAGTTAACATGTAGTAAAATAGATATCAAAACTTCATAGGAGATAGATCTACATGCAGACTTAAGGAAAATGCAAGAAATCACTATCTTTAACACATAAACAAGCCACCAATCCAATATACTCCGTTGGGTCCGTGTGAGAGATAACTACCACTCACCGAATCACCTAAACACCTCAAAAACAACCAACTCCAGATCTGGACAGCGAAGAAACTAGCTTGATCCGGCAAACTCTCGCTTCAATCGATGAAATCTCTCTTTGTTGGATGAAGATCTTCAACTTTGGCTCTTGGATCTTCGATTTGATCTTCAATTTAGATGGATGGAATCACTAGATTAGAGTGGAGAAAAGAAGTGAAGAAGTGTTGAAGTCGAGCTCTCAAAATGGCAGCACTTCGTCGCTTCAAAATCCGGTGCCAAAAAGTGAGCCAAAGCCCTCTATTTATAGGCTGAATCCTTATCTCGTCCGCCCATAAGTCGGTCACGACTTAACCCATGAGTTGTCCCCCCTATGAGTCGTCCACGACTCACGACTCAAGCCAGCATACGACCTACCGACTCTCCTCGACACAGCACAACCCATACACGACTTAACACACACAGCTCACGACTCAACCTCAAGGCCGCACAGTTCCTAAGTCCTAAGTCGTATGACGACTTAACTAGCATGCCGACCTAACTCTAAGCCGATCTAACATGCGCACGACTTAACCAATGTGCGACTCAACACAGACACAAGGTCACACGACTTAACCCTATATGCGACCTAACGACTAAGCCTTATGGCCGACCTAGCCCCTAGCCGACTTACGACCTAACCTTAAGTCGCCGATTCAATTGAGTTGGTTATCTCCTTAACCCCACTTAGTTTCCCTAGGTCGGTTAATCCATGAGTCGGCCATCTATAAACCGTTAGCCCTCAAGTCGGTCACTACCTATGAGTCGCTCGAATCTATAGGTCGGTCTTCTATGAGTCGGCTAACATCCATAGGTCGTTCAACACCTTAACCCGGTAACCTTAAGTCGCCTAAGCTTATGAGTCGGCCAAACCTTATAAGCTGTTAACCCTATGAGTCGGCCACCTACCTTAAGTCGCCCCATACGACCCAAGCTTCCCACGACTTAAGGACCACACGAGTTAGCTTCCATACGACTTAAACTTTAAATGACTTAACAACAAAACGATTTTAAGCATATAGTTAAACAATGTTTCGATCCGTAAAAATACGGGTCGTTACAATATTGTTATAATCCTGAAATTATTTAGAGAAACTAATATGATATGACAATAACTATACTTTGTAGCCGTTATCTAAATTTGTGATTTTAGTCATGTAAACTTGGTCAATAAGTAGCTTATTAAATGCATGGTACTTTCATACAAATAAAGGCATATTTAGTATAGTTTTTTTCTATCCGTGACTAGCATGTAACTTTTAAATTGAGAATAGGTGTATAAGAGGACCTGGTGGACTAATAGGCGGCTTTAGCTTGCTTTTTCTCGCATAAAAATATAATAGCTTGTTTAAACGCTAAAATAAAGGTACGCATTCAGATTAAATACAGAAATGATAAAAATATTAATGTATATTTTATTTCTGACCTTGTGGTCGATGTATATCATACATATTATATGTACGAAATTGCAAACGGCTCTCTGTACAACGGAGACTCTGTCAAAAAAATTCAAAAAGTTTAACATTTAGAAAATTTTCAACAAACGTATGCGAAGAAATGAAAATTAAGAAATGAATCTATTTAAATTTGTAACATACGATAAGTTTGATTCTAATGTTAACTTCTTAAGTTTTGATCGAGTTTCAACATAATAGTAAAATTCAAAGAGTATTAATGTTTGCAAGTGTTTTTGACGTCTTCATATAAGAAATTTAAAGGACGTAATTTTCATAAGAGGGAGGTCTGTAACACCCTGTTTTAAGCTGTAATATTAAATTAATTTAATTTAAATAGAAGTGTTTGAATTCAATTTTGATAATTATTATTTTGGAATGAAATTACTATACTACTAAAGTCTACTTGATAAAATTTTATTATAATAAAATTTAAATACTTAATAAATTCAATTTTAGATAGTATATTAAAATTTAATGAAAGATTTAATAAATATAAAATAGTTTAAAATGTAAATAGTTTTATATACTTGGAATAGATGAAAAGAAGTTTTATTGGCATTTAATAAGATCATTAAATCGACAAAGATGAATAAATTTTCTTTTATATCAGTACAATGAATAATTCAATAGAATTGAATAATATTGGATTAAATGAAATTGTATAGTTGTCTAAAATTATATATATATATATATATATATATATATGTATGTATGTATGTATGTATATTTAGTAAATTGAAGTGTAAGTCAATTTAAAATTTAAATTTGAATAAAGCTATAAATAAATTTAAAATGTGTTACCTATAAGAGAAAAAAATAAATAGGACTGAAAAAATAAACACATTCTTTAATCTATTACGGCCTTAATCCCACTAACACATTCATTAACCTAACCCTTCCCCTGATCTAACTAGATCTTATCCTCACGTGTGCAAAATGATAATCCGACCCTTGAACCCTAATCCCCAATCAATCGTGCAAAAGAAAATTGGAAAAACAAAGATTGAATAAAATCGCGATTAGGCCAATGTGAGCTAGGGAGAGGCACGCTTGTGCTTCGTTTCGTGCAGCTAGGGAAGGCAGAAGGGGTGTTAAAGACAGAGATGGAAGCAACACCAATGATTTTGGGTGATGGGTGTGCACGTGTGCTTTAAGATGGCATGCGAAAAAAGTCACGACCCTGGGTAGATGCGCGCCATCGACGAAGATCTGAGCTATGCGCAGGCGGCTGGTGGAGCGTGGTGTCAAGGGGAAGTCAGGCGCTTACTGGCAATGCTCGAACTTGGAGACGATGTCGCATGGATCTAGGGCAGGCGGTACTTGGTCACTGGCAGCACACTCTACGAGAATTTCATGTGGCGGAGGCACTTGGTTGGGATTGGTGGAGGCTAATAGCAATTGTCGATGGTAGGATGTGAGTTTATGCGAAGTGAGGTAGAGTTATACCAATGCGCGAGCTTTGAGGTGGTTAGGGTTGGGATGACAGTTGCAAAAGAAGCTTTATATAAGTAATTTGTTAAGGTGAGATATTTTATAACTCACACACCTATATTTATATAATTATATCTTTTTTGCATTCCTTGTTTGGGTTAATAAATGCATAGATTTTGGTAGTAATTGAATGAAATTATTGAAGTTGCATGTTATGAATTCAATTGGTTGCATATTATGATTTATCTAATTTGACGGATGATATAGATTAGATTTGTATATTTGAAATTATATGGATTAAAAGAGGCCAATTTGAAAACGGAGTTCCGCTCATTTGAAAATTAAATTCTCCTAACTTATACAGAAATATATACATTGTTTGTATGACCGAAGTTGTCGGAAAACAACTCTAACAACCCTTTATTTTGTGATTATTTTAATTGTATATTTTAATTATTTAAATTAAATTCCTGATTTAAAAACTTTATTTATATTTACTAAAATGAATAATTTTGTTATTTTAAATATAAATTTTTATTTTTATGTAAATTAGAATTTCAAACATGAATAAATGGAATATTTTCCAAAAAAATATGATTTTTGGTCAAAATGGTCACACTTTGACTTTTAAATTTTAAATTTTTTTTTTATTTTTTTTATTATTAAAATAAATAAAATTTTTAGAATACTTCTTTTTGTTTCGTTGAAATTCGATTTATATTGTGAAAGTTATGCTTTTTACAATATTGTATGTACATTGTTTTATTTAACAAAATTGTTTATTTTAGTTTATATAAATAATATTTTTTTTGTTCTAATATGAATATATGTGTAATATGAGATGTCATGTATATATAATTTCACTTTTAAAATATTTTTAAAGTGAAGTTATAATTTTCCAAAGCTTATTGTATTTTATCTACAATTTTTCACCCTAGTTTCTATTATTGTGCTATTTTCATAATTATTTTATATC
This sequence comes from Allium cepa, assembly GCA_030765085.1. NCBI lineage: Eukaryota > Viridiplantae > Streptophyta > Magnoliopsida > Asparagales > Amaryllidaceae > Allium > Allium cepa. The sequence goes on from CM060931.1 coordinate 400,964,040, forward strand.
TTTCTAAAATATATTTATTTATTTTCTTTTTCCACTTTATTTTGTATAGTTTTATATTTTATTTACTAAAATATATATAGTTTATTTTAATTTAAAAGAAAATGAAATATAAAAGGTCAAAACCTTTTCATATGCCATGACCTTACATATACCATTTGCCTTTTCATTTGTCAATTAACATTTGCATTGACTCTAGCCGACCATTTCCTTTGCCCTAGCCGTATATTCCTCTGTCATTCACGTGAGAAATGTTTCCCATTCTCAAAAACTCACGGCCGTGAGGAAAAATCATGGTAATGGCCTCTTTCTTTCTCTCTTTTTCTTCTTACTTTCCTATTGATTTTGCCTTTGATTCTTTGCAAGTTTGCTCGGGCCAGCCTCTACTCCACTCTCCACCATCACCTCCTCCATCTACAGCAACCATCAGCCCCTCCTTTGACCAAAAATTTAAGCCATGACCACTTGATGTTGATAGCTCCAAAAAATTTGCACAAACACTCCACAAATTGCCAAGTCAAGCCTCGATTTCACCACACACCTTCATAGTTTGTTTTGGGCACCCCTTAGCCATCACCATTGGCAGCTACTTCATCCTTTGGCCATCACTTCATCAAGCTCCAGACCTGATCTGACCTAATTGACCCATGGCCGAGCTCATGTGTGATCAAGCCAAGCCTTGTGTGCACCAAAATCATTACTATTTACCTTGAACCCATGTATGCTTCATGTTGTATCTCTTCCACCACCTTCATCCACTTGTAACCTGACCTATATGATACCATACCTGACCCAAACACACATAAATGGCCAAGAAAAAGATCCCCTATGGTCGAGCATTGGAGTGGTTAAGGCAAGGTTAAGCTATCTTGTCTTTATTGCTTTCATTTTTCAATTTGTCCAATATTGTTTTATGTTGTATATTCATGTGTTGTTTTGTCTTGTTTGGGTGTTGTTTACAAGATCATATCTTGGCTATCTCTCTCATTTGAATCCAATGTCGTGCTGTGTCATGCTTGTCATGCCTTTGGAATCGTTTTGTTTGTCGTAGTGGTCTTCAGCTTGAAAAGGTGAGTCCTTCTCACTCTAACATATTTACTTATGAATTAGAAAATTGATGACAAGTATTTAGTAATATAAAATGTTTATGCAGGTTAATGATGATTATATGATATGCTATGCCTTGTTATTACCATGTTAGTTCTGTTATTTATCACCTGACATATGATATATGACACTATATTGTGACATTGCCATTGTTTATATTGTTTATGCATATATTCACTACAAGTTCCCTGTTAGAATAGAATCACGGCGGGTTGAAATGATACAAACCCGAATGGACTTTAGAATAGGAAAAAAAACGTTATGGGTTGAAATGATAGGCCTGAGCGATTTTTATTTATTTTTATTCACTTGGGATTGTGGGTTTGAAATGATAGAACCCGGGTTTTCTTTTTAAACTGCGGATTGAAATGATATATATCCGTATCACTTGACCTAGTTTAGAAAATTATATACAGACCCCGTGGTATATTTTTAAATGATTTTTCTAAAGATATGTATTTTTTTAAAAGTATAAATTTTGATTTAAAAATATATATTTTATGATTGGTGTAAGCTACATATTAATTTTTGAATTTGTGAATTTAAGGATGTAAATTTGAAGTAGTTATGATTTTGGACTTTAAATTATATTTCTAAAATGTAAGTAAATAATGGAAATTTAATTTAAAATTTTGAAATGATATTTGAAGTAAAATGTTGAGTTTTTGTTTAAATTTAATAAGTAAATAAACAGTGAAATTTTGACTTAACAAATGAATTGGATTTTAATTGGTTATTTGATTTTAAATTTTATTGTGATAAATCATATGTTAAAGGTATTTTAAATGTGAAATTTTGAAGTCTAGAAATATGATTTATAAATTTAATTTGAAAAATTTGAAGTTTTATTGTTTTTTAAAAGTTATAATAAAATCTGGAATTTTATTAACAGCATTTCCCAAAAATGTTGTGGTCTTATGACAGCATTTTTAAATGCTGTTGTTTTTGAATTTAACTATGTTGTAATAACTAAGTATCTATTATGGAATTTTATAAATGCTATTGTTCCTACACTAAACTATTTTGGAAATTATAAGCTATGATAGCAATTTATAAATGCTTTCGTTGCTATATTTTAACAATGTTTTGAAACATTATAGATTTTAACACTATTTGAGTTATATTTTAAAGCGTTAAATGATTTAATTTTTTAGAATTTGGTTATTTGTGAAATTAAGGAGTTTGAATATATATTTTATATTTAAATTTGAATTTTTAAGGAATTTAAATTGAATTTAAATTTAGATAAGGTTTACTTTGTTATGAGTTAAATGGAATGAAATGTAATAAGAAAATGAATTTTTGAATGGAATTTTGAAATGTGTTTTATAATGATATTGGAAATAATAAATGAATGACATATTTGATTTTAAAATGATATTTAAATTTGAATATTTTAATTTGAATTCAAATAATGATTTGATAATGAGGTTTTGAAAGGATATAATATTTTAATGATTTTGAAATGGTTTGGAAATGACATAATCTTTATTTTGATAAATAATGTGAATTTGGAATGATATTTGATTTTGATAAATGAATATTTGAAGTTTATATTTGTATGAAAGGATATTTGGTTTACTTGTAATTTGAGTTTATTTAAAGATATTGGATTTATGACATGAACGTTTCAAAACTAAGTAATAATGAATTTAAATTTGAGATATTTGAAATTATAAATTTAGTTTTGAAATGTGGTATATTAAAGCTTTGAAATATATTAAAAATTGAATAGTTTATTTTGTGGATCCAATCTATATTTGAAAATTATAAGATTTGAAATGTTTTGTTGGGAAACTGAATTTAATTGAAACTGATGGTTTGAATTGAATTAAAATTTGGGTTTAATTGAATAAATTTGTAAATGTAAAGAATTAAAGGAATGTTTCATGATTTCTAATGTATGATTTTGAAATGGTATGATTTTCAATGTGTAATGATTTCAAATATTTTGGGTTTCGAAAGAGTTATAACTTTGGAAGTATAATGATTTTTTAAAGGTGGATATATGGTTGAAATAGAAACGGTATCGTATTGATTTGAATATAGTTCTGAAATAAAATGATTTTGGTATTGAAGTATAAACTATTTTGAAAGGAATATAGTTTTGAAATGAAATGATTTGATTTTTGAAGTATAGACTATTTTGAAATGACCACGGCGTTATAATAACGTTTGGTTGTTATAGAGACTGGGATCAGAAGTTGTCTTACTCCCTACCAACTTCAAAAACCACTTTAACAACCGTGTACGCGGTGGAGTTCCAGAATGAAGTAGGATGGTGGCGACATTCTTGAGATATATTACGTGGACCCAACTCCGGTGAGTTGGCATAAGGTGGCTAAAACAGGAGCGATCTCGGGCCAAAAGGGGTAGCTCCTCTGGTCAGACGCACTTCTTCGATGCTATACTCGTACTTGTGGTTGCTTTGATGGCCATCCTCCGATTTTTATTGGGAGTTTGTTCCGAGGTCGGTGTAGTGGCTGCTACGTTGCCGCCATCCCATGTGCGTGATTGGTATATCTACCCTGGCATTGCCTTGTGTTCCGTGTCACCTACCATACTTAGCCTTTACTACGAGTTTGTTTTTCTCCCGTAGCCCATGGAGTATTTAGGGTAGTCTCCCGATCTGGAGATATGCTGATACTGGATGGACTACTGGGACTATTACGTGTTAAGGGGAATATTGGGTCACTCCTTAACGCTATTTAAAAGTAAGTTTATTTTACTATAGACATTATTATAATAGCGCATTATTATTACATAGTAAATAGTTTAACGGATCCTTAAAGGATGGGCGAACCCAAACATCCTTTAAGTTACTGATGCATTTTTGTTACTGTTCACTTGAATTGATTTATAGTTCATAAGTATTAATATCCTGACTCGAGTGTTTTTTGTTTTTCTTTACGCTCGAGTAAGACTGAGTGATTTAGCTTTCAAGACTCACCTTCGGAGTTGAAGCTTTTCTTGAAGATCCAGCCATCTATTTTGCATTCAGTATCTAGTGATTCCAGTGTTGTATTCTGATTTGTATCTGATGTATCTTGTTACTCTTCTGTTGTATCCTGTTTAACTCTGATGTATCTGGTTTTTACATAGTAGCTTCATGAACTACTATCTCTTTTAATTCCGCTGCGTTATTATTTATTCTGTGTCTGTGATCTGTGATTACTTATTTACTATATATTCTGAGATTTGCCAAATTTTATTGACAACGCGATATTTTGAGCAATTCAAGTCCGACATGTGCGGATGCGAATGGTTGAAAATATCGGGTCGTTATATTTGGTATCAGAGCTTTGGTAGCTCTAGGAAAACTCAGCATATATGGTAAGTGTATTTACAGAATCACTTTCATTCAAGTTCGAATCTCTTCTTTTTGGCTCAAACCCTTTGAATTTTGGAACGTTCCCTGCGGTTCCAAAACCCATTCGTGTCCTCCACTATTCATCTTCTTTTGATTCTGGAGTATCTCATGACTCCACTTCGAATGATGTTTATAGTAAGTCCACGGTCTCGCCAATCTCAAATTGATTTGTAAAGGGGTGAAACTCCTTTACAACAGCATCGATTCACCAAAGATTTTATATCCTCGGTTTAGATGCTAGTTTCTCTTATAAATCCAAATTCTATCTCTTGAGATCGAATGTTGATTTTACCCACAAATCCACATCGATCTTATTCTTTAAGTCACGGTTGACCCGGTTAAGGTTGCCCACTATTTATATAAGCTTATTCATCTTCCTATTCTGTTATTGTTTGCACAAAAAATGGGCAAACACCTCTAAGTCATATGATTTAGTTGAATATACGTTGTTCTTAGTGATTTGGGTGATTTATGCAAATATATAAAATGGATGGACTAAACTGTAAAAGACACACAGATTTATAGTGGTTCGGCCAGAATGTGCCTACGTCCACTTTATATGTTATTCTCCTTTTCTGTTCAAATTACAAGTATAAAGCTCTTATTACAAGTATCTGAAAGTTGTTTGAAAGTTCTATCCGTGCTTGAGCTCTAACTTGTCTGCCATTGTTGTACCCCTGCCCTCTATTTATAGAGTGAGGCTGGGGCAGGGGTCTTGGATGGATATAGCTGCTGGTGGGCCTGGGCTGATGCAATCTAGCCTGGCAGTGTTGGTTCGGCAAGGCCTTGGTTCGGTGGAGAGTTGGTGTGGACTTGGTCCGGTTGTAGAGGGTTGAGGTTGCTTCGGCTGGGTATTGGAAGTAGGTTGGTTCGTAGCAGGGGGTTTGGCAGCAGGTGGTCCGGTAGTGAGTGGTATGGGGACTTGGTTCGATGGCGAGAGGAATTGGACCGGTGGTAGGTGGTCCGGTGGTGAGTGGTATGGGGACTTGGTTCGGTGGAGAGAGGAATTGGACCGGTGGTAGGTGTTCCGAACCACCGAATGAACCTAGGGATTCCGAGTGCCGAATCGTGCCTTGATCCGCCGAATGAACCTTCGAGCCTTGTACTACGGAATGAGTTTGAGAAGTACGAGGACGAATGGACTTTAGTCTCAAACTACTGATCGGTCTTTTATGTGTTAAACTGCGAACGAGATTCCAGGCTGCATGTACTTGTTCGTTTATATCCCTATACTCCTTGTTTTAACAGTATGTTTTCCGGTGTTGCAGATAATGTCTCACAAAGTGGAAACTCGATCAGATAAGAGGAAATCTGCGGATAGAAGAGAGTCCCCTGTTGTGCCCCCAGCCCAGCCAGGACCGGGACGACAGGGACCCACCCCGAGATCACTAGTGGATGGATATGGCCCTCAGGAGCTCTTGAACTCTCCTCGTGAATGCTTTTCTAGCTCCCTCAAAGAGGAGCAGCTTGATGTTATATCTCGTTCTTTTGGGATTGATAGAGACATATGGTGCTGCCAGGGAATGGAGTTATGCCGTATGACCCTCCTGAAGGGTATTTTGCTTACAGTAGATACCATTGCATGTGTGGGGCCATTCCCCCGATCAATGCTTGGATAGTCAGCTTCATCACCTACCTAAAGGTGGCCCCTTTCCAGCTTCAGCCCAACTCTTACGCTATCCTGGTGAGCCTATTCATTATTTTCCAGAGAAAATCTGGGCGTCCCCCTTCCAACCGGGAGATCCGATATTTGTACAACTTGAGAGGCTCCAAGAAGGGGCCTCCATACATCAGCTTAGAATCGGCCGTGTCCTTCAAGCCGGTCCTGGACTTATATTCGAAGTTCAGCATGTTCAAGAAAGAATGGTTTTTCGTCAAGGATGACACTGTTTCTATCCGTCGCTTCACCTCCGGCTGTAAGTTGAAGCTCATTTATAACTTCCATTCTGATGCAATGCTTCTTCTCATGTGTTTTTATTTCTTGCTAGCGACAGGTGGTTTTGCGGTCGTGGAGAACAATCGCCTGGTTCAAATGGCTGCGGAGATAGAAGCCATTTCGGGAAGGGAGAGGTCAGCTTCTTACCTGATCAGGAATGCTACTCTTCTGCAGCACAACTTGATTCTACCATGTCAGTCTGTGGTCAAACAGAGAGACACAGCTGAGGAGAGGGCTGTCAAAGCCAAAGGAGGGGCCACGTCGAAGAGCAGCAAGAGGAAACCTTTCTCGATACCTCTAGTCGCCGGGGGGAAGAAGATCAAGAAATCCGACGGACCCTCCCCTAGCACATGTCCAGATGTTCCGGAGGAGGAAAATGTAGAGGAGGAATGAGGCGAGGAGGAGAGCGGAGGTGATGGAGAAGGTGAGGGTGGCGATGGTGGCGAAGGACAGAGAGGTGATGGCGCCAGGGCTTTGTCTTCTAGACAAGCAGGGGAGATCCAAGAGTGGACAGATGATGCTTTCCACCTGGCTTTCAAGGGGTTGGAGGAAGGATCGGCCTTGGTGGAGAAGCCAAAGAAAACTGATAAGGCCGGGACTGGTGTCGGTCCATCTTCTGAGAGCATTTCAGCTAGGTCAACTCCGGCGATTCAAGGTGAATTTTTGACTCCTCTTTTAACTTCACATGTTTCTTGGATTATAGTCCCATGCATTCTTGTAACACTTGGTTTTTATTCCAGGAACGGGTAAGGCAGCCAAGACATCAGACATTCGGCACCGCCTCGAACAATTCAAACTCCTCAAAGCTTCCGCTAAACCAAAGCCTCCGACCAATCATTCCGGGGACGTAGTCGGCTACCGTCCTCTTCTCGGAGTTATTGAAGAGGATATTCAAAAGAAAAGGAGGAGGCGCTCCTTATTCAAACCTTCACCTGGACCTCAGCCCCCAACCCAGCCTATTCATGATATCACAGGGGATGAAACTGAGTTCATACCCTCTCCACATCCATCAGAGAATCCTACCGTCACTCATATTGATCGCCCCAGCTTGGCTCTTAATCCATTCGCGGGTCATCCAGATCTGGATCTGGGTTCTCATGATATTTCTTTTGACGAGGTTACTGGTGAGCACCTTCTCCCTCGCAATCCTATGGTAAGGGTGCTTGATGAGGCCAAGTCTCTGGACCTTGATTAGCTTACTACTCGGATTGTAACTATGGGGGATGAAGCCAAGGCAAATATCGACTGGGCTGTTGAGGAGACTAGGAAGTTGATGGGGAATCACGCCCGACTGGTCAAGGCCGGGGAGGAGATTGGGAGTGCCAACATAAGATTGCAGCTAGTGGTTGCCGACTAGGCCAAGCAACTCACCGATCAGGCCATCTAGATCTCTGAGAACAAGGCTGCCTCCAGATGGCTAAAGAAAACTATGGAAGAGGCTAGCAGAGCCGAGTTGCGGAAAATGGAGGCCACCTGCATGGAACGGATTGATATGGCCATTGCAACGGTGGATGAGGTTCGGAAAGGGAATCTCGAGCGGGTAGAGGAGTTATCTGGGAAGCTTGAAGCCGCGGAGCTTGCTCAAGCCAAGCTGAAGGAGGTGATTGAGGCGATGAGGAAATCCCTTCAGGATGACCGCTCGCGATACCGATCGGAGAGTGATGCTGCCGTTGCAAAGCTGTCGGCTTCTGAGGTCCGAGTGAGGGAGTTTGAGGAGAACGAGGGGATGATGGATGAGATGCTCCAGGATATGTATTTCCGTACTTGGAAGCAGGGCAACTTATCCTGGATGGATGATTATCCCCGGATCATGGCCAGGATTTATCTCCGGGCTCTGGAGGAGGCCAAGGCTGATGCGGATAAGGAGGGTGGCATGGCCTTCAGAATGGATGTGGTTACGGCCCAATTCACTAAGGAGGAGAAAGTGGCGGTGAAGGAAGGCATGCGGTTGCTTGCTGCTGAGGAGGTAGGCGTGCAGTTGGGGGATGATGAGCAAGGAACAGACGCTGGTAAGTCTTCCCTTTTAGCCTTTTCATAGCTTGGTTGCTTATTGTTCATTCAATGAATTCTTCTCCCGAATTGGGCAGGTGGACCTCTGAAGCGCCAACTACCTCTGGTCAGCATGCTGGGAGTTCTGATCCGGCGGTTAAGTAGACATCGGAGGGCCAGCAGGATAGAGGCGAAGCCCCGATGCAGTCGTCTCCTTGGCTTGATCTGAACATTTTTCAGTTTACTTGACATCGATGTCTATGTTAGTCTTAAAACATTAATGTAATTTTCAGGCTGTGATTATGTAACGAACAACTTGATTTTTGGCATGTAACTTTATAACATAAGCTGATTTTGTCATGTTTGAATGCTGTCATTATTTCAATGTGTTGAATAAAATATAGTTGTGCATGTGCTAGTAATTCAATTGTGTTTGACGCTAAGTTCTTGCTTAAAATATAATTTCGCGTCTTGCAATGTTAGTGTGATGTGTGAATAAATTATAGTTACATATTTATGTACAAGAGAAGAAAATACCACCCTTCAAGTTTTAGCTGTAGACGGTAGCTTTGAATGCCTTGTGTATTCGAATGTGGAATGCAGCTGAGTGACCTGCCATTTAGCTGTGAGTTCTCATTCCCATTAGCGAGTGTATCCCATTTTGTGTCCTGTACTTTAGCGATCGTTATAGAGGATAGGAGGAAAGATTTTATAAATAAAATGGAAATATAAGAAATAGTAAAACTTCCAATCACGGAAGGCCTTCGATGTGCTTAAGTTCATGGCAAACGGGCTTTGTAGTCACTTTCCCTGGCTGTGGGTCTTGGAGACATTTGTCAACCATCTTACGCCTCCACGGGGAGTTTTCTTTTTTACCACAGCAGTACTTAAGAAATATCGGAGCCGAGATCGCGCACGATAACTACCCGGGCCATTATGGCCCGTAATCGTGGGTATTATTCGATTCACCGTGGCCGGCTAGCGCGGGTGCCGATCGTCAATTGTGAACTGCCCCTTGCTGGCCACACCTTATGTTGGGGCTTATAATCGGTTCACAGTTGCCGGTGAGCCGAACGCCGTAATGATATGCCTAGGCTATTTTTGGCCTCCTCGGTGGCTTATAATCGGCTCATTACAGTTGGCTTTGAGGGTCGTCGCGAGCAATGAGTTAACCCGCAACAGAGGGATGCTGGAGCAAAAGTGTCTCATTGGCGAGGGCATAGATTCGTATAGTACCTGTTAGGTCTTATCCAGGTGAGGTTGCGCCGTGAAGTGTCTAGGATGGAAATGCCATTACACATGATTTTGTTCAACAGAAAAGGATAAAGCTTAACAAGCAGCTAAGATATAAAGGAACAAGTTAAAAAGAGACAAGATTTTTAAAGTGGTTCGGCACGAAAATGCTTACGTCCACTGATTCTCTTTGTTAATCCACTTTATATGGGCAGTACAAGTTAAGAAAAGTATCAACGAAGGTGTTGGATGTTCCATGCCCTTTGGAACACCTCTCCGTCCACTGTTGACAAAATATAAGCTCCATTGTGGAGATCTTTATGAATTACATATGGTCCGTCCCAGATGGGATCTAGCGCTCCATGGCGCGGAAAGATTCGCTTGAGGACAAGGTCTCCTTCTTGCAAGCTGCGATGCCTGACTTTGGAGTTGTATTGTGCTGCCACTTTTTGCTTGTGAGCTGCTGCTTTGAGTGCTGTATCATTTCTTCTTTCTTCGATTAGATCCAAAGACATGTGGAGGAGTTCTTTGTTCTCTTCTGGGTTGTGGTGGATCCTACGGTGGGATGGCACTATAGTTTCAACTGGGAGCATGGCCTCCGATCCGTATGCCAAAGAGAAAGGAGTATGCCATGTTGATGTTCTGAAAGACGTGCGATAGGCCCAAAGTGCCGTAGGAAGTTCATCCACCCAAGCGCCTTTTGACTTTTCAAGCTTCTTCTTGATCAGAGTTTTAAGAATTTTATTGACAGCTTCGACTTGTCCATTTGCCTGGGGATAAGCCACAGATGAGAAGCTTTTGTGAATTCCGTGCTCTTGGCACCAGGCGGCGAACTCCTCGCTGTCAAACTGGAGTCCATTGTCCGATATGATTTTGAGTGGAACCCCGTACCTACATAGAACATTTTTGATCAAGAAGTAAATAACTTTTGCCGAAGATATTTTATTTAAAGGTTCCGCTTCCACCCATTTGGTGAAATAGTCGACTGCCACTATAGCATATTTGGCTCCACCTCGGCCCATCGGCAGTTAGCCAATCAAGTCAATTCCCCATACTGCAAAGTGTCAAGGGCTGGTCATATGAGTAATCTCATTTGTTGGTAGTCGAGGAATCTTAGCAAATTTCTGACATCTGTTGTATCTTTTGACGAAGTCTAAGGCGTCTTTGTTTAAAGTGGGAGTAGTTTCCATATCGGAGCGTCTTATTCGCCAGAGTCTGCCCACCAGTGTGATCTCCGCAGCTCCCTTGATGGATGTTGGATAAGATTTTCTTGGCTTCCCTTCCAGCAACACACCTTAATAAGGGGTTCGAGAAGCCGCGCCGATAGAGGATGCCTTCTTGTATTGTGTAGCGGGAAGCTCTCCTCAAGATTTTCTTGACTTCGTTACGTCGTTGGGTAGTGTGCCATCTTGTAAGTATTTCTGGATAGGAGTCATGCAGGTTTCTTCTTCGATTGTAGCTATCAAATCTTCTTGTTCGAAACTTGGGGCTAGTTGTTTCGAGATGGCTATTGTTCCGGAAATGGTGCTGTTCTTCATGCTAGCTTGCTTTGCCAGTTCGTCGGCCTCTCCATTCTCTTCTGGAGGAATGTGTTTGATTAAATAGTGATCCAATTGATCGAGCAGAAGCTTGGACTTCTTTAGATATGTTGTGAGGCGTTGTCCTCGAGTCTGAAACTCTCCTAGTACTTGGTTTACGATAAGTTGAGAATCACTATGAAGACATAAAGAACTGACTCCAATTTCTAAGGCAAGTTCTAATCCTGCTATTACTGCTTCATATTCTGTATCATTGTTGGTGGCGGCGAGTTCCAACCTTAGGGCATAGTGCAGCTTCCTTCCCCTAGAGACGATTATCACAATACCTGCCCCCGAGCCCTGTTCGTTCGATGCTCCATCTACAAAGAGACTCCACTTGATATCTCCTATTATTTGAGATTGCTCCTTACCTTCGTTGGTAGTGAATTCGGCAATGAAATCGGCCATGGCTTGTCCCTTGATGGTGGTGCGAGGATGGTAGGTGATATCATATTGACTCAGTTCAATGCACCATTTAAGTAGACGTCTAGAAGTGTCAGGGCGATGGAGTACCTGCCTTAGCGGTTGATCGGTTAAAACTCTGATGGAATGAGATTGGAAATAGGGTCGCAGTTTCCGTGACGTGATTAGCAGACAGTATGCTAGCTTCTCAAGTTTAGGGTATTTGGCTTCTGCCTCCGTAAATCTCTTGCTTATAAAGTATACGGGCCGCTGCGCGCGGTTGTCTTCTCTCACCAAAGCGGCGCTTAGGGCATGGGACGATACAGCAAGGTATAGGTATAGTTCTTCGCCTTCATTTGGAGTTGAGAGTAGTGGTGGTCTCTGAAGGTGTTCGATTAGGTTAAGAAAGGCTGTCGAGCATTCGTCAGTCCATTCGAACTTTCCTTTGTCTTTCTTTAGGGCTTCGAAGAAAGGGATGCATTTGTCGGTTGCTTTAGAGATGAATCTGCTTAGGGCGGCCACCTTCCCATTTAGGCTTTGCATTTCTTTTCGAGTGGAAGGTATTTTGATATCTTTCAGGGCCCGGACTTGTTCGGGGTTTGCTCAATCCTCCTGGCATGGACGATGAATCCCAAGAACTTTCCCGACGATACTCCGAAGGAGCACTTTAGAGGATTCAGCTTCATTCCATATTGGCGAAGCACTTGAAACGTCTCGTCCAGGTGGCTTACATGATCGTTGGCTTTCCTCGATTTTACCAGCATGTCGTCCACATAAACTTTCATAGTTCGTCCTATTAGTTCCGCAAACATCTTTTTGACGAGGCGCTGATAAGTAGCTCCGGCGTTTTTAAGTCCAAAGGCATTACCCTGTAGCAGTACAATCCTCGGTCCGTGATGAAACTAGTGTGGTCTTGATCGGGGGCGTGCATAGGAATCTGGTTATATCCTGGGTATGCGTCCATAAAAAATAAGAGTTCGTGCCCAACCGTGCTGTCCACGAGTTGATCGATTCGGGGGAGTGGGAAACAATCCTTCGGGCAAGCGTCATTTAAGTTGGAGAAGTCAATGCAGGTTCGCCACTTCCCATTAGCCTTCTTTACCAGTACAGAGTTGGCGATCCATTCTGGGTAGATGGCTTCTCGTATGAAGTTATTGGCAAGTAGGTTCTTTACTTCTTCTTCGAGGGTTGCTGATCATTCTGCCCCCATGCTTCTCTTTTTCTGCTTTACTGGCACCTTGGTGGGATCGATGTTCAGTACGTGGCATGCTACGTCTAGGGAGATTCCAGTCATGTTAGCGTGCGTCCATGCAAATACATCCAAGTTGTGGCGAAGAAAATCGACGAGTTGATCCTTTAACTCTGCTCTTAACTGAGACCCGACTCTCAGCAGTCTACTTGGGTTGTGTTTGTCTACAGATACAAATTCCATAGCCTCTACAGGCTCGGCGGTGGCCTCCTCCTCTTTGTCCTTGGGGTCTAATTCATTGAAAGGATCACCGGTATATCGAAGAGGAGGGGCTTTCTTTAGTTGCTATGCTTCCAAGTTTTTCATGCAGAGAGTAGTCTCTGCATTCTTCCCTTTATCCCTTCTACGGTTATTGCGAAGTTCAGTTACATAGCAGTCTCGAGCAGCGTCTTGATCTCCCTCTATCTCCCCTATTCCATTGTCTGTTGGAAATTTCATCTTTAGGCACCATGGGGCCAAGACAACTTGGAAGTCAGACAAGGCTGGTTTTTCTAAAAAGGCATTGTAGGCCGAGTGGTTTTCTATCAGCACAAATGTTTGTTTCCGCACAATGAAGCGGGGATGACTTCCTATTACGACAAAGAGGTCCAGTTGCCCGAGGGGCATCTTCGCATCCCCCGTGAAACCGTGTAGTGGTTTGTTGCAGGGAGACACATCTTTCATTGACAGCTTCATTTTGTCGAAAGCATGCTTAAATAGGATATTTACTTAGCTGCCAGTGTCTACTAGAATTCGAAAAACTTTGGCTGGACCGAACCAGGCAGAGATGACCATAGGATCCATGTGTGGGTATTGCCTTCCCTCTAAATCACGCCTACTAAATGTGATGTCATCACTCTTTTTCCGTTTCGGGTGGCATTCTTCCATAATAGAATTAACGTGGCCTTTATCGTTTCTAAGTGACTTACCGTATCTTTCCATCTCTGTCCAGCTTCCGTCGGCGATGTGTGGTCCTCCTGATATGGTATGGACCACTATCTTCTCTTGACTAGAGCCGCTGTTATTGCGATTTCCTCTGCCTACTTCTGGGAGGGGTAGCCCTGGGTTCTCATTGGCAGGAGTTGAAGTCCTGTTCTGACCTTTCACATAGCGCTCCTGCCTCTTCCTTCTTACGTGTTCTTCAATTAAGTCCCAGAGGTGATGGCATTCATTTGTGTCATGCCTATGAGATTCGTGGAAGCGGCAGAACTTTCCAGACTTAACTGCGTTATCTAATTCCTTCTTGTGTGTGGGGGGGGGGGGGGGGGCGCTTGTATCTAACTTGGTCTTGGGTGGCCAAGAAGATGTTTTCAATTGTTTCATTCAAAGGAGTGTAAGAGTCAAATCTCGGTCCTGACCTATATAAATGCTTTTCTCCCTTCTTGCCCCCAGCACTATCTCTGGAGTCATTTCTTCGAACGTCCTTTGCTACTGCGGGTGTGTTGCCATGAGCTGCCTTAGTTTGTTGCCCCGTCTGCCTTTCAAAGGCAGCGTCTTCAAGTCTCATATATTTTCCGGCTTCATGGAAGAAATCGAGTAAGGTAGCTGGCATTTCTTTCACTAGTCTTCTAGCAAATTTAGTATCTGGATCCACACCACTGCAGAGGGCCATTAGGATAAGTTTCTCATCGGCATCCTGGACTGCGGCCGCTGCGGCATTGAATCGGGTTAGATATTGTTGCACTGTCTCTCCGGGCTTTTTTTGATATTGGATAAGGAATAAGCATCCTTGGGTTGTTCCACATGAATGCGGAATTGGTTGATGAACTTTTCTTTCAACATTTCCCATGAGCTGATGGACCCTTGGGGTAGATGGCAGAACCAGGAGGTAGCTAGATCTGCCAAGAAGAGTGGAAAGCATTTACACAATACTCCTTCTGTCGCTCCGCTCATGAGCATATGCTGTTTGTATCTCTGTAAGTGTACGACGGGGTCAGAGGTTCCCTTGTAAGGCTCCATTGTTGGCATTTTCCATTCTCGAGGGGTGATGACAATTTCGATATTACGGGTGAAGGGGCTGGTTACCCTAGCGCCTATCCTTCGATCCCTTTGGATGCACTCTCTGAAAAATAGCGCCATCCTTTCATCAGAACTTGGAGCGGATAGAAATGAGTTTGGTTCTTCTCTGCGGGATTGATTCCATCCAGATGACCTGTAGGGATGGTATCGTCTATTACTCCTAACATTTTTCGGTGACGGTCTTCGGTCTTCTGGGAGCATGCTGGGGTCAGCCACAGTTGGCCCTTGCCTCGATCTTCCACTGCTGGGCTCTGCTCTAAGAATTCCCTTGGGTCCAACTTCGGGCTGGACTCCAGCTCGGCCCCGTCCATTAGTGTTTCCATGGTTAGGTAGCATGACAGGCTCAGCCATATCCGACCTCTGCCTGGTACCTCCCCCGTTGGGTTCGGTTCCAAGTGTTTCCTCGGGTCGGAATTCGGGCTGAGTCCGGGCTCGGCTCCTACCATTGTTGTTTCTGTTGTTAGCCTCTTCGAAGAAGAAAGATCTTTGTCGCCTCCCAGATCCTCAGACTGGGACTCACCCCATGATTCGGTGTTGCGGTTGGATTCTTCATCATCCCTTAAGCGTGACATGAGTTGGTCCACCAAGGCTTCTTGTTGGGATGTGGATCGGTTAGTTACTTCAACCACAACCCTGTCCAGATCTGCCCTAGTAATTGGTTGCTCCGTGGCAGGGGCTGTCGGATTTGCCCGATTTCCACCTGCCATTGGAACAGAACGATTCCCTTGATCTGTGACTACTGGATCCGGGATACTGCTAGTTGCGATGTTCTTTCCTTTGCTAACATCTTTTCTTTGCCTGGGAGGCATGTTTTCCAAGCAATGAGCGATGCTGTTAGGAAGAAGGTTGAGTGGGAGAAGCTGAAGCTTCTAGCTCGATTTCTCAGTGAAAGCACCAAAAATGTTTGCACAAAAAATGGGCAAACACCTCCAAGTCGTATGATATAGTTGATTATACGTTGTTCTTAGTGATTTGGGTGATTTATGCAAATATATAAAATAGATGGACTAAAATGTAAAAGAAACACATATTTATAGTGGTTCGGCCAGAATGTGCCTACGTCCACTTTATATGTTATTCTCCTTTTCTGTTCAGATGACAAGTATAAAGCTCTTATTACAAGTATCTGAAAGTTATTTGAAAGTTCTATCCGTGCTTGAGCTCTCAAACTTATCTGCCATTGTTGCACCTCTGCCCCTCTATTTATAGAGTGAGGCTGGGGCAGGGGTCTTGGATGGATATAGCTGCTGGTGGGCCTGGGCTGATGCAATCTGGCCTGGTAGTGTTGGTTCGGCAAGGCCTTGGTTCGGTGGAGAGTTGGTGTGGACTTGGTCCGGTTGTAGAGGGTTGAGGTTGCTTCGGCTGGGTATTGGAAGTAGGTTGGTTCGGTAGCAGGGGGTTTGGCAGCAGGTGGTCCGGTAGTGAGTGGTATGGGGACTTGGTTCGGTGGCGAGAGGAATTGGACCGGTGGTAGGTGGTCCGGTGGTGAGTGGTATGGGGACTTGGTTCGGTGGTGAGAGGAATTGGACCGGTGGTAGGTGGTCCGGTGGTGAGTGGTTCGGTGGTACGTGGAGTGGCTTTGGTTCGGCAGGCATGGGAAGGAGCTGGTTCGGTGAGACATTGGTTCGGTGGTAGGAGCATGGTTGAAACACACCCAATAGTTATTTAATCATCTCATCTTTGTTTCCAACTCATCTTCAAATCATTCTTGAAGTGTATTTGTAAACTACTATTTAATTTTTTTTATATATTGTGTTGTTTGAGTTGTTGATGTTGATTTGGGTTTCTGATCGATTCGTCTGATCAACGCTATCGATAAGATTTCAAAACACTTGAACAGAACAAACTGACACAATATGTTGTTTTTCAAATTTAGTAATGAAATAAATTTTGTAACTGTATTATAAATCTTTTTCTGGATTTTATTGAATTGGTTGTTAAGAAATAATAATTGATTTTACGTATCGTTAACTATTGTTTCATATATACATAATTGAACTATAAACATGGTTATAAATTTATTTGGAAATTTAAAATGAATTTAAAACAAGAATTTGAGAATTTAATTTCCGATGGATTTCAAACTTTGTGTTAAAAGTTTTAAAGGATATATTATTTAAAGTATTTTCTAATAGAAATTTGTTTCCAAATAATTTTAAAGTTTAAAATTAGTGCTCTTCTCTTTGTCGCTGGAAAATAACTTCAGTGATGACTGCAGCATCATCGACATTCATTTTCGAGTTCCGAAGTGAAGAGACTGCTCTGTAGTCTTGCTACAGTTTTGTTTTAGGAATTTAATTGATTTGAATTTCTAAAATAAGACTGAATTTATAACATATGTTGATATATGATTTAAATTTGAATGGATATATATATAGTATATGTGCATTTATTTATCTCTAAATAGTTTGGAATTCATCGGAAATTTAATTCTTAAATTTTATCTTAAAAGATAAATTTTTAAGTGTAATTTCAAGATTTGGATAAATATTCAAGTTCGAAATGATTGAATTGAAAAGTTTATTTGTATAATACACGATTTCATTCCAATATAAGTTACCTAAATTTTCATAAGTTGAATGTGTAATTGGATAATATACAATACAAAAAGGATTTTTATAAATAAAATTTGAGTGGTTATAATAAATGTTATACACTTAAATTTTAGTTATATTTCTGTCTTAAAAATCATAACTCTGTATGTTGTTTCAATTTATAAGTTCAAGTTTACAATTTGAGTTATTCAAATTTTGACCTTTGTTTTATTTTTACTGTAAATTTGAGTTTACAGTTCTTATATTTCACAGCTTACTAAAAAAATAATTCAAATCTTAATCTTAAACTTAAACAAATTTATTTAGTTAAGTTACTAATTAAGGAAAAGGATTTTATATAAAAAGTATGATATATTCTCTGTTTTTCTTTGCCTCAGCAAAAATTTGAAACCTGGAAGAACATAACATGCAGAACTTACAGTGAATAACAAACATTCCAAAATATTACACATCAACATATCAATTCTTCCTGAACTCCTTATTAAGAGTTAGATTTAAAATAAGTTTACTCACCCAAATAAATTAAAGTTGAAAACATAAAACAGAGGATGTTTGTTGATGGAAAAAGAAGACTGCAGTTTGAAGTGTGAATTCCTGTAACTCCTCTTGCTTCCTGAATTTTGTTTGAGCTTGAGAATATGAATTTTTTTTATATTTCCACATATTTCCTTCATAAGTTTTAAACGAACTAAATGATATAAACAAGTAGAATGAGGTGGTATTTATAGGTAAAAACTGTTCTTGAACAGTGACACAACTTCTACCATAAGCCTTACCTGGATATAATAATATCTTGCTTTATTATTATTTTTTATGTACTAAGACCTGAGATGAATCAACTATTTCGGCTGAAAGATTGTTATAGAACCTGAAATGATAATTTTCTAGTGCTAATTAAATGCTTATGTTTACATTTATGTTAACATATCATTAATGTTTGCAGACACATTAGTATGTATAAAGATATTTGCAGATTTTGTGTTTGTACCAAGATGTTTTCAAATAGGTTTACACTTATTATGTTTTGCTAACAAATTTTGTTTACTTTGTAAAGATACTTGTAGATCCTTGTTTTTGTCTGGTGTATATTTGTACAATGGTTTTGTTTTATTATCTTTTAACTTAAACACAAATTTATACACTGGTTTTGACTGATTTTATATGTTTGTCTTAACATAGTTAACATTTCTATTTATATCTTATTCATATCATAGTTTTGTACTTATGTTTGTAACTATTATAGTCTTTATTCTAGAATTGACATTGTACAAATGAATGTTTCAGGTTACTCTTACCTGTCTAATTCTACATGCTGCAAGACTATCAATTTTTTTTTGTATACGGATTCTGCTTTGTCTAATTTCATATTTTTGTATTTTTTATTTATATTTTATATTCATATCAAAGTTTTATACTTATGTTTATATATTATGGTTTTCTTATGTCTGTAGACTTATGTTTATAACCATACTTTGTGTTATATTTATGCTAAATATTTATAAGCTTTATTTTATTTTAATTATAAAAGCTGTTGTTAGAAACACTTCTTGATCTTATTTTTTTATTTAAAGTTAAATCTTTCCAATATTTGATTTGTAACTTATATTTTAATTAATGTATTTATATTTAATATGAATATAATTGTGTAATTGTAAATATTGTTATTATTATTAATTGCATTCATATATCTGATATTAAATGTCATTAATACATAACTTTTAATTTAATTGAATAAAATAGATTTAATTTTAAATATTGTTAAAAGAGTCTATTTTATAATTTGAAATTAAAATTTCCCTTATAACACATATACAACTAATAATGTCCAAAAATTCTTATTTATTTATAAATGAAAGTATTGTATTTTTATTTAAATTTGATTAAAAACATATTGTAATAATAGGGTCAAAATTTCGGGATGTCACACAAGGCAATGCCAGGATAGACATACCAATTACGCACATGGGCTGGCGGTAACGAAGCAGCCACTGCGCCTACCTCGGAACACACTCCCAATCAAAATCTAAGGATGGCCATCAAATCAACCACAAGTAAGAGTATAGTATCGAAGAAGTGCGTCCGACCAGAGGAGCTACCCCTTTTGGCCCGAGATCGCTTCTGCTTTAGCCATCTTATGCCAACTCACGGGAGTTGGGTCCACGTAATATCCTCAAGAACGTCTCCACCATCCTACTTCATTCTGGAACTCCACCGCGTACATGGTTGTTAAAGTGGTTTTCAAAGTTGGCAAAGAGTATGACTACTTCCGATCCCGGTCTTTGTAACAACCAAACGTTATTATAACGCCGTGGTCATTTCAAAATAGTCTATACTTCAAAAATCAAATCATTTCATTTCAAAACTATATTCCTTTCAAAATAGTTTATACTTCGAAACCAAAACCATTTTATTTCAAAACTATATTCAAATCAATACGATATCATTTCCATTTCAACCATATATTCACCTTTAAAAAAATCATACTACTTCCAAAGTTATAACTCTTTCGAAACCCAAAATACTTGAAATCATTACACTTTGAAAATCATAACATTTCGAAATCATACATTTGAAATCATGAAACATTCCTTTAATTCTTTACATTTACAAATTTATTCAATTAAACCCAAATTTCAAATTTCAAATTTTAATTCAATTCAAACCATCAGTTTCAATTAAATTCAGTTTCCCAACAAAACATTCCAAATCCTATGAATTTCAAATATAGATTGGATCCACAAAATAAACTATTCAATTTTTAATATATTTCAAAGCCTTAATATACCACATTTCAAAACTAATTTATAATTTCAAATATCTCAAATTTAACTTCGGTATTACTTAGTTTTGAAATGTTCATGTCATAAATCCAATATCTTTAAATAAACTCAAATTACAAGTAAACCAAATATCCTTTCATACAAATATAAAATTCAAATATTCATTTATAAAAATCAAATATTATTCCAAATTCACGTTATTTATCAAAATAAAGATTAGGTCATTTCCAAACCATTTCAAAATCATTAAAATATTATATCCTTTCAAAACCTCATTATCAAATCATTATTTGAATTCAAATTCAAATATTCAAATTTAAATATCATTTTAAAATCAAATATGTCATTCATTTATTATTTCCAATATCATTATAAAACATATTTCACAATTTCATTCAAAAATTCATTTATCTTATTACATTTCATTCCATTTAACCCATAACAAAGTAAACCTTATTTAAATTTAAATTCAATTTAAATTCCTTAAAAATTCAAATTCAAATTTAAATATATATTCAAACTCCTTAATTACACAAATAACCAAATTCAAAAAAAAATTAAATCATTTAACACTTTAAAATATAACTCAAATAGTGTTAAAATCTATAACATTTCAAAACATTGTCAAAATATAGCAATGACAGCATTTATGAAGTGCTATCGTAGCTTATAATTTCCAAAATAGTTTAGTTTAGGAACAACGACATTTATAAAATGTCTTAATAGATATTAAATTATTACAGCACAGTTAAATTCAAAAACAACAACATTTAAAAATGTTGTCATCAAACCACAGCATTTTTGGGAAATGCTGTTAATAAAATTCCAGATTTTATTATAACTTTTCAAAAAAAAAAAACTTCTAAATTTTCTGTTTAAATTTATAAATCATATTTCTAGACTTCAAAATTTCACATTTAAATACCTTTAACATATGATTTATCACAATAAAATTTAAATCAAATATCCAATTAAAATCCATTTCATTTGTTAAGTCAAAATTTCACTGTTTATTTACCTACTAAATTTAAACGAAAACTCAACATTTTACTTCAAATATTATTTCAAAACTTCAAATTAAATTTCCATTATTTACTTACATTTTAAAAATATAATTTAAAGTCAAAAATCACAATTACTTCAAATTTACATCCTTAAATTCACAAATTCAAAAATTAATATTTAGCTTTCACCAACCATAAAATATATTTTTTTAAATCAAAAGTTATACTTTTCAAAAAATACATATCTTTAGAAAAATCATTTAAAAATGTAACACGGGGTCTGTATATAATTTTCTAACCTAGGTCAAGTGATACAGATATATATCATTTCAATCCGCAGTTTAAAAAGAAAACCCGGGTTCTATCATTTTAAATCCGCAATCCCAAGTAAATAAAATAAATAAAAATCGCTCAGGCCTATCATTTCAGCCCATAACGTTAAGTCCGTTCGGGTATGTATCATTTCAATCCGCCGTGATTCTATTCTAACAGGGAACTTGCAGTGATTATATGCATAAACAATATAAACAATGTCAATGTCACAATATAATGTCATATATCATATGTCAGGTGATAAATAACAGAATTAACATGGTAATAACATGGCATAGCATATCATATAATCATCATTAACTTGCATAAACATTTTATATTGCTAAACACTTGTCATCAATTTACTAATTCATAAGTAAATATGTCAGATTGAGAAGGAATCACCTTTTCAAGCTGAAGACCACTATGACAAACAAAACGATTCCAAATGCATGACAAGCACGACACAGCATGATACAGCATGACATTGGATTCAAATGAGAGAGATAGCCAAGATATGACCCAAACAAGACAAAACAACACATGAATATACAACACAAAACAATATTGGATAAATTGAAAAATGAAAGCAATAAAGACAAGATAGCTTAACCTTGCCTTAACCACTCCAATGCTCAACCATAGGGGATCTTTTGCTCGACCATTGATGTGTTTTTGGGTCAGGTATAGTTTCATATAGGTCAGGTTATAGGTGGATGAAGGTGGTGGAAGAGATACAACATGAAGCATACATGGGTTCAAGGCAAATAGTAATGATTTTCGTGCACACAAGGCTTGGCTAGATCACACATGAGCTCGGCCATAGGTCAATTGGGTCAGGTCAGGTCTGGAGCTTGCTATAGTGATGGCCAAATGATGAAGTAGCTGCTGGTGATGATGGCTAAGGGGTGGCCGAAACAAACTATGAAGGTGTGCGGTGAAATCAAGGCTTGGCTTGGCATGGCAATTTGTGGAGTGTTTGTGCAAATTTTGTGGAGCTATCAACATCAAGTGGTCATGGCTTAACTTTTTGGTTAGAGGAGGGGCTGATGGCTGTTGTAGATGGAGGAGGTGATGGTGGAGCTGATGGTGGAGAGTGGAGTAAAGGCTAGCCCGAGCAAACTTGCAAAGAATCAAAGGCAAAATCAATGGGAAAGTAAGAAGAAAAAGAGAGAAAGAAAGAGGCCATTACCATGGTTTTTTCTCATGGCCGTGAGTTTTTGAGAATGAGAAACATTTCTGACGTGAATAATAGAGGAATGCATGGCTAGGGCAAAGGAAATGGTTGGCTAGAGTCAATGCAAATGTTAATTGACAAATGAAAAGGCAAACGACATATGTAAGGTCATGGCATATGAAAAGGTTTTGACCTTTTATATTTCTTTTTCGTTTAAATTAAATTAAACTATATATATTTTAGTAAATAAAATATGAAACTGAACAAAATAAAGTGGAAAAAGAAATTAAATAAATATATTTTAGAAAACTATAAAACAATTGTGAAAATAGCACAATAATAGAAACTAGGGTGAAAAATTGTAGAAAAAATACAATAAGCTTTGGAAAATTATAACATCACTTTAAAAATATTTAAAAATGAAATTATATACATATGACATGTCATATTACACATATACTCAAATTAGAACAAACAAAAATATTATTTATATAAACTAAAATAAACAATTTCATTAAATAAAACAACGTATATACAATATTGTAAAAAGCATAGCTTTCACAATATAAATCGGATTTCAACGAAACGAAAAGCAGTATTCTTGAAATTTTATTTATTTTGATAATAAAAGATAAAATTAAAAAATTCACATATTTAAATTTTAAATTTAAAAGTCAAAGTTGACCATTTTGACTAAAAATCACATTTTTTTTGGAAAATATTCCATTTATTCATGTTTGAAATTCTAATTTACATAAAAATAAAAATTTATATTTAAAATAACAAAATTATTAATTTTTATAAATAAAAATAAAGTTTTTAAATCAGGAATTTAATTTAAATAATTAAAATATACAATTAAAATAATCACAAAATACAGGGTTGTTACACTCTCCCCCACTCAAAACTTTTCGTCCCCGAAAAGGAATGAGGTACGGAAAAGCATAGAAAAAGATAGAATGAAATAGGATTAAGACAAGATGACAAGAAGATTGAAATTATGCCTGATAACTATTGTTATAGGTAAGTTTTACATTGTAGAGATGATCTTCCCAAGATCCTCCAGAATCAAGAACACAAGCACGAAAAAGATCTTCTAGAATCCGATTCACCCTTTCCATTTGACCGATGGTCTGTGAATGGAAAGTAGTGCTCAGATTCAAAATGAGTTCCAAAGATTATAGAAAGATTTCTAAACAGACTGGTATAATCAATAGCCTCCCCATTTTGTAGCAAGATAAGGAACATATGGAAAATAAGGACAACCAAAAGATAGTTTGAAAAACAGAATAAGATAATAAATTTGAAACCTTGAAAATTTCAACTTAAATTGAAAATTAATTTTAAATAAGTCAAATAAATCTTAACTATCTCTAATTTTATTATCTTATCATCAATTTATCTTAAATAAACAATTTCTAACCCATGGATTTGAAAAAAAAACATTTATTATACTCAAAATGTACTCAATAAATTTAATTCTTCTTTATTCCTAATTAAAATTAAATTATTCCTCTCAATATATTTTATCACCTATGTTAAATATATTTACACTTATTATAACTGCTTTAATTTATTCTTAGTTCCTTTAACATCATTTTATATTGTAAATTATTCCATTACGCCTTTTCTTTTCTCTATTTACAACTGTTAATCTTTTTATAATTTTTATTTAACTTTTCTTAGAGTAGTTTGATAGAAAACTGAAAATGCTTTTATACGATTATCTGTTGATTCAATAAATTATCGTTATTGTAATTTTACATGAAGTTTGAGTATTGATTCAAGAACAACAGAAAAATGTTAGAAAAAATTTTAAATGCGAGATTTGTGGGGAATGATCAAAGGTAGGGTTTTCGGGTTCTAAGTTCTGGGCTTTGTTCATTAGTTGTTCGCGTCGCCGCAGTGCCACCGAGTGACATGAGGTTTTGGGAAGTGGTTGAGGGGGTTGATGGCGAGATATAGCCGAAGCCATGTCGTCTCTAGCGGTCGAGATCGTGAGGACGAGGGGTTTTCGCCTATCGTGTGTGAGTAGCTGCTCGAATTTTCTAGCATTTTTTCGATTGAGTGATATTTCAATTGATTTGAGTTTAGTTTTCGAACGAGAGGTGAGTTTATGATTTGCTGGAGGCGTCATGTGGCGTTGGAGCGGTGGCGAACCGCCGTGCACGTGCACGGCGGCGGAGAGGTGCTGGTTGGTGTCGACTCGAGTGAAACTCGAGTTTGTTCGCTTGTAGCTCCGGGTTTGTCTCTGGGAAGAATTTTGAGTGTGCGCGTTTATTAATAGGTTTCAACAGTTTTAAAACTTAAACTTTTAAAAAAAGAAACAGGAGAAGAAAGAACAGAGGAAGAAGAAAAGAAAGGCAGGGAAGGGCGCGAGAAAAGTACTGGGTAATCTCGAGTTCGACCCGAGTTAATTATGCTGTTACCTTCGGGTTTTACAATTTCAGGGAAATGCTAAGTTGAAAAAAATATATAAGTTAAGTATTAATTAAGTTAAGAATGTTGATAAATTGATTTAAACTAAGATTAACTTTAATGTTACTAAGGAAGCTTTACAGAAACGAAGAAGAGTAATTAATTTAAATCGAAGTTAATTATGAATGTAATAAATTTTATAACCGTAATAAGTAGTTCAAAATTTAATTAAATTTGTAATTAAAGATTTTAATGATAATCTTGCGTAAACCCATTTGTAATTAAGAATTTAATTAATCATTGAAAGTTAATAATTTAACAAATCATAGTTAATTGATTAAATAACTAATTAAGGATGAAACGATTAAGTTAATTAATAATTAATGATTAATTAAGCAAATAGTAATAATTAGATGTGTAATTCAGTTTTATAAATCAATAATTAAGGTTATTGATTAATAATTAATTAATTAATTAAGTGAATAATTAATAAGTAATTAATAAATTGAAATAAGTTAACTAATTAGTAATTGATTAAGCAAAAATAAAATATAGTTTATTCTTAAGCAAGTAATTAAGTTTAAAATAAATCAAACTAAATGTTGAAATGAATCGATGATTCTATTTGATTGACTCTGATGTTTATTTATATCCTGTGATGTTCTGTGATATTCTGGATATATCTGTGATGATTGTGTATGATTCATCTGTGTTGAATTGCTATGTGAACTTAATTGTTGAATTTAAACTATATAAGTTAATTGGACAACTTGGCCTTTAAAATGGTTTGGATTTCGATGAGACCGGGATCAGGTATCGATTTGATAGTCCGAAAACCACATCGATCCAAATTAAACATTAGGTCGTGTAATCTCAAGTGAAGATCAAGATGGTGTTTTCAGAATACAAGGGTTATTGTCGTTAACTCTGAGGGTGATTCCAAAACGAGTGTAACGAGATAATGCCTTCGGTTTCGTTCGAACCCAGAACGAACTTGTATGGATTGAATGCTTTCAGCACATCGTCAGACGGACGATGAGCATTCTAAGAGATATATTCTATAAAGGTAAACGCAGCCTCAAGCCTCGTCAACCGGGAATGGCTAAAACAGGGGATGTGCAGCAAGGTTAGGTGGGTCATGCCCAAGCAGGACGAGGTATACCCCTGTTTAGATGTCCATTTTACTCGGCTGTGTGGGCGGTTGGTGTTCAGCCAACTACGGGGTTATCTTGTTCGGGATTGTTCAGTAAGGAATGGTTCCGGCCTTGTGTTGCAAGGGAGTTAGGGTGGCTCCTCGGTACGGAGATCTAGGCCACGTACTGTGACGGGCGGTACCCCAGTAGCCCTGCCATTGTATGGGATCCAATTTCCAATAAGCGTCGTACGTTTTGATTGTGCCGAACTACGTTGGAATGTGAGATGTAAGCATTTCAGCTATTTCTGTATTTTACTTGAAAACCCTAGACACTATTATAATATCACTGAATTTCCTATAAAATGTTTTGGTTAGCGTAAGGTAAAAACTTACCCGTATTTATGTGTGGGAAGTCTTACGTGATACCTTTATTTTAAATGATTTTCAAAGTTAAACAACTTTAACCCGTTTACTCATACCAGACCCATGTCTGACCCGGAGTTTATATTTTATTTTTCATAAACTCTTGGGTACTCAAATTTTTATGAGTAGTCAAGTGATAGGTAATCAGAGTATAGAGTTTTCTGGAGGAGTTGGAGCAGAAGACTAGACGT
Organism: Allium cepa; assembly: GCA_030765085.1. Taxonomy (NCBI): domain Eukaryota; kingdom Viridiplantae; phylum Streptophyta; class Magnoliopsida; order Asparagales; family Amaryllidaceae; genus Allium; species Allium cepa. Next base: position 400,990,893 of record CM060931.1, read on the forward strand.
ATGTAGCTATCCATATAATTCCACTATGTTAGTTTATGATATTTGAGATGTATGTTCTGACAGATATGTATATGACAGTCATGTTGTATGATATTATATAACTCTGATGTGTATATAACTATGAAATAGTTATGTTGATGTATTATATTTTTTTCCATTCCGCTGTGAGATTCTGATGTTGTTATTCTTTCTTTCTATTCTTTTCTATTTCTATCCCTTTCTTTCTTATTGATGACACGTCTTTCTGGAGTAAGAAAGTCAGGTTGCCACAGCTGGTATCAGAGCGCTAGATTGAGCGAGTACCTAGGCTCTGGAGTAATATTTATCTTGAGAGTGCGTATTTTTATTTTCATAAAATTATATATATATACCTATCTAAATTTGTTGAGTTACCTGTTCAGGTGGCCAACATGAGTTCTGGAAGAAGAGGCAGAGTTAGGGCCAGTACTTCGATGGATAATGGTCGAAGTCAAATTGCTAGAGAGGCTGTAAATCCAGTGCCGCCTCAAGTTAGTTTTGCAGCCTTATGTAAAGATTTCATCGATCTTGAAGGCCAACCATTTAAAGGTTCAAAATCGATAATTGAAGTTCAAGCATGGCTACGCTCTTATGAGCACATTTTTAAGAGTATGAGATTGTCGGATGATCGGAAGAGGGAAATGGCATCGTGGAAATTGCAGGGAGGCACAGCAGCATGGTGGGATGCAACAATTGCAAATATTCCTGAGAAAGATATTTCATGGGAAAGATTTAAGGAGTTATTTGAGGAGAAGTTTATGCCTACAGCAAGGAAAACCCAATTGTACCAGGATTTTCTGAACTTGAAGCAGGAAAGCATGACTATTTCTGAGTATGAGACCAAATTCAACGAACTTTCGTGTTACGGATCAGGACTCATTGATACTCCCCTCAAAAGAATGAAAAGTTTGTGCAAGGATTGAGGTCCGAATTTCACGATAGGATGACGGTGCTCTTGAAAGGATCTTTTGTTGATTTAGTTGATATGGCTTTGAGGTATGAAAATTTGATGAGTAATAAATTGGAGGCAACAACAACAATTTCGAGAGGGAATTTTGTTAACCCAAATAAAAGAAAGTTTAATCCACTTTGGAAGAGGCAAGGCAAGGGAAAGAAATCGGGAGGAAGCAATAACGGACCTCGCAAGTGTTATAATTGTCAGCAAATTGAACATTTGGCAAACCAGTGTTCTCAAGGGGGATCTCAGCAACAGTAACGACAAAGTGGTCCAGGATTGGCAGTAGTTCAGAGATCGTTGTGTTTTAATTGTCATCAGCCTGGTCATATGATTAAGAATTGTCCACTTTTGCAGAGGACACTGCAGGATAAAGTTTTTGCTCTGGAAGCAGGTCCATCTTCTTCTTCTCAAGGCAAAGGAGTTTTGGAAGGTACCTTACTCTTAGATGGCAAATATATTAAAGTTTTATTTGATTCGAGTGCATCTTTGAGTTTCATTTCTTTGGAATCGGTAGAAAAGTTTTCTCTCAACCCCAGTACGGTGGATCGTCCTATTATTGTATCTAATCCTATAGGTGGAGCAACCAAATTGGATACAATCTGTAAGGACTTGAAGCTTTCTTATCTATCCCACAGCTTCTCTTGTGACCCATATGTGTTAAATTTTAAGGGATTTGATCTTATTTTGGGAATGGATTGGCTCGATAAGTATAAAGCAGTCCTGAATTGTGATGAGAGGACAGTTTCATTGGAGACTGTTTTGGTAGGATTGCCAAAGTGTCGTGCAATAGTTCTGGATTTCACTTAAGTAGTCTTTTGCAAGGAGTTGAGACTTCTCAAGAGAAAGTTGAAGAAATCGATGTGGTTCAAGATTTTCTTGATGTCTTTGAAGAAGTTATGTGTCTACCGCCACATCGAGAGATTGAGTTTCATATTGATTTGATTCCAGGAGCAGTGTCGGGATTCAGCCCATGCCTCCTAGAGAGAGAGAAGAGTTGATTAAGCAGACGCGGGATCTTTTGGAGAAGGGTTTGATTAGACCCAGTTTTTCTTGTTGGGGCTCTGCTGCGGTGGTTGTCACCAAATCGGATGGTTCGCTAAGGTTCTGTGTTGATTATAGAGAATTGAAAAAAGTGACCATTCGAAATAAATATCCTTTTCCTCGCATTGATGATCTTTTGATCAGTTGCATGGAGCTTCTATCTTTTCTCAACTGGATCTAGCTTTTGGATTCCATCAATTGAGAGTAGCTGAAGACAGTATTCCCTTGACAGCATTTAGGGGACCGAATTGTTTTTATAAGTGGTTGGTTATGCCTTTCGGGTTAACCAACGCGCCTGCCTATTTTGTTGACCTCATGAACCGAGTCTTTAGAGATGTGTTGAATAAGTTCGTACTAGTATTCATTGATGACATCTTGGTCTACTCCAAATCGGAAGAGGAGCACAGGCAGCATTTAAGAATTGTATTGGAGACTCTGAGGAAGCATGTGTTGAAGGAAAAGTTTTCAAAGTGCCATTTCTGGAAATTGGAAGCTAAATTTTTAGGGCACATTGTTTCTGGTAAAGGCATTTCTGTAGATCCAACGAAGGTTGAAACTATTTTGGAATGGAAACAGCCGGAGACACCGACTGAAGTTCGCAGTTTTCTGGGTTTGGCTGGCTACTACAGAAAATTTATCAAGGATTATTCCAAGATTTCTTCACATCTGACCTAGCTGACTAGGAAAGAAGCTAAACTCAAATGGACACCTCGGTGTGAAGAAGCTTTTCAGGAATTGAAGACAAGGCTAACCAGTGCACCAGTGCTTGCTATTCCGGATGGGAAGAGCAAATTTGAAGTATATACGGATGCGTGTTTAGTTGGACTAGGAGAAGTTCTGATGCAAAATGGCAGAGTAATTGCGTATGCTAGTCGGCAATTGAAGTCACATGAGAAAAACTATGCTACGCATGATTTAGAACTATTAGCTATTGTTTTTGCTTTGAAGATCTGGAGACATTATCTTTTGGGAGAAAAGTTTGAGTTGTTCACGGATCACAAACCGTTGAAATATATTTTCTCTCAGAAAGATCTTAATTTGAGACAGCAGAGATGGGTCGAATTTTTGTCATCTTATGATCTGGATATTTTGTATACTCCGGAGAAAGCGAATGTCATGGCTGATGCTCTTAGTAGGAATGCGGTTTTATCTCTTCTGGAAGTCGTTCCATCTCTCCAAGAAAGAATCGTTAGTAAGCAAATGGAGGATAAATCTTTTGAGGAAATAATTCTTGGAACTAAGGACGGGCGATATTCAGATTTCAAGGTGGACGATTAAGGTGCTTTAAGGATTAATGGTCGTTTGTGTGTGCCTAATATTGATGGACTGAGGCAAGAAGTCTTAGCTGAGTGTTATCGCTCCAAATTGAATATTCACCCGGGAATCTCGAAGATGTATAAAGATATGAGGAGAGTTTTCTGGTGGCTAAGCATGGAAAAGGATGTAGCTGCTTTTGTAAATGTTGCGCCATCTGCCAACAAGTGAAGGGAGATCAACAGAAGTCTGCTGGACTACTGCAGCCTTTGGAAATTCCAGATTGGAAGTGGGAGATGATCTCGATGGACTTCATCGACGGTTTGCCTAGAACCAAGAAAGGAAATGAAGGAATATGGGTTATTGTGGATCGTTTAACGAAGAGTGCCCATTTTATACCGGTCAAGGCAACTCGTACTGCAGTTTCCCTGGCATAAATTTTCTTGAAGGAGATAGTCAGATTGCATGGTGTTCCTGTCAGCATAGTAAGTGACCGTGATCCTATTTTCACTAGCAAATTCTGGGAAGCTCTACAATCAGCAATGGGAACAAGTTTGAGATTAATTACAGCCTATCATCCTCAGATGGACGGACAAACGGAGAGGCTTAATCATATTCTGGAAGATATGTTGCGAGCTTGTGTATTGGATTTTGGTGGATCATGGGAAGACCATCTTCATTTAGTAGAATTTTCTTATAATAACAGTTACCAAGAGAGTATTAAGATGGCTCCTTATGAAGCTCTGTATGGAAAACCATGTAGATCCCCATCTTATTGGATTGAATCGAATGATCGACTTGTACTCGGACCCGATCCAATTCGTGAAGCTTCTGCGAAGGTTGGGCTTATCAAGAAAAGGATGAAAGCTGCTCAGGATCGTCAGAAGAAATATGCAGATAAGAGACGAAGACCATTAGAATTTGAGATCGAAGATTTAGTTTTTATCAAGGTTTCCCCAATCAAAGGTTCTATAAGATTCGGAAAAACGGGAAAACTTGCTCCGAGATATATTGGTCCATTCCGAGTGCTAGAAAGAAATGGAACTGTAGCCTACAGGATTGAATTGCCAGAACGGATGTCTGGGATTCACAATGTATTTCATATGTCTCATTTAAGGAAATTTATTCATGACCCATCATTAGTGGTAGAACCGGTTGTTCAGGAAGATTTAGAAATAGAACCCAACCTGACTGTGGTTAGAAATCCTGTTCAGATTGTAGATCAAGATGAGAAGCAACTCAGGAACAAAGTGGTGAAACTCGTCAAGGTGCAATGGAGTGAGGATCCCAGAGATTGTACATGGGAAACTCTTGATAGTTTTTGAAAAGCTTATCCAGATTTATGTCCAGACAGCTAGTAATGTTGTTGGAATTGACTGTTTGATTGTTTGTTTTTGTATGGATGATATGTATGTTTGGAGTGTTAATATTAAGCGTTGGAATTAACCGTTGTTTAAATTTCGGGGACGAAATTCTTTTAAGGGGGGAGGAATGTGACATCCCGGAATTTTGACCCTATTATTACAATATGTTTTTAATCAAATTTAAATAAAAATACAACATTTCAATAAGAATTTTTGGACATTATTAGTTGTATATGTGTTATAAGGGAAATTTTAATCTCAAAATATAAAATAGACTCGTTTAACAATATTTAAAATTAAATCTGTTTTATTCAATTAAATTAAAAGTTATGTATTAATGACATTTAATATCAGATATATGAATGCAGTTAATAATAATAATATTTACAATAACACAATTATATTCATATTAAATATAAATACATTAATGCAAATATAAGTTACAAATCAAATATTGGAAAGATTTAACTTTAAATAAAAAAATAAGATCAAGAAGTGTTTCTAACAACAGCTTTTATAATTAAAATAAAATAAAGCTTATAAATATTTAGCATAAATATAACACAAAATATGGTTATAAACATAAGTCTATAGACATAAGAAACCATAATATAAAACTTTGATATGAATATAAAATATAAATAACATATACAAAAATATGAAATCAGACAAAGCAGAATTCGTATACAAAAAAAAATTGATAGTCTTGCAGCATGTAGAATTAGACAGGTAAGAGTAACCTGAAACATTCATTTGTATAATGTCAATTCTTTAATAAAAACTATAATGGTTACAAACATAAGTACAAAACTATGATATGAATAAGATATAAATAGAAATGTTAACTATGTTAAGACAAACATAGAAAATCAGTCAAAACCAGTGTATAAATTTGTGTTTAAGTTAAAAGATAATAAAACAAAACCATTATACAAATATACACCAGACAAAAACAAGGATCTACAAGTATCTTTACAAAGTAAACAAAATTTGTGAGCAAAACATAATAAGTGTAAACCTATTTGAAAACATCTTGGTACAAACACAAAATCTGCAAATATCTTTATACATACTCATGTGTCTGCAAACATTAATGATATGTTAACATAAATGTAAACATAAGCATTTAATTAGCACTAGCAAACTGTCATTTCAGGTTTTATAACAATCTTTCAGCCGAAATAGTTGATTCATCTCAGGTCTTAGTACATAAAAAAAATAAAGCAAGATATTATTATATCCAGGTACGACTTATGGTAGAAGTTGTGTCACTGTTCAAGAACAGTTTTTATCTATAAATACCACCTCATTCTACTTTTTTATATCATTTAGTTCGTTTAAAACTTAAGAAGGAAATCTGTGGAAATATAAACAAATTTCATATTCTCTAGCTCAAACAAAATTCAGGAAGCAAGAGGAGTTACAGGAATTCACACTTCAAACTGCAGTCTTCTTTTTCCATCAACAAACATCCTCTGTTTCAAGTTTTCAACTGTAATCTATTTGGTTGAGTAAACTTATTTTAAATCTAACTCTTAATAAGTAGTTCAGGAAGAATTGATATGTTGATGTGTAATATTTTGGAATGTTTGCTATTCACTGTAAGTTCTGCATGTTATGTTCTTCCAGGTTTCAAATTTTTGCTGAGGCAAAGAAAAACAGAGAATATATCATACTTTTTATATAAAATCCTTTTCTTTAATTAGTAAGTTAACTAAATAAATTTGTTTAAGTTTAGGATTAAGATTTGAATTATTTTTTTATTAAGCTGTGAAATATAAGAACTGTAAACTCAAATTTACAGTAAAAATAAAACAAAGGTCAAAATTCGAATAACTCGAATTGTAAACTTGAACTTATAAATTGAAAAAACATACAAAGTTATGATTTTTAAGACAGAAATTATAATTTTTAGTTAACTTTTCTTAGAGTAGTTTGATAGTAAACTGAAAATGCTTTCATACGATTATCTGATGATTCAATAAATTATTGTTGTTGTAATTTTACATGAAGTTTGAGCATTGATTCACGAACAACAGAAAAATGTTAGAAAAATTTTTAAATGCGAGATTTGTGGGGAATGATCAAAGGTAGGGTTTTCGGTTTTGAAGTTCTGGGATTTGTTCATTGGTTGTTCGCGTCGCCGTAGTGCCAGCGAGTGACGTAAGGTTTTGGGAAGTGGTTGAGGGGGTTGATGGCGAGATATGGCCGAAGCCATGTCGTCTCTGGCGGTCGAGATCGTAAGGACGAGGGGTTTTCGCCTATCGTGTGTGAATAGCTGCTCGAATTTTCTAGAATTTTTTCGATTGAGTGATATTTGCACTGATTTGAGTTTAGTTTTCGAACGAGAGGTGAGTTTATGATTTGCTGGAGGCATCGTGTGGCGTTGGAGCGGTGGCGAACCGCCGTGCACGTGCACGGCGGCGGAGAGGTGCTGGTTAGTGTCGACTCGAGTGAAACTCGAGTTTGTTCGCTTGTAGCTTCGGGTTTTTCTCTGGGAAGAATTTTGAGTGCACGCGTGTGTTAATAGGTTTCAACAGTTTTAAAACTTAAACTTTAAAAAAAAAATAGGAGAAGAAAGAACAGAGGAAGAAGAAAAGAAAGGCAGGGAAGGGCGTGAGAAAAGTACTGGGTAATCTCGAGTTCGACCCGATTTAATTGTGTTGTTACCTTCGGGTTTTACAATTTCAGTGAAATGCTAAGTTGAAAAATATATATAAGTTAAGTATTAATTAAGTTAAGAATGTTGATAAATTGATTTAAACTAATATTAACTTTAATGTTACTAAGGAAGCTTTACAGAAAACGAAGAAGAGTAATTAATTTAAATCGAAGTTAATTATGAATGTAATAAATTTTATAATCGTAATAAGTAGTTCAAAATTTAATTAAATTTGTAATTAAAGATTTTAATGATAATCTTGCGTAAACCCATTTGTAATTAAGAATTTGATTAATCATTGAAAGTTAATAATTTAACGAATCATAGTTAATTGATAAATAACTAATTAAGGATGAAACGATTAAGTTAATTAATAATTAATGATTAATTAAAAAAATAGTAATAATTAGATGTGTAATTGAGTTTTATAAATCAATAATTAAGGTTATTGATTAATAATTAATTAATTAATTAAGTGAATAATTAATAAGTAATTAATAAATTGAAATAAGTTAACTAATTAGTAATTAATTAAGCAAAAATAAAATATAGTTTATTCTTAAGCAAGTAATTAAGTTTAAAATAAATCAAACTAAATGTTGATATGAATCGATGATTCTATTTGATTGACTCTGATGTTTATTTATATCCTGTGATGTTCTGTGATATTCTGGATATATCTGTGATGATTGTGTATGATTCATCTGTGTTGAATTGCTATGTGAACTTAATTGTTGAATTTAAACTATATAAGTTAATTAGACAACTTGGCCTTTAAAATGGCGTTTGGATTTCGATGAGACCGGGATCGGGTATCGATATGATAGTCCGAAAACCACATCGATCCAAATTAAACGTTAGGTCGTGTAATCTCAAGTGAAGATCAAGATGGTGTTTTCAGAATGCAAGGGTTATTGTCGTTAACTCTGAGGGCGATTCCAGAACGAGTGTAACGAGATAATGCCTTCGGTTTCGTTCGAACCCGAAATGAACTTGTATTGATTGAATGCTTTCAGCACATCGTCAGATGGACGATGAGCATTCTGAGAGATATGTTCTATAAAGGTAAACGCAGCCTCAAGCCTCATCAACCGGGAATGGCTAAAACAGGGGATGTGCAACAAGGTTAAGTGGGTCATGCCCAAGCAGGACGAGGTATACCCCTGTCTAGATGTCCCTTTTATTCGGGTGTGTGGACGGTTGGTCTGCAGCAAACTGCGGGGTTATCTTGTTCGGGACTGTTTAGTAAGGAATGGTTCCAGCCTTGTGTTGCAGGGGAGTTAGGGTGACTCCTCGGTACGGTTGTAACAACCCGCATATTTGTCGATTTTTATATTTAAATATTTTATTAAAATATTTTATCGACACTCGGAATTTAGTCCGAAAAGCTACTTTTTGCATACGGTCGAATTAGGACTCGGGACCATCCCATTGAGTTTAAAATGCCGTTTGCGACCTTTTTGAGTATAAGCTTCGATATGTTTGGAGTAAGTTGATTTTTACTACTTTTTCACTTATGGCTTTGGTTTGGGCTGAGCCCATTAACCCCACTTATGCATTCAGTCCCAAACCCTTCTCCACTTCATTACTTCATTCCTCATTTCCTTATACTCAAGCTTTATATTAATGGAGAGTGGAAGAGGAAATTAAAACTCCAAAACCCTAGTTTTCTTTTGCAAATCGAACTCTAGCTCCAAACTAATAGAAGAACCCATTCGTAAGCTTCTCTTCTTCTTCTCCAACTCATTCTCTTATCAATTTCAGAAATTCCTAAACTTAACTTTGGGAATGTTCTTCTTTTAAAGCTTAGAATCAAGCTTCTTGAGTTGGATTTGAAGAGTAGTTGATTCTCCTTTGCTATCGAGCTTCTTCTTCAATCGTTTGGGTTCAATGGTAAGATTTTTATCTCACATCTTTTTCTATATCTATCTTTGTGGTTAGGTATGAATTCCTAACATTTGTGCATATTCATTTGCTTCTGATTTGAATTGAATTGGTGAATATTCCAATTTTTGTGAAAATCCTTTTATGGACGTTTGATCACGATATTTGGGGTGTATCGAAGAGCCTGTAAGGCCGGGTTGTCATTTGACGTGAATCCTTAGTCGTCGTTGCTCGCTCGATCGCTCCCGACATCGTTTTGGCCATATGGCCTAGGCAAATTGTTGCCCTTACCAGGTTTTCAGACGTCTGGAGACCAATGACAAACGTCTAGTTTTGCAACCTGGAGAAAAATAAAATACGGCAGAAAAATAAATAAGGCAGTGCCTAATTTCAGACGTCTGAATTAGCGTTCCATACGTCTGGAATAAGGTTAGACGTCTGATTTGTGTTTTCAGACGTCTGGTTGGTTTTCTGGAATATTTCCAGAAACCAATACCAGACGTCTGGACTTTCCTCCAAACGTCTGAATGTTTTTCAGACGTCTGATTTTAGGTTTTAGACGTCTGGGTGGTTTACTGGGAAATTTCTAGAAACCAAATCCAGACGTTTGGATAACCCCTCAGACGTCTGGAAATCCCTAGTTTTGCCTATTTGCCTAATTTTGAGTAAAACTTACAATATTAATCGATTTTTGTCGATCCGATTATTTGTTATCACTATTACCGTCTTTGATGACTTCTTTCTATGGATTTTTGGAAATATCCATTTCTATGGATTTGGTATCGATTTCTTTGGATTTTATTCACGTCTTCGGATGTGAATTTTGGTGATTGATTGTTCTACAATCATTTTTGTGATTTGTCACTTTAAAAATATAAAGGTTTCAATACTAGTATTAAATATCAAAACCTCTTCATCAAAACGATTTCAACTATATTTTCAATATCAAACTCGTTTATAAAACCGTTTTCCAATCTACTAGTATACACAAACCTTTACCTCACTCGTATGAGAAATCTAATTAAATGGCATAGTAAAACGAGTGCTATGAAACGCTTGCGTTTACTTCGTCGGTTAATTCTTGGACTTGTTCGATTGAAACTCTTGTGACAATTTTCTAGTGGAGATCTACAATTTGTTCGTAAATATTTAAGTTAAGCTAGTGGTTATGGGACATGAAGCTAAATTTATATATTTACTAGCTTAGTGTAATTGACACTTCTCGTTGATCATGACGATCATCTTTGTGATTTAGACTAGCAATGTGCAATGTCTCTTTGTCTGCGAGGGAGACTAAACCCCGTTTTGTGGAGTTTCGACTCAAATTGGTGGGGTAGCAACCCATGGTCTTCGGGCCGTTTGTGGAGCTTCGGCTCAATTTGTGATGGTTAGCAACGATGGAATTAGCGTTCCGTTTTTGATACACGTGTTGGTGAGCTTTATTCTCCCGTTTGTGATAGGCCTCCCCCTTTTTGTGATTTCTGGATTTCTTGAGATGATTTCTAGAATTTGTGTTTCACCAATTTTCGTGATTTCCATTGATAAGTTTTATCAATATTTGTGCATTGGTGAATTTGTGTGTCATTGACTTTTGTGATTGACATTGATATAATCGTCAATGTTTATGGTTTGGTGAACGAAATAAGGAGTATGACATTTCTTTGATTCTTGTGTAGATTTTGTGATATTTATTAATCTCTTGTTGATTTTCAATTACTTATATATATCACAGCTTGGCATTGTGATTATTATGTGTTTAGTCATATCTCTTACTCTATATCGTTTCATCTGATATTTATAGTTAGACTGATCCGTTTCTAATTTTCTTATTAAATAATACTCGGGTCAGACCGAGATGTTACAGGTGCTTCAGCTTGACTTCTCACTTGGGATTCACCACTCTGACTTTTGGCTAACTACTTAGATTAGTAGTTTTTGTTGTATACACTTGAGATATAGACTCATAGTTGTATTCTTTTGTATAGCACGTGTTGCTATTCTTTTGTATTATTGTGGATCTTTTTGACCACTACTCTGATATACACTTTCATGTGTTAGTTATATATTCATATCTTCTTCCGCCTTTGTGATATGAATTATCTGTGACTGATTTGTGTTGTGATTATTTCTATATTTGTTTCCGAGGATTATTATAGCCACTGTGTAATAGCTTTGAGTTTGTGTTGGTATGCCGGATTTCCTCTTGATAAAGAAATGCATGTAATACTATCTGGCATATCGATGCTCGTAGAAAGTAATTGCACGGATGGTCGCTCCTCAACAGCCTTATTCTCCGTGCTAGTTGACAGCATTACACTGTAGTGTTCTTAGCTAGCGTGGGTATAGAGGTGGGGCGTCACAGCTTGGTATCGGAGCCAAACTTTGGAACAATGTAGAATAATTTAACAACGATCATCGTCCTAAGTCCTTCTTAGGAGTCGTGCCTTAGGATTTAATTCGAGTCTTCGTACCGATTCATCCTATTTTCTTTATGATTCCTTGTTTTGTCTATCAAGATTGCTTGATATTCCTTTTGTGAATAACCTTTTTCTTCTTCTTTATTTCTTTCTAAAGGAAGAGAAATGGTTAGACCTGGCCGTCCCAGCTCCGGTCAATCTAGTGCTCCACCCCAAGATGGAGTTTTTATGACTACCCAACAACTTCTTGACCTTGTCACGAATGCTCAAGCAGCTGGTTCTAATCCAGAACCTACTCACCCTAAATCTGGGTTTGCACGTTTGTGCAGTGATTACACCAACCTGGACGGGAAGCCATTTAAAGGTTCCGAAACTATTATTGAAGTCCAGGCTTGGTTAAGGACATGCGATCGAATCTTTTCTCGCATGAGCTCATTGATCTTCACCGAGTTCAGGTGGCTTCTAGTATGCTCCAAGAAAGAGCATTGGACTGGTACGAACTTCTTATTTCTGAGATTAATGAAGCGGATCTTACCTAGGAGAAATTCTGAGAGCGCTTCGAGTTAAAATTCGTACCAGAAGCTGAGAAGGTGACTTTGGCTCGCCGTTTTATAGACCTTGTTCAAGGTGAATCTTCCATGACAGATTATGTCGCGTCTTTTGAATCTCTCTCCAAATATGGGGTTGAATACATCAACACCACATTGAAGAAGAACCAAAGATTCATCCATGGCTTAAACAAAAATCTCAGGAAGCCATTACTTCTAAAATTAGAAGTTTCTTTCGACCAACTCATTGATATCGCTCTTCGTCTTGAAGAGGCGGATAGGGAGAATGATGTTGAAGTGGTGGGATCCAAACCAAACTTCAACAACAAGAAGAGGCCAAACAAATTCAAGGGTCCTTATCCCAATAAGAAAGGGAAGCAAGCAACCCCAGTGGCAAAGACTTCTTCCTTTGGTCATGGGGAATGCTATAATTGTGGTACGAAGGACCATTATGCGAACAAGTGCCCAAAGTCCCTCTCTTGTCGCTACTGCAAAGGTCCCGGCCATGTTATATCTTCATGCCCCAAGCTTTAGGGCAGGAAGGAGGAAAAGTTAAATGTTGCTCAAGCCCTTGGCAACACATCTCGTGGCCAAGGTATTTATCATTCTATTCTTGATGGTATTATTTTATTTCGTGATCATCCTATTCGAGTTCTTTTTGATACGGGTGCGTCCCATTCTTTTATATCGAAAGAACTTGTTGATACTTTTTCTTTGGATGTTTTGTTTTTAATGACTTCTTTGAGAATAGCGAATCCAGTTGGTGGATCCGCAACAATCAGTTTATTGTGTAAAGATGTCGAGATTATTTTGTGTGATTTTCCTTTCCCAGCCGATTTGCATGTCATGCGTTATTTAGGCTTTGGAATGATTTTGGGAACGGATTGGCTTAACCGTTATGAGGCTCATATCCTATGTCCTGAGCGGACTATTCATCTTCGACATCCTCAATCTGTAAAGCAGGTTTCTATTAATCTTAAAGATTCGGATTCTAGCTTGATTGCATCTTTACATTCTTTAAATCCTCGTGATGAGGATAATGATGATGAGGAAGATATTATTTCTCTTATTCACGTTGTTCGTGAATTTTTCGACATATTTGAGCCCGTTTTAGGATTACCACCTAAGCGAGCAATTGAGTTCAGAATTAATCTTATCCATGGAGCTCAACCTATTACTCGTCCTCCTTATCATATGTCCAATAAAGAAAATGAAGAGATGCGTAAACAATTATCCGATTTGGAAATGAAGCAATTTATTCGCTCTAGTTCCTCGCCTTGGGGAGATTCGGCTATTTTTGTGAAGAAATCCGATGGTACGCTTAGGCTTTGCGTTGACTACCGCAAGCTTAATGATCTTACTATCAAAAATAAATATCATTTACCTCGGATTGATGATCTATTCGATCAGCTTAGTGGTGCTAGAGTCTTTTCACAATTAGACTTAGCTACTAGTTTTCACCAGCTTCGTATTACAGAGGATAGTATTCCTTTGACATCGTTCCGTACTCGTTACGGATCTTATGAATGGCTTGTTATGCCATTTGGTTTAGCGAATGCTCTGGCTTATTTCGTTGACCTTATGAATCGAGTTTTCAAAGACTTCCTCGACTGGTTTGTTCTCATCTTTATTGATGATATTCTTGTGTATTCAAAAACCGAGGAGGAGCATGAAAAGCATCTTCGGATTGTGTTTGAAACTCTTAGGAGTAATCAAATGAAGGCAAAGTTTTCTAAATGCCACTTTTGGCAATCTCGTGTGAAGTTTCTCGGTCATATTATTTCCGAATCCGGAATTTCCATGGATCCTTCAAAGATTGAAGCGATTCAAGATTGGAAGAGACCGGAGAGTGTGACGGAGATTCGTAGTTTTCTTGGATTGGCGGGTTATTACCGCCGTTTTATGAAAGACTTTTCTAAGATTGTCGTGCCTCTCACTAGTTTAACGAAGAAAGGTGTTAAATACATTTGGTCGGACAAATGAAACTTCTTTTCAGAAATTAAAAGAACTCCTTTCTCATGCTCCTATTCTTGTTATTCCCGAGGGGAATCAAGATTTCGTTGTTTATACCGATGCCAGTCGCGTTGGTTTGGGTGTCGTTCTTATGCAAAAAGAACGTGTTATTGCTTATGCTTCTAGGCAATTAAAGCCTGCCGAGACTAGATATGCCACACATGATTTAGAACTCGCGGCTATTGTTTTCGCCCTTCGAATTTGGCGTCATTATCTTTTGGGAGAGAAATTTATTCTTTATACCGATCATAAGTCCTTGAAGTATTTATTCTCTCAAAAGGAACTTAATTTGCGTCAACAGCGTTGGCTCGAGTTCCTTGCTCCTTATGATCTTGATATCCTTTATACTCCCGGTAAGGGTAATCGTGTCGCCGATGCTCTTAGCCGTAAACAACAAGCTGTTGTTTCTATGATGATATCCGAATGGAACGATCTCGAGATTTTATCCACTTGCGAAATTCGAGACCATGTTTCCGATTTATGCTCATCTCTTGTTTTATGTAGCCTTGAGGCTCATCCTTCTCTTTTGGACCGCATTCTTGAAGCTCAAGGGCTAGATCCTGAATTGGCTCTTCTTGGCCAAAATATTAAGGATAAGATTGATATTGAAAGTTTGAAAGACTTTGATATCGATTCTCGTGGCGGCATTCGAAAATTTGGTAGACTTATCGTGCCAAATATTGGTGATCTTCACAAAGATATTTTGGAAGATTCCCATCGTTCTAAATTCACCATTCATCCCGGTAGTAGTAAAATGTACGCGGATATGAATCGACTTTATTATTGGGAGGGAATGAAACTTGACATCGCTAACTTCGTTAAGCATTGCATGACTTGCCAACTCGTTAAGGCCGAGCATCAAAGGCCCGGTGGGTTATTGCAAGCTTTAGAAATTCCAATTTGGAAGTGGGATCAAATTTCCATGGATTTTATCGATGGCCTTCCCCGTTCTTGTTCGGGTCATGATAGCTTATGGGTGATCGTTGATAGGCTTACTAAATCCGCCTATTTTATTCTCGTTCGATCTAACCGAACCGTTCCTCTTTTGGCCAAACTCTTTATCAAAGAAATTGTCAAATTGCATGGAGTTCCTACTTCTATTGTTAGTGATCGTGATCCATTGTTTACTAGTGGATTTTGGAAGAGTCTTCAAAAAGCTTTGGGAACGAAGCTTAACTTTAGCACCGCTTATCATTCCTAGTCCGATGGACAAACTGAGCGTGTGAATCAAACTCTTGAAGATCTTCTTCGTTCTTGTGTGCTTGATTTCGGTGGAAGGTGGAAAGATCATATTTCCCTTGTTGAATTTTCCTATAATAATAGCTTCCAATCTAGTATTGGTATGGCACCTTTCGAGGCACTCTATGGAAGGCCATGTCGATCTCCTTCTTGTTGGCTTGAGGCCGGTGAGAAGCTGGTTTTATGTCCAGATTTTATTCGGGATTCCACAGAAAAAATTGACCTTATTCGACATAGAATGAAAGAAGCCCAAAGTAGACAAAAATCCTATGCCGATAACCGGAGAAGGAGATTAGAATTTTCTGTGGGAGATCTTGTTTTTATTCGTGTTTCACCTATGAAAGGTGTTGTACGTTTCAGCCGATCGGGAAAATTGGCGCCTCGATATATTGGGCCATTTCCTATCACTGAACGTCTTGGTTCCATGGCTTACCGCCTATCATTACCGGCTCAGTTTTCTGCTATTCATGACGTGTTTCACGTTTCTCAATTACGGAAGTGCCTTCGAGATTCCGATTCTATTCTTGAGCCCGGCGTTGTGGAAAAAATTGAAGTTTCGCCTAATTTAACTTATGAGCAGCATCCTGTTCGAATTATTGCTTCGGAGGTCAAACGCCTTCGAAATAAAGATGTCCCGCTTGTGAAAGTTCAATAGTCTTCAAATCCTAAGGATTGTTCTTGGGAATCTAGAGAGTTCATCGAGCAATCACATCCAGACTTACTTTCCCATGCTCTTTGAGGTGAACTTCTTATTTCAAATCTCTTTTGTGTTGAATATGCTTTTATGGTTGTTACTTTATATTTTCTTCTTAAATGTTGCGAGGGCGCAATTTCTTCAAGGAGGGGAGTCTATAACAACCCGCATATTTGTCGATTTTTATATTTAAATATTTTATCGATACTCGGAATTTAGTCCGAAAAGCTACTTTTTGCATACGGTCGAATAAGGACTCGGGACCACTCCCATTGAGTTTAAAATGCCGTTTGCGACCTTTTTGAGTATAAGCTTCGATATGTTTGGAGTAAGTTGATTTTTGCTACTTTTTCACTTATGGCTTTGGTTTGGGCTGAGCCCATTAACCCCACTTATGTATTCAGTCCCAACCCCTTCTCCTCTTCATTACTTCATTCCTCATTTCCTTATACTCAAGCTTTATATTAGTGGAGAGTGGAATAGGAAATTAAAACTCCAAAACCCTAGTTTTCTTTTGCAAATCAAACCTAGCTCCAAACTAATAGAAGAACCCGTTAGTAAGCTTCTCTTCTTCTCCAACTCATTCTCTTATCAATTTCAGAAATTCCTAAACCTAATTTTGGGAATGTTCTTCTTTTAAAGCTTAGAATCAAGCTTCTTGAGTTGGATTTGAAGAGTGGTTGATTCTCCTTTTCTTTCGAGCTTCTTCTTCAATCGTTTGGGTTAAAAGGTGAGATTTTTATCTCACATCTTTTTCTATATCTATCTTTGTGGTTAGGTATGAATTCCTAACATTTGTGCATATTCATTTGCTTCTGATTTGAATTGAATTGGTGAATATTCCAATTTTTGTGAAAATCCTTTTGTGGTTGTTTGATCACGATATTTGGGGTGTATCGAAGAGCCTGTAAGGCCGGGTTGTCATTTGACGTGAATTCTTAGTCGTCATTGCTCGCTCGATCGCTCCCGACATCGTTTTGGCCATATGTCCTAGGCAAATTGTTGCCCTTACCAGGTTTTCAGACGTATGGAGACCAATGCCAGACGTCTGGTTTTGCAACCTGGAGAAAAATAAAATACGGCAGAAAAATAAATAAGGCAGTGCCTAATTTCAGACGTCTGAATTAGCGTTCCAGACGTCTGAATTAGCGTTCCAGACGTCTGGTTTGTGTTTTCAGACGTCTGGTTGGTTTTCTGGAATATTTCCAGAAACCAAAACCAGACGTCTGGACTTTCCTCCAAACGTCTGAATGTTTTTCAGACGTCTGATTTTAGGTTTCAGACGTCTGGATGGCTTTCTGGAAAATTTCCAGAAACCAAATCCAGACGTCTGGACAACCCCTCAGACGTCTGGAAATCCCTAGTTTTGCCTATTTGCCTAATTTTGAGTAGAACTTACAATATTAATCTATTTTTGTCGATCCGATTAGTTGTTATCACTATTACCGTCTTTGATGACTTCTTTTTATGGATTTTTGGAAATATCCATTTCTATGGATTTGGTATCGATTTCTTTGGATTTTATTCATGTCTTCGGATGTGAATTTTGGTGATTGATTGTTCTACAATCATTTTTGTGATTTGTCACTTTAAAAATATAAAGGTTTCAATACTAGTATTAAATATCAAAACCTCTTCATCAAAACGATTTCAACTATATTTTCAATATCAAACTCGTTTATAAAACCGTTTTCCAATCTACTAGTATACACAAACCTTTACCTCACTCATATGAGAAATCTAATTAAACGGCATAGTAAAACGAGTGGTATGAAACGCTTGCGTTTACTTCGTCGATTAATTCTTGGACTTGTTCGATTGAAACTCTTGTGACAATTTTCTAGTGGAGATCTACAATTTGTTCGTAAATATTTAAGTTAAGTTAGTGGTTATGGGACATGAAGCTAAATTTATATATTTACTAGCTTAGTGTAATTGACACTTCTCGTTGACCATGACGATCATCTTTGTGATTTAGACTAGCAATGTGCGATGTCTCTTTTTCTACGAGGGAGACTAAACCCCGTTTTGTGGAGTTTCGACTCAAATTGGTGGGGTAGCAACCCATGGTCTTCGGGCCGTTTGTGGATCTTCGGCTCAATTTGCGATGGTTAACAACCATGGAATTAGCGTTCCGTTTGTGATACACGTGTTGGTGAGCTTTATGCTCCCGTTTGTGATAGGCCTCCCCCCCTTTTTGTGATTTCTTGATTTCTTGAGATGATTTCTAGAATTTGTGTTTCACCAATTTTCGTGATTTCCATTGATAAGTTTTATCAATATTTGTGCATTGGTGAATTTGTGTGCCATTGACTTTTGTGATTGACATTGATATAATTGTCAATATTTATGGTTTGGTGAACGAAATAAGGAGTATGATATTTCTTTGATTCTTGTGTAGATTTTGTGATATTGATTAATCTCTTGTTGATTTTCAATTACTTATATATATCATAGCTTGGCATTGTGATTATTATGTGTTTAGTCATATCTCTTACTCTATATTGTTTCATCTGATATTTATAGTTAGACTGATCCGTTTATTATTTTCTTATTAAATAATACTCGGGTCAGACCGAGATGTTACAGGTGCTTCAGCTTGACTTCTCACTTGGGATTTACCACTCTGACTTTTGGCTAACTACTTAGATTAGTAGTTTTTGTTGTATACACTCGAGATATAGACTCATAGTTGTATACTTTTGTATAGCACGTGTTGCTATTCTTTTGTATTATTGTGGATCTTTTTGACCACTACTCTGATATACACTTTCATGTGTTAGTTATATATTCATATCTTCTTCCGCCTTTGTGATATGAATTATCTGTGACTGATTTCTGTTGTGCTTATTTCTATATTTGTTTCCGAGGATTATTATAGCCACTGTGTAGTGGCTTTGAGTTTGTGTCGGTATGCCGGATTTCCTCTTGATAAAGAAATGCATGTAATACTATCTGGCATATCGATGCTCGCACAAAGTAATTACACGGATGGTCGCTCCTCAACAGTCTTATTCTCCGTCCTAGTTGACAGCATTACACCGTAGTGTTCTTGGCTAGCGTAGGTATAGAGGTGGGGCGTCATAGCGGTGATCTAGGCCACGTACTGTGACGGGAGGTACCCCATTAGCCCTGCCATTGTATGGGATCCAATTTCCAATAAGCGTCGTACGTT
This sequence comes from Allium cepa, assembly GCA_030765085.1. Taxonomy (NCBI): domain Eukaryota; kingdom Viridiplantae; phylum Streptophyta; class Magnoliopsida; order Asparagales; family Amaryllidaceae; genus Allium; species Allium cepa. Next base: position 401,010,160 of record CM060931.1, read on the forward strand.
TTGATTGTGCCCAACTACGTTGGAATGTGAGATGTAAGCATTTTAGCTATTTCTATATTTTACTTGAAAACCCTAGACACTATTATAATATCACTGAATTTCCTATAAAATGTTTTGGTTAGCGTAAGGTAAAAACTTACCCGTATTTATGTGTGGGAAGTCTTACGTGATACCTTTATTTTAAATTATTTTCAAAGTTAAACAACCTTAACCCGTTTACTCATACCAGACCCATGTCTGACCTGGAGTTTATATTTTATTTTTCATAAACTCTTGGGTACTCAAATTTTTATGAGTAGCCAAGTGATAAGTAATCGGAGTATAGAGTTTTCCGGATGAGTTGGAGCAGAAGACCAAACGTATGTAGCTATCCATATAATTCCGCTGTGTTAGTTAGTTTATGATATTTGAGATATATGTTCTGACAGATTTATATGACAGTCATGTTGTATGATATTATATAACTCTGATGTGTATATAACTATGAAATAGTTATGTTGATGTATTATATTTTGTTCCATTCCGCTGTGAGATTCTGATGTTGTTATTCTTTCTTTCTATTCTTTTCTATTTCTATCCCTTTCTTTCTTATTGATGACACGTCTTTCTGGAGTAAGAAAGTCGGGTCGTCACACCTTGTGTGCCGTATCACCTACCATACCGAGCCTTTACTACGAGTTTGTTTTTCTCCCATAGTCCATGGAGTACTTAGGGTAGTCTCCCGATCTGGAGATATGCTGATACTGGATGGACTACTGGGACTATTACGCGTTAAGGGGAATATTGGGTCACTCTTTAACGCTATTTAAAAGTAAGTTTGTTTTACTGTAGACATTATTATAATAGTGCAATATTACTTTGTAGTAAATAGTTTAACGGATCCTTAAAGGATGGGCGTCCCCAAGCATCCTTTAAGTTACTGATGCATTTTTGTAACTGTTCACTTGAGTTGATTTACAGTTCATAAGTATTTATGTCCTAACTCGAGTGTTTTGTGTTTTGCTTTACGCTCGAGTCAGACATAGTGATTCGACTTTCAAGACTCACCTTCGAAGTTGAAGATTTTCTTGAAGATCCAGCCATCTATTTTGCTTTCCGTATCCAGTGATTCCAGTGTTGTATTCTAATTTGTATCTGATATGTCTTGTTACTCTTTTGTTGTATCTTGTTTAACTCTGATGTATCTTATTTTTATATAGTAGCTTCATGAACTACTATCTCTTTTAATTCCGCTGCATTATTATTTACTCTGTGTCTGTGATCTGTGATTACTTATTTACTGTATATTCTGAGATTTGCCAAATTTTATTTACAACGTGATAGTTTAAGCAATTCAAGTCCGACATGTGCGGATGCGAATGGTTGAAAATATCGGGTCGTTACAACAGCTGGGTCCCTAAATAATTCCATATTATGGAATTATATTTTATAGAACAATGTTGGCTCTAGATGTTGAATATTTGATGGATTTATAACCTAGATTGTTTAAAGGTTTTTAAAATGATTCTCAAAACAAGTTTTTGAAGTTTATAAATAATTATAGAAAGTAAAATATATGTACAATATGTATATAAAGAGTTTTTTTTTTAAAAAGAATTGAGAATAAAGTTTTAAGAATTGGTAATATTTTATGAAGTGTGTGTGTAAATTTTTAAAAGTAATTACGAATATTTATATAGATTTTTAAATAAAGAAATTCTATTTTTAAGTAAATTTTTTTTTTACTCCTTTGCTGTTAAACATGAGTTTATGGGTTAATAAAGGTAAGAAGTTCGAAGTGAATTATACATAAAATATTTTAGAACTCATTTTCTATATGATAAAATTATATTAATTGCTTTCAAACTATAAATTATTATTTGCCTTTATAGCATTTAACTTTTGGCTATTTTTATACAAGTTTGAATTGAATTTCGATTGAATTTCATGATTTTCTATGAAATAAAGAATTTTAATAAACAATTGAATTGTCCAGTGGTATGAGACACTTTGTACAATTCTTTTGATTATCATTATAATTTGTTAAATAGAGTTTGAATCAAAATTACTTGCTTTTAGTAAATACTTGAATTTACTACCTAGTATGGGACGGTAAATAAGTTCTTGTGATTACTGGAGTGACAATAGTTAACACTTAGAGTTGTATTATCTTAGGTTGTCCGGATTTCAGACCGATAGATCCCCGAGAGAAGTTAACTCATTTTTTATGATCTGATAATCGATATATTTTTAGATTTGGGTAGGAAGATCTCTTTTGAATGATCTATTATGGTGTAAGTACGATTGTGTCTTTCGGAAGGCAAAATTTTTACATGCATCGTAGTCTATTGATACTACAACCATCGGTTCATTTTTTTTATACAGTTAGACTATGTTTAAAGGTAAATTTGCATAGGAAAGATTAGGTACATGACTGCTCTTTTCTTTGGATGTTGTTCCTAATCTGTAATCTCTTTCGTTAGGCTTCCTTTCTATGTAGCGGGTCTCTTTCGATAGATTGCGTGTCACTGCATTAAACCGATAGATGATTACCATTATTTTTTCATTATCGATGATTATTTCTTCAGAGATTTTTAGTATGGATATCTGTATCCTTTATGGCTCTGAGGAATTTTGAACTGGTTATCACCATATTTTGAGATGATAGTCTACTGAGACTTGTTATGTATTTATGAAATGGTGATTTGTTAGATATACCTTATTTGAGTATTTGTTTTAGGCATATTTATTTATGACTTACTTGGTTATTGTTAAGTCAAAACTTTGGGATATGTATTTATTGGTTTGATAGCCTTTTATGAATATTTGAATTTTAGGCATATTTTGAGATGACTTATCTAGAATTAAGCCATTTATGGATTTTATGAAGTAGTGAATTTAATTAATATGCCTTATTATTATTGTTTGTTCGACATATTTTATATGGCGTATTATTTTAGGTCATAAAGTTATAATATTAGTATCTCATATTTTATTTAGATATACTCTGAACCGTTTATTATTTTAATACTCGGGTCAGGCCAAGACTTTACTAGTACAGGGACTTATTGACTCTTGGATTTTGAGTTAACTTTGGAGTAGACTTTTTTGATAGTTATAGTTCACTTCATCATAATGTATATTGACATTTAGTAGTTATGTCATATTCAGTAGTTATTTTGAACCTGATATAGTGTATACATTAGAGTGAGTCTAGTATTGACATTTAGTAGACTCACGTCTTATTATTAAATATATTGTACATTAGTCCGTTGTAATATGTGATTCTGATTTATCTATATTATGTGCTATTCTGAATATTTTTTATCGGTATGTTTATTACTTTGTATTAATACTACACACGTCTAATTTTCAGTTTAGATCCTCAAAATGGTGAATAAGACGTGTTAGTGTTAGTAGAAAGATACGTTCACATTCGATTATTCTTAACCAGCTGTATTTTCCGGGTTTGCAGACAACATTACTTGTAATGTTGTTTGTTAAACTGGGCATAGTGGTGGGGTCGTCACAGCTAGCCCAAACAATGTTTTTTTATTGTCTCGTCAATTTATCTTCGTTGGATGCGGAGGGGTTATTCTGCAATATTTGAATATAAAGGAAGCCTCCTTCTGCAATGTTTCCAACAAAGATGAAAGGGTTATTCCGCCTTAGTTTTAATAGGTGCAGCAGGGTCCTGCCACATCGCTTTGCCTTTGTAATTGAAGATAAAGATGGATAGCCTTATCTGATGGCGTCGCCATAGTTGTGGCATCTCACTTGTTTTTAATAAACAAATGAAGGAATGGATAGCTCTAGAATTTATAAAAGTTACTTTTGGACCTTAGGGACATTAAAGCATATTTTAATAAAGCCGATACCATAATTGGGGATACTGATAGTTGTAAAAATCTGCTATTTACATTAGGGGACACCTATATATGTCTTATAAAGGAGTTATGTATGATTGTGTAATCATATCCACTTCATTTATAAACCATAACTGTATTTTGTGGTGCTAATGGAAGGATAACCAGCTAGATTGACCTGGTAGTGAATAAACATTTATTTAATCCTTGTGTGAGTAGAATTGCATCTAGGAGGTCAGATAGACCAAAATATAGGATGCCCAAAACTAATTAAATGATTATGATTTAAATAGGTTCTTAGTTTGCCCATGAAAACTATGCCTTGAGAAATGTTATTGGTAGGGGTCAATAGGTTCTTAGTGATCCCATGAAAACTATGTCCAGAATAGGTTATTGATAGAGATCAATAGGTACATAGTCAGCCTATGAAAACTATGACTTGAGAGATGTTGTTGAAGAATCCAATAGGTTTATAGTCAGCCCATGAAAATTATGATTGGATGATGTAATTAGTAGACACCATAGGTTATTAACAATCCCATGAAAACTATGAAACCGGACATATAGTCTGTAAGCTTGGAATAGTTATTAATTAGTCCATTAAAACTAATAGGTTAATAGTGACCCTATAAACTACAACTTGAGACACACAGTCAGATGAATGGGGAAGGAAAATCCAAGGTATTTGTATAATTACATATTATCATATTATGTTGTGTTTTAACCATTGTGGATGCAGATGCATAGTGTATGGTTGATTAGTTTTTGGTTAAGGTACTAGTGAGAGGAAAACCCGTTCTGTACAGCGGTTGGTCTCACTAGATATCTATTTTGTTCGAGATGGTATATTATTATTCACACCAGACTTTTTTCTGACTCGAAGTTTATTTTTTTCCCCTTAAACTCGCGGGTGCTTAAAATTTATTTGAATAAGCTGAGGGTTAGAGTTTTCAGGTTATTAGTTGGCGAATAAGCTTCCGAAGACGTGCAGGAGGCAAGCTAGCTATTTAGGAGATTATATATATTATCTGTTGTGTTACTTGAATCGAAGGGCAAATTTGTTTAATTGTCTTTTTTTAGATTCTGATCAACCAAGGAGGCATCTTCAGATGCCACTCTTGACGTATTTTGCAATAAATTGTAATTTTTCTGAACGTGCCTTACGTATAAGATTATGTAATGAATCTGAATTGCTATTTGTAATGAAATGGGAGATTTTTTTTAAATTGAGTTTATACTTTTTCATATTCATGTGTTTATGATATATCAATGTGTCTAACAAACTGCATTTGGTAATCGAGAATTAATAATTATGGATGACTACGGCATCCACAACACTTAGTTTTGGACTTCCAAACGGATGATGTTATACTCCATTGGTCAATCATGAAAAATACAATAGCAAGTTGAATTAATATATACAAACATGGTAATTGGATGGCAACACATGTCACGTCCACAAAATAAATAACAGCAAAACCAAAAATATAGGTGTGCCAACTTATTTACTTCCATGTGCAACCTTACCCATTAATGCAAAGTCTAACAATTAAAATATTTACATAGAAGCAAAACTTAATATATGATATGCAGACACCCTTATAAATATAAATACACATATACACACTTATTATTATACATCGACGTGCACACATAACTCCACATAATACACTCATCCGCATGCAAAAAGGCACCCATTGTAAACTAATAGTCCACGTAATTCATCATGTAACAGATAAAAGCAAGAAACTGAAAAGTACATCTCCAAAGTCATATAATTTAAAATATCAAGTTAATAATATTGTTTATTCACATCCACATATAATCATGTATTTGATGCAAGTTTAGGCTGTCAACTATCAAATATATGAATGTACATACAAAGTATGCATATATAATATTAAGTCCAACCAACTCGGTGTAGCTGAAAGATTTTCAATGAAAGTTAGTGGCCAAGTATTATAATCTTTATCTTTGATTAAGCTGTGGCACCACCGACAATGTGGGTTGAGAGAGGCTTTTCTCCAGGCAGGGCCTATCTATATTTTTTTTCTTTAATTAATATGAACTAATTTTACCTTGAGTTACTTTAGTTAAATGCAATTATCGTACTCATATATGAAAAATATAAAAATTAGCCATAGAATTGTGAGTGAATAACTCACCTAAAACTTGCATCTGCTACCTCCCCCTTCCTTCATATGCATGCAGAAGAACAACCTCTCACAGCAACAACAAAGACAATGTCCTCCTCACCATAATTGCTTATAAGTTTGGAGATACCCATATTTAAATTTAAGGAATTTATTTGATTATAATTTTATTTTAGAAGAGAGGACTTTTAGGATCTTAGCTTCAGAAGGAAAATAGCCCCTTCTTTGTGTATGTGAATGTTTTTTCTAGTGAAAAAGAAATTTCTATAGATAAAAATTGAATTTGGGCTAAAAGTAATTGCGATTGGGCTTGGATTTAGAAGTTATAACACCAACATATATGTTTTCAATTATTATTTTCCCTTTTTGTTTTTAAAACAAAATTCTATTTAATTTTAAATAGCTTCAAATTCCTATTAAAAATCGCCTTTTTATAAGGGCAATATCCTGTTTTCAATTGCACTATGTTTACAAAATATTATTTCACATTTCGACTTATTTAAATTTAAAACCTTATATTTCAATCAAAATTCTTTTATTTAAATAATTTCAAAGACCAATTTATTGAATAAATTTCCTAATCCTAATTTAATTAATCATATTACTATTATTGACTTCAATTAACTATTACTTTAAAAAATCAGGTTATTACAGACTTCCCCCTTGATAAATTTACGTCCTCGCAATTTCATATCAGGAAGATCTATAACAAATTAATTACACTAAACTTTACCGCATGGTTCCAATTTGTTTTGTAAAACATCCCAAAGAAAATTGCTTTACAAATTTTTAAAACCCTTCATTTTAAATAATTTCCAAAAGATATAACATTTTAATGATTATTCTATAACACTTATCAAAATACTTTTCAATCTAATTAACTCATTAAATTTCATAAACCTTTACACTTTACAAAATACTTTAATACCAGAAGCATTTCATTTACGTTCAAAAGAAAATTATCTAAACCCATGCCTTATTAAATTTCAAAGCTAGAACCAAATTAAATTTTTTTTCCTTTCGCCTAAATTATTTAGTAATACATATAACTACAAGGAAATTATTCCTTTTTATTTTAATTTCAGATCATAAAGTCATTAAATATATACACTTATATACACAAATTCTCAAATATTGTAAAATAAAGTGATATTGCCTCGCCATTTAATACAATAATGACTAATATCAATTGACTGCAATATTGATATAATCAATACTGCCTCACTAGTGATCAGAGATGTGCACCAATATCTAATGACTAAAATCATCACTAAAAATATAAATAAACATATAAAAAATACCTTTTACAAATATAAACTCAAATATCGCTTTTATTAAAATGAATAAATCCTGCCAAAATACTTTAATTTTTTTTACTCGAAGAGATTTACATTTATTTAGAAAAATTATGTTCAAATGTCTTGTTCAAGTGTTTTAAGAAACTCTATCAAATACATGTGCACCAACACCGGCCAAATTCTTAACATACTCAACGGACAAGTTAACACAATTTCACTTTCAAAAATATCCACAAATATTTCTTTCACAAATTATTTATAGCAATTAAAAATCAATATTGAAATTCACTTATGTGTAACAACCAGACGGTGAGTCCAATCACTATGAAATTTGAAATCCAATAATAATACACTATTACTGATCCAATGACACTGGTTTCGTCGAAATGCGATGTAACGACTCAAAAATTTTAACTGTTTTATAACTGATTTTTTTGTGAAATTTTAAACAATAAAATTTTGCAATGAAAATTAGATATTTGGAATACCTACTTTAATAACAACTGGTAAAATTTTATTGAAAAATATGTAAATTAACTCTATTGTGTAATTTTTAAATTTAGATTCAGTTATTTGATGGAAATTAAATATTCTAGAAACCTGAACTTTTTACATAATAAAAATGTTTATCATTTTTTGAGTGAGATGCCATATTTCGTTTCGTTAAATTTGGACTTCTCTAGCCCCATTTATCTTATTTTCGACGAATTTGCAATAGTTTACCAGTGAAATATTGACTTTTGATACGATGGTCTTATCACTGATATCCGTGTACCATTCTGTTCGTTTCGTCATGCTGATCTCCATACTATATTCATTTGTATATTTCAAAGTCTGATACGCGGCGATATCCATGGAAACGGTTAACCGTATCGGTAACCGTTTTGGAGCTTTAATATTCTTTGTCCGTTCAATTATCAAACGGCTGAAATGAATAGTCGCCAACTTTTATTATTTTCAGAATTGAATATTAATTATCACTATTTCCGTTGATAGATATTCATTGATTCGTTCCCAGCTCATTCTCTATAGTCTATTCATTTGTGTAGACAATTTATGTGGCCTATTCATTTCCTTTTTCTTACGTGCGGCTTGCGTATTCTCTTGCAGATGTCTTTTCTTCTGCCTTATGTTATAAAGAGGATATATATATATATATATATAATATAATATAATATAAGTTTCGTATGTTTACATTTGTTCCTGAAGCCCATTCTTCTTCTCCATTTATTTTTTCTCTATTGCTTTCATTTTTAATGAGGACTTCACTTCATCTTTTATTTTACCAACCGAACTACCTTCTGCCGTAGCAACACCCTTAAACCTTGGCCAAACTCGACCTCGCCCCTGCCTTGTTGCCGAAAAGCTCATGCACCCCACTGCTCCTTTGCTGAGCGTAGTCCCTTCGACCACCATCTTCCATGACCGCTCTCCCTCTCTCTACTCCACTGACACATCACCACGTCCGTCTGAAACTGCCCCTCCGACTCATCCACCACCAAGCCCAACGACCCACCGATAGCCCACTATTCGCACAGTGCACTTAACCCACTGCTTCTCCGCATAACCCATCCTCCTTCCCCTCTCACGTGCAACATCCCGACCGATCACCACTGTCATACCCCATTAGCCGACTCGGACCCGCCTACCTCCGCCTTCCAACAGCCTGGTCCGCCTTCCCTTGACAGCGACATCGAGCTTGCATCAGCCACCCACCACCGCCACTTCCCGCCTTATGCAGCCTCTACTCTGTAGTTCCCCCTCCTCTGGCCGTGACCCAACCTCGTGCCATGTCGGTCTCATCTCCGCCAACACCCGACTACCGTGAGCCACCTTGCATGCCTCTTCTACTTCCCCACCATCGAGCAGCTCTTTGTCTTCTCTTCCTTTTATATATATAAATATATATATATATATATATATATATTATAATATGCATGTATCGGTTTTGGATCCAATGTGTTTAAAAATATATATGTTATGTTCGCTTACGTGAGTTATATTATTTGCTGGTTATACACACACACATTTGTTTACTTAAGCTACATATTTTTGTTTGCTATAGCCATATTATATATATATGTGTGTGTGTGTGTGTGTGTGTGTGTTTGTGTCTCGATTTTATAATATATATGTTGTTTTCATAAGCTGGAAAGATGTTCAATATTTTTGTAGTGATTCTAAATATGATAAGTACAAAGATTTCGATCTTAATAGATTTTTAATTTAAATATTGATTTTTTTACTATGTTTATATACAATATAAAGTGTTAAGGTATAGCCATATTTGTTATAATCTGACCTGTTGGGTTTATATATATATGTGTGTGTGTGTGTGTGTGTGTGTGTGTGTGTGTGTGTGTGTGTGTGTTATATAAGAATTATAATCTCTTTGTCTATGTTTATAAATTTATGTACATTATACAAAACCTAGTTGTTGTATATATACATAGTAATCATACATAATGGGTATCATATAAATATATATTTTGAAGTTTATTGTGTATTGCTCAATAGAAATACATATATATGAATAATATGTTAAGCTATTTTGGTCCCTTTGGTTTATATTACTTACAGTCTTATACATACATAAGTATTCGATTTTGGTTATACATATTGATTAAGTATTGATTTTTAAATATAATATATATATATATATGTTTGATTTTGAATATTTATGTTTTAAGAATAATGATTTATAATTATATATATATATATATTATTTTAATATTTGTCTTAACTTAAAATATTGATTTTATAATAAAAAATATATTTTCCGTTATATCAAGCTAATTTGATTTGTTCTTGTCGATTCCTATTTGTCAGCTTTGTCAGTCAAATCCGTGTTCAGCGTACTTCGCTTTGAGATTTGTTGTTTGGATTGGTTGATATTCTAGTTCGCGATTTAATTCGTTGCTTGTCAAGCTGCCAAATCCCCCTAGCCTTGAAAGGTGAGCAATCACTCACGATTAACATTCTTATATTTAGTAAATTTAATTCACATGAAATGATGATTGAAATATGCTGTTAAAATTTGAATTGTTAAGTTATATAATGTTATTCCGATATGCTATTATCTATGATTGTTCACCTATGACATATGACACCATATCCCTGTTGTATATAGTATATTTAAATTTGTTACTGATGATATATGCATGTTGTTGACATGTTATATTATTATCATAATTGTTCTCACTCCGCAAGTTCCCTGTTAGTTTAGAAATCCTCATAGGTTGAAAAGATACATACCCAAATGAGATTATAGATTGAGGGAAAATCATTATGGGTTGAAATGATAAACCCAAGCGATTTTCATTTTATATAAATTTTGGGATTGCGGGTTGAAATGATATACCCGTAAATATCTAATTTGCGAATTGAAATAATAAATATCTGTATCACTTGACCATAGGATAGAAAATTATATACGGACACTGTTGGTCTATATGTTAAAATGAGTTTGAAAGGAAATTTATGGATTTTAATCAATATCGATTTTTAAAATATAATATATATATATATGCTATTTTTATATAAGTATAAAATTTAGTCTTTTAAATTAATACGTTTTGGAAATTTTACTTTATAAATTAGTTTTGGAAAATGTAAATTTTAAAACTTTACTTATATTTTTGTTATTTTAAAAATATATAAAATAATATTAAATAAAAATAAATTTAATAATAAAATTTCATTTTATAAAATTTCATTTAATTAGTTTAAAATATGTTTAAGTATTTATTTAAATCCATATTAATTTTTAAAAATATATTTATTTTATTACATTAATAATAAAGGTTAGGAAGATAAATTTAATGTTAACTTGGAATTTAAATTGCTTAACAAGTGAATTTAAACAAGAATTGATTTTATTTTATTGATTTTGAGATTTTGAAAGATATGATTGATAACTTGATTTGATAAAAAGTGGTTAAATGAATATTCTCAATTTTAAATAAAAGTGAGACAAATATTTTAAATTGATTTAAATTTATAAATTGAGATTTTATTCAAATGGTTAATAAATGGTGTAAGTGAATATTTTCCAATTTGAATAAAATTAAAGTTAAATGTTAAAATATAAATGCAACTTATATTGAAATTGTTTGAATATTTAAACCTTGAACCTTATTAGAATTGGAATGATAGTTCAAATCTGGATTTGAATTTGAAAAAGATTGAAATGGTTTATTAAGAATTTGATTTGAATTTTTAACCCTTTAAATTAAAAGTGTTGAACAGAGGTTGATTTAAATTGAATTTTTGGAATTTAAGTTGATTTGAATCGATTTGTGAAATTGGAGGAAACTAAATTTATGATATAAAGTATTTTAATAAATAAATTATTTTAAATTTTAAATATTTTGCTATATAAATTATTTTAACAAATAAACTATTTTAACAAATAAACTATTTTAATTTATAACTATTTAATACACATACTATGTTCAATATCTAAACTGTTTAAGTTGGAACTACTATGACTACGGAAGTGTTATGATTTCAAAAGTGTTATGATTTCCAAAGTGTTATGATTTCAAAAGTGTCGTAATTTTGTAAGTATTACGATTCTGGAAATGAATATTGTTTAAAGTGAATGATGATATCAAATTGATTTGGCTTCGAAATGAATATGATATTTTGATATGAAGTATGAACTATTTGAAATGAATGGTGTGAAATAAGCATTTGGCTGTTAAAGAGACTAGGATCGGATATTGTCATACTTGCTGCCAATACCAAAAACCACTTTAACAACTGTGTACATGGTGGAGATTCTATAACGAAGTAGGATGGTTTGGTGACGATTCTATATAGTATTTACGTAGTCCTGACTCCCGTGAGTCAGCTTGATGTGACTAAAACAAAAGCCAGGCCAAGTGTCAATCCTCCTATCGCATGCATTTCTTCGATACCATTCTATTTCTTTTGTGATTTGATTGGATGCACTTTTGATTTGGGAGCGTGTCACAAGGTGGACGGTAGTAGCTGCTATGCGTTACCACCAGTCTGGATCCGAAAACGATATATCGACTCTGGCATTGCCTCGTGTGCCTTGTCACATGCCCTATCGCGCCTTCTACGAGTTTAGTTTGTATCATACCTATGGAGTGCCCTCTGATAGCCCTCCAGTTTACGGAGGAATTACGATATCGTACAGACTATGGGAATATATAAAAATGTTTTAAGGGGGATATGGATAATGCCTTAAAGCTATTTTAGTAGTTTACTTTACTATAGACATGTTATAATAGCGTATACTACTACATAGTAGCTAGTTCCACGTATATTTAGAGGATAAAAATCTCAAACATCCTTTTAGTTACTTGTATTTCAGTTGATATTTCACTTGAGTTGAATTTACTATATAAGAATGTTAATCCTGACTCGAGTGTTTAATTTTTTACTTTATACTCAGGTCGGACTGAATGTCACAGCATTTGAGACTCACTTTTGGAGATTGGAGCTTTGTTTGAAGATCTATATATCCAACTATCGATTATTTCAATTTATTCCAGTCATTTAAGTTCAGACTCATTAGTTGCTAATGTATTAAAGATTCATTTGTATTTGAGATTTAGTTGTATTTTATTTCAGACTCTAATGTTTATAGTAGCTTCATGAACTACTATTTTCTACTCCGCTGCTTATTGTTGTAATACTCTGTGTCTGTGATTCTGTGATTGATTTATTTACTGTATATGCTAAGTTTTGCCAAATATAAATTAATAATATGTTGCTTTGAGAAATTCAAGTATGACATGTGTCGATGCGAATGGTTCGAAATATCTGGTCGTTACAGTTGGTATCAGAGCTCTGGTTTAGGAAAAACTTAGCATATGGAGTAAAAATTAATTACAGAATCACCTTTGTTCGAGCTTGAATTTCTCCTCTTTGATTCAAATTTCCTTTGAATTTTGAAACCTTCCACTTCGTTTTGGAAAATCATTCTTATCTTCTCCTATTTGCATCCTTTTGATACCGGAGCATCCCATAGCTCCAACCTCAACTGTCAACTTCATCCTTTGTGTGATTAATCCCATCGGTGGTCCTGCCAACCTCTATATGATTTGTAAAGGGGTGAAACTCCTTTAAAATAGGCGTCGAAGCACTAAAGATTTCTATGTCCTCGGTTTACGGTTCTGTTATTTTCCTTTCAATCCCAAACCGTTCCTTAGTAAACGATCCGAAAAATTCTCTTTTGATCGAATATTGATTGCCTCAGGATTAAGCAGGCAGTTCTATCTTTCGTTCTATGCTCAACCTAGTGATCTTGACTCCACCCCTGTTGTCCGACTATTTTCAGATGTTCTGGTGAAGTCACTTCTCTCCCTCTCAAGCGAGAAATTAAATTTCCGCATCGATCTTATCCCTGGAATCTCGGCTGACATGAATAACGTCACCCGCGATTGACGCTAGTTTATCCTTCCCTTCTTTTTTGTAATATAATTATTTTATCCTCCTTTCGAGTCTATCTTCATAGTTAGAATTCTCTTTTACTAGGGTTCATCTAAAATTGAATATCTATCCTTGTTTCAAAATCCATTCTTGAATCATCATTTGAGGGGGTGTATTTGAAATTGATATAAAATTGTTTTATTCTGCGATGTTTGAGTTGTTAAGTTTGAATTTTGGGTTCCGATCGATTCTTTGGCCAACAATATCGATAGAAATTCCAAAACACTTGAACAGAACAAACTGATGCAATATTGTTTTCCAAATTGGTAAATGAAATAATTTTGTGTATGGTTATATTTTAGATGTATATAAAAGTATAATTTTCTGAAATTGGATAGTTAAATGTAATAGTTGTTAGGAATGATAATACTAGATTATCATTTATTATTTTGTCAACACTACTAAATCATTTTCTATTATTGTTTCTTATATGGTGTTCAAATTTTATAAATATGGTTTATAAATTTGGTCTACAAATGAAGTGGATTTAAATTAAAGATTTGAGAATTTAATTTCCGGTACTTTTCAAAAAAATTAGGTTTTAAAGTTTTGGAATATATTATTTGAAAATATTTTCGTATGGAAATTGTTTCAAAAGAATAATTTTAAAGGAATTAAGTCTGCACTCTCTTCATTTGTAGATGGAAAATAATTTTGGTGATGACGGCAGCATCGTCGACATTCATTTTCGGGTCTTAGAGTGGAGAGACCACTTAGTAGCTTCGCTATACTTTTGTTTTAGAAAATTGGTTTGATTTGAATTTATTGAATATGATTTGATATATTGTGTGTGTGTGTGTGTGTGTGTAATTATTAATAGTTTGAAGTGAAACCGAAAATTTTGAATCTTAAGTTTTACATTAAGAAATGGTTTCAATTATTGAAATAAAGTGAAATTTTTGAATAATCGAAATATCTAAATGATAAATGAAATTAAACCAACTTGAAATAGTTGAATTCGAATAAAACTTATTTGTATAATACTAAATTGCATTCTAATACATATAACATATCTAAAATATTCAAAAAGTTAAAATTTTAGGGTGAATATATAATTAAAGGTTATATAGGATGAAAACTTAAGTAATAAATTTGCTCAAACTAAAATTTGGCTTATTATTAATGTTGTTAATAAAAGAAATTTTTGTATAGTATTTAATTATACTCAAAACCTTAATATGACTTACCTAGAAATAGTAATGTTAATGAGAATAGGTAATTGAATAATATACAATATAAATGTGAGCAATAAGATGTCCAAAAATGATATTCTGTTAGGAACTTATAAATAATAAATTGAATGATGAATTGAACAATAAAAAGAGAATTAATTGGTTGAATAATAAATATTATAATACATGTTTATACACTTAATATATGTTGTAAAATATGTCAAGTGGAATAAATTAAATGAACAAAAAAAAAGAATGCTATTTAAGTAAATAAATATGAACTTAAGAATAGTTGAAATTAAATTTTTGTGGAATCCACTCAACTGAAGATAAATAGGTTTAATAAATGAGTAAAATCAAATAAATTTTGTTTTGAAAGAAATTTTGTAACAATAATAATAAGTCGAAACAAATCAAATTGAATGAAAATAACTTGAATTAAAAATCAACATAATAGGAATATAAATGAATATTATAGATTTAATAAAATGGATTGAAACCAAATTTATTGAATGCAAATCAATTTAAAACAGATAAAATTTATATGGTTTTAAATTAATTGTTGTATCTGATACTGTGTATTTCAAATCTATATTCCTTTCTGTTACTTCTATTCTCCTACCTCCTTCCTTTTCGGGGACATAAAGTTTTGAGTGGGGGAGTGTAACGGCCCGAAATTTTTAACTGTTTTATAACTGAAATTTTTGTGGAATTTTGAACAATAAAATTTTGCAATGAAAATTGGATATTTTAATACGCCTACTTTAACATAGCAACTGGTAAAATTTTATTGGAAAATATATAAGTAAACTCTGTTGTGTAATTTTTCAATTTAGATTCAGTTAATTTGATGAAAATTAAATATTTATGAAATCTGAATATTTTTCTATAATGAAAATGTTTATCATTTTCTGAGTGAGGCGCCATATTTTGTTTCGTTAAATTTTGACTTCTCTAGCTCCGTTTATCTTATTTTTGACGAATTTGCAGCAGTTTACCAGCGAAATATCGACTTTTGATAGGATGGTCATATCGCTGGTATGAGTGTATCATTCTATTCATTTCGTCATGATGATCTCCGTAGTACATTCATTTGTATATTTCGGAGTTCGGTATGCGGCGATATCCGTGGAAACGGTTAACCATATCGGTGGTCGATTTGGAGCTTTAATATTGTTTGTCCATTCAATTATCAAACGGTTGAAATGAATAGTCACCAACTTTTATTATTTCTAGAATTGAATATTAATTGTCACTATTTCATTGATAGATATTCATTGATTCGTGCCCCGCTCATTCTTTATAGTCTATTCATTTATGTAGATAGTTTCTGTGGCCTATTCATTTTCTGTTTTCCAACCTGCTGCTTCCGTATTCTCTTGTAGATGTCTTTTCTTCTGCCTTATGTTATAAAGTGGATATATATATATATAATATAAGTTTCATATGTTTACATTGGTTCCTGAAGTCGATTCTTCTTCTCCATTTTTTTCCTCTGTCGCTTTCATTTTTAATGGAGACTTCACGTTACCTTTTATTTTACTGACCAACCAATTCACCTTCTGCCGTAGCAACTCCCCTAACCCTAGCCATACTCGACCTCGCCCCTATCTTGTTTCCAAAAAGCTCACGCGCCCCACTACTCCATCTCCGAGCGCAGTCCCTCCGACCACCATCTTCCCTGACCTCTCTCCCCTCTCTCTATTCCACTGGCACGTCTCCACGTCCGTCTGAAACTAGCCCTCGGACTTATCCACCACCGAGCTCAACGACCCGTCGACAGCCCACCATCCACACAGCGCACATAACCCACTGCTTTGCCACATATCCCATCCTCCTTCCTCTCTCGCGTGCGACAGCCCGATCCATCAACACTGTCACACCGAATTAGCCCACTCGGACCCGCCTACCTCTGCCTTCCAACAGCCTGGCCCGCCTTCCCATGACAGTCGCACCGAGCTTGCATCAGCCACCCACCACCACCACTTCCCGCCTTGTGCAGCCTCTCCTCCGTAGTTTGCCCTCCTCATGCTGTGGCCCAACCCCGTGCCATGTCAGTCTCTTCTCCGCCAACACCCTACTGTGATAAGCCACCTTGCACGCCTCTTCTACTTCCCTACCACCAAGCAGCTCTTTGTCTTCTCTTCCTTTTATATATATTATAACATGCATGTACGGGTTTTGGATCCAATGTGTTTAAAAATATATATGTTATGCTAGTTTATATGAGTTATATTATATGTTAGTTATATATATATATATATATATATATATTAGTTTGCGTAAGCTATATATTTTTGTTTGCTGTAGTCGTATTATATATATAGATATAGATGTCTCGATTTTATAATATATATGATGTTTTCATAAGCTAGAAAGCTGTTTGATTTTTTTTGTGATTCTAAATATGGTAAGTATAAAAATTTCGATTTTAATAGGTGTTTTAATTTAAATATTGATTTTTTTTACTGTGTTTATATACAAAATAAAGTGTTATAAGGTATAGTTGTATTTGTCCTAATCCGACCTGTTGGGTTTATATATATATATATATATATATATATATGTGTGTGTGTGTGTGTGTGTGTGTGTGTGTGATTATATAAGAATTATAATCTTTTTGTTTATGTGTATAAATTTATATACATCATATAAGCCAGGTTGTTGTGTGTATATATATAGTAAGTTAATACAATGGGTATCATATAAATATATATTACGAAGTTTACTGTGTACTGCTCAATAGAAAATACATATATATGAATAATATGTTAAGCCATTTTGGTCACTTTGGCTTATATTACTTATAGTCTTAATTATACATAAGTATTCGATTTTGGTTATACATATTTATTAACTATGGATTTTTAAATATAAAATATATATCTTTGATTTTGAATATTTGTGTTTTAAGAACAATGATTTTGAATTATATATATATATATATATTATTTTAATATTTGTCTTAACTTAAAATATTGATTTCATAATAATATATATATTTTCCGTTATATCTCGCTAATTTGATTTTTTTTTCTCATCGATTCCTATTTGTCAGCTTTGTCAATCAAATCCATGTCCATCTTACTTCGCTTTGAGATTTTTTGTTTGGATTGGTCGATTTTCTAGTTCGCAATTCAATTCATTGCTTATCAAGCTGTGAAATTCCTTTAGCCTAGAAAGGTAAGCAATCACTCATGATTAACATTCTTATATATAGTAAATTTAATTCACATGAAATGACGATCGAAATATGCTGTTAAAATTTGAATTGTTAAGTTATTTAATTGTTAATTTGATCTGCTATTATCTGTAATTGTTCACCTATGACATATAAAACCATAACCCTGTTGTATATAGTATATTTAAATTTGTTACTGATGATATATGCATGTTGTTGATATGTTATATTATTATCATAATTGTTCTCACTCTGTAAGTTCCCTGTTAATTTAGAAATCCCTATGGGTTGAAATGATACATACCCGAACAGGATTATAGATTAAGGGAAAATCTTTAAGGGTTGAAATGATAAACCCAAGCGATTTTCATTTTATATAAATTTTAGGATTGCTGTTTGAAATGACATACCAGCAAATATCTAATTTGCAGATTGAAATGATAAATATCCGTATCAATTGACCATATGATAGAAAATTATATATGGACATCGTTGGTCTATATTTTAAAATGAGTTTGTAAAGAAATATATGGATTTTAATGAATACTGATTTTTAAAATATAATATGTGTCCATATAACATTTCGATTTTTAAATTAATATGTGTCGAAAATTTTACTTTATGAGTTAGTTTTGGAAAATATAAATTTCAGGATTTTACTTATAATTTTGTTATTTTAAAAGTATATAAAATAATATTTAATAAAAATAAACTTAATAATAAGATTTAATTTAATAAAATTTAATTTAAGTAGTTTATAATATGTGCAAGTATTTATTTAAATACATATTAATATTTTAAAAATAGATTTATTTTATAACTTTAATAATAAATGTTGGGAAGATAAATTTATGCTGACTTGGAATTTAAATTGGTTAACAATTGAATTTAAACAAGAATTGATTTAAATTTATTGATTTTGAGAAGTTGAAAGATATGATTGATAACTTGATTTGAAAAAAGTGGTTAAATGAATATTCTCAATTTTGAATAAAAGCGAGACTAATATTTAATATTTATTTAAATTTATAAATTGAGATTTTATTTAAATTGTTAATAAAATAATTAAGTGAATATTTTCCAATTTGAATAAAATTAAAGTTAAATGTTACAATATGAATACAACTTATATTGATATTGTTTGAATATTTAAACCTTAAACCTTATTGGAATCGGAATGATAGTTCAAATCTGGATTTGAAATTGATAAAGTTTGAAATAGTTTATTAAGAATTTGAATTGAATTTTTAACCCTTTAAATTGAAAGCATTGAACAGGGATTGATTTATATTGAATTTTTGGAATTGAAGTTGATTTGAACCGATTGTGAAATTGGAGGAAACTAATTTTATTATATAAAGTATTTTAAAAAAAAATTATTTTAAATTTTAACTATTTTAATATATAAATCATTTTAATAAATAAACTATTTTAATTTATAACTATTTAACACATATACTATGTTCAATATCTAAACAGTTTAAGTTTGAACTACTACTATGATTATGGAAGTGTTATGATTTCAAAAGTGTTATGATTTTCAAAGTGTTATGATTTCAAAAGTGTTATGATTTCGAAAGTGTTATGATTTTAAAAGTGTTACGATTCTGGAAATGAATATTGTTTAAGGTGAATGATGATATCAATTTGATTTGGTTTCGAAATGAATATGATATTTTGATATAAAGGATGAACTATTTGAAATGAAATGACCACCATCTGAAATAAGCGTTTGGTTGTTAAAGAGACCGGGATCGGATATTATCATGCACTTTGCCAATACCAAAAACTACTTTAACAACTGTGTACGTGATGGAGATTCCATAACTTAGTAGGATGGTTTGGTGACCATTCTATAAGGTATTTACGTAGCCTTGACTCCCATGAGTCGGCTTGATGTGGCTAAAACAGGTTCCATGCCGGGCCAAGTGAGGTTAATCCTCCTATCGGACATATTCCTTCGGTACCATTCTATTGCTTTTGTGATTTGATTGGGTGCAACTTTGATTTGGGAGTCTTTCACGAGGTGGGCGCTAGTAGCTGCTATGCGTTACCACCAGTCCGGATCCACAAACGATATATCTACCCTGGCATTGCCTCACGTGCCTTGTCACATATCATATCGCGCCTTCTACGAGTTTGGTTTGTACTATACCTATGGAGTGCTCTCTGATAGCCCTCCAGTTTATGAGGAATTACGGTACTATATAGACTATGAGAATATATAAAAATGTGATAAGGGGACCCTTAACGCTATTTTAATAGTTACTTTACTATAGAAATATTATAATAGCATATATCACTACATAGTAAATAGTTCCATGGATCTTTAGAGGATGGAAATCCCAAACATCCTTTAAATTACTTGTATTTTAGTTGATATTTCACTTGAGTTGAATTTACTATATAAAAATGTTAATCCTGACTCGAGTGTCTTATGTTTTGCTTTACACTCGGGTCAGACTGAGTGTCACAGTATTTGAGACTCACCTTTGGAGATGTATCTTTGTTTCAAGATCTATCTATCCAGCTTTCAGTTATTTCTGTTTATTCTAGTCATTTATGTTTAGAGTCGTTAGTTGCTTATGTATTAGATATTCATTTGTATTTGAGATTTTGTTGTATTTTTCTTCATACTCTGATGTTTATAGTAGCTTTATGAAATGCTATTTATTTATTCCTTTGCTTATTGTTGTATACTCTTTGTAACGATTGCGATTTTTCGTTGCCGAAAAACCGAAATGTTATGGGTTTTAAGAAAAAAAGAAAAGAAGTAGAAGGAAGAAGATAGTAGAAAATAGAGAGAAAAGAAAACAGAAAATAGAACAACATCAGAATCTCACAATTCGCAGCGGAACAACGTATAATAGATAAATGAATAATCTTTAAACAAAAACTATATCAGTTATTACTTTACATTTCATTACATCATATCATCAGAGTGTACAACATTAAACAATGCAGCGGAAAAAGAAATACTATACTAGAAATACGCTATGCCATCCATCTTGCCTCCTGCAACTCCTGAATTCCAGAATATCCTGATAAACCTAACTCTTGACTGCCCATGTGGAAATTGGTGGGCACCCAGAGTTTAGGAAGGAAAACAATAAACTCCGAGTCAGTCATGTGACTGGTGTGAGAACTCAAAACAGTTTATTTATCTTTAAAATCAAAAATAGAGGAATATTTTTAAATTCAATTCGCAATGCTTTTAAGAATGAGACTACCATAAGGCCTCCCGCACACACACACACACATGCAAACGCAGAATCGGAGGAGATTTCTCCTTATGATAGTCAAAGATGCTTGATACGCATTAAAAAGACATTTGATATTATTACTAGTGCATAGTGAAGGAAATAAAATCATTTCCGAAAGTAGAATATAAATCTTAGCCAGCATAGACATTTCGAACTATGCCTACTATAGCTACCATCTAAACAGTGGTGACCACCATAAGTAATGGCAGGTTCTACAACTAATACCGTACAAGGTTTCGTATTGGGAATTGGATTTCCAACGAATGATCAGGCCAAGGAACTTCCCATTGCCACATGAGAATGCCTATGGATGGACATCCCCGAGAACCAAACCGGATCTCTACCAACACAAGGCCGGGTTACCCCTAACTGAGTAACAACTGACCGAATATGCCATCCCCCGGTCCTTTGGGACCTTTCACCGAGCGCTCGCAATCAATTCACACAATCATAAAGTGTTTTCAACATGAGTAAGTATCTGGGCTCCATACCATGATACCACCCTTTTCCAGAAGGAAATGCACATATCCTAAAGGGCGCTACCCCTCATAACCTTGCCGCATCTTTCCTGTTTTGACCATTCACGGGGTGTGAGACTCGACGAAGTCACGTCCACAAAAACATACTTTATACAAAAGCCATGCTTTGGGTCAACAAATGATCATAGAAATGATCACCAAGATAGACGATCAAATAAATGATCCTATCACAAATAATCAACACAATGATCATTTCACAGCAACACTCAGTATGTCACATTACCAAGATTGGGAGTATATCGCTGATAACCTTCAACTATATAACCTTTGAGCTCGTACGTCTCAGAGAAGGGTGTTAAGCTAAAAGAATAAATTCTCCGCCACCAACAGAAATATATTTGAAAGAAATCGGCTTTATATCTCAATTTGTAATGTCAGACACACAATCCATACAAGTCTGTTCCGGGCTCGAACAGAACCGAAGGCACTTACAAAGAAGTCCTTGCAATCCGAATAATCTCTAATCACGTTCGGATTTCCCATCACATATGGAGATCTCAATACCGGGGATCAGCCAGTGCAGAGACAATCAACAAGAAACCCTTACGTTTTCAAAAATATCCGGTCTTCAACACCGATCTTCAAATGCAATTCATAACGACGTATCACATATTCAGAATGGGTTATACGACCCCAAGGTCCTTTCCCGGTTAACCCGAATAGTGAGCGCTTATTTTAAAAAAAATAAGTGTGGCATTCAATTTCAAGCAAATCACAACAAATACCTATTTAAAGGTAAATATTGATAGTCGGTTATTGAACTATCAATAGATATGCCAACATCACCAGATTCCAAATAATTTTCCAAAAATATCTTTACAAGATATATATTCTCCATTCTTCAAAAATAAATCAATATTTATTTTTTTAAACCCAATTTCCAATTTCATTTATAAATTCCATATTGAATTTATATTTCCAAAAATATTCATGAATATACGATTTCCATTCGATTTCTAATATTCATTTTCAATTTATCTTCAAAAAGATAAATTCAAAATATTCACTTAATATTGGAAAAGCATTTCTATACTTATTTATTTATAAGTAATTCACAAGTCTTTTATTTTCTATACTTAGAAAATATTTAATATACTCTAATCGAAATTAAGTATATATTTCATTCTTTAAGGAAATCATTCACTTAACCATATTTATTTGGGCCAAAACGAATGTTGCGTAAAACATCGTTACGACAACCCAAAATCACTAGTATAGGGATTCGAAATTAAAATAGATATATAAATCCCAATACTACGCAAAACATTTCCTTTCGGAAATCATCTGTTATAACAACAGTGTTATAATCTACCATTTCCTTCTATTTCTCGAAAACGTCTATTTCAACAATGAATGTTGAAATCTATGGTTTCGAATCTCAATACATTTTAAAACATCTTTAGATCGTTTTAATTCTATTTAAAACATCTCATTCAAAACATTTCTTTAACATATTATTCACTATTCAAAAACGTGAATATATTTGTTAACCAATTTCATCCCTTCTATTCAATTTGTTTTAAAGGATTCTTCACTGTCTAAAACGTGAATATAACTCCATTAATAAATTACAACAATTTACTTATCAAAATAAGTCGTTGCGAATTTATAAAACAATGTTTATAAATTCCATTTCTATTTATTTTATAACCGCTTCCTCTTATAAATTTCCTTTATTAACTTATCTGATTTATAACTCAATTATATACCGAAAGCCCATATTATAAGTTAAATGCTTATAATTTATTTGTTTACAAAATCGTTCCTTTAAACTTCATAATTATAAATCTTATAACTTATAAGATTCATTTATTTATCCAAAATCTATTCTTTTAAATAGCTTTACAAATTTTATAAACCTACTGTTTATAAAATTCCATTTATAACTTCACCGTTATAATTCTATAAATTTCATTCATTTATGAAATTCGTTCACAATTCATTCTAACACTTATAAAAGCTCGTTTTATAATTCCAATATTTTTAATTTATAAATATCAATTTATAAATCTTTTAATATAAAACAATTTATATTACTATTTTTAAAACGTCTTTCAACTCCTTATAATTTCATCATTTTTGATTTATAAAAAAATCAAATTTCATAAATTCTATAGATTTCATTCCTTTATGAAATTCATTTACAAATCATTCTATCACTTATAAAAGCTCGTTTTATAATTCAAGATATTCTAAATTTATAAATATCAATTTATAAATCTTTTATATGAATCAATTTATATTATTCTTTTAAAACTTCTTTCAACTCCTTTATAATTTATCATTTTGATTTATAAAATAATCAAATTTCATAAATTCTATAGATTTCATTCCTTTATGAAATTCATTTACAAATCATTCTATCACTTATAAAAGCTCGTTTTATAATTCAAGATATTCTAAATTTATAAATATCAATTTATAAATCTTTTATATGAATCAATTTATATTATTCTTTTAAAACTTCTTTCAACTCCTTTATAATTTATCATTTTGATTTATAAAATAATCAAATTTCATAAATTCTATAGATTCCATTCCTTTATGAAATTCATTTACAAATCATTCTATCACTTATAAAAGCTCGTTTTATAATTCAAGATATTCTAAATTTATAAATATCAATTTATAAATCTTTTATATGAATCAATTTATATTATTCTTTTAAAACTTCTTTCAACTCCTTTATAATTTATCATTTTGATTTATAAAATAATCAAATTTCATAAATTCTATAGATTTCATTCCTTTATGAAATTCATTTACAAATCATTCTATCACTTATAAAAGCTCGTTTTATAATTCAAGATATTCTAAATTTATAAATATCAATTTATAAATCTTTTATATGAATCAATTTATATTATTCTTTTAAAACATCTTTAATCTCCTTTATAATTTCACCATTTTGATTTATAAAATAATCAAATTTTATAAATCGTATATTTTCAACTTTTCATAATAAATTCAATTAATCCCGATTTAAACTCTTTTATAAAATCATTAATCCATATTTCTCAAAAATCAACTTTAACCGTATTTCTCAAAAATCATAGTTTTTATAACTTTAAAAATTATAACGTTTATTTATTTAAGATGAATCAATTCCAAAAATATTTTATAAACGTATACTTTCAAAAATCACTTTAGAAATTCCATAAAAATCATCGTTATTTTTAACTTAAAAATTGGATTCGATGATGCAACACATCAAATAGTCAATCACGACTTTCAAACATCATATATCAATATGATAATCAATCAAACATCACAATATATGAAATCAAATAAATATTTGTGAGGAATCCAGTTGGATCCCTCCAACCTGTTTCCCTGCATCCACAGATATTAGCACAATACCCATTCCACTTCGAGGTGGAATATCGCGGTATATGGGATTTTATAAATATTATCCGCTTACTAACGGCGCAATAGGGTCTCATCCGCTATACAATGCGGGAAATCAATCAACTGCAATATATACAAATGCCAATATATATATATATATTGCTATATATATAATATAATACCAATTCCACTTCGAGGTGGAATATCGCGGTATATGTGTGTAATAAATAACCTCCGTTTACTAACGGCGTATAGGGTCTATTCACATCCAATATACATATATAACAATCATCATTCAAGCCAACAATCATTCAATCAACAAATTTTAAATCTAACTATTTAAAATTTAAATAAATCCTTTTGAGTGAGAAGTTCTCACCTTTGCTTTTATTTTGCAATCCATTTCCATCTTGTCTCGATTTCCTTGATTTATACCTTGTATAAATATTTACACAATTTATTAATATTTGAAATAATCGAAAAATAAATTTTCGTTTTGATTATTAAATTAATCAATAGTTTTATTTAAACCAATTTCTTGTTTAATAATTTATTTTAGCTAATTGTTTTACTCTCAAGTTAATGATTTTTTTATTTTAAACTAAAAATTAAAGATTCAAACTGATTTTCTTCAAATTAAATTTGTTTAACTAAAGGTTACAATTTAAAAACTAAATCCCTTTTTAATAAATTGTTTTTGGCTTCCAAACAATTTCTTTTTAATATTTTGATTTAACAAAAATTAAATTCAAAACTATTCTTTATAAATTCAAATCTTTATTTTATATAACATTTTCTTTTATAAAATATCCTTTAGTCCTTAATTATCCATTTTTCCAATAATAAATAATATTTTCTTTTGATAAATCATTTTATCAAATAAGTAAAATTCCTAACTAATTTTCCTTTTACGAAATATTTTTCATTTGAAACTAAAATTTCTATTCAACTAATAATTTAGTTTTAAATAAATAATCAAATTTTAAACATATTTTCTTTACTGTAATATGTTTTACATACATATTTTATTTTCTGTTTATAACTTTAAAAATTATATATATATGTATATATATATATATATATATATATATATATATTATTTATAAATACTGTAAAACAATTTCTAAAAAAAAAACTTATACCTCACTGCGAAATCGTGTCCACACCGAGTTCGATGTCGTCGTGCCGCGCGCCATCCACGATCGAAACCTCCCTCTTCATCTCGCACGTGCGTGCGCTACCCCCTCCAGCGAGCGCCTTCCCACGCGAGCATCAATCGCGAGTCTCCCCACCACTGTCGTGACACCGCCCCCCCAATTCCAAGCGCCGCCTCGCATCATCAGCCACCGCGAAGCCACCACGACCTCACCACGAACGTCATCACCCACTCCACTGCCCTAGCCGCCGCTTCATCTCCACGCGACTTCCCCCAATCGAGTTCACGGCACCACAATTTGACCGCGACCCCCTTTTCCTCCAACCACGCGCGCGCGATTTAGGGCTTCGGCCATGATTTTGTTACGTTCGAAGGTTTGAATTTATGAGCGACCTGAAGAATGAGGGAGAGGGTTATTTAAAATAACAGAGGGATGGTTATCACGATTTTCTTCCATGATTTTAGGCTGAAACAAAGGGGAGGCAACGCGATTTTTGGCCTAGTTCACGGGATGCTGTCGTTTGTTGACTAATTTCAATTTAAATTTAAATTAAATTAAATTTGTTTCGATACAAATTTCAATGCGTTTAGGTGTCGTATTCTCACATAGCAACCCCGATTGATACGAAATTTGAAATTCAGCAACAATTCAATATTACGGACCTAATGGAACTGGTTTCGTCGAATTCCGAGACTGTGCCTCGGAAGGCTATTTTTAAATATCGATTCAAACGATTAAATTTCAAAACTGAACAATTCACTTTCAATTTCAATAGATTAAATTCTAAAATTTAATCGCCAAATTCAAAGTTATATTGAAAATTCAATCCAAACCATCATTCAAATATTTAAAATTAATTAAATATTCTTAAATTAAATTATTAAAAATTCTGGGTCATTACAATCTTCCCCCCTTAAAAGAATTTCGTCCCGAAATTACAAGTTAAGAAGAATGCCCTTATCCCGTCTACTATTTTTCACAATTCAAATAGTTTTATCAACTTACTAACCTAAATCTTTTTACTAGAGATTCATTATCATTTCAACTAGCTTTCCAACTTCACTTATAAGTTTCAAACAATATTGTTTACCTAACAATTCAAATTTAAATTTAAATTTCAAACTTTCAAAATTTCTCAAAAATTTTCTAACACCCTAAATTTTCGAAAAATTTCGCCAGCGTCTCCTTTGCGCGGCTAGCTCGGTACGACTACAAAATGGCACCACGGCCCCTCAGAATCAAAAAGAAAAGAGAAAGCCAAGTGGCTGGAGAAGAAAATCATCAAATTTCATACTGAAATTCAAATACGTACCTTTTTGTCGAGCAATTCAATTTTTATCTTTGAAATCAAAATCCCAATTCCTTTATACACCTGTATAACGTGCTAGTAGTAGCATCCAAATCCAACATTCAAACCATTTTGCAAATTCTATTACAAAATTTCCAACATATGTTTCTTATACATTTTTACTTCACTATTGAAGTTACATATCTATTTCGTTCAATTTAACATTTCAATTCATTTGAATTCAATTCACAATTTAAATTCCATTCGAATTCAATTCTCAATTCTAAATATTGAATTCTAACGATTAACTTTCATTTACCAATTCATATTACTACTTTAAATTAGTTTCATTCACTAATTCATTTCAACTAATTTCAATTTATTTCTTTTACATACTTGCATTTATATACGAATTCAAATTTATCTTCAAATTTAGCTCACAACTAAACTTTTAATTCAACCAATTCAAATTCCAATTCATTAGTCCATGAATTAATAATTTATCAAGTTAGTTCACTTGAATTCAATCCATTTTATTTCTTATTTAATTCCATAAACTAATGATGATAATCTAATATTATTAACAACCATGCAACCATATATTATAATAATTCATAGAAAATCATTTCTTTTCTATACAAAAATAGTTTTGGGCAAAATTATCTTATTTACCCGATTCAAAAACAATTTTATATTCACTAACAAATACGCGCTCATATCTATTATTACACTCAAACTCATTCTAGAGTACTGCTGACTCTATCTCTAATGAGTAACACCCAACAGAGCCATGGTTGTCGCTTAACCATAAGCTCTGATACCAAATGTAACGACTGCGATTTTTCATTGCCGAAAAACCGAAATGTTATGGGTTTTAAGAAAAAAAGAAAAGAAGTAGAAGAAAGAAGATAGTAGAAAATAGAGAGAAAAGAAAACAGAAAATAGAACAACATCAGAATCTCACAATTCGCAGCGGAACAACATATAATAGATAAATGAATAATCTTTAAACAAAGAACTATATCAGTTATTACTTTACATTTCATTACATCATATCATCAGAGTGTACAACATTAAACAATGCAGCGGAAAAAGAAATACTATACTAGAAATACGCTATGCCATCCATCTTGCCTCCTGCAACTCCTGAATTCCAGAATATCCTGATAAACCTAACTCTTGACTGCCCGTGTGGAAATTGGTGGGCACCCAGAGTTTAGGAAGGAAAACAATAAACTCCGAGTCAGTCATGTGACTGGTGTGAGAACTCAAAATAGTTTATTTATCTTTAAAATCAAAAATATAGGAATATTTTTAAATTCAATTCGCAATGCTTTTAAGAATGAGACTACCATAAGGCCTCCCGCACACACACACATGCAAACGCAGAATCGGAGGAGATTTCTCCTTATGATAGTCAAAGATGCTTGATACGCATTAAAAAGACATTTGATATTATTACTAGTGCATAGTGAAGGAAATAAAATCATTTTCGAAAGTAGAATATAAATCTTAGCCAGCATAGACATTTCGAACTATGCCTACTATAGCTACCATCTAAACAGTGGTGACCACCATAAGTAAATGGCAGGTTCTACAACTAATATCGTACAAGGTTTCGTATTGGGAATTGGATTTCCAACGAATGATCAGGCCAAGGAACTTACCATTGCCACATGAGAATGCCTCTGGATGGACATCCTCGAGAACCAAATCGGATCTCTACCAACACAAGGCCGGGTTACCCCTAACTGAGTAACAACTGACCGAATATGCCATCCCCCGGTCCTTTGGACCTTTCACCGAGCGCTCGCAATCAATTCACACAATCATAAAGTGTTTTCAACATGAGTAAGTCTCTGGGCTCCATACCATGATACCACCCTTTTCCAGAAGGAAATGCACATATCCTAAAGGGCGCTACCCCTCATAACCTTGCTGCATCTTTCCTGTTTTGACCATTCACGGGGTGTGAGGCTCGACGAAGTCACGTCCACAAAAACATACTTTATACAAAAGCCATGCTTTGGGTCAACAAATGATCATAGAAATGATCACCAAGATAGACGATCAAATAAATGATCCTATCACAAATAATCAACACAATGATCATTTCACAGCAACACTCCGTATGTCACATTACCAAGATTGGGAGTATATCGCTGATAACCTTCAACTATATAACCTCTGAGCTCGTACGTCTCAGAGAAGGGTGTTAAGCTAAAAGAATAAATTCTCCGCCACCAACAGAAATATATTTGAAAGAAATCGGCTTTATATCTCAATTTGTAATGTCAGACACACAATCCATACAAGTCTGTTCCGGGCTCGAACAGAACCGAAGGCACTTACAAAGAAGTCCTTGCAATCCGAATAATCTCTAATCACGTTCGGATTTCCCATCACATATGGAGATCTCAATACCGGGGATCAGCCAGTGCAGAGACAATCAACAAGAAACCCTTACGTTTTCAAAAATATCCGGTCTTCAACACCGATCTTCAAATGCAATTCATAACGACGTATCACATATTCGGAAAGGGTTATACGACCCCAAGGTCCTTTCCCGGTTAACCCGAATAGTGAGCGCTTATTTTTAAAAAAATAAGTGTGGCATTCAATTTCAAGCAAATCACAACAAATACCTATTTAAAGGTAAATATTGATAGTCGGTTATTGAACTATCAATAGATATGCCAACATCACCAGATTCCAAATAATTTTCCAAATTATTTATTTCCCAAAAATATCTTTACAAGATATATATTCTCCATTCTTCAAAAATAAATCAATATTTATTTTTTTAAACCCAATTTCCAATTTCATTTATAAATTCCATATTGAATTTATATTTCCAAAAATATTCATGAATATACGATTTCCATTCGATTTCTAATATTCATTTTCAATTTATCTTCAAAAAGATAAATTCAAAATATTCACTTAATATTGGAAAAGCATTTCTATACTTATTTATTTATAAGTAATTCACAAGTCTTTTATTTTCTATACTTAGAAAATATTTAATATACTCTAATCGAAATTAAGTATATATTTCATTCTTTGAGGAAATCATTCACTTAACCATATTTATTTGGGCCAAAACGAATGTTGCGTAAAACATCGTTACGACAACCCAAAATCACTAGTATAGGGATTCGAAATTAAAATAGATATATAAATCCCAATACTACGCAAAACATTTCCTTTCGGAAATCATCTATTATAACAACAGTGTTATAATCTACTATTTCCTTCTATTTCTCGAAAACGTCTATTTCAACAATGAATGTTGAAATCTATGGTTTCGAATCTCAATACATTTTAAAACATCTTTAGATCGTTTTAATTCTATTTAAAACATCTCATTTAAAACATTTCTTTAACATATTATTCACTATTCAAAAACGTGAATATATTTGTTAACCAATTTCATCCCTTCTATTCAATTTGTTTTAAAGGATTATTCACTGTCTAAAACGTGAATATAACTCCATTAATAAATTACAACAATTTACTTATCAAAATAAGTCGTTGCGAATTTATAAAACAATGTTTATAAATTCCATTTCTATTTATTTTATAGCCGCTTCCTCTTATAAATTTCCTTTACTAACTTATTCGATTTATAACTCAATTATATACCGAAAGTCCATATTATAAGTTAAATGCTTATAATTTATTTGTTTACAAAATCGTTCCTTTAAACTTCATAATTATAAATCTTATAACTTATAAGATTCATTTATTTATCCAAAATCTATTCTTTTAAATAGCTTTACAAATTTTATAAACCTACGGTTTATAAAATTCCATTTATAACTTCACCGTTATAATTCTATAAATTTCATTCATTTATGAAATTCGTTCACAATTCATTCTAACACTTATAAAAGCTCGTTTTATAATTCCAATATTTTTAATTTATAAATATAAATTTATAAATCTTTTAATATAAAACAATTTATATTACTATTTTTAAAACGTCTTTCAACTCCTTATAATTTCATCATTTTGATTTATAAAAAAATCAAATTTCATAAATTCTATAGATTTCAATCCTTTATGAAATTCATTTACAAATCATTCTATCACTTATAAAAGCTCGTTTTATAATTCAAGATATTCTAAATTTATAAATATCAATTTATAAATCTTTTATATGAATCAATTTATATTATTCTTTTAAAACTTCTTTCAACTCCTTTATAATTTATCATTTTGATTTATAAAATAATCAAATTTCATAAATTCTATAGATTTCATTCCTTTATGAAATTCATTTACAAATCATTCTATCACTTATAAAAGCTCGTTTTATAATTCAAGATATTCTAAATTTATAAATATCAATTTATAAATCTTTTATATGAATCAATTTATATTATTCTTTTAAAACTTCTTTCAACTCCTTTATAATTTATCATTTTGATTTATAAAATAATCAAATTTCATAAATTCTATAGATTTCATTCCTTTATGAAATTCATTTACAAATCATTCTATCACTTATAAAAGCTCGTTTTATAATTCAAGATATTCTAAATTTATAAATATCAATTTATAAATCTTTTATATGAATCAATTTATATTATTCTTTTAAAACATCTTTAATCTCCTTTATAATTTCACCATTTTGATTTATAAAATAATCAAATTTTATAAATCCTATGTTTTCAACTTTTCATAATAAATTCAATTAATCCCGATTTAAACTCTTTTATAAAATCATTAATCCATATTTCTCAAAAATCAACTTTAACCGTATTTCTCAAAAATCATAGTTTTTATAACTTTAAAAATTATAACGTTTATTTATTTAAGATGAATCAATTCCAAAAATATTTTATAAACGTATACTTTCAAAAATCACTTTAGAAATTCCATAAAAATCAAAATCGTTATTTTTAACTTAAAAATTGGATTTGATGATGCAACACATCAAATAGTCAATCACGACTTTCAAACATCATATATCAATATGATAATCAATCAAACATCACAATATATGAAATCAAATAAATATTTGTGAGGAATCCAGTTGGATCCCTCCAACCTGTTTCCCTGCATCCACAGACATTAGCACAATACCCATTCCACTTCGAGGTGAAATATCGCGGTATATGGGATTTTATAAATATTATCCGTTTACTAACGGCGCAATAGGGTCTCATCCGCTATACAATGCGGGAAATCAATCAACTGCAATATATACATATGCTAATATATATATATATTGCTATATATATAATATAATACCAATTCCACTTCGAGGTGGAATATCGCGGTATATGTGTGTAATAAATAACCTCCGCTTACTAACGGCGTATAGGGTCTATTCACATCCAATATACATGTATAACAATCATCATTCAAGCCAACAATCATTCAATCAACAAATTTTAAATCTAACTATTTAAAATTTAAATAAATCCTTTTGAGTGAGAAGTTCTCACCTTTGCTTTTATTTTGCAATCCATTTCCATCTTGTCTCGATTTCCTTGATTTATACTTTGTATAAATATTTACACAATTTATTAATATTTGAAATAATCGAAAAATAAATTTTCGTTTTGATTATTAAATTAATCAATAGTTTTATTTAAACCAATTTCTTGTTTAATAATTTATTTTAGCTAATTATTTTACTCTCAAGTTAATGATTTTTTTATTTTAAACTAAAAATTAAAGATTCAAACTGATTTTCTTCAAATTAAATTTTTTTAACTAAAGGTTACAATTTAAAAACTAAATCCCTTTTTAATAAATTGTTTTTGGCTTCCAAACAATTTCTTTTTAATATTTTGATTTAACAAAAATTAAATTCAAAACTATTCTTTATAAATTCAAATCTTTATTTTATATAACATTTTCTTTTATAAAATATCCTTTAGTCCTTAATTACCCATTTTTCCAATAATAAATAATATTTTCTTTTGATAAATCATTTTATCAAATAAGTAAAATTCCTAACTAATTTTCCTTTTACGAAATATTTTTCATTTGAAACTAAAATTTCTATTCAACTAATAATTTAGTTTTAAATAAATAATCAAATTTTAAACATATTTTCTTTACTGTAATATGTTTTACATACATATTTTATTTTCTGTTTATAACTTTAAAAATTATATATATATATATATATTATTTATAAATACTGTAAAACAATTTCTAAAAAAAAAAACTTATACCTCACTGCGAAATCGTGTCCACACCGAGTTCGATGTCGTCGTGCCGCGCGCCATCCACGATCGAAACCCCCCTCTTCATCTCGCACGCGCGTGCGCTACCCCCTCCAGCGAGCGCCTTCCCACGCGAGCATCAATCGCGAGTCCCCCCGCCACTGTCGTGACACCGCCCCCCCAATTCCAAGCGCCGCCTCGCATCATCAGCCACCGCGAAGCCACCACGAACGTCATCACCCACTCCACTTCCCTAGCCGCCGCTTCATCTCCACGCGACTTCCCCCAATCGAGTTCACGGCACCACAATTTGACCGCGACCCCTTTTCCTCCAACCACGCGCGCGCGATTTATGGCTTCGGCCATGATTTTGTTTCGTTCGAAGGTTTGAATTTATGAGCGAACTGAAGAATGAGGGAGAGGGTTATTTAAAATAACAGAGGGATGGTTATCACGATTTTCTTCCATGATTTTAGGCTGAAACAAAGGGGAGGCAACGCGATTTTTGGCCTAGTTCACGGGATGCTGTCGTTTGTTGACTAATTTCAATTTAAATTTAAATTAAATTAAATTTGTTTCGATACAAATTTCAATGCGTTTAGGTGTCGTATTCTCACATAGCAACCCCGATTGATACGAAATTTGAAATTCAGCAATAATTCAATATTACGGACCCAATGGAACTGGTTTCGTCAAATTCCGAGACTGTGCCTCGGAAGGCTATTTTTAAATATCGATTCAAACGATTAAATTTCAAAACTGAACAATTCACTTTCAATTTCAATAGATTAAATTCTAAAATTTAATCGCCAAATTCAAAGTTATATTGAAAATTCAATCCAAACCATCATTCAAATATTTAAAATTAATTAAATATTCTCAAATTAAATTATTAAAAATTCTGGGTCGTTACACCCTTTGTCTATGATTCTGTGATTGATTTATTTATTGTATCTGCTTAGTTTTTCCAAATATAAATTAACAATATGTTGTTTTGAGCAATTTAAGTCTGATATGTGTGGATGCGAATGGTTCAAAATACATGGTCGTTACAGTTGGTATCAGAGCTCTGGTTTAGGTAAAATTTAGCATATGGAATAAAAATTAGTTACAGAATCACCTTCGTCCGAGCTTGAATTTCTCCTCTTGATTCGGGTTTCCTTTGAACTTTGAAACCTTCCCCTTCCTTCTGAAAATTCATTCTTATCTTCTCCTATTCGCGTCCTTTTGATACTGGAGCATCACATAACTCCAACTTCAACTATCAACTTCATCCTTGTGTGACTAAACCCCTCAGCAGTCTCGCCAACTTCTATATGATTGGTAAAGGGGTGAAATTCCTTTAAAATAGGTGTCGATTCATTGAAGATTTCTATGTTCTCGGTTTACGATGCTGTTATTTTCGAGTCAAGCCCGAACCGTTTCTTAGTAAACGATCCGAAAAATTCTCTTTCGATCAAAAGTCGATTGCCTCACGATTAAGTAGGCAGTTTTATCTTTCGCTTGATGCTCAACCTAGTGAGCTTGACTCCACCCATGTTGTCTGACTATTTTCGGATGTTCTGGTAAATTTACTTCTCTCCCTCTCAAGAGAGAAATTGAATTTTCACATCGATCTTATCCCTAGAATCTCGGCTGACCTAGTTAAGGTCACTCGCGATTAATACTAGTTTATCCTTCCCTTCTTTTTTGTAATATAATTATTTTATCTTCCTTTCGAATCTATCTTCGTAGTGAGAATTCTCTTTGACTAGGGTTCATCTAAACTTGAATATCTATTCTTTTTTCAAAATCCATTCTTGAATTATCGTGTGAGGGAGTGTATTTGTAATTGATATAAAATTGTTTTATATTGCGTTGTTTGAGTTGTTAAGTTTGAATTTTGGGTTCCGCTCGATTCGTTTGGCTAACGCTATTGATAGGAATTCCAAAACACTTAAATAGAACAAACGGACGCAGTATTGTTTCTAAAATTGGTAAGTGAAATAATTTTATGTACGGTTATATTTTAGATGTATATAAAAGTATAGTTTTCTGAAATTGGATAGTTAAATGTATTGGTTATTAGGAATGATTATACTAGATTATCATTTATTATTTTGCCAACACTACTAAATCATTTTCTATTATTGTTGATTATAAGGTGTTCAAATTTTGTAAATATGGTTTACAAATTTGATCTACAAATGAAATGGATTTAAATTAAAAATTTGAGAATTTAATTTCTAGTACTTTTCAAAAAAAAAATAGGCTTTAAAGTTTTGGAATATTTTATTTAAAAGTATTTTCAAATGGAAATTATTTCAGAAGAATAATTTTAATGTAATTAAGTATGTACTCTGTTCGTTTGTAGCTGAAAAATAATTTCAGTGATGACTGCAGCATCATCGACATTCATTTTCAGGCCATAGAGTGGAGAGACCACTTAGTAGCTTCACTACACTTTTGTTTTGGAAATTTGATTTGATTTGAATTTATTGAGTATGATTTTATATAAAAATATATATGTATATAATTATTTCAAAATGGTTGGAAGTGAAATCGAAAATTTTGAATCCTAAGTTTTACATTAAGAAACGGTTTCAATTATTGAAATGAAGTGAAATTTTTGAATAATTGAAATATCTTAAATGATAAATGAAATTAAACCAACTTGATATAGTTGAATTCGAATAATACTTATTTGTATAATACTAAATTGCATTCTAATACATATAGCTTACCTAAAATATTCAAAAAGTTAAAATGTTATGGTGAATATTTAATTCAAGGTTATACAAGAAGAAAACTGAAGTAATAAATTTGTTCAAACTAAAATCTGGCTTAATATAAATGTTGTAAATAAAAGGAAAATTTGTATAGTATTTAGTAACACTTAGAACCTTAATATAACTTACCTAGAAGTAGTTAAACGTTAATGAGAATAGGTAATTGGGTAATATACAATGTAAATGTGAGCAATAAGATGTCCAAAATTGATATTTTGTGAGGAACTTATGAATAATAAATTGGATGATGAATTGAACAGTAAAAAGAGAATTAATTGGTTGAATAATAAATAGTCATAATACATGTTTACACACTTAATATATGTTGTAAAATATGACAAGTAGAATAAATCAAATGAAAAAAAAGAATGTTATTTTAGTAAATAAATATGGACTTAAGAATAGTTGAAATTGAATTTTTTTGGAATCCACTCAAGTGAAGATAAATAGGTTTAATAAATGAGTAAAATCAAATAAATTTTGTTTTGAATGAAATTTTGTAACAAATATTAATAAGTTGAAACAAATCAAATTGAATGAAAACAACTTGAATTAAAAATGAACAAAATAGGAATATATATGAATATTATAGATTTAGTTAAATGGATTGAAACCAAATTTAATCAATATAAATGAATTTAAAACTGATGAAATTTATATGGTTTTAAATTAATTGTTGTATTTAATATTGTGTATTTCAAATCTATTTTCCTTTCTGTTACTTCTATTCTCCTACCTCCTTCCTTTTTTAGAACGAAATGTGTTGAATGGGGAGAATGCAACGACCGAAATTTTTAACTGTTATATAACTGAAATTTTTGTAAAATTTTAAACAATAAAAATTTTCAATGGAAATTAGATATTTGGAATACGTCTACTTTAACATAGTAACTGGTAAAAATTTATTGGAAAATATGTAAGTTAACTCTATTGTATAATTTTCAATTTAGATTCAGTTAATTTGATGAAAATTAAATATTTTCAAAATCTTAATATTTTTACATAACAAAAATGTTTATCATTTTCAGAGTGAGACGCCATATTTCGTTTCGTTAATTTTTGACTTCTCTATCCCCGTTTATCTTATTTTCAACGAATTTGCAACAGTTTACTAGCGAAATATCAACTTTTGATAGAATGGTCGTATCATGATATCTGTGTACCATTCTGTTTGTTTTATCATGTTTATCTTTGCAGTATATTAATTTGTATATTTCGTAGTCCGTTACGCGGTGATATCCATGGAAATGGCTAACCGTATCCATAGCCCTTTTGGAGCTTTAATATTTTTTGTCCGTTAAATTATCAAACGGATGAAATGAATAGTCACCAACTTTTATCATTTCAAGAATTGAATATTAATTTTCACTATTTCCGTCGATATATATTCATTGATTTGTGCCCGGCTCATTCCTGTAGTCTATTCATTTATGCAGTTAGTTTCTATTGCCTATTCATTTTCCTTTTTCCTACCTGCTGCTTGCGCATTCTCTTGCAGATGTCTTTTCTTCTGCCTTATGTTATAAAGTGGATATATATATATATAAGTTTCATATGTTTACATTGGTTCCTGAAGCTCGTTCTTCTTCTCCATTTTCCCCCCTCTGTTGCTTTCATTTTTAATGGAGACTTCACTTTACCTTTTATTTTACCGAACAAAACCGAACCATCTTCCGCCATAGCAACTCCACTAACCCCTAGCCATACTTGACCTCACCCCTGCCTTATTGCCGAAAAGCTCACGCGCCTCACTACTCCATCGCTGAGCACAGTCCTTATGGCCACTATCTTCCCTGACCACTCTCCCCTCTCTCTACTCCACCGACACATCTTCACGTCCGTCCGAAACTGCCCCTCTGACACATCCGCCACCGAGCGCATCGAACCATCGACAACCCACCATCTGCACATTGCACTTAACCCACTGCTTCCCCGCATAACCCATCCTCCTTCCCCTCTCGCGTGCCACAGCCCGACCCCATCACCACTTTCATACCCCATTAGCCGACTCGAACTCGCTTACCTTTGCCTTTCAATAGCCTGGCCCGCCTTCCCGTGACAGCGACATCGAGCTTGCATCACCCACCCACCACAGCCACTTTCCACCTTGTGCAGCCTCCCCCCCTAGTTCCCCCTCTTTTGGCCATGACCCAACCTCGTGCTATGTCGGTCTCTTCTCCGCCAACACCCGACTACCATGGGCCACCTTGCACGCCTCTTCTACTTCCCCACCACCGAGCAGCTCTTTGTCTTCTCTTCCTTATATATATATATATATATATATATATATATATATATATATGCGTGTATGGGTTTTGGATCCAATGTGTTTAAAAATATAGATGTTGTGTTAGCTTACGTGAGTTATATTATATGTTAGTTATATATATACACTAGTTTACGTAAGCTATTTTTTTTTTTGCTGTAGCCATATTATATATATATATATAGATGTCCTATTTTCATAAGCTGGAAAGCTGCTCGATTTTTTTATAGTGATCTAAATATGATAAGTACAAAATTTTCGAATTTAATAGGTGTTTTAATTTAAATATTGATTTTTTTACTGTGTTTATATACAATATAAACTGTCATAAGGTATAGTTATATTTGTTATAATCTGACCTGTTGGGTATATATATATATATATATATATGTGTGTGTGTGTTTATATTAGAATTATAATATCTTTTTTTATGTATATAAATTTATATACATTATTCAAAACCTAGTTATTGTGTGTATATATATAGTCAGCGTATATATGGGTATCATATAAATATATATTTCGAAGTTTACCGTGTACTGCTCAATAGAAAATATGTATATAAGAATAGTATGTTAAGCTTATTTGGTCCCTTCGGTTTATATTACTTACAGTCTTATATATACATAAGTATGCGATTTTGGTTATACATATTGGTTAAGTAATGATTTTTAAATATAATATATATATATATATATATATATATATATATATCTTTGATTATTAATATTTATGTTTTAAGAATAATGATTTAGAATTATATATATATATATATATATTATTTTAATATTTATCTTAACTTAAAATATTGATTTTATAATATATATATATATATATATATATTCTGTTATACGTCGCTAATTTTATTTGTTCTCATTGTTTCCTATTTTCCAGCTTTGTCAGCCAAATCCGTGTTCAGCTTACTTCGCTTTGAGATTTGTTGTTTGGATTAGTCATTTTCTAGTTCGCGATTCAATTCGTTCCTTATCAAGCTGTCAAATTCCCCTAGACTCAGAAGGTGATCAATCACTCACACTCACAATTAACATTCTTATATTTAGCAAATTTAATTCAAATAAAATGAAAATTTAAATATGCTGTTAAAATTTAAATTGTTAAGTTATTTAATTGTTAATCTGATATGTTATTATCTGTGATTGTTCACCTATGACATAAGACACCATAAGCCTGTTGTATATAGTATATCTAAATTTGTTACCGATGGCATATGCTTATTGTTTATATGTTATATTATTATCATAATTGTTCTCACTCTGCAAGTTCCCTATTAGTTTAGAAATCCCTATAGTTGAAATGATACATACCCGAACGAGATTATGATTAATGGATAATCATTATGGGTTGAAATGATAAACCCAAACGATTTTCATTTTATACAAATTTTGGGATTACGGGTTGAAATGATATACCCGAAAATATCTAATTTACGGATTGAAATGATAAATATCTGTATCACTTGACCATAGGATAGAAAATTATATACGGACACCATTGGTCTATATTTTAAAATGAGTTTGAAAGAAATATATGGGTTTAATAAATATTGATTTTTAAAATATAATGTGTATATATATGCTATTTTTATATGTATAAAATTTAGATTTTTAAATTAATACGTTTTGGAAATTTTACTCTATAAGTTAGTTTTGGAAAATATAAAATTTAAGATTTTAGTTATAATTTTGTTATCTTAAAAATATATAAAATAATAATTAATAATAATAAAATTTTATTTAATTAATTTGTAATATGTTTAAGTATTTATTTAAATCCATATTATTATTTTAAAAATAGATTTATTTTATAAAATTAATAATAAAGGTTGGAAAGGTAAATTAACGTTAACTTGGAATTTAAGTTGGTTAACAATTGAATTTAAACAAGAATTGATTTGAATTTATTGATTTTGAGATTTTGAAAGATATGATTGATAACTTGATTTGATAAAAAGTGGTTAAATGAATATTATCAGTTTTAAATAAAAGTGAGGCTAATATTTAATATTGATATAAATTTATAAATTGAGATTTTATTTGAATTGTTAATAAAGTGATTAAGTGAATATTTTCCAACTTGAATAAAACTAAAGTTCAATGTTAAAATATAAATGCAACTTATATTGAAATTGTTTGAATATTTAAACCTTGAACCTTATTGGAATTGGAATGACAGTTCAAATCTGGATTTGAAATTGATAAAGATTGAAATGGTTTATTAAGAACTTGAATTGAAATTTCAACCCTTTAAATTGAAAGTGTTGAACATGGATTGATTTAAATTTAATTTTTTGGAATTGAAGTTGATTTGAATCAATTTGTGAAATTGGAGGAAACTAATTTTATTATATAAAGTATTTTAATAAATAAATTATTTTAAATTTTTACTATTTTCATATTTAAATTATTTTAATAAATAAACTATTTGAATTTTATAACTATTTAATACACATACTATGTTCAATATCTAAACTATTTAAGTTGGAACTACTATGATTACGGAAGTGTTATGATTTCAAAAGTGTTATGGTTTCCAAAGTGTTATGATTTTGAAAGTGTTATAATTTTGAAAGTGTTGCGATTCTGGAAATGAATATTATTTAAAGTGAATGATCATATCAAATTGATTTGGTTTCAAAATGAATATGACATTTTGATATGAAGTATGAACTATTTAAAATGAAATGACCATGGTGTGAAATAAGCATTTGATTGTTAAAGAGACCGGGATCAGATATTGTCATACTCTTTGCCAATACTGAGAGCCACTTTAACAACTATGTACGTGGTGGAGATTCCATAACGAAGTAGGATGGTTTGGTGACGATTTTATATCGTATTTACGTAGTCCTGACTCCCATGAGTCTATTTGATGTGGCTAAAACAGGAGCCATGCCAGGCCAAGTGAGGTCAATCCTCCTATCGGACACATTTCTTCGATACCATTCTATTACTTTTGTGATTTGATTGGATGCACCTTTGATTTGGGAGTGTGTCACGAGGTGGGCGGTAGTAGCTGCTAAGTGTTACCACCAGTTCGGATCCACAAATGATATGTCTACCGTGGCATTGCCTCGCTGCCTTGTCACATGCCCTATCGCGCCTTCTACGAGTTTGGATGTACCATACCTATGGAGTGCCGTCTGATAACCTTTAAGTTTATGGAGGAATAATGGTATTGTATAGACTATGGGAGTATATAAAAATGTGTTAAGAGGGATATGGATAACGCCATAACGCTATTTTAATAGTTTACTTTACCATAGACATGTTATAATAGCATATATTACTATATACTAGATAGTTTCATGGATCTTTAGAGGATGGAAATCCCAAACATCCTTTAAGTTACTTGTATTTCAGTTGATATTTCACTTGATATTTCACTTGAGTTGAATTTACTATATAAGAACGTTAATCCTGACTCGAGTATTTTGTGTTTTGTGTTTTGCTTTATACTCGGGTTAGACTGGGTGTCATAGCATTTGAGACTCACTATTAGAGATTGGAGCTTTTTTTGTGTAACAACCCAAGATTTTTACAAGCGTTGTATTCTTTTATTCATAAAACCTTGGGATTTATTATAATATAAATCTTTAATTTGATTAAATCATTTCCCAAAATTTAAATAAAAGACAAGGGTTTTGAAATTTCAACTTTGGTTAAAGATAACTCTAATTGGAATGTTAAAATTTTAATTTCTAAATCTTTTATATAGGAATTATATGTGTACAAGATTTACTGTGGGGATGTTTACTTATATTGGTAATAACATTTATTTCCCTTTTTGGTTCTTTTTAAAATGAATTATATATATATAAATTAAGTAATAAATTTCTTAGAAAATGGTAAATAAATCCGAAGACCGTAAACAAATTCTATTTTTAGTTAAGTAATAACTTTCACAACTTATAGTGTATTAATAAACTGTTGAATTACACGTTTAAAAGGCGCGTTAATTGATGGGATAAATAACGTATAAGAAAACGTATGAAATTTAAATCCGTTATTTTCGTTATATTT
Organism: Allium cepa; assembly: GCA_030765085.1. NCBI lineage: Eukaryota > Viridiplantae > Streptophyta > Magnoliopsida > Asparagales > Amaryllidaceae > Allium > Allium cepa. Next base: position 401,053,128 of record CM060931.1, read on the forward strand.
GGGCATAAAGTATTGCGTCTGTTGTACACATTTTAAATATATTTACTTTCCTTCTGATTTAATAGAAGCGTTACCCACAAATTTATAACCGTTCACATTCTAATTATAGTCTTTGTCCTAAAACAATTGTCGTGCACGTTTAAAGGAGGAAATTCACCGTGCCTTGCCGTTACTTCCATTTATTTAAAAATGTATATATATTTTTTTGACTCTTCCAAAGAGCTGTTAATTTCTTTTAAAACTGGATTGAAATCACCGGGGTTTCCACTTTCCTTTGCGTGAATAATTAACAATTACTAATTCATAGACGTTTCAAAATAATAAATATATTTATATTTTGTAAAAGAATTTAACCTTATTCGTTTACCATTTTATTTCCTAGTTAGTAAGAAATAAATAAAATGTTAAATTGGATAGTAGATAGTGGATAAATAAGCTTTATAAAAGGCACGTTTTAAATTTACATTTATACACGTTTTGTTTCATTGGGGGTGTAAATAGTACGTATGTAATAAAATACTCTTTAGCATATACGAGTAACAAATGAATAAAAACATGTAAATTTAAATGCGGGAGTACGTTTGATTTAAATCTTGCGTCTAGAGTGCGCGTCTTAAATAACAAATTAATTAATTATAGCCGTTCAATGTATAGTACCCCGAATTACACGTGCAAACGTTACACTTCCCATTTTCTTCATTTGTTTTAAATTTGGTATAAAACTTTGAATAAAATAACTTTCAAATCTTCATTTATTTCTTACCTATCTTTCATCCCAATCAACGCAAGTTTTAAATTGCGTATATTTTTCCAATTCCATTTCTGGTAAAAGCCGTTTCTTTTCTGATAGATTCCTTTCCCACTATATCATTTTTCAACACATCTTCTTTGGATAATAAATCACGTTCAAAATTTTCCTTTTACCGTCCCTAAAGCAATTTATATCTTGTCGTTACTTTTGCGTAATCCACGCAAATCTCCACCGAAATCAATACTCACTGAAATATGAGTCTCCAAATCTTTCTTGCCTAAATCAACGCATAGCTCATTGATAAATACCAGTCATGAACACTTTTTCTTTACCTCATCTTTTGGACTTCGTCTCCTAGCTTGTGTGGAGCTTCAGGTAATGGCAGTTATTTTCTTTCTTCTTCCTTTTATTTTCTTTTTCTTTATTTTCTTTTACTTCACTCGGCTGCTTCACCTGAAGCTTTGAAATTCCATTTTCATTCTCCACCTTTTGCAAACTTTATGCCTAACAGTATCTTACTTTGTGTACTCGCGTGCATATAAAAAAATAATAAAAAAAGGGAATCAATTTGCATAAGCACGGTGAAAATGTAGGTGGGCTATAGGCTGGATTTCGTAAATTTTCAACGTGAATACGTTGCATGTGAATAGGATATAGGCATGAGCCACCAAAGTTTAGCTTATTGTTTTTTTTATCTAGCACGTTATAATATTTGGTTTTAATTTAAGAAATAAAAATAGTAATAACATGCATAAATGGCCGAGAATAGTAGTTGCGTGTTTAAAATTTTGAACCAAAGTTTCATCACCTTTTGCATTGTTGGAAAAAATAAGTGTGCGTGCAACACTTTATGATCACAGACTTTATAACTAAATTTCCCACTATTCACTCTTTAGCATTCATATAATTCAAACAAAAATTTGGGCCGAGCTTTGAGAATGGGGTCATGTCTTGGATGGAGTGGTCGAGAAATTGTGGCAATCATCCTTTTATTTTAATCTCGTTCCAGTTGTTATTTAAAATTTTGATCATTTTGAATTTCGCGTAATTATTTATTCGTTTATCTTGTTCAAGATCTTAATCGGATTGGCTCATCTTCCAATCATTGATCGTGCCTTCTGTATGCTGTTCTGTTGTGGTTGCCGTAGTTTCGAATCAAAATCTTCATCTTCGTAAAGGTGAGTTTTCTCACCTGAAAAACGTACTTATATATATCTGTAAATTGATAACAAGTGTGACTGTAGAATAATTATTATTCTTATTTGACTGTGATATAAATTGATGATGTAAAAAAATCCCGTTATCAAATTTATACATCATCAGTTATATTATATACTGTTTATTTATGTTATTACACTATTTAGTTATTATTTATAGTTAATCACACTGCAAGTTCCCTGTAGAATAGTAATTGTCGCAGGCTGAAATGATAGGCCTAAACGATATTTATTTATTTATTTAGTTTATTTTATTCTTGGGATTGCGAGTTCGAAATGATAGAACCCAAATTTATTTTGTAAATTACGGATTGAAATGATATATTATCCGTATCACTTGACCTAGGTTAGAAAATATTATACATACCCGTGGTTATATATATATATATATATATATATATATATATATATATATATATATATATATATCTATATATATATATATATCTATATATATATATATATATATATTTCTGGAAATATTAGATATTTTTTTTAAAAAAAATTAAAAATGTTATAATACTTGTTAAAAGTGAATTAAAAAGATTATTACAGTTGGTATAGTGATATTTTACAAGTTAAATATGTAAATAAATAAATGTTAAAAATATAAAGTATAAGTTTATCTTGTAAATTTTGATGTAAAAATAAACGAAATTTAAGTTAAGGAAAAGATATGAAAATTTGGTATAACTTGAACATAAAGCGAATTAATAAAGGTTAAGTTTTTATGGATTAATAGGTAACTTGGGAAATATGGAAGTTAAAATATAACTTGATTTAAAGGTTGGTTTAAAATAAAGGTAAGTTCAGAAATAAATTGGAAATTTAGCTTATTTTGAAATGGTAACTAAACTTAATTGTTAAAAAAATTCATATAAAATTTTACACTTGATAAGAAAGTATAAGATGTTAGATATGTATTTGTAAATTTTACTTTATAAAAATCATAATATATTGAGTAATTTAAATGGCTATTTCAAGGTGGAAAATTTGGATTTTTTATGTAAAATTGTTTGAATAAAGGTTTAAATTTTGCTGAAATTATATTGAAGTCTAAATTTTAATTTACTTAAATTATTGAAAGGATATTTCCGCATTTGGCAAAGAGCTGAATGATGATGCAGATAAACTAAGGCTAAATCTTCCCACCTTTAAACAGTTTAAAATAAAGTATTTCGATTAAAATATAAACTATTTTTAAAGGTTTATAACCACGGGTAATAATAACGTTGGTTGTTAAGGAGACTGGGATCGGATATGGGCATACTCTCTGTCGATGCCAAAACCACTTTGACAACCGTGTACGCGGTGGAGATTCCAGAATGAAGTAGGATGGTGGTGACGTTCCTTTGAGGTAAATACGTGGACCCGACTCTCGTGAGTTGGCATAAGGTGGCTAAAACAGGAGCGATCGACGGATTAATGAGGTAGCACCTCTGATCGGACGCACTTCTTCGTATGCCATTATATTACTTTTGTGATTGTTTGGTGCGCACCTTTGATTTGGGAGTGTTGTTCGAGGTGGGCGGTAGCTGCGCGCTACGTGCTACCATCGGTCCAGAACCGTAATTGGTATATCTATCCTGGCATTGCCTAGTTGTGCCGTGTCACCTACCATAGCGAGCCTTATACGAGTTTGTTTTCTCCCATAGCCCGTGGAGTATTTAGGGTAGTCTTCCGATCTGGAGATGCGCTGATACTGGATGGACTACTGGGACTATTATGTGGTAAGGGCTATATGGGTAACCCCTTAACTCTATTTAAAAGTAAGTTTATTTTACTAATAGACACTATTATAATAGCGAAATATTACTACATAGTAAATAGTTTAACGGATCCTTAGAGGATGGGCGGTCCTAAGCATCCTCTAAGTTACTTGTACTTTATTACAGTTCACTTGAATTAGCTTACACTGTATAAGTATGTATGTCCTGACTCGAGTGTTATGTTTTATTTTACGCTCGGGTCAGCCTAAGTTTCAGTTCAGACTTCACCTCCGGAGCTAGGATTTCAGCAGATCATCTCTTTCAAGCTTCCATCAAGTTTTAGTTCAGTTCTTATCTTTACCATTGTAATTAAGACAATTTAATAATTGAGAGTTCTGTGGAGATTTCAAACAATATTTGTTTTAAGACTTTGTACTTTATGCTTATCTTGAGAGTATTTATAGTGGTTTCATGAACCACTAAGTTTTTTTTATTCCACTGCGAGTATTCTGATTTCTGTATCTATGATTCTGTGATTTGATTTGATTTTCTCCTAATTTATTTACAATCTATCGTTTTGAACTATTCAGGCTCGACATGTTTAATTTATTAATCGAATTTGAATGGTACAAAATAGTGGGTAGTTATAGTTGGTATCGGAGCTTAGGTTTAACCATAGCCTGAGGAGCAAAAACTCATTAGAGATAGGGTAGAAATACCCTAGAATGAGTGAAGTCAAATCTTAGAATCCTTTCCGTGAGAGAGAACGTATTTTAAAGTATAAAATGATTTTAAAAGGTTTTTCAAAGAAGTATTTTGATATTAAGTTTTTCTTGTTTTCCTTGATGATATCCATTCGACTCGAGTAGTCAAATTATTTCCCGACGTATTTGGTGAAGTCATCTCTCTACCTCCAAAGCGGGAAATTGATTTCCGTATCGATCTCATTCCTTAGCACGACCTGTGGTTCTTCCACCCAGAAGAATGGCACCGTGGGAGAAGATCGAATTAAGGAAACAGATTCAAGACTTGTCCACCAAAGGTCTGATCAGACCTGGCTTCTCGGAATGTGGAGGAGTTGTAGTTTTCGTTACAAAATCTGATGGTTCTCTCCGGATGTGTGTTGATTATAGGGAGCTGAACAAGCTCATTATGAAAAACAGATATCCTATGCCCAGCATCAATGATATGTTTGATCAGCTCTATGGAGCGACTGTTTTCTCTCAACTTGATCTAGCCACCGGTTTCCACCAACTCAGAGTTGCTGAGGAGAGCATTCCCAAAACTGCTTTCCGTACTGAAAATGGCTTCTTTGAATGGTTAGTTATGCCTTTTGGTTTGACTAACGCCCCTGCCTTTTTCGTTGACTTGATGAATCGTGTCTTTCACGATGTGTTCAACAAATTTGTTTTAGTCTTCATTGATGATATCCTTGTGTTCTCTAAGTCTGAGGAAGAACATAAATCCCACTTAAGCTTTGTTTTGGGGACCCTTAGATGTCACCAGTTAAAAGCTAAATTCTTTAAATGTCATTTCTGGGAAGAGGAAGTTCGATTCCTCGGACATATTGTCTCTAGTGAAGGAGTTTATGTTGATCCAGTCAAGATCGTTGCAATCAATGATTGGGAAGAACCTAAGACTCCAACTGATATTCACAGTTTTTTGGGCCTCGCCGGTTACTATCGGAGGTTCATTGAGAAATTTGCTCGGATCCCTGCACCTCTCACTGCTCTAACTCAGAAGAATGCTAAGTTTATTTGGAGCGATAAGTGTAAAGCGACATTCCAAGAGTTAAAGGATAAGTTTACTTCCGCACCAGTGCTTACCGTCCCGAATGGAAATGAGAGATTAACGGTATTCACCGATGCTTGTCGAGAGGGTTTGGGAGCAGTATTAATGCAAGATGGGAAGGAGATTGCCTATGCAAGTCGTCAACTGAAGACACATGAAGCCAACTATGCTGCTCATGATTTAGAGTTGCTAGCTGTTGTTTTTGCATTGAAGCTTTGGAGACATCATCTCTTGTGGGATAAGTTTGACCTCTTCACTGATCATCAGTCTTTGAAATATATCTTCACCTAGAAAGATTTGAATCAGAGATAAGTTCGGTGGCTCGAGTTTCTTGCTTCTTACGATCTCGACAACAACTATACTCCTGGGAAAGCTAATGTAGTGGCGGATGCGTTGAGTTGGAAGAAATCTTTGTTGTGCCAGCTTATTACTTCTTCTCCTCTTGTGGATTGTATGAAGGCTAAGTAGGATGAAAACGAGATGCTTAGGCGTATAAAGGGAAGTGTTCGCAGCAGAGTTGGTGGTAGTAGTCTTGATGGTAGTGGAGCTCAGATTGATGACAAAGGGATCTTGAGGATTAATAATCGGATTTGTGTCCCGAATGTTGATGGTTTAAGACAGGAGTTACTTCGGGAACATCATCAATCCAGACTTTCCATTCATCCTGGTGTGGGGAAGATGTATCAGGATTTGAAGAAGCTTTATTGGTGGAGAGGTATGAAGCGTGATGTCTCGATCTTTGTGAGTAGGTGTGCAACTTGTCAACAAGTCAAGGCCGATCATCAGAAGACACCAGGATTGCTGCAGGCTCTGGAGATTCCAAATTGGAAGTAGGAGCAAGTTTCTATGGATTTTATCGATGGTTTACCGAGATCTAGAAGGGGAAACGAGAGCATTTGGGTTATCGTGGATAGACTGACCAAGTCCGCTCATTTTATTCCGGTCAAGTCTACCCGTACGGCTTCGAGCTTATCTGAGATCTACATGAGGGAGATTGTGCGCCTCCATGGCATTCCCCTTAGCGTAGTTTGTGATCGAGACCCTATCTTCACCAGCAAATTTTCGAAAGCTTTCCCGGAAACCTTGGGGACTCGTTTGAATCTGAACACTGCTTACCACCCACAAACTGACGGTCAAACAGAAAGGGTGAATCAGATTCTAGAGGATCTTCTTCGTGCCTGTATTTTGGATTATGGAGGATCTTGGGAAGATCATCTCCATCTTGTGGAATTCACCTATAACAATAGTTATCAGGCTAGTCTTAAGATGTCCCCGTTTGCTACTCTTTACGGGCGATCCTGTAGATCTCCATCCTGTTGGATTGAATCCGATAATCGCTTAGTTCTTGGTCTTAATATGATTTTAGAAGCTTAGGAGAAAGTCGAAGAGATTAAGAGAAGGTTAAGGATTGCTCAGGGTAGGCAGAAGAAGTACGCTGATCGTCGTAGAAGAAGCTTGGAGTTCGCAGTCGGTGATTTGGTTTTTCTTAAGGTCTCTCCCTTAAGAAATGTGGTTCGGTTTGGGTGTAGAGGAAAGCTTGCTCCTAGGTTCATCGGTCCATTCCGCATCTTGGAAAGGATTGGATCTCTTGCTTATCGACTGGATTTGCCCGAGAAATTTGCTGGAATACACAACGTATTCCATATATCCCACCTTCGTCGCTGTCTTCATGATCCATCTCTTATTATCCAGCCTACCGCTCTTGATGGTTTGGACATCGAGCCTGACCTAACTATTGAAAGGAAGCTACTTCGTATCGTCGATCGATGTACGAAACAGCTAAGAAGAAATTCTGTCCGACTGGTCAAAGTGCAGTGGAACGGGATTGCACATGGGAGACGGAGGAGAGCATTCGTTCTTCGAATCTGGAATTATTAATTTAAGCTACTTTGCTTTATTATCTTATATTCCTCGTTTTCCTTCTTTCTATCCTTTTCGAGGACGAAAAGCTCTGAGTGGAGGAGAGTGTAACAGCCCAAGATTTTTACAAGCGCTGTATTTTTTTATTTATAAACCTTGGGATTTATTGTAATATAAATCTTTAATTTGATTAAATCATTTCCCAAAATTTAAATAAAAGACAATGGTTTTGAAATTTCAACTTTGGTTAAAGATAACTCTAAGTGGAATGTTAAATTTTAATTTCTAAATCTTTTATAAAGGAATTATATGTGTACAAGATTTACTATGAGGATGTTTACTTATATTGGTAATAACATCTATTTCCGTTTTTGGTTCTTTTTAAAATGAATTATATATATTAAAATTAAGTAATAAATTTCTTAGAGAATGGTAAATAAATCCGAAAACTGTAAACAAATTCTATTTTTAGTTAAGTAATAACTTTCACAATTTACAATGTATCAATAAACTGTTGAATTACACATTTAAAGGGTGCGTTAATTGATGGGATAAATAACGTATAAGAAAACGTATGAAATTTAAATCCGTTATTTTTGTTATATTTGGGCATAAAGTATTGCGTCTGTTGTACGCATTTTAAATATATTTACTTTCCTTCTGATTTAATAGAAGCGTTACCCACAAATTCATCGTGCCTTGCCATTACTTCCATTTATTTAAAAATGTATATATATATTTTTTGACTCTTCCAAAGAGCTGTTTATTTCTTTTAAAACTGGATTGAAATCACCGGGGGTTTCCACTTTCCTTTGCGTGAATAATTAACAATTATTAATTCATAGACGTTTCAAAATAATAAATATATTTATATTTTGTAAAAGAATTTAACCTTATTCGTTTACCATTTTATTTCCTAGTTAGTAAGAAATAAATAAAATGTTAGATTGGATAGTAGATAGTGGATAAATAAGCTTTATAAAAGGCACGTTTAAATTTACGTTTATACACGTTTTGTTTCATTGGGGGTGTAAATAGTACGTATGTAATAAAATACTCTTTAGCATATACAAGTAGCAAATGAATAAAACGTATAAATTTAAATGTGGGAGTACGTTTGATTTAAATCTTGTGTCTAGAGTGCATGTTCTTAAATAATAAATTAATTAATTATAGCCGTTCAATGTATAGTACCTGGAATTACACATGCAAACGTTACACTTCCCATTTTCTTCATTTGTTTTAAATTTGGTATAAAACTTTGAATGAAATAACGTTCAAATATTCATTTATTTCTTACCTATCTTTCATCCCAATCAATGCAAGTTTTAAATCACGTATATTTTTCCAATTCCATTTCTGGTAAAAGCCGTTTCTTTTCTGATAGATTCCTTTCCCACTATACCATTTTTCAACACATCTTTTGTGGATAATAAATCACGTTCAAAATTTTCCTTTTACCATCCCTAAAGCAATTTATATCTTGCTGTTACTTTTGCGTAATCCACGCAAATCTCCACTGAAATCAATACTCACTGAAATATGAGTTTCCAAATCTTTCTTGCCTAAATCAACGCATAGCTCATTGATAAATACCAGTCACGAACACTTTTTCTTTACCTCATCTTTTGGACTTCGTCTCCTAGCTTGTGTGGAGCTTCAGGTAATGGCAGATATTTTCTTTCTTCTTCCTTTTATTTTCGTTTTCTTTTTCTTTATTTTCTTTTAATTCACTCGGTTGCTCCACCTGAAGCTTTGAAATTCCATTTTCATTCTCCACCTTTTGCAAACTTTATGCCTAACAGTATCTTACTTTTTGAACTCGCGTGAATAAAAAAAAAAAAAAAAAAGGGATTCATTTTGCATAAGCATGGTGAAAATGTAGGTGGGTTATAGGCTGGATTTCGTAAATTTTCAACGAGAATACGTTGCATGTGAATAGGATATAGGCATGAGCCACCTAAGTGTAGCTTATTGTATTTTTTTATCTAGCACGTTATAATATATGGTTTTAATTTAAGAAAGAAAAATAGTAATAACATGCATAAATGGCCGAGAATAGTAGTTGCATGTTCAAAATTTTAAACCAAAGTTTCATCACCTTTTGCATTGTTGGAAAAAATAAGTGTGCGTGCACCACTTTTTGATCACAGACTTTATAACTAAATTCCCCACTGTTCACTCTTTAACATTCATATAATTCAAAATAGAAATTTGGGCCGAGCTTTGAGAATGGGGTCAAGTCTTGGGTGGAGTGGTCAAGAAATTATGGCAATCATCCTTTTATTTTAATCTCGTTCCAGTAGTTATTTAAAATTTTGATCGTTTTGAATTTCGCGTAATTAGTTATTCGTTTACCTTGTTCAAGATCTGAATCGGATTGGCTCATCTTCCAATCATTGATCGTGCCTCTGTACTCTGTTCTGTTGTGGTTACCGTAGTTTCGAATCAAAATCTTCAGCTTCGTAAAGGTGAGTTTTCTCACCTGACAAACGTACTTATATACATATCTGTAAATTGATAACAAGTGTGAATGTAGAATAATTATTATTTTTATTTGACTGTGATAAGTTGATGATGTAAAAAAATCCCATTATTAACCTATACATCATCAGTTATATTATATATTGTTTATTTATGCTGTTACACTATTTAGTTATTATTTATAGTTAATCACACTGCAAGTTCCCTATAGAATAGATATCGTCATAGGCTGAAATGATAGGCCTGAGCTATATTTATTTATTTAGTTTATTTTATTCTTGGGATTGCGGGTTCGAAATGATAGAACCCAGACTTATTTTGTAAATTAAGGATTGAAATGATATATTATCCGTATCACTTGACCTAGGTTAGAAAATATTATACAGACCCGTGGTTATATATATATATATATATATATATTCTGGAAATATTAGATATTCTTTTAAAAAAATTTAAAAATGTTATAATACTTGTTAAAAGTGAATTAAAAAAATTATTACAGTTGGTATAGTGATATTTTACAAGTTAAATATGTAAGTAAATAAATGTTAATGATGTAAAAATAAACGGAATTTAAGTTAAGGAAAAGAAATGTAAATTCGGTATAACTTGAACATAAAGCGAATTAACAAAGGTTAAGTTTTTATGGATTAATAGGTAACTTGGGAAATATGGAAGTTAAAATATAATTTGATTTAGAGGTTGGTTTAAATAAAGGTAAGTTCAGAAATAAATTGGAAATTTAGCTTATTTTGAAATGGTAACTGAACTTAATTGTTAAGAAAATTCATAGAAAATTTTACACTTGGTAAGAAAGTATAAGAGGTTAGATATATATTTGTAAATGTTACTTTATAAAAATCATAATATATTGAGTAATTTAAATGGCTATTTCAAGGTGGAAATTTTGGATTTTTTTAAGTAAAATTGTTTGAATAAAGGTTTAAATTCTGCTGAAATTATATTAAAGTCTAAATTTTAATTTACTTAAATTATTGAAAGGATATTTCCGCATTTGGCAAAAGCTGAATGATGATGCAGATAAACTAAAGCTAAATCTTCTCACCTTTAAATAGTTTAAAATAAAGTATTTCGATTAAAATATAAACTACTTTTAAAGGTTTATAACCACGGGTAATAATAACGTTGGTTGTTAAGAAGACCGGGATCGGATATGGGCATACTCTCTGTCGATACCGAAAACCACTTTGACAACCGTGTACGCGGTGGAGATTCCAGAATGAAGTAGGATGGTGGTGACGTTCATTTGAGCTAAATGCGTGGACCCGACTCCCGTGAGTTGGCATAAGGTGGCTAAAACAGGAAGGATCGATGGATTAATGAGGTAGCACCTCTGATCGGACGCACTTCTTTGTATGTCATTCTATTACTTTTTTGATTGTTTAGTGCGCACCTTTGATTTGGGAGTGTTGTTCAAGGTGGGCGGTAGCTGCGCGCTACGCGTTACCATCGGTCCGGAAGCGTAATTGGTATACCTACCCTGGCATTGCCTAGTTTTGCCGTGTCACCTACCATAGCGAGCCTTGTACGAGTTTGTTTTCTCCCATAGCCCGTGGAGTATTTAGGATAGTCTCCCGATCTGGAGATGCGCTGATACTGGATGGACTACTGGGACTATTATATGGTAAGGGCTATATGGGTAACCCCTTAACGCTATTTAAAAGTAAGTTTATTTTACTAATAGACACTATTATAATAGCGAAATATTACTACATAGTGAATAGTTTAACGGATCCTTAGAGGATGGGCGGTCCCAAGCATCCTTTAAGTTACTTGTACTTTATTACAGTTCACTTGAATTAGCTTACACTGTATAAGTATGTATGTCCTGACTCGAGTGTTATGTTTAATTTTACGCTCGGGTCAGCCTAATTTCAGTTCAGACTTCACCTCCAGAGCTAGGATTTCAGCAGATCATCTCTTTCAAGCTTCCGTCAAGTTTTAGTTCAGTTCTTATCTTTACCGTTGTAATCAAGACAATTTAATAATTGAGAGTTCTGTGGAGATTTCATACAATATTTGTTTTAAGACTTTGTACTCTATCTTATCTTGAGACTACTTATAGTGGTTTCATGAACCATTAAGTTTTTTTTATTCCGCTGCGAGTATTCTGATTTCTGTATCTGTGATTCTGTGATTTGATTTCATTTGCTCCTAATTTATTTACAATCTATTGTTTTGAACTATTCAGGCTCGACATGTTTAATTTATTAGTCGAATTTGAATGGTACAAAATAGTGGGTCGTTATAGTCTGAAGATCTATCTATCCAGCTTTCAGTTATTTCGATTTATTCCGGTCATTTATGTTCAGACTCATCAATTGCTTATGTATTAGAGATCTAGTTGTATTTGTGATTTTGTTGTATTTTGTTTCAGACTCTAATGTTTATAGTAGCTTCATGAACTACTATTTATCGATTCCATTGTTTATCGTTGTAATACTCTGTGTCTGTGATTCTGCGATTGATTTATGTACTGTATGTGCTATGTTTTGCCAAATATAAATTAATAATATATTGCTTTGAGCAATTTAAGCCTGATATGTGTAGATGTGAATGGTTCGAAATACCTGGTCATTACAGTTGGTATCAGAGCTCTGATTTAGGCAAAACTTAGCATGTGGAGTAAAATTAATTACAGAATCACTATCGTTTGAGCTTGAATTTCTCCTCTTCGATTCGGATTTCCTTTGAATTTTGAAACCTTTGCCTTCGTTTTGAAAATTCATTCTTATCTTCTCTTATTTGCGTCCTTTTGATACGGGAGCATTCCATAGCTCCAACCTCAACTATCAACTTCTTCTTTGTGTGACTAATCCCATCGGCGGTCTCGCCAACCTCTATTATGATTTGTAAAGGGGGTGAAAACTCCTTTAAAATAGGCGTAAATTCACCTAAGATTTCTATGTCCTCTATTTACGATGCTATTATTTTCCTGTCAAGCCCGAACCATTTCTTAGTAAACGATGCAGTTCTCTTTTGGTTGAATGTCGATTACCCCAGAATTATGCAGGTAGTTTTATCTTTCGTTTCACTTGTGAACACTGTACGTGCGGTGGATCGTGTAATATGGATCTAAGTAGTGCGGAAATGTACGAACTAATAGAAGATAGTAGTAAAATAAAATAAGAATAAGCACACTAGGAATTTTATAATGTTTTGAACTTATCGTTCTATGTTCAGTCCGAGAATACACTCTGGATTTAACTATGACGATAAAACCCCCACTTAACCCGGAGAAGTAGGTACACGAAAGCGTGAGCAGCCGAACAAGATTTTCGCCTCAACAGCCGAAGAGGACTTTCTGCCTGAGCAACCGAACATGAATTCTACTTGATACAGAAAAACTTTGTTGACAAGTATGTTCTTGATAACACAGGTATATCTTAAAGTACACCCTTCCTATAATCAAATCCTCAAGTATTTGAAATATATATGAGAATAAGAAAGGAAGATATTACTTAGAATCAAGGAATCTGTAAGTAATTAAGAGATTCAAAGCAATTAGATATAGAACGCTGTTAGAATGCAAGAATATGAGAGCATAAGAGTAATAGAGAGTAGTTAGAGTGATTTTGATGATAGTAGAATATTTGGAAACAAGTATATATAGAAACAGAGAGTTTTTGCCATTGATGAAGAGTTTTAACGAAGAGAAGCAACTATTCCCATTTAGAAATCGATTGCATCTCTTCGCAGAGAAAACATGTCTTTTGAAAATATAACAGTTAGAATTAGGTCAGTCGACTGGCCGAAAATGATCAGTCGACTGAAAAGTAAGATTATGTCAAAAATCGTGCATAGATTTGCTTGTACGTGCAGCATATACAGAACCAGTCGACAGGGCATAACTGCCAGTTGACTGGCTGCATGTTTGCAGCACATACAAGCCATTTTTCAAAGAATCGAGATGTGTTTGTGTTTTGTTTACTTGAGGATAGATTTTACAAAATTTCTAAGACTCAAAAACAAATAAACACACATAGAAATGAGGAGTTCAATATCACCATGTTCTTGTCTTTCTTTTTGTCGCATGATGCCATATTTGAGTATTGTCTTGCACACGTGAGCGTCGCCTTATCATGAATCAAAACTATGTGATTTAACATTCTTCTCCTTTTTGATTGATGACAACCTATATAAGATATAAGATAAATCTATATAGTATATGGAGATTTATGATCTCCCCTTGAATATGTGACATCTTTAGTTCCTGTAAAAAATGGTTAGTTCAAACTTTCTCTCCCTTTGTCATCGACAAAAAGGAAATATAGCCAATGGAAATTTCAAATTCAGAATAGTACATAACATTCAGTCACAAATAGCATTGCAAGTCACAAATAGAACAAACAGTGAGAAATAGTACATAACACAAAATTTTAAACAAAAAAGAGATTAATTATTATAAGTCTCTAAACATACCGAATGTTCATTGCAATAAGTAACTTACCAAACAACTTACCGTACCAACCAAGTCAAGACTATTCTGCATCCCAATCGAATTCTTCCTCCTCGACAGGTTGTTTTTCGGGTCTTGAACTTCCACTGCCTTGTCCCCCACTTCCTGCAGCACTTGTATATGTGCTAGTGTGTTCCTCTAATGTAGACCATGTAAAATGAGGAGCAGGACGTTTGCCAGGACCAGATGCAGTAGTAGTTGCCAAAGAGGAGCAGGAGATAGCATTCCATAAAGAACTAAAAAAGCCTTTCATTTTGTCCAATTTTTTTTCAATCTTTTTAAGACGTAAGTCTAAGATAAGTTGATTTCTGGAAAGAATTTCGATAGACTCACTGGTGCTATGAGATGAGGTTGCAAGATGAATTTCCTCTTAAGGTTTGGGACTTCCGGCTTGGCCTTGACCTTGTTGTCTTTGCCAGTCTTCGAAGGAATCAAAATGAGGAGGTCGAGCCGGTAGTTTCATAAGGCCGAGAGTGCGAATATTGATCAAACCCACTGTAGAGAATTCTGAGTCAGGTTGGCGAACACCAATATCCAAAAGAAGTCGCATGATATATTCGTCAAAATATATGATATTCATGTTACCGTTATTGAAGCTGAAATTCATCTAAAACACAACGAGGCCAATTGAATTGAATGCTACCCCAGATAGCATATAAGGCCTTGAAGTTTTCAGGGTAAATAAGCTCATAAGAACCAGAGCGGGGAAGCATAGTTCGCATTAAGGTTTTGTGAAGAATTTGAGCCTTCGGTCGTAGAAACTTGGACTTCAATTCCGTTGTATCATCTCCCATAAACATATGACTCTCTCTATCTCTCCTTCTATTGTCATATTGAACATCATCCAAAATAGTTCCATGTGTTGGAGTTTGTAAAATGTGTGCAATACGAGCTAGTGAAAGAAAAATTGGTGTTCCATAAACTAAACTCCAAACACAACCTTCTCTATTAGTGCGATTTTGATGCCCCAAATTGAGGTTAGCAAAGAAAAACTTCACCATAACATGATTAATTTTGTGGTGATTCAAATTATAGTCAAGTAAAGATTCTAAACCACTTCTCCTTGCAAGCTCTTGAAGACCGTAAGAAGCAAAATCAGAGTATATCATAAACAAACCTTCGAAAATTCAAGATTTCTTCATGGAGTTCTATCATTTGAGAGCCATCGGGTCGTATAGCCATTGACCAACTTGAGAATCAATAGGATCAGATGAAGAGGAACCTTGCTTATATTTTTTTGATTTGGGAGGAGCCATAACTTTGGGGAATTTGGGCGAAAAAAATTGAAAATTGGGGGCTAAGGTTTTGTTAATTCCGGTAAAAAGTGAGAAGTAGGAATGAAATGGGAGTAAAAAGTGAATAAAAAGGAGTAAAAAGGTTTATTTGACTTTTCAGGGGTCCGTTAGTCGACTAGTCGAATAGGGTAAGTCGACTGACCAATAACCCAAGAGTTTTCTTGGCCTATAATCAGTCGACTGACCAGTTGACTGGCTGTGGGAAAATATGGTAGTGAATTTTTGTCATATGAAAAAAGTGAATTTTATTCATAATCAAAAAAATAGATGATGAAAATACATGTGA
Organism: Allium cepa; assembly: GCA_030765085.1. NCBI lineage: Eukaryota > Viridiplantae > Streptophyta > Magnoliopsida > Asparagales > Amaryllidaceae > Allium > Allium cepa. Next base: position 401,069,001 of record CM060931.1, read on the forward strand.
AATAAAGATGCAAAACATTTAAAAACCTAAAAATAAGCTAGTTCAAATCACTTGGAGGCTTGGATTCGTCGGGTTCTATTTTGGTAAATTCCATACTTGGTTGTAGCGGATACCAATTATTTTGACGTTCCTAAAAGTTGGGAGTTACCAGAGGTCGTTTTGGGCTAGGAGACCAAGGACTCCTTGAAGAAGTGTAGGGATAACAGGATGGTGAAGTTTGGAGAACATGCTTTTTAGAGCTTCCATAGAATTTTAATGTTACTGATTCAATAAAGGTCAACCGTCTAGCATTAATTCTTTGTTCATAATGCATTTCCCTCTAAAGATAAAGTTGTTCTTGTTGATAGTGATGTATATCATCAATTTTCTTCTATGTATTTGGTGAGATAAAAAGAGCTTTCTTGCCTTTTTGCTTTCTGGAGTATATCCCGAGTGATATCGACCAAAAGCATGAATTGGTTCATTTGACGGAGTAGGGGTTGGTAGAGATGGCATAGAGTTCCTGGAAGATGGTGGTATGGCATATGAAAGCCTAGAGGTGTTGGAGTTGTTTGAATCTTGAGAAGCCATAATAGAAAGAATGTTGTTTTTGAGATTGAGTGAGAAAAAAGTGTGCATGGGAGGTCTATTTAAACTGCAGAGAACATTGCTGATGTCGCCTTTTCCGATGATCTATCCTTTAGAATTGTCTGCAAAAGTGACAGAGCCTCCATCTGAGTAAGTAATGTTTGATAACATATCTTTTTCATCCGTCATATGTTTTGAGAAACCGTTGTCGAGTATCCATTTTTCTCTCTTTTTAAGTGGGGCCTGCAAGAAAATAAAGAATAACATTGGTACCCACTTTTTAGTAGGGTCCTAAGAGCTAGGTCTTAGGAAACCAAACCCAAAAGGGTTCAGTATCCCCTTTGAAAATATGATTCTTATTTTTATGCACAGATTCAAAAAATGAATTTATATATTTCTTCCTAATCGAACTATCGTTTGTCTTAAAAAAACCATATTTTTATAGTTTTCAGACTGGATTTTCTTTTTAATGGTTCTTTTGTAATCCAAGGTTTATAATCATTTCTCCTTTTGTTTTCATTTTTAGGTGGATCTATTGATTTCTTAACATAACCTAATCCCTTTTGTTTGAAGCAAGTGGAGAATTTTCAATAATACTGGATAAATTTTCTCTTCCTTCATTAAAATTGGAAATGTTTTTAGTAATGTTATCTAGCTTTGTTTTGAGACTAGTGTTCTAACTCAACAATTTTGATTTTTGTTTTTAGCTCATGACTTTCTGAAGCTAGAGCATCATTCTTTTCTTTTTGAGCTTCTATTTCTTGACTTAAAAGAGCGAGTTGAGAATTGTTAGAGAGTGAATCTTGAATTTTCTCAAGTTCTTCTTCTAATATTTTCTTCTCGTCTTTAAGCATATTTCTTTCGAATTCTACTCTTTTTTGATTTTCTTAAGCTTCTTTATATTTTCTTTTGAGATTTTTTAAAGTGTTTAGAAGTTCTGAATTTATTTAATCATATCATCAAAAGTTAGATCACTAACCTCATTATCATTTGCCATGAAGCATACATTTGCTTGTTCATTATCATTGTCGCTTTTGCTTTCAAAAGACGAAGAATGTGAGTCATCCCATGAAGCTTTTCTCTTGAACTTGTCTTTCTTATTCTTGTTGTTGCATGCTTTCTTTTGTTTTGGACAAGCTTTTTGTATGTGTCCCTTTTTGTGGTAGTTGAAACATTCTATTGCTGAGGTTGATGGTTTGTTGGAATTGTTGTTGAAGCTTCGTTTTCCGTTACTCTTGTTCCTTTTTCTATATTTCAAAAACTTTTAAAAAAATTTAGCAACAAATGCTAGGTCTTCCTCATCTGAATCTGAGTCTTCTTCTTCAGCATGAAAAGTTGTGTTCTTCTTTTCTTGTGCTTGTACTTTTTAGCCTGCAAATTTACTTCATAGGACATTAGCTTTCCTATTAACTCTTCTAGTTTCATGGTAGAAAGATCATTAGCTTCTTCAATGCCTAAGAATTTTCTTTCCCATTTGTCCGTTAAAGAGTTAAATTTTTGAAACAATATCAAAGTCGGAATATATCTCTCCTAGTCCTAATAAAGAATGATGAATATCTTAAAATATGGAATACATATCATTTATAGATTCATCTTGCTTCATCCTAAAATTTTGAAATTGATTCTTAAGCATAGATATTTTACTTTATTTAACCTTGTTAGTACCTTCATGAGTGGCTTTTAGTGTTCTCCATATTTCATAGGTAGTATTGCACATATAACACGATTAAACTCATTTTTATCTAAAAGAACAAAATTACATGTTCATGGCTTTGGAATTTGAAGCCGCGTCTTCTTGTTGTGTATTTGACCATGTTGAATATTCAGTTGTGGGTATGTGATATTCTGATTGTGTAATGTTCCGTGAATCAAAACTATTTGCTTGCTTATATACACGCATTCGTGTAGCCTAATAGTTACAATTAATGCCATTAAATAGTGGAGGTTGTGTAGTAGGTTGACCTTCAATAAAGTTGGTGTTAGTATTACTATCCATATTACTGAGATATCAAATAACTATGTGACAGTTATAGGATGACCTTGCTCTGGTACCAAATCTGAAGACTATATGTGCGGTGGATCGTGTAATATGGATCTAAATAGTGCAGAAATGTATGAACTGATAAAAGATAGCAGTAAAATAAAATAAGAATAAGCACACCAGGAATTTTATACCGGTTCGAACTTCTTGTTCTACATTCAGTCCCAGAATACACTGTGGATTTGACTCTGACTATAAAACCCTCACTTAACCTGGAGGAATAGGTACATAAATGCTTGAGCAGCCGAATAGGTTTTTTGCCTCGGCAGAAGAGGACTTTCTACCTGAGCAACCGAACAGGACTTCTACTTGATACAAAAAACTTTGTTGACAAGTATGTTCTTGATAACACAGATATGTCTTGAAGTACACCCTTCCTATAATCAAATCCTCAAATATTTGAAATGTATGTGTGAATAAGAAAGAAAGATATTGCTTAGAATCAAGGAATATGTAAGTAATTCAGAGATTCAAAGCAATTAGATATAGAACACGATTGGAATGCAAGAATATGAGAGCACAAGAGTAATAGATTGTAGTTAGAATGATTTTGATGGTAGTAGAATGTTTGGAAAAAAGTATATATATAGAAAATAGAGAGTTGCTGCCATTGATGAAGAGTTCCGACGAAGAGAAGCGACTATTCCCGTTCAGAAATCGATTGCATCCCTTCGTAGAGAAAACGTGTCTCTTGAAAATATGACAGTTAGATTCAGGTTAGTTGACTGGTCAAAAATGACGAGTCGACTGAAAAGTAAGATCATGCAAAAAATTGTGCACAGATGTGCATATATATGCAGCATATACAGAACAAGTCGACTGGGCAAAACTGCCCGTCGAATGGCTGTATGTTTGCAGCACATACAAGCCATTTTTCAAAGAATCGAGATGTGTTTGTGTTGTGTTTACTTGAGGATAGATTTTACAAAATTTCTAAGACTAAAAAACAAATAAAACACACATAGAAATAAGGGGTTCAATATCACCATTGTTCTTGTCTCTCTTTTTGTCGCAATATGCCATACTTGAGTATTGTCTTGCATACGTGAGCGTCGTCTTGTCATGAAATAAAACTATGTGGTTTAACATGATGCTCAACCTAGTGATCTTGACTCCACCCCTATTGTCCGACTATTTCCGGATGTTCTGGTGAAGTCACTTCTCCCTCTCAAGCGAAAAATTGAATTTCTGCATCGATTTTATCACTGGAATTTCGGCCGACCCGATTAAGGTCACCCGCGATTAATACTAGTTTATCATTCCCTTGTTTTTTGTAATATAATTATTTTATCTTCCTTTCGAGTCTATCTACATAGTTAGAATTCTCTTTGATTAGGGTATATCTAAACTTGAATATTTATCCTTTTTTCAAAATCCACTCTTGAATCATTGTGTGAGGGAGTGTATTTGTAATTGACATAAAATTGTTTAAATTGCGTTGTTTGAGTTGTTATGTTTTAATTTGGGGTTCCAATCGATTTGTTTGGCCAACGCTATCGATAGGAATTCCAAAACACTTGAACAGAACAAATTGACGCAATATTATGTCCAAAATTGGTAAATGAAGTAATTTGATGTACGGTTATATTTTAGATGTATATAAAAGTTTATTTTTTTGAAATTGGATAGTTAAATGTATTGGTTGTTAGGAATGATAATACTAGATTATCATTTATTATTTTGTAACCACTACTAAATCATTTTCTATTATTGTTGGTATAAGGTGTTCAGATTTTATAAATATGGTTTATAAATTTGATCTGCAAATGAAATGGATTTAAATTAAAGATTTGAGAATTTAATTTCCAGTACTTTTCAAAACAATTAGGATTTAAAGTTTTGGAATATATTATTTGAAAGCATTTTCGAATGGAAATTGTTTCAGAAGAATAATATTAAAGGAATTAAGTCTGCACTCTCTTCGTCTGTCACTGGAAAATAATTTCGGTGATGACTGCAGCATCATCGACATTCATTTTCGGGTCTTAGAGTGGAGAGACCACTTAGTAGCTTTGCTACACTTTTATTTTAGAAAATTGATTTGATTTGAATTTCTTGTGTACGATTTGATATAATAAAATATACATAGGTATATAATTAGTTCAAAATAGTTTGAAGTGAAACCGGAAATTTTGAATCTTAAGTTTTACATTAAGAAATGGTTCCAATTATTGAAATAATGTGAAATTTTTGAATAATGAAATATCTAAAATGATAAATGAAATTAAACCAACTTGAAGTAGTTGAATTCAAATAAAACTTATTTGTATAATAATAAATTACATTCAAATACATATAACTTACCTAAAATATTCAAAAAGTTAAAAGGTTAGGATGAATATTTAATTAAAGGTTTATAAGAAGAAAACTTAAGTAATAAATTTGTTCAAACTAAAATTTGGCTTAATATAAATGTTGTAAATAAAAGCAAAATTTGTATAGTATTTAATTATACTCAGAACCTTAATATGACTTACCTAGAAATAGTTAAATGTTAATGAGAATAGGTAGTTGAATAATATACAATATAAATGTGAGCAATAATATGTCCAAAAATGATATTTCGTTAGGAACTAATAAATAATAAATTGAATGATGAATTGAATAGTAAAAAGCGAATTAATTGGTTGAATAATAAATATTTATAATACATATTTATACACTTAATATATGTTGTAAAATATGACAAGTGGAATAAATTAAGTGAAAAAAACAAAAAAATAATGCTTTTTACGTAAGTAAATATAGACTTAAGAATAGTTGAAATTGAATTTTTGTAGAATCCACTTAACTGAAGATAAATAAGTTTAATAAATGAGTAAAATAAAATAAATTTTGTTTTGAAAGAAATTTTGTGACAACAATTATAAGTTGAAATAAATCAAATTGAATGAAAATAACTTGATTTATCAACAAAATAGGAATATAAATGAATATTATTGATTTAATAAAATGGATTGAAACCAAATTTATTGAATAGAAATCAATTTAAAACGGATGAAATTTATATGATTTTAAATTAAATGTTGTATCTAATACTGTGTATTTCAAATCTATTTTCCTTTCTGTTACTTCCATTCTCCTACCTCCTTCCTTTTCGGGGATAAAAAGTTTTGAATGGGGGAGAGTATAACGACTCGAAATTTTTAACTGTTTTATAACTGAAATTTTTGTGAAAAATTTAAACTATTTTATAACTGAAATTTTTGTGAAATTTTAAATAATAAAATTTGCAATGAAAATTAGATATTTGAAATACGTTTACTTTAGCATAGAAACTTGTAAAATTTTATTGGAAAATACATGAGTTAACTCTATTGTGTAAGTTTTCAATTTAGATTCAGTTAATCTGATGAAAATTAAATATTTTAGAAATCTGAATATTTTTATATAAAAAAATGTTTATCATTTTTGAGTGAGACGCCATATTTCGTTTCATAAATTTTTTTTACTTCTCTAGCATCGTTTATCTTATCTTTGACGAATTTGCAGCAGTTTAACAGCGAAATATTGACTTTTGATAGGATGGTCGTATCGCTGATAACTATGTACCGCTTTGTTTGTTTCGTTATGATGATCTCTATGCTATATTCATTTGTATATTTCGTAGTCCGATACACGGCAATATCCATGGAAACAGTTAACCGTATCGGTAGCCGTTTTGGAGCATTAATATTCTTTGTCCGTTCAATTATCAAACGGCTCAAATGAATAGTCACCAACTTTTATTATTTCTAGAATTGAATATTAATTATCACCATTTCCGTTGATAGATATTCGTTGATCCGTGCCCAGCTCCTTCTCTATAGTCTATTCATTTATGTAGATAGTTTCTGTGGCCTATTCATTTTCTGTTTTCCTACCTACTGCTTCTGTATTCTCTTGCAGATGTCTTTTCTTCTGCCTTATGTTATAAACTGGGAATATATATATAATATAAGTTTCTTATGTTTACATTGGTTCCTGAAGCCGGTTCTTATTCTCCATTTTCTTTTCCTCTGTTGCTTTCATTTTTAATGGAGATCTTCATTTTACCTTTTATTTTACCGACCAACTGAATACCTTCTGCCATTGCAACTCTTCTAACCCCGAGCCATACTCAACCTCGCCCCTACTTTGTTGCCAAAAAGCTCATGCGCCCCACTGCTCCATCACCGAGTGCAGTCCCTCCGACCACCATCTTCCCTGATCGCTCTCCCCTCTCTCTAATCCACAGACACATCTCCACGACCGTCTTAAACTGCCCCTCCGACTCATCCACCATCGAGCCCAGCGACCCATCGACAGCCCACCATCCGCACAGTGCACGTAACATATTGCTTCGCCACATAACCCGTCCTCCTTCCCCTCTCGCGTGCCATAGCCCGAACCATTACCACTGTCACACCCCATTAGCCCACTCGGACCTGCCTACCTCCGCCTTCCAACAGCCTGGCCCGCCTTCCCGTGACAGCGGCACCGAGCTTGGACCAGCCACCCACCACCGCACTTCCCGCCTTATGCAGCCTCCTCTCCGTAGTTCACCCTCCTCTGGCCGTGACCCAACCCCGTGCCATGTCAGTCTCTTCTTCTCCAACACCTGACTGCCGTGAGACACCTTGCACGCCTCTTCTCTTTCCCCAGCACCGAGCAGCTCTTTGTCTTTTCTTCCTTTTGTGTGTGTGTCTATATATATATATATATATATATATATATATATATTATAATATGCATGTATGGGTTTTGTATCCAATGTGTCTAAAAATATATATGTTATGTTAGTTTACGTGAGTTATATTATATGTTAGTTATATATATATATATATATATATATATATATATATATATATATATATATTAGTTTACATAAGCAATATACTTTTATTTGCTGTAGCCATATTATATACACACACACACACACATATGTATATAGATGTCTAGATTTTATAATATATATGCTGTTTTCATAAGCTGGAAAGCTGTTCGATTTTTTTGTAGTGATTCTAAATATGATAAGTATAAAGATTTCAATTTTAATAGGTGTTTTAATTAAATATTGATTTTTTTTAGCTATGTTTATATATAATATAAAGTGTTATAAGGTATAGTTATATTTGTTCTAATCCGAGCTATTGGCTATATATATATATATATATATATATATATATATAAGAATTATAATCTCTTTGTTTATGTGTATAAATTTATATACGTTATATAAACCTGGTTGTTGCATATATATATATATATATATATATATATATATATATAGTAAGTATGTATGATGGGTATCATATAAATATATATTTCGAAGTTTATTGTGTACCGCTCAATAGAAAATACATATATATTTGAATAATGTGTTAAGCTATTTTGGTCCCTTCGGCTTATATTACTTATAGTCTTATATATACATAAATATTCGATTTTGGTTATACATGTTAATTAATTATTGATTTTTAAATATAATACTTATATCTTTGATTTTGAATATTTGTGTTTTAAGAAAAATGATTTCGATTTTTTTTTTCAATATTTTTCTTAACTTAAAATATTGATTTGATAACAATATATATATATATATATATTCCGTTATATCTCGCTAATTTGGTTTGTTCTCGTCAATTCCTATTTATCAGTTTTGTCAATCAAATCCGTGTTCAGCTTATTTCGCTTTGAGATTTGTTGTTTGGATTGGTCGATTTTCTAGTTTGCGATTCAATTCATTGCTTATCGAGCTGTCAAATTCCTCTAGCCTCGAAAGGTGAGTAATCACTCACGGTTAACATTCTTACATTTAGTAAATTTAGTTCACATGAAATGACGATTGAAATATGCTGTGAAAATCTGAATTGTTAAGTTATTTAATTGTTAATCTGATATATTATAATCTGTGACGACCCAGAATTTTCGAGCATTTAAAATTGGAATATTTAATTGATTTTAAATATTCAATAGTGTAATTTTAACTTGAATTAAGAATATCACGATTTATTTAATAATTAAATTATCGAATTTAACTATTTGAAGTTGAGTAAAATGTTGAATCTGTAGTCTTAAGCTTGTTGAAAATAATTTGAAAGCTTATAAAATTTATATTGATAACATTGAATATAATAGAAGTGTTAAAATTGAATCTAACATTGAATTGTTCGGTTTTGAAATTTTATCGTTTTAAATTGAATTTAGAAATAGCCTTCCGAGGCGCAGTCTCGGAATTCGATGAAACCAGTTCCATTGGATCCATAATATTATATTGTTATCGAATTTCAATTTTCACTGTGTTCGGAGTTGTCGTGTGAGCATACGATAAGTAAACGCGCTGAAAATGAAATCGAAAATTCGATTTTATAACTGGATTTAAAAAGCTATCTTCTCCACACGATTGAATTAGAAATCGAAACCTTTTACATTGTTTCCGGAATAGGGGTATAAGATTATAAATGCCCAGTGGCACGCCTCGATAGAAGATTGAAATTTTGAGTTGCAAAATTCAAGACAATTTAAATTTAAATTTAAAAATAATATAACATATTATTTCAATGGTCAAAGAAATCCAACATCAGCCGACTTTCTTTCTCACATCAGAACTTTTGTCCCATTTCTTCCTCAACACACTTCCTTTCTGATCAAGACAGTGAATTAAAAAAAAAAAGGGTATAATAGTCGACGAAATGAACAAGCTTAAAATAACATTCGTTCTTTCTCAAATTCATTCCCATCTTATTCACTTAGCAGTTTGTAGCCTTCTCTGGTACGAATTCAAAATCGTCCTATTAAAAAAAAGAGGAGAGAAACCCCAAATCGAACAAGGCGAAGGCGCGCGTCTTTTTCAAATCAGGATTTCCTGTTCGCGTTAATCGAGTGGAAGGGAGGGCCACCGTATGAACTCCGATGGGGGAAGGCCGAGGGAAGCGACGACACGCTGACGAAGTTAATGATGCGCTCGATGTCAAGATGTATACGACGGCAAGCGACGATGTCGCGTGGAGGTTGCGATCTAGGGTTTGAGGTGGTTCGTCGGCAGAAGCGGTGAGGCCAGGAAGGGGTTCGAGGAAGGCGGTACCTTTTTGAGTGAGGGTTGGGGTAGCTCGAACTCGAACGAGGCCAAAGTGGATGAACTCGTGACTGTCGCATGGTGAAGACGAGTCCATTGGTGATTTGTATTCCTGCTGCTTGGCTCGCATCTGTGAGGTATCGAGATTTGTTTTGCTTGATATTTAACTGAAGGAATGAAATGTTTATACATATTTTAATTTAAAATATACATATATATGCTTATAGGAAGAAATACATATGTAGATAGAAAATATATATATTGATTTATACAGTAAAATAAAAATAAAGAGGGAAGTATATATATAGGTAGATAGAAAATCTATAGAGTATAAAAAAATAAAATATATATAGGTGCAGTTTCAATTTTAATATATATACACGACTATTTTAATTTGATTATACATATGTAAGTTAGAAAAAAAATTGGATACAGATAAGATTTTGAAAATATATATGTATATGAGTTTTAAAATGTTGAAACAGTATGTAAAATTGAATTCTGAAGCTATATAAATTAATTTTATAATTGTATGAGTTTCAAAGACAAAGAATATATATATATACACACATTAAGATTTAAAAGCAGAAAATTGCCTGGTTTGAAGAAGAAAAATGGTAAATGAAGATGCATACAGTTTGGGAAAAGAAAATAAATAAATATAAATGGCTAGTTTAGATTAAATTGTTGTCAATTAATTTATTAAATGGTAAATTTCTATAGTCCCTCTCAGATGTTAATAAGTCGTATAATGATTATACAAGGTCATTAATCGCGAGAATCAAGCTGGGGATGAAGTGGGCTACAACTAGGAAAGGTGAGTTAATCTCACTCAGTTGAATTTAAATTTAAATTTAAAATAATTAAATTTAAATAATTGTTTGAATGGTTGAATTGATTGATGTGCTATAGTGTGGTATATTTTGGAATTGGTATTATATATTGTGCTAACATCTGTGGCTGCAGGGGAAACAGGTTGGAGGGATCCAACTGGACCCCTCAACATGTATTTAAATTAATTAATATTCACTGTTGTGATTACTTGATATTCTATGATGAATATATTGGAATATTAAATGCTATGGTTTGATTGACTATATTTGGGTATAATGGGTTACCAAAAATATATAAAGTGGATTTTGGAAAGAAAATAAAAGAAGTGAATTTGTAAGCGAAATAATTATATAAAATTTGAATAAATTAAGAATGAATAGAATGAAATGGAAGTGATATCACAATACTAATAAATAACTTCGCATATGAAAAGATTTTGAATAATCGGAAATTAATGAATTGTAAAATCTAGTGATATTATTTCAAAGGAAAAAAGAATTATTTAAAAATTTAAAGTTCAAATTTATTTAAAAGAATAAAGAAGTAATTTGAGGAATCTAAATTGATATTTCAGTTAAAAATATTTTAAATCATAATTAAGGAAATAAATCTGAAATTAATGGATTTTGGAATTAAAAAGGAAATGAATTGGGAATCAATTTGGAAATTGATTCAAGTGTTTGGATTGGAGATTTAAAGATGAATGTGAAGAGAAGTATATTTCTCTGGATGGCCAAGTACGTTTAAAGAAATTTTTTAAATATGAGATAAAAAGTTTTTAATGTTGTTTTAAAAAGTATGTTTTAGGAATTTATTATTTCTATATATCTAAATTCTAAAGTAAATATTTTCAAATCTATTATCGTAGTAATTATTTAAAAGGTAACTTAGTGTTTTGTTTTAAAGAGTGAGAACCTAGTTTATATCTTATAAAGTAACCTTATTTTTAAATATTCATATAGCATGTATTTTTAACCAATTTGTGACGACCCGGAATTTTTGAGCATATAAAATCGGAATATTTAATTGATTTTAAATATTTAAAAGTTAAGTTTGACTTGAATTCAAATATCACTATTTAATTGATAATTAAATTATTGAATTAAATAAGTTGAAGTTGGTTAAAAGGTTGAATCTAGAGTTTTAAAGCCTGTTAAAAATAATTTGAAGGCTTGTAAAATTTATATTGATAACACTGAAGATAGTAAAGGTGTTGGAATTAAATTTGAAAGTGTTTTGTTGAGTTTTGAAATTTTTATTTTTTCAAATTGAATTTAAAAATAGCCTTCCGAGGCACAGTCTCGGAATTTGACGAAACAAGTTCCATTGGGTCCGTAATATTGAATTATTATCGGATTTCAGTGTGTGAGTGTACGCTATATAAATGCGCTGAAAATTTAATTGATATTAATCGAAATAAAATATACTTATAAAAGAAAAATCAAATCTAAAGTCAAATCTTCTGCTATACGCCTCCTTCCCATCTATTTCAAAGCCGAGCCTTCTTCCAGAATTCACGTATTAATTTTTTTTGGTAAAGCCATCCACGTACGAATTAATATCTTTCCCTTTGTTCCTTTCAAATCGAACACAAGTTTTAAAAAAAATGGCGAGCTCGATCAAATTTACTCGAACTCTCTCCCTCGCCGATCGTTCAAAATTCCAAAGGGACGAGGCCGATCGAATCTGGTCAATTTCCCTTCTAGCGCGATGTCTAGGGTTTTGTTGCTTCAAGTCATAAGCGTGGCTCGCGAGGCAGTGGCGTGTTGGGCGACGTTCGATCTGGGCTGCGGTGGCGCTTAATCGTCGACGAAGTAGAGGTGCTCGATCGCGATGTTGGCTCGGGCTCGCATGGGGCCGGCTTTCAAGGAGTATCAGAGGTGGTTCTTGTGAAGGGGTCGAAGCAGGATTCACGGCTTCGTCGCAATGGGAGTTCCCTGGCGTAGCGATACTCGAATGAAGCTTGCGAGGTTGTGGATTCTTTTGTGGCGAGTTCGCTGTTTCCGCTAGTCTACAGTAAGGTATTCGGCTTTGTTTTTGATTTTTCCAATTAAACTTAATTTAAATGTATGGATGTAGGTATAGTGTAGATAAAAGAAAATTATTTTTCCTGTAAGATATTTTTTTGAACATATATATATACAGAAAAGAAAATAATATCTATAACTGTGAAGTATAAATGTTTATATAACATATAGATATATGCTAATATTTAGCTTACAGTTAATTTTAAAAACTGCTAAATAGTGATTATGGTATACATAGGCTGTTATAAAATTTATGTTCTGGTCAGAAAAGAAAAATACATACCAATTTTCATTTACCAGTTAACTTTAAATTTTGGAGATGGATTTGTTTATTTGAACTTATTTAATTATTTTAATTGCTAAAAGATATTTTAAGGGGAATTGGGTTAAAGCTAATTTTTAGTTAAACTAAAGAAATAAAATTTAATTGTTCGATTTTATTTCAAATATTAATAAATCCTATAATGCTTGTACAAGGTCACCAGTAATGGAAAACAAGCTGGTTTGGAAGTGGATTGCAAAATAAAATAAAAGGTGAGTTAATCTCACTCAGTTAAATGATTAAATTCAAATAATTGTTTGAATGGTTGAATTGATTGATGTGTTATAGTCTGCTATTTTTTAGGATTGGTATTTATGTGGTGCTAACGTCTGTGGATGCAGGGAAAACAAGTTGGAGGGATCCAACTGGACCCTTTAACATTTATATAAATTATTTAATACCCCCTGTTGTGATTATTTTATATTCTGTGATGAATATTACTGATATTATTGGTAATTGGAATATTGAATGCTACGGTTTGCTTGAATATATTCTAGTCATTGAGAAATCAAAATATATAGAATTGGATTTTTGGAAATAAAATAAAGAAGAGAATTTACAAATAAAATAATTATAGAGAAGTTGAATAAAAAAATGAATTTTAAAACCTAAGTGGTGTTAATTAAAGGCATAATAGATTAATTCTAAAAATTTCAAGATTTTTAAATAGTAAAGGAAGGAACTTGAAATAAACATGAAATTTGTAGTATCAAGTTAAATAAGATTTAAAAATCAAGTTAAGAAGTTGAATTCGGAATTAATAAAAGTAACGGATTTTAAAATAAAATTGGATAAGTAAGGGATTTATTTTAAATGGAGTTAATTTTGGAAATCAATTTGGAAAATTGATTTAAGTGATTGGCAATTGGAAATTCTCCCTGATAGCCAAGTGCGTTTTCAAAGTAAATTTTTAAATATAAGTTAACAATTTTAATATTGTTTTAAAAAGCATGTTTTAGTAAATATATTATTTCTAAGTAAATTTTTTTTTAATCTATTATAGTAGTAATTATTTAAAAATGACTTGCTATTTGTTTTAAAAGAGAAAATCTAGTTTTTATATCCTATAAAATAGCCTCATTTTAAATATTCTTAAAGTATATATTTTAATAAAATATTAAAGTAATTTTTATAAAGTATTAAAGTAATTTTTAATTTAAATGTCTTAAAGGATAAGTTATAATAAAGAGTTTTAAATTATTTTCAAATCTAAAGTTTTGTGCTTGGTTGTTTCCACTGAAAATTAATGTTTGGAAATTCTTTCCATTGGGAAGAGAATGATTTGAAACTGTTTTCAAGGGTTGAAAATGAAAATATATCTTGTGAAGATATTTTTGGGATTAATAAATAATTTGGAAAATTATTTATTGTGTGATGGATGTTTGTGAATATAAATTGATAGTTAAATAACCGACTATCAATATTGGCCAAATGCGCTGACCGTTTCGAAGAGACCGGGATCGGGATTTATTTCTCGAAATCCACTTCGATCCGGTTTGTACGTTTCTTGTGAACGATTTTGGATTTGAAGATGGAGCAGTGAAGTGTAAGGGCTAGTCGCTACTAATCTTGAGGATATTTCCAAAATGGATGTAGTAGGAATAGTGCCTTCGGTTCCGTTCGAACCCGGGACGGACTTGTATGGATGAATGCTTGCGAAACATCGTCAGGTGGACGATGGGCATTCTAAGGGATATATTCTAAAAAGGTAACGCTTAGCTTCAAGCCTCATCAAATGGGAATGGCTGAAAATCAGGGGTTATGCAGCAAGGCTTCGTGGGTAGCCCCCACTGGAGGGTGAGGTCATCCATGTCTAGATGTCCCTTTTATTTCGGCTTAGTGGGCGGTTGCTGATCTCAACCGCGGGGTGATCTTGCTTGGGACTATCCAGTAAGGGATGGTTCCGGTCTTGTGTTGTAGGGGAGTTAGGGTGGCTCCTCGGTACGCTGATCTAGACCAGGTACTGTGACAGGTGGTATCCCAGTGCCTAGCCATTAGTTGGAATCCATTTTCCCTACGTGCCCGTACGGTTTTGATTGTGCCCAACTATTGCTGAAACGTGAGATGCAAGCATTTCAGTTAGATTCTATTTTACTTTCTATAGACACTATTATAATATCAGAGGACTTTAATAAAAATGCTTTAGCTATCGTAAGATAAAAACCCGACATGTTTATTTGTGGCGTGGTCTTATGAGATGCTTTTGTTTTCAAAGGATTTTTGAAACTTTAATAATCAATTGGGTGTGATTTTCTCATGCTGGTATTCCAGACTGACTCGGGTGTTATTTAACTGTAATGCTCGGGTCAGACCGAGTATTATAGAATACAGGATATGATGCTGTGGAGCTCAGGAGTCGAGCTGGATGATGATACGTACTTCCGTACTTGTTTATATATATATATATATATATATATATATATATATATATATATATATATATTCCGCTGTGTTGAGTTGCTGTGTATCCATTTGTATGATATTGATGTTGAGCTGTGATTGATGTACTCGGATGATGCGATATATAAACAGAGATATTTGATTTTTGAGTAAAGATCATTTATTATCTATTATATTTTATTCCGCTGCGATGGATAGATTCTGTTAATGTTTTCTATTTTCTTCTTCTACCTCTTCTTCTTTAACCCAAATGGTTCGTTTTCTGTACAACTTGAGTTGATTTTTGTAGAATAGTGTTGACTCAAGGGGTATGGATTTGCGGGCTGTTACAGTTGGTATCAGAGCGAGGTTGGTGATAACCTTGGCTCTGGTGGGAATTACTCATTTAAAATAGAGTCCGTAGTACTCTATAATGAGTTTGAGCGTATTAATAAATATGAGCGCGTATTTGTTAATGAATATAAATTATTTTAATATTTTGTTGATTGGTTTATTGAGTGGCATATGAACCTTCATCGGCACAGTCTGGACAACTGTATCGAAGGGGTTTCTAAACACTTGAATAAAACAATTGACACGGTATTGTTTTAAATGTGGGTAAATGAAATAATTTTACCCAAAATATATTTTTGATATAAAGAATAGTTTTTGTAAACTATTTTAGCTAATATATGGTTGCTTGGATGTTAGAAATGATGATATTAAATTATTATCATTGGTGTGTAAAAATTTAACTAGAAATTGAAATATAACCAAAGTTTAAGAGAATAAATTCATTATAAATGAAAGTTATAAATATGAATTATAAATGTAAATTATAAATTGAAATATAATTAAATGAGAATTTGAGTAAGCATAAACTATACAAATGAATTGTGGTTAAAATTGATTTAAGAAGGATTTGGAAATTTAAAATCCCGAAGATTTTGAAAGAATTTGTCGAAATGTTTGATGATAAATGATAGCATTATTGTTTTGAAGGTATTTCTGAAAGGAAATTGTTTTAAATGGATTTTGAAAGTGATATAGCATTGAAACCACTTGGATTATTGGGAAATAATTCTGATGATCACGGCCGCATCATCAGTATCCATTTTCGAATTTCTAAGTGAAGAATTGCTACCAAATTGATTTATTTAGAAAAGCAAGTTGTTTTTGAAAATTTCAAAGGGAATTTGTTGGGGATAAACCAGGAATGGTATGACTTTTGAGAAATGTGATTTGAGATGTTGGAGATTTTGAAATGATTTGAAACCAAAGCAAGGAGTTAAAAATCCTGATGAGATAGTTATCAACTTATAAATTGAGATGATTTTTAAATAAGAAAGGAAATATAAGCTTTGAATGTTGAAATTTAAATTGAAAGTGAAAAGTTAAAAAAACGAAATAAGCTTGGATTGAGGAAATAAAAATTTAACTGGATTGAAATTAGTTGGATAGGCTGAGAAATAATATACAGTTGTATTCGAATTAAATTGAAATCGAATTGAGTTAAATAAATCCGAGCTTAAATAAAATTGAATTGAAGTAAAAGTTCAGCGAGTTATTGAATGAAATTGGATTCTTATTTCAATGGGTAAGAAATAAGTTAGATAAGAAATAAATTGGTTAAGGATTGGATTGAAATAAATAAATTAGAATGACTTGTAAAAGAATTAAAAATCCATAGAATAAAATATGCTTGGGTTATAAATAAGCATAAGGCTTGAGTTAAAAATAAAAGATGAACATATTTAAGCCTGGAATGAATGTGATTGTATAAAACAATAAGTTGTGACTTATTAAATTGAAAATGGAATACAAAGCCCAAAATCCATATTTTGATGAACCGAAAAATGAAAAGAAAATCCAAACTTGAATTATCAAATAAATTTGAACTTAAGAAATTAAATGAAGAGATTTTGAGATTAAAAATCAAGTGTTGAATTTTGTCCAGGGAAAGGATTAATTAGATAATAAATCAGTTAATGAAATTGAATGGTGAGTTTATGATGAAGTTTGGAAATAAACTCAAGTTATGAATTAAATTCGACTTAAATTGTTGATGAAGTAAAAGTAATTGAGAATGAAGTTGAATTGTGAGTTGATAAAATTGGGTGGTAAATTGAAAATGGATAGTGGATTCAGAACTTGAGTTATAAATTAAAATTTAACGTGAAGTGTTAACGAATTAAATATAATTGAAATGTATCGAATAAAAATGAAATTGGATTGAAATAGTAATAGTTTGAACTGTAAATAAAATCCAAACAAGTGAAAATAAATTTGAATCGAAAAAGAATTTGGTGGGTTGTAAATAATATTTAAGGAAATGTAAATTCAAAATGGATTGAGTGGATAAACTAATTATATTGAATAAACAAATGGATGGAACAAATAAGAATCAAATGGAAGTGAACTTAAGTTTGAAGTGAAATAAATTGAGTAAATTAACTTAAATTGAGAATAATTAGAAGCTCCACTATGAGTAAAATTGGAAGACCATTAAATTAAAGCTTAGTTTGAATTAATTCGAGAATGGTTAGAAATGAGCAAGCTTGGAATGGGTCGAGCTAAATAAATGGTCGTGAATGAATTAAAATAAAAAGGAAATTTAATTGGTAATGAAGATGAACCACCCTTGTTAGTGGTTTTGAATTAACCAGTTTGCTTAATAAAATAAAATGTAAGTGAATGGATTCAACTTTAAATGCAATGAAAATGAGAACATACGGATTGTGAATAAATCCGAAATGGAATAGAATTAAGTGTAAGTTGAGTCGGAGTCAATTTAAATAGATTATAAAACTCAAGTGCTTATTTATTCACATAGATCTCGTCAAATTGCAAAGAATAAATTGTTATTGAATGTAATGAAAGTCATTAAAATGCCTTGGATGGATAGGAGTAAAATAAATTGATTTTGAGAATAATTGGATTAAATATGAGTTCGGTTTGCTTAAAAATAAATTAAATGTAAGCGATTGAGTTTTAAACCATTCAAATTGAATGAAAATGGTTTGTAAATTAATTGAAACAGTTGAATTAGTATGAAAATTGTATAAATTGCTTATGGAAAATGTTTGATGTGCATTTCTTTTAGAATTCATATGTTTTAACCATTGCAACCAAGTGAAATATAGTTAAACTGCATATATTTGGTACTTACATGTTTAAATTGAGTAAGTACACGTACCTGGAAGCCGTGTGGCTGGATTTGGTTGTGCTATTTGCTAAAAATAATAAGCTGTAACGACCCGATATTTTCAACCATTCGCATCCGCACATGTCGGACTTGAATTGTTCAAAATACCGCGTTGTAAATAAAATTTGGCGAATCTCAAAATATACAGTAAATAATTAATCACAGAATCACAGACACAGAATCAGAATACTCGCAGCGGAATTTAAAAATACTTAGTGGTTCATGAAGCCACTATAAATAGTCTCAACAAATACAACTTACAAAGTCTTCCATCCCAAATATAGTTTAAATCATCAAATAAAAATCCCAAAGTCTCGATTTCATAAATAAGATAGCGGACAGAAAGAAGCCAGCAACTTGAAAGGATCTACAGAAGTCCTAGCTCCGGGATGATGACTGAACTGCAACTCAGGCTGACCCGAGCGTAAAATAAAACATAAACACTCGAGTCAGGACATACATACTTACATAGTGTAAGCTAATTCAAGTGTACTGTAATATAAGGCAAGTAACTTAAAGGATGCTTGGGACCGCCCATCCTCTAAGGATCTGTTAAACTATTTACTATGTAGTAATATTTTCGCTATTATAATAGTGTCTATATTAAAATAAACTTACTTTTAAATAGCGTTAAGGAGTGACCCAATATTCCCCTCAACACGTAATAGTCCCAGTAGTCCATCCAATATCATGGTCCCTCCTGATCGGGAAGCCACCAGAGGATACCACACGGGCTACGGGAGAAAAACAAAATCGTACAAGGCTCGCTATGGTAGGTGACACGGCACAACTAGGCAATGCCAGGGTAGGTATACCAATTACGCTTCCGGACCGATGGTAACGCGTAGCGCGCAGCTACCGCCCACCTCGAACAACACTCCCAAATCAAAGGTGCGCACCAATACAATCACATAAGTAATAGAATGGCATACGAAGAAGTGCGTCCGATCAGAGGTGCTACCTCATTAATCCGTCAATCGCTCCTGTTTTAGCCACCTTATGCCAACTCACAGGAGTCGGGTCCACGTATTTACCTCATAGAAAACGCCACCACCATCCTACTTCATTCTGGAATCTCCACCGCATACACGGTTGTCAAAGTGGTTTTCGGTATCGACAGAGAGTATGCCAGACATCCGATCCCGGTCTCTTTAACAACCAAGCGTTATTATAACCCGTGGTTACAACTTTAAAAAAAATGGTATTTATACTTTAAAAATCAAAATAAATTTCAAATACATTTCAATATCATAATATCCTTTCAAACATCATTTATTTAAACATCAGTCATTTCATTTAATATAAAATACCATTTAAATCTATTCAATTTATTTAGGAATTAATTGTCTTTCAACTCACATTTAAAAGTTAAATTCTTCCATTTAAAACCATTTAAAGTCAATTCCTTATTCTTATTTATTCATATTATATTCCAAAATTTAAGTTTTTTTTTTAAAGATTATTTCCATAAATTTTATTAAAACAATCAAAATTCAGTTTCCGTAGCACTTATAAAATGCTACCTAAAGTTATAGATTAAAACAGTCTATTTACAAAAGACAGCATTTAAGTGCTGTAATTTATTAACTTAACCATTAAGTTTTAAATTCCCAAAATAAAACTTAATATCAATTATTTTACTTAACTAAAATCTCACTTTTAACAAAATTCATAATTTTCCAAAATAAGTTATACTCCAAAATTTTACATAAACATTCATTTGTTTAACATTTGACTTATTCAAAATCATTATAAATAAATAAAAAAAAAAATCCTTCAAATACATTTAAACCAGAAAATTATAAACTTTCTATTTAAAAATATTTTTTAAAACATTTCATAAAAATATTATATAAACCACGGGTCTGTATATAGTTTTCTAGCCTAGGTCAAGTGATACGGATATATATCATTTCAATCCGCAATTTACAAAAACCCCGAGTACTATCATTTCAAACCCGCAATCCCAAGTTAAATATTTAAAATTAAACAATTAAATAAATAAATGAATAAATAATTATCGTACAGGCCTATCATTTCAGCCTATAACGATCTCAATTTACACAAACTTGCGTCTCTGCCTAAACCATTCTTCAATGCAAACTCTCTTTGTTTCTTAATTACAACACGTCTCTGCCACTTCAATTTCAAAACATTGTCGAATTCAGAAACATTAAAATTTAAATTTTTAACCATTCTTAACTTTAAAAATCATATTCCTACTTCAGAAAAATGTTCATTTGGATACCATTTATCTTATGATTAAATAAAATAAATTTTATAAATAAAATATCCAAATTTACTATGAATCATTTGTAAGTCAGAATTTCCCAATTTTACTTAACTTGTATATATATTTTTCCAAATAACTTTACACTTAATTTTAAAAATACCCACTTCCTAAATAAAACTAAATTCTCATTTATTTACTTAACTTAACAATTTTATTTAAAACCCAATTTCAAATTTTCAAGTTAAGTCATAAATTGAAATTTCACCTTTCCATTTGAAAACAACATTTTCAATTATTTACTTACAAAACACATCCGTTCCATAAAAAAATTTCCTTTTTATAGATTAATATACACTAAATTTTCTTCACAACTATATTCATTTAGACATCAATTCAACTATGATTCAAGTTAAATAAAAGTTATTCCAAAATGTTCCATTTCAACCGTCTTTCATTTTATCAAATTAAAGTACATTATTTATTATACCAAACATATCCATTTTCGGAAATAACTTTTATTAAAATTTCTAGGTTAGATTTCAACTCCATATTAAATCAAATTTAATTATTATGTCATTTATCGTAAATAAAATCTTTAAATTCACTTTAAAACCAATTATTAACTTACAAAAATTTAACTTAAAAAAACAAAACACCTTTTAAATTTTAAAGCCTTAAGTCAAATTTTTAGTTAAATTACATAAATTTTATTTCAAAAATACTTAAAAAAATTTAGAAAAATATTATAATATATTAACCATGGGCTTGTTCGGGATATAAGCTCGGTTATGAAAACTTAGAGGGACGTGACGTGGTGGAGAAGTAGCCGAGCAAGGCAAAAGGGAAACAGAGAACACAAGAAGAAGAAAGGGAAAAACTGGAAGAAGAAAAGAAAAAGTAAAACCATTACCTGATAGAGGCTTCAGCACAAAAGAAGAAGAAGGCTAAACTATGAGATGCAGAGGAAAGTTTTGGACGAGGCTATGTATTTATAAAGAGGAGTTGCTTTGTATGCAAGGAAGTAAAATATACTCGGTCCAAAATGGAACATAGGCACGGCATGCAGGGAAACAAATAGGTGAAAATTGGCAAGAGATCGATTCTTAATTTATAAAATTCTTTCTTATGTATTCATGGATAAGGCTTGCGAAATATAGGGGACCAAACAAGCAGGCAAGAATGGCAAGTGATAATAAACATTTGGGCAGACCAGAAAGTTGCGTGATTTATTATTGCCAGTTATACGAAAATCTTGATATAATGCATGCGTTGATTACTTTCCAGTTTCTTTAGTTTGAACGTTATTTTATATGCGTGATTTATGCTGCCAATTTATGAAAATTTGATTTCAACATTTTATACCATTTAATAGTTGCGTGATCAGCTATATGAAATTTTGATCTTTATTAAATGAAAGGCAAGAATTGGCAAAGATTTTGGAATGAAAAAGTCATATACAAAAATCAAAACCCAATTGAAAGCTATGGAAAAGGTAACGTTTACTATAAAACTACTGGCTGATATTTTAATCCATATAGATATAAATATGATTTTTAAAATACGCCAAACTGACGCAATACAAAACACCCAAAATTTATATATAAAAATAACGTTTTCAATTTATACGTTTATTACGTTACTTATACCATAAATTTTACGCGCCTTTTAAACGCGAAATCCAACAGTTCATTAATACACTAAATTCTTCAAAATTAATACTTAACTATAATTTAATTGGTTTACATTCTCCATATTATATATATACAAAATTCAGATTTTTTATTAAAATTCCAAATGGAGTTGTCTTTTAACAAAGTTAAACAAATTAAAAACTTAAATTTTATAATTTTAGACCTTTGGAAAATGATTTAATCAAATTAATATGTATATAAATTGGGAAGTAAATTTTACTGGAAAGAGAAAAATAACGTAAGAGATATGAGTAAAGAGAAAAACGCATATGAAATAGGCAAGCAGATAGGAGAATGGATACTGCGCATGACTGAGATTTAGGAGAAAATTGTGTTTTGAAAAATGCAAGAAATAAATTTTGTTGAATGGAAAAAAAATCTATGAAATCAAATTTTTAAAGTAATGCGTTGAATATAGAGGCAACATATTTGATTTGAATGCTAGAATATTCCTTCCCTCTAAAACACATGCCACTGATAAATTTACTCATTTACACTAAGGTCATATTTTTAAGAATGTGTACCATAGCCATAATATTTTATGCCCAAAATATACCGAAATAACGGATTAAAATTCTATACGTTTTCTTCTATATATATATATATACACACACACACACACACACACACACACACACACGGTATTTATACCCTAAATTTACGCGCCCTTTTTAAGGGGTAATTACCCAGTTCATTTATACACTAAAAAGATTCAAAATTCTGACCATGCTGAGACTCGAACTCGTGACCTGTCGTGAATAGCCCAGATGTCTTAACCACCTAAGCTATTAATGTTTTCTTAATTAAAATTTGATTTTGCTAGAAATTAAGTTATTTACCATCTTCGACAAAACCCTAAATTTCCAAATTAAAGTTAATTCTTAACCATGTCAAAATTTCAGAGATCTTATTATTTAATTAAAAATTTGGTAAGTTGTTTTTATTTTTATCACTTTAAATAAACCCCAAAGTTTTTAAAATACAAGTGAAAAATACTTGTAAATAAAATTGGGCTGTTACACTCTCCCCCACTCAGAATTTTTCGTCCTCGAAAAGGAAGAAGGTAGGGGAATAGGAACAACCTGAAAGAAAACTAAATTGAAACTTAAATTAGAATCATTAATCTAAACAATAAAAATTCAATTTTAAATTAATCATTGATTTCATCTATTTATACTTAAAATTTTAACATTTATTTATTTACATATTTACTTGTATAATATCCCTACACTTAAAAAAAATCATTCATTTTTTTTTAATCCAAATTTTACACAAGGTATTATAACATTCTAATTTAAAATGTTTAATTTTAGTCCAAATTTGAAATGGTAATTTAACTTAATTTTTAAAGTAAATTTACCATTTCCCAAAATAAACTAAATTCCCCATTTAGTTTCTTCTTTATTCCAAACTATAATTAAATTTATTTCTCTCAATATTTTTCTCATCTATGTCAAATATTTTTCTCAATATCTAAACCATATAAATTCAGTTTAAATTAATTAATATTCAATAATTGATTTAATTCATTTGATTTTTACAGAAGTTAAATCAATCTTAACTATTTCCAAATTAATTATCTTATTATCCAATTATTTTCTAAAATCAGAAATTTGTATAGTCATTTATAATAATCATCTTTTATTCAACAAATTTAATTCTTCTTTATTCCAGATTATTATTAAATATATTCTACTTAATATATCTTATCGCACATATTAAGTAGATTATATTTAATATAACTATTCCAATATATTTCTAAATTTCCTTTAACACCATTTGATATTATATATTATTCAATTATTATTTTATTTCTATTTACCTCTATTTGTCTTGTTGTAGCTGAAACTTTAAGTGTATAACATTTATTATAACCACTCAAATTTTATTTATAAAATCCTTTTATATTGTACATTATCCAATTACATAGTTAATTTCTGAATGATTTAGGTAAGTTATATTGGCATGCAATTATACAAGTAAAAAATTTCCAATTCTATTATTCAAGTTTAAATATTCGTTCAAAATTTGACTTTATTTTATCATTAGAATCACCTTTTAACATAAATTTCCAATTAACTTCAAACACTTTAGAGATAAATAAATACATATATATAGCATATGTCAAATCAAATTTAAATCGTATATCTATATATATGTTATAAATTAAGTCATATTTTAGAAATTCAATCAATTAAATTTTTGAAGCAAAATTACAACGTGGTCTCTTCACTCCGATACTCGAAAATGAATGTCGATGATGCGGCAGTCATCACCGAAATTATTTTCCAGTGACAAAGAGAAAAGCACTAATTTTTAAAACTTTTAAAATTCTTTGGAAACAAATTTCTATTCGAAAATACTTTAAATAATATGTCCCTTTAAATAATATATCATTTTAAGACTTTAAACACAAGGTTTGAAACTATCAGAAATTAAATTCTTAAATTCTTGTTTTAAATTCATTTCTGTTTCCAAATAAATTTATAACCATTTGTTTATATTCAATTATTTATATTAGACAAAACACATGGTCTATAAAACCATAAATAAAATCAAAACTATTATCTCTTGACAACTAGTTAAATAAATTATAAAATTCTGAAAATTATACTTATATATAATATTATATTTTTCCCAAATATAGGAATAAATTTTTCAAAACAAGGGTAGAGATTCAAATTTAATGGATTCAAATCAAAGAGAATTTTGATTTAAAGATAAATTGGAATCAGAAGATCCGATGATTACATAACAGAACAAGGAACCAGATAAGTTTATATAAATCGCGGGCAACCTTAACTGGTTCAACCGTGACTTAAAGAAAAAGATCGATGTGGATTTTCTAGAGTAAATCTACATTCGATCTGAAGAAATAAAGTTCAGAATAACCAAAGATACTAGCATCTAAACCGAGGATAAATATAAATCTCTGGTGAATCAATGCTAATTGTAAAGGAGTTTCACCCCTTTATTAGAATATTGGCGAGACTGCCAATTCACTATAAAGATCATCCGAAGTGGAGTTATGGGATACTCCAGAATCGAAGGACAATGAATAGTGAGGGACACGAATGAACTTCGGAACCGCAGGGAACGTTCCAAAATTCAAAGGAAATCGAATCAAAAGGAAGAGACTCAAGCTCGAATGAAAGTGATTCTGTAAATCAAATTTACCATACATTCTAAGTTTTGCCTAGAGCCAAATGTAACGAAACCTGGCTCTGATACCAAATGTAACGACCCGATATTTTCAACCATTCGCATCCGCACATGTCGGGCTTGAATTATTCAAAATACCGCGTTGTAAATAAAATTTGGCAAATCTCAAAATATACAGTAAATAATTAATCACAGAATCACAGACACAGAATCAGAATACTCGCAGCGGAATTTAAAAATACTTAGTGGTTCATGAAGCCACTATAAATAGTCTCAACAAATACAAATTACAAAGTCTTCCATCCCAAATGTAGTTTAAATCATCAAATAAAAATCCCAAAGTCTTGATTTCATAAATAAGATAGCGGACAGAAAGAAGCCAGCAACTTGAAAGGATCTACAGAAGTCCTAGCTCCGGGATGATGACTGAACTGCAACTCAGGCTGACCCGAGCGTAAAATAAAACATAAACACTCGAGTCAGGACATACATACTTACATAGTGTAAGCTAATTCAAGTGTACTGTAATATAAGGCAAGTAACTTAAAGGATGCTTGGGACCGCCCATCCTCTAAGGATCCGTTAAACTATTTACTATGTAGTAATATTTTCGCTATTATAATAGTGTCTATATTAAAATAAACTTACTTTTAAATAGCGTTAAGGAGTGACCTAATATTCCCCTTAACACGTAATAGTCCCAGTAGCCCATCCAATGTCATGGTCCCTCCTGATCGGGAAGCCACCAGAGGATACCACACGGGCTACGGGAGAAAAACAAAATCGTACAAGGCTCGCTATGGTAGGTGACACGGCACAACTAGGCAATGCCAGGGTAGATATACCAATTACGCTTCCGGACCGATGGTAACGCGTAGCGCGCAGCTACCGCCCACCTCGAACAACACTCCCAAATCAAAGGTGCGCACCAATACAATCACATAAGTAATAGAATGGCATACGAAGAAGTGCGTCCGATCAGAGATGCTACCTCATTAATCCGTCAATCGCTCCTGTTTTAGCCACTTTATGCCAACTCACGGGAGTCGGGTCCACGTATTTACCTCATAGAAAACGCCACCACCATCCTACTTCATTCTGGAATTCCACCGCGTACACGGTTGTCAAAGTGGTTTTCGGTATCGACAGAGAGTATGCCAGACATCTGATCCCGGTCTCTTTAACAACCAAGCGTTGTTATAACCCGTGGTTACAACTTTAAAAAAAATGGTATTTATACTTTAAAAATCAAAATAAATTTCAAATACATTTCAATATCATAATATCCTTTCAAACATCATTTATTTAAACATCAGTCATTTCATTTAATATAAAATACCATTTAAATCTATTCAATTTATTTAGGAATTAATTGCCTTTCAACTCACATTTAAAAGTTAAATTCTTCCATTTAAAACAATTTAAAGTCAATTCCTTATTCTTATTTATTCATATTATATTCCAAAATTTAAGCTTTTTTTCAAAGATTATTTCCATAAATTTTATTAAAACAATCAAAATTCAGTTTCCGTAGCACTTATAAAATGCTACCTAAAGTTATAGATTAAAACAGTCTATTTACAAAAGACAGCATTTAAGTGCTGTAATTTATTAACTTAACCATTAAGTTTTAAATTCACAAAATAAAACTTAATATCAATTATTTTACTTAACTAAATTCTCACTTTTAACAAAATTCATAATTTTCCAAAATAAGTTATACTCCAAAATTTTACATAAACATTCATTTATTTAACATTTGACTCATTCAAAATCATTATAAAAAAATAAAAAAATAAAATCCTTCAAATACATTTAAACCAGAAAATTATAAACTTTCTATTTAAAAATATTTTTTAAAACATTTCATAAAAATATTATATAAACCACGGGTCTGTATATAGTTTTCTAGCCTAGGTCAAGTGATACAGATATATATCATTTCAATCCGCAATTTACAAAAACCCTGGGTTCTATCATTTCAAACCCGCAATCCCAAGTTAAATATTTAAAATTAAACAATTAAATAAATAAATGAATAAATAATTATCGTACAGGCCTATCATTTCAGCCTATAACGATCTCAATTTACAGGGAACTTGCAGCGAAGATTTAACAGTAAATAAGCATTAAATAATATAACTGCAACTATATTACAACAGATAAACAACTGATGAGGTGTCAATTTAAAATGGGGTTTAACATCATACGTTATATTACAGACAGATGACATTTAATAAATAATTTACAAATACACTTGCGATAATTCACATAAATATAGGTATGTTTGTCTGGTGAGAAATACTCACCTTAAACTGCAAATAATCAGATTCAAACGATTTTACCACTTGATAAAGGATCGTACAAATGGCACGATTAGGTTTCCGCGGATGCCACGCCTTGATTCAAATCTAAAATAAGATCCAAATACCAAATACGCGACTTTTAAAATTACGGTCAAAGAAAATTTTTCGAAACAACTGAAATGAATAGAATAAAAGAAATTTTGGTTCAGCTTTTGCTCGACTGCCTCACCCCACATCCCGACCCCAACTTCATAGGCTTAGCAATACTATTTATTATTATTATACATTTTATTATTACTATTATTATTATTTTCCACCGGCATACCCTAACTTATCTAGTTTTGAAAAATATGTATTTACACAAACTTTCGTCTCTGCCTAAACCATTCTTCAATGCAAACTCTCTTTGTTTCTTAATTACAACACGTCTCTGCCACTTCAATTTCAAAACATTGTCGAATTCAGAAACATTAAAATTTAAATTTTTAACCATTCTTAACTTTAAAAATCATATTCCTACTTCAGAAAAATGTTCATTTGGATACCATTTATCTTATGATTTAATAAAATAAATTTTATAAATAAAATATCCAAATTTACTATGAATCATTTGTAAGTCAGAATTTCCCAATTTTACTTAACTTGTATATATATTTTTCCAAATAACTTTACACTTAATTTTAAAAATACCCACTTCCTAAATAAAACTAAATTCTCATTTATTTACTTAACTTAACAATTTTATTTAAAACCCAATTTCAAATTTTCAAGTTAAGTCATAAATTGAAATTTCACCTTTCCATTTGAAAACAACATTTTCAATTATTTACTTACAAAACACATCCGTTCCATAAAAAAATTTCCTTTTTATAGATTAATATACACTAAATTTTCTTCACAACTATATTCATTTAGACATCAATTCAACTATGATTCAAGTTAAATAAAAGTTATTCCAAAATGTTCCATTTCAACCGTCTTTCATTTTATCAAATTAAAGTACATTATTTATTATACCAAACATATCCATTTTCGGAAATAACTTTTATTAAAATTTCTAGGTTAGATTTCAACTCCATATTAAATCAAATTTAATTATTATGTCATTTATCGTAAATAAAATCTTTAAATTCACTTTAAAACCAATTATTAACTTACAAAAATTTAACTTAAAAAAACAAAACACCTTTTAAATTTTAAAGCCTTAAGTCAAATTTTTAGTTAAATTACATAAATTTTATTTCAAAAATACTTAAAAAAATTTAGAAAAATATTATAATATATTAACCATGGGCTTGTTCGGGATATAAGCTCGGTTATGAAAACTTAGAGGGACGTGACGTGGTGGAGAAGTAGCCGAGCAAGGCAAAAGGGAAACAGAGAACACAAGAAGAAGAAAGGGAAAAACTGGAAGAAGAAAAGAAAAAGTAAAACCATTACCTGATAGAGGCTTCAGCACAAAAGAAGAAGAAGGCTAAACTATGAGATGCAGAGGAAAGTTTTGGACGAGGCTATGTATTTATAAAGAGGAGTTGCTTTGTATGCAAGGAAGTAAAATATACTCGGTCCAAAATGGAACATAGGCACGGCATGCAGGGAAACAAATAGGTGAAAATTGGCAAGAGATCGATTCTTAATTTATAAAATTCTTTCTTATGTATTCATGGATAAGGCTTGCGAAATATAGGGGACCAAACAAGCAGGCAAGAATGGCAAGTGATAATAAACATTTGGGCAGACCAGAAAGTTGCGTGATTTATTATTGCCAGTTATACGAAAATCTTGATTAAATGCATGCGTTGATTAATTTCCAGTTTCTTTAGTTTGAACGTTATTTTATATGCGTGATTTATGCTGCCAATTTATGAAAATTTGATTTCAACATTTTATACCATTTAATAGTTGCGTGATCAGCTATATGAAATTTTGATCTTTATTAAATGAAAGGCAAGAATTGGCAAAGATTTTGGAATGAAAAAGTCATATACAAAAATCAAAACCCAATTGAAAGCTATGGAAAAGGTAACGTTTACTATAAAACTACTGGCTGATATTTTAATCCATATAGATATAAATATGATTTTTAAAATACGCCAAACTGACGCAATACAAAACACCCAAAATTTATATATAAAAATAACGTTTTCAATTTATACGTTTATTACGTTACTTATACCATAAATTTTACGCGCCTTTTAAATGCGAAATCCAACAGTTCATTAATACACTAAATTCTTCAAAATTAATACTTAACTATAATTTAATTGGTTTACATTCTCCATATTATATATATACAAAATTCAGATTTTTTATTAAAATTCCAAATGGAGTTGTCTTTTAACAAAGTTAAACAAATTAAAAACTTAAATTTTATAATTTTAGACCTTTGGAAAATGATTTAATCAAATTAATATGTATATAAATTGGGAAGTAAATTTTACTGGAAAGAGAAAAATAACGTAAGAGATATGAGTAAAGAGAAAAACGCATATGAAATAGGCAAGCAGATAGGAGAATGGATACTGCGCATGACTGAGATTTAGGAGAAAATTGTGTTTTGAAAAATGCAAGAAATAAATTTTGTTGAATGGAAAAAAAATCTATGAAATCAAATTTTTAAAGTAATGCGTTGAATATAGAGGCAACATATTTGATTTGAATGCTAGAATATTCCTTCCCTCTAAAACACATGCCACTGATAAATTTACTCATTTACACTAAGGTCATATTTTTAAGAATGTGTACCATAGCCATAATATTTTATGCCCAAAATATACCGAAATAACGGATTAAAATTCTATACGTTTTCTTCTATATATATATATATATATATATATATATATATATATATATATATATATATATATATTTACGGTATTTATACCCTAAATACGCGCCCTTTTGTAACGACCCTAGATTTTAATTTAATTTAAATTGATAATTAAATGAAATTTTGAATAAAAAATTTATAAAATTGATTATAAATGGCAGCGAGTTACCCCGATGTCTGATAGAACATATATATAAAGTCATATGGATTTGAATATTTGTATATATGTGAATATATATGTATACATTGGATTTGAAACAAAAATTTAAATAAATGGTTTTAAAAATAAATAGAAATAGAAATGAGAATATTTATATATGATGAATTATAAATTATGAAGTAAATAAAAATTAGACGAATTTCAAATAACATAGGGACTATAGAAATTTATTTACATTGTAAAGCAATGTACAAAGCAAGGAAATAAATATAACAACTTTAAAATATGAAAACAAATGCAGTATAAGTATGTTCAAAACTGAAATACAAGTATGTAAACGAATTAGTTAAGAGACAAACATCATTAGAACAACTATTATAATATGTACATGAAGTAAAATAAAATAGAAATCTATCAAACATAAATAAGGTAAAATAAGTGAACATGTCTATGAAGCTACAGTACAAAGTAAATAAATTAAACAAAACCAAGTATAATGAACAAAACAAAGTGTGAAAGCTTGTATAGTCTGCTAATAGTATTTTCATATTATGTACAAGCTGAAGGTAACAATAAGTACTAAGGCATGTAATGCCATTACCTTTAGTACACAAAATTTTATTTTCCCAGTCAAAACAAATACATGCAAGTGTAGGCAAGCATGGGAACGAAGTACTGATACATTTAATGCTTGAATCTTTAGCATGCCATAATGTATTTTCAGCCACCCTATTAATAAAAATAAAAATGAATGAACCTGTTGTACTAACTACAGCTTGCAAACTTCATATACACATCAAAGTATCATTACAGTTTCATTCTTCAAAACTGAGAAAAGAAAAAAAAAAGCAAAAGCAAGTGACACTCAAAACTTAAACAAAATTCAAAACAAAGAAGCAAGATTTCAGTTGCAAACCTGTTACAAATAGAATGCTCTGTTCACTCTGGAAACAATACTGTGAGTAAACCTTTGATCTCTTCAACCATTTGTTGATTTTGTGAATGCCTGAATGATGCTAAAAGCTTTGCATGTGAATGAGTTGTGGTGCTTACGTTTTTCTTTGCTTGGAAATGTTATTTTCTTTTCCTGTTCTTCTATTCTTTTTCTTAGTCCCTGGGTTTTATAAAATAAAAAAAAATAAAAATTGAAACCATGATAGATTTAATATCTTTCTCTTAATTCTCCTCTGGAATTATAGTCTAAACAAGTTGAAGTTTCGTTTTAAACTTGCATTATGTTTTCAGTAATTAATCAAAGCAAGTTTGGTTGTTTTTTTTTTCACTGGAAACTGTGAAACCATAGATACATTTAAGTATCGGGTTTACAGAGAACAACCCAACAAAGCAAAGAAAAAGATAATTCAATTTCTTGTTTTATAATCCATATCGGGCCTTAGTTTCAAAACAAAATCGATGTGTTTAAGTATGGGCTATAATTTAAAAATGGTTTCATAATGTATAAAGGTATGTAGAATAGAAGATCAAGATTTTACAGTACAAACTTTAAATATTGGAAATTTCGAATTACACGAATCATTAATTCAAGTATATAACTTGAACCCTTATATCAAATAATGATTTTTAAGATGGGTTGAGTGATTTTTAGGCATGGGGTTTAAGGGCGGTTTGGTGATGAACGAAAAAGGGTTTTTGGGCAAGTTCAGGCGATCGAAGAAGAGATGATGGTCGGATTTTTTCGTGGAGATAGAGGAGCCTATGGAGTTGCCTGGAAAAATAACCGGAGGTGCCATCGGTGACGGTGGTGGAGGCGGCAACCATTTTAAAATTCTAAACCTAGTTTTTACGCGTGCTAGTATCTGGGGTCGTTCGTTGTCGTTGATTGACCGAGCGCTACGCGCCTTTGGGTAATGGAAGAGGGGACGTTGGCGATCGTGTGGCCGAAATTTCACGACCTCCGGGGGCAGAGGTGGCGAGGTTGAGGAGATGACAGGTTTTGGGTGAGTTTTGTCTCGAAGTTCCAGGTTTGGGAATTACTACTCGATTTTGATGTGAAGTTGTTTTGAGTGTTTTGAGGGTCGGAACTACAATCGTCGGTGATAAGTGATGTGTCATGAGGTTCGTCGGCGTTCGAAGTCGCCTCCGGCGTCAGTGCAGGTGCACGGAGGGGGTGGACTGTGCCAGTGTGTTGATTTGGGGCTTCTGTTGTTTTAGGTTGGATGGGAGACTCGAAGCAGATCGTGGTTTTCTCCGGGGGGGAGACTCGTGTTTACTCGAAGTAAACTATGGGGAGGCTCGGGTATGTCTGGGTAGCAGGTTTTAATAACCTGGTTTATTTTTTTTATTTTAAATTTGTTTAACAACCTAAAATATGGAAGTTTAAATCAAAGTTTCAAAGCAAGTTTAATCAAGTGTTTAGATATGAACTAAAATAAATATTTGAATTAGATTTTGATTTAAGTTCTTTTATAAAAAGAATTTCCAATGAAAAGTTAAATAATTGGTTTTCACTTGAATTGGCAAGTTAAAAAGAAATGTATGTTAAGACTTAAATTTCAAATAAAAATTCAAGTAAATTAGTTAGGACTTTTCTTATATAGGTTTATAAATTGATACTTAGATTTGGTTAAAATTAAATATCAAAATCTTAAATTTAAAATGGAAATTGAATCTAAATTTGAAAACGTAATGTTTAAATCCACTTTAATGAAGTCATTAATAAAGTAAATGGATTATCTTAGAAAAATTAAGATATTTAAGTGATTTAATTAGTAAGATAATTAAGAATGACTTATTTATTTAATTTATAAATAAATGATTAGATTAATTTAAAATTAGAAATGATTAATAATGAATTAATCTAAGATAATTTCTTAAGAAAGAAATTAAAGAAATGTTATTAGTTAATAAAGATAATTAACTAGAGATTATTAAGTAATTAAATTAATGTGATTAATTTTGGATAATTAATTGGATTTATAGATTAAGATAATCAATTGTAAATTGTTAATTACTTAATGAAAGCAATTAAGGGGTTAATTACTAATTGTAATTAAATTGAATATTTTGATTAAATCAATGATAAAGATAAATTGGTGATTAATGATTTGTTATTATGAGATGATTGCTTAGTGGTAAGTAATTAAATCGTAAATTTCTTGAAATAATTAATTAAGAAGTTAATTAATTGTATAATTGGTTTAAAGGTCAATTTAATTAATATGATTAATTATAAATAATATAATTAATTAAAGTGTTTGATTAACTAATTATATCAAATAATTTGAAATTAATAAATCAGGAATTGGATGATTAGTTCATAAGTAATTGAATCAAATTGGAAATAAATTGAATAAATCAGGATTTAATAATGAATTAATCCTGCTTATAAATGTTTATTGAATGCTTATGAATGATTGTACTGTATGAAATGCCTTGAATTGATTATCCTATCTGATTTGTGATATTTTGTTCTGTAGATTGAGCTGTGTATATTTATTTGCATGTGCATATTATCTGTGAATCTGTGAATGGACGATGAGCGTTATAGTTTATATCGCTTATCAACTATATTTCTTTGTTTTAACCTGTGATGATTGATGATGTTGTACTATTGTGTTAAAACCCTGGACCACACCATATACACACAATTATGGATTTCACGAGGAAATCGATTAAGTCACAGATTTTTGAAATAGTTTAAAATTTGAATTTTTAAATTCAAATGTTTTGGAAATGGAATTGGAATAGAAGTGAAAAGCTTTTGAAATGGAATTTCAAAGATGGAAATTTATTTTGAATAACTGGATTAAGTGTTGAAATTTAAATACTTTAATTTAAATTTGAATTCAATATTCAAATTGAATTCTGTAATTTGAAATTAGGGATTAATGATATTATACTAGTCATTATGAGTTAAATCATTTTTAAAGTATTATTTTTGGAAATTGGAATTTAACCCAGGGATTTCAACTCGTATAAATGAATCAGATTTCCAAAATGAAAACTGTTGTTTTCAAATGATAAACACTTTTAGATAAGAACTGAGATTCCAGTTAATTAGGGGAATTTCAAGATTGAATAGAGAAATGATTTTCCTAAGTTATGAATGAATTCTTTTTGAAAGCTATGAATTAAATCTGTTTATTTTTAACAGATTTAAATTGATGATTTGTTTAAATCAAATTGAAATGAAATTGTTTTGAAGGCTATAGGTTAAATCTTTGATTTAAAGATTTAACGAGTTAATCAAATTGAAATGAAATTGTTTTGAAGGCTATAGGTTAAATCTTTGATTTAAAGATTTAACGAGTTAATCAAATTGAAATGAAAATTGATTTAGAAAATCTGTGAATGAATCTTTTGTTTAAAAGATTAAAATGTGAAAATTGTTTAAACCGTTAAAGGTTGTGAAAATGAATCTTTTTGTTTAAAGATTGAAAATGGTAATTTATTTAAACCATTGGAAAGAAAGTTTTGAATTATTAAGTTGTGACTTAATTGAAATCCCATATCCATATGTTTTAAATGTTTTCGCTCACTATTCGGTTTAGCCGGGAAAGGACCTTTGTGTCGTATAACCCATTCCGAATATGTGATACGTCGTTATGGATAGCATTTGAAGACCGGTGATGAAGACCGGGTATTTGCGAAAGCGATAGGATGACCTATCGATTATTTCTGCACCGAGTCGCACCGGTATAGAAACTCCCTAAGTGATGGGAAATCCGATCGGGATTGTGAATATCCGGATTGCAAGGACTTCTTTGAAAGTGCCTTCGGTTCTGTTCGAGCCCGGAACAGACTTGTATGGATTGTATGTCTGACATTACAAATTGAGATGTAAAGCCGATTTCTTTCAAATATATTTCTGTTGGTGGCGGAGAATTTATTCTTTTAGCTTAACACCCTTCTCTGAGACGTACGAGCTCAGAGGTTATATAGTTGAAGGTTATCAGCGATATACTCCCAATCTTGGTAATGTGACATACAGAGTGTTGCTGTGAAATGATCATTGTGTTGATTATTTGTGATAGGATCATTTATTTGATCGTCTATCTTGGTGATCATTTCTATGATCATTTGTTGACCCAAAGCATGGCTTTTGTATAAAGTATGTTTTTGTGGACGTGACTTCGTCGAGCCTCACACCCCGTGAATGGTCAAAACAGGAAAGATGCAGCAAGATTATGAGGGGTAGCGCCCTTTAGGATATGTGCATTTCCTTCTGGAAAAGGGTGGTATCATGGTATGGAGCCCAGATACTTACTCATGTTGAAAACACTTTATTATTATGATTGTGTGAATTGATTAGAGAGCTCTCGGATAAAGGTCCCAAAGGACCGGGGGATGGCATATTCGGTCAGTTGTTACTCAGTTAGGGGTAACCCGGCCTTGTGTTGGTAGAGATCCGGTTTGGTTCTCGGGGATGTCCATCCAGAGGCATTCTCATGTGGCAATGGGAAGTTCCTTGGCCTGATCATTCGTTGGAAATCCAAAGAAACAATACGAACCTTGTACAGTATTAGTTGTATAACCTGCCATGGAATGTGGCGGTAACCTGCTATTGAACATGGTTAGCTATAGTAGGCATACGATAATGGTTGTATGTTGGCTAAGATTTATATTCTACTTTCGAAATGAATTTTTCCTACACTATGCACTAGTAATAATATCAAATGTTTCTTTTAATGCGTATCAAGCATCTTTGACTATCATAAGGAGAAATCTCCTCCGATTCTGCGTTTGCATTGTGTGTGTGTGCGGGAGGCCTTATGGTAGTCTCATTTTTAAAAAAAACATTGCGAATTGACTTTGAAAATCTTTTGTTGAATGTTTTAAAAGATAAACTGTTTTTGTTGCTCACACCAGTCCCACGACTGATCCGGAGTTTATTGTTTCTTTCCTAAACTCTGGGTGCTCATTATTTTCTACACGAGCAGCCTAGAGTTGGGTTTTTCAGATAGTTAGATATAGTGGATTATCTGGAGTTAGTTCAGTCTTTGGTTCGCACCAGTCTTGCCTAGCTTGGTGCATTGTTATGGGGAGTTCGAGCTATTGCTGGATTAGTTCTTGGAAATGGAGTTGTAGTTATTTTTGGAGTTCTTCCTTGAAGACTATTTTAGAGTTATATTGTTCTGCTGCTATATGTTATCTATTTTCTTTCCGCTGCTGTTTTATTGTATCATATCTCTGATATATATTGATATCTATTGGATTATCTGTTGTATCAGATATTGTATCAAAGCTGTATATCAATGTATTATTCTTTTATTCCGCTGTGTTATTTACTTAATGTTGTTATAAGCTCCGGCGAATCGGATTTGAACGGTCGAATCTATGGCATTCCAATACGATATGAAGTATGGATGTTGATTTTCGAGCGGGCAAATTCCGGCTCGTTACACCTTTTTAACGCGTAATTACCCAGTTCATTTATACTAAAAAAATTCAAAATTCTGACCATGCTGAGACTCGAACTCGTGACCTGTCGTGAATAGCCTAGATGTCTTAACCACCTAAGCTATTAATGTTTTCTTAATTAAAACTTGATTTTGCTAGAAATTAAGTTATTTACCATCTTCGACAAAACCCTAAATTTCCAAATTAAAGTTAATTCTTAACCATGTCAAAATTTCAGAGATCTTATTATTTAATTAAAAATTTGGTAAGTTATTTTTATTTTTATCACTTTAAATAAACCCCAAAATTTTTAAAATACAAGTGAAAAATACTTGTAAAAAAAATTGGGCTGTTACACTCTCCCCCACTCAGAACTTTTCGTCCTCGAAAAGGAAGAAGGTAGGGGAATAGAAACAACCAGAAAGAAAACTAAATTGAAACTTAAATTAGAATCATTAATCTAAATAATAAAAATTCAATTTTAAATTAACCATTGATTTCATCTATTTATACTTAAAATTTTAACATTTATTTATTTACATATTTACTTGTATAATATCCCTACACTTAAAAAAAATCATTCATTTTTTTTTATCCAAATTTTACACAAGGTATTATAACATTCTAATTTAAAATGTTTAATTTTAGTCCAAATTTGAAATGGTAATTTAACTTAATTTTTAAAGTAAATTTACCATTTCCCAAAATAAACTAAATTCCCCATTTAGTTTCTTCTTTATTCCAAACTATAATTAAATTTATTTCTCTCAATATTTTTCTCATCTATGTCAAATATTTTTCTCAATATCTAAACCATATAAATTCAATTTAAATTAATTAATATTCAATAATTGATTTAATTCATTTGATTTTTACAGAAGTTAAATCAATCTTAACTATTTCCAAATTAATTATCTTATTATCCAATTATTTTCTAAAATCAGAAATTTGTATAGTCATTTATAATAATCATCTTTTATTCAACAAATTTAATTCTTCTTTATTCCAGATTATTATTAAATATATTCTACTTAATATATCTTATCGCACATATTAAGTAGATTATATTTAATATAACTATTCCAATATATTTCTAAATTTCCTTTAACACCATTTGATATTATATATTATTCAATTATTATTTTATTTCTATTTACCTCTATTTGTCTTGTTGTAGCTGAAACTTTAAGTGTATAACCTTTATTATAACCACTCAAATTTTATTTATAAAATCCTTTTATATTGTACATTATCCAATTACATAGTTAATTTCTGAATGATTTAGGTAAGTTATATTGGCATGCAATTATACAAGTAAAAAATTTCCAATTCTATTATTCAAGTTTAAATATTCATTCAAAATTTGACTTTATTTTATCATTAGAATCACCTTTTAACATAAATTTCCAATTAACTTCAAACACTTTAGAGATAAATAAATACATATATATAGCATATGTCAAATCAAATTTAAATCATATATCTATATATATTATAAATTAAGTCATATTTTAGAAATTCAATCAATTAAATTTTTGAAGCAAAATTACAACGTGGTCTCTTCACTCCGATACTCGAAAATGAATGTCGATGATGCGACAGTCATCACCGAAATTATTTTCCAGTGACAAAGAGAAAAACACTAATTTTTAAAACTTTTAAAATTCTTTGGAAACAAATTTCTATTCGAAAATACTTTAAATAATATGTCCCTTTAAATAATATATCCTTTTAAGACTTTAAACACATGGTTTGAAACTATCAGAAATTAAATTCTTAAATTCTTGTTTTAAATTCATTTCTGTTTCCAAATAAATTTATAACCATTTGTTTATATTCAATTATTTATATTAGACAAAACACATGGTCTATAAAACCATAAATAAAATCAAAACTATTATCTCTTGACAACTAGTTAAATAAATTATAAAATTCTGAAAATTATACTTATATACAATATTAGATTTTTCCCAAATATAGGAACAAATTTTTCAAAACAAGGATAGAGATTCAAATTTAATGGATTCAAATCAAAGAGAATTTTGATTTAAAGATAAATTGGAATCAGAAGATCCGATGATTACATAACAGAACAAGGAACCAGATAAGTTTATATAAATCGCGGGCAACCTTAACTGGGTCAACCGTGACTTAAAGAATAAGATCGATGTGGATTTTCTAGAGTAAATCTACATTCGATCTGAAGAAATAAAGTTCAGAATAACCAAAGATACTAGCATCTAAACCGAGGATAAATATAAATCTCTGGTGAATCAATGCTAATTGTAAAGGAGTTTCACCCCTTTATTAGAATATTGGCGAGACCGCCAATTCACTATAAAGATCATCCGAAGTGGAGTTATGGGATACTCCAAAATCGAAGGACAATGAATAGTGAGGGACACGAATGAACTTCGGAACCGCAGGGAACGTTCCAAAATTCAAAGGAAATCGAATCAAAAGGAAGAGATTCAAGCTCGAATGAAAGTGATTCTATAAATCAAATTTACCACACATTCTAAGTTTTGCCTAGAGCCAAATGTAACGAAACCTGGCTCTGATACCAAATGTAACGACCCGATATTTTCAACCATTCGCATCCGCACATGTCGGACTTGAATTATTCAAAATACCGCGTTGTAAATAAAATTTGGCAAATCTCAAAATATACAGTAAATAATTAATCACAGAATCACAGACACAGAATCAGAATACTCGCAGCGGAATTTAAAAATACTTAGTGGTTCATGAAGCCACTATAAATAGTCTCAACAAATACAAATTACAAAGTCTTCCATCCCAAATATAGTTTAAATCATCAAATAAAAATCCCAAAGTCTTGATTTCAAAAATAAGATAGAGGACAGAAAGAAGCCAGCAACTTGAAAGGATCTACAGAAGTCCTAGCTCCGGGATGATGACTGAACTGCAACTCAGGCTGACCCGAGCGTAAAATAAAATATAAACACTCGAGTCAGGACATACATACTTACATAGTGTAAGCTAATTCAAGTGTACTGTAATATAAGGCAAGTAACTTAAAGGATGCTTGGGGCCGCCCATCCTCTAAGGATCCGTTAAACTATTTACTATGTAGTAATATTTTCGCTATTATAATAGTGTCTATATTAAAATAAACTTACTTTTAAATAGCGTTAAGGAGTGGCCCAATATTCCCCTTAACACGTAATAGTCCCAGTAGTCCATCCAATATCATGGTCCCTCCTGATCGGGAAGCCACCAGAGGATACCACACGGGCTACGGGAGAAAAACAAAATCGTACAAGGCTCGCTATGGTAGGTGATACGGCACAACTAGGCAATGCCAGGGTAGATATACCAATTACGCTTCCGGACCGATGGTAACGCGTAGCGCGCAGCTACCGCCCACCTCGAACAACACTCCCAAATCAAAGGTGTGCACCAATACAATCACATAAGTAATAGAATGGCATACGAAGAAGTGCATCCGATCAGAGGTGCTACCTCATTAATCCATCAATCGCTCCTGTTTTAGCCACCTTATGCCAACTCACGGGAGTCGGGTCCACGTATTTACCTCATAGAAAACGCCGCCACCATCCTACTTCATTATGGAATCTCCACCACGTACACGGTTGTCAAAGTGGTTTTCGGTATCGACAGAGAGTATGCCAGACATCCGATCCCGGTCTCTTTAACAACCAAGCGTTATTATAACCCGTGGTTACAACTTTAAAAAAAATGGTATTTATACTTTAAAAATCAAAATAAATTTCAAATACATTTCAATATCATAATATCCTTTCAAACATCATTTATTTAAACATCAGTCATTTCATTTAATATAAAATACCATTTAAATCTATTCAATTTATTTAGGAATTAATTGCCTTTCAACTCACATTTAGAAGTTAAATTCTTCCATTTAAAACCATCTAAAGTCAATTCCTTATTCTTATTTATTCATATTATATTCCAAAATTTAAGCTTTTTTTTTCAAAGATTATTTCCATAAATTTTATTAAAACAATCAAAATTCAGTTTCCGTAGCACTTATAAAATGCTACCTAAAGTTATAGGTTAAAACAGTCTATTTACAAAAGACAGCATTTAAGTCCTGTAATTTATTAACTTAACCATTAAGTTTTAAATTCCCAAAATAAAACTTAATATCAATTATTTTACTTAACTAAAATCTCACTTTTAACAAAATTCATAATTTTCCAAAATAAGTTATACTCCAAAATTTTACATAAACATTCATTTATTTAACATTTGACTCATTCAAAATCATTATAAATAAATAAAAAAATAAAATCCTTCAAATACATTTAAACCAGAAAATTATAAACTTTCTATTTAAAAATAATTTTTAAAACATTTCATAAAAATATTATATAAACCACGGGTCTGTATATAGTTTTCTAGCCTAGGTCAAGTGATACGGATATATATCATTTCAATCCGCAATTTACAAAAACCCCGGGTTCTATCATTTCAAACCCACAATCCCAAGTTAAATATTTAAAATTAAAAAATTAAATAAATAAATGAATAAATAATTATCGTACAGGCCTATCATTTCAGCCTATAACGATCTCAATTTACAGGGAACTTGCAGCGATGATTTAACAGTAAATAAGCATTAAATAATATAACTGTAACTATATTACAACAGATAAACAACTGATGAGGTGTCAATTTAAAATGGGGTTTAACATCATACGTTATATTACAGACAGATGACATTTAATAAATAATTTACAAATACACTTGCGATAATTCACATAAATATAGGTATGTTTGTCTGGTGAGAAATACTCACCTTAAACTGTAGATAATCAGATTCAAACGATTTTACCACTTGATAAAGGATCGTACAAATGGTACGATTAGGTTTCCGCGGATGCCACGCCTTGATTCAAATCTAAAATAAGATCCAAATACCAAATACGCGACTTTTAAAATTACGGTCAAAGCAAAATTTTCGAAACAACTGAAACGAATAGAATAAAAGAAATTTTGGTTCAGCTTTTGCTCGACTGCCTCACCCCACATCCCGACCCCAACTTCATAGGCTTGGCAATACTATTTATAATTATTATACATTTTATTATTATTATTATTTTCCACCGGCATACCCTAACTTATCTAGTTTTGAAAAATATGTATTTACACAAACTTGCGTCTCTGCCTAAACCATTCTTCAATGCAAACTCTCTTTGTTTCTTAATTACAACACGTCTCTGCCACTTCAATTTCAAAACATTGTCGAATTCAGAAACATTAAAATTTAAATTTTTAACCATTCTTAACTTTGAAAATCATATTCCTACTTCAGAAAAATGTTCATTTG
The DNA here is from genome assembly GCA_030765085.1 of Allium cepa. Taxonomy (NCBI): domain Eukaryota; kingdom Viridiplantae; phylum Streptophyta; class Magnoliopsida; order Asparagales; family Amaryllidaceae; genus Allium; species Allium cepa. The sequence goes on from CM060931.1 coordinate 401,111,492, forward strand.
GATACCATTTATCTTATGATTAAATAAAATAAATTTTATAAATAAAATATCCAAATTTACTATGAATCATTTGTAAGTCAGAATTTCCCAATTTTACTTAACTTGTATATATATTTTTCCAAATAACTTTACACTTAATTTTAAAAATACCCACTTCCTAAATAAAACTAAATTCTCATTTATTTACTTAACTTAACAATTTTATTTAAAACCCAATTTCAAATTTTCAAGTTAAGTCATAAATTGAAATTTCACCTTTCCATTTGAAAACAACATTTTCAATTATTTACTTACAAAACACATCCGTTCCATAAAAAAATTTCCTTTTTATAGATTAATATACACTAAATTTTCTTCACAACTATATTCATTTAGACATCAATTCAACTATGATTCAAGTTAAATAAAAGTTATTCCAAAATGTTCCATTTCAACCGTCTTTCATTTTATCAAATTAAAGTACATTATTTATTATACCAAACATATCCATTTTCGGAAATAACGTTTATTAAAATTTCTAGGTTAGATTTCAACTCCATATTAAGTCAAATTTAATTATTATGTCATTTATCGTAAATAAAATCTTTAAATTCACTTTAAAACCAATTATTAACTTACAAAAATTTAACTTAAAAAAACAAAACACCTTTTAAATTTTAAAGCCTTAAGTCAAATTTTTAGTTAAATTACATAAATTTTATTTCAAAAATACTTAAAAAATTTTAGAAAAATATTATAATATATTAACCATGGGCTTGTTCGGGATATAAGCTCGGTTATGAAAACTTAGAGGGACGTGACGTGGTGGAGAAGTAGCCGAGCAAGGCAAAAGGGAAACAGAGAACACAAGAAGAAGAAAGGGAAAAACTGGAAGAAGAAAAGAAAAAGTAAAACCATTACCTGATAGAGGCTTCAGCATAAAAGAAGAAGAAGGCTAAACTATGAGATGCAGAGGAAAGTTTTGGATGAGGCTGTGTATTTATAAAGAGGAGTTGCTTTGTATGCAAGGAAGTAAAATATACTCGGTCCAAAATGGAACATAGGCACGACATGCAGGGAAACAAATAGGTGAAAATTGGCAAGAGATCGATTCTTAATTTATAAAATTCTTTCTTATGTATTCATGGATAAGGCTTGCGAAATATAGGGGACCAAACAAGCAGGCAAGAATGGCAAGTGATAATAAACATTTAGGCAGACCAGAAAGTTGTGCGATTTATTATTGCCAGTTATACGAAAATCTTGATTAAATGCATGCGTTGATTACTTTCCAGTTTCTTTAGTTTGAACGTTATTTTATATGCGTGATTTATGCTGCCAATTTATGAAAATTTGATTTCAACATTTTATACCATTTAATAGTTGCGTGATCAGCTATATGAAATTTTGATCTTTATTAAATGAAAGGCAAGAATTGGCAAAGATTTTGGAATGAAAAAGTCATATACAAAAATTAAAACCCAATTGAAAGCTATGGAAAAGATAACGTTTACTATAAAACTACTGGCTGATATTTTAATCCATATAGATATAAATATGATTTTTAAAATATGCCAAACTGACGCAATACAAAACACCCAAAATTTATATATAAAAATAACGTTTTCAATTTATACGTTTATTACGTTACTTATACCATAAATTTTACGCGCCTTTTAAACACGAAATCCAACAGTTCATTAATACACTAAATTCTTCAAAATTAATACTTAACTAAAATTTAATTGGTTTACATTCTCCATATTATATATATACAAAATTCAGATTTTTTATTAAAATTCCAAATGGTGTTGTCTTTTAACAAAGTTAAACAAATTAAAAACATAAATTTTATAATTTTAGACCTTTGGAAAATGATTTAATCAAATTAATATGTATATAAATTGGGAAGTAAATTTTACTGGAAAGAGAAAAATATCGTAAGAGATATGAGTAAAGAGAAAAACGCATATGAAATAGGCAAGCAGATAGGAGAACGGATACTGCGCATAACTGAGATTTAGGAGAAAATTGTGTTTTGAAAAATGCAAGAAATATATTTTCTTGAATGGAAAAAAAATCTATGAAATCAAATTTTTAAAGTAATCGTTGAATTTAGAGGCAACATATTTGATTTGAATGCTAGAATATTCCTTCCCTCTAAAACACATGCCACTGATAAATTTACTCATTTACACTAAGGTCATATTTTTAAGAATGTGTACCATAGCCATAATATTTTATGCCTAAAATATACCGAAATAACGGATTAAAATTCTATACGTTTTCTTATATATATATATATATATATATATATATATATATATGGTATTTATTCCCTAAATTTACGCGCCCTTTTTAACGCATAATTACCCAGTTCATTTATACACTAAAAAAATTCGAAATTCTGACCATGCTGAGACTCGAACTCGTAACCTGTCGTGAATAGCCCAGATGTCTTAACAACCTAAGCTATTAATGTTTTCTTAATTAAAACTTGATTTTGCTAGAAATTAAGTTATTTACCGTCTTCGAAAAAACCCCAAATTTCCAAATTAAAGTTAATTCTTAACCATGTCAAAATTTCAGAGGTCTTATTATTTAATTAAAAATTTGGTCAATTGTTTTTATTTTTATCACTTTAAATAAACCCCAAAGTTTTTAAAATACAAGTGAAAAATACTTGTAAAAAAAATTGGGATGTTACATAAGCCGCTTGCTTAAAATGCTAAATAAAGTACGCCTACGCAATAAAAATAGGAAATATGAACTGTTTTTGGTTTTTTTCGACCGGGTGGGTCGATGTATATATATTTAGCTCTTTTGTCAAATTGCAAAAGCTCCTCCGTATAAAGGGGCCTCTGCCAAAAAATTTGAGAAATTTTGGGTGTTAGAAAATTTTTGAAAATTTTGGAAAATTTTGTTAACGACAAACAAATTCAAATTGGAAACTAAAATAAGTTAGTAAATGAAACCAATTTAAAATAATTAGTTATAAATAAAAAATAAAATTTAAATATTTAGAGTTAAAGATAAATTGAATTCATATGGAAATGAAAGAATCGATTTGAATAGAAATGGATATAAACTAAAGTGGTAAAGTGAAAATAAATATAAGAAACATATAAAATTCTTATGTTAAGTTAAGTAAGGAATGGTCAATTCTTAATTGGAAATTGATACCACAAATATATTCTAAGATAATATTAGAATGAATAGATATTGACATTATGTGCGGAAGTCGATAAAATGTTTTGGGAATATTGTAATTGGATATTAGTGCTAAGCAGGATATGCAGGTATTATAAAATGAAAAGGGAATTGGATTTGATTTCAGAAAAATAAATTTGAAATGCTCGACAAAAAGGTATGTGTTTAAATTTCTGTGAAATTTGATTGGGTTTTTGGATTGAGCCACTTGGCGTTTTGTTTTCTTTTTGGTTTTGGGAGGCCGTAGAGCCATTTTGTAGTTGTACCGAGCTAGCCGCGCAAAGGAGACGCTGGCGAAATTTTTTTGAAAATTTAGGGAGTTAGAAAAATTTTGAGAAAATTTTGATAATTCAAAATTTAGTTTTGAATTATTAGTTGAATAGTTGAACAAGTAAATTATTTGAAAAATATAGAAGGTTTTGGAAAAATTTGGAAAGTTGATAAGAATAATAATGAGTCTTTTATAAGAAAATAGTTGGTAAGATGTTGAATTGTTAGAAACCGTTTGGTTTCGGGGAAAGAGTAAATGGGTATTGGGCCATTCTTCCTAACTAGTAATTTCGAGGACGAAATTCTTTTAAGAGGGAGGAATGTGACGACCCGGAATTTTTGAGCATATAAAATCGGAATATTTAATTGATTTTAAATATTTAAAATTTAAGTTTGACTTGAATTCAAATATCACTATTTAATTGATAATTAAATTATTGAATTAAATAAGTCGAAGTTGGTTAAAAGGTTGAATCTAGAGTTTTAAAGACTGTTAAAAATAATTTGAAGGCTTGTAAAATTTATATTGATAACACTGAAGATAGTAAAGGTGTTGGAATTAAATTTGGAAGTGTTTTGTTGAGTATTGAAATTTTTATCATTTCAAATTGAATTTAAAAATAGCCTTCTGAGGCACAGTCTTGGAATTTGACGAAACAAGTTCCATTGGGTCCGTAATATTGAATTATTATCGGATTTCAAATTTCGTATTGATCGGAGTTAGTGTGTGAGTGTACGATATATAAACGCGCTGAAAATTTAATTGATATTAATCGAAATAAAATATACTTATAAAAGAAAAATCAAATCTAAAGTCAAATCTTCTGCTATACGCCTCCTTCCCATCTATTTCAAAGCCGAGCCTTCTTCCAGAATTCACGTATTAATTTTTTTTTGTGAAGCCATCCTCGTTCGAGTTAATACCTTTCCATTTCTTCCTTTCAAATCGAACACAAGTTTTAAAAAAAAATGGTCGAGCTCGATCAGATTTACTCGAACTCTCTCCCTCGCCGATCGTTCAAAATTCCAAAGGGACGAGGCCGATCGAATCAGGTAAATTTCCCTTCTAGCGCGACGTCTAGGGTTTTGTTGCTTCGAGTTGTAAGCGTGGCTCGCGAGGCAGTGGCGTATTGGGCGACGTTCGATCTGGGCTGCGGTGGAGCTTAATCGTCGATGAAGTAGAGGTGCTCGATCGCGATGTTGGCTCGGGCTCGCATGGGGCTGGCGTTCAAGGAGGATCAAAGGTTGTTCTTGTGAAGGGGTCGAAGCAGGATTCGCGACTTCGTCGCAATGGGTGTTCCCTGGCGTAGCGATACTCGGCTGAAGCTTGCGAGGTTGTGGATTCTTTTGTGGCGAGTTCGCTATTTCCGCTAGTCTACAGTAAGGTATTCGACTTTGTTTTTTATTTTTCCAATTAAATTAAATTTAATTTAAATGTATGGATGTAGGTATAGTGTAGATAAAAGAAAATTATTTTGCCTGTAAGATATCTTTTTGAACATATATATACAGAAAAAAAAAATATCTATAACTGTGAAGTATAAATGTTTATATAACATATAGATATATGCTAATATTTAGCTTACAGTTAATTTTAAAAACTGCTGAATAGTGATTATGGTATATATAGGCTGTTATAAAATTTATGATCTGGTCAGAAAAGAAAAATACATACCAATTTTCATTTACCAGTTAACTTTAAATTTTGGAGATGAATTTGTTTATTTGAACTTATTTAATTATTTTAATTACTAAAAGATATTTTAAGGGGAATTGGGTTAAAGCTAATTTTTAGTTAAATTAAAGAAATAAAATTTAATTGTTCCATTTTATTTCAAATATTAATAAATCCTATAATGCTTGTACAAGGTCACCAGTAATGGAAAACAAGCTGGTTTGGAAGTGGATGGCAAAATAAAATAAAAGGTGAGTTAATCTCACTCAGTTAAATAAATTTAAATGATTAAATTAAAATAATTGTTTGAATGGTTGAATTGATTGATGTGTTATAGTCTGGTATATTTTGGGATTGGTATTTATGTGGTGCTAACGTCTATGGATGCAGGAAAAACAGGTTGGAGGGATCCAATTGGACCCCTCAACATTTATATAAATTATTTAATACCCCCTGTTGTGATTATTTTATATTCTGTGATGAATATTATTGATATTATTGGTAATTGGAATATTGAATGCTACGGTTTACTTGAATATATTCCGGTGCATTGAGAAATCAAAATATATAGAATTGGATTTTTGGAAATAAAATAAAGAAGAGAATTTGCAAATAAAATAATTATAGAGAAGTTGAATAAAAAAATGAAATGGAAAAATGAATTTTAAAACTTAAGTGGTGTTAAATAAAGGCATAATAGATTAATTCTAAAAATTTCAAGATTTTTAAATAGTAAAGGAAGGAACTTGAAATAAACATGAAATTTGTAGTATCAAGTTAAATAAGATTTTAAAAATCAAGTTAAGAAGTTGAATTCGGAATTAATAAAAGTAACGGATTTTAAAATAAAATTGGATAAGTAAGGGATTTATTTTAAATGGAGTTAATTTTGGAAATCAATTTGGAAAATTGATTTAAGTGATTGGCAATTGGAAATTCTCCCTGATAACCAAGTACGTTTTCAAAGTAAATTTTTAAATATAAGTTAACAATTTTAATATTGTTTTAAAAAGCATGTTTTAGTAAATATATTATTTCTAAGTAAATATTTTCTTTTAATCTATTATAGTAGTAATTATTTAAAAATGACTTGGTATTTGATTTAAAAGAGAAAATCTAGTTTTTATATTCTATAAAATAGCCTCATTTTAAATATTCCTAAAGTATATATTTTAATAAAGTATTAAAGTAGTTTTTATAAAGTATGAAAGTAATTTTTAATTTAAATGTATTAAAGGATAAGTTATAATAAAGAGTTTTAAATTATTTTCAAATCTAAAGTTTTGTGCTTGGTTGTTTCCAGTGAAAATTAATATTTGGAAATTCTTTCCATTGGGAAGAGAATGATTTGAAACTGTTTTCAAGGGTTGAAAATAAAAATATATCTTGTGAAGATATTTTTGGGATTAATAAATAATTTGGAAAATTATTTATTGTGTGATGGATGTTTGTGAATATAAATTGATAGTTAAAAAACTGACTATCAATTTGGCCAAATGCGCTGATCGTTTCGAAGAGGCTGGGATCGAGATTTATTTCTCGAAATCCACTTCGATTCGGTTTGTACGTTTCGTGTGAACGATTTTGGATTCGAAGATGGAGCAGCGAAGTGCAAGGGCTAGTCGCTACTAATCCTGAGGATATTTTCAAAATGGATGTAGTAGGAATAGTGCCTTCGGTTCCGTTCGAACCCAGGACAGACTTGTATGGATGAATGCTTGCGAAACATTGTCAGGTGGATGATGGGCATTCTAAAGGATATATTCTAAAAAGGAAACACTTAGCCTCAAGCCTCATCAAATGGGAATGGCTGAAAATCAGGGGTTATGCAGTAAGGCTTTGTGGGTAGCCCCCATTGGAGGGTGAGGTCATCCCTGTCTAGATGTCCCTTTTATTTCGGCTTAGTGGGAGGTTGCTGATCCCAACCACGGGGTGATCTTGCTCGGGACTGTCCAGTAAGGGATGGCTCCGGTCTTGTGTTGCAGGGGAGTTAAGGTGGCTCCTCGGTACGCTGGTCTAGACCAGGTACTGTAACAGGTGGTACCCCAGTGCCTAGCCATTAGTTGGAATCCATTTTCCCTACGCGCCCGTACGGTTTTGATTGTGCCCAACTATTGCTGAAACATGAGATGCAAGCATTTCAGCTAGATTCTATTTTACTTTCTATATACACTATTATAATATCAGAGGACTTTAATAAAAATGTTTTAGCTATCGTAAGGTAAAAATCCGACATGTTTATTTGTGGCGTGGTCTTACGAGATGATTTTTGTTTTCAAAGGGTTTTTGAAACTTTAATAATCTATTGGGTGTGATTTTCTAACGCTGGTATTCGAGACTAACTCGGGTGTTATTTAATTGTAATGCTCGGGTCAGACCGAGTATTATAGAATACAGGATATGATGCTGTGGAGCTCAGGAGTCGAGCTGGATGACGATACGTACTTCCGTACTAGTTTATATATATATATATTCTGTTGTGTTGAGTTGCTGTGTATCCATTTGTATGATATTGATGTTGAGCTGTGATTGATGTACTCTGATGATGTAATATATAAACAGAGATATTTGATTTTTGAGTAAAGATCATTTATTATCTATTATATTTTATTCCGCTGCGATGGATAGATTCTATAATTGTTTTCTATTTTCTTCTTCTACCTCTTCTTCTTTAACCCAAATGGTTCGTTTTCTGTACAACTTGAGTTGATTGTTGTAGAATAGTGTTGACTCAAGGGGTATGGGTTTGCGCGCTATTACACAATTATTGAAGTAGTTTTAACTTAAATGTTTTAAAGTAAATTCCAAAGTAAGTGTTTTGTTTAATCTATTATCATACTAATTATTTAAAGAATTATTTGGTATTTTGTTTAAAGAAGAAAATCTAGTTATATTTATAAAGTAAACTTATTTTAATTATTTCTAAAGTACTATTTTAAATTAAGTACTAAAGTAAAATTTTCTAAATTAAATGTTAAACATATTTTACAATAAAGTGTTTTGAAATTATTTTAAAAATCTAAAATCTTGTGCTTAGTGATTTCAGTGGAAATAGAAATATTTGGAATTTATTCTAAGAAAGGAAGACAGTTTGAAAACTGTTTTCAAAAAGGGTTTGAAAAGTGAAAATATATCTTTTGAAGATATTTTTGAGATAAATAAATAATTTTGAGAAATTATTTATTGTGTGATGGATGTGTGAATATTAATTGATAGTTAAATCACCTACTATCAATATTGGACAAATGCGTTAATCATTTCGAAGAGACCGGGATCGAGATTTATTTCTCGAAAACCACTTCGATCCGGTTTGTACGTTTTGTGGAAACGAGTTTGGATTCAAAGATGGAGCAGTGAAGTGCAAGGGCTAGTCGCTACTAATCCTGAGGATATTTCCAAAATGGATGTAGTAGGAGCAGTGCCTTCTGTTCCGTTCGAACCCGGGACGGACTTGTATGGATGAATGCTTTCGGAACATCGTCAGGTGGGCGATGGGCATTCTAAGGGATATGTTCTAAAAAGGTAACACTTAGCCTCAAGCCTCATCAAATGAGAATGACTGAAAATGAGGGGTTATGCAGCAAGGCTAGGTGGGTAGCATCCAAGCTGGGTGAGGTCATCCCTGTCTAGATGTCCTTTTTTTGGGCTTACTGGGCGATTGCTGATCCCAACCGCAGGGTGATCTCACTCGGGATTATCCAGTACGGAGTAGTCCCGGTCTTGTATTGCAGGGGAGCGGGCGTACTCCTCGGTACTGTGATCTAGGCCACGTACTGTGACAGGTGGTACCCCAATGCCTAGTCATTAGTTGGAAATCCATTCTCCCTACGAGCCTTGTACGAGTTTTGTTTGTATTACCCACTCTGTGGCTAGTAGCTGGAATTTAATCATGTAATAATTTCGTCTATCTTATAAGTATTTGTATATAGACCCTATTATAATATCAGACGATTTCTATAAAAAGTGTTTTAGCTATCGTTAGGTAAAAACCCGGCATGTTTATTTGTGGCGTGGTCTTACGAGATGCTATTGTTTTCAAAGGATTTTGAAACTTTAATAATCAATTGAGTGTGATATTCTCACGCTGGTATATCCTGACTGACTCGGGTGTTATTTAACTGTAATGCTCGGGTCAGACCGAGTATTATAGGATACAGGATATGATGTTGTGGGGCTCAGGAGACGAGCTGGATGACGATACGTACTTTCATACTTGTTTTATATATATTCCGCTGTGTAGAGTAGCTGTGTATCCAGTTGTATGTTATTGATGTTGTTGAACTCTGATGATGTACTCTAATGATGTAATATATGAACAGTATTTGTTTTGGTGTATAGATATGTTAATATCTATTATATTTTATTCCGCTGCGATGGTTAGATTCTATAGTTGTTTTCTATTTTCTTCTTCTACCTCTTCTACTTTAACCCAAATGGTTCGTATTTTTGTACACGTTGAGTTGATTTAGGTAGAATAGCGCTGACTCAAGGGGTACGGATTTGTGGGTCGTTACACTTGGTATCAGAGCATAGATTGGTGATAACCTTGGCTCTGGTGGGAATTACTCATAGAATAGTGTCTGTAGTACTCTAGCAATGAGTTTGAGAGTATTAATAGATATGAGCGCGTATTTGTTAGTGAATATAAAATTGTTTTATATTGTGCTGACTTATCTGTTGATTGTTTATGGATTCTGGTCAATGTGTGGGGCGCCATATTATCGATAGGAATTTCTAGACCCTTAAACAAGATAAACCGACACAGTATTGTTTTACATAGGGTAAATGGAATAATTTTACCCAAAAAAATTTTGTATATAAAGGAAATGATTTTCTTAATTATTATAGTCATATATGAATGCTTGGTTATTAGAAGTGATAATATTAAATTATTATCATTGTATGATAATTGAATATGAATTGAAATAATAACTAAAGATTAAGGAAAAAAATAATAATAAATGGAATTTGTAAATCTGATTTATAATTGAGTAAGGAATTGAAATCATAATTAAAAACTAAGAAACCAATTTGTATACAAATGAAATTTGTAAATATAAACTATAAATGTAAATTATAGTGTGATTAATAATTAAAATAAGATAAAGTTCCAAAGTAATGTTTGAATATAAATTTAAAAGGATTTGGAATTTGGAAATTTAGATTCCTTTGAATTTGATAATGTTTCTCAAAAGTTGGGAAGATAATATATTGAGAAATATTTTTGAATCGGATGTGAAATCTAGGGAGATTTGGAATTTAAAAATATTGGAAGGGTTTTAAAAAAGAGAGAAAACCATTGAACTCTTTACGGTCGCTGGAAAATAATTCCGATGATGATCGCGGCATCATCGGTGTTCATTTTCGAGTTTCCAAAAAAGAAATTGCTACCAGGATGTTTTGGATTAATATTTGTTGGAGAAATTTGGTTGATTTTGATAATGCAAAGGAATAGTTTGGTGAGATATATATATATCTTTTCAAAATTGAATGTTGAACTTAAGTTTAAAAAAAAAATACTTGAATTTACAATTTTGGAATGTAAATCCCAATATAAGAATGGAAATTTAACTTAAGAAAGTTAAATAGGATGAGTTGATTAAATGAATTGTATGCATTGAAATTAATGAAATGAAATCAACCGAAGAAAAAAAATGATTTGTGATGAAAAAAAAAGGAGAATTCTTGGAATAAAAATTTGAATAGGAGTTAAATTAAAAATCAAAGGCGAACTAGTTGATAAATTAATTGGTTAATTAAATTTGGAACTTGGACTAAGTAGAAATTATTAAATGCAATTCAAGTTGAAAACTAACAAATCGAATGTGGATAATATAAATAGAGCTCGACACATATATTTTGAATGCTGTTAAGTGAAATAAAAACGAATTGAAACAGAAGTGACTTAAGCTGTGAATAAATTCAATTCAAGTATGAATAAGTGGAATATGACTTCGAAATATTTTTCAAATGAGGTTGGGTTATGGAATTAGAAATAAATATGTGTATACATTATAAACTTGGATTATGAATTTATTAAAAAAGGGATTGGTTGTAAATAGATGAAAGTATGGATATAAATAAATTTGTGACTTATAGAACTTAGAAATGGAATAGTAAGTGAATTAAATATAAAGTGGAGTTGGTTCGAATTGGATTACAATAGAACGGATTTAAGTTGCAAATAAAATCCAATATGAATATAACGAGTTAATTATATGCTTGGATATTATGTTGATAAATTGAGAATGTGAATTAAAATTCAAATGGATTAAATTAATGATATACAAGCCTGGAAGGTTGTTGAGCTTAAATAAAAATTTGGCGTATATGAAATAGATTGATTCTAAAATCGATTAAATTTGATACGAGTTTGTTTCGATTGGAAATGGCTAGTGATATACAAAACATAAATTGTGTCGAGCTAAATAGAATGGGTCCGTATGGAACCTATGCACTATGAAATAAAATACCCTGTATGATAAAAATAGAAATGAATTAAAAATGAATTGAGTTGGAGATCAATTCAAAATTTTCTATAAAACTTAAGAAATAGAAAAGTCTATGAACTGGTAAATGTAAATAAAATTGATTTTGAAATCAATTGAATTGAATATGAGCTTGTTTGAATTAAATATGAATTGAAGTTTTATGGAATTGGATTAAATAAAAATTATTTGTGATGAAAATAAATCCAACTCGAGTATGAATAAATTAAAACGAGAATGAACTTAAGTTGTGAAATGGTGGTGAATTGAAGTAAATTAACTTAAGTTTAAAATTAATAGAAGCATGGGATGATGTCGAGTATAATAAAAATAGTTTGGAATCAAACTTTTGGGATATGAAAAATATGCAATGAAAGTTTGTGAATAAATTAAAATGGGATGGGATTAAGTGTAAATTGATTTGGAATCAATTTAAATGGCTATAAACTTAAGTAATTATTTATTCACGTTTGTATTGTTGAATTGCATTAGTAAATTGGTCGTTCGACGTAAACGGAAGTAAACAAAATTATATGAAACAATAGCAGTTTAATAAATTGATTGTGGCATCCATTGAAATGAATATGTGTTCATTTCGTTTAAAAATGAATTGAATGGAATGGTATGTTATTTAATTGCAAACAATTTAAAACTAGCCTTGAAACATTGCATATGTACTTATGAATGTATATCTCATGCATTACTTATGAAATCTATGTGTTAACTATTTGAATATGAGTGAAATGTTAATAATTTGCATATATTTAGTACTTACATATTTAAATTGAGTAAGCACAGGTACCGGGAAGCGTTTTGGCTGGATTGGATCGCGCTAAATGCTAAATTAATAAGCCGCTTGCTTATAAATGCTAAATAAGGTACGCCTACGCAATAAAAATAGGAAATATGAACTGTTTTTGGTTTTTCCGACCGTACGGGTCGATGTATATATACTTATATCTTTTGTCAAATTGTAAAAGCTCCTACGTACAAAGGATACTCTGCCAAAAAATTTCAAAAATTTTGGGAGTTAGAAAAAAAATTTGTAAATTTTGGGAAAAATTTTAGTTAACGACAAAACGTTTCAAACCGGAAATTGAAGCAAATTAGGGAATGAAACTAATTAAAATAGCAACATAAATTAGTTATAAATGGAAAATAAAATTCAAATATTTAGAGTTAAAGATAAATTGAACTCATATGGAAATGAAAGAATCGATTTGAATAGAAATGGATATAAACTAAAGTGGTAAGGTGGAAATAAATAAACATATAAAATGCTTATACTAAACCTAAGAAAAGAATGGTGGATTCTTAATTGGAAATTGATACTGCAAATATATTCTAAATTAATATTTGAATGAATAAACATTGACATTTTGTAAGGAAGTCCATAAAATAATTTTGGAATACTATGATTGGATATTAGTGCTAAGCAGGATATGCAGGTATTATAAAAGGAAAAGGGAAATTGGTTTTGATTTCAGAAGATAAATTTGAATTGCTCGACAAAAAGGTATGTGTTTAAATTTCGGTATGAAATTTGATTTGGTTTTTGATCGAGCCACTTGGCCTTTTGTTTTCTTTTGGGATTTGGAAGCACGTAGAGGCCTTTTGTAGTTGTACCGAGATAGCCGCGCGAAGGAGACGCTGGCGAAATTTTTCAAAAATTTAAGGAGTTAGAAAAATTTTGAGAAAATTTTGGTAATTCAAAATTTGGTTTTATATTAAAAGTTGAATAATTGAGCATGTAATGATATTTGAAAACTATGGAAGGTTTTGGGAAGTTAGTAAGAATGATAGTGGGTCTATAATAAAAGATATGTATGGCAAGTTAATTAAATTGTTTGATTTCGGAAAATAGTAACCGGCATTGGACCATTCTTCCTAATTAGTAATTTCGGGAACGAAATTCTTTTAAGGGGGGAGGAACATGACGACCCGGAATTTTCGAGCATTTAAAATCAGAATATTTAATTGATTTTATATATTCAATAGAGTAATTTTAACTTGAATTAAGATTATCATGATTTATTTAATAATTAAATTATCGAATTTAATTATTTGAAGTTGAGTAAAATGTTGAATATGTAGTTTTAAGCTTGTTGAAAATAATTTGAAAGCTTATAAAATTTATATTGATAACATTGAATATAATGGAAGTGTTAAAATTGAATCTAACATTGAATTGTTCAATTTTGAAATTTTATCATTTTAAATTGAATTTAAAAATAGCCTTCCGAGGCACACTCTTGGAATTTGACGAAACTAATTCCATTGGATCCATAATATTATATTATTATCGGATTTCAATTTTCACAGTGTTCGGAGTTGTCGTGTGAGCATACGATAAGTAAACGCGCTGAAAATGAAATCGAAAATTCAATTTTATAAATGGATTTAAAAAGCCATCTTCTCCATAGGATCGAATTAGGAATTGAAACCTTTTTCATTGCGTCCGGAATAAGGGTATAAGATTATAAACGCCCAGCGGCATGCCTCGATAGAAGATCGAAATTTTGAGTTGCAAAATTCAAGACAATTTAAATTTAAATTTAAAAATAATATAACCTATTATTTCACTGGTCAAAGAAATTCAACATCAGCCGACTTTCTTTCTCACATCGGAACCTTTGTCTCATTTCTTCCTCAACACACTTCCTTTCTGAGCAAGACGGTGAATATAAAAAAAGGGTATAATAGTCGACGAAATGAACAAGCTTAAAATAACATTCGTTCTTTCTCAAATGCATTCCCATCTTCTTCACTTAGCAGTTTGTAACCTTCTCTGGTACGAATTCAAAATCGTTCTTCTAAAAAAAGGAGAGAAACCCCAAATCGAACAAGGCGGAGGCGCGCGTCTTTTTCAAATCAGGATTTCATGTTCGCGTTAATCGAGTGGAAGGGAGGGCCGTCGTATGAACTCCGATGGGGGAAGGCCGATGGAAGCGACGACATATTGGCGAAGCTAATGATGCGCTCGATGTCAAGATGTATACGACGGAAAGCAACGATGTCACGTCGAGGTTGCGATCTAGGGTTTGAGGTGGTTCGTCGTCAGAAGCGGTGAGGCCAGGAAAGGGTTCGAGGAAGGCGGTACCTTTTTGCGTGAGGGTTGGGGTAGCTCGAACTCGAGCGAGGCCGAAGTGGATGGACTCTGACTGTCGCAGGGTGAAGACGAGTCCGTTGGTGATTTGTGTTCCTGCTACTTAGTTCGCATCTGTGAGGTATCGAGATTTGTTTTGCTTGATTTTTAACTGAAGGAATGAAATGTTTATACATATTTTAATTTAAAATATACATATATATGCTTATAGGAAGAAATACATATGTAGACAGAAAATATATATATTGATTTATACAGTAAAATAAAAATAAAGAGGGAAGTATATATAGGTAGATAAAAAATCTATAGAGTATAAAAAAATAAAAATAAAAAATATATATATAGGTGCAGTTTCAATTTTAATATATATATACACGACTATTTTAATTTGATTATATATATATGTAAGTTAGAAAAAAATGGATATGGATAAGATTTTGAAAATATATATGTATATGAGTTTTAAAATGTTGAAACAGTATGTAAAATTGAATTCTTAAGCTATATAAATTAATTTTATAATTGTATGAGTTTCAAAGACAAAGAAAAAATATATATATATATGCACACATTAAGATTTAAAAGCAAAAAAATTGCCTGGTTTGAAGAAGAAAAATGGTAAATGAAGATACATACAGTGTGGGAAAAGAAATTAAATAAATATAAATGGCTAGTTTAGATTAAATTGTTGTCAATTAATTTATTAAATGGTAAATTTCTATAGTCCCTCTCATATGTTAGTAAGTCGTATAATGATTATACAAGGTCATTAATCGCGAGAATCAAGCTGGGGATGAAGTGGGCTACAACTAGGAAAGGTGAGTTAATCTCACTCAGTTGAATTTAAATTTATATTTAAAATGATTAAATTTAAATAATTTTTTGAATGGTTGAATTGATTGATGTGCTATAGTGTGGTATATTTTGGAATTGGTATTTTATATTGTGCTAACGTCTGTGGATGCAGGGAAAACAGGTTGGAGGGAACCAACTGGACCCCTCAACATGTATTTAAATTAATTAATATTCTCTGTTGCGATTACTTGATATTCTATGATGAATATTGTGACGCCCCACCTCTATACCCACTCTAGCCAAGGACACTACGGGGTAATGCCGTCAACTAGCATGGAGAATAAGGCTGTTGAGGAGCGACCATCCGCGTAATTGCTTTGTACGAGCACCGATATGTCAGATAGTACAACATGCATCTAGTTTCAGGAGGAAATCCGACATACCGATACAAACTCAAAGCTACTACACAGTGGCTATATATATTCTTCGGAAACGAATATAGAAATAAACATAACACAAATCAGTCACAGACATCCATATCACAAAGGCGGAAATAGATATGAATGTATAACACATGAAAGTGTACATCAGTGAAGTGGTCAAACAAGATCCACGATATCACAAAAGAATAGCTACAAGTGCTAGACAAAAGAATATGGATACATCAATGAGTCTATATCTAAAATGTATACAACAAAAACTACTAATCTAAGTAATTAGCCAAAAGTCTGGGTGATAATCCCAGATGTGAAGTCAAGCAGAAGCACCTGTAACATCTCAGTCTGACCCGAGTACTATTTAATAAGAAAATAATAAATGGATCAGTCTAGCTATAAATATCAGATGAAATGATATAGAATAAGAGATATGACAAAATAGTATAATATAACCAAAATGCCATACAGTGATAAGTATGCAATTGAAAATCAACTAGGGATTAATCAATATCACAAGAATTTTCTCAAAGATCAAAAGGAATGTCATACTCTTTATTTATATTCACCAAACCACAAATATGGACAATAATATCAATGCCAATCACAAAAGTTAATGACACACAAATTCACCAATGCACAAATATTGATAAAACTTATCAATGTAAGTCACGAAAATTGGTGAAACACAAATTCTAGAAATCATCAATGGAAATCCAGAAATCACAAAAAGGGGGAGGCCTATCACAAAATGGGAGCATGAAAACTCACCAGCACGTGTATCACAAAATGGAACGTTATTCCATGGTTGCTAACCATTAATTTTGAGTCGAAGCTCCACAAAACGGCCCAAAGACCATGGGTCGCAACCCCACCAAATTGAGCCGAAGCTTCATAAAAACGGGGTTTAGTCTCCCTCGTAGACAAAGAGACATCACACAATTGCTAGTCTAAATCACAAAAATGATCATCAACGATCATCAAGAAGTGTCAATTATAGTAAGCTAGTAAATATATAAGCTTAGCTTCATGTCCCATAACCACTAGCTTAACTTAAATATTTACGAACAAACTGTAAGTCTCCACTCGAAAATTTTCATAAGAGATTCAATTGAACAAGTCCAAGAATTAACCGGCGAAGTAAACGCAAGCGTTTCATACCACTTGTTTTACTAAGCTGTTTAATTAGATTTCTCGTACGAATGAGATAAAGGTTTGTATATACTAGTAGATTGGAAAATGGTTTAAGAAACGAGCTTTGTAATAAAATAGTGTTGAAATCATTTTAATGGAAGAGTTTTGATATTTACTACTAGTATAGAAAACCTTTATTTTTTTTAAAGTGACAAATCACAAAAATGATTGTAGAAATAATAAGTCACAAAAATTCACATTCGAAGACGTGAATAAAATCCCAAAGAATTGGATTCCAAATCCATCAAAGTGGAAATACCCTTGCGACTTAACAGCCACGACCTACGACTTAACATAAGTCAACACAAGAAATCAGCGGGTCAACGCATGCGGCTCTACGGCATACGACCTAAGTGATCGGCGACTTAAGGAATAGCATGCGGCCTAACAGAGCAACCCAACATGATGGCATGGCACGACCTACAGCATGGCGCGACCTAAGTTGGTGCGACTTAAAGCTGGGCGAGCGACCTAACTGATGCTAGCGGCATAACAGGTCGAGTGACCTATGGAGACAAATGGCACGACCTAAGTGGTTACGACCTAAGGCAGGCCGACCTAACTGCAAGGCGAGAAGAACAAACCGAACGACCTATGTGGTCAGTGACCTAAGAGGTTGCAACTTATGGCATGGTGCGACCTAAGGGGTAAGAATAGGCCGAGCGACTTAAGGAATGGAACGACCTAACAGGCCGAGCGACCTAAGGTATAGCGCGACCTAAGGCACAGGGACAAGCCGAGCGACTTAAGGAGACAAATGGCGCGACCTAAGTGGTTGCGACCAAACTGCAGGCGACCTAAGGAATGGCGCGACCCATAGCATGTGCGACTTAACAGTGCAAGCAGGCCGAGCGACCTAAGGAGGTCAGCGACCTAAGGAGTGCGACTTATCATGGCCGAGCGACTTAAGTGGTGGAACGACCTAAGAGATGGCACGACCTGTGGGTTGCGACCTAACTGCAGGCCGAGAGTCATGTGTGCAGGCCGAACGACCTAAGGAACAAAAGTGAAAAAAACTCTCTCAATTTGCAACCGGTCGAGCATGGACGCTACGGGATTACGCCCATCGGCTACCCGGTCCTATTGGCTCCTCGATGCATCACCAAAAACGTGTTCAATCATCAAAGTTGGGATTTATAAAGATTTGAACCCAAAATACTAAAAATTGGGATTTTCACCAATTCAATCCAAACCAAGAGCTAATGCATATGAAAAAGTGTTACGAATTTATACCCAACAATTAAAGATAGTTATAGACAAAGATGTGAGATAAAAATCTCAACTTTACACAAAATCAATGAAGAATAAGCTTGAAAGCAAAGGAAGAATCAATGGCTTCTCTTTGAATTTGGAGTTAGATGTTGGATTTGCAAATGAACTAGGGCTTGGTGTTTTAATTTCCCATTCCTCCCTCCATTTTTGATGAAGCTTGAGTGTTAGGAAATGTAATTAAAGTTATAAAGGAAAGGGGGTTGAGCTAGAGTTAATAGTTTAGGCTAATGGGCTAAACCAAACCCAAAGCCCAAAGTGAAAAAGTGGCAAAATTCCACTAACTCCAAACATATCAAAGTTTATACTCAAAAAGGTCGCAAACGACGTGTTGGACCCAATGGAAGTGGTCCCGAGTCCTAATTCGACCGTATGCAAAAAGTAACTTTTCGGACTAAAATCCGACTAACGATAAAATATTAAAATAAAATATTTAAATATTCAATCGTAAAATATGCGGATTGTTACAAATATATTGGAATATTGAATGCTATGGTTTGATTAACTATATTTGGTTATAATGGGTTACCAAAAATTTATAAATTGGATTTTGGAAAGAAAATAAAAGAAATGAATTTGTAAGCGAAATAATTATATAAAATTTGAATAAATTAAGAATGAATAGAATGAAATGGAAGTGATATCACAATACTAATAAATAACTTCGCGTATGAAAAGATTTTGAATAATCGGAAATTAATGAATTGTAAAATCAAGTGATATTATTCTAAAGGGAATAAAGAATTATTTAAAAATTTAAAGTTCAAATTTATTTAAAAGAATAAAGAAGTAATTTGAGGTATCTAAACTGGTATTTCAGTTAAAAATATTTTAAATCATAATTAAGGAAATAAATTTGAAATTAATGGATTTTGACATTAAAAAGGAAGTAAATTGGGAATCAATTTGGAAATTGATTCAAGTGTTTGGATTGGAGATTTAAAGATGAATGTGAAGAGAGTATATTTCTCTAGATAGCCAAGTACGTTTAAAGAAATTTTTTAAATATAAGATAAAATGTTTTTAATGTTTTTTTAAAAAGTATGTTTTAGGAATTTATTATTTCTAAATATATAATTTCTAAAGTAAATATTTTCAAATCTATTATCGTAGTAATTATTTAAAAGGTAACTTAGTGTTTTGTCTTAAAGAGTGAGAACCTAGTTTATAATTTACAAAGTAACCTTATTTTTTAATATTCATATAGTATTTATTTTTAACCAATTATTGAAGTAGTTTTAACTTAAATTTTTTAAAGTAAATTCCATATTAAGTGTTTTGTTTAATCTAATATCGTAATAATTATTTAAAGAATGATTTGATATTTTGTTTAAAGAAGAAAATCTAGTTATATTTATAAAGTAAACTTATTTTAATTATGTCTAAAGTATTATTTTAAATTAAGTACTAAAGTAAAATTTTCTAAATTAAATGTTAAACATATTTTACAATAAAGTGTTTCGAAATTATTTTAAAAATCTAAAATCTTGTGCTTGGTGATTTCAGTGGAAATAGAAATATTGCGGGTTGAAATGATATGCCCGTAAATATCTAATTTGAGGATTGAAATGATAAATATCCGTATCACTTGGCCATAGGATAGAAAATTATATATAGACATCGTTGGTATATATTTTAAAATGAGTTTGAAAGGAAATGTATGTGTTTTAATAAATATTGATTTTTAAAATATAATATATATATATATGCTAATTTTATATATGTATAAAATTTATATTTTTAAATTAATATGTTTTGGAAATTTTACTTTACAAGTTAGTTTTGGAAATATAAATTTTAAGATTTTACTTATAATTTTGTTATTTCAAAAATATATAAAATAATATTTTATAAAAATAAATTTAATAATAAGATATAATTTAATAAAATTTAATTTAATTAGTTTGTAATATGTGTAAGTATTTATTTAAATCCATGATTTTAAAAATAGATTTATTTTATAACTTTAATAATAAAGGTTGGGAAGATAAATTAATGTTGACTTGGAATTTAAATTAGTTAACAATTGAATTTAAACAAGAATTGATTTCAGTTTATTGATTTTGAGAATTTGAAAGATATGATTAATAACTTGATTTGATAAAAGGTGTTTAAATAAATATTCTCAATTTTAATAAAAGTGAGACTAATATTTAATATTGATTTAAATTTATAAATTGAGATATTATTTAAACTGTTAATAAATTGATTAAGTGAATATTTTCCAATTTGAATAAAATTAAAGTTAAACGTTAAAATATAATGCAATTTATATTGAAATTGTTTGAATATTTAAACCTTAAATCTTATTGGAATTGGAATGATAGTTCAAATCTGGATTTGAAATTGATAAAGATTGAAATGGTTTATTAAGAATTTGAATTAAAATTTTAACCCTTTAAATTGAAAATGTTGAACAGAGATTGATTTATATTGAATTTTTGGAATTGAAGTTGATTTGAATCCATTTGTGAAATTGGAGGAAACTAATTTTATTATATAAATTATTTTAATAAATAAATTATTTTTATTTTTAATTATTTTAATACATAAATTATTTTAATAAATAAACTATTTTAATGTATAACTATTTAATACATATACTATGTTCAATATCTAAATTGTTTAAGTTGGAACTACTATGATTATAGAAGTGTTCTGATTTCAAAAGTGTTACGATTTCCAAAGTGTTATGGTTTCAAAAGTGTGATTTCGAAAGTGTCATATTTTTGAAAGCATTACAATTTTGGAAATGAATATTATTTAAAGTGAACGATGATATCAAATTTATTTGGTTTCGAAATGAATATGATATTTTAATATGAAGTATGGACTATTTGGAACAAAATGACCACGGTGTAAAATAAGCGTTTGATTGTTAAAGAGACCGAGATCGTATATTGTCATACTCTCTACCAATACCGAAACCACTTTAACAACAGTGTACGTGGCGGAGGTTTCATAACGAAGTATGCTGGTTTAGTGACGATTCTATATGGTATTTACACAGTCTTGACTCCTGTGAGTTAGCTTGATGTGGCTAAAACATGAGCAATGTCGGGCCAAGTGAGGTCAATCCTCCGGTCGAACACATTCCTTCGATACCATTCTATTGCTTTTATGATTTGATTGGGTGCACCTTTGATTTGGGAGTGTGTAACGAGGTGGGCGGTAGTAGCTGCTATGCGTTACCAACAGTCCAGATCCGTAAACGATATATCTACCCTGGCATTGCCTCGTGTGCTTTGTCACATGCCCTATCGCACCTTCTACGAGTTTGTTTTGTACCATACCTATGCCCTCTGATAGCCCTCCATTTTACGGAGGAATTACGGTACTGTATAGAGTATAGGAATATATAAAAATGTGT
The DNA here is from genome assembly GCA_030765085.1 of Allium cepa. Lineage (NCBI taxonomy): Eukaryota > Viridiplantae > Streptophyta > Magnoliopsida > Asparagales > Amaryllidaceae > Allium > Allium cepa. Next base: position 401,133,282 of record CM060931.1, read on the forward strand.
TGAGGGGGATATGGATAACGCAGTAATGCAATTTTAATAGTTTACTTTACTATAGACATGTTATAATAGCGTATATTACTACATAGTAGATAGTTCCACGGATCTTTAGAGGATGGAAATCTCAAACATCCTTTAAGTCACTTGTATTTCAGTTGATATTTCATTTGAGTTTTATTTACTATATAAGAATGTTAATCCTGACTCGAGTGTTTTGTGTTTTGCTTTATACTCGGGTCAAACTGAGTATCACAGCATTTGAACTCACCTTTGGAGATTAGAGTTTTGTTTGAAGATCTATCTATCCAACTTTCAGTTATTTCAGTTTATTCTAGTCATTCATGTTCAGACTTGTTAGTTGCTTACGTATTAGAGATTCATTTGTATTTGAGATTTTTTGGTATTTTGTTTCAGACTCTGATGTTGTAGTAGCTTCATGAACTAATATTTATCTATTCTGCTGCTTATTGTTGTAATACTCTGTATCTGTGATTCTACGAATGATTTATTTACTGTATATGCATAGTTTTACCAAATATAAATTAAGTGTATTTTTTTGAGCAATTCAAATCTGATATGTGTGGATGCGAATGCTTTAAAATACCTGGTCGTTATAGTTGGTATCGGAGCTCTGGTTTAGGCAAAACTTAGCATATAGAGTAAAAATTAATTACAAAATCACCTTCGTTCGAGCTTGAATTTCTCCTCTTTGATTCGGATTTCCTTCGAATTTTGAAACCTTCGCCTTCATTCTGAAAATTCATTCTTATCTTCTCCTATTCGCCTCCTTTTGATACTGGAGCATCCCATAGCTCCAACCTCAACTGTCAAGTTCATCCTTTGTGTGACTAATCCCATCGGCGGTCCCGCCAACCTCTATATGATTTGTAAAGGAATAAAACTCCTTTAAAATACGTGTCGATTCGCCGAAGATTTCTATGTCCTCGGTTTACGATGCTATTATTTTCCAGTCAAGCCCAAACTGTTTCTTAGAAAATGATCTAGAAAATTCTCTTTTGATCAAATGTCGATTGCCTCAGGATTAAGCAAGCAGTTTTATCTTTCGTTTGGTGCTCACCTAGTGAACTTGATTCCACCCCTATGATCCAACTATTCCGAATGTTCTGCTGAAGTCACTTCTCACCCTCTCAAGCGAGAAATTAAATTTCCGCATCGATCTTAACCCTGGAATCGCGATTGACCTGGTTAAGGTCACCCGCGATTAATACTAGTTTATCCTTCCCTTCTTTTTTGTAATATAATTATTTTATCTTCCTTTCGAGTCTATCTTCGTAGTTAGAATTCTTTTTTGACTAGGGTTAATCTAAACTTGAACATCTATCCTTGTTTCAAAATCCATTCTTGACTCATCACGTGAGGGAGTGTACTTGTAATTGATATAAAATTGTTTTATACTGCATTGTTTGAGTTGTTAAGTTTCAATTTTGGGTTACGATCGATTGGTTTAGCCAATGCTATTGATAGGAATTCCAAAACACTTGAACAGAATAAACTGATGCAATATCGTTTTCAAAATTGGTAAATGAAATAATCTCATGTACGGTTATATTTTAGATGTATATGAAAGTATAATTTTCTCAAATTGGATAGTTAAATGTATTGGCTGCTAGGAATGATAATACTTGATTATCATTTATTATTTTGTCAGCACTACTAAATCATTTTCTATTATTGTTTGTTATAAGGTGTTCAAATTTTATAAATATGGTTTATGAATTTGATATGCAAATGAAATGGATATATATTAAAGAATTGAGAATTTAATTTTCGGCACTTTTTAAAAAAATTGGGTTTTAAAGTTTATATTATTTGAAAGTATTTTCGATTGGAAATTGTTTTAGAAGAATATTTTTAAAGGAATTAAGAATACACACTCTTCGTTTGTAGCTGAAAACTAATTTTGGTGATGACTGCAGCATCATCGACATTCATTTTCGGGTCTTAGAGTGGAGAGACCACTTGGTAGCTTCGCTACACTTTTGTTTTGGAAAATTAATTTGATTTGAATTTCTTGAGTATGATTTGATATAATAAAAATAATATATGTATATAACTATTTAAAAATTATTTAAAGTCTTAAGTTTTACATTAAAAAACGGTTTCAATTATTGAAATGAAGTGAAATTTTTGAATAATTGAAATCCCTAAAATGATAAATGAAATTAAACCAACTTGAAATAGTTGAATTCGAATAAAACTTATTTATTTAATAATAAACTGCATTTTAATACATATAACTTACCTAAAATATTCAAAAATTTAAAATGTTAGGGTGAATATATAATTAAAGGTTATACAAGAAGAAAACTTAAGTAACAAATTTGTTCAAACTAAAATCTGGCTTAATGTAAATGCTGTAAATAAAAGGAAAATTTATATAGTATTTAATTACACTCAGAATCTTAATATAACTTACTTAAAAATATTTAAATGTTAATGAGAATAGGTAATTAAATAATATACAATATGAATGTGAGCAATAAAATGTCCAAAAATGGTATTTTGTTAGGAGCTTATAAATAATAAATTGAATGATGAATTGAACAATAAAAAGGGAATTAATTGGTTGAATAATAAATAGTTATAATACATGTTTATACACTTAATATTTTTTGTAAAATATGACAAGTGGAATAGATTAAATGAAAAAAAATGAAAAAAATGAATATTATTTAAGTAAATAAATATGGATTTAAGAATAGTTGAAATTGAATTTTTGTGGAATCAACACAACTGAAGATAAATAGGTCTAATAAATGAGTAAAATCATATAAATTTTGTTTTGAAAGAAATTTTATAACAAATATTAATAAGTTGAAGCAATTCAAATTGAATGATAATAAATTGAATTAAAAATCAACAAAATAGGAATATAAATGAACATTATAGATTTAATAAAACGGATTGAAACCAAATTTATTGAATATAAATCAATTTAAAACTGATGAAATTTAGATGGTTTTAAATTAATTATTGTATCTAATACTGTGCATTTCAAATCTATTTTCCTTTCTGTTGCTTCTTTTCTTCTACATCCTTCTTTTTCGGGGACGAAAAGTTTTGAGTGTGGGAGAGTATAACGACCTCAAATTTTTAACTGTTTTATAACTGAAATTTTTTACGAAATTTTAAACAATGAAATTTTACAATGAAATTAAATATTTGAAATACGTTTACTTTAACATAGCAATTGGTAAAAGTTTATTGGAAAATATGTAAGTTAAATCTATTGTGTAATTTTTCAATTTAGATTCAGTTAATTTGATGAAAATTAAAAATTTTGAAATCTTAATATTTTTACATAACAAAAATGTTTAGCATTTTCTGAGTGAGACGTCATATTTCGTTTCGTTAATTTTTGACTTCTCTAGCCCCGTTTATCTTATTTTCGACAAATTTGTAGCAGTTTACCAGCGAAATATCAATTTTTCATAGGATGGTCATATCGCTGATATCTGTGTACCATTCTGTTTGTTTCATCATGCTGATGTTCGTAATATATTAATTTTTATATTTTAGAGTCCGGTACGCGGCGATATCTGTGGAAATGGTTAACCGTATCGGTAGTCGTTTTGGAGTTTAATATTCTTTGTCCGTTCAATTATCAAACGGCTGAAATGAATAGACGGTTGAAATGAATAGTCACCAACTTTTATTATTTCTAGAATTGAATATTAATTTTCACTATTTCCGTTGATAGATATTCATTAATTCGCGCCCAGCTCATTCTCTGTAGTCTATTCATTTATGTAGATAGTTTCTATGGCCTATTCATTTTCCTTTTTCCTACCGCTGGTTGCGTAATCTCTTACAGATGTGTTTTATTCTACCTTATGTTATAAAGTGAAAAAAAAATATTAATATAAGTTTCATATGTTTACATTGGTTCCTAAAGCTGATTCTTCTTCTCCATTTTTTCCCCTCTGTTGCTCTCATTTTTAGTGGAGACTTCACTTTACCTTTTATTTTACCGACCAACCGAACCACCTTCTGCCGTAGCAGATCCCCTAGCCCCTGGCCATACTCGACCACGCGCCTGCCTTGTTGCCGAAAAGCTCACGCGGCCCACTGCTCCATCGCCGAGCGCAGTCCCTCCGACCAACATCTTCCCTGACCACTCTCCCCTCTCTCCACTCCACTGACACATCTCCACATCCATCTGAAACTGCCCCTCCGACTAATCCACCCTCGAGCCCAGCGACCCATTGACAGCCCACTATCCGTACAGTGCACGTAACCCACTGCTTCACCGCATAACCCATCCTCCTTCACCTCTCGCGTGCCACAGCCCGACTCATCACCACTAACACACCCCATTAGCCAACTCGGACCCGCCTATCTCCGCCTTCCAACATCCTGGCCCGCCTTCCCGTGACAGCTGCACCGAGCTTGCATCCGCCACCCACCACCTCCACTTCCCACCTTGTGCAGCATCCACTCCATAGTTCGCTCTCCTCTGCCTGTGATCCAACCTCGTGCCATATCAGTCTCTTCTCCGCCAACACCCGACTGCCATGAGCCACCTTGCACGCCTCTTCTCCTTCCCCACCACCGGGCAGCTCTTTGTCTTCTCTTCCTTTTATATATATAAATATATATATATATTATAATATTTATGTATGGGTTTTGGATTCAATGTGTTTAAAAATATATATGTTATGTTAGTTTACGTGAGTTATGTTATATTTTAGTTATATATATATATATTAGTTTACGTAAGCTATATATTTTTGTTTGATCTAGCTATATTATACATATATATATGCCTTGATTTTATAACATATATGCTGATTCACAAGCTGGGAAGCTGTTCGATTTTTTTGTAGTGATTCTAAATATGATAAGTATAAAGATTTTGATTTTAATATGTGCTTTAATTTAATTATTGATTTTTTTATTGTGTTTATATACAATATAAAGTGTTATAAGGTATAGTTATATTTGTTCTAATCCGACCTGATGGATTTATATGTGTGTGTGTGTGTGTGTGTTTATATACGAATTATAATCTCTTTGTTTATGTGTATAAATTAATATACATTATATAAACCTAGTTGTTGTATATATATAGTAAGTATATATAATGTGTATCGTATAAATATATATTTCGAAGTTTACTATGTACTGCTCAATAGAAAATACATATATATGAATAATATGTTAAGCAATTTTATCCCTTTGATTTATATTACTTATAGTCTTATATATACATAAGTATTCGATTTTGGTTATACATATTGATTAATTATTGATTTTTAAATATAATATATGTATCTTTGATTTTGAATATTTGTGTTTTAAGAATAATGATTTCGAATTTTATTTATATATTTTATCTTAATATTTGTCTTAACTTAAAATATTGATTTAATAATAATATATATTCCGTTATATCTCGCTAATTTGATTTGTTCTCGTCGATTCCTGTTTGTCAGCTTTGTCAATCAAATCCGTGTTCAGCTTACTTCGCTTTGAGATTTTTAGTTTGGATTGGTCAATTTTCTAGTTCGCGATTCAATTCGTTGCTTATTGAGCTGTCAAATTCCTCTAGCCTCGAAATATGAGCAATCACTCATGACTAACATTTTAATATTTAGTAAATTTAATTCACATGAAATACCGATTGAAATATGCTGTTAAAATTTGAATTGTTAAGTTATTTAATTGTTAATCTAATATGCTATTATCTACAATTGTTCACCTATGACATATGACACCATAACCCTATTGTATATAGTATATCTAAATTTGTTACTGATGATATATGCATGTTGTTGGTATGTTATATTATTATCATAATTGTTCTCACTCTGCAAGTTTCATGTTAGTTTAGAAATCCCTATGGGTTGAAATGATACGACCCTAGTGAGATTTTAGATTAAGGGAAAATAGTTATGGATTAAAATGATAAACCCAACTGATTTTCATTTTATATAAATTATGGTATTGCGGGTTGAAATGATATACCTGTAAATATCTAATATGCGGATTGAAATGATAAATATCCGTATCACTTGACCATAGGATAGAAAATTATATACAAACACCGTTGGTCTATATTTTAACATGAGTTTGAAAGGAAATATACGGGTTTTAATAAATATGGATTTTTAAAATATAATATGTGTATATATATATATATATATATGTTTTTTTATATATGTATAAAATTTAGATTTTTAAATTTATATGTTTTGAAAATTTTAGTTTATAAGTTGATCTTGGAAAATGTAAATTTTAAGATTTTACTTATAATTTTATTATTTTAAAAATGTATAAAATAATATTTAACAAAAATAAATTTAATAATAAAATTTAATTTAATAAAATTTAATTTAATTAGTTTATAATTGTGTAAGTATTTATTTAAATCCATATTAATATTTTAAAAATAGATTTATTTTATAACTTTAATAATAAAGGTTAGGAAGATAAATTAATGTTGACTTGGAATTTAAATTGGTTAACAGTTGAATTTAAACAAAAATTGATTTGAATTTACTGATTTTGAGATTTTGAAAGATATGATTGATAACTTGATTTGATAAAAAGTGATTAAATGAAAATTCTCAATTTTATATAAAAGTGAGACTAATATTTAATGTTGATTTAAATTTATAAATTGAGATTTTATTTAAATTGTTAATAAAACGAACAAGTGAATAGTTTCCAATTTGAATAAAATTAAAGTTAAATGTTAAAATATATATGCAACTTATATTGAAATTGTTTGAATATTTAAACCTTAAAACTTATTGGAATTGCAATGATAGTTCAAATCTAGATTTGAAATTGATAAAGATTGAAAAGGTTTGTTAAGAATTTGAATTAAATCTTTAACCCTTTAAATTGAAAGTGTTGAACGTGGATTGATTTAAATTGAATTTTTTGGAAATTAAGTTGATTTGAAATGATTTGTGAAATTAGAGGAAACTAATTTTATTATATAAAGTATTTTAATAAATCAATTATTTTTAATTTTAACTATTTTAATATATAAATTATTTTAATAAATAAACTATTTTAATTTATAACTATTCAATACATTATTATGTTCAATATCTAAACTGTTTAAGTTGAAACTACTTTGATTATGGAAGTGTTACGATTTCCAAGGTGTTATGATTTCAAAAGTGTTATGATTTCGAAAGTGTTATACTTTTGAGAGTGTTACGATTCTGGAAATGAATATTATTTAAAGCGAATGATGATATCAAATTGATTTGGTTCTGAAATGAATATGATATTTTGATATGAAGTATGAACTATTTGGAATGAAATGACCACGGTGTGAACAAAGCGTTTGGTTGTTAAAGAGACCGGGATTGGATATTGTCATACTCTCTGCCAATACTGAAAACCACTTTAGCAACTGTGTACATTGTGGAGATTACAAAAGAAGTAGGATGGTTTGGAGATGATTCTATATGGTATTTACGTAGCCCTGACTCCCGTGAGTTAGCTTGATGTGGCTAAAATAGAAGCCATGTCGGGCCGAGCAAGATCATTCCTTCTATCGGACACATTTCTTCGATATCGTTCTATTGCTTTTGTGATTTTATTGGGTGCATCTTTGATTTGGAAGTGTGTCACGAGGTGGACAGTAGTAGTTGTTATGCGTTGCCACCAGTCTGGATCCACAAACGATATATCTACCCTGGCATTGCCTCGTGTGCCTTGTCACATGCCCTATCGCGCCTTCTACGAGTTTGGTTTGTGTCATATCTATGGAGTGCCCTCTGATAGCCCTTTAGTTTACGGAGGAATTACGGTACTGTATAGACTATGGGACTATATAGAAATGTGTTAAGGGGGATATGGGTAACTCTTTAACGCTATTTTAATTGTTTGCTTTACTATAAATATATTATCATAGCGTATATTACTATATAGTAGATAGTTCCATGGATCCTTAGAGGATGGAAATCCCAAACATCCTTTCAGTTACTTGTATTACAGTTGATATTTCACTTGAGTTGAATTTACTATATTAGAATGTTAATCCTGACTCGAGTGTTTTGTGTTTTTCTTTATACTCGGGTCAGACTGAGTGTCACAGCATTTGAGACTCACCTTTGGAGATTGGAGCTGTGTTTGAAGATCGATCTATCCAACTTTCAATTATTTCAGTTTAGTCTGGTCATTTATGTTCAAACTCGTCAATTGCTTATGTATTATAGATTCATTCTTATTTGAAATTTTATTGTATTTTGTTTCAGACTCTGATGTTTATAGTATCTTCATGAACTACTGTTTATCTTTTTCTTTGCTTATTGTTGTAATACTCTATGTTTGTGATTGACTTATTTATTGTATATGCTAAGCTTTGCCAAATATAAGTTAACAATTTGTTGTTTTGAGCAATTCAAGTCTGAGATGTGTGGATGCGAATGGTTCGAAATAACTGGTCATTACATGCGAGACTATGCCCCGGAAGGCTATTTTTATATGTTAATTAAAACGAATTATTTTTAAAATCGAGTAAATCAGTTATAAATCCAATTTAAAAATCTTATTACCTTCCTTCTTATTAATAGAAATTAAATAAGCCTTTGAACTATTTTTATCAAAATAAAACCCAAGATTTTAAATTATTTAAAAGATTTCCAATTATTAAATTCAACAACTAAATTATCCAATAAATCGTTACGTTTGAAATTTAAGTTATTAAATTTTTATAAAATTAACTTTCAAATATTTAAAATCAATTAAATATTCTAATTTCAAATAATCCAAAATTCTGGGTCGTTACATTCCTCCCCCCTTAAAATAATTTCATCCCCTAAATTGCCAAAGAGAGAAAAATGTCCAAACCCATTTCCTTTCTAAAACAAATTAGTTGAAATAACTTTCCCAAATCAATTTGTTGAAACCTTGTTATTACTTTGACTAAGTTCCCTAAATTCATTCATAGATTCCAAGTAATATTGTTCATTCAATCATTTCAAATTATAATCCAAAATCAAACTTTAGTTATCAAAATTCTATCTCTTTTAATTTTCAAAAAATTACGCAAGCGCCTCCTTTGCGCAGCTAGACCAGAACAACTACAAATCGCCACCATGTGCCGAATCAGTAAAAGAAAACAAAAGCCAAGTGGCTCAACATAAAACCATTAATCAATTAGCAATATAAACATGTACCTTTTAGTCGAGCAACCACATTTTCTTATGAAATCAAAGGCATCAAATTAGCTCTTACTTTATATACATGCATCTTATTTACCATTAATATCCTATCTTATAATTCAAAGTCAATTAATTTGAAAATTTCCATTTTTGAACACTTTCTTACAAATGCCCGTATAATGTACCTATATCATTCGTACGCAATATCCAATCTGATGGTTCACTCGATCGTACAATTTCACTTCCGAACTAGTATTGCTCACATGACCATTTGGTGCAAATTCCGATTTGGTTCTTGACTAGAATCCATCATTCTCCTTACATAGCCATATACTATGAAAGAGAACTCCAAAATCAACCAAAAATCCATATCCAGTGTTCACCGTCGAGAATCGAGTAAAAAATCCTAACTTGGATCGATATAAATTATCTCGAATTCTGTGCTCGAATCTGGATCAAATTGTTATGCGAATAAAATAATTTACATACAACTTACATATTTATTTCCAATTGATTTCTATCCAATTTGTCTGCATTCAATTTCTTTTACATTTCCTCATTCGTAATCACTATTCACATTGCTTTATCCACATCCCCTTATTTACGTAGTATATTTCGTTCAATACTATATCATTTAAGAATTACACCATCAACTTTTCTTAAGTCTATTATAACATTTTATACAAAAGTTCTTATGTGTATTATCACTTCATCACTTGAGTCTATATCCATTTTAACTTAAATCCAATTTCAATTCCATTTGACATAATACAGTTGTTTCAATTACAATATTTCAACCATAATCCAAAATTATATTTAACTTACTAGTTCATTCCTTAATTCATTTCCAAAACTTATTTTATTTAACCTAACTTAGGCTAAATTTCTTCCTATAATTTATTTTATACTTAGCTTAAAAAGTTCAAATTCCCAATTTTTACCTTTCTTGCATTCATATTCAACATTTTAAACATTGCTTTAACTTGCTAATTTCCAAATTTTATAAGTTATCAAACTTATTTCTTCATATTCCCAATAAAGATGAAAATCTCAGAGTTTAAACACCTTGTTTTTAAGTATTCCAAATCTTTTTTCAAATCATATACACATATATATACAAAATTCTACTGGTATATCAAATCATCCTTTTGAAGCTCAAAACAAAAACGAGTTTTACCAAACAAAATTCGAAATGGTAGCAATTCCTCTCCTAGAAACTCGAAAATGAACGTCGACAAAGCTGCAGTCATCATCGAAATTATTTTTCAACGACCGAAGCGAGATTAGTGCTTTTTATCTCCTTAAAACCTTTCAAAAATATATCAAAAATATTTCTTCATTAATATCCCTATTATTTTCCAAAACCCATTGAAAACCATTTTTGAAACCAACATGATTTAAATTTCCAAATTTCCAGCCTTTAAATCCTTTTTATAAATCATATTTATTACAAACTCAAAAATTTTATTTCCTTTCATTTTATAAATCACATTTTCAAATTTTATTTACATAATTCCATTTTGTTATATGAAATTATTTCTTAACTTTTAATCTTGTTGACATTATAATATCAACCCTTATTAGAACACAACAACAACAAATGATAATCAAATATTATCATTCTCTAACATCCAAGCATACCATGTAATAATAATTAGATGAAAAATATCCAAACCCATTTCTTTCCTAAAACATTTAGATGAAATAACTTTCCCAAATCAATGTTGAAACCTTGTTATTACTTTGACTAGGTTCCCCAAGTTCATTTATAGATTCCAAGTAATATTATTCATTCAATCATTTCAAATTATAATCCAAAATCAAATTTTAGTTACTAAAAATTTCTTCAACATTTCTAGCTCTTTCAATTTTCGAAAAACTTCGCTAGTGTCTCCTTCGCGCGGCTAGATCAGAACAACTATAAATCGCCACTACGTGTCCAATTAGCAAAAGAAAACAAAAGCCAAGTGGCTCAATCATAAAACCATCAATCAATCAACAATATAAACATGGACCTTTTAGTCGAGCAACCACATTTTCTTATGAAATCAAAGGCATCAAATTAGCTCTTCCTTTTATATACCTGCATCTTATTTAGCAATGATATCCAATCATATAATTCAAAATCATTTTATTTGGCAATTTTCCATTTTTCAACACTTGCCTTACTAATGCCCGAATGATGTACCTACATCATTCGTATGAAATATCCAATCTGATCGTTCACTCGATCACACAATTTCACTTCCAAACTAGTATTGTTCACACGACCACTCTAGTGCGGACTCCGATGTGGTTTCTTGATTAGAAATCGTCATTCTTATTACAGAGCCATATATTATGACAGAGAATTACAAAATCAACCAAAATCCATATCCAGTGTTCGCCATCGAGAATTGAGTGAAAAATCCTAACCAGGATCGATACAAATTATCTCGAAATTCTATCCTCGAATTTGGATCAAATCGATATGCAAATAAAATAATGTGCGTACAGCTTATGTATTTATTTCCATCTGATTTCCATCCAATTTATCTACATTCAATTTCTTTTACATTTCCTTATTCTCTAACATCCAAGCACACCATATAATAATAATTTCTAAAAAGTTATTCCTTTATACATAAAATATAATACAGTTAAAATTATTTCATTTACCTAAACTTAAACAATACCACGTCGAACTGCTCTTTTCAAGTGTTTAGAGATTCCTATCAATAACGTTAATTATTCGTATTGACCAGAATCTATAAGCCACTCAACAAATCAACCAACGCAATAAAACAATTTTTATATCACTAAAAAATACATCCTAATATAGTATACACTCTGTAACGAACGAGATTTTCGACTTTCGAAAATCGACGTTAATACGTCCACTGTATCAACTGCCGAGCAATCGAATGCCGGAAAACCGAACCGTTAGGGTTAAAGAAGAGGTAGAAGATAGAAGAAGTAAGAAAGAAAGAAGAAGCAACAGAAACAATATCAGAATCTCACAATCGCAGCGGAACAACATATAATAGATAAATGAATAATCTTTAAATCAAAAAAACTGTACATTTTATACATTACATCATCAGAGTCAATATACAACACCACACTATAATGGACAGTTATATAAACCTGTCCTCACAACTGAATACACAGCGGAAAAGATAATATCATATACAAGTGATACGCTTCGCCATCCAGATTGCTCCTGATCTCCACCGCATCTCTGAATTCCAGAATAACCTGATAACCTGACTCTAGACTGGCCGTGTGGAAATTACTGAGCACCCAGAGTTTAGGAAGGAAACAATAAACTCCAGGTCAGTCATGGGACTAGTGTGAGAACTGAAAACGGTTTATCTTTAAAACAAACAAAGAAATATTATAGAATAGATCCACAATGCTTTTGAAAATGAAACTATCATAAGGCCTCCCGCACACACACAATGCAAACGTAGAATCGGAGGAGATTTCTCCTTATGATAGTCAAACATGCTTAACACGCAAATTTCTTTGATATTATTACTATAAGTGCAAAGTGGAAAACCTTTCGAAGGTATAAAATAAATCTTAGCCAACATACGACCATTATCGTATGCCAACTATAGCTACCATCTAAACAGTGGGACGCCACCATAGGTTAATGGCAGGTTCTACAACTAAAACCGTATAGGGCTCGTATTGTTTCTTTGCATATTCCAACAAATGGTCAGGCTAAGGAACTTCCTATTGCCACATGGGAACGCCTTTGGCGGGACGCCCCAAGAACCAAACCGGATCTCTGCCAACACAAGGCCGGGTTACCTCTGCAAAAGTAGGTAACTACTGACACGAGTATGTCATCCCCCGGTTGTAAACAACCTTTATCCGAGGATCCTCAACCAACAACAATCACAAAGTCATATATATTTGCGACATCCACATAAGTTAAATATATAGGCTCCATACCATGATACCACTTATATCCAGAAGGAAATACACATACCCTAAGGGGCGCTGCTCCCTATAACCTTACTGCATCTTTCCTGTTTTGACCATTTCAGGTGTGAGGTCCGACGAAGTCTCGTCCACAAAGCTACGATTTTCACAAAGGCTATGCTTTGATCAACAAATGATCATCAGCACTTCGTATGCCACATTACCAAATTGGGAATGTATCACTAGCAACCATCAACTACATAACCTCTGAGCTCGTACGCCTCAGAGAAGGGTGTTAAGCTAAGAGAATAAATTCCTCGCCACCAACAGAAATGTATTTGATAGAAACCAACTTTACATCTCAGATTGTAATGTCAGACACACATCCATACAAGTCCGTTCCGGGATCGAACGGAACCGAAGGCACTTCCAAAGAAGCTCTTGAAATCCGGATATTCACTAATCACGTCCGGACTTCCCATCACAAAGGGTGATAAAATCTCCATATCGGAGATCAGCCGATGTAGAGACATTTGATGATAATCCTTCCGTTACAAAAATATCCGGTCTTCAACACCGGTCTTCAAATGCTATCCATTATGACATATCACTATTCGGAATGGGATTCATGACCCAAAGGTCTTCTCCCGGCTAAACCGAATAACGAGCGCCTATTTTAAAATAAGTGTAGCATTCAAATTCAAGCAAATCACAACAAATACCCATTTAAAGGTAAATATCGATAGTCGGTTATTTAACTATCAATAGACATGCACAACATCACCAGATTCCAAATAATTTCCCAAATTATTTATTTTCCAAAAATATCTTTACAAGATATATTTTTCCACACTTCAACCATTTGAAAACAAATTTCAAATCACTTTTCACCTTTACAACTTTTGAAAACAAATTTCAAATCATTTTCCTTATGCGGAAACACTTCCAAATATTTATTCATTTTCACTGGAAATCTGCCGAGTTCAAATACTTTAAATAATTTATAACACTTATCCAAATATATCGAGAAAACACTTTGAAATAAAACTATTTTTCTTTAAACACTTTACTTAAAATATTAGTTATAAAAATATTATACAAATATTACATATTACTTAAGTCCAAACCAATTTTCAAAATAAAATTAGTAGATAGAGTATAATTATTTAAATAACTATTTTCTATAACAATTATTGATTAAATCTTAGAAAAAATCATTTCTATATCAACTTAATAAATCTTTACTTCAAGGATTTAAAACATCTTAAGAAGTTAATTTCTCCAAAGTATCCTTTTCAAAACCAATTCTAAAATATATATATATGTATGTATGTATGTATGTATGTATATATCTTTCAAAGCTATTCAGAAATTTTATTCGGCCTTCCAGGGAGAATACACTTTCATTTCAAAATGGTTCATTTAAACCAATTAAATAAATCCTTACCGATTTACTTTAAATTTAGATTCCAAATCCGTAAATTTATTTCCACGTTTCAAAAATAAATCAATGTTTATTTTTAAATAAATTTACCTTTCCTTTATAAATTCCATGGTGAATTTAAATCTCCAAATATCCGCTGATATATGATTTTTAAATCGATTTCAAATATTCACTTTCAATTTATCTTTAAAAGATATAATCTCAAAACATTTCACTTCATATTGGAAAACATTACCATACTTATTTAATAATAAGTAATTCATAAATCTATTTATTTTCAACATTTATAAAATATTCAGTATACTTAAATCACAATTAAGTATATATTTTATTCTTTAAGGAAAACTGTAACAACCCGGTACTTCGCAACAATTAATAATCGACATATAAACGATTTATATTGTCGCAAATTTCCATTTGAAGTATTTTGATTTTAGTTGAAATTCTTTTATATATGGTTTAAAGGATTTCTGGGCTTTGAATTCTCGGCCCACTTGATTGTTTGATGCCGTGAAAATAATTAAACCCGCCCCCTTTTGATTTTTCCCATTCGTTTTTAACCCTAAAAATAAAATCGAACGAAGAAAATAAAAATGGCGGCGGGTGTCTCTCGTTCGTTCCCCCTTGATCCAAATTAGGGTTTTCCAAAGTCGCATGCTCGATTGATTCTTCTTTGCTCACGGCTGCCACGTCGAAGAAGGTGAGTGAATCTCTCCCTCACATGTAATTCGAGCTCCATAACTCTTTTGATTTTATTTTAT
Source organism: Allium cepa (assembly GCA_030765085.1). Taxonomy (NCBI): domain Eukaryota; kingdom Viridiplantae; phylum Streptophyta; class Magnoliopsida; order Asparagales; family Amaryllidaceae; genus Allium; species Allium cepa. Next base: position 401,148,545 of record CM060931.1, read on the forward strand.
TTTCGTATAATTTAGTTTAAATGTTGATGTTTTCTCTGATATTTTTCAATTCGCTCGTTTTCCTTGAATTGCTATGGTTTCGTCTCCGAACCACTTCGATTTGCAAAGGTGAGTGATTTAATTTTCACTCACATCTAATTTTAAGAAATTGATGATTTTTGAACTGTGACTTCGGCATACCTTAATTTGAACTGCAATTATCTTAGTTCAAAACTGATAATTGCTCATAGGCATTGTATTTTCACTTATAACTAAGTTTCCTTAGTTCTGGCCATTCTTTGGTCATTTTATATTCATTCAGAATTGTGTTTTTATCTTGTATTTTTAGATACTGTTCGAGTTCATTTGTTCAGCGTCATATGTATTTGTGCATTCTAGTTTGAATGTTTTGTACTTGGTCGAGTTCATTTGCACTGTGCACTTGAGAAAGTGGTGTCACTGCATTCGAAATCTGTTCTTCATTATTGAGGCAGTACCATTTATAGTTGGTTCCTCAAATTGGACTTCGGGTCTATATACATTAGTGCAGTGACCCTGACTTGTTTATTGTCACTTGTCTATGCTCTGTCAACTTGTTTATTCGAGTAGTACCTATATGTATTTTGTGTACGTTTGTTTTGGTGTTGGCCTGTAGCACCATGCTGCCACCTCCGTGTCGCTGCTGCATTGCCTTATCTTGGGCATTGTTGTATCCATTGCAGTCTTATAATCTTCACTCTGGCCATACTGCATTGTTTCGATGTCATTGATTTGTTTAGCCTCGGCATTGACTGGCTTCATGCTTGTTTGTTGCCGATAGCTTTGGTGTATGGTCAGTGATGCACTTGGTTTGAGTTCATTTCTGAGGCAGTTTGCATGTATGGGCTGCTATGTTGCATATATGAACTGCTTCATGCATTTTTGTGACCTTCATGTATACACTACAGTTTGTACATGCATTTGCATCACTGTTGGGTTGCTGTATCTTGTAGTTGCATTTTCTCTTTTGTACTGCTTCACCATGTTACTTGAGGTCTTGTAGTTGGTGATTTGCACTTGCACACTTGCACTGCTTCATAAGTTCATTTTTATCTGTTTCCTGTCATGTTGTTTGCAACTGTGTTTCATTTGCATAGCTGAACTTCACTATTGCACTTGAGTTTTTGCTTCTGGCCTGCATGTAGCTGTTGCTCCCAGTGTTGCTTTGTCATTGATTTGAATTGTGCATTACTGGTGCACTCGGTCATTCAAGTCTTCCCTGCATCATTATCTGTTGCATACTGTACTTCATTTGGCTTGAATGTTGTCTCTGACCTGATCATGTATCAGTGTGCCATTGTTTTTACTGTCATGTTTGCTTTATTACAGTGATTACTTGAACTTGATGACTTAAACTTGATCTTTGTTGAATTGTAACTGTGCATTTGTATCAACTTGAATATGTTGCAATTGTTGATTCATCATTGTTGCAGTGGTATTTTGAATTTTTGGTCGAGGCCATTTGTACTTGTGTTGAATCTGATTTTGATTTGACCTTGTGCACTCGAGTTGGCGAGGCAGTGCACATGTATGTACGTGTGTACTGCAGCCACACCGCCTTGATTTCATTGGTATTTGAACCTTCATTGATTTTGGTTCGTTGATCTTTTGGGGTACATTATCACTGTTGTGGCAAGGCAGTGCACGCGAGCGTGAACTGCAGCCACACGGTATTCATTGGGTACATCATCACTGTAGTGGAAAGGCAGTGCACGCAAGCGTGAACTGCAGCCACACGGCATGGTTTTATGATATCTATCTTGTTTTGATTATTTGATCTTTTGCATATTCCATATGCTGTAGTGGCGAGGCAGTGCACGCGTGCGTGTACTGCAGCCCTACTCGACTTAATATTTTAATTGATATTTCAATGTTTTGAACTGTTTTGTTTATTTCAATTCAATATTCCAAATTGCATTCTGATTTGGTTTAATTACTGTCGTCTATTCATTATTTAATTATTATTGCTTCTGTGCACTAATAACTGAGTTTGAATTAGACTGACCCGAGTATTATTTTCTTTTGAATTTAATACTCGGGTCAGACCGAGTATTTCAGGTTGTAGATATTCTGCTTTGGGGTTGCTGCTAGAGCTATGAAGTTCTTTCATATCTTTTGGAGTAGTCGTCGTTATTTGTAGTAGTCTGTATAATTGTATAGGAAGATATGTATTCATGAATATTATATACGTTAATGTGCTTGTATATGTAACTTCCTGAGTCGACTGTGGTAGTTGTATCATATGAACCGTGTCATATGTACCGTGTCAAATGGATTGTAACTGACATCAGTTATTGTATATATGAGAATTTCTGTTTTATTTGTGTTCCGCATTATATTAACTGTGTAATATTTTATATTTACTGTTCTAAACTATTACGAACCATCGTAGTTCGTTTTATACTGGAATTGGGGTATGTCGATGGGAGAAAATAAATCAGAGATGAAAAATGAAAGAATATTTATATATATAAATACACCACTCCTATCGAGATAACCAATACTAGTGTAAGGCCTAACTATTGATGGCCGCTCGCCAACAGCCTTATTCTCTGTGCTAGTTGACAGTACTACACCGTAGTGTTCTTGGCTAGCGTGGGTATAGAGGTGGGGCGTCACAAAAACATTCTCTTAAACACATTCATTTGAGTCAAAACGAATGTTGCGTAAAACATCGTTACGACAACCCAAAATCACTAGTATAGGGATTCGAAATTAAGATAGATATATAAATCCCAATACTATATAAAACATTTCCTTTCGAAAATCATTTACTATAATAACAGTGTTATAGTCCACCATTTTCTTATTTCTCGAAAACGTCTATTTCAACAATGAATGTTGAAACATATGGTTTCGATACTTAATACATTTTAAAACACCTTTAAATCGTTCTAATTCTATTTAAAATATCACTTCCCCATAACATTTCTTTATATATTATTCATTGTCCAAAATCGTTAATATACTTCGTTAACCAAATTCAACATTTCTACACATTTTATGTTAAAGGATTATCCACTGTTCAAAATCGTGGATATATCTCCTTTAATAAGCTATAATAAGTAACTTATCAAAATAAGTCGATTTTGGATTTATAAAACAATGTTTATAAATTCCATTTATATTTTATAACAACTTCAACTTATAAAATCGCTTTATTAACAAATTCTATCCATATCACATTTATACGCCAAAATCCAAATTATAAGCAAATTACTTATAATTCTCTATTTACAAATTCATTCATTTTATAACTTCACAAATAGTAGATTCTATTCTTTTATAAAATCCATTTATAACATCATTTTAAAACGTCTTTAAAACTCCTTTATAATTCCATCACTTTGATTTATAAAAATCCAATTTTTTAAATCTTATATATAAAGCTTTTATAATAAATTCAAAAATCACCATTTAAATTATTTTATACAAAAATCAACTTCATATTTCCAAAAATCACCTTTGAAATATATTTCTCAAAACATCAAAAAAATTAATATAAACTTTCAACCTGAATTTTCGAAAATCGAATTTTTATTTCCAGTATCCAACGATACGAAAATTATATTCGGCTAAGATTTAGCCTTCAACGATTTCAATTACAAAGAAAATCACACAGAGATTATAAATAATCAACACACAACTTTGAAACAAATTCAATAATTTGAGGAATCCAGTTGGATCCCTCCAACCTGTTTCCCTGCATCCACAGATGTTAGCACAATACCAATCCCGTTTCAAGACGGGATATCATGGTATATGGGTTTATATAAAATATCATCCGCTATTATGCGGCGCAATAGGGTCTCATCCGCTATATAATGTGGGAAAATCAACTCCAAGTACATATATAATACTAATTCTACTTCAAGGTGGAATATCGCGGTATATGTGTTTAATATAATAACATCCGCTTAATATGCGGCGTATAGGGTCTATTTCAATACAACAGATAGCAATTTATCATCTAAGCATAGAATCAACACAATCAAGCAATTTTAAATCTAAATCGAAACACAATTCGATTGAGTGAGAAGTTCTTACCTTGCTTCAAATAACAGTTGCAGTGTTTTATTCCGAATAAAATTAAACACACGTTTAATTTTACCCAAAATTATCACTAGCTCCAATCGATTCCAATCCAACTCCATTGCATAGTGTTCTTCCATATGAACCTAACGCAATTAGTTTCGTGTGAGACGGACCTCGTATGACAAAGTTATACACTTTTAAACATTATACAAATTTAAATAATATAAATTTAACATTTTATTTTCTTATTAAACCTTGATATCAATCAGGGCCACACGTTTTTGCTGATAGAATCTCGGCCATGAAATCCATCTTCTCCAACATCAGGTTACACGCACGAACAAAACCCATAGCCGCCTCTTCCCCTCCAATTTTCGCGACCCCATCATTCACTTTGGCGACGATCCAACGACATCATATCGAAGAACAACGTCGACTCCACATACGGTGGCGAGCAAGTGAAGCTTGATCTTCATTTCGTCTCGTATTTCGTGCGCGAACGCGGGGGATTTGAGCACAAATTGTCGTCAATCCCTTGTGTGTTTTTCGATCACAGTCGTTGGATAGAGAGATCTTGATGCTCTCTACAACTTTGCAGAAGAAAGTTTTACGAATTGGTTGATGGATTTGAAGAAAATGAGGAAGGAAGAGGGGAAGATTTCGGCCATTGATAGAGTAGAGTGGCGGCCTGAAACCCTAGCTCGGTTTTGATGCAAAATGAAATAAATGAGGTCCTTATATAGAAAATATTCGCGCACTATTCATCCGAAATTTTTTCGAACTCCAAACAAAGCATGCCGCCTGGCGTTTATAATGTTTTACCCCCATTCCGAACGCAGTGGAATATATATCGAGAGCCAATTCGAAAGTATTTGAAAGATAGGTTTTCAAATCGACTATTTAAAATTTAAAATTCACTTAAACCGATTTCTACGCGTTTTAGCTTGCCCCGGACAAACAGTAAATCCGATTGACAAAAATTTGAAACCATACAATAATTTAACATTACGGATCCAATGAAACTGGTTTTGTCGAAATCTGATACTGTTTGAAAAATGGCTATTTTTACTCGTCAATTAAATATTAAAATATTAAATTTCTACAAATTAACTTTTAATTCGATTTTAAAAGTTCTATAATATCATTCTAACTCCAATATGATTTAATACAACTTTACAAATCAATTTTAATCGCATTAAACCCAATTTTCAATTATTACTGTAATTTCAAATATTAATTTATCGATTTAATTATCCAATTAAATCCAGATATTCAAAATATAATTTATTCGACTGACGATTTTTACTTGTTAATATTTAAAATCAATTAAATATACAAATTTCAAATGACAGGAATTCCGGGTCGTTACAAACTTCCCCCTTAAAAGAATTTCGTCCTCGAAATTGCCAAGTAAGAAAAAGTTTTGAAATCCATTAACTTTTCAAAACCATTTGTTCAAATTAAATTTCAAATTCATTTAAATATTTTAACTTTTCCAAAATCCATAGTTAAACTTCTTACAATAACTTTACTAAGTTTTCAAATCATACTTAGTTATCTTTTCAAAACCAACTATACTGTTCAACTTTTCACTCCAAAATCAAAGCTATAGTTTTCAAAAATTTCCAATTTTCCCAAAAATATTCCAACGCCTTAAATTTTCGAAAAATTTCTCCAGTGTCTCCTTTGTGCGGCTAGCTCGGTACGACTACAAAAAATGGCACCACGGCCTCCAGATTTCAAAAAGAAAAGAAAAGGCCAAGTGGTTGGACAAGAAAATCATTAAATTTCATATTGAAATTCAAATACATACCTTTTGTCGAGCAATTCAATTTTTCTATCTTCGAAATCAAAATCCCAATTTCCTTTAATCCACCTGTATATCCTGCTAACCATAATATCCATTTTCATTCAATCTCACATTAACAATTTCATTTGAATTCAATTTACAATTTCAATTCTATTTGGATTCAATTTATCTTCTGAATATTGAATTTTATCAATTATTTTTCATTCACAACTATTTCATCTTGCTATTTTAAATTAGTTTCTTTTACTAATTCATTACAAGTTCTAACTCATCTCATCTCGCACAATTCGAATTGGTTTCGATATTCAGTTTTCATTTTCAGGTTTTATTCTTTTGTTCGTTCCCAAACACAATTCAATTCACTATTTCGGTTTATAACCACTTATATTTAAACTGGATTTCAAATTCCGTATGAATTAAAATTACCCTTTATTTATAAATGTTGAATTCAATTCATTTCAACCCATATTAAATTTGTCATTTCTTCAATTAGTTTTACTTACTAATTTTATTTTAATACTTAGCTTCATTTGATCCAACTTGACAAATTTTCAATTTACTTGCAATTTCAAGATGAATTTCAACATTTAGTTTCCAATTTCATTTACATGCAATTGTAAATTCATCCATTCATAAATTTATTTCCATAACTATTTTTATCAGATTCCAGAGCCTTTCCAACATTTCAAAACCATTTTTGAAACCAATTCAAATTATCCTTTGAATTTCGAAACCCAAACCCAAATTTTTCAAACAACTTCATTTAAAACAACTTGGCAGCAATCCCTCTTTTGGAAAACCGAAAATGAACACCGGTGATGTCGCGATCATCATCGGAATTATTTTCCAATGACCGAAAAGAGTTTAGAGCTTTTATCCCTCCAAAACATTTTTCCAAATCCTTGAAAACCATTTTCAAACTCAAAAAGGAATTTAATCTTTTCCAAATTGTAAACCCTTTCAAAACATTTTCAAATATTCCTCTGGAATTTTACTTCAAATTACAAATCACATTTACAATTTATATTCTCCAATTCTATTTGTATGTGAATTTATTTCTTAACTTTGGAGTTACGATTTCAATTTCTTTTTCAACATTAATGATAATAATTTAATATCATCACTTTCTAGCAGCCAAGCAATCATATATTATAATAATTCACAGAAAATTTTTGTCTTTTATATACGAAAATAATTTAGGTAAAATTATTTCATTTACCCTATTTTAAAATGATATCGTGTCGAATTTGTTCCGTACAAGTGTTTAGAGATTCATATCAATAACGTTAATTACTATTATTGACCAGAATCCATATACCACTCAACAAACCAATCAACACAATATAAACAATTTTTATATATTCACTAATAAATACGCACTCATATCTATTATTACACTCACACTCATTATAGAGTACTGCTGGCTCTATCTCTAATGAGTAACACCCAACAGAGCCAAGGTTGTTGCTTAACCAAATGCTCTGATACCACATTGTAACGAACGAGATTTTCGAACTCGAAAATCGACATTAATACGTCCACTGTATCAACTGCCGAGCAATAAAATGCCGAAAAACCGGACCGTTAGGGTTAAAGAAGAGGTAGAGATAGAAGAAGTAAGAAAGAAAGAAGAAGCAACAGAAACAATATCAGAATCTCACAATCGCAGCGGAACAACATATAATAAATAAATAAATAAATAATCTTTAAATCAAAAGAAATGTACATTTTATACATTACATCATCAGAGTCAATATACAACACCACACAATAATGGACAGTTATATAAACCTGTCCTCACAACTGAATACACAGCGGAAAAGAAAATATCATATACAACTGATAGCTTCGCCATCCAGCTTGCTCCTGATCTTCATAGCATCTCCTGAATTCCAGAATGACCTGATAACCTGACTCTAGACTGCCCATGTAGAAATTGGTGGTCACCCAGAGTTAAGGAAGGAAGCAATAAACTCCAGGTCAGTCATGGGACTGGTGTGAGAACTTAAAATAATTTATCTTTAAAACAAACAAAGAAATATTTTAGAATAGATCTGCAATGCTTTTGGAAAATGAAACTACCACTGGGCCTCCCGCACACGCACACACAATGCGAATGCAGAATCGGAGGAGATTTCTCCTTATGATAGTCAAACATGCTTAATACGCAAATTTCTTTGATATTATTACTATAAGTGCAAAGTGGAAAACCTTTCGAAAGTATAAAATAAATCTTAGCCAACATACGACCATTATCGTATGCCTACTATAGCTACTATCTAAACTGTGGGGCGCCACCATAAGTAAATGGCAGGTTCTACAACTAAAATCATACGGGACTCGTATTGTTTCTTTGGATTTTCCAACAAATGGTCAGGCTAAGGAACTTCCTATTGCCACATGGGAACGCCTCTGGCGGGACGCCCCGAGAACCTAACCGGATCTCTGCCTACAAGGCCGGGTTACCTCTGCAAAAGTAGGTAACTACTGACACGAGTATATCATCCCCCGGTTGTAAACAACCTTTATCCGAGGATCCTCAACCAATAACAATCACAAAGTCATATATATTTGCGACATTCACATAAGTTAAGTATCTGGGCTCCATACGATGATACCACTTCTATCCAGAAGGAAATGCATATACCCTAAGGGGTGCTACACCCTATAATCTTGCTGCATCTTTCCTGTTTTGACCATTTCGGGGTGTGAGGTCCGACGAAGTCTCATCCACAAAGCTACGCTTTGATCAACAAATGATCAACAGCACTTCGTATGCCACATTACCAAATTGGGAATGTATCACTAGCAACCATCAACTACATAACCTCTGAGCTCGTACGTCTCAGAGAAGGGTGTTAAGCTAAGGGAATAAATTCTCCGCCACCAACAGAAATGTATTTGATAGAAACCAACTTTACATCTCAAATTGTAACGTCAAACACCCATCCATACAAGTCCGTTCCGGGATCGAACGGAACCAAAGGCACTTTCAAAGAAGCCCTTGAAATCCGAATATTCACTAATCACGTCCGGACTTCCCATCACAAAGGGTGATAAAATATCTATACCGGAATCAGCCAATGCAGAGACATTCGATGGTAATCCTTCCATTTCCAAAAATATCCTGTCTTCAACACCGGTCTTCAAATGCTATCCATTACGACATATCACTATTCAGAATGGGATTCATGACCCATAGGTCTTCTCCCGGCTAAACCGAATAACGAGCGCTTATTTTAAAATAAGTGTAGCATTCAAATTCAAGCAAATCACAAAAAATACCCATTTAAAGGTAAATATCGATAATCGGTTATTTAACTATCAATAGATATGCACAACACCACCAGATTCCAAATAATTTCCCAAATTATTTATTTTCCAAAAATATGTTTGAAAGATATATTTTTCCACACCTCAGCCATTTGATAACAAATTTCAAATTACTTTTCGCCTTACAACTTTAGAAAACAAATTTCAAATCATTTTCCTTATGCGGAAACACTTCCAAATATTTATTCATTTTCACTGGAAATGTGCCGAGTTCAAATACTTTAAAATAATTTATAACACTTATCCAAAATATATCGAAAAACATTTTGAAATAAAACTATTTTTCTTTAAACACTTTACTTAAAATATTAGTTATAAAAATATTATACCAATATTACATATAACTTAAGTCCAAACCAATTTTCAAAATGAAATTAGTAGATAGAGTAAAACAATTATTGATTAAATCATAGAAAAAATCATTTCTACATCAACTTAATAAATCTTTACTTAAAGGATTTAAAACATCTTAAGAAGTTAATTTCTCCAAAGTATCCTTTTCAAAACCAATTCTAGAATTTAGATATATATATATATATATATCTATGTATGTATGTATGTATGTATGTATGTATGTATGTATGTTTCAAAGCTATTCAGAAATTTTATTCAGCCTTCCAGGGAGAATACACTTTCATTTCAAAATGGTTCATTTAAACCAATTAAATAAATCCTTACCGATTTACTTTAAATTTACGTTCCAAATCCGTAAATTTATTTCCACGCTTCAAAAATAAATCAATGTTTATTTTTAAATAAATTTCCCTTTCCTTTATAAATTCCATGGTGAATTTAAATTTCCAAGTATCCACTGATATATGATTTTCAAATTGATTTCAAATATTCACTTTCACTTTATCTTTAAAAGATATAATCTCAAAACATTTCACTTCATATTGGAAAAAATTACCATACTTATTTAATAATAAGTAATTCACAAATCTATTTATTTTCAACATTTGAAAAATATTCAATATACTTAAATCATACTTAAGTATATATTTTATTCTTTACGGAAAACATTTTGTTAAACACATTCATTTGAGTCAAAACGAATGTTGCATAAAACATCGTTACGACAACCCAAAATCAATAGTATAAAGATTCGAAATTAAGATAGATATATAAATCTCAATACTATATAAAACTTTTACTTTCGAAAATCATTTACTATAACAACAGTGTTATAGTCCACCATTTCCTTATTTCTCGAAAACGTCTATTTCAACAATGAATGTTGAAATCTATGGTTTCGATACTTAATACATTTTAAAACACCTTTAAATCGTTTTAATTCTATTTAAAATATCACTTCCCCAAAACATTTTTTTAATATATTATTCACCGTCCAAAATCGTGAATATACTTCGTTAACCAATTTCAACATTTCTACACATTTTATTTTAAAGGATTATCCACTGTCCAAAATCGTGGATATATCTCCTTTAATAAGCTATAATAATTAACTTATCAAAATAAGTCGATTTTGGATTTATAAAACAATGTTTATAAATTCCATTTATATCTTATAACAACTTCAACTTATAAAATCGATTTATTAACAAATTCTATCCATATCCCATTTATACGCCAAAATCCAAATAATAAGCAAATTACTTATAATTCTCTATTTACAAATTCATTCATTTTATAACTTCACAAATCGTAGATTCTATTCTTTTATAAAATCCATTTATAACATCATTTTAAAACGTCTTTAAAACTCCTTTATAATTCCATCACTTTGATTTATAAAAATCCAATTTTTTTTTAAATCTTATATATAAAGCTTTTATAATAAATTCAAAAATCACCATTTAAATTATTTTATACAAAAATCAACTTCATATTTCCAAAAATCACCTTTCAACTATATTTCTCAAAACATCGAAAAAATTAATATAAACTTTCAACCTGAATTTTCAAAAATCGAATTTTTATTTCTAGTATCCAACGATACGAAAATTATATTCGGCTAAGTTTTAGCCTTCAACGATTTCAATCACAAAGAAAATCACATAGAGATCATAAATAATAAACACACAACTTTGAAACAAATTCAATTATTTGAGAAATCCAGTTGGATCCCTCTAACCTGTTTCCCTGCATCCACAGATGTTAGCACAATATCAATCTCGTTTCAAGACGAGATATCACGGTACATGGGTTTATATAAAATATCATCCGCTATTATGCGGCGCAATAGGGTCTCTTCCATTATATAATGCAGGAAAATCAACTCCAAGTACATATATATATTATCAATTCCACTTCAAGGTGGAATATCGTGGTATATGTGTTTAATATAATAACCTCCGCTTAATATGCGGCGTATAGGGTCTGTTTCAATACAACAGATAGCAATTTATCATCTAAACATACAATCAACACAATCAAGCAATTTTAAATCTAAATATTTAAAATTTAAATTGAAACACAATTCGATTGAGTGAGAAGTTCTCACCTTGCTTCAAATAACAGTTGTAGTGTTTTATTCCGAATAAAATTAAACACGCGTTTAATTTTAACCAAAATTATCACTAGCTCCAATCGATTCCAATCCAGCTCCATTGCGTAGTGTTCGTCCATACGAACCCAACGCAATTCGTTTCGTGCGAAACGGACCTCGTATGACAAAGTTATACACTTTTAAACATTATACGAATTTAAATAATATAAATTTAATATTTTATTTTCTTATTAAACCTTGAAATCAATCAGGGCCGCATGTTTTGGCTTGATAGAATCTCGGCTGCGAAATCCATCTTCTCCAACATCAGGTTACATGCACGAACAAAACCCATAGCCGCCTCTTCCCCTCCAATTTTGCGACCCCACCATTCACTTGGGCGACGATCCAACGACATTACATCGAAGCACAATGTCGACTCCACATACGGTGGCGAGCAAGTGAAGCTCGGTCTTCATTTCGTCTCGTATTTCGTGTGCGAACGCGGGGGCTTTGAACACAAATTGTCGTCAATCCCTTGCGTGTTTTTCGATCACAGCCGTTGGATAGAGAGATCTTAATGCTCTCTAAAACTTTGCGAAAGAAAGTTTTACGAATTGGTTAATGGATTTGAAGAAAATGAGGAAGGAAGAGGGGAAGATTTCGGCCATTGATAGAGTAGAGTGGCGGCCTGAAACCCTAGCTCGGTTTTGATGCAAAATGAAATAAATGTGGTCCTTATATAGAAAATATTCACGCACTATTCACCCGAAATTTTTCCAAACTCCAAACGAAGAGTGCCGCCTGGCGTTTATAATGTTTTACCCCCATTCTGAATGCAATGGAATATATATCGGGAGCCAGTTCAAAAGTATTTGAAAGATAGGTTTTCAAATCGACTATTTTAAATTTAAAATTCACTTAAACTGATTTCTACGCGTTTTAGCTTGCCCCAGACAAACCGTAAATCCGATTGATGCGAAATTTGAAAACTTGCAATAATTTAACATTATGGATCCAATGAAACTGGTTTCGGCGAAATCTGAGACTGTTGAAAAATGGCTAATTTTACTCGTCAATTAAATATTAAAATATTAAATTTCTACAAATTAACTTTTAATTCGATTTTAAAAGTTCAATAATATCATTCTAACTCCAATATGATTTAATACAACTTTACAAATCAATTTTAATCACATTAAACCCAATTTCCAATTATTTCTGTAATTTCAAATATTATTTTATCGATTTATTCATCTAATTAAATCCAAATATTCAAAATATAATTTATTCGACTTACGAATTTTACTTGTTAATATTTAAAATCAATTAAATATATGAATTTCAAATGACAGGAATTCTGGCTCGTTACACACTCAAACTCATTCTAGGATGCTACAGACCCAATCTCTAATGAGTTACCCTAGCACAGTCAAGGTTCTCGCTTAACCTTCAGCTCTAATTCTACGTGTAACGACCAAACTATGAATCCAATCGACACGAAATTTAAAATCCAATAATAATACACTATTACAGATCTAATGACAATGGTTTCGTCGAAATCCGAGATTGTTCCCCAAAAGGCTATTTTTATATGTTAATTAAAACGAGTTATTTTTAAAATCGAGTAAATCACTTATAAATCCAATTTAAGAATCTTATTACCTTCCTTCTTAAACTGTTTTTATCCAAATAAAATCCAAGATTTTAAATTATTTAAATGATTTCCAATTATTAAATTCAATAATTAAATTATCCAATAAATCGTTATGTTTGAAATTCTAGTTATTAAATTTATAAAATTAACTTCCAAATATTTGAATTCAATTAAATATTCTAATTTAAAATAACCCATAATTTTAGGTCGTTGCATCATGACTTTAATAATTACATACAATTCTTGTATTAAGTTCAACTCTAACAATAACCAATGTCCAATAAACATACAAGACAAAAATAAATATACCCAGTGGAAATTAATAAATAGATCTTCCACTGCACACTCTTATCAAAAATCAAATCAAAACTTAACTATAATATCAAAGCGAACGCCACAATACACTACATAACCACCCAAAATCACTAATACATGAGCTACTAGTTGGACTAACTCCTGTCATCCTTGTTATTCCAACCATTACGTACTTCATATTTAAAGAACAGAAATTACTTTGATATTTAAACACATTACCCTCATAATCATCCAATATATAATCTAATTTCACTTAATATAGGAAATTCCTAACTCATCTAAGGGTCAGGGACTCTAAATCTCATCTAAGGCCTCGAATCGTGTCTCTTATATAGGATGTATTGTTTTGAACCTTCTCTTATACCAATTTGTAAAACATCCCACCTCTATACCTATACTATCAAAGAGTTACAGAGTAATACTATCAAATAATACGAAGAATGAGGCAATATGGGGTACAAACATGAATATTCTCTTGAACTAACACTGAGACGTATTAAAACAAATAAATAATTATTCTCCTATATGTACATAGCACTGGTACAAAACAATAATCAAGTGTGCCTCCATGACAGAAAAATATACAATATAAAATAAATAATAGATAACACAAAGTCAATCGCTGCAATAATATACAATATAATATATAAAATATGATACAATTTAAATACAAATATCTCAAATATCAACTCTCTTTATATAATGTAATAAACAATTACTACACAATAATGCATCAAATGTATATGCAATGAATCAAGTCACATAAATATCATAAAATAGTCCTAGAATGAGTCTCCTCTAAGCCCAATAAAACAAATGTCGGTCGGGTTGTCTCTGTACTTGAAATGTCTCAGACTGACCCGAGTATTAAAAACAATACACGGGTCAAACTATGTCAAGGGTATATAAGAATGGTAACACAATATAATCATGGAATAATAATATAATAAAAGTAACATCAATAATCAAATCAAAATACAACATGTAAAAAAGATGTATATAAATATGGCAATGCATGCCTAAAATGTATATAAGGCTATGAATAATCATCTAGGCATCACATCACCTATATATCTCAAATCCATCTAAAATAATCGATTTTCATATCAAAAGATGTCATCGCCCATATAGAAACATATCAAATCATAAATCACATATTCGAATTTAATGAGTGAATCATATATATAGCCAGAAAATACCATCAAATCCAAAAATATCACTAGAGGAGATTTCAATTAGTATAATCAGGCTAGAATAAAGCATTGCCCGAATATAACTCTCAATCTTGGTATATAAAACATGATCATCAATATGAAATAAGATAGAAAAGCTGCCTATCAATATACTAAGAATCCACTAGATACTTATCTATCTTAGGTATAATATCATCGCCTCATATTTATACTGTCCAATAGTATCATGACGAGAAATGACCGTACAACAGACACGAAGTCCCAAGTAGAGTCATCAATATAACAATATGTGGCACCTTGCCCACGTCGATACTACAGTGAGGTGTATCAATTGTATATGCCAATCTATTACTCCGTAAAAACCAGAAGGGAGACTGGTAAATAAAGCAAGTTGTAGAGTCACAAAGTCTCTACAGTCTTTCATTACCTTACAATCATCGTGACACGTATCCATGGGTATGCTTGTCAGTGCCAAGACTTTAAGTCACGACACTTAAAATACCCTTATAAGTAACAATTGCTGGCTTAGGTGACACAGGGACAGTAGCAAAAGCATGCACAAATCTAAAAGCACCAAGCCATATATATATACACAAATATGGAGCTCCATAAATCTAGTTTATCACATATTTGGGAAAGGCCCTACGATCAAGCTAGCAGGGTGGATATTGGCCATATGGTCTACTCCAACAAAAATAATAAGAGCACATCATAATTGTGGCATATAGGAACAATACATGTAGACTCGAAGTCTCACTAACTATAGGCATAGAACCATATATCACTACATAACACCTCATATTATCACTCTATTCCCATTTTGTAAGTGTCAACTACTTATAATAAATAATCGAACAAATATCACAACAGCGTCCTATACCACTGTGTGATAATTAACCGTTTATTCACTACTTATAAACTATAGTTAATCAACTCAATATTCTATATAACGAGTCTAAAGAATATCCAAAGAATTATTACTGAATGCCCATTCCAAATGGTATTGTAACTTTATTTATTCAAATTTCTTGTCACATTGAATCAATTATAATAAAACCATATCAAAGGATGTCATCATCGTATCATCTCAAAACTGTCAATTAACTCAATATCAGTGGTGTATCATTCATTTAATTCCATTTAATGCACATAGAAAGAACGATCACAATAACAATAAAAATTGATTATCTTTATAAATGTACATATAAATGAATTAAACCGATTAATAATAATATTACATATAAGAATTTATAAAACTAAATTTTATACAGGAAAGTAAATCCTTAAAATCGAATTATCAATAAATATTCATAAATTGTTGAGAAATAACCTCATGCACAATTTTATTGTTCGCATTAAATATCCAATTTCTTAGTCTTTAATAAATTAATTAATATTTAAATTTAACTAATAACATTAGAAAACCATTCTTCCATTACGAATTCACAAAATAGTTTGCAGAACTATATGTTGCAAATATGCATTATTAGATAATTCAGTATGATTAAATACTATTTTAAATTGCGATAAAACCTTCAAATTAGTTACATTGTCCACAATTGATTAAATACATGTTTTATTTCTAAAACTTGAGTTATATTTATATATTAAAATCTCATACTATATAACATATTTATTAAAACTATTTAAGTAAATTTATTTTATTGCTTTATTAATTTTATATGTTTACATTCTTTTATATCTATATCTATATATATATATATATATAACATTATATATTCATATGCGAACATGGGCTCAAGGTATACAGCGTACAATAATATTGTAAATTATGTACATTTAAGTTTATATATGTATGTGTGTCAGGATTACATAAACAATTTGTATACTGTAAACCATCAACTAAATAACTGTTATTAACATTAACAAACACTGTTTATTTATTAAACTTAGCTCATGTTTAAATTTATATATATTATATGAAATTATAAATATTAGAGCCTAAATATATTTAATATACATAGATATAGGCTATATATTTTTATGTTAACCTGCTTTATTTTAGAACATACATGCAATCATACATTTTAAATTCTATATATGAATCAAATACTAATATGAATTTGTCCTTACTAGGTAAATGGTTATGGAAGTTTAAGGATATAAATGATAATGCTATTTGGAAAGAGATCATCTCTAAATATTAATATAATGGAAATAGCAATTTATATCAAATTGCTTCTCCAGTCAACCAAAATCTATCTAATTTTTGGAAAAATATTTTAAAATGTCATGAGATTTTCAACTTAGGTATAAATACAATAGTTCACTCTGCTAATTATACTTCTTTCTAGCATGACCTTTGGATTTCGGTCTTACTTCTTAAGTTGGAATTTAAAGAGCCTTATGAAATATGTAATTTTATGTTTGCTTTAATTAACGAAGTTTATTTTCCTGAAAATGATCCTCCTTGCAATTTTAGTTTTAACAGAATTTTAGTAGGTTCAACCCTTAGGCAGCTTTCTTTGCTTTATGCTAAATTAAATCTTTATAATATTGATAATGATATTATTAGTTAGGAATGGGATAAGAGTAAGAAATATACTTCTAATTCTTTTTATAGATTTATTAATTTTTTGGGTTCAATTAACAACTCTTTTAAATTTATTTGGAAATCTAATGCTCCGCCTAAATCTAAAGTTCACATGTGGTTAATACTGCATGGAAAACTTAATACAATAGAATTTCTAAAGAGAAAAAACATTCAAAATGATAATAAATGTTATTTTCGTAATTTGCATGTTGAAGATTTTAAGCATATATACTATGATTGCATAGATTCTTATTTCATTCTAAATAATACTCTCAAAAATTTTAACTTTAATATAATAACTAAAATTTTGGATTGCGACTTCTACTGGAATAATTTTAGATTTAGGTTCAAAAAATATATTAGATTCTTACTTGACACTTTATTCGTTATTATTTGTTGGTATGTTTGGTTTGAAAGAAATCAAAGAATTTTTGATAATAATAATAGACATTTTAACAAATTGATTTTTACAATTTCTTCATTTTATTTTAATTGGATTTCTGATCCCAAATATAAATTAGCTAAAAATAATCTATTTAAGGGTATCCAAATAAGGTTAGTTATAATATTAACTTTTTTAAACACAATAATTATATATTTAACATTCACAATAGTAGTATTAATATATTTTTCAAATTTATATGATGATTTCACTGTTAATCATAACTTACTAATGATCAAAAGTTCATAAGAATTTTTTAAGATTTGTTTCAATTATTGTATTTGTCATTGTTGGTATTAGTCTATAGGTAATTTAATTCTCTAATATTTGTCCTGTTAGTCTTATTTAGGTGTTTATTTCCTACCTTCTTAATACATATATATGTATATAAATTATATAAATATACATATATATGTATCACTCTAACTTTTTTCTTAGTCATCCTTCAGACACAGGTATGGGTGATAGGGTGTCAGGTTCACTTTGCATGTACTCATATCTTCATATTGCAGGATTTTGGATTGTAGAGAGGTCATCAAAGCAGAGTTTTCCTCCCAAGATCACTAGTAGTTCCATTACAGATACTGGACACTTTCATCTCCATTATGGTGTACTATTTTCAGAAGGATGTACTTTCCTGCTTGGCATTCCTTCCTTTTGTACAGAGTCTTTAGAGCGAATCTTCCATTTAGCATCACATTCAGTTTTCTCTTTAGAGTAGTTGCTTATCCATTCCTTCTGAACCAGATGCATGGAGATTCCTTCTTAGTTTTTGACGACGTCTATTTTTTTGGGCTTTGCTTTAGTTTTTTAGGTACTTCTAACACCTTAACATCGGATGGTGGCCATGCCGGAACTCGATATCGGGGTGTGATAGGTGGTGGCCTTACCGGAACTCATCTTAGGGGTACCTGAGCTCCTTTGATACTTGTATCTACTTTTCTTACCTTCCAATCATGTTGGAAGAGCCTTATTATCAATCAAATACTAATATAAACACATTTAAATACACACTTACCAACAACCCAGGCACACACCAGACACACACATGCACGCCGTCCACACTCACACAGCAGCGACACACATATAACATGCACACCTCAAACGCGTGCCCAATTACCCATACATGCAAAATAAAATGGCAAGATGAATTAATATATACTAACATGGTAATTGGATGGCAACACATGTCACGTCCACAAAATAAATAATGGCAAGACAAAAAATGTAGGTATGCAAGCTTATCTACTTCCATGTGCAACCTTACCCATCAATGCAAAGTATAACAATTAAAATATTTACATAGCAGATAAACTTGATATATGATATGTAGACACCCTTATAAATATAAATACACATGCATACACTTGTTATTATACACCAATGCACACACACAGTGCCACATAATACACACATCCGCTGCAAAAAGGCACCCATTATAAACTAATAGTACATGTAATTTATCATGTAACAGATAAAAGCAAGAAATTGAAAATCACACCTCCATAGTCATATGATTTAAAATATCAAGTTGGTAATATTGTTTATTACGCTCCCATATATAATCATGTATTTGATGCAAGTCTTGGCTGTCAATTATCAAATATATGAATATACATACAATGATGCATATATAATATTAAGTCCAACCAACTCAGTGCAGTTGAAAGATTTTCAATGAAAGTTAGTGGCCAAGTATTATACTCTTGATCTTTGATTAAGCAATGACACCAACGGCAATATGGGTTGAGAGAGGCTTAGCTCCAGGCCGAGCATATCTATATTTATTTTCTTTGATCAATATAAACTAATTTCATCTTGAATTACTTTGATTCAATGCAATTATCATACTCATATATGAAGACATAAAAATTAGCTATAGAATTGTGAGTGAATAACACACCTAAAACATGAGTATGCTACTTCTCCGCTTCCTTCATACGCATGTAGAAGAACAACCTCTCACAATATAATGCCCCACCTTTAGACCCTCATTAATAAAGGATATTACTAAGTAATATCATTTGCTAATACGGAGAGTAAAACTGGTTAGGAGCGATCATCCGTAGTATTTCTTTGGACGTGTACCGATACGTCGAATTTGTGACTATATTTTTTCTTTTCCTTATAAAAAGGAATTTGATGTATACGATTCAGGCGCAAAGCAATAATACAATGGCTTAACATAATTTAGAACAATATAATATATCATAAACACATAATCACAGAGTGAATAACAGAATATATTTAAGATACACAACTAAAGAGAATAAGAGCATATACATGAGATATTCCACAAAATAGTGGTCATAAGAGACCCACTCAATATACATCTCGACAACTCAAAATAACATATAGTACACAAAATGAGTCTCTATCTCGATGATAAAATAAATACTACATAGTTATACACATAATGATGATAAAAGACAACTGGCTAACTCATGAAAGGTCCAACTTTAGAAATCATCGCTCAGAAGCACTGAAACATCTTGGACCAACCCGAGTATTATAGAATAATAAACAGGTCAGTCTAGTTTTAACGTAAATAAATGAGAGATAGAATGTTTATAATAAAATAGACTCAAGAATAACATTTGACCGTATAGTGTAAAACTTCATAAGAGTATCAATATTGTCCAAAATTCATTCACCAAAACTCCAAAAATTATTTTAGCTCTTTAAAAAGCAATTCCCAAGTTAAATTTTGGTGAAAACTCAAATCTACTAGGATCTAGAAATCAATGATAGAAATCACATGGAGTAAGGCGCCTAAAATATTCCAAGATAGTTGAGTATACGAATTTACCAAACACCCGTGTAAACTCCAAGATAAGCATGAATACCTATAAGGCTTCAAGATAGGCATGAAGTCCCATAGTAACTCCAAGATAGTCATGAAAGCCTATAAAACTCAAAGATAGGCACACCCGCTAATAAAAGTCCAAGGTAGGCATGAAAGCCTATAAAAATCCAAGGACGAGTCTAAAACTCGTCAGAATTAGTGTCATATACTTCCAAATAGCAACCGTTCAAGTAATAACGGTGTGTCCCATACCACTCAGGATTACTCGAATATTTACTACTAGTTAGTAAACCGTGTATCCCATACCACTCAAGATTACTTCTTCTCCTTCTTTGATTCAAATTGAGTTTTCAATAATGAAATAAGGGTGTATAGTATGAATCCTATTCCTAGTTTACACCACTTATTCACACAAAATTCCTTCATTTATTTCTGTGTAAAAGAGGAGTTGAATGGAATATAAAGTTAGGATAGCAATTCGTATTATTTAGGATATTTCAATCGATTGATGTAATAAATTGAGTTTCTATTTCTATTTATAAGTCTATTTATTACAGTTTTGGATATGAATATTTTGTCCTTGTTGCTGATATTGAAATCTGGGAAATTTAAAGAGAAAGGACTTGTATTAGTATTATGGTTAAAGGAATTGACATTTAACACTAGTTTAGGGCATATGAACTGTACACTTATAAGTTATTGGACATAAATATATGAGTTTATTTCTATTAGCATAGTAAACTTATAAATTATAACGTATAATTGCATGGTTAGTTAGGTAATAATTTTCATTGATTCCTTCTTAGGAAGGTAATTAATATTTTAAGGCATAATAAGGAAGATTTTTTATAAGACCTTAATTATGAAATGATGATATGAGTATTAAATATGGAGAGTATTTAAATTATGTCTAGCTCATAGGGATGCGAGGTCAGTAGAGTTGCACGATGCAAGTTTGTCCTTCACTTTAAGGCTACCAGGAGTTGTATGCACTTCCTACTGATGGGAGACATCTCCTATGATAAAAATTTGTGATGATGCGTGGTTAGTCTCAAATTCTATAGGGTAAATTTGCCTAGCTAATTTGGTTACTAGTTTCTATGAATACTCGGACTAATATGAGATGTTATTATGAGTATGAGCCATAATACGAAGGGCCTGATTTGGGAACATGAGGTATTAAGTGGTTGTTTGAGGGCATGCCTCTTTTCCCCAAAGAAGTATCAAATGGTCAAGTGATAGTTATTATGTGGAATATGCAAGTATATGATTTTTGTTTGATGATAATAAACATATATATATATATATTCATTTAAATGTATTTGGTAATGTACTATTTTGTTTTTCATAGATTAAATAAATATTTGTTGAATAAAATAAACTACACAGAATTTGAATTCAAACAGAAATTTTATTCAAACAAATATTTATTACAATCTTGAATAGTACAATTTCAAGCTCTCACTATACATATACAATTTTGAATACATCACGATTTCATATGTACAAATAACCTCACTACATATCACTCACACTCGTATTTTGTCTTCAACTACATTCCAGTTTGAATCCAGCATCTGAGCAATCTGCAAAAATATTCACTAACGAAGTAAAATTGAAAAAGAAATATTTTTGCAATATAAAATGAAATATGATTTTTGAAAATATGATTTTCTTCAGTTATTTGGGTTGTTCGTCATCATTTGAATTCATCACACACGAACAGTGTGACATGCACAGTGTATCACTGTACATGCCACAAGGCCGTGCACATCGATATACATTAATAATGCTACAGGGACAGGTGAGCACAGGTCAAACCCAAATGAAAAGTCGGGTTCAACTCACGTGCAATATATTTAAAATCACGACACGAGCACAAGGTCAAACCCGAGTTTTTAAAACTGGGTTCAACACAAGGCTACATGAAGAATGCAAAGCTTTGACAAATCAAAAATGCATCAAAGCACAAATACATGGATCAATGCAAGTAACTCATGTACATCAACCAAGATGAACCAGACAGGTCAAGCAACAAGGCAGACCACAAAGAACTGCAGCTCAAGTAACAAAACTCGAGTGCAGCAGTGAAACCAGTTCATGTATGCACCAGAGCACTAATGACCAGAACATAGAGTCAAAGCAGCAATAATCAAACCAACAGCTACATGATACCACAATGTCAAGTCCAAGTGACATCACAGCAAACATGACGTGAATGCAACTACAAGAACACAAGGCATAGCAACTGCATAGGACTGAAACAACCAAATGGATGGAAGCAAAGACCTGAAGTACAACATGACCAAGTTCATATGCACAGTGCAGACCACAAAATGCCACCAAGCAAACAAAGATCATACAGTACAGGTAACAGCGTGGAACAATGCCCAAATATACAATAAAACAAGGCTCAAACCAAAAGGGCGGTGCAACTATAAAGAAGACAGTGGCAGCAGTTCAGATGACAATGAACTAAAGTGAAGATCACAAAGACTTCAAGACAGTGATTCAATCAGACCTGACATAAGTTAAAGAAGCCAGAGTGAATGCAGACAAGCATACTTGAAGACCACCCATATAGCATCAAAGCTTATGTATGCAGACCAGAAAAATCAGACTCGACTACAGGGATGAATACAATGTCAAAGCACAGAGCAATCAAGTGTTAACAATCAATCAACAAAGACCAAATACACAGCAATCTCAAGTGATACAGATGCATAACGAAAATGAAGACTGCAAGAAGTATGCAAGACAGAGTGCAACTATCAAAGAAACAACAGAGACCAAGCAATGAACAGCAGATACATAAATAATGCAATAGTGTCACAATGTCACAGCAAACTGGCAACAACAACAAGTTCAAGTGAAACAAATGCAGAATTGACAAATGGAAGAAGTATGCAATTCGAAATGATACAACTACAAGTACAGGGAACAACAACAATGAATACTGCAACTTGTCCAAATGTCCAGACAACATCATATTCACGAATGCAATGCTAAATTGAAGCTCAGGTTAAACTAACCAGAAAAATGACCAGAGACGAAGATCACAGGGGTCAGAGAATCAATGCCGTGTAAAGTCGAAAGCAACAGTGGATGAACGAGATTCAACAGTGCAGAGATGGGCCGAAGTCAGAATTCAAAAATCAAATTCGTATTTTTTAAAAGGTCCAAAGTCAAAGCAAATTAAAAAGAGGAAAGTTTCTGCCTTTTTATTCAAGAAAAATCGAACGCGTGAAAATCAAAGCCGTGAGTAACAAGTCGAAAGAAATCAAGAAAGCCGTGCGCATCAAGGATTGAAGTTTTGGAAAGTATCGAATTGAAACGAAGAAAATACAAGTGTCACGGATTCATATAAATACAAAACCCAAATTATCATCATCGGCATCGAGTCAAGCAAGCAATTTAAACAAGCAACGAAAGAAATTACATACCGAATCAACAACTCGATCATCAGAGAACGAAAGAGCCCAAGCAACGCAAATCAGAGAATCGAGAGAGCAAAAGCAACGCAAACCAGTGAATTGATCAATCAGAGAAGGAGCGACCAACCGAGCAAGAAAATCAAACAGTCGCGATCTCCAATATTCAGAAAACCCTAATTTCAGGAAGAAGAACGGCCGCAATGTTTCAGAAGGAAGAACAAAGGATCGGCCACATTATTCTCACAAACCAAAAGAATTGGATCGGGCTAAAAATAAAAGGGCCGACTTTATTATAAAGGGGATTGGTTTAGGGTTTTATTAAGAGGGTTTTTTCCTAATTTTTATTTGAGCAAAAATTACGGATTCACGTTTGTATTTTAAATTCTGCTCCTGCTTTATTTTTGAAGTCTGTTTTTTCTTTTCGAGTCGAAGAATTTGTAAATCACCACCTAGGTTGCAGGTAGTGTCAGATTGTCTAGTTAGAATTAGTTCAGTGAGCAGGGTGTGCGAGTTTGCAAAACTCTATAGGCGGAGCAGAGTTTGCGAGTAAGCGAAACTCTATAGGCGGAGCAGGGTATGTGAGTCTTTGAGAGTGTTTGTGAGCGGAGCAAAAGGGTTTGCGAGTCTAGTAGAATGTTTGTAAGTGGGATACTGTTTAATTCTAATAGAAATCGGGGAATACAGCAGTAGGCAGGGGTTGCCGAAGCTGGGTAAATTTTGTGTGTGATTTACTTTACAGCATATTTATTTCTGCAGTTTGTTTTCTGTGTTTAAATCGAAATAATTTTCTATAACCCTATTCACCCCACCCCCCTCTAGGGTTAATCTAGATCCTACAAGTGGTGTCAGAGCACGGTAATTTATTTCTTTAACTCTAGAGTCATGAATTCATCAAATAATTCTTTTTCTGTGGGGCAATCTATTGTTAGGCCACCCATGTTTAATGGGAATGATTATGCTTATTGGAAAGTAAGGATTGGTATATATCTTAGTTCTGTTGATTATGATGTTTGGGATATTATTGAAACTGGCTATAAATCTCCCACTATAACCGTTGGTGATACTGAGATTCCTAAACCTAAGGATAGGTGGGATGCTAACGATAAGAGATTAAAAACTACAAATGCTAAAGCCATGAATGCTTTGATCTGTGCTCTTGATAAAAATGAATTTAATAGAATTTCTCATTGTAAAACTGCATAGGAAATTTGGCATACCTTGGAGGTGACACATGAAGGAACTTCTCAAGTCAAGGAGTCTCGTCTAGCCCTATTCAGCAATGAATACGAGAACTTTATGATGGACAAAGGCGAGAGCACAAAGGACATGTTTGGACGCTTTTCAACTTTGGTATACAATGCTAGAGCGCTCGGGAAGGTATTCACTGAGGTAGAGCTTGTGAGGAAGGTGCTACGAGTTTTACCGATGAACTTTGAGGCAAAAGTCACGGCAATCCAAGAATCGAAAGATTTGAGTAAACTTAGCATGGAGGAGTTGATTGGTAACTTGATGAAATATGAGCTTGAGCTAAAAGCAAAGGAGGAACGCAACAACTCCGAATCAAAGAAGAAGACGATTGCCTTAAAGAGCAAAGAAGAGAGCGATGAAGAAGAAGAAGATCCGATTGAAGAGCTTGCAATGGCTGTCAATAATCTTAGAAAATGGTCAAGATTCAAGCCACGCAAGAAGAAAACAAAGGGTAATAGGTCAAAAGATTCTGACAATTCCGATAATGAACTGACTTGCTATAACGGCAACAAGCCTGGCCACTTCAAACAAGAATGCCCACTTCTCAAATACAACAAAGGAAAGAAAAAGAAGAAGAAGGCTTTTACAGCAACTTAGGATGATGAAGAAGGAGAGGAAGTCTCGAATAGTAGCTCAGAGGAGGCTAACTTGTGTCTTATGGCAAAATCAGAATCAGAAGCAAGATCAGAGGAATCTAGTGAGGGAGGTAACTATACTTATAAAGAACTTGTTTTTATGTGTCTTGATCTTACTAAAGTAGTTGATGCTCTTGAATCTAAAATTGAAAAACTGAAAACTGATAGGAGAGAACTTGCTCGTGAAAATTTTAGGTTAGAAACTGAACTTGAAAATATTCAAAACCTAGAATGTGAAAAATGTAAGATTTTAGATTCAGAATTATCAAGACTTAAGAATAACTCTAAGAATCTTGAAAAAGAAAACTTGAGTCTTAAGGAAATCATTGACACTAGGAAAAAGGATTTTATAAATAGATGCACCTCACTTGTCACTGAAAACACAACACTAAAAACCAAAGTCCAAAATCTTGAGAAATCTTTGAATAACTTTTCAAGAGGCGAAAAATCTTTCAACATGCTATTGGGAAATCAAATTTTTGCTAACAACAGAAAGGGACTAGGTTTTGGGAAAACACAAGTTGAGGATAATGCAAATGGTAAGAGTGTCTTTGATAGATCTGAAATAATTGGACATCGTTTTGAAAATTGTAGTCATAGGAACAAGAACACGAAATTTATACAAGTTTGGGTTCCTAAGAATTCTACAAACAAATTTCATGTCTATTGGAACAAGAATAAAAGGACTAAACAAGTTTGGGTTCCAAAGGGTTTGTTTATTCATAATGCTTCTGCCACTAGCAATCATGGACCTATACATAGGTCACAAAAATCTTTCATCGTGTAGGTATGGTGGCAGGCTAAGGAATAACAACGATGTCCTCTGAATTTTGGCTATTCCAGAAACACAACGGGCAACAAAGCAAAGTTCCTTAGCCTAGTACAAAGGTGACAGAATCACAATGGGCAACCACGAAAAATTATCGTAAAGGTAAAACAGGTGAAGGTATACTTATCTGATCGATATATTAATTGTGATAATCTGCACCGTATTCTGAATGAAATCAGCCAATATTGAGATGTTGTAAAGAGATGATGATTTTTTGATTCTGACTTGGTCTACATAATTAGCCAATTATATTGATGCCAAAAACACCATTTTTTTAATTACTTCATACATATTTGTTTGGATTAAACATTGTGTTGGATACATTTGGTCATAATTCGGCTAACTCTATATTCTCGGTTTTCTGATTATTTACACGGCTTCAATTCAAATTCAAAGAATGTTATTTAAATTGTTGCTAAAATTGAGTTTGAAAATTTTTGGACGCACACTTCATGGTCTGGTTTATCAATTTTAGTTAGTGATATTTTGGATTGAAAGAGAAACTCAGATGCAGATTACACTAGTAATATAGTTGATAGAAAAATTACTAGTGGAACGTGATTAATGTTTGAAATATTCATTTGCTGCATCGTTTTTCAAAGAAAATATCTACATATTTTTCATAATTTTCAAATAGCAGAAAATTCTCTCAATACCCCCCTCGAGAAAATAATTGTTTGACCATATTTTCAAATTAGTCATTTTTATTTTAAATGACAAATTTTGACTAATCCGACTCCCTACTAATTATCAAAAAGATAAATAGTGATTGAAAAGATGATAAGAGTTGATATTTAACATACATTACTCAAGAAAGTATATTTGGAAAATTTCTTTAGGAATTCAAACAAGAGTTATAAAACTTTTTGTTGGGTAAAGATTCCATGACCATTTCTATATCTATCATTATTTCTATCCACCATGGTTTATCAAATATTCAATATAGTTTGTCGATATGTGGTACTATATTCAGGAATCATTTGTTTTTCATGTCACATTTTTTTAAAAAATAAATAAATATCCAAAGTATTCACTCTCATTTAAAAGTCCTCACGGTTATGCGTGGTGAATTACTTGGATTTTTGATTATGTGCTTCCATGCTCATTTAAAAGTCCTCACGGTTATGCATGTATGGAACACATATCAAAATTAATTGATTAAATAGACAAGTTGATTCTAATGCCATTTAAAAGTCCTCATGGTCATGCGTGGTTAGAAGATACTTGATTTCATTTTTAAAATTAAATTGGAATACTACTAATCTCATTTAAAAGTCCTAACGGTTATGCATGATTAGTAGATATTCAAATTCCTGATATAAATGTACCACAGGTAGATACAACTGAATGATTTTATATGTGAACATCATTACCATCATTTCTAAAAGCGAAATATGCTCCTAACAAGGGTAGTTATGGTTTTTGTTTGATTCTTATTGGAGTTTAATATTTATATTCAATTTGAGTTTTAATGTTGGATTAATATTGAACACTTAATCTCTATTTTTCTCTAACACTATTATTCTTTTGCTAATAACAAAAGGGGGAGAGAAAAGTTAAGATTTTGTCAAATAGAATCAAGCAAGGGTCAAATAATTTTCCATTTGCATCTAGGCTCATTTATATATTTCTATTTGTATGCATATATGTAGGGGGAGCATCATGTAGAGAGGAAGTATTTAAATAGGGGGAGCAATTAGAGTATATCATTGATCAAATACATTTAACACGGTCAAAATCTTAAATATATGTTTGTTATCATCAAAAGGGGGAGATTGTGGAATATGCAAGTATATGATTTTTGTTTGATGATAATAAACATATATACATATATATTCATTTAAATGTATTTGGTAATGTACTATTTTGTTTTTCATAGATTAAATAAACATTTTTTGAATAAAATAAACTACACAGAATTTGAATTCAAACAGAAATTTTATTCGAACAAATATTTATTACAATCTTGAATAGTACAATTTCAAGCTCTCACTATACATATACAATTTTGAATACATCACGATTTCATATGTACAGATAACCTCACTACATATCACTCATACTCGTATTTTGACTTCAACTGCATTCCAGTTTGAATCCAGCATCTGAGCAATCTGCAAAAATATTCGCTAACGCAGTAAAATTGAAAAAGAAATATTTTTGCAATATAAAATGAAATATGATTTTTGAAAATATGATTTACTTCAGTTATTTGGGTTGTTCGTCATCATTTGAATTCATCACACACGAACAGTGTGACATGCACAGTGTATCACTGTACATGCCACAAGGCCGTGCACATCGATATACACTTAATAATGCTACAGGGACAGGTGAGCACAGGTCAAACCCAAATGAAAAGCCGGGTTCAACTCACGTGCAATATATTTAAAATCACGACACGAGCACAAGGTCAAACCCGAGTTTTTAAAACTGGGTTCAACACAAGGCTACATGAAGAATGCAAAGCTTTGACAAATCAAAAATGCATCAAAGCACAAATACATGGATCAATGCACGTAACTCATGTACATCAACCAAGATGAACTAGACAAGTCAAGCAACAAGGAAGACCACAAAAAAATGCATCTCAAGTGACAAAACTCGAGTGCAGCAGTGAAACCAGTTCATGTATGCACCAGAGCACTAATGACCAGAACACAGAGTCAAAGCAGCAACAATCAAACCAACAGCTACACGATACCACAATATCAAGTCCAAGTGACATCACAACAAACGACGTGAATGCAACTACAAGAACACAAGGCATAGCAACTGCATAGGACTGCAACAACCAAATGGATGGAAGCAAAGACCAGAAGTACAACATGACCAAGTTCATATGCACAGTGCAGACCACAAAATGCCACCAAGCAAACAAAGATCAAACAGTAGAGGTAACAGCGTGGAACAATGCCCAAGTATACAATAAAACAAGGCTCAAACCAAAAGTGCAGTGCAACTATAAAGAAGACAGTGGCAGCAGTTCAGATGACAATGAACTAAAGTGAAGTTCACAAAGACTTCAAGACAGTGATTCAATCAGACCTGACATAAGTTAAAGAAGCCAGAGTGAATGCAGACAAGCATACTTGAAGACCACCCATATAGCATCAAAGCTTATGTATGCAGACCAGAAAAATCAGACTCAACTATAGGGATGAATACAATGTCAAAGCACAGAGCAATCAAGTGTTAACAATCAATCAACAAAGATCAAATACACAGCAGTCTCAAGTGATACAAATGCACAACAAAAATGAAGACTACAAGAAGTATGCAAGACAGAGTGCAATTATCAAAGAAACAACAGAGACCAAGCAATGAACAGTAGATACATGAATAATGCAATAGTGTCACAATGTCACAGCAAACAGGCAACAACAACAAGTTCAAGTGAAACAAATCCAGAATTGACAAATGGAAGAAGTATGCAATTCGAAATGATACAACTACAAGTACAGGGAACAACAACAATGAATACTGCAACATGCCCAAATGTCCAGACAACATCATATTCACGAATGCAATGCTAAATTGAAGTTCAGTTTAAACTAACCAGAAAAATGGCCAGAGACGAAGATCACAGAGGTCAGAGAATCAATGCCGTGTAAAGTCGAAAGCAACAGTGGATGAACGAGATTCAACAGTGCAGAGATAGGCCGAAGTCAGAATTCAAAAATCAAATTCGTATTTTTGAAAAGGTCCAAAGTCAAAGCAAATTAAAAAGAGGAAAGTTTCTGCCTTTTTATTCAAGAAAAATCGAACGCGTGAAAATCATAGCCGTGAGTAACAAGTCGAAAGAAATCAGGAAAGTCGTGCGCATCAAGGATTCAAGTTTTGGAAAGTATCGAATTGAAACGAAGCAAATACAAGTGTCACGAATTCATATAAATACAAAACCCAAATTATCATCATCGGCATCGAGTCAAGCAAGCAATTTAAACGAGCAACGAAAGAAATTACATACCGAATCAACAACTCGATCATCAGAGAACGAAAGAGCCCAAGCAACGCAAATCAGAGAATCGAGAGAGCAAAAGCAACGCAAACCAGTGAATTGATCAATCAGAGAAGGAGCGACCAACCGAGCAAGAAAATCAAACAATCGCGATCTCCAATATTTAGAAAACCCTAATTTCAGAAAGAAGAACGACCGCAATTGTTTCAGAAGGAAGAACAAAGGATCGGCAGCATTATTCTCACAAACCAAAAGAATTGGATCGGGCTAAAAATAAAAGGGCCGACTTTATTATAAAGGGGATTGGTTTAGGGTTTTATTAAGAGGGTTTTTTCTTAATTTTTATTTGAGCAAAAATTACGGATTCACGTTTGTATTTTAATTTTTGCTCCTGCTTTATTTTTGAAGTCTGTTTTTTCTTTTCGAGTCAAAGAATTTGTAAATCACCACCTAGGTTGTAGGTAGTGTCAGATTGTCTAGTTAGAATTAGTTCAGTGAGTAGGGTGCGCGAGTTTGCAAAACTCTATAGGCGGAGCAGAGTTTGCGAGTAAGCGAAACTCTATAGGCGGAGCAGGGTGTGTGAGTCTATGAGAGTGTTTGTGAGCGGAGCAAAAGGGTTTGCGAGTCTAGTAGAGTGTTTGTAAGTGGGATACTGTTTAATTCTAATAGAAATCTGGGAATGCAGCAGTAGGCAGGGGTTGCCGAAGCTGGGTAAATTTTGTGTGTGATTTACTTTACAGCATATTTATTTCTGCAGTTTGTTTTCTGTGTTTAAATCGAAATAATTTGCTATAACCCTATTCACCCCCCTCTAGGGTTAATCTAGATCCTACATATTAGGCACAATAGATGGTATCTTGACAGCAATCTGCTTCGAGCTTCGAGATAAGATATTAAGTGACTGATTGAGGGTCCGCCTTTCCATAATGAAGTATTAAGTGGCTCAAGAGATTTTATTTGATGTTAACTGAATAGTCACCATTGAGGGGCCTGCCTTAGGAATATGTATTAAATTATGGGGTCTGCTTCAATTGAGGTCTTAATTGCCAGGGTCTACCTATTTTCCAATAAAAGGTATTAATTGGCTTGGGTATTATCTCTCACATTGTTAGATATTTATGACGTAAAATTTGAGTTATGGGATCCAGAAACCTGCTTCGAAAATGGAAGGTATGAAGTAGTTGATTATGGATCCCCCTGATTTCCTGATAAGAAATATTAAATGGTTTTATGTACCCAAGACATATTCTTATTTTAAAATATACTTCCCAAGTACTGAAATGGTACGACTCGAGATTTTTATTCATCAAACATTTATTGTTCTGAATCTCGCCTCATTAGAAATAGGTTAAGGACGGAGTGATGATAGAGAATATGCTTAAAGTGGAGTGGCTTAAGCTTGTGGTAGTTATTATTATCTTTTACAACAACTTATGTTGTACCTATGTACTTTAAATAAATTATGTAACAAATTTAACTTGACAGTTTGATGATGTATTATATTATGCCATTTCAAATGGTTTTGAAATAAATGAGGAACAATTTGCTATTTTATTTTACTTCATCTGTTGTGAGTTTTGAAAAATAACTAATGCTCTATATAGTTACTTTCTTTTCTAACCAACAGACAGCCTTAGAACGGATCAAAATTACGATGGTCCTTTTCTGGATCAAAGTTTAGGTCTATTCCGAGGTGGGTTATTACATTATCTTTCAAATCTGATGCGGTAATAGTTTTCGGTGGCATCTTTACCTCAAGTGGCAGCTTAAACATCTTAATGAAGAGTTTTCGGACACGGAACATCAAATCAAAACCAATGAAGGCAGGGGCTTTGATACAAGTCTCAACTTCAAATTGATAATGATGAGCACTCAGAAAAACATGAGTACTTTTGTTTCTGATGGTGACAGATTTTGGGGAATGGAGTTAGGTGATTATTTTGGAAGAGCTCTAACTTTGAAAAGAATACATTTTTTCTAATATGTTCAGAAAATAGAAAGGGATGCGGTTTTGAATGAAAGAGCTCTGGCAATTCGGAGGAACGAAAAGCAAAAAAAAGGATTGGATCGAAGAAGATAAAAGACCAATCAAATATATTTTTTAAAGGGAATTTTTTTAAACTCACTCAATTATAAAGTATTACACTTAAGTGGAGTTGTAACTTAATTCTAGTGAAATGATTAGTATATCCTCATTAACAAAGGTTGGTAGTTTACGACTATTGTATGCATCAATATTTAATTCTAGTAGTAGTTTGAGGGGCAACAACACGAAGTAACGGGTTAGTGGCTGAAGCTAGGTATATATATATGTGTGTGTTCTTTATTTTTTACATTTAAGTTTTTTCATTTTGCTTTATCTATTTATTTACAAATATTTAAATATCCTATTCACCCCTTAGGTTATATTGCATGATCCTAACAAGTGATAACATAACAGGTTGTTAGGAAAATATGTTATCATGTATAATCCTAGTTGTAGATTTAACGAGAGTCAACTCATGTGAGTTTACGTATTTTTAACGGAACAGATTCTTCAAATCAAAAATTTAAAATTTAACTTTATTTAAAATCTATTAATTCAAATTTGGGATATTATTAAAAATGACTATGATATGGTAGATAAGATTAATATTTTGCTTGATATAAAAGTTATAAATATTTTTATCATTTTAATTAATAGAGTTGAATTTAACCATATCTCTCAGTACATAGAAAGTTCGGAATACTCTCGATGTAAAATATGATGGAAAACTTAAGAATAGTGAGAAACTTCCCAAAGCTGATAGAAGAGTGGAACTGTCTTTGACGGATGCACAAAAGATAATGCAAACAACGATAGTGAAGACGACAGTGGTGATGATTCAACAAATGATGAGATAAGTGATTTTTCATTTAAAGATTTAGTTCTCTTATGTCATAAATTAACTAAAAACATAGACGATCCTGAACTAAAAGATAACTATTTGTAAAGCAAAAAAAATCTAAAATGCATTAGAAAAAGATGAATTGGAAAATAAGTTTGAAAACATTAAGAAAATTGAAAAATTTTATTTCAAAAAAGGTTTGAACTATGAAAAAGATTTTATTTGCTTCAAGGAAAATGTTCAAAAGATTAGAAACTGAGGTGATTTACAAAAATAACATTTTACAAAAAGAGTTGGAGAAATTTAAGATGTTTGAAAATTCAAAATGTGAAAAATGTAAAAATCTAAGAGAAGAAAATTTGTTGAGTATTGAGATTAACGTAATGGGCTAGAAAAAGAAATTGAAAAGATTAAATATGACGTAAGTCTTGAATGCTTTAAATTTGCAAATTTTGAAAAGTAATTAGATGACAATAAAGAACGTTTAAACGCTTAAAAATGAGAACGTGGTTTTGAAAAATAGAACTAAAATTATTCGAACAAAACACATATTGGAAAAGGAGATTGAAGAAATCAAGGACTTTGAAAAACATTAGTTTAAAAAAGGCCAACCTTTGTAAATTAAAATGCTTGAAATTAAGACCAAAATAAAAGAGCTCAAAACGAAACTTAAAGAGAAATGATTTTGAAAAGAGAGACTGTTATTAGTCGTTATTCTAAGCTAATAAATGAAAATTACCTTTTAAAATTAAAATTTAAGGAACTCAAGTTGATTCTTCGAAAATTTTCCACAAAGAAAAATCATTTAACATGTTATTAGGAAATCAAATCTTTGCGAATAACAAAAAATGACTGAATTTGAAAAGCCCCAGTTTATGGACAAAAAATTAGTAACGCGCTAGGGGGAGTACTGTGTTTTCGAAATGCATGAAGTGTGGCAATATTTGACATAGTTATAATAATTGTCGAAATATAAACATAAATAAGTGAGTCAAACTAATTTGGACACCTAAGGGTACAACTACTAATATTAATGGTTTGTTACACAAACAAATTTGCATACCAAAAGTTTCAGACGCAAAAAAACGTGGTCCTACATCTTTCCCTTGGCCACTCACTTCTTCTAACAGGTTGGTACAAAACAGACTAAGGAGCAACAATGATGGAAGCGGATTTTGAGTTGTACTATATATTTAATAAGAAAATTCTGCAATGTTCCTTAGCTTAGGAAATTAAAATGGAGATCCATGCACTTTGGGTAACAATGGTGAACACGAATGCAACTTCAAAGATAAGCGAATGTATGATCTCTAAACTCTACTTTTTAATTTTCATTCTAATAAAATTGTCATAACTTAAGCATTAAAATTTTGATTTGTAATGTTATGGAAATAGATAAAAAAATCCTGTAAGTTTTATGCTTAGAGTTTCTCCAAGTTTTGATCTTAAATGACTGAAAAATTACAAATAATTTAGTACAATGTTTGAAACACATTACGTAACGTCTTCACGCGGCTATATTATTTTAACCATAAATTTTGCTCTGTAATCCTGTTTATAAAATTGTAGATCTTTTAAAAACCTTATAGAAAATTCTATAATTTTCATGCTTTGATTGTTTTGATGATTAATTTCAAAAACCCTTGAGAAAATGCTTTTATGTCAATATTATGATTAAAAATCATTCCAGAATTGTTTTATTGTAGCAGTAGTAAAGAGGCCAGAACTTCAACAATATAACTCTAAATTTAGAAATTCATGAAGTTTTGGAAACCATGCAGATAATTTTATAACTATTTTGTTTTGACTTTTAACTGATTCATTACTAAAAGCCTCAAAAAATAGTAATCAAGCCTGCATATTGCTTGAACGGTATTTTTGATTTATTCAAACCGCATGTAGTGTTTTGAACATAACTTTTGATCTATTTGTTATTTTAACTTGAAAATAACTTTGTTGATTAGATATGTTGAATATCTGAAAGTCTAATGTTTAGTACAAAATCAAATTATGGACTTTAAATTTTCAAAGAATGGTTTTAAAAACAAACTGATTTTTCGAAACAACAATGGTCAATGTTTTATGAGGATAATATTTTGATTTACATGTGATTGTTCTATTCTTCTTTATGAAATAATATTGTATTTTTTTACTTTGGATGATAAGTAATAAATCTTATATTTAAGTGCTCTTTCTTGATTTTTGTGTTATATTTGGCATAGGTAATTTTGTTAGGAAATTCGAAGTGGAGCATACTCGTTGACAACAATGATAATGAGAGTTCGAGAGGCTGGATGTAAAAGAATTGTTTGAGGTACCATCATCCATCGCAACTAACAGGTCGACTTAATAAGTGGTATAATTGTTCGTTACTGTGGGCAACCAAGATAATAATTGATTTCATGATGGGGTAGTTTGTTTTTTTCTATTTAGAATATTTGAAATGGATTTTACCATTTATATTTCCTCTAGTTTGATATTTTTAATATCTCTTATGTCACACAAATTGACTGACATTTCACACATTTTACTTCATGCACATGTGAAGAGCTTGCAATTTTGTGTTTTCGTTTTATTTTATTTTTGAATATCCAAAAATATGTTTTCTTTCTTAGAATTTTTGTTTAAAAAAATTGGGAAACCTTTTAATGCCCCGAATATTGATTTTGATGACAAAAACCATATAGATATAGATAATAATGTATTGTCAACTTATATCGTATATATTGTAGAATGTTACATAGGAATAGAATAATTATCCTTGGAGATTGATCGATACAAAGACCAAGAATGAAGATTTAGAGATGATCAAGACTTGTGTGTTTAGAGATAAAAGACTCGAAGAGCTCAAGACTTTAGTATTTATTATGAGTCATTAGAATGAACTATTAAAATCTTTGATAGCAGATTTGATCTTTAACGCGAATTTCTGATCTTCGATATTTTAATCAAAATAAATTATTTTAAATTCAAAATATATTTTTGTTAATACTTTAAATAATTTATTATGTATTCTATTTAAAAATTAATGTTTAAAATTATTTTACAAAAATTTATAAGTTTGAAAACAATTCAAAAGAAAATTCATTTTTCAAATTATACAAGGGCGTGTCGACATACCCCTCCTAGATATGTCGACATACCGACTGTTGGTTTGTTTTAAAATTTTGAAAAGAAGTATTTTTTTTTGGATGCATCTCTTCATGAATGTATACTTATGTTCATTCACTATATGAAGAGGGGTACAAACGAATTTTTCACCTAATTTTATCACT
The DNA here is from genome assembly GCA_030765085.1 of Allium cepa. NCBI lineage: Eukaryota > Viridiplantae > Streptophyta > Magnoliopsida > Asparagales > Amaryllidaceae > Allium > Allium cepa. The sequence goes on from CM060931.1 coordinate 401,185,406, forward strand.
TTCTTTTACTCCTTACTCTCTTGTTCTATTTCTTGAAAACTACTTTCTATATTCTTCAAAATATATATTGAATCGTTCTATACTCTACTTGATTGATTCTCTACAGACTATATACTATTTTGGAAGCATTCTCTCTACAAACTCAAAGCTCAAACTACTATCGAAAAGGCTGTTGGATATCTTGTATCCTAAGTACAACTATTTGTATTTGAAAATCAACAACTCTACTCTTATTTGTTGGGTGTGCTTATTGCTCATTCAAATCAAGTGGGTGTGCTTAGTAGACCATCTAAATATAGTGGGTAATTTTATTCGCTGCTAAATCAAGAGAGTTTACCCTAGACTCGTGAGACAGGAGGGTGTTTCTCGTAGCCTTGAAATTGAGACTGTATTCTACTTTGCTGGCGATTAAAAAGAAATATGTATAAGAAATTGTATGGGATTGGATGTAGGAGGAATCTGAACTAGTATAAAACTTTTGGTCTCATTTCTCTAACTCATTACTTTACTTTTAATACATTTATTCATATGTATGATTGCCTGTTAGTATATGTATTTGTGTGTGTGTGATTGATTATCTGTGTTTGATTCAAAGCTTGAAATAAGTTAAAAAGTTCCATAAAAGTTATAAAACACTATTCACCCTCATGTAGTGTTAAAGTGGCCTTAAGAGCCATTCACATTAATACTATGTTGTTTTTCTCAGAGCATTAGGTTTTCAAATGACATACTGGACCAAAGACACAAGCACTTAATAATTCTAAGGCCATGAATATTTTGTTTTTTTCATTCAATAAAAATGAATTTAATAGAGATTCTATTTGTATGTGTGCATATGAATTCTGGAGAACACTGCAAGTTACACCTGAGGGCACAGTAAAGTGAACAGACAAAAATTTCCATGCTAACTAATCGGTTTCAATTAATTAAATAAAACTAAATGAGTAATTTTCCAATATGTATTCTAGATTCTAGGATATAGTTCATTCTTTAGTATCATTTGATAAAAAATTCTAAAGAGGACCAAATCAAAAGAGTTCTTAATTCACTCCCTTCAGAATGGGATCAAAATACATTAGCAATAGAAGAGGCTTATGACATTAGTACTTTAAAAGTTGAAGATTTAATTGGTAATCTAATCAATACTATAATATTATTATTGAGTTAGATTTCAAAAGCATACAGGCCTCCTTCATATTTTGAAAAATTAACATTCATGTTTTTATATTATTTCTATTCCAAACTTTGAAATGTGATAACTTTTTCTACATTATTTGGATTTAAAAATCGATTTCACCATTAAATCTCAAATTTAATATGCTTTCCAACGATATCCATTGTTGATAGCTAAAAATAAATTTTTAAAATAATAGTTTTTCGGATTATTCATATTATTAAAGTTATTAAATCTGTTTGACTTTATTTCTTTTAACTAATCTATGTCGTTGATTGTTTTGAAAATTTCCAACCTCTGATTCTACTTTCACAAATTACAGTCAAGTCTGGTGAAATCCAACATTACCAAAATACAACAACAATGTGAGGTGGAATTAGAAATGGAACCAGAAAGCTCAAAAGCATTAAATACAATTATATGCTTCTTATTATATTGAATTTTCTTTGACTGTAAAAGAAATACAATGATATTCTTCATCTTAAAAAAATATTGTTGAATAATGGTTGTTAGTTCCAACTCTTCGGACATAAAATATGTATGCTTTAGATTTAGCATATTTTTCACTAGAATCGTTCAAAACAGAAATAAATCTCTTTATCCTCTAATCTTATCATTCTACAATAATATGATGTTGCATAACATGTTCCTAGACATAGTTACGGGATCATCGTCAACACTTGCGTTCTCATGAATCATGTCAACATTGCTTTTGGCATTTTTGGATCAATGGTCAAGTGTAAAACAAATGTTGTTACCTGCACTGCTCTTATAGATAGTTATTACCTAAGCAGTAAATGGAATCAACGACATCAAGTATTAAAGGAAATGATTGATAAAAGTATCTCACCAAATGAAGTTACATATAATACAACTGATGCATGGAGCAACAGCTGATGCACACAATAAATTTATATGTGTATTGTATGAAAATTTTATCTTTGAAATCATTTTTTCTCGATATTTTGCAATTGTTTATCAAGCATCAGTACTATCTGCATTACTGTTTTCAAATATTTATATACAAGTTTTAGACAAAATGTAAACTTATTTGAAAATTGATAAAAAAATCACTATTTCTTAATCAATGAACCATACAAATCATTTAAACACGTTATGATGATAAAAGGTTGAGTGTGGTCCGTATGCAAAGCACGGGTTCACACTAGTATTCTATAAAGCACAGTTGTAGGGTAGGAAGAAAAGCAAGGCAACCGAAAAGAAATCAGTTGCATTCAATGCTACAACCTACGATAAGGATTTAGATGATGATGATGATAATGATTAGGAAATTGCACTTATGACAAGAAATTTTAGAAGATTCCTAAAGTATAGAAAGATGAATAACTTCCATAGACTTGAACAAAAATTCTGGAAACGAGACTGTTAATTCAATATTACAACTATGTTGAACCTGGTCACTCGCAAAAAGACTATCTGTATCAAAAGAAATCAAAGATCACTCATGTCACTGATTCATCCAAAAGAATAAAGATGGCTTACACTGCAATTTTAGATGATTCTGAAACTAAACCAAGTGACAACAAACTAGATATAGAAAATGTCAATATGTTTCACAGCAATAGAAGATCAACTGAATCGGAACAAAGGACAAAAGCAAAAAAGGTAAATTTTAATTTATTTATTTTCATTTTAAATTATTAAATTTAGGAATAAATATAGATTAATGATAATAATAAGTTTATCTAAATATATGTTTATATATATAGAAATATTTATGTCCTTTGTTTAAATGTGAAATTTTCAGCCAATATGTCGACATATGTCACATGGGTATGTCGACATAAGTGGTAGAAAATGGGAGAATCTTTCCAAATTAAAACTTTTGAATTTCCCACTCTTTTGCATTAATTTAAAAACTAAAAAGGCATATTTTCAACTATACTCTCTATTATATCATCTCATTCCTTTCTCTCCATTCACTCACATTTTATTTCAAAATTCAAATTCATTCTTCACTCTGCTACCTTCAAAACTTCACAATAATGTCTTCCTCAAGCCAACCCGCCTCATCCAAAGCCAGTAAGCTCACCAAAAAGATCAAAGTTAACTTCATAATGATCAAGAGACCATTTAAAACTATTTTAAGCATTCCATTTATGGAAAAGTATTTTTGAGAAGGTTTGCAAATTTTAATGAATTTTCTTCTTATGGTTTACAAGATCTTACTTTAGAAAATGATATCTTTGGTTTAATCGATTTATCTCAAAATGATTTTGATTGCTATCCCAATTGATCAAAATGTTTTGTGCGAATTTAAATGGTAAGTTTTTTCAAGGAGAATAAGGTCAAATTTGGAAGAGTGTAAAAAGAAAATACTATTGTTTTGGATTGCAAAATTTTGGGACAAATTCTTAGTTGTAAAAGTAGTGAAAATGAGGCTCTCCATTTTTGAAATTGATTATAGAAATAGGGAAGTTATGCATGATTTATGGTTTTAAGAGCAAAAATCTTAAGCCTAAAGCAAGACTAATGAGTCTTATTTTATAACAATGTATTACACCAAAGACAGGTAATTACAATAACCCTACTAAAAAAGTTTTCAATGCTCATTTTGCTATCTTCGAAAAGTATGATATAAATTGGACTCAAATAATTTTGGATGACTTTATTCAAAAGTAAATCTCTAGGCTTGAGAACACACTTTACCATGGCTCCTATCTTACTAGATTTTCCTATTATTTTGGTATTGATCTAAGAGGTGAAAATATTTTGCCTCTCATAGTTTTCGACAAAACCAACCTCTGTTTTATGCACATCCCACTTGAATTCGAACCCTATGAAACTTTTGTTAAAATTGAAGAAAGATTGACATAGGAAGAAGAGCAAGAAATTCAACAACAAGAAAAGGAAGAAGGTGACTGTATGGAAACCGAAGAGGAGCAAGAACAAGAAGTGGAAGAAGAGGAAATGGACACTTGCGTAGGAAATTTTGACAAACCTTCTCTCTATTTCAACAAAGAGATTCTTAAAAACCAAGAAAAGCTTCTCAACAACCAAAAGAAACTTAAACACTCCTTTAGTAAAAACTCTAATAAAGTGGGAAAATACTTTGGAAAGATCACTAGGAAGCTCAGTGGAAACTCTTCTCCCTTATCGTCATTATTTTAGATCTTGTCTACCTTTGTATCCCTTTGTTATATGTTTTTCTAGTTTTCTTTTATGTCATTTTTATATATTTTTGTTTAAATTCATGTATCTATCTATTTTGACTAATGAAATTTACTTCTTGCTGTTTAATTATTTTATCGTAATTTCTGCCAATCATTAAAATAAAGTATTATTAAGTAGAAATAAATATTAGAACTAAAACATAAATGTGCAAATTAAGGCACATATGTCGACATATACTACACAGATATGTCGACATATTAGCTGTTTTTGAAAATTTTAAATTTTAAATTTTTTTAACTACTTTTAAAATAGTTATTTAATTCGACTTTTCATCTTTATTTAAACAATTTTTTCCAGAAAAACTCGTAAATTGATTCATATTTCATCTCCTTCCATTTCCAAACATTTCCTTTCATAAAAAATGAGTTCTCTATAACAAAAACTTTGTGAAAAATTTGAAGAAACACTTCAATCTTTCTAAGATATTCTTTGTTTCATTTCTCGAAATCAAAGGCATTTGGAATTGATCCAAATGCAAATGATAAAGGAACAAGAGAAGCACTTTGATGATCTTCATTGGTTAATTTCCTCTCTTATCAAAGATGATCAAAACAATAAAGATGATCAAAACAATAACCCTGAATTTTCAAACTCCAAGGCAAATGCGGAACAAGAAGATTGGAATGCCATAAAACAAATTCAATCTTTGGATCCCAAGGATGGGTTGAAGTTCCAAGGAAAATATATTATCTTGATTGTTTATAATTTGTAAGTATATGCTTTAAAACTTATATATTTAAATTCGATTGGGTTGTAAGTAATATAATTGGGTTTGGATTGATATACCATTGTATATAATATTTGATTTGGTTTGATTCACGTTGTATAGTTTGAAATTATTTATTAGGGGTTGTTGAATTATGTAATAGTTTGATTTACTAGTAAAATTTGGTTTGTCTTATTTTAATGTCTCCAAGATTTAGTATTTAAATATTGATTTGACTCCATAATTCATAAGTATATCACATTTAGAGGGAGTATTGTTTTTCATCCATTTTTGTTGATGACAAAGGGGGAGGAAAATATAAAATATAACATATGCATATACTAAGGGGAATTATATTATATCTTATATGCAATAATATTTAAGCGGTTGTCATCATCAAAAAGGGAAAAGATTTTTATCACCTCAAATGTTAACGTGGATGACAACAACCATATAAATATAAATACTAATGTTTTGTCAAGTTGTATAGTATATATTGCAGAATATTACACATGAACAAAATGATTAAACTTGAAGTCTGAACGGTATAGAGACCAAGAATGAAGATTTAGAGATGATCATGACTCAGGAGTTTAGATATGAAAGATTTGAAGAGCTCAAGACTATAGTGTTTAGTATGAGTCATTAAAACGAATTATTAAAGTCCCTGATAACATACTCTGATCTTTATCCTAAATTTTCGACCTTTCATATTTTAATCAAAATAAATTTGTAATGACCCAGAATTTCTGTCATTTGAAATTCAGATATTTAATTGATTTTAAATATCAACAAGTAAAATTTTGTAAGTCGAAAATTTTATTTTTCGAATTTCTGGATTCAATTGGATAATTAAATCGATAATTTAATATTTGAAATTGTGTAAATAATTGAAAATCGGGTTTAATGTGATTAAAATGATTTATAAAGTTATATTAAATCATATTGGAGTTAGAACAATGTTTGTGAACTTTTAAAATTGAAATAAAAGTTAATTTGTGAAAATTGAATATTTTAATATTTAATCGACTAGTGAAAATAGTCACTTTTCAAACAATCTCGGATTTCGACGAAACCAGTTTCATCAGATCCATAATGTTATATTATTGTATGGTTTCAAATTTCGTGTCAATCGGATTTACGGTTTGTCCGGGGCAAGCCAAAACGCATAGAAATTGGTTAATCAATTTAATTTAAATTTTGATCGTTTATTTCCGTAACTCGCACAGATGATCAAATTAGCTTCTGAATCACGTTCCATTGTGTCCGGAACACGGGGTAAACCTAGAAATGCTGGTCACCGTGCGACATTTGGAGTTCGGAAATTTGGAGTGGATAGTGTTTTCGTTGAAATTTCTATAAAAGCACCTCTATTATCTTCATTTGCAAACAAAGAAAACCCTAACCCTAATAATATTTCAGCCACCATTAACACTTCGAACGGCCAGAAAGCTCCCGTCTTCCTCCTCCTTTTCCTCTCGATCCACTCAGTATTAACAAAAATCTCCAACTACAACATCTAAGAGCGTAATGAGATCTTCGATATGTACGGCTACGATCGTAAATGGAGCGACGTAGAGGAAGTTATGGTGGCCAATAGGCCTCACGTGCGTGCACGAAAAATGAGGTGAATAGGCGGCCGAGTTGCATAGGCTTGTGACCGTGGGTAGAGGCAGGTTGGAGCTTTGGAACGATGGTGTTCGATCATGTTCTCGACGTTCTTGGTGGCCGTGAAAATTCAAGGTTTATGGCGGCATTTGGGTTACTTGCGTGCGTAGTATCCTGCTGTTGGAGAAGATTATGCGCACGGCCTGATGTTTGGTTGCAGAACGTAGAGTCAAAATTTCATGTAGGGTTCCCAAATAAAAAAATGAAAAAATTGATTTGTCTATATTAAATTCGTATGAACTTTGTAATAACATAACTTATTCATACGAGGTTGGAATTGCGTGAAATGAATTGTGTTGCAAAGGTATGGACGGGCACTACGTAATGGAGCTGGTTTGGAGTCGTTTGGAGCTAGTTTGAATTTCAGGTAAAATTAAACGTGTGTTTAATTTTATTAGAAATAAAATGCTACAACTGTTATCAGAAACTCAAGGTGAGAACTTCTCACTCAATCGAATTGTTTCGATTTAAATTTTAAATATTTAGATTTAAAATTGCTTGATTGGATGATAGTTATTATCTGTTGTATTGAAATAGACCCTATACGCCGTATATTAAGCGGATGTTATTTATTAAACACATATACCGCGATAATTCCAACTTGTATGGAATTGGTATTATATATGTACTTAGGGTTGATTTCCCGCATTATAGAGCGGATGAGACCCTATTGCGCCGCATAGTAGCGGATAATATTTTATAAATCTCATATACCGAGATATTTCACCTCGAAGTGGAATGGTATTGTGCTAACATCTTTGGATGCAGGGAAACAGGTTGGAGGGATCCAACTGGATTCCTCAAATGATTGAATTTATTCCAATGTTGTGTGTTGATCTATTTATAATCTGCGTGATTATCTTTGTGATTGAAATCGTTAAAGGCTAAATTTTAGCCGAATTTATTTTTGATATTGTTAGATGCCGAAAATAAATAAAATTTGATTTCGGAAATTTAAGTTGAGAATTCATAATAAAATTTAATTTTGGAATTGATTCATTTTAAATAAATAAACGTTGAAATTTTTATGTTATAAAAATTATGATTTTTGTGAAATATAACCGAAATGTGATTTTTGAAATAAGTAGTTGATTAATTTATAAAATAGTTTAAATTGGGATTTTTGAATTATTATAAATGATTTATATAAAAGATTTATAAAATTGATATTTATAAAATAAAATATTGGAATTATAAAACGAGTTTTTATAAGTATCAGAATGAAGTATAAATGGATTTCATAAGTGGATGAAATCTATAGATTTATAAATTGTGAAGTTATAAAATGAATAGATTTTTTTAAAATAAAAGATTTATAAGTAATTAACTTATAAATTGGATTTTGCGTGTAAATGGAATATGGATAGAATTTGTTAATAAAGTGATGTTATAAGTTGAAGTTGTTATAAAGTACAAATGGAATTTATAAACGTTGTTTTATAAATCCGAAATCGACTTATTTTAATAAGTTTAATTATTATAGCTTATTAAAGGAAATATATCCATGATTTTGGACAGTGGATAATCCTTTAAATAAAATATGTAGAAATTGAATTTGGTTAACGAAGTATATTGGACGGTGAATAATATATTAAAGAAATATTTTGGAAAAGTGATATTTTAAATAGAATTAAAACGATTCAAAAATGTTTTAAAATGTATTAAGTATCGAAATCATAGATTTCAACATTCATTGTTGAAATAGACGTTTTTGAGAAATAGAAGGAAATGGTGGACTATAACACTGTTGTTATAGTAAATGATTTCCGAAAGGAAAAGTTTTGTATAGTATCGGGGTTTATATATCTATCTTAATTTCGAATCCCTATACTAGTGATTTTGGGTTGTCGTAACGATGTTTTACGTAACATTCGTTTTGACTCAAACAAATGTGTTTAAGAGAAGTTTTCCTTAAAGAATAAAATATATACTTAATTTGGATTTAAGTATGTTGAATATTTTCCAAATGTTGAAAATAAATGGATTTGTGAATTACTTATTATTGAATAAGTATGGAAATGTTTTTCCAATATAAAGTGAATGTTTTGAGATTATATCTTTTAAAGATAAATTGAAAGTGAATAATTGAAATAGATTTGAAAAATCGTATAAAAAATGAATATTTGGAAATGTAAATTCACAATGGAAATTTACAAGGGAAATTTGTTTTAAAAATAAACATTGATTTATTTTTAAAAGTGTGGGATAAATTTACGGATTTGGAAGCGGTAAGGATTTATTTAATTGGTTTAAATGAACCATTTTGAAATGAAAATTGTAAAGGCGAAAAGTGGTTTGAAATCTGTTTTCAAATGGTTGAAGTGTGGAAAATATATCTTATAAAGATATTTTTGAAAATAAATAATTTGGAAAATTATTTGAAGTCGGGTGATGTTGTGAATATTGATTGATAGTTAAATAACCGACTATCAATATTGACCCTTGAATGGCTATTTGTTGTGAATTGGTTGAAATTGAATGCTACACTTTTTTTTAAATTATTGCGCTCGTTATTCGGATTACCTATTCCGAATAATGATACGACGTAATGGATAGCATTGAAGACCGGTGTTGAAGACCGGGTATTTGTGAAAACGATAGGATGGCCTATCGATTGTCTCTGCACCGTTAGCTATGGTACGGAGATTTCCTTTGTGATGGGAAATTCAATCGGGATTGTGAATACTCGGATTGCAAGGGCTTCTTTGGAAGTGCCTTTGGTTCTGTTCGAACCCGGAACAGACTTGTATGGTTACGTATCTGACATTACATTTTGAGATATAAAGCAGATTTATTTCAAATACATCTCTGTTGATGGTGGAGAATTTATTCTCTTAGCTTAACACCCTTCTCTGAGACGTACGAGCTTAGAGGTTTTGTAGTTGAAGGTTATCAGCGATATACTCCCAATTTGGTAATGTGGCATGCTGAGTGTTGTTGTGTGATGATTATTTATTGATCATTTGTTGATCAAAGCGTGGCTTTGTGAAAAAGCGTAGCTTTGTGGACGAGACTTCGTCAGACCTCACACCCCGGAAATGGTCGAAACAGGAATATGCGGCAAGATTATGAGGGTCGCGCCCTTTAGGGTATGTCATTTCCTTCTAAAAAGGGTGGTGTCAGGTATGGAGCCCTGATGCTTAACCTATGTGGTTGCTCCAATCTCATTTTTCTGTGTGGTTGTTGCTTTGTGATCGAGGGCCCTCAGATAAAGGTCCCAAAGGACCGGGGGGTGGCATATTCGTGTAGTGGTTACCTAGTTACAGAGGTAATCCGGCCTTGTGTTGGAAGAGAGCTGGTTAAGTTCTCGAGACGTCCCACCAGAGGCGATCCCATGTGGCAGTAGGAAGTTCCTTAGCCTGACCATTGTTGGAAATCCAAAGAAACAATACGAGCCTTGTACGGTTTAAGTTGTAGAACCTGCCATTTAATATGGTAGCTATAGTAGGCATACTATAATGGTACCTATGCTGGCTAAGATTTATATTATACTTTCGAAATGTTTTCATCACATGCACTCATAATAATATCAAAAATGATTTGTTTTGCGTAGTAAGCATCTTTGACTATCATAAGGAGAAATCTTCTCCAATTCTGCGTTTGCATTGTGAGTGTGCGGGGAGGCCTTATGGTAGTTTCATTTTCCAAAAGCATTGCGGATATTTTTCACTTCCCTTGTTGTTGTTGTTTTAAAAGATAAATAACTGTTTTGAGTTCTCACACTAGTCCCATGACTGACCTGGAGTTTATTGTTCTCTTCCTAAACTCTGGGTGCCCATAATTTTCCATACGGGCAGCCTAGAGTCAGGTTATCAGGTCATTCTGGATTTAGGAGTGCTATGGAGCTCAAGTGGCGAGCTGGATGGCGAGACGTATTACTTGTATATGATTTTATATTTCCGCTGTAAATTCACTTGTAAGGACGAATTCATATAACTGTCCATTGTTTTGTTGTGTTGTATATTGTTGTTGTACACTCTGATGATAATGTAATGTAATAACTGAGATAGTTCTTTGTTTTAAAGACTATTCATTTATCTATTATATGTTGTTCCGCTGCGATATGTGAGATTCTGATATTGTTTCTGTTGTTCTTCTTTCGTTGTAACTACTTCTTCTATCTTTTTCTTCTACATCTTCTTTTTAACCATAATAGTTTGGTTTTTCGGCATTCGATTATGTGGCATTAGATACGGTGGACGTAAGAATGCTGACCTTCGGATCCCGATAAAATCGATACGTTACAATGTGGTATCAGAGCATATGGTTAAGTGACAACCTTGGCTCTGTTGGGGATCTCATTAGAGATAGAGTCAGCAGTACTCTAGAATGAGTTGAGTGTAATAATAGATATGAGAGCATATTTGTTAGTGAATATGAAATTGTTTTGTATTGTGTTGACTTATCAGTTGATTGTTTATGAATTCTAGTTGGCGCAGTCTAGCTAACTGTATCGATAGGGGTTTCTAAACTCTTAAATGAGATAAACCGACATAGTATCATTTTAAATTGGGTAAATGAAATAATTTTACCTTGATTATATTTAAACATAAGGAATAATTTTTCAAAATTATTAAAGTGTATATAAATTGAATTGTTTGATTGTTGAAAATGTAAGAAAATATATAAGTAAATCAAAGTTGTTTGAATAATCTAAATAAGAGCAACAATTGTATAAGTTTAGAATTATAATTGAAATGATTTACAATTGTGGAATAATCTTGTATAAGTAAAGGGAAATAGTGAAATTATATAAGAAATATTTATAAATGTGATTTATAAATAAAAGAAAATTTTAAAAGAATTTAAAGCATTGTATTCACTACTGTTGCTGGGGAATAATAAGGGTGATGACTGCAGCATCATCAGTATCATTTTCGAGTTTCTATGTGATGGATTTGCTACCATAGTAAATTGAAATTGAATTTTGTTGTGATAAACAAATTTGAAATTAAAATCCAAGTTGAAATTGATGAATATAAGTTATCAAGTTTTGAACTTATAATATGAGATAATAAATTTAACTTTAGTAAAGTTGAAATAAATTTGAATTAGTATGATTTGAAATTTAACTAAAGGAAGTTAAATAAATTAAATCAGATTTGGAAGTTGAATAATAAGTTGTATAACTTATTAAATGTGGAAATGTAAGTAAAACCAATTATTAAAATGGTTAAACAACTTTGTTAAGCAAAACGAGGTATGAATCTGAATAAGTGATAAAATTGACTTTGGTAAAAGTTAAATAGAATTTACTTTGGAGTTGGAATTTGAATTGGATTTTAACTGGATTAGATATGTTGTTGAAATGGAAATTTAAGTTAAGTTAAACAAATGATGTTGAAATGTAATATAACGTAAGTAATGTTGAATGAAGTTGATTTTGGTATCAAAATGAATTAATGAAATGAAGTCATTATATGGATATGAATTTGAGTTATATAAAGGAGATTCAACTTTATTTGTAAAATAAATTAGTAATTGAACTAATGAATTGAATATTAATCAACCGAATGTGATAAATTGATATGGAATAATGGATATAAGTGTTAATTCATTTAAGGCTAATTGAATGTTAAACCAAATTGAAGGTAAACAAGGTGAATATGAATGTTAAATGTAAAGAGAATAAATTCGGTTGTGTTGGTTATACATTGGTAGTTAGATTATTATTAATTGATTGAAAAGAAATTCATATGCAATTGAATGAATAAAATGGAAAGCTAAAGCAATTAAATTCAAATTGGAAGTTAAGTAAATATAAATTGAATAGAAATTGATTTGAATTGAAAGTGAATCGATATGAATGTGAATTAGTGAATAAAAACTAATTGAAAATGAATAATTGAATGTCGTTGTATATAAATTGGTTGTAAACAATTACAAGTAATGTTGAAATCATATAAGTTGCTTATAAACCTTGTTTAGTATGATTTCTTTTAATATGCATGTGTTGTAGTTGTGTAAAAGAGTAAAATGTTAATAACTTCTTATATATGTCACTTACGTGTTTATATTGAATAAGTACAGGTACCGGGAATACTGTTAGCAGGGTTTGGTTGCGCAAAATGCTAAATAAATAACTGCTTTGCCTAAAAATGCTAAAAAGGTACGCCTACGCAATAAAAATAGGAAATATGAACTGTTTTTCTGTTTTCCGACCATGTGAGTCGATGTATATATATTTATATCTATTGTGATATTGTAAAAGCTCCTCCGTACAAAGGAGGTTATGGCGAAATTTTCTGAAATTTAAGGCATTAGAAAATTTTCGGAAAATTTTGGAAATTTTTTGTGAAAACTAAGTTTTGATTTGAAGTTAAAGGTTAAACGATATAGTTGATTTTGAAAAGATAACTATATATGGATTTGAAAATATTAGTGAAGTTTTGTAAGAGGTTCAACTATGGATTTTGGAAAAGTTAAACACTTAAGATATTTTTAAATCAAATTTGAACGGTTTGTTTTGAAAAGTTAATGGATTTCAAAACTTTTTCTAACTTGGTAATTTCGAGGACGAAATTCTTTTAAGGGGGGAAGTTTGTAATGACCCAGAATTTCTGTCATTTGAAATTCAGATATTTAATTGATTTTAAATATCAACAAGTAAAATTTGTAAGTCGAATAATTTATTTTTCGAATATCTGGATTAAATTGGATAAATAAATCGATAATTTAATATTTGAAATTGCGTAAATAATTGGAAATCGGGTTTAATGTGATTAAAAATGATTTATAAAGTTATATTAAATCATATTGGAGTTAGAACAATGTTTGTGAACTTTTAAAATTGAATTAAAAGTTAATTTGTGAAAATTGAATATTTTAATATTTAATCGACTGGTGAAAATAGTCATTTTTCAAATAGTCTCAGATTTCGACGAAACCAGTTTCATCAGATCCGTAATGTTATATTATTGTATGGTTTCAAATTTCGTGTCAATCGGATTTACGGTTTGTCCGGGGCAAGCCAAAACGCATAGAAATTGGTTAATCGATTTAATTTAAATTTTGATCGTTTATTTCCGTAACTCACACAGATGATCAAATTAGCTTCCGAAACACATTCCATTGTGTCTGGAACACGGGGTAAACCCTAGAAACGCCGGTCACCGCACGAGATTTGGAGTTCGGAAATTTGGAGTGAATAGTGTGTTCGTTGAAATTTCTATAAAAGCACCTCTATTATCTTCATTTGCAAACAAAGAAAACCCTAGCCCTAATAATGTTTCAGTCGCCATTCACATTTCGAACGGCCAGAAAGCTCCCGTCTTCAATGTAACAACCCGGAATTTTTGACAGCATATTTTAATAAATATTTAATCTAATTTAAATTAAATACAAGCTTCTCAAATTATAAACTGATGAGATCTTAATCATTTACCAGTTATATATGTGACTGTAAAGAAAATTTTGGATTTGGAAATTTAAAATGCAATCTTTTAAAATTATTTATAGTAGAATCTCTCTTATTCAATAAAAATCTAAGACTCTATATTTTTATTATTTGATAATATACATATGAATACAATTGTAGTTTTTAAAATGATAATGCTTAAAAATATAAACAAACATAGTAATACTAAACATAAACATGGAAATCTAAAACATAAGTATAAAACAATATAAATGGTTATAAACATAAAAATAAAAAACAAGTATAAAACATAATTATAAATTATAAGAGGTAACTAAAGATACAAATATACGAATATGAATTATAAACTGAAATATAAACATAAAAGCACAACGATATGAATCAATGTTTGATAATTAAATTACAAATAGAATAAAATTTTGAAACTATGATAACTCTACATATATACATATAGGGTAAGTTTGGGAAACATATATTACTACATAATATATGCATATGTACAATTTAAAGAAGACAAACTATTTCTATAACCTGTATATACTCATGAATGATGCAAAGAAAACAAATATTCACATCACATTCAAAATATCTTTGTACAAACATAAACAAAAATAAGAATCAATACATAAGCTTATAGGGGTTAGGCATAACCTGTAGCATACATATGTAAAACAAAATGTTCAAAAAGATCTTTGTCCAGAAAAATACATATATAAAACAAAATGTTCAAAAAGATCTTTGTCCAAAAAAAATATTAATAAAAATAAAAATAAAACTTATGTGCTGCTGTAAGTTTATAGGCATAAGAAAACAAAGATTTTCACTTCAATAAAATAAAATAAATCTTTTTCTTGTACAAAAATAAACAAGAATCTGAAGCCATTAATTACATGTTATCATAAATGAAGCATAAGCATTAAATTAGCACAACATCTTGTTCAAGCAAAGAACTGCAGCCGAAATCCCTGTGATAATTTCGTTCTGTAGAATATAATACTTAGCTAAATAAAAAAGCATGGCAATACGAATAAAAACTGTCTAAATACAACCTACAGCTGTTCAGTTACTCCTATATATATCCATCATATATTTATGTTCGTTTATAAATAAACTTAACAAAAACCTAAAAGCAGACCTGAGAAGAAAAAACAAAGAAGGAAGCAAAATAAACATTGTTGCTTTGCAAACTTAAATAGAATTCAAAACAGAAAAACAAAAGAAAAGCTTCAGGGAAATTTCTTCTACAGTTTCTTCAACATATCACCTTCTGCTCAAAGTTTTATCCTGGTGAGTGAACTCTCTTTCTTTGAATTTGGTTATGATACTTAGCTCCTGAAGGTTGGGTTGCTACAGATTGAAAATAAGAGAACTTGTACTTATTTTTATATGTTGGAAGCTTTCTGTTCTTCATTTCTTAAGTTTCAGAGTATATAGATGTATAGAATATTTATACTGATCCACTTAAATCAATTTAAAACCTAGAGATGTAAGTTAATTAGGACTATTTAACTTAAAACAAAGTATGAGAAGTTATTTGAAGTATAACAGGAAATATAGGGATTGTTATTTAAGTTACAGATAAAATAATAAATTAAAAACTAAAATTTGAATATTTTAAGTGGTGAATTTGATCACTTAACTTGGTCACACACACAAAGGTAAGATTTTTAGTATGAAAATTATGATTTTTAAGTGTATGATTAAGGTATAGTTTGAATATGAACAAAAGTTTCTCTTTTGTTGATTACGGGAGATTCAGTTAATTTCAATTGTTGAAATTTTATATGAAGAAAGCTTGAAGACAATTTAACACAAGAAAAATGTCAAAAAAAAATTCGAATGTATAGATTTTGAGTTTGAGATAAAGGTAGGGTTTTGTTCTCAAGTTTTACAGTGCTTTGTAAATTTCCATTTGCGACACCCTCGGTTGATCGAGTGTGACGTGCGTCAAGGTAGAGATTGAGGAGGGTCTGGTCATGGTGTAGGCGAAGTGGTTTCGCCTCCGGTGGTCGTAGTTGGTAGGGCGAAGCAATTTTTCTCAGTATTGTTCGAACTTTGGTTCGAGCTTCAGGCCATTTTTCGATTTGACCATCTTTGAGAAAAATTGTGTTTTAATTTTAGTTATTTGGACGGTTTGGGGTTTGTGTATGATGACGCGAGTCACCGGAGGCGAGGCGAACCACCGTGCATGTGCACAGTGGCGTGGGATGTCCGATGGTCAGTTTGGGTTGTCGCGTGCTTGTGCTTGAAGCTTTGGGTGTTTGCCACGAGTTCAACACCGGGTCGCATGCGTGAGATTGGCATTACAGTTTCATCTATAACTTAAGTAAAAAAAAAAAGAAATGAGAGGAAGAAAAGAAACAGGAGAAAGAAGAAGAGGGTAGGGTAGAGAGAGAGCTCGAGAGAAACAGGGGAGGAGGCGGGTTTGTCACGAGGAAAACATGGGGTTTGCCTCGGGTTTTTTGGTCTTGCCTGATTACTTTACGTATTTTGTATAACCAAGTTAATAAAGTAATTAGTTAATATTTGACTTAAAGGTTTAATAAGAAAAGTCTGTAAAGGTAGTTGATTAATATAAAGAAATTAGAATGTAAATTAAATTTTTACTTGAAATTAAATTAATAACTATAATTAAATTTGTAATTAAAAATTAATCATGTGTTAAATCAATTTAAATCTTAAGAACGTTAGCTAATTCCTTGAAAGTTAATTAATAAATGGTAATTAACTTAAGTGATTAATTAAAGATTATATAGTTAATAAAATTGATAATAAATGATTAATTTAAATAATTTGTGATAATTAAATAAGTAATTAATTTTTAATAAGTAAGTTATTAATTAACAATTAAGAATAAATTAATTAACTGAGTAATTAAGTAATAATTGACGAATAGAAGTTGAGTAATTAAATAATTAATTAAAGATTAGATGATTAATAAATTGATAATTAATAATTAACTAAGTAATTAATTGATCATTAATAAGTTAATTAATCAGTAATTAATTAAGCATAATAATGTAGTTTATTCTTAAGCAAAAATTAATTTAAGTAAACCAAACTGTTCTGGTATGAATTGGTAATTCTGTTTGATTGACTTTGATATCTGTTTGATGATATTCTATGATATGTTGTGATATATTCTGGATATATCTATGATAACTGTATATGATTTATCTGTGATATCTGTTATGTGAATTCTTAATATTGAATTGAACTGTTAAAAATAAATAGACAACTTGGCCTTTAAAATGGCATTTGGATTCCGATGAGACCGGGATCAGAAGAATCAATTTTGATTCTCCGAAAACCACATCGATCCAAATTAAATGATAGGTCGTGACTTGTCAATTGGAGATCGAGATAGTATTTCAGAATGCAAGGGTTATCGTCGTT